>JAFBJZ010000945.1:0-1468639 GCA_016785225.1 Psettodes erumei
CCACCTCTGACATTCGGCTGCATTTTTGAGGCAAATTGACTATTTTCATTTTTGGGCCTTTTTTGCACCACCAAACTCCATTCACATTTTTGCCATTTTTACTTCATCACCGCAATACGACCCTTTTTCGGAGTTTGTGTGGCCTAAAATGCTATGCACTGTTGATAACACACCCACCTCTGACATTCGGCTGCGTTTTTGAGGCAAATTGACTATTTTCATTTTTGGGCCGTTTTTGCACCACCAAACTCCATTCACATTTTTGCCATTTTTACTTCAACGCCTGCGATACGACCCTTTTTCGAGTTTGTGTGGCCTAAAATGCTATGCACTGTTGATAACACACCCACCTCTGACATTTGGTGCGTTTTTGAGGCAAATTGCATTTTGTTACTTATCGCGTCAATATTGACATTCGTCTGGGCTGATTTACTGTTTCACTAGTGTTACTGATGTGTGACTTTTATAGACAAATATTCCTCCAGTGTTAGCCTTGTTTTGGCACTTAGTTGTTAAAACTGGGGCTGAGTATCAAACCACAATACTTATGGTTACAAAAAAACGCTCAAGTAGAGTAAATTGACATTGAGTCTGGTAATTTAACTTCACTTTCATCAAAATACTCCGTATTTAATTTTCCCCTTTATACTACTTTATGTGAGTGAACTTTATGAATGCATGTGTTTTGAAAACATTTCATATTTAATATTCTTTTTTCTTTTTCAAATAAAAAAAATATCTATATTGAAATAATTTTTAAGTAATACTAAGGGGGCAGTAGGGCTGCAAGCAATGATTATTCATTAGAAATTACAGTGTTGATGATTTTCTCATTTCAATGTACCAGAACCAACAGTCTAAAATGATGATAAAACAGAAATAATACAAAGGATAAATAAGAAGAAATCATACTAAAAAACAACAAAAACAAAAAACAGAAACAAATCTTAACATTTAGAGAATGTCTACCAGTTTTGCTGAAGAAATGATTTGTTTGAGACAGCAGAAAGAAACAGATAATTTTGTGTCGATATCTTTATATTGAAATTCATGAAGTATACACAATGCATCCTACACTATTACAATTTCCACACACTGATAATGTTTTTGTTGTTGGATGATAAAGCTACATTTTGCCGTTTAATTAACCAAACAGCAGTCTGACTGAGAAGCTTGGAGCAAAAATAAACATTAAAATCATAAAATGTAGTCAGGGATTAAACTGTAGCACGGCAGCAGGTAGGTAGGTAGGTACATTTAGGCATCATTAGTTATAGTTACAGAGTAGAAAACCATAAACAAAAACTCTATATTCATTTTAATGTTTGTTATGTACAACCCAGTGCCTTTGAAGGAATGGCCGTTTTGTTTCTTTCAATCTCATCTGGACTTTTCCTCATCACCACTCGACATCACAACTAGATTCCAACCAATCAGAGTCAGCCAAGTTAGATGCCATTTACAGTAACGGTTTAATATTCCCCAATATTGTTGTGCCCCCAAATGTGAAAACACACACACAAAAGAACTTTAACCCCCCCCCCATTCCCTCTGGCCTGATTTAGAACGTTTGCCGGGTCGACACTTGCTATGAACTCTGACGTTCTGCAACTGATGGTGTAACTGCTGTGATACTGATCATGCATTTGGTGCAGAGTTACACTTTTGGCAGTTGACAGGTGTCTTCATTTGTGTGACTTTTCTGCCCCTACATTCACAGTAGTGTGTGTACACAGACAGTACACACAAACTCAGTGGCCACTTCAATATTTAGGAACTGGGTAACATCTTATTTTCCCCTCCTGAACACGATGAATTCTTTGAGGCATGAAAGTGTTTGAAATGTCTCATAGGGATTTTAGCTCCATGCTGGCTAAAGATAAAGCTGCGAAGTCCTTGTGCTATAGTTATCCTGCTCCATATCATCCCAAATGTGCTCTAATGATGTTCCTGGATCCATCTCGAAATGATGGCTGCTTTGTCACACAGCCATGAAGACATGCTACTGGACAGTTACAGTGGTGCTTTACACTGTGCTATTCCAGTTACATTAAGGGACCCTGCCATCAGAATTTCACAACATTAACTATAATTTGTTGCATCATGTAGAATTTTCTAATCGTCAAATACTTGGTTATGATGACATCATCCAACCACTTTGCTGCTTCTCATCTGTGTCCTTGTGGCCCTTGTCTTAGTTTTGACCTTGCTTACAAGGCATGTTTTCCATGCCATCTTCTATAAGCATGACCAGACTTGTCTTGCAATAATAACCATCTGCCACATCTCATCTTCTTAATAGCTTCACAGGACATAAAAAAATAAAAGTCTTGACCGTGCCTGCATGTTTGGGGCGGTCTGGATGAAGTGGCCACTGAGTGCCTGTACTGTACTTCCCTCTATATAAATACTAATTGTGCATCATTGAAATTTCTTGCTTGTGTGGGTAGTGGTGAAAGAGATCACCGGTGGTCACAGTGACACAGCACAACCTGCCACAAAATATCAAACATGGCCATGCAAGGTCAAAGGTCACAGGGCAGCTGGTACAGAGAAAGAGGGAGGTGGCTTTCATAGCTATGTTCAAATAGAGAAGGAATGCCAATCTATCTGTCTCTGTCTCTGTGTGTGTGTGTGTGTGTGTTTTCCATTTTGACTTTGCACACCACTAAGTGATGTTTAGAGTTTGTAACTATCATTGCACCAGTCTGGGGTTCAACAAACATATATACACATATGGTATAATACATGCAGAGGTTTTCATGGTTTGGAGCTTTAGTTTCTTTGTGCTGGGAGATCCAAACCAGACAAACACCAAAGCATGTCTGAAATGTGATGTAAGGAAAATGATGCTGTTGTTTGTAGTTACAGCAGCTTTTGGGCTCCTGTTTTCACTGTAAATCATATTTTCATATCTACTAGAGTCATCTTTATTGACCTTCAGATCAAGGCTTCGTCAGCAAACTTCTCTTTAGCATCATTCATAGACACATTTGGACATTTAAGGAAACTAGACAACCAGGAAAAACTGTTTTTCCTTTGCATGCATGCACACACTCATAACCTTAGTGCTCTTTCTTTCCCTTGGACGTCCACACACTATTTCTCTTTCGCTTTAACACGCAGCTTAACATTACTTCAGTCAATTATTTATGCATTCAAAGACATTTTGTTTCTCACACACATACACCTTTACAGTCAAAACAAAACAAAAAAACCACTCACACACACACACACACACAGCATCTTAACATAAGCACATTCATTTACTTACATCGAAAAGGATAGGTATTGTTCAACGTAAATTAGAAAAAAGCTCAGTTTTGAAAAGGCGTATATTAGCTCTCGTACCTAAAACAAAAAATTTACAGGGACTGTTTGGCTTGTGCCAGTAGTTTGGAGTGGGGCACACAGAAGGGTAAGGAAGGACGGAGTGTTTTCTCTATCCCATCAGGACAGCTACAGTCCAGGTGTCCTACCTTCCTTCTGCCAGTCTTTAATATCAGCAGTACAAAGACAGAAATCAATGAAGCAATTCTCTTCTCTTTTTTCTTTTAAACGCTTTGCTTTACGTGACCAGTGGAAGCACATTGTTTCTCTGGGGACAGTGGTACCTTTTGTACTTCATCTTATGTTTTTCAACCCCTTCTCATCAGCATGGTTGGCTGTAGTCATTTGGGGTGAAGAACAGACGAAAATGGGTGGAGGTGATCAGATCAGTAAGCATGGGAACAGGGAGACACGAGAACATTTTTGATAAGTAACGCAGTCTGCAGTAATGGTCATCCTGGGTTTTAACGGTCAATTTTCAAGTTAACGTTATGGACCAGTGGGTTAAGTTTGGGGGTCCAGAGGGTTCAGCGGGGTGAGTTACACTGATCTCTAGACCTGGTCTTGGTAAAAATGGGTAAACGGGGATTTATTTAGTTAGGTGGTCTCCTTGGCCTGGGTCCCGGTGACAGTTTTGATGGAGCTCAGTGTTCTGTTGAACCAGGTCTTCTTCGCGGCCTGCACCTCATTGAGGGCCAGACCCAGGTGGTGCTCGAGGTCCTGATTGAAGAAGAGAGTGACAAATTAAGGATGGCAGTTAAAGAAATTACAGGAGACAAAACAAGTCTGCCAAAAAACAACAAAATGAACAACTCTGGACCCAATTCCTTTCCCATTCAAACAGACATCATCAATCATATGTTCTAATTCTGGCATTTAGGGTGTATTTTGTCTATGGCTGCTTTCATAAATATGGATCTAATACTTTGTGTGTTTGCATACCTGGATTTTGCACTCAGCCTCCACCAGTTGCAGTTTGGTCTGGGCTAGTTCCAGCTCCATCTCTCTCAGTTGGTTCTTCAGACCCTCTTTCTCCTCATCCGTCTCCTCGGTCCCTCCAGCAGGTGCTGTGGTCACAGCGGCTCGCACACGACCCTCTTTGTTGAAAAGGCAGCTGCACTTCTCACAGCCTTCCACTTTGGACTAGGGAAGGATACCACAGAAAGGAAGACAAAAAAGGAGAAAAGGATAGAGAAAAAATATTTTTAAAAGATATTCTAAAATATATTATAACTTTTTTTTCCAGTCTGACCTTACAAGCTCCTTTTTGGTTGAAACAATCAGATTTTCAGAACCTTCCCCTTTTAAGCTGAAGATTAAAAGCATAATAAAAGAGAAGATGAATGCGGGGAGTGGAGGCAAAAAGAAAGATATCAGGTTAGATAAAGCTATAGCCTAGAACTGATGCCCTTAGAAAAAATTATGTCAATTTTTTAGTGAATTAGAAAGAAATATTTATTTTAGACACAAAAATGAAGTTGAGTGAAGTGAAAGTTGAAAATAAAAAACCTTCAAACTTAAAAATGCATGGACTAGTCTCACCAGAGCCCCGCCCCAAAGAAAAAACAAAACAAAAACAAATGTCTGAATCAAATGTAAATATCTGTAACCATGTCATTCTGCAATGTGTCCAGTCTGTATTCTTGCAGTAGGAATTATTTAACGATTTGAGGAGACCCTGTGCTCTGTTTTAGTAACTGGAGCATGGTATCTGTGTAGTAGCCATGTAAGCCAGTTATTTTTTTTCTCTTTATACTGCCTTGCAGTCCTTTTTGGTTTCCCTTGTATGTGCTGGGCTATTATTGTGTACAGAGCATCTGCAGGAGTGGGAAGTTTGTTTTGCCGGACATTCTGAGATAAATTTGAGGTGGAAAAAACACTCCTCGGATTAATCTTGTCGCAACAGCGCAGACATACATGTAGAACAAGCGCTCTCGCTTCACTTGCACTTTCTGAGTTTGGCTCATGGCTGCCAAACTTCATAATGGCAGCGCCATTAGGGCTGAACTGCCTGGGTCCTGTTAGTGGGCTGAATCCTTAGAGACGATTAGACTGTAGGTAGAATTGTACCTGAGTGCCTGAGTTTGCACTAACACCATCTACATTGCATTGCAGTTGTGTGCCTTAGCAAGTGTTGGTGAGACATTCCCCCTAAAATTAATATTTCAGAACAATATTAAATTTTATTTGATTTAAACTGTCAACTGAGTGTATGGCTGAACAGTAATTACACATGATGTTTTTACAGTAGGCCTGTCACTGCAGAAGTGAATGGGAGTATTAATGAAGCGGCAGCAGAGTGCCTGAGCTAAAATTGTTGATGCTGTCACTTTAAATAGAGCTTTGGTGAATAAGTATGTCAGTATATTATTTAAACCTTTCTAATCAACACCGTTGCATCTTACAATTATGCAGTATATTATCCACTGCACCTAAGTGTTCCACTACATCAATTATAATTGCAGTTGCTGACACATTTATTGCCTCTGCTGCAAACTTATTGGTGAATAATAAAGGAAAAAAGTACAAGCACAAAGAACATGATGGACTGGCAGGCATTTACCTCCATCACAAACACACACAGAGTCCCTGCTACATCCTTTAAAAGGATTTGCCCTTGGTGAAAGGAATGTTTTGTCTGTCCTTTTGTGAGTCTTTGGGCTGCCCTGACAGAGCTTTCTGACAAAACTGCCTTCCTTCTGCCTACAATCTCCACAAAAAGCTCATGAGCCCAGTGCTGGAAGTGTGAAGCCTGGCCCTGGCTCCTTGGCCCACCACCAAAAAGGTCTGATTTCATTGCCAGTCAAAACAGCCAGATAGCAACATGCTGTGGTACACAACATACCTGCAAACTTAGGGATGGGTGAGAGATCAAAATCTTTTTGTGCATTTCAAGCTTTGAAGTCCTAAATCTTATTCTAATCTGACATTGGCTAAGAGAGCAGGGACTGTGATTTTTAAAACCCATCTCCCATCAACTCTGCAAAGATTGCAGAGTATATAAGAGTTAATATAAAATAAATATTTCTAATACGTGTCGTGTAAAAATCAGTTGGCAAACATCTTTTTTGAGCATTTCTGTTATATTTTGGGACAGATCTCACGATGATGACTGGTCATTGTTGCAACATTACATCACCAAAGCCTTGCAGGAATTTTGGTTTAAACATTCATATGCAAAAGAAAAACAATAGCCAGCACTAATGTGGAACAGTTTCCTGCAGTCACCCAGAATACTAAGAGCTGCAGTTATATCATTAATTCTTCAATTAGAAACTGTGTGTACGAGGCACATACACAGACATACAGTTTATATTCATTTGTCACCAACAGCAGAGCTCTGCAATTATGCTCCACTCCTAGTGCTGGCTGTGAATCTACAGTATGTGTGTGTGTGTGTCTGTGTTGTGCATGCCTCACCCGAATTTTCTCCAGCTCTCCTCGGTTGGCTGTCTGTTGTTTCTCCAGTCGTTCACTCAGCTGGGAGCAGATCTATAGGAACCACAGAGTCTGTGTCACAATGTCAGCATTCAGTAAACCATTTACAACTAGACTGCTGCACTGCTGGTTTCATTCAAATAAAGACATTAATAAAATAGATATCTAGTAGACTAAACAATGTGATATTTTCCTCTGAAATTTGGTAAGGCTGAATAATAAAGTATAAAATTCCTGGAAAGACCTCAAACTTGCAAATTGTAAAAATACAATGTAGGAATAAAAGCACTTCCCACCACTTACTTCAGTTCATTCACTTTCATAAATACTAATTTGAGGTTTTTATTTATTCATTCATTTTTATAAGGGAAGGTTTCCATGGTACATACATGTAAAATATTTTCTTTAAATCAGTCTTTGTGGAGGACACTTCATCTTCTTAACTCTTAAGTCCATCAATTGTGTCATAAGGTGCTGTTTTTCCAGCAGGGTTCACAGTGTGGACATGCATGTAATTTTTTAATGGTTTAAATTCATGTGTAATTGTCTTATATGACAATGTAACATGTCTTACCTGTTGGATGCTAATTATTTTTATTTTATTGTTTTTCGAATCAAATCAATTGTGTTTTACACAAATGTTTACACACAATTTCACAATTGCTTTGTGTTTACACAGTTTTTGTGGATGCAACTTCTGCAGCGCAATGTGCTTCCACCTGGAATAAATAAAGTTGTGTTTGCCTGCTTATCCAGTCTCTGTCCCCTTCTATACCTGCAACCCACAACCACAAACACGCTAACAAACACACACACAGCTGCAGCCTTCAGACGAACCGAGAGATCAACGTGGCATGAGTCATCAGGTATCGGCTATCGGGTATATCGGGTCAGCCCACTTCTTGGACTTCTCTGTGGACACACTCTCTCGCGGTCTGTTCCTGCTCTCTGCAGCGTGTACCCTACGTCTCTCCATCCCTCCTCCTTTTAGAGATCAAGCCATAGATCTATCTGTGTATCTTTAGCCAGGCAGATATCCATTGTTCTCCTCCCACGTCTTTCATCCTTTTCTCTTCTCCTTCATTTGCTCTCAACTGCCATTACTGTACCCATCTCTCTGGCTTTACTTCATTGCTTCATCTTATCCCTGATGAAGTTGCAGCTTAGTTTTTTCCTTGTGCTACTCCACAGCATGCAGTACATCTTTTTACTATGTGAAGCTTTAACTTGACCATTCTGCCTTCAAGCTCATCCCCCTAAAACTTCATGAAATAAATATAATGCTAACAGAACCTCAGAGACAAAAAGCACTGGCACGTATTTCTATTAGCTGGTGCCAACCTGAGTGGAGCTACACAGGCTCTGCACCTGCAACAGGGATTACAACACACCACTTGACACTGTTTTTAGCTTCACCATTAACGTTTCACTGTCTGTGTGGGCTGGAGGGGCAATTAGCACACACAAGGACTTTTTTTGGTTCTAATTCCACAAAAAGAAACGCGGCACCCGCTGACATAGGAAAGCGCAATTTGAAGAATAATTTGAGTTATCTGGGTTGGAAAACAAAGCAGGCTATTTTGGGGAATTCTTCCACTTGTCAATCCTGGAGGACTAAATGCTGCTGTCCTCCCTCCACTCTCTCCTGTGCAGAGTTGTGTTCAGCTTCTGCCTCTCGTCATTTATCACCCCCTTACTCCATGTTACAAAAAGAATTATTTTTGAGAGAAACCCCAGTTTCACACCTAGCTCTGCTCGGCACAGCTCTCAGCTGCATGCTGCCAATTGTGAGGGCTGCTATCAACCATAATACCGCCATCAAAACCCCCTCTCCTCTGTGATGGCTCTTCTCACCAGTTTCTTTTTCAATCTGCTGTCAGTTCCAATCCTCTACCATTATTTTTAGACTCAGGTGAAGTTTAGGTCTGTTACTAAATTAGTCCTCTCGCTATTTCTGTCTGCTCACACGGAGCAATAAGTGCTGGATTATTGCATAATATCTCTGTGCCAATGGTAGTAGTGCTTGATCTGGATAGGTTTATATTTAAGAATTAAGTGACAGGATGAGATCGGAAAGGATGAAAATCACCGTCAGAGGAATTCAGCAACAGACACTCAACGTATACTCACTAGCCTTCAGTCATCAAAGGCTATGGGTTCAGTTCAGGGACAGTATAAGCCAAGTTTTAGAATAAACTCTTAGACTCTTCTCGTTTGTGTCTCGTTAACTTCTTGGTAGTTGAAAAAAGCAGCTGCACAGAACCAGGAGGTGTGACCCATCTACACCTATTTTGTCTCTTTACACTGGCTCCCTGTAGGTTTTAGGTTTGATTTAGAGCTTTTATGGATTACCTTTTAAGGCTCTTAATGGCCTGGTTCCCTGCTATTTCTCAGAGCCTTTAGCAACACGATGGACCTGCATTGTGGTTTGAAATACTGAAGCGAAGGTCTTGAGATTGCACAATACACATTTATAAATATATGTACATATTGGTTAAAGTGCATAATTTAATCTTTTCATGTCTTCAATGGATTGTGTATTGATCACCACTCAAAGAGCCCTGGGTTTTTTTCCCTACTCTTGGGCTATTGGGAGGAGGTTTACAGAAGATTGTAGTTTATAATGTTGGACCTGAATTAAAATCACAAATCACGTGTTTACGAAAGAACTTCAAGGAAAGTGGTGTGCGTCTGCCACAGTTGGCAGTTTCACCCCTTTAAAATGTGCTTGTGGGGACGGAGACACGTTTCAGTAATATATGATATAAACCCCATATTTGGGTTCATGCTAAGTGCAAAGGAAATTTCAGTATTTTAGAGATGCCGGTAAACATTAACTGGAAAGCACAAGTTTCACATACACATACAAACCTGCTTATATTCTCCGATAATGGAGCCGTTCTTCTTTATCTCCGATTCAGACTTATCAAGCTCTCGTCTGCACATCTCCTTCAGCTGTGGAGAAACACACACACATACAGTTAGGATGTTACGGGGCAGAGACCAAAGACAGGAGCAGAGTCAGAGGCCCCAGAGACCGGTTGACATGACGTGACATGTAAGGAAGACAGAGAGGTATGGGCAGATGGGAAGCTGAGGGCAAAGTCGTGCCTTCTGCATGACCTCCATGCAAGCACATCCATCACTCACAGCTACATCTGCATGCTTGAGAAGACAGGAGGCACGTGGAGGACAATGCTGAAGACACATGGGAAAAGAGGGCAGTGGGTCTTTCCTCTGCCTCGAATGTTTGAATGAGGAGAACATGTGTCTTTATAGAAATGTTCATTTTTTTAACCATACAGACACGGGGAAAATGAAGATTTAAAGATAAAGTGGTGGTGAGACAGCCAGCGAGCAAAAGAGAGGAGAGTACAGAGAAACTGACAGACACAGATAGACATGCGCAAAGGGACAAAGAGATGTTTGTGCCTGACATTTGCTGCACACTATGTCTGAGTGGAACTGTGACAAGGCTAAACCATCACCACATACTGTATTTGGGTGTTTTGTTTAGACTTGTTTTTACAGAGTGAACTTCCAGCCTCAAATTTACAGAATAATCAATCAACAAAGTAAACCACATGCTGTGACTATATTTTTATAGACTCTATATTTCTATTCCTACCATAACAACACAGCAGGTGAATGCACTGAGTAACACACTATCCACAGAATGAGGTCTTGCCAGTAAAGTCAGGTGCTGCAGTGTTTGGTTTGAAGGAAAAGCTGCAGACAGTGGGCTCTGACCATGGACAGAGATACCCGGGAATGTGTCTTGCAATAATGCTGACACTTTGCTACTATCCGAAACCCTGTGTGCCGCGTAAGTAAAGCATATATTTTATATATCATCTGGACTCAGGGAAGAGGTTTTCCTCCACACAGGCTCAGTTTGGATCCTGACAGAAACATCTTCTTGACTCTAACCTGTGCTGACTCTTCCTCCAGTCGTCTCTTCTCATCCTCAGAGTCCACCAGTTTCTGTTTGGTCAGCAGCAACTCTTTATTCAGGGCATCTGCCTTTTCCTCGGCCTGGTACACAAACACACACAAAAGAAATAACACAATGTTGATAAGGTCACTGAGAACTTTCCTTCTCTACTGTCTATTTTTTCAAGATGAGTGAGACTATGATACATGCAATGTTCTCTGCCTTAGAATCAGACACACATTCACTGAAGAGACTGTCAATGAACGTTCAGTGTAAATAAAGTTTTTTTTCTACATGTATGCTTTTCTGTTGCACAAGCACATTTGTGAGTTCACTTTCTGTTCTCTGTTCTGTACTGTTTCAACTGCTGCTAGATGAACCAAACACTTGCCTCTGTTAGGTCTCCTTGGCTTAGTCACATTTCCCTAAAAAAACACACACACACACACACACACACACACACACACACACACACACACACACACACACTCATCTGTTGTTTCTGTTCATCTTACATTGTCAAGGTCTTTGCGCAGGGCTATCTTGCTGCTGACGAGCTCGTGTGCCAGGTCGTCATTCTCCTGCTCCAATCGCATGTTAGCCTCCTGCAGACGACGGTTTTCCCGCTTGGATATAGGGTGACACACGAGAGAGGAGACAGAGAACAGATTGTTTAAATTTAAAAAAATTGGACCAAGAACAAACAATGTTCACAGAAAAAATAGAGAGCGAGAGAGCAAAACAAAAGAGTATGTGAAAGGTGAGAAGTGGAAGGACAAGAAAGAGGAAGGACAGTGAGGAGATAGCAGAACAGAGAGAGAATGGGTTAATCATGAAAAGTTGCGAATGAATGTGTAAGCATCTTTTCCTGGCTCAGTAGTTTCTGACCTAATACAGCACAGTACAGTGTGCCACTGTAAAAGTTAAGTCTGATCAGGTGAGAGTAAGTTGTCTGTAATGTTTAACTGGGGTACATAATTAACAGCAACATGCAGTTGTATTTGAAACTGAAGTACTGTATGTATATAATATGTTCCAATGGAAGAAGAAGTGTTCAGAGTTTAAAGTATTGATATTATGAAATCCAGAGTTGATCCTGCTTCTAAGCACTAGAGTATGTCAACACTACTGTATAAGTGTTTTCCTTGTCTTCCATGATGCAGACATTGTTATGGTTTTCACAGAAATGTTCCTGCTTATCTTATGTGTTTTAATGTGATACTAGACCTGCCATCCCACAATCACAGGTTCAACACTGTTTTCTATAAGTAAGATCAATGTAACTAACTGAGGTAAACTGAAGGGGATGCTGAAAAGAAATGAAATACGCACACGTTTACTGCAATTAAGATGATGCAATGCGTGTGTTAGCACTTTCAAATAATAATAATCAAACTATGGTCAGCTGACTGAACCAATTATGTTGGCCTTTAATGGTTAAGTGTATGAAAATGGTATTTGCTTGTTGGAAGCACTTTTTAAGAGCAAACACTGAAGTAGTTCAGTCACAGTGACTGATGAGCTTGTAATGTATACAACCAACCTGTTACCCTTGAAATGACACAGCATGTACAATTAATGGCTTTTTTAGTGCCATGTAGTTTGTCTTTCAAGAACAAGGACTGTCAAGGGCTGTACCGAGAATATGGCGGTGGTTTCATACATTTACATGTCTCTAATTATAAGACAAAGAAAATGTATATACAGAGGCAAGCTGAGCAATGTAATGGCCTTATTTGGTTTACCATAGCACCATGTAACACTAACACAATCCATTGCCTATGTTATAGTTGTGAGATCAAATGTAATACTTTGGATACTAAACTAGGTAAAGATAGACAGCGGTTGCCTTTATCTCTCCTTATCTCACTTTCGATGTGGCTGACAGATTTTGTGCAGCGTTTTAAAGGTGTTACAGCATAACAACAAGAATGCGCAGGTTCCCGCTCTTATCAGAAAAATGTTGATAGGAAGATGTAATTAAATATCTAGTTTATGTTCACTTCATGCAGACGTAATTGAATAATTCATGTTTTATGTGCGTGTGAATATCATGTGCCTATGTCTACCTCATATCTCTCGATGGGGGCCTCCTGCTGTTCCTGCTGCTCCCTGATGGTGTGGTACTCCTTCTCAAATTTCTTCAGCTTCTTCTGGCTGATCTGTTGGGCAGCGGAAGGAGAAACAATGGCATCACACATATGAAGAATGAGCACGTGATGAAGAAATAAAATATGAAAGCCCACTAGGCTTTGGCTCCTGCTGTTATGATCCGTGTCCTTTTGGGTTTCTGTCTGGTGTGTTTTCCCCTGGTTGCTTCCTCACATGTTTTGGATGGTTCCTGGTGTTGCTATCTGTTAGGGCTCCCCCTGGTGTTCTTCTCCTTTTGGTTAATCACCTGGCTAATTCCCTGCACCTGTGTCTTGTTTTGACTCGGACTGTTTGACCTCGCCTCTGGTTTTGCTGCCCTGGTTTTCTGACCCCGCTTACGGATTTGTGACACAGATTTCTTGGATTTGCCACTCTTGGATTGTGTAAAATAAATAGCCCACACTGTCTTGTGCCTGGTTCCTGTACTGACCATCACACCTGCACCTAAAGGGCTGTGGCATTCTTTAGTCTGGTTCAGCATTTGAATAAGTGCAACTGAACATACTGTATGCAAAATCTCATATTATAATATAGGTAATTTCTTATCCAGATAATGATGTGTATTTCAATAAATCATATTTTCTGTGAATACACTGAATTCAGTATGTTACCTTGCGGGCAAAAGCATCTTGAAACATCTGAATCTGAAGTTTGTTTTGAGCACTTTATTATTTGCATTTTGTTATTGCATAGTTGTATTTTCTGTGATTACTGCCTAATTTACTGCCAGTAATTTCTGCCTGACAAGCTTCAGTGAGATATCTCTGTCCACACAATCCAAAATGACTCAAATCACCTTACAGTGTTTTGTTTTGTTCTAGATGTTGCTACTACAATATGCAGATATTAAAGATTATGGCATGTTGAAATGAGGTTGTAACACTGGGCACTACTGACAGTCTTCCCCTAAGGGAGTATATGTGTGTATATGAGCTTCAATAGCTGACTGAGAGGCCATTGTATTTTCAAATTTTGGGTTACATTGTATTATAAGTTGCACACACTGCTTTGGGTGATTTTAGAGTTTCTCTTGTTGCTCTTGATCTGATGAACATAAAACGCAGTACAGACAGTTTCAGGTTCAGCGGCTCACCTCCAATCACCTAAATCACTTAAACAGGGTCCCATTTAAATTCATGCCTACAGCTGCACTTTACACACACACTGCATTTTGCCAGCCTCATCAACGGACCTTTCACTGCCCAATTGCTGCCTTACATTTTACAAGAGAGCTACTATGCCATGAATGCTACGTGACAAGCCGTCTGAGACACGCTTGTCTTTTTTACGGATTTTAATGCATCTGATGGCTGCAACATCAAATCACTGTTGGGATTGCATCCATATCTACATGTTTACACTACAATCTCAGGTGTAGTATTATGCTACAGTATATCTAGATGAGCTCTCAAGCACAATAATAATTTATAGATGTAAAATATTTCTCATCTCATCTTAAGTCCTGGATAAATTATGAATTAGCAAATTGCCCATGTAGTACCATCATTATTGTTTTTCTGACTGTACACAGCCAGGGGAGGCATGCTGTGAAAACACCTGTTCTTTCTCAGGCAATTTGCTGCTCATTCCCTGCTCTTCTGAACTGAAAACCCATAACGAGCTTGCGCCACTGTATGGTGCTCCTGCAACACTGTAGCTGTGTTAAATATATACGCCCGTGCATATGTGTCCATATGTGGGTAGGTAGACAGTAGAGCTGTGTGATGTAGTCTTAGAGAGACAAAAAATAAACCATTCAGGTAAACAAAAAAAAAAAGTCTGACAAGGAAAGAAAAAAAATATATGCAGCAAGCGATCATGATTTTCAATTTGCATATATCGACAGACAAGAAGGCATGGTAAATGTAAGGACTACACACCGCGACAACAACGACCCTGGTTTGACCCTAATATTGTCTCCTGAATAAATTCTGTGACCTGACTGTCGTTTATGAGCATGTTTTGTCTCTCATTCACTTAAAAACTATTCAATTTCTAATGGACATTGACCAAAGTTATGCCTTGAACAGTTTAAAGAGTTCACACCATCTCACTGATACCTTAAGGTTACAATCAGCTTTTTCTTCCATCTACTTGGAAAGAAGTCAACATTTCACCTCTGGCATAAAAGTAAAATCTTTTTTTTTTTTTAAATCCATGTAACCAATATAGCTCTTCATCATTTTGTGCTTTCTTTAGCATCAAAATGCACATGCACACAGGCTCAGTCAATGTAAAAGTAAGACTCTAATAATTTGAAATCATGTTTAGAACAGCACTATGAGATATACAGACTATATACTTGGCAAAAATTTTAGCTGGCAAATGTGTAAATTGAGTTGGAGCACCTGGCAACCCAGAGAGATTTGTGGTCCAGTCAGTAACATCAGTCAGCGAGGTCAACAGTAATCAGCAGTCAGTAAATCCCCCTATAGTGACATCTAAGGATCAGATTAGCCAACCTTGACTCAGATTTTAATTTCCAGCTCCAGCACTGTGGTACTCGTTGAGGTCAATTTGTCAAATGTCTTCTCGAAATTATTTTCTCTCGCCAAATAATGTTCTGCACATAACTTCTCGCAGCTGCATGCAGTAAATGGTGGGTTGATATACTTCTGTGTAACTGCATGGAGGTATTTTATCCAAATTGGTGCAAAGAATCCCTTAAAGTTCAACAGTGGCTAAGCTTAATAATAAATTATAGCACACTGGCAAGTCAAATAAACCAAAAGTATCAAACTTGTGCTTTTATAGTTGATATGTCTCCCATTTGAGAGGCTTCGCAAGTTGAGCACAGATATATCATCAGGGCCACACATTCACGCCACTTGGCACAGTTTTACACCCACTGGATTTTTGTCAGTTTGAGGAGCTCATTGTGCGTCTGTCCCTGCTGCCCACCTGTCCAACTGTGATCCAGAAAGCTCAAATCTGGGCCCCTCTACCATGTGCTAATAAATATCTCTGCCCAAAGTTACCTTCAAAGTCAGGCCCTCTAAACTAGGCCAGACTGTTCAAAACAGGTCAGGACACAGGTGTGTGTGTGTCTGTATGTTTCAGAGAGAGAGACAGAAAGTCTGACAATAATGTGTGCATAAACTACATCTCTTGTCTCTCTTCAACAGCATCTCCTACTGGTACTTCAATAGCACCGCTGGACCACAATTAAGGTTTTCTGTAATCCTTTTTAAAAATCTAATCTAATCGATCTAATGTAATTTTCAGACATGCTGAGATGTTTTGCTGGGGATTATTCAAGCAGTATATATAGTATTTAAGAATCCAATATCCTGAATCTATTGTTAAATAGATTAAACCTACTGTTTAAGAGCAAGACAAAGAAACTAAGATTACAGGCAGTTTATTTCTATTTGTACACAAACTGAACACAAGTTAATGCAGAGCCTAAAGACTCAGTTGTTTGTGTGACCCATGTCAGGGTAAAAGTGAACCGAAACTCTACTCTATTCTCCTCAGTGCTCACCTTCATGCTACAGGCCAGCTCCATCAGTTTCTTGGCATTTTCCTCAGAGCGGTACCTTTTTGGGACTGGGACACGAAAGAACTTGAGTGCACCCTCAAAGTCTGTTTGAATCAGATCGTCTTTTGATGTCTGCAGAAAAAAACAACACATAGACGAAAAAAATTGTCAGGCAGATATTTATCCAAGCCAGAGATTTATTTCCTATTTTTCCTAATCAGTATGATAATTCACCATTATATTTGTGTTAATTGTTAAATCAAACTAGTTCGATAACAGGTTTGTAATATCTTAACATAAAATTAAAAGGAAGACTTTTTTGCAAAACGCACATGTGCCCTGGTTTCAGCAAAGAACAGTGCAGTGACACTGTAAATGTCTTTTGTTGGTGCATGCTGTGTGTTTCTGTTTCTGCTCAGAGCTCGGCTTGTCAGTTTTGTAATGCATTTGCATGCACGTGTTTGCGTGAGCCAGCTTACCTTTAGAAGTGCCAAGGCTACGTTGAAGATCACACTGATGCCCTATGAATAAAGACAATGAATCATATTCAGAGTGTATTAAGGTATTAGGATTCAAAGAAATTAACATTTTTTAAAGATTTATGTTGCTGTTAATGGGCACACAAAACTCAATAATGACAGACACTTTTGCAAATTAATTACAAATAAAAAAATATATATCTAAATTGCATACATAATCAGACCCATTACTTTAGCACTGTCATTATTGCTAATGGCATACAGGCACCAGCCTTACATATTATGGTATGTGTGAGTATCTCTTAGTGCTGTCCAACTTTACAGGAGGAACTTTAGATCTCCCCACAAGGATTCTGGTGAGCCAACCCAGAGACGTCAAGCTGTCTCGGCTTGGACCATCATGCTGAAAGGTCAATCTTCACTTCTGTCTGAGATTCTTGGTGATATTAAGCAGGATTTCCCTTCTGTATTTGAATCCGTCCATCATTCCCTGAATGATGAAGTCTCCCAGTTCCTGCTACTGTGCATCATTAAAGCATAATGGTACTGTGCATCACCATAAATAGTAATGGCTTTATTCAGGTGATTATATGAGATGTGCTTTGCACTCTATGCAGTGTTTGACATTCAGGAAAATGTTTTTGCCTCATGAGACAAGAAATTCTTTTCCTGAGTCCTTCAACAGCATAAACTTTACTGAGTTTGGCCTGTCAGGGACCTTTCGGAAGACTTTTCTCGGAAAACTTTTATTATTTCATATTTCTCTCACTTCAGACTCTATTATTTCAACTCCTGGGGGCTTTCAGTGCTTGAATTTTCCACAGCGAATAAATCACTCACTCTCTAGAGAGCCATCATGGAGATAATCTAAAGAAACAGGATGTACCTGAGCTAAGTTTGGAGTGTCATATTAAAAGAATTCTTCTTTTGAACAACTTATGTAGTAGGGTTTCATTACTTTTGTGTAATTTTTTTTGTTCTCTTGTTCTCTCTGTGCCAGTATGGGATGTTGTGCATAAATACAAAGCAGAAATAAATTAAGTGAAGCAGTTAAAAGTGAGTATAAAATCTGAAAGAGTGAACTGCAGCCAATACAGGTGTGTTGTGTCTGTGTGTTTGTCTTTCATTACCAACCTCACACAGTAGGAGGTCAATGATATGAAAGACCATGTAAAGAGGGAACTTGGCTGTGAAGAGGGTGAGGAACCACTGAGAAGCGTACATATGAGCCTCCAGACCCACATTCAGGAAATGGTTATAAAGGTCTGGTATATATTCCTGTTAAAGACAGAAAGAAAAGGAGGTGACACAGAAAGTACAAGGAATGATGTGGAGGGAGAGAAAGAGGAGGGGGGTAAATTAACAAAATTTAAACACGGAAAGAAAGATCTTGCTGCAAAGTGCTTAGCACTTTACAGATGGAAGACAGACACGCACCTGCATGAGTCTCTCAAGCTGGAAGAACTTGCAATGAAGATCTTCGAAGTTCTGCTTAAAGAGGTCCCTGAGCCCGTAGTCGAACATGATCTTGACCAGCACACTGAAAGCTTGCTCCTCCGGCATCTGAAAGAGAAGAAAAAGAGATTTAGAAATGATTAGATTTAATGAGCCCTTGCCAATTCATATTCTGACGCCTATAGGAAATGACGCATCTTTGCAAGATGCACAGTCAATTCTTTTTCACAAACTATTATATATTTGGTGTATATGACATACACAAACAAGGTTTACTAAGTAGCAGTTTACAAACAATACAGATGATCCAAAGTGCTATACGGCACACAAAGAGAAAATCAGAACAAGCCAGAACAAAAATAAATGAATGAGTTATATTGTTAAATAATTCCTTAATATTCCTCAGCACAGGTCTTCGCCTAGTCTGTAAGATCCCAAGATGACATAGATGTAATTTCTCCACTAGGTGTCAGTGCTGACATGTTCCTGGAATGCAGGTCTGCCTTAAAGCAAACCACTCTATGGTAGAAAATGAACATGAACAAATTCTACATTATTTATACATAGAAAAGGTCAGTATCCCAAAGATACCACTTTCTACCCGACATCTTTCTACTTTTGTGCAGTAACTTCGTCATACACGTATCATGTGCACAGGAAGGGCTCTAATATGTTCAAAATAAGCCAGGCCAGCTCTGCGGCATTGAAGAATGTCAGAAAGATACAGATGTCAAATGAAAACAAAACAGCTCAGCTGTGTTCACGAAATTGTTTGCAAAGCCCTCTTTTTTTTGCTGGACTCCACTGATAATGTGAACTCACGTGCAGCAGCAGCACGGCAGCCAAGAAGGATTGTCCCTGGCAGTAGCCAATCTCCTCGTCATAAACAGAGTAAGCCTGGAGGAGAAGACAAACAGACACACAGTTGGTAAATGATGTTCAAGTGAATTCAAATGCTAAAGAAATGGCGAGAAAGTAATTTTTCTTTAATTAACTGCAGTGTAAGATAGATGTTAGGCCAAATATTGCCATCTCCTTGCAAATGAAGCCTGTAATTGGTGTGATTCCAACCAAGCTTTATAAAGCTACATTACGCAGCATTTATGATGTCATCTGAGTCAGATGGTGCAATGTAATGTGAAATGAGAGACAAAGTTGGCAGATGATCCTAGAGTTAAAACATCAATAAACACTGAACTTGGATTTGACAAGCAGTCAAAGCGATATCCATGCGGCTAAAGCTCCACGACAAACCTAATGCAGCTCTAAATTAAACAGAAAGGCAAAAAAGAGAAGTTGAGGAAACACACGCACAAAAACAAAACTGCTACTGTCTACCATCATATCAGTCAAATGAAATGTAAACAAGTCGATGCAATGCTTTCATCCTGACCTGGAATTATAAATGGAATTTAAATTGATTCGACTGGTTAAATAAAAACATTCCACATGTGACTGCTCTTTCAATTTTGTTAGCGCGATCAACGTTTTTATTTTACTGTATCTTTTCTGTAAGTATCTTCGCAGCACAACTGTAATGAAACAAAATAGTTTAGCTGTCGCAGCTGAATCCATCTTTTTTTAAAATAAGACAAGAACAAAAGGACAAAGAGAGAGATGGGAAAGGCATACAGATGTCGGTATGAAGGAAACTGAGCAAATATGAGGGGAGTGTGGAAGGCAGAGAATTTGGGCTGTAGTGGCCTACTGAGCCAAAAACACAAATAATGAGTTTAAGTCAAACAGACAAAGTGTGAATCAATCCACACACAGATGTAAGGGCGGGCCCACTGAATTATTCAAACACACCTGAGGAGGTGCTTGTCTGGGAAGAGATGGATGCCCTCACCTGAGTTATACATAATGAATGAAATGAAAAAAAAATAAAACGACAAAACTGACGCTGCAGCCATGTGAGATTATGGTGCTATAGGATGAAATGCGTGTATGTCCGGCACGTGTTCATTTTCATGAGAAAGAGACCACATGTAC
The DNA here is from genome assembly GCA_016785225.1 of Psettodes erumei. NCBI lineage: Eukaryota > Metazoa > Chordata > Actinopteri > Pleuronectiformes > Psettodidae > Psettodes > Psettodes erumei. The sequence goes on from JAFBJZ010000945.1 coordinate 20,261, forward strand.
CTCACGATCGATAAGTGCGCTGCAACGGGACTGATTATAGTGTGTGTGTGTGTGTGTGTGTGTGTGTGTGTGTGTGTGTGTGTTCGATTAGAAACTATTTTGCTTTTCTAGACAGCCGGTGACAGTTATGAACCCACTGAACCACCCAGAAACAGAGAGCCTGTTTAGGTAATTAATGAACAGTTCAGTTTGGCTTAAACTTTATTATCAGACCTACTGTAAAGCTAATCGTTTACATAGTAATTACACTGTATTATAGGGAAACATGTGATCCAATTTCACATGCACAATGCTATTTCCACTGATTCGTAGCAATGAGCACCACTACTGCCCACTGTTAAGGGTTTCACCTGTATAATTGGGAGGATTTTTTTTTTTTTTCAAACTACAATATTGTCCTCAGCCATTGAGAGATTACACTCTGCCACAGTGTCTACAAATAATTCCTGAACAAAATCACTTACAACAGTGATTGTGCAAAATTAATCATTTTTACATTTACCATTTTTTCAGATGTATTTTGCATTCAGTGTGCTTGCATTGCTTTCAGACAAGATTTATATAAATATATGACTTTTGTGTGCAACATTTCGAGATGAGAAGATATGCGCCGGATTCAAGTTGTGCTCTACAAGTCTTGCAAGTGCGTAAGCATCTCACCTTGCAGATCTTGTAGAGGGAGTCTTGACCATCTCCTCCAGTGTCTTTGAAATAGTCATGAGCCGGGAATGTCCTGTTAATGTCTCTGGTTATGGCACTGTCCTGAGGAGACTCCTAACAATGAGACAAAGGAGGGGAAGCAGAGAAAAAAAGGATCAGGGTGAGTGAAAAAAGTGACACAGTCAGGGAGATTCTGTCACTTAAGAATCCACGAGACATTTTCCATTACACTAGTGGGAAAGACAAATTCCCCAGAGATCCGGCAGTGGTCAGTGTTCTTCAGCGTCACACAGAATTGTGGCACAGAGTGTTCACTTCCACGGCACGGACTGTGCACATCTGTCATTTCAGAACATTACACATAATTCTTATATGACTGAAGATAAGATAAATTAAACCAACAATAGTTGCTAAGAATAAAAACACAACATCTGAAAAACGGCAAAGAATATGAGGAAAGGAAAACAAAGTTCAAACACATGATGAAACACAAAACACAAAGAGATTCATAGTATTTGTAATCCTGATTAGATATAATTTGTGTTATGTGGAACAAATAACACACTGATCTGACTTTTGCCATCACCAGCAGTGGGATTAAAAATTTATCACACAATTAACTTGGGACATATTGCACAGAAGTCTTCACACTTGGCACTGAGGAAATGTCTGATTTATTGCCCTACTTCAGAGTGATCATCAACAAGGAGGTCATTTGACAGAAAAATAAACACAGACTGCGTAACATCAAGCTGATAAGGGAGTTTGGCTCTCATCGCCACGTCTGCCATCACCATTATGAAGTATAACAGAGTGAATCAACCCTAAGACCTTTTGTCTGTAGGGCGGAATAGACATATGACTAGCACGGAGAGGAGGCGAAAGCGTATGCAAAAGAAAAAAAATATTTCCAGACAAGCAGGTTTTTGTCTTGCTGGGCATGTGTTCTCTGTTTTTCATAGAAATTGATGTGAACTCATTTGGACAAAACGGTGCCACCGGCGGGAAAGAAAAACACAAGACTGAGGCTGCGGTCGGTTAATCGAAAGACCTCAAATCCAAAGATACGAGGGAGAAGGACTGCTTACATCAGCATGCTAACATGCTCGCAGTGACGAGGCTAACGTGCTCATGCTAAGCAGGTGTAACGTTTACCATGTTAGCTTAGCTTTGTTAGCATCCTGAGCCGGTTCACTCCAAACCCCAAACTTCCAACCTCAAGTTTGCACTAGAGGGAAAATCGGGGGATCACTAAAGTCATAATGGTTCATCCTCTGGGGAGAATAAATGCACGCCCAATATCCAATTGTTGTTGAGATACTCAAGCATGGATAAAAGGGGTGGACCAATCAAGTGACAGACACACAATGCCATCCCAAGAGCTAAATAAAAAGAAAAATTAAATGAGGACACAAGGTCAGACGACAATGTTCAGGGTCAGGATAAAAGTAGAGTACAACTCCAACGGCACACAGGACATCCAGAAGTCTGGGACAACACGCTTCTCTGGGATACCCCCTCCACTGTGCTGACCGAGCACCACAGTGGAAATGCCACACACACCCACACACAAAGAAATCAGTAAATACTCCAAACCAGCCTTGCTTTTCGAAGATTAATCACACCTTGTTTCGTTATTGATAGTCAGCATGGAGCAAGCAGCTTCTAAATAAGTAATGCTACTGGCCTTTACATGACAAAATCAAATACACATTTAAAGACGTCTTCAAATACATTCATTGAGCACTTCATTAGGAACACCTGTACGCCTGTTTTATTCACGCACCTGTCCCATCAGCCAATCATGTGGCAGCACGCAACGCATAAAGCCCTGCATGTACATGTCACGAGCTCCTGTTAATGTTCATATCAATCATGACAATGGGGGGGTGTTTGATGGTCGCTGGTGCCAGACAGGCAGGTTTGAGAGTTGTGTGAAATCAATCATCATTTGAATACCGCAGCTTATCTTCCTATTTGTTTCTTTCTGCCCATGTACATCCCTTTATAGCTACAATTTACCATCGTCTAATGGCTATTTCCAGCACGATAATGTCACAAGGCAGAAGTCATCCCAAAACTGGTTTCATGACTGTGACGATGGGTTCAGTACATTTAAGTAGCCTCCCCAGTCAGCATATGTGAATCCAGCAGAACACCGTTGCACCGGGGTGCGGTAGAGATTTAGAGATTCATGTTTAATGAGCAAATATATTGTCATATTCCCTTTATCCAACTAGGAGAACGTTTCCACTGTACACTGGTAAGGGTTTTCCCAGAACCCAATGCCCTCTTCACAGGCATTTCCACAGGAATGAAGCCTGCCATTAAAATTCCTACTCGCAATACTATTCTGCACACCCCATGGTAAAAGTAGGTTTATTTCAAATCTCTCTTGTTCACACTGTCGCTAATTATACCTTCTTGGTCACTCTGTTACCCATCGAGCCCTCCCCTCTCCTCTTCCCAAGGTTTCTGTTCCAACTTCCACAGAGGAAGAGAGTGAAACAAAAATAATGCAAGTGTACGAAGAAATGCAGGAAGAAAGGAATACTAAAACAAAAGCAAACTAATGGGGAACAGAGACCAACAACAGTGGTCTTTTTTAAGTCCATTCCACAACTTCCACCACACCCAGTAAGTCATGTGTGTGTGTGTGTGTATTTGTGTGTATGTGCAGCATGCCTAGATGCTTCAGGAAGTTTGAGTAATGTTGATTGTTTGAGTGACTGGTCAGAGTAGGGTCTGTTCCTCTGCCATTAAACGGTTGGTGTTAAATATTTGAGGTATTTCATCATTTCATACAGCATGCGACATGTCCCATCCAGTGATCGAAGATGAGTCGGGATAATTATATTTTCAAAAACCACCCACATCTGTTCTCTTGTTCCTTTCTCGCCAATGCTACGCCACATTCTTCCAAACAGATGGGGAAGGGCTTCGTTGTAACACACATCATTAAAGTTCAGCCAGCTTGAACTGTAGCCACAAGGTCACTGGAAAAGCGGCACCCAGGCACTCCAGAAATCTGTTCATTCACAGGAAAAGCCAGTCGTATTAATGCATTTTAGAGCACACAGGGGTGGAGTTACTGCATCCAGGGTGAAGGGCCCATTACACTGTGTTACAGTCTCTCAGTGAATGATAAGGATCCATGTTTATACAAGCACCACTTAGTCGTACTTATCTGAAGTGCTGAGAGCATGCACAAAGACCTCTGACATAATGGCCAATTAGCTTTGCCTCTGTCTGTCCGTCTGTCCGGTTAAAGAGAGGTTTGGAATGAGGGTAGCGTGAGTGCAGAGAGAAAACAAATCCAGTGTTTCGTGGATGTGGACGCAAGTGTGAGAGTGGAAGTGATAAAGAGAAGGAGAAAAAAAGGGAAGTGGAAGAGAATGCTAAGAGCAGGGTATTTTATACATAACTGCATAAAGACATCAGTGACGGAGAAAAGTGATTAACATTAATACTAATGTAGCTTCCATATTTGCTTTCTTGTTGTGAAGTTGGGTGGGAAGATCAATGTCACTCATGTCTGTATAGCAAGCGTAGCACAGTTTAGTTTAAAAAGATACTCAGCAAAAATATCTGTAAAAAAATAAAACGTAACCCCTATTTTCAACATAACAGCTGTAGTAGCAATCACTGCTGATAATTATTCATCTACAATACTGTGCTATTGAAAAAACCTCCTGAAACCTGTTTGAGCTACTGTGTGTGTGTGTGTGTGTGTGTGTGTGTCCAGAGCTAGGAATAAAGTACCAGAGTAGGGCTTCCGTGGGAAGGCTGGGTAGCTAGCCCTCTATTGTTTATGTCCCTGATTTTCTCTGACTCAACACAATAGCTGACATGTCATTCTGTTATTCTTTCTCCGCTCCTAAAGGAGCCTGCTGAGATGCCAAGAGAACAGGGGTGATATTTATCAAGCTTGATACAAACCCTGTTCCCCAACCCAAATAATCCTGTGCGCTACAATCTGATTATTTCGCTGGAATCAAATTTAAATTACAGAGGAAATGGTGAATGTAATTTTAATGATTTGTAAATAATTAGTGGAGCTTTGATGGATGCTTTTTTCATAACCAACACAGAAGGAGGTGAAATTTTGGGTTCTTTTTTTTAAAATAAAGCAAGGAGTTAAATTCAGTGACTCCTTCTCTCTACTGCTGAAACCACCCATAGCACCATTTCTTACCTTAGCAACGTCCATCATTAAATCTTAATCATTTGTCTCCTGCCCTACTTTGTGTGCTATTCATGCACTGGCATGCTGCTTCAGCACAAGGAGAAAGGGCGAAATATGAATCTGATGAGAGCTGCAGAGATGACAGACAGGGGAAGGAGCAACACAAAATCACGACAAAACCAACACCAAAGACTACACAGACGGCCAAAACTACAGTGGCCTGTATTTTTTTCTGGTGCCAATTGCCAGTCCAGCCCTGCTAACATTTCCCACTGCAGCTTTGCCAGCATGCAAATTCAGCAGACCAGATGCTTGCACAAATATGGTGCTGCTGTATTACAGTCCATTTACAGCACATTAATGCGGCGGCAATTTATTTTTTATCTGCAACGATCAACACAGAGCATTCACGATTTGGCAAATGAGGGAAAATTCTGTGTGAACGTAATGCAGGAAGTTAAAAAAAATATATATATATATATATATATATCATTGTTACTTTTTTTTTTTTTATCAAGGGCACGACTTGATCGCCAGCTAGCAGCCTTCCACATCACTAAGTATAAGTGTGCTCAAGGGTCCGCTGTCACATAACACTGTGTTAATGTACCTCAGTGGTGTTTACCCATGACATTTAACCTGTGAAAAGGTACAAAAACTGACACATTATCTTAAACATCCCTGACTCAGCAATATTCAAGTAATTAGCACAAAGAAGTTTGATTACATTGAGATAACGTTACATTTATTTGCTCGGTACACATACACAACATGTACATCTTTAGAACACTGTATAGGTTAGTCACCTACAAAGCATTGTCTAATGAAAAGTGTCTTATTGGTCACACAGACTCACTTTCAACGAAAGCAGACATTAAACATGGTTGACCGTTTACAACATCCCAACATTCTCAGTCTATAACGAACCTCATCACAGAATTAAACACCCTTTGACGTACGACATATGACGTGATCTAATGCGGTAATGGCTTCATTTTCTCAATCAGAAACTTCGAAATGCCACCATTGTTCGCTGTGAGTAATTTTCAGCCTTCAGTGTGGGAAAAACAAACGCGGGATCAGTTCCAGAGAAAGTCCTGCATCTTTCGGAACATTTCCAGACTCAGGTTTAGTTACAGTGGTCAATCTCATCTTAATGTGATAATAATCTGTTACTCTCAACAGCTGGGTCATGAGTCAGCCATTATTGGGGTTTGCTGTGGTCTATTCAGAGCCTTAGAAAAACACAAAGAAGAAAATCCAATACAGATTTAAAGAGATAAAAAAAATACCACTGCGTGGGAATGTGTGTGTGTTAAAGTGCACTATTAAAGTGAGGCTGGAACATACAATAGCCAACCTGCACTGAGTTGGTGTAAAACACTTAGGTCACTGATAACTCATGACATGAACAATACGTTCATGATAAAAATTCTCAAGCTTTGAAATGGATTTACTTATTTTTTTAATCAATTTACTGTGAATGGTATCTAAATAAAATCCAGATACAATTGATACACTTTTTTTTAACCCTGAGTCACATTTACAGTACGTGACTTGGTTTGCTACGCAAGGTCTCCGCTTGTTCCCAAGACACATGTCTGGGTAGTCCCAGTCCAGAGAGTGGCGTGCACCAAAAAGCTTTTTGGCAAACAACCGCATGAGACGCCAGAGGAAGAGGAAGATGCAGAAGCAGCAGCCACCCTCGAAATGTTCACGGATAATTTAAGGGATTAAAAGCTAGGGACCACTTTTACCTCCCTCCCCTTTGCACCCACTGATTATTTTCTCAACCATTTCAGACCTAAATATCATTCTAACTATCTGCAGTTGACATATAAAACAAATTATTACTGACGAATGATTTTCGTAACATTCACTTACTTATTATTGTTCAACAATTACTTTCCTCTCTCATAAACCTGAAAATGGCTCCCCGGCCCAGCCCCCACGTGTTCATACTACCTCCTCTCTCTAATCCTACCCAATATGGCACTATACCTCCATGCAGCCTCCACCAGAGTGTCGTTCTCTTGAGAACATGAGAGCCAATTGTTTTCCCACAGGAAAAAAGGAATGCGTGTGTCTCTGTGTGTGCGTGTATGTGTGTGAATGCTAATGTGAGCATGTTTGAGCATAATAATTTCCCAAGACACTGTGCCCTAAATCTCACACATTTCCGAGCAACTGTACCATTAAGTGCCGCATGAACTGATATCTTTTTAGCAAAGAACTTCTGAACTCAAATTCAAAGTGTCTCGAATTGCAAAGGACAGCTGAGAAAGCTTAACACAAACTGTCCGAGTACAATGTAATGGATCTTAATAAAGTTGCAACTTCATTTCAATAGGTAGGCATGCCTGACTTGAGAGTCCGCAGCCTTTATCACATCCTGGAGACAAGGTCATTTTACGAAAAAATAAATTTGTGTAGTTTGACAATTCCACATTCACGGCGCCCACTTTTTACACGCCACTTCTGAACAAAAGAAGTTACAAATAGGAAAGATTACAAGATTTCAGCAAATTACAGATGTCAGCCAAAATATTTAAAGTCAATACGCGGCTCTATCTACCACCACTGTACATCCTACTCATGTACACTCACAAAATACAGTACACACGAGGGAAGTGATGGGCAGCTAACAAAGCAATGAAAGGTGACAACTTTTGTCAGCACCCTTGCAAGAACGTCTTTGACAGTCCAATTCAGTCAGTGGTCACACCCTAATATACCCGCATACCCGCTCACTCACACCTGCGCACATGTGAACGAATACATGCAAAAAAAAGTTAACAGTTTTGAGTTTAACAAAAGAGATGAACAATAATTACAAATCATGAACTTTTTAAAAAGCAGCGGAATTAACTGTCACGTATTTTTAAATGACTCAACTATTCTACGCTGGCCATGGAATTAAGAGAGAGAGGCTGGCTGATGAACATTTTCATCACTGCAAATGCATACAATTGCCGGTCTGTGTCATTCCCTCAGAAAACAGTCGCGCATCTATACACTGAGCCCTGCCTAGCTGGGAAAATACTTTCCCAACAGTTCATTTTGCAGTTTCATTTGCATATCAAGGCAACAATATATCACTATATACTGAGAAACAGTCGCATTCATGCACACAAGGCATCACTGAGCCAACACAGTGCAGTGGACCTACAGAAACTTTGTGTAAAAACCCATTTGCATTTTACTGAATCTTAATATATTATCTATACATAGATATTTTGTGTGTGGGGGGATGGGGTGGGGTATCATAAATCCAAGAATATTTGTTGAACTTTCTTTGGCAGATTAGATAAAGTCTATAAAGCTAGAATATCTGAAACTAAATAAACTGTGAAATGAGTCTCCGTGTATAAAAGCAGAGATAATTTTTCACAACTTTTGAGTTTACTACACAGTATGTACACTCGGATTCATGACGGCTTACTAATGGTCAGGATTAGTCTGTAGTGTTACAAAGACTACATATGGGAACAAGATGATGGAAACAGAACATGTGCATGCACACAGACACACACACACACACACACACACATGCAACTGCAATTCCCATGGAGTTCAGGGGGGTCCTCTTCATGGCGTCGCGCAGAGGTTAGCCTGCGGCCAGAGTGAATGGGCTATTTGTTCAGTTTATGTGCAATCCTCCTGTGCTCATGTGTGTTGTTTGCATGTGTGCACATGCACTTGTCCCCAAACACGGGCACAATACTGCTGTCACAATACAGCGTAGACCGTGGTATGATAATTACTTGCAAGAATATGCAAATGTGAAATTTCCACAATTACACATTCATAGCTTCTCCTCCGACTGCTCCCTTCAGCCACTCCCAAAGTTGAGGCATAAGGATCACAGTTCCAGGGTCATCATTTTTAACTTCGCCCAAAAACCTTTTCAAAACTAAAATAAAATCAGCCCAATCATGTACCAAAAATCTGTGTACAATAAGTGTAAAAATACATCCTTTCTTGGTCTTGCTGTGCCTCAGACACACTTGAGTTTAGATACATAATCTAAACAATAAAAGGTGCAATGGAAACTGACAAAGGTATAAAAGATTCATCGGAAAAGAAAGTCACTCAAAGTTACGCTTGACATTTGTCAGGTTAACAGTCGTACACCAAAGCTGGAGAGCATCTTCATATGATACAAACAGCAGGCTCAATGTGTGAACCCACAGATTAGATAAAGACAAAAAGCCTTTTTTTATCTTGTATAACAACATCAATAAATAATCTAAAAGTCCATGAATAGACGTCTCTAAGCAGAGAAACCGTAATCAGTTCAATCAGTACAAACAAACTTTAAAATTACATGGTCACTGGGTCTAGACCCAGCAGAAATGGAAACAAGTGACGTTTCTGTTTCTTTTTCACTTTAAGCGGTATGTAAAAACAAATTTAAACAGCTTGCCACTGGCAGGTCACCTCAGCGCTACATTACTAAAACACAGCAGTAAATGGTTCAATTTGCATTTATTTCTTTTTTTTCTTTTTTTGCTTTCAACACATACTGTGCTTAATAATCTGGCAACAAACCAAGGGTCAGGCTGTTTCCCATACTGCACACACAGCTTTTCCAAACACATTTCTTGTAAAGTTTTGTTGTTTTGGCAAAATAAATTAAGGGTTCACTTGCCATCAAGGAAAACTAAAAGATAATGTTGTTCAACCTCATGAGAGTTCACTTCTCCAGAGATTTCCCAGACACCTTCATCTGTCACCCCTGTCCATACACAGTATGCTGGGCCTCTTTGACAATTTTCAAACACTTGTGTTTTGCTCTTCAGTCCCTTTCTCTGTCTTTGCCAGCTGTGGCATACGCAGAGAGGATGCCTGTGTAACCTCCAAACGTGACAGAAACAGCAGCAGCAGATGGATGCCTTGTTCCATCTCTTTACAGCACTTTTCATCTTAGCAGAGGAGACATTTTACAGCAATCACATCGGGGCATCTTTTAAAAAGCTTCAAATGCCAATTTGGCACAAGGGCTTCCTCTGTGTGCACTACACATGACACGTTGCACCAATTCCTATTTCCCCGTGGCCATATCCAAACCCGGGCCCTGCGCATCCCTTTTCAACCGCCCCGACAAAGGTCTTTTTGGTGTTCCTAACCCCAAAGCCACTGCCGCTGCGCTGTAAACAGAAGGAGCAGAGGCGTTTGAGGCCCTTCCTGAAGGCCGAGTTGGAGAGGCTGTAGATGAGACAGTTACAGAAGCTGTTGCTGATGGCCAGCCATGTGGTGAGGAACGACGCTGCAGAGTGGTGGTAGATCCCTCCGCTCTCCAGCAGAAAGTAGAGAATGTAGGGCAACCAGAGGATATAAAACACGCTGGTGATGCGGAACAGTACCATGGCGTATCGCTTGTCCGGGTATGTTGATGTGGGCTGCTGATAAGGTTGTTGGTGGTGTTGGGGTCCCTGTGGTTGGGACAAGTGGGGCAACTGCCCTTGTTCTGTTGCGCTGTTGTCCTTGACCACAGATCCCACAGTCAACCCCGGGCCCTGCAGCTGCTGGGGTCGGTAACGCGCGTGACGCTCGCTGATCTCCCGGGTGTGCTGTCGGCAGATCTTGAAGATGTTGGCGTAGGTGAAGCACACGGTGAGAGCGGCTGGGGCATAGAGCAGTGCGACAATAAAGGTTGTGAATGCAGGACTAGTCCTCCACTGAACTGCGCACCACTCCACCACATCGCCGTGGTAACCGGGTTTGCCCCAGCCGAGAAAGGCCGGGAGAAACACCAGCGCCGAGTACAGCCATATTAGAACGATGCAGCAGCGCACTCGGCAGGGTGTTACCAGGGACGCGTAAGTCAGAGGCCGCGTGATGGCGATGTAGCGGTCCACACTTACGCATGCTAACGACGCCATTGAAACTGACTTCAAAACAGACACCATGTAGCCGAACACCTGGCAGGTGAGTTTGGGGTCGAGGCCCTGCAGGTGATGCAGGAGGGACAGGGAGGGGAACAGGCAGCTGACCCCCACCAGCAGGTCAGCATACGCCATGGTCTGGATAAAAGCACTGGTGGTGTGCTGGCTGAGCAAAGGGGCACAGTGAAACACAAAAATCACCACCAGGTTGCCGGAAATAATGAGAACGGTGAGGAGGAGGATGATGGAGACTTCAAGGAGGCAGGTGGTGAAAATTTGGGAATAGCCTATCTCGAGCAGGCAGAAGGGAGCGGATCGGTTTGATGGGTCAGCAGAGCTCTGGTTCAGTGGATCCAAGGAGGAATTCATCATCTTGGGTGGGAATATGTGTCGGAGGGGCCCGTCAAGGGTAAGATAAACCCAAGAGCCCACTATTTTGTCAGGTAGCTAGCTGGTTCTGAAAGTAGCTGTATTGTTTCAGTCCAAAGGAAAAGCTCCACGGTGCCGTTCCACGATGAGGCTACTGCCATCTGCCATTTCAAATGCAGGAGGAATGTAAAGGACGGTAAAAGGTGAGGAAGCTCCTTTGTCTTGTCCTCAACTGCAGGCAGTTGTGGTTTTTACACACAGATGTGAAACCACCTGGTAAAAACAGATTAATGCACAAAAATAAGCGGTTCTTTTTTTTCTTCTTTTTTTTGTGTGAGGCAAACTTCCCAGCTGAAGGCACGAAAAAAAAAAAAAAGAAATGTGACTTTGTTTAAAAGAATTCCAGTCCAATCTAAGCTCGAAATGCCTCCGCTCCCTGTAAAGTAGGAGATGTCTTCAACATCTGCTGCAGCTGCAGAAAGCGCAGACTAAAGCTGCCTTTTATCTAGTCCAGAGTCACAAACACAGCTTCCAGTGAAAAGACATCATTGGCATAACACACTGAGTACATACATGGAGGGGAGGTCAAATAAAGCATGATTTCTCCTTTTCAACTCCACCTCTGTCCTGCTTCTCTCTCCTGAGACAACGCCGACTTTTTCCTCTTCTTCGCCCCTCTCTTCAGCACTCTCCCATGTCCGCTTGCTCCTGTCTCAGTTTCTGTCTGGTCCTTTCGCGGTAAGATCACAGCGGACACAGCTGTGAGCCGAGAGGAGGATGAAGGCAGTGCGGCTGATGTTTAAAACGTGCGCACACAAACGCACCTCAGCTGTTATTTCTATCCAGAGGAGCAGCGACCACGTCTTGAGTGGAAATGAGGTGGGCAGGCATACCGATGCTGCGAGAACCCCCTGTGCACATTTATCCTCCTTTGCTGCCTCTCTCGCACTCTTTCTCGCTCCCTCTGCCTCTTGCTCTACAGAAACAGTGGCTCTGAGGCCCCTCCCCTCCCCTCTTCCTCCAACCAATGATCAACTACAAGGGCACGAAGCTGCCTCCTTCCCCCACCCTCTCACGCATGTGTGTGTGTGTATGTGTGCGCACGCGAACACGCCACTGTTTCTCATGATTAACCGAGATTCAAAAATACTTCTTCACACACAAATTAGCTGCTTTCAAGTGTTAAGCCAGCCCCTTGTAAAATTGATTTTTGACTGTTCTCCACGGCCAGAAATTTGAGGCTGGAGGAAGTTTTTGTATTTGTTATTAGTGAAACAATAAGCGCATGCCCAGGTGCAGTTTACAGGAAATATTCTCATTATTATTCAGACTGTAAACCCGGGACACTGAGTACAGGACAGCGGGTCCCCCTTTCACTTTTTTTGTATATAAAAGTAAAGCGTGTGTCTCTGGAAGATCAAGACAGAGAAAGAGCGAGAAAGAGGGAGAGGCTGCGTAGGCATACTAAGCAGCCGCTACTTAATTTCCCCTAAAAATATTGCTGTATTGCTATCTGTAAGCATTACACAAGCGAGATCCAAACATTTTCAGACAGTATATTTACTTACCATGATGCAAGATGTTTGCACTTGAACTGCATCTTGGTCCGTGTGTGTGTGTGTGCACACGTGTGCACATCCCTCTGTCTATTTGGCCCTGAGAGCTCTGAACAGATATGCACCTGCTCCTGATTGTGAACGCATCAGCAGACGCTGAGCCTTCACTTTGTGTGAGAGTTGCTTTGATACAGTCAGCTACAGCCAGGTAGCATGACCTCATCAGACTTTTTTTTTTTTAAACAGCCCTCCCAGCTATGTCAACAATGAGCTTATTATTGCAAGGCTCTGAATGTCTGGTTAGGACTCAGTTTGATGCTTTTGGTTTTACTGTGCTTAATTACTTCTGCAAAGCGCCTACTTTATCTGTCCTGAGTTATGCTTAGATCATGGGATGTGATGATTACTTTCAATTACTCAGAATCCTGTTCTAAAATTAGAACATTCAGTGGGGTAGCAAGGACTGTCAGATGTAATGCTGCGTGGTCTACATCCTCATCCTGATGACTTTCTGAAGACTGCAGAGTTTTGTCTCATGCTGGTCAATTTGGTGTCACGTGATGGAGACCCGAACATACCCACACTCAAACACGCACACACACACACCGGCCTGCACCTTTCTGCAATCCAGACACACTCCCATGCTTTCACGCACCTTCTCTGCCCACCACACGAGGAGCTAAAAATAGATGACAGTACAATGAAATGGGTTGGGAGAAGAGGAATGGCAGAAATGGATGAGGAAGGGAGTCAAAGGAAACACGGAGCTCATCGAGAAACGAGAGGAGGAAGAGGCAGAGAGGAGAAAAGAAATACCAGACAGCAAGAACAAAGCAGCAAGGGAGCTGTGGAGAAGGAAGAGCATGATGTACTGTCACCTGGTTGCCAAGCTAAGCACAACACAGCCCTGTTAGCTGTTTAACTTAGGCTTCCTCACAGTTTGGCAACCTGTCAAGGACAGGCGTCCAGTAGCTGACACACACCTGGCAACAACACAATGGCCCTAAACTTTGGTCCAGCATGACTGCTTATAAGAGGAAAATAAAAGCTGATGCTTGCAATTATTACTCGTAAAAAGCTCATTGCTGTTCATTTTATGGTGTCAAATCATAATACGGGTTAACATCAGGATTACTTGCGAGTAATCTGTAGGATATTTGCAAATGTTTTGTGTTTACTGAAATAACAGAAAGTGAATTAGAATGCAAACTAAGCTAGTCACTAATAGTAGTCACTACATAGTTCACCTGAAACTGTCTCATCTGATTATTACAAACACCAGCCATCCGCCAGCACCTCCACCACTGTCATAATCCTGGTAATTCCTTTCTGTGTCTATGTAACTGTATAAAAATCAGTAGCTAATATGTGCATAGGGCAAGGCTGGTGAGATTTCTTACAAATTACTGGAGAGTGATGATAAAAAAAAAATGCAGTATGCTCACATTCACAAATAACTTTGATCTGACTGTCTAAACCTCATGGCATTCACCGTGCATTCTGGACATGGGAAAGTGGCTCCAAAACCAGGTAAAGCAAGCCAGAAAGTATTTCCATATCTGCCGAGCACAAGTCTGAGTGGCAACGCACGCATAAACCTACGGGACAGAGGGAAAGGACACAAGACCTAGACGCGCTGGACAGCCGAGACAAGCAGGGGAGGGAAAAGAAAAAGGCAAGCAGTCGGTGTGACAAAACACAAATGAGCAGGGAGACAGAGAGAGGCAGGAAGACACACAAGCTGACAGGAGCACAAACGGGTCCAGGTAGAAGTCGGAGAGAGTCAGAGTCAGGCGCACACAAATACAAATGATTATCAAGACAGACAGATTGAGGCGGGCAGACAACTCATTATGTGGGTCAGACAGAGACAGGCAGGCAGACAGGTAGTTATGAGTGCTTGTTTTGCTCTCCACAGGAGGCTGGCGCAGCAGGTCTGAGGACTGGGCCTGTGTTTATCTGGTCACTTTGTGTCTACGCTACACACACAAATGGGTGCATGTGTGCTCATATACAACCCTTAAGAGATTTCTCACATCCTGTCCCCCTCGTGTAGTTAAACAGGGGTTGAAACACCTTTCAGTATAAAGGAGTGATCCAAGATTACACACCACCACCACCACCACCAACCGCAAACACACACAAGCTAACGCCGACCTCAAACACGATCGTGCAGTTAAATCACCACCTATGACACCGTGTCAACAAAATCCAGTGTATGTTATTGTGAATATTGTAAATGAAACAACACCGTACTGCGCTTCTAGAGAGTAACAGCAACTGTGCCCAAACTGTGCATGTCCACATATGTTTACACAGTGCTTTCTATCTTAACATTTGCTACTGGGCCATGAGAAAACAACATGATTTGAGAAAAAACCCCAAAACATTATCATTGAATAACTTACGTTGGCGTGATCTGTCTATGCCACTTCTTTCCTTAACACTCCCTGTCACTCCCGCCACCCACGACAACAACACAACACTGATTATGAACTAAAGTAGGTTATCGGCGCACAAAGCAAGCAGTCCATCATCACCCACCCGGCTACTTCATCAGCTTGTGCTGTGCTCCTATTGCTTCTGCAACCACCTAACATGGCAGAAATTGTGTTAGCTAGCTGCGACTCTGGACCCTCTGAGCTCTGTCTTTGAGAGTTTGAAATATCTTTGGAGGCGGCAGCCCTAACCTTTTTAAGAGCGCACACATATTTTGACGTGACAGTGTCCTTTGTTTTCTATTATTTCCCCCGTTACCACAGGCTACACCGCTTATATCACAAATTTACATTCATACACCACAGCAGTTTCTTTGAAAGTTAAACACGACTTTCCTGGTGCAGAAAGAATAAGATTATCCTGATAAATATGCCATGACCATCCTGCTGTAATGTGGTCACAATGTTACGGCCCCTCGAAACAATAACAAAGTGTTGCCTGACAATATGTCACATTGTCTTTCCTCACATCCTCCCGATTAAAATCAGCTGGCACCGGGACAGTGTGCTGCAGAGGCCAATTATTTGTTTACCAGATTTAGTAACTCTGTCAGTGATGGGCCTCTACTCAGTGTAATCTATAGAGCTAATGCAAAATGTAGGCCATGGCTACAACAGCCTAATGAGTTTATTGGTTGCTGGTGGAGTGTGAATTAGTCAGCATTTGAAGATAAACTGGTTCTTCCACTGCTTGGCGGCGGGATGCTCGAAGAAGGGAGTTCACTGGGGCTCCGTAGGGAAGAAACAGGTTAAATATCTAAGACCTACAGCCCCTGTTCCCACTTCCATCAGTGCCCTGCATTCAGACACGTGGATGGACACCAATTCAGACAGGGTTAGGGAACAAAAGAGGGCACAGGGTAGGACATTATGTACATACATGGCAATATGACACAAAAGGGCTACAGGCAAATGCAGGCTGAAAACAGTAAGCGCACCAAACAAATTGGGCATTGGCACATGAGGATGACGTGCAATTTTTAAAACAGGAACTGAAAGGACTGAATTAGCACATGGGAGGAAAAGCTTGAATTAGTGCCAACAACAACAGCAACATGGATGTGAATGTATGCTCTTTCCAAATGAATACATAACAGTGGAGATGCCCATTATGCAATACATTTGAATACTCTTTCAACGCATTATAGCGGTTCTCTTTCAAAAAAGACTTTTCGTGCCTTAGTTGGAACAGTTTCTCATGATTTCTCATGAACAGACGGTTGGATTTTAAACAATTAATGCGACTTGCTCCATCCACACTTTGTTGTGTTCACTGAGATATTTATTTTTCGTCTTTCTGCTCTTTAACGGTCCTTGGCTACCCTGTGACTAAATAAAACTCAAAATACCTGTCAGAGTCAGATATAGTAGCTGCACGTGTTCTCCACACTTTCCTCTCTGTGTTTGTTGGCTGATATACGAACCTGGAATGCTTTGGTGCTTCTGCAGTAAATTCCTATCCAACTTTCTGTCCAGTGGCTATCGATACAGTGGCACTCTGATCCATTGTTATTGTTGTCTGAGCCAGAGCTGAAATTCCACTCATACCGTTCATGTTAAAGCTTGGCTCCTGCGTTATTTTGGTGGAAAAACTCCTATTTGAGCTGACCCCCTTTTAATTTTAAGTGTCCAGATCAGTCCACGATGGACAGGTTTATGGCAGCAATGGTATAAATTCAGGAAAAAGCAGACATGGGAAAAAGAGCAAAGGAGAAAGGAAAGGGAGGTCACTGACTGTGGAGAAAATGAGGGTGGGGGAGGAGAGCGGAGGGGAGGAAAGGGCAAGCCCAACATCTTGTCACCACCTGGGACCCGGCTCGGTGCCCGGGGATGTTGCCTTTACGTAAGAACAGTGGATGGAGCTGTGGCCGAGAATAAAATCACACTGTTCTGACTGCACAGGAGGGCTAAGCATCTACAGCTGCCCCGATCCATAAACATGTCCACACAGAAGGACCCGCGTGAGCACGTTGCGATTCTCCAACAGACTGATACTAAAAGGCAAGGGGCATTAACAAGGTGAAGCAGCTATGCTCCCAGTTGAAATCATCATAATTGAATAATAATAATTACATTATCCTTCGTGTTCACAGACAAACCATTGTATGTAGCTTAATAGAGGCAATTTCTGGCCGAGGCCCAGGTTTAAGTCATGAAACTGAGTATAGTTTTAAAAAGTTAACGTTTTCTAAATCTTTTGAATTATTTCTTAACAGCTAAAAACAGCAGCCCCATTCTTGAAATTTGACTCCTTCCTCCTTGTTTTTTTTAAACCAAGTATAGGGGAAAATAATAAGTGATTAGAGAAAAACTTAATGATTTTTCCTTTTAACAGAAACCTTAGCCACAACAAGTTTCTTTGTGAGCCTTTCTCGCTTCCATAATCCTCTCAGTAATCAGCTGGCATTATCTACAGGTCAGCAGTGGTTGCCATCACAAGTTTGGAGCATATGAGAGGGAAACTTATGAAACAGTGGCCCCTGAGGTGTGCTTTGAAAGTTCACCACTGTTGCCAAGGACATAAACAGTAACACACAGGCGGCTCTGGCCAGCAGAGACCAGAAGCAAAAAAGAAAATACATCATTTTTTACATCTGTAATTAAATGTGCTTCGGCTGAGTGTAAAGACGGAAAGGACAAAACTCAAATCAGCTAAAATCAGCAACGGCTTAAGCTCAGACAAAGATTTAGAAATCATCAGAGGTGATGTGGACAGCCTGCCAATGCATCCACAGATTACGGGCCCGAGTCGTCCTGTTTAAGAGGTCAGCCTTTCCAATAACTGCACCAATAGCATGGGGGGCTCGTGGGGATTTGGCGTGTCTGAACCACCCCGACAAAGCCGACACGTCTGTGTGGTCTTACCTTCGTTATGAGAGTGCGATACTCCTCGACCTGGTGGTCGTTGTTGTGGCAGCCTGCCAGGAGTTGCCACACCTCCCCGCGAAGGGCCTCGGGAATGCCACTCCGCACCAAGGCTGGCAGCTGCCTGGGACGCACTGATAAGTTCATATGCCTAAAGGTAAAGGCAAAGGTACAGCCAGTTTTAACTTTAAATCAATGGCGCTTATTCAATAATGCTTCAAAGTACAGCACACTGCTGACTGCCTCGTGACATGCAGTTGCGCAGCTGCAATCTTCAGCGCACACCTGCCTACAATATCTACCCAAAACAATATTTTCATTGGCCGCGTTGGGTCTAAAAAGGACTATTATCATCTTTATAGATGGTCTCCTCGGGCAGACTCATGAGAATCAGGAGTTATATCACCTAACGGCACAAACACAATATTCACAGGCATGGCGGTTTTAAAAACGATCAAGCCAGGGATACAATCAATCAAGGCTTAAGGTTTCACTGTTTCAGAATGTAAAAATTTTTTGTAAAGAAAATACACTTTACTTAATCTATCCCGGAAATTCTTCATCACCTTTTCCCATGAAATTAGTAATGCCTCATTTTACCCCTGCCTTATTTGTTTTTAGCAGGAAGGGAAAACAGTAGACAATGCAGGACAATAAGTCAATGCCAAGTTAAAGCAGCAATACGCAGAAAGCTATGTATCTCCTTCCTTTGTCATCTACAAAGTCAGATGCTACATTGTCGGTAAAGGTTCTCCATGGTGCATACAGTGATACGCAGTTTGATATATGCTGTACGTGGCACCTGCATGCCCGCTGGTAAATCACAGAGTTACAGCGAGAAGGCGAATGCAAACTTGGAGGCACAGCTGTACCAACCCACTATCGCCTGAGTGGAGCAGACAGAAAATCCCTGAGTCCCTGATGATTCCCTCACCGCCCCCCTTTCTTAATTCACCCCCCTCTATTTTCTGAGTTTGCTTTGTTTGTTTGTTCTGGGCGTCAGGTTATGCAATATGCGGCATTTTCTGCAGAGACTAAGAGATGGGGGGAGACAAAAGTATACTGTGTACGTGTACGTGTGTGCGCGTGCTCATGCATGTGATGTAAGTGATGCCAGGCCTGGTCCTGAGGGGCATAAGATTGTAAAGGGCTTTCTGTGATTTGCCTCTCTGTGCTTCCTGAGCACTTCGTCCCACAATGCCACAACACACGCTCTCTCTCCCCCTCGCTCGCACATACGAATTCACCAATCACACACACAACACACAAAACCCAGCATTATGGCAGGCTAGTCTCATGACTCTGTCCTTTCTTGGACAGGTGAGACAAATACATCTATAACAGTCGTGGCTTCAATAGTCAAAGGACATTATAAATGTCCAAATCTAGTAGGTAATGAGAAAACATATTTATTATGATAAACATAAATGACTTCATACTAGTGTTGTGCATATTTCACTGTTCTTCTGAGGTATGTCTGAAAACAGACCGACAGAAAGAGAGAGGAATGCTGAGCAGCGAATGTGTATGCGCGTGTGTCGTGTGTGTGTGTGTCTGTGGGGGGGGCTTAACTAACAGTTAATTAAAGCCCGGGCAGTTTCTATTCATTTCATCACAAGCTTTTGATTAAAAACAAATGCAGTAATGGGAGAAGGAAGCCATCTTAATAAGCTGCTTATCAAAAACTCCTGCCTGCTGCTCTTTCTTTCACAGGCACCACATCCGCTAAAACCCACACACAGAAGTGAGTGATTTGTGTGTGTGTGTGTGTGTGTGTGTGTGTGTGTGTGTGTACATGCACCATCACTGCAACAGCAAGAGGAGAGGAAGGACAGAGTGAATGAGGGAACACAGCCTTACCACTTGGATAACAAGTCTCCCCAGGTTTCCAGGATCTTCTCTGCACACTCCTTGGAAACATCGCCCGACCCACTGAGTAACGGCTCATCATTATCTAGACACGCAGGCGCACAAACACACAAAGTGAACACAGTGTGAACCATCAATCATCCTTTTCCATCATACATGTTCCGGTTTGCCCTTTAAATGCCCCAAACTATATGCAATTCACCAGGGCCCGTGCACGTGTCATGAAAAGTATTGCGAGAATGCCAGAACTTAAAATTTGGATGCTTCCAAATTCCAAATTCCAAAAGTGTTTTGTATAGTAAATCAAACTTTCTGCTCATTGTTGTTGTCAAGCAGGGGTACTAATATACTCCACTTACATACACTTTCATTACGGTGTGCAATAGTGAACTTGAACTTGGCTCTCGAAACAGCTGATTTTGATCTATACGAGCAGTTGGATGTGGAAATTTATGATCTAAACAGAGTGTCTGTTTTATTCCAACTTTACATTGTACCAGATGAAAAAACAAACTGTGCTCTCTATACCAAAAGTTGTACCTAAATATTCACAATAGGTGTGGAGCAATCAGTGGACATGCCATCCAGAAAGTGAGGCAAAATTGTACCAAAAGGCCAGCAGACCAAATTCTGACATTAACAGATACAGAAAGGACCTCAATCACACTCTCTGCCTTTTAATGCCATCGCTACCTCTGACATTTGCACAAAAATACAAAAAAAACAAAAAACCACATGCACACACCAAAAAAACAAACCACCACCGCTAGCTAAGTACTTTGCAAGGATACAGTACAAACAGTTCTATAACACAGTGTCTGATCTCCCACGGGATTTCAGCTCATGTGGACCACAAGCCTATTTCTGGTTCAGCCCCACAGGACACATGAGTTTCAAATTTTTAGCTGAAGTATCAGTGACTGAGTCAAAAGCTGAAAATGCTTAGGTGCTAAATCTCTGGAAGTATGTTGTGTTATTCATTTGGGTTGCATGCTGATTAGCCATATTTAATTTCCTGTTGCCAGGCAGTATTACTTTTATTATCGTGTGTGAGAGGCACTTCTGAACGAGGTCAGTTCTGATCAAGGACACCACAATGGGTCAGTGTTATAGAGCAAAAGCAAACCGTAATTTATCTCACCTTGTCAGGTCAGAAAAATGAATTGCTTAAAAGCAGTTAATTTGTTTTTTTAATTATCTTTTTAAAAAATAGTGAAAATCATATTCCTATGTTTCTGCTACTACTCGGCCTTCCTCTGTGGTCCTATTGTGTCAAGTCATATAAAGAAATCATTGCCAGTGCAATGTCAGAATGCGATTTTTTAAAACATATCTACCACCCCGCCGGCATTGTCTGGCTTAAATTAAAGGACGGAAATCCCGTAAGAACTGGCGAAGTGAAAAAGTAGGACCAGCTTGCAATCCACCTTCCTCTTCATCATCCTCAGGTGGTGAAGGGACTGTGGTACCAGGCCCAGTGGACAGGATGCCGGGACTAGCTGTGGTCTTCCGCTTCTCTCTCTCAGTCTCGCTTTCCAAACTCACCACCTCATAAAGTGTGTCAGAGGCAGGACTCTTACGCTCCTTGCGCTCCATCTGAAGAGGGAACGCAAAAGATAAGCTATATGAACGAGTGTCAAGAGACCATGCTCTGATTGGGTGATAAAACACTTTCTTTTCCCAATGTAAGCTGTTACAAACTCTAAGTGTATTAACGTGATTTCTTTGCAGTATTCCCGCTCACAGCTGATATCTGTTGCCATAGCAGCCATCCCTCGAACTGATGTAATTGTGGATGGACAACTGTGCCATGACTGGACATACCTGGCGTAGTTTAAGGTAAAAGGTCTCAGTGTAGCTGCGCTTGCTGAAGGGCCAGAAGAGCCTGTCAGTCGGGGAGCAAACTCTGACCCTGGTCTCCAGCAGAAAGCGGACTGGCTCCTCCACCTCTGTAATCACCAGGTCCACTGCTGTTGTCATGTACATGAATTTATCTGGAGAGATACAAGACAAACAGCTGAACTGACTCGTTGCCTTTGAAGCTGGATTGGTGGTGTAGGCAGCGCTGCATGTAAGCAAAGGGACGGAATAAAGTGGATCAAGTGATTAAGACTCAATCCATGTGCTTGTCTTCTTTTCATTATCAATTTTCCAGTAATATTTCCATGCCATTTGTTAAAACATCGTAATTCCGTGTTGTATGCGATCTGATTTTACTATGCAATTTCCATGCCTGTAATTTTACTATGAATTGCTCTTTCACAGCTTGATTTGAGGATTTATACAACCATTGGAAAGCAATTTTAATACTTGGGAATGTGTCAAATAGCAGTGTGAAAATATGAGTGAATAAACAACCAACAATACAATATGAAATATGAACCAAGGAAGTAATAATAGCTGAAAATCATTCTGTTTTATTTGAATTTTCGACAGATTTTTGGCCGTTACCTTTGGGCGTTTCCTCATTCACAGCCTGGAACTGAGGCGTGTTGGGGTTCCAGCTTCCTGTGATGATGTAAGACTTCCCGTCAGAGCTCTTTCCCATTGACTCCTGAGGGGGCACAAGTTGGAGGAAGTTAGCGAGCACACATGAGCGCACAACAGCGGAGACATGAGCGCATGAGAAACAGCCACCCACCAGGTCCAGCAGGTGCATGTCGCTGTTCTTCACATTTTTCCCAGGGCTGAGCAAGAGACCGAAACACCTGGAGAGGAGACACGCACAAACAAACAAATAAATATAGACATAAAGACACATATACACAGGAGGAGGCAGTGGAGATGGACAGAATTTGATGAAAAGGATTGTGTAAGATAAAAAAAAGACCAAGGGTGTGAACTAGAGACAGACAAATAAATCTCTATCGAGTGAAACCAGCTGTTAAACACCACATATGTCACTGCAGAAGGTTTCCTGGAATGATCCTCTGACACAGACCAGAACATGGAGAATACTAAACACGGCACTTCAATCCTCACCTTCTCTGGGCTCATCAGACAATAACAAACCACCAAGAAAATGGAAGTTTGCAGAGAAAAAAAATAAGTGATGGAATGTTTAAATTTCAACAGATTTATTAAAACGTGGAAAATGGGGAGCCTCGGGGGACAGACTCACATCAGTCACCATCTCACAACTGTGCCGGAACACTTAAACCCCGACAAGGGCTGATGCACGGATGTGAAGATGTTCGCTGGTGTGTGTTTATCAATTACAGCTGAGTGATTCCCTTCTAGTGAATGTCTGGTCATATTTTAAGCAAACAACTGCAGCAAACAGAGGAATCTCTGTCACCGGGACAGATACATGACAGACTCTCTCCTTAATCATTTTCCATCTACAAGACAACTCCAGAGTGACAGATTTAAAAAAAAAATGATATCCTCTATCCGCTTGGCCGTTAAAATCTTCTCTGCTTTTATCATCTTTAGAGATGTACTGTACATGCTGTCTTAGTTGTGGTTGGCCATTAATCTTCTGAAAGTGTTGCTCTCTCTCAGTTAATGAAAAAAATCCTGAAAAAGAACACAAAGGCCATCAATGACAATTTTACTTCATTTTCTGCATTCCCTCATCTGCTTTAAAGTAGCATCATCACTGACAGGATGTCACGGCTTATCTGAATAACACACAAACCAAAAATCAACATTCAGTGATCCCATTGATCTTCTTCTACTCTGAAGACATCGTGGATGTGTTGTGTGCGAATGAGAGTGCGAGTGCGTGGGCTTTATCTTACCTCTCGATGGCGAGTTCCTTATTGGAGGTCTGCTGGACATAAATGACTATTTTCTTGTCCATTCCTGCACGCAGCTTGAAGCTCTGCTTGTCCTTGTCTTTTGCTACAGCACTGAAGGTGGAAAAACAAAAACAAGAAATACTATAAACCTTTTTTTAAGTGGTGAAAAGATCATCAATGGAAAAAACTAATGAAAGTGGCAATGGCAAGCGAGGCAGCTATACTAACATTTGAAACCGAAACTTACATCGGAAAATAACCCAATGATCAAACTGACTACACAGGTTGTTTTAATTCTATGTATACTGGTGAAACCATTGTAAGGGGTTCTCCTTTTGTGTGCAAAACTCACACGAAGAATTACAGCAAATAGCGATTCTTCTGTGACTACAGTGGAATGTATCACTAATCAGTCAACCCATTGGCCAAAAATGAAGACCAGGGATCACGTTTAGAGCAGACCCATTCATCATCATAAAAGTGTGCGTAAGAATCATGCTCTTGTCCTGGTTCTTTTCCTGCTGTAAAAGCAGAGACTTTCTTCCTTGAGACAGGAACAGTAATCAACATTCTCCAAACCCGCGCTGACACAAATTCCTGGAGAAATACCTGAAGGAACCCTTAAGCAAAGAGAATCTTGAGTAAAACAAACAAAAAAACTATTAATCAAGTTGAAATCTATTGCAAACATGTGGAACCTGCCGTTAAGTGAGGCAGTGCTCAAATCACAAAAGCTTTTTTGTCTTTTGTGTGAGTCGGGACTTCATGTACCAGACAGAGCTTAATCAGCTAAACTATCGGACTGAGTCATGGTTTTACACTGGAAATACATCCTCAATCTATAGATAAACTTTTGAACCCTTTTACAGGAAAACAATATTCAAATGCATTTCGTTTCTATTTTATTTTATAAATATTATACTGTATCTTCATACAACCTGTACAGGGTGCAAGGAAAATATCTTGCACACAAAAGCAGCATATGTGAACTTGCATGTGAAAGCTGTTTACTTGGAGGTCAGCAAACTAAAAATAATCAACCAAGAGCTAATGAGGAGGAAATATGTGCCAGTTAAAAATAATCACAACCATTTTTTTTCTTTTGTTTTTTGTTTTCTTTCCAAATAAGCCGGGTATCTGAGGCTTTTTGTGAACACGCGGAAATGACTCAGTAATATGGGGAAAAACAAAATCAAAAGGTCAGGAGAGATGGGCTGAGTGGAGCAACCACAGGATATATGAAAATATGTGGTCCTCCTCAGTGATATTTTTTATCGATATATAGTTTCAAAGTATATATAGTTTCATTTCCTGGCGTGTTCTTAAAATCACATGAGGCCTCACTCATGGGCAGCATTTACCCCTCATGGTGTCAACCCCGGAAAGGTTATACACACACACAACTCAGTGGTCAGTGGCTCAGAAGTCTGCTCACTTTTGCACAACATTTCTAAAATGTTCCTGTGTTTATGTGCGTGACACATAACTTGGTGAGAAGATTTGGTGATTTGGTGCTCCATTTTCATTCAATGCTCTTTAAATATGCTGTTAAGTCCCGTTTTCCTCTGAAGCGGTTGTTTGGGCATCATAAAAAAAGATAGCATGCTCTACATAAAATACGGAATGTGTATACGTCTGTCCCACCTGAAGGTACCCTTCCCGTCATCCTCCTTGATCTCCAGGCTGACGGTGAAAGTAAACAAGTCGCTGTCAGGGGTGAGTGGAGCGGCCTGCTGAGACGACAGAACTGCCTTCTTTGCTGACCGTCGAAATGCTGTGGCAAAGCTGTACAATATCCTACTGACCTGCAGACAGAGAGGGGCAAACACACACATAAATCATTGCAATGAACACACAATTAAGACACTGTAAAGGGAAGGGCTAATGACATAAATGTATAATATAGTGTCCAGGTGAATTTGCATAGAACCGCACTCTGTTTAAGTAAAAAAAAAAAAAAGTGAACTTAAACTATGGCTCTCGAAACAGATGAAAAAAAAAAAAGATACACACACTCAGAAACAACTCAGAAACCTTCACTTTCTTCACATTTTGTTATATTGCAGCCCTATGTTAAAATCATACACTCAGTACCCCCAAATGAAAAAGCAAAAACGGGATTTTCAAAATTTATTTTTGCAAGCTTATAAAAAGAAAATTTTCACAGAAATGTGATGAAAGTGAGGGGGTCTGAATCCTCCCCGAGTGCAGTGCTGTTGATAACAACACGAAACGCCGACCAACCCAAACACAATGATAGGTTTGTTGTCATAAATTGCTCTCACACACACCAAACAAGAAGGGGAACTCAACAGTGAGGTTTTGTGTAAGCTATCACGAGACAGTCAATACTTTTTGCCTTTACCCTTTAAGAGATATTGCTGTGTGTTTCTAGTCTAGAAACCATAGCTAATAAGCATGGACAGTCCAAGTGGTGAATTTGTCCAATCACAAACGGAGCTGATGTTTCCAGGAAATGTATGGTATCAAAAGTAGGCACTTGTTTCAATGCACAAACTATTTTGAAAAGAAGGTTTTCCAACAAGTACTGAATATTCTGTGTGTCTATATGAGGCACTTATGACCTTTATTGGCCTTTATAAAACAAAAAGTAGAAATTGTAATTGCGGTGGTGATTGATGGTAATTGAGGTGTTGCCTTAAGTTGTAGAGACAAGTCAGGCAGCTAATTAGAGCAGGGCTCCAATAGAGAACATCTGCTGAGGGGGTGTCAAACAGCATCACAAGGCAAAAAAATATGGTAGCGTGTTTTTTTGACTATAGGACAAGGTTTGTGTCGTGGGCCATGAAGCTGAGTTTTGTAAGGCCAAAAATATCAGCACCAGGCGAAGCCACCAGCCAGTCATTAGCATTGATTAAAAACTCAATCAAACCTCTGCAGATCTGTTATTGTCACTTGCTTCTCTAGCGACTGCAGGCCCACCGAACTATTAAGCATTTTGAGTTTTAATCAACACTATGATTCATATGTGCCCTTGAAGCTGAGCATTGAGGTATTGTTTCTGCTAACACTGAACAAAGACAACCCGCTCGGACCAGAGACTGCAGGGCTCTGCTAAATCTCTGACTGCAAAGAGGAGCAGAGTTTGTTGTTGGGACTGGGGGGGCAGCTAGTGACTGCCAAGAGTGGAAAACTGGGTGGTAATGATTTATTTACATTCACTAAACATACTTTTCCACTCGTAAGACTTAAGATTTGTGAGCTTTGCATTTAGCCAAGTCTCTTTTTTTTCTTCTTGATTATTACTAAACAGGCGAGTGTGATAATAAACAGAGCTCTCTCTCAAATAGAGGCCTGCAGGAAAGTGGTTTTGGATCATCTCTAATTCTGGTAAACTGTGGCGCTTGGGGGTTAGTGACTGAGGGATGGTGTGGGGAAACTGCTGTTATCAATAAATAACAACACTCTTCTGCTTTTTTCCAGAGTTAGAGTATAAAGCAGCTTTTAACCTCTCCAACACAAAGCCTTTGTTATGTTCCTGGTACAGTAGAAGGATGTTGGGGGATCGCGGGGGGTTTATTTATTCAGAAACAACGGGGGGCTGGATGTAAGAGATGGGGGATGAGCACAGTTAGATGGGGGTCACCCCCTGTATTGATGAAGTTGTGACATTTTACACAAAGGAATTATTGTTCTGTACTATCCCAATCAAAGCCAAGACTGAGCAGTGGAGGATGTGGACAGTTGTGCTGCAAAAATATCAATCTGCAGCTTAAGCTGGTATGGAGTGCTTCTCTTACATGTGACTGGAAAACAAGAGAGAAGTTGTCAAAAATGTATTCGGAAAGTTTTAACCCACTCTCAGATGTAAGTGTTGGGGGGGCAATTTTAGTTTTGACTTGACTTTGTCTCTCAACTGCAGGGGTTTTGTTCAAAGCCTCAGCCCCTGGTCATTTTTGTACTTTTGTGCAAATGTTAAAACATAAAATGTTTAAAAGTTACTGCTCTTAAAGTAAAAACTATCTATCTAACTATACTATTCATAAGCGATTTTAGAGTGTGTCCCAGATTATTTTATCATGTCTTCCTTGGCAGCATTATCATTGTGTGTCCTAACATGAGGCTTTGAGAGATTGTAACTGATGCCACGGCAATAATCTGCATCCATTTGTGTTTGTCTTTCGAAATGTGTGATTTAATTTGCGCAAGGAGCTCATATCACTTCAGTGAAAGTAATCTATTGAAGCCTTTCTGATTGAACCGCACAGTGCTAGATGTACATCTTTGGACAAGAGCAGCAAGTTTATGGGCAAAAAAGGAGGTGTTGGGGATGAGACATAGCAGGCCTCTGTGTCCCGATCAACACCAGGAGACTGGGAATTGTTAGAAACTAGCCTTGGGCCTAAGCCCTGACTAAGAGGTCTGGCACTGAACAGGCAGAGCAAGGCTGCGGGGATGGCTTGTTTCATGTATCACCAGCTCTATTCAAATGTCTATTTAGGAAAAGGTAATTACAACAAATGTAAAGAGAAGAAAAAACATTATATGATTACAGGTCCAGAAAGTGGTTACAATAATGATAAAAGAAGGATTTGCCTCGAGTGATTTCTCTTTCCAAATTGTCATGTTGTTAAACTTATGGGTAAAAGTGCTCTTCACAATTGACTAAATAAGTGGGTCACTTGCTTAAAGCAAATGAGACAGCTGTGGGTCATAAAAGAGTGAACAGTCAACAACTGCACCGTTTCACTTTCATGGTTGATGTTGGCTTAGCATTTTTAGGAGCGTTCGCCAACACAGCCACAGGCTACATCAAAAAGATTTTTTAAAAGTATGTATTTTATACATTTTATATATATATTAAGTATGACATTAAACCCAAGCATTAAACCAATGATATGCTATTAACAGTATGGTAACAGCAGTAGTGAGATACCTCCTTTGGGTATGGTTACAGTGACCCAAAATGAAACAGATTTCCAAATAAATAAGTAAAAACACCTCAGTGGCTGTAGAGCTCTTATGAGCTGTTTACAGTGGATTTGAGGCTGATGTGAGGCATATGACTGGAGCATTTTTTTTTTGTTTTTCCTGAAGGAAGAAGCAACCAATGGGCTGACTCACTCCAGTCTAATAGTGTGAATGAGACGCCAAAAAAAAAAAGCCGGAGGCAGCGTAGACTGGTTTGTTGCTGGGGGACTGGAAGGAAGAGAAGGGCGGGTGCAAGAGGAAGACTGCGAGGAAAAAGAGAGCGAAGGGAAAGCTGAGGACAGAGACGTCCAGGTTGCTAGATAATGACTTCAATAACTATTGGGGATGATCGTTGTAAGAATATGAATTTGATTTATTTAACATTTATTGAGCATGTGTGCTACGGGCGGGTGTCTGGGAAAACTGGCTGGTAGCTGGATGTTGAGGGATGAATAAAGTAGCGTCTGTCTGGGGGCTTTTAGTGACACTAAAGGAGAGTGCCTTCATGAGGGAGAAATCAGGTCAGCGAACACTGAAGCAGTACTTTAACCCATTATATTTTCCCTATTCTCTGCTTTTATATTTCTGGTGAGCCTACTGTACATAAGCAATGACACTCCCCCTCTCCTATTAATCAGCTTGGGGGGGACTGTGTGTACTTGTCTGTAGGTGGTGTGTATGTGCATAGCCTGCCATGCATGACATAATACCTCGGGGACCACCGAGGAACCTCCCACGCTGAAAATGAACCCTGAGGGACAGGCCGCAGGGAGCTCGACAACGTAAGGCAAGGTCAACCAGAAAACTGCTGGCCATGTGAGCGCGAGAGAGGGGCGTGTGCAAAAAAGCCAGCGCATTCACAAAAGGAGCTTTTGCTCCCCCTCTGGTTTTTCAGTCCGAATAACACTGGCACCGCACGCTGTGTACTTGGCATGTGCGAGCCTGTGCAACACGTTGCCGGGTCCTCACCGCCTCTCGGATTTGGCAGCGGAACACATGGATCCTGAAGATCTCGGCATTGTAGTGGCTCTCGGTGAAGGCAAAGCAGTCGCTCTCGGGTGTGCCATCATGACCTCGCACGCAGAACAGAATCTTGTAGATAGGGTAGTTGGCGATTTCCGTGTTGTTGTGGGGATCCAACAACCTGTTAAAATATTAATATATAGGGTCCTGTTTGAAATGCTTGTCTCCAAATGTTAGCCCTGTGGACAGAGTGGTGATATATGTATATATTGCTCAGATGGATGGAGGTTGTTGCTGTTTGATACAGCATTTTTAAGCGCACCGTATGTCACCATCGTCGTCGTCATTCGTATGTTAAACTACTTTTCCGTATCATTCTCCCTACCTGACAGTGCCTTCAGACACGCCTGGCACAGACAGAGTGACATCCAGGGGGAGCTGGCACTGCCCTCTGAGGATACTCATCATACGCAGGGCCTCCACCTCACTGCGGGGGGCGTTGACAGATGCACACCCCAGATATGTCAGCTGGCTGAACACAACGCTGTCCTCATCCGGAATGGGACTGCCGGGGCTGCCCTCTGATGAGGATTCATCTGCTGCAAGGTGGCGATGAACAGGAGGAAAGGAATCATTTCTTGCCTCCTGGATTCATCTTATGGATGTACACCAACAATATTGCAAGTAAGAATGAAATATGGAATTTAGGAGGATAGGTCAGAAGGACAACAGTTAGGTGCTGCTGTGATATTACTCTTAATGTCTTAAAAAATATATCTGAAGCTGAAGATTGTGTGGGCTTTGACAGGCACAAGAACAGAGGGTAAGAAAAGTCCCATCATGGCCTACCTCGGTACGACCGCTCGTTCAGCTCGCTCTCTTGAGCCGTCTGCACAGGAAGCACCATCTCCAACTTGGGCGGGGTCGCGCTCAGAGGGTTTGAGCCCAGCGGAACAGGTGACGCCGTGGTGGGAACGAGGCCACGGTCGCCGGCGACGGGGCTGTCCATTGCCGCTTCCTGCCCGAGCCCAGTGTCAGCTACCGACGGGTCCATGAGAACATCCTCTAACTCTCTCTGGAGCTGCAGCTCACTTCCATTCCCCACGATCTGACACACACACACACACACAAAGAGGAGTGGAGACACACACGTACGCACAGCAACATACAAGCACCCAACCACGCCGAGGAGCAGGGACAAAAGGGGGCACAGGATGCAACATATTTAAACACAAACACAAACAATAAAACATACAGTCTTACACAGAGTCATCGTAACATATCAAATTCCTTCTTGGCTTTTTTAGAGTGGCTCTGCCTTCGACCGTGATCCTGTAATTGATTTGAAGTGAGTGCAGTGGATGTTTAAAGAGTAAAGATGTTTTCACGTTGGCAGTCAGAGATTTATCATGATTACATTTCATCTAATATTAGTGGTTAGTGGGTAAGTGTGTGTTTGGGATGGGAAATAACTGCATCCCCAAAATCAGAGGAGCCTACGCCGACGCTCACTGCATGTGATCTTATTCCACGTGACGCCGCAGAAAGAGGCAAAGCCCTGTTTCCCCACCTGCTGTGGCTGCAGAGCTGATGTTAGGTAAAGAAACAGAGAGAAGACTTAAACTGCAGAGGGCACTGCTGCTGAAAAATAGGCATTTAAGTATAGAGAATCGGATTTTTCTACTTCCGCCGTATATGAGACTATTTCGCTGATGAATATTCTTAATTTTCCATATACAGACAACCGTAAGTAAATGTTCTGAGGCATACAGCCATTTCCTCAGTGTGTACTACAACTATAGTGTTGACAGTGTTAAGGGAAATAAAAGATTACACTTAAAGCTGCTATCAATTCTATCTTTAGGTTGGCACGTCTGACAGGCAAACATCCATCTGCATCGCTATGCCACTGTGGTGGGGCTTGTGATTTACAGGGAGTGCTAGAAGCCTCTGCAGTTGTCAAGCACAGCTACAGTCCCACACGCAAGCGTTTGTCTTGGGCCATCGCTCAACAGCCGGCAAAAACACGGAAAGCACAAAAATAATCACAGACAGGAATCACCACGAAATCACATCACAGAAAGAGGGGGGGAATAAAAGATATATGCAAGCAAGAGATACAGAGAGGAGAGGTGGAGAGGAAAGGAAGCGAGAGAGGAGACTGACCTTAAAGCTGACCCCTTCCTCAGAAATCACCTGCATAACAAACAACAAGTTTAGACACACTGGCTCTCTCTCTCTGACCTGGATGGGCTGACTGGGAGGGAAACGTGCACGAGGGTGTACTGGCGAAAAAAAAACAAACCCAAAACGTGACATCTGGATGACTGGGTGTCAGTGGATGGAGTGATTTCGCCACTACATACACACTGGGGACGGCGAAAGGTGCGCGCCGAGCACCGGGTTTCTCCCCCCACCCACCCCCCTGACGGCAAGCAACTGGCGACTGAGCAGCACGAAACTGACCTCGACTGAGTTTTCCGTCGAAATAACCGCAGTCCATTAGGGCGCCCTGTGCTCATGTAATATGCAAACTCACGCTCTCTGAGGATTTCAAAACACAGCGGAAAAAAAAGGGTGATTTCTCTCCAGTCGACGAACTGTGCAACAGCCGTGCTCTGCTGGCGCCATCTTCTGGTCCCTTTGCAACTCCACAATTTCGGGCCTCTACACTGAACACACAGTAGGTACTATAGCAATGATGTAAACTAATGGACAGGGTATGAACATGGCAGCCAGCTACTTAAGTAAATTCAATAAACGTGAGAGGAGAGGGGAGGAGGTAACCCGAGCCCATTAGGGATGCACACAGGATGGCGGCTGGCAGCTACAACTCTTTCCTCAGAAAGTCTTCTCTCTCTTTTGCGGAGAGACACACCCTTGTCACAAAACACCCTTATTTTCCCCTGACGACGAGTTCAAAGCGATTGCAGCCGCGTCGCCGCACTGTTTACAAAAAACGATATCTGCTGAGTGAGAGGCGACTGCGGCACTGAACTGACACGCCATGGCACGATAGCGACGCACCGGCTGACTGCGGACGGGAGGGATGTTCTCCCAGACTTCAGCAGGATTCTGAACTTGCTGACGGTGACCAACCGACCGGTAAGCTGACCCGTTTTACGCCCTTTCAGCCATACAAAAAACACCACACGCGTAACAGCGGCGCTTCCTTCACTCATTTGAAACACGTATGCGCCGTTGATCTTTCTTTTTCCACTACTCCATCCTGACTAAATAATCCAAAACAATGCGGCGGAAGAGCTCGGAGAACAAATGCAGCAATTCAGTCTGGCGAGATAAGATCTAGTTCTTCACTAGGAACAAGGCCTGGGAGAAAGGCCCTCAGTTTTGAGTGCTGTGCACGCGTCAACAAGGATTGAGGGACTTCCTTGCCAAACATGTGTGAGTAGAAAAAAAAAACAAAACGCCTAGATCTAAGGCCCGCTATGAGAAGAAGGCAGAGTGAGAACGTGAGAAAAAGGCAAAACAAGAAATGGTTAGCCTCGTGGTTAGAGGGTGAGACTGCGTGTTTCAAAAAGATGAACAGGAGCTTCGGACAGGCGAGGGATGAACACAACCTGTTAACCATGGAATGTGTATGAAGTGTGCCCTCACCCAACCCCACCCCCAAAACCTGCAATTGAAATAAGCTGCACTTTTGACAAATGGGTAAAGATGAAATGAACATCAAGATGTTTCGGTAAACCATGCCCTGGCTCTATGAAGCTATATTTAGCTTTATGGTAGCTGTGATCTGTTTTTTTCTTGTGTAACCGAGAGCAGACTGCGACTTTTTCCAGTATTAAGCAGGTTCACTTATAGAAACACGCTCCTTTGGAACAGATTATGTGCCATGAGGTCACCGCAAATATCAACAAACCGGCGACACGGTGAAATCAGCGCCTAAACCCTCGATAAACAAGTGCAGCTCCGAAGTCCCCTTCCTCTCCCTCGTGTCCATACCTCCACCCAACCATCCTTACCTTCAGTCCTGTCTTTTCGTCATCACTACCATTATTAGTGGAGGAGGGTGTCTCGTCCCCCAGCCGGGACACGAGGACAAAGTCCTCACTGTTGAGAGTGGACACTGAGTCCGAAGACACGCTAATCTTCCCCACCGAGCCCTTGTCATCCATGGCTGCCGCTGTTAAACTCAGCCACGCTGCTCATGAATGGAAGACGGGGAGGAGGAAGTGGTTGGGAGATGATGAGCAAAATCACCTGGAGAAAAGAAAAAATAAAGAAATAAATAAAGAAATAAAGAAAAGAAGCAGAAATCAGTCATGATGTGATGAAATCCATGAAGAGCATCTTTTCACTGGAAACTTGGCTGTTCAGACTCTAACCGGTGAAAACATTCATTCTTCACTTTTAGAGGTCTCTTTTTTTTTTGTTTTTTTTTAAATAGCTTACGGAAACCCTGTGACAGCTTTACAAAAACCCAAAGAGAGGGAGAATAAGGAGAGAATAAAAAGAATGCTCGGAGAAAAAAAAGGTCATAGTTCAAGTGAAAGTGACGGACACGAGAGGAGGCCGCGACAAAGAAAAAAAAAAAGTGGAGCAACGTTGTCGATCTCAGCCGAATAGAGGAGAGGTGTTTGCGGCTTGATGCAGTGGAAAGCTGCGGCGACATGCGTGTCATTTTGGAACAAAAACAGACAAACAAACAGAAACATGCTAATGGAAGGGAGGAATTTAAAAAGATCAAGCCAGCTTGCCACAACCATCCATCCACTGCATGGCATCGCGGCATCGCTCCTCGCACAGATTCAATTGCGGTTTCCCTTGACGCCGCATCGGACACGCACGGCGGATGCGCACCACGCAAATGTATTTACCTGAACACGCGGGAAGGATGTACTTGATGCGCTAATTGCATTGTGTGCACTCCTAGCCCCCCCCCCCACACACACACACACACACACACCCAACCTGCCACCACAACCACAAAACACCTACACATCCTGAGGGGCACACCGCACGTCAATCGTCTCATTCCTCGCTCCGGCGCGCGCCTTCATAAATCCATCAACAGCGTGTTTACACAGCGTCTCATTTTGGCACAAGATGAACACGTGCGACCGGCCATCGAATACGACAGCGCCGGGGAGGGCGGCCGATGACAAGAAGAAAGAGACTCATAGAGAGAGGATGTAATCAGGTTGAACAGGTAAATAACAGCAAAAAAAAAAGTCGAGAAGATAGTTTATGCTTTTTGCTGCTGGTGGAAAAATAATTTAAAAAAACAACTTATAACTCAAAATTCCTAATGATCGATTAGACTGTATTTGGAAGATTGAGTGTGACAAAAGGAGGCAGCTACTGGAAAAGGGAGGTGCCACTGTGTTTAACACAGGAAGAAAGGCACAACAGAAGGTCCTGGCAGACTTTCAAGAAGAGACCATAACAAGCTATTTCTGGCTGCACCCCCACCCCACCCGCCCAAACTCCTCCCTTTCACCGTCTCCCGTCCCTCTATGCTTTCTGTCTTCCAATGCTCTTTTCTCCTTATCTCTCTCACCCTCCAGTCTTCTGTTCTGCTCTTCTCCTCTGCCCGTGCCCGCCTTCGTTTTTCAAAAAGAAGGTCTCCGTGGCCGCTTTGTGCACTTTGCTCTTGATGGTAACGCTTTAATACTGACGCGGACCAACATTCATGCCAGTATGACACCTCTGTACGAGGTTTTACAACAGTTAATTATAATAAACCAACGTCTTAGCCTGGCTCTCTTTTTCTTTTCAAAAATGACTGACTGCTGTTCCATCCAAAAGCCCCGGGTGCTTGTCTTGTATATATGCTATAACTTGAAAGTCACATTCACTTACGGCTCAGCCAAAATGAAAATTGACCATGAAGCCGTATGGACCGACAGGCAGTTTTTTTGCTCTCTGTTTTGGTGACTGTCGTCTAGCTTCATCCGTGAAAGACAAAAACCCAGTGTTTGAAAAAAAAAAAAAATCAAAGCCCGGTGACCGAGGGTGAGTTATGCAGAACTCAGTGGCTTGTGTGTTTATTTAACACATGACCGAACAAAGAAATAACTGATTATGAGCATTATCAGCGAGGGCTGCAACTCAACCTCGTGTACCACAGGTAGCAGCTACTGCAACTGAACTTAGGCTCAAGATCCGGTATCTACTATCTTGCAGTCCTGTGGCTGGGCTGCGTCACATTGAGCAAACAGAACCAGGGACCAGATCAGAACGCAACCGGACCGAGAGCGTTTAAAAAAGGCGGGTCGGTGTTCAATTGGACGGATTTCAAAACAACATAAGAGCTTGTGTGCACAGGTTGGCAGCTGTGCAGCCGTGTATGATGCCGCAATTACATGCTGCGCTTGACTGACAGCTCGACCTTGGACCAAGTCGATTATCTGCTCGGATCTTGAGTCTGGGAACTGTCAGATACTTCCTCCTACTTACAAAAACACCATTTGCAGAGGACAGCAGAAAAAAACGGCATCTTACTCAGTAGCAATCCAGTGGACTCATCCACAACCAAGACTGTTTAATTATTTTTTTTGGATGCAAGCAAATCAAACATTAATTGTGCCATCACTATTAACTATAACCGACCATATGAGCCGAGGAACTGAGAAACAACTGTAGATACTTAATCGCCGCCAATGTGCCATTCTGTCCAGCACAAACCTTACAGTAGCTTACTGCCTTGTAACCCCAGAGTCAATCATTTCACCGGAGACCAGCGAGGCTCCGTGACCTGTGATGTCATCCGAGAGAGATGGCGATTAGCTTCGCCAACTCATTCATGTTTTAAGGCAGCAAAAGCTGAAAACCCTATGAACCATTTTTGCAGTCAAGACACAAATATTCATGGCATATAGAACCATTTTATAAATAGTAATAATACCGTTTAATGCTGGATGGCACACACCGGACACACGCGCCAAAGCGCTCGCCCGCAGGCACGTGCGCGCGCACACCACACAAACCCCGCCACTCCGCCTCCAACTGGCTGGCGGCTCCGACGGGCTCATAATGGTTGCCTTGTCACCCCGCTCTCCTCCTCCTCTGCCTCGGTAACAGTTCTCTGCCTGCTCCTGCCAAGCTACGCTGTCCCTTATCAACCTTTTTAGAGCTGTGGTACGCTTCCAGGACGACCCGCGGCCCAACGCCCCATCGAGGCACTGATGGTTACAGAACCAGAAACAGCGATTTCCCATCTCCATGATTAAAAGCTCCCTGAACGTCTTAAATTGGATGACTTTTTTTTAGCGGACAGGAAATTTTTGCACATCACACTCACTGTGCTCCGCAATAGCAGCTGGCTTTCAAGTGCGGGAGACCTCAGTGGTAATTTTGTTTTTTTTCATTTCCTCTTACAATTTTTTTCCCCCTTTGCTACACCTCTTCTCTTGATTTCTAAACCCCATGTGTCTGTTTCCAGTCTTCACATGCCGCGACTGCGTGACTAGTATTGTTTTCACCTTGCGCGTGTGTGTGCGTGTGGGTGTCATATCATAGCAAAGTGCAGTCCTGGAGACACACTTGTGTAGCAGGATCTACCAAAGAGGCAGCCCTGAGCGCTCTGTCCGTCTGTGCGCAGATTTTGTCAACACGATAGCGTGGCAACTGTGTGAGATGACAAACTTTACAGGTGTGTGTGGCCGGGATCAAAATGAAGGCTAAGTTTGAAGATGGGTGTGATACGAGTATAGACGCGATGATACAGTCGGAACATCAGTGTGTTGTGCTTGGAGTTGTACGTGATGGGGATGAAGTCCCCCAAGAACAAGGGAACCTCGGCCTCGCTTAGCCGTCCCTCGTGGCCCGAAGCGGAGGCGCAGCATCTGACAAGATATATCGGACGTTGATCCATGTGCAAAAATGCACACGCTGGACACTCACGCCTGTCGATATTTTTCATTTATTTATTTGTCCCTACCACTCTTCTCCAGCTGAGCGGTCTGTTCTGGGCTGCCAGCTGGGCGCTGTGTGCGCCTCGCAAGGGAGAGGAAGACACAGCCAGACACAGCCAGGGAGCGTTCGGGCTCATAACACAGGCCCTTTCGACGCACCCCTCACAGCGGCGCTTTCAGCCGGGCGGAGACACCAGAGAGAAAGGGAGCGACAGAAGAGGAAGAGGAGAAAGAATCGCAAGGTGCAGCAGAAAGGAAAGTAGTGATGAAAACGCACGCACAGGGACGATGCATGCACGCGTGAGCACCTGTGATCGTGTCACGTCAGGTGGATGACCGCGCGCAGTGCTCCCGGGCAGCTATCCAAGAATGAAGCCTCCGCATGTCTCACGCTCCACATCAAAACGCTCTCACATGACAGAGAGAGAGAGAGAGAAAAAAAGAGAAAAAGAACAAACAACTCGATGACACAGTGCAGGCCCGCCTTCGCTATCTGAAATGGAGCACTGGCTACAGCAAACCTCTCTACTGGGAGATACCGAACTGCACAGCATGTATGGCTGTTCGCAGACATACATTTAATCAGTGGTTTATAAAGAGTACAACTGTTTATTAGGGGAACTTGACACGTGTACGTGTAAGTGAATGTGTGCACGTTGCTGTAACAGCAACAAACTGTCACTGAGGCTGTTAGGCATTTTAAACAAAGGAGACGCAAGCAGCCAGGTTAAAAGAATAGAGAAAGTTTATGATGCAGGCGTTTTATGTACAGAGGAAATGTGGTAATGTCGCTCTGTAAATACCAGACATGACCCCACTCATTAAAACACTGACATTCTGCTTTATTAAAAGGGTCTAATCAATGCTTTCCTTTTATTCCTGCAATAATTTAGACCTCAAAACAGGGAACATTTTTTTATTATGTTCACCTTCTTTAAAAGAGAACAAAAACTCACCAATAAGGTCAATTTGGATGCCACCAATGAACCAGTTATGCTTCTTTACCATGAACTGCTTTGTGTTTTTACCCCTTCATCACATGACCAGTTCACTTTCACAATTCAAGGGATTGGCTATGGCCCCAAGAAGTTACGCAAATGCAACGTGATTGAAAAAGGAACTGAACGCACTAACAATACATACATGGGCGTTACGTGTTAATCTGTGAACACATTGCTTGCAACTTCCAGTTACCTTCTGAACTTGGGACTGACTTATCACTGGTATGCCAAACCATGAAATTAAAAAGTCCACGTAGGCCTTTCAATACAAAAAATAAAATTCAAATATTAGAAGAATTAACAGGCAATCAGTGATTCATAACACCATTTAAAGTTGTAAACCTCCCCAGGGGTGATGACTGGAGGGCTGAATAATCTGATGAATGTCTAAGAGCTTTCTGCATTAGGATAAGTCAAAGCAATACTTGACTTTTCTGATCTTGTTTTTTTTTCTAGTCCACAGCTGCACACACACACACACAGTCAGAGATACAGAAAAAACAAGGTTTGGTTCTAGATGCAAGAAGTTCGAAGCTATTGGTAAAAGCAGGTGAGTCACTATGCGCAAATGCATCATTGTTGATGTTTCAGGCCCAAAACATCTCCACAAGGCCGCACAGAAAGTTCTGGCATGGTGGAAAGAGTCCCTAAATGACGCCTCCGAATGCCTTTTTTCGACATTTAAGTTTGTTAAATTGACAAATAACCCTCCAGTTTGGAACGGCAAGTTCAGCAGTTCAGGCAACGAGCTGAATCAGCGAACAGAAGACTTAATTTTCAAGTCGTTGAACAGTGCACAACTACCCACGGCTAGGATGCATAATACCACAGAAAAACCCAATGTTTCCTCCAAGCTCATCGGGATGTTTTGAAACTCAACTGTGATTTTCTGTGAACGGTATGCAAAGAAGAAGTTCTGCAGATGTTACTGAGTGCATTATCTAGTGCTTTGAACTCCTGTGCTACTCCTTTCTCAGCTATGAAATTAATTTCCACGCTTTCGACGCTACACAGCCTCCTTTCATCTCCCCCACAGCAGCTGGATGAAGGGAACACTAATCCACTACAGCTGATGCCAGCCCCCTCCGCCATTCGGTCTCCATCGGGTCCCAGAATGACAGGTGCATCTGAGGGGCGTTGTTGGGATTTCAGAACATTCGGGACTCAGTCTAAAATCAGTTACAGACTGAGTTATGATATGACGGATACAAGAGAGAGCTCAGTGGCAAAATGCACCGATAAGGCCAGTCATGTTATGTCCTGAGAAATCAACAATTGCAAAGATGTTTTCCATAAACACATGCACATGTGTCGTGCACAAGCATTTGTATTAAGAACTGAATGCATATTATCATAGCACTGGAATCAATGCAACTGAGACTTTTGTGTCTTAAAAAACACAACAAAAAGAATATTTGATGAAGCTTGGCCCTTCGCCCTCCTCTAGCATACATACTGATTGTTGTTAATACAGCAAATATTTGCATACAGACAAATCTGAGTTTCGTGGTTTTTGTGTGTGCCGCGCATGTGTCACCTTAAGAGGCTTTGCTGCAATACCTGCGCTTCAGGAAACAAAACAGGAACAGCGAGCTGAGTCAAGCGAAGTTGCAGTTGGCTCAGAGTTACCACGCGTTTTGTCCATCAATGGGAACTGTTAACTAAAGCGGCCAGCTTCAACAGTCCTATTCTTGGCGGTAACAGTCGCCCTGGCCATTAACCTGACAGCAGCAAGTTCCCTGCTGCAGCTAATTATGCCCCATTACTGTCAGAAAGTAATGCACAAATATAGACTATAACTCTGTACACATGAATTACTTTCTCAACATATCAATTTGTGCTGGCACCACTTGCATTACTCACTGACTGACTGACTGACTGATTGACAGATCTGTCCAGTGTTAACCCAAGAACACATATTGAAGTTAGCTTTTTATTGGAGGTCCGAATCTTTTCCAGAAGATATGACATTGATGCAATTCTCACATTTACAGTGGTATAGCTAATTTGTAAATGTGTAACACTTATTGAGTATTTCTGTGACGTAGAACGACTAATCAAATGAAACGACATAGATGATTCAACTAACAATCACGCTCTTTCAGACAATGCTTCGTGGCAAATCTTGATTGTCAAGACACCCAAACACCGCAGAGAGTCCTCCAAACAGTCCCTGCAGGTCCCTCCCTTGTCATGTGACAACAACAAAACTTCAGCCAACAAAACGTAAAGCCGTCATATGCCGTACGACATAACAATAACTTGCAGGAACCATAATCAGTACCATCAGCCCGCACAGTTTGCTAAACAGTATGTTTAAAACGAAACCACAGCACGTCCACCCGTCGTTCCGCCCTGTGCTAATATATAACAGTGACAAGAAGAACAAGACGAGCAATGCAGATTAAATAGGCGGTACACTTGACATCTAGCATTCATGATTTAACACAGTTTAGAAATAGTGGTTGCGGAGTCAGTCATTGCTTATCTAGCACCATTTAATAATCTGGATACAAACAATCCTGCAACAAGTTAACGCAGCGTGAACAGCCTCATGGGCCTTGAGACAATTCAAAGCCTTTGATAGATAACTTGGTCGTGACACCATAACGTGTGCTCGATGAACCTGAGGGTACTTAATGTAGCTAGCTCTGACGTTAACTTACTAATTCGGCTGGCCCAACGTTAGCTAAGATAGCAATTCAGCAGTCATCGATTCAAAGTCCGCAAAAAATGTTTAACTGCACTGTGACCAGTCACAGAAAATATTCCCTTCACCAGAAAGCAAATCATGCAAAGTCCTGTGATAAAGTGTTGGCAATAATTTGGTGAATAAACCCGCTGACTGGCCCTCGCTGGAGAGAGCCTTAATAGAGGCCATCGTTGTATATAGCATGGCGAGCTATCGTATGCTAGCCATGTTACCCTAGCAGATACACACAGCAAAAATGTATATTTGTTCATAACTGAAGAGACAACCGCATTTAACTTTGTGGCTAAGGGAAACACGGGCAAGTGCAACGCTTACCTTTACTCCCACAGTTATATTTATTCCAATGGCGGTTGGCACAACATTGCACTCTCCCAGTAACATCAGCAGCCAACAGCATCCAACCGAGCTGTAAACACAAGCCCAACCAACCCGCTGACATCCACGCTGCGCATGCGCCTGTCAGTGCCCCCCGTCTCGCCCTACGCTCTCGCCTGTGCTGAAGAGGTGGGAAGAGTTTCAATGACATGATGCTCGCCCGGTTTGTCTGTCGAGTCTTGCGGAGAAGCCGAAGTCGGGTCTCAAGTCAGAGGGGACAGCTCTGCGTTTCAAGTCTTGATTCTTGTCCAAACAGGTCTCATGTTCTTTGGACCGAGTCCAAGTCATGTCACTACTTCATCAGAAGTAGGAAGTCGGTTGCAAATCTACCAGGTGACTGAATTTAATTAATCTCTAATTAATTTTATGAATCTCCCGAATACGCCCTTAAACCACAACATTCAGCTGTGGCAAACACGCCCACTATTTTCCATTGTGTTACAGTCATGCTGGCCCTTGCTGTCCAGCATGTCAGGGTTTGTTATTTGTTGGACCAATTTATTTAATAATTTTAAGCATACACTGCGAGATGTAAATTGACTTGTGAAGGCCAGTTTACAATATTACTAACTATGGAGAACTATCAGGCAATTTCCACTGCTGTGTTTTGTTAACCGGACTGTTGAAACAGCGAGTGAGGTCTCACTCAGTCACCATCATCCTGACCAAAAAATCCTCATTGTGCATTTTCAAAGGGACAAGAGGAAACTGAGATTCACAAAGGATGACAAGAGCCAAACAGACATTATTTGTTGTCAGTTTATTGTAGCATGCAATTTCATGTGCTAAAATCTTCCTTTTCACAATTCCATCATTCAGTGCAACACAGAAGCAGTACGCTGCTCGGCCAAGCTGTCTGTAAGTCAGTGTAATACAGGTGAACAAGCCAGAAAATGCACAGAAGAGTCAGTCAGTCAAACAATACTCAGTTACAGTTTTGTCAATCATTTATAGCACATACATGAAATCATCATCACCATAGGTTAGACCTACTCCATTCCTGCACAGTTAAGTAAAAGGGAAACCTTTCACAATGTGATATTTCCAAGGAAATAAATGGAATACGTAACAGTATTATTCATTATGGGGACACTTTAGATATGCTGTCTCGTAAGGATTTTATTGTCCTCATTCTGAAACATTACACAACTGCCCCAATGACTTAAACATTTAAATATATCTGATTATCACAGGTTGTATAAATGAGCATCTAGACTATAAGTCCATCTAATGATGGTGCCAGACTGTATACAATGACGGATGTGTACCATCTCTTAATAGTTCATTTACATTTCAATCGAACAATAGATTTGCAAATAAAATGTCTAATACAGACATGAATAGTCAGAAAACATCAGTTCATCATATGTTTCACACAATCAACAAACAGGCTGTTTTTCCCATGTAATATAGAATGATGAGACACTTTCTTGTCTAATAAAAAATTTCAACAGTTTCAGCAAACTTTCATATTTAAAACAAAGAAGCAGATATACTAAGAAGGAAAAATACCACAACAACAACCAAATGTGGTAAGAGCAATAAGAATAATAACAATATAATCTCTATTAAACAAGAATTAATTTTCATGAGCAAACAAGTAAAATGCTGCAAGCAAACTTCAGCACTTGACGTGGCCACACAGTGGGCATGTGCAGAACTCTTACAGCGCTGGGTGTTGTATCACAACTACAGAATCATCAGTACTCCTCTGCCATCACTAGAGGGACTATATCACATGCATGGGGCAGGATGCAGGGACCACAAAGGTGGTGGTGGGTGAAGGAAAGTGGGGTGGGGTGTGGCACTCGCTGGCAGAGTGGAACCTGCTGGCAGTGATGGGGTGGAAATTAGTGCAGTGCATTTAGCCACTACAACAGTGCTCAATAGACACTTTTGAAGGAAACAGGGAGTATCACTTTGACATAATTTCAATACTCAAAATACTGTTTTTTATGTACAGTAGTGCCCAGCCCTTTCCCATGAGAGCAAGAATAGCAAAGCCAATATTGATACTGAGAGGCAAAAGAAAACACGGACAAAGTAAACACTGGCAAACGATATATAATCAGCATTAACACTTTAACCCATTTATTCTTTGGGTGCAAGGATCAGTCATCAACAAGTTCAGGTAAATACTTCCATAGAATATTTAAAGTGATGAATATATAAGAAGCCAAAGTCCTATCTGAGCAACTGAAGTCTTCCCTGAGCGATTCAGACAAACAAGGATCTAGCCTCCTCTAATGGAACAAAGCGGAACTACAGGAGAAGTATCACAACTCCTCATCTTGAACGAGCCTTTCCCTCCTCACCTAGTGCACAGCTGAGGAATATGAAAAGCTGTAGGAAAAATTGCGGATCGATTGTACTGCACTGTACACGACATGGCACTTAACGTTAAATGACTTCAAAAGGCGAAGTTGTAAACAGATGCAGAGCGACAGTAGGTGGCCTGGGCTAATTTCATGACTCAGAGCAGCTAAGTCCCTGCGCCGGCTCTTGCCTTTTTTCTGGTCAGAAAATAACACTACAAAACTTTTTTTCCTTAAAATGGTTACTATCACATCAAGTCACACTGAATTGTTCAGTCCAATATCTTTACTATTTCTACCCGCTCCTCTCAGCAGCTGGACGGAAGATAAGACGGTAAACCCCAAAAAGGCTCACCAATGCGCCATTTCATTGTTCCTTCTCACTAATGAAGTTTTGAATTG
This sequence comes from Psettodes erumei, assembly GCA_016785225.1. Lineage (NCBI taxonomy): Eukaryota > Metazoa > Chordata > Actinopteri > Pleuronectiformes > Psettodidae > Psettodes > Psettodes erumei. Next base: position 64,476 of record JAFBJZ010000945.1, read on the forward strand.
TAACTCAAAAATCTTTCCTCATATGTGTAGCCATTCTGCCATCCTCTAAAAGAGGATTCCAGATATAACTTGAGGGGGAGAACCTTGCTGCTTTCCTCTTTTTGAGAAGGTACAGTAGCTGTGGTGAAAGGAAATAAAAGAGGGATCTTGAAAGGGTAACCCTAATTTTTCTCATTCTACACAAATCTCATAAGATTTAGAACATGTGTAAACACACTCAGTGGAGTCTCCATGACATTAAGTCCTGTATATATAAGATGGGTGGATGTTTCATTCTAAAGTCATTAAGACTAAACCACACATGACAAGATGCCTCATATCTATAAAAGGCAATGAGGCAAGGCTGGTCTGTATGGAAATAACCCATACTGTAAAAATAAGAGTGAACAAGACTTTGGTGGATCACAGCGTAACGATGACAGCATAGCTCATGATCGGCAAGCACAGAGAAACGTTAAACAAGACAATCTGCTCCGTCTCTGTTGTGAATTAAAACATTGTGAACAAAACAAGAGTAACAAAGATCCTGATACAAAATATCACAACGGACAACTTCACAGAAGTTAGCAATGCATAAAATTAAATAAAACCAAAACTTTTGTAAATGTTAAACGAAAGACATAGCAAGAAGAAAACAAGTGTTATCCCTCTCTTTTGTAGGATTACGCTTGAAAAAAATCACGCATGACCTCTGAATATTGTTTAAATTTTATGGAAATGTGATTGGACTGGGAAGCAGAGAAAAAGTCACGGGCTGACAGAAATGCGACTTCCAGTGTTCCTGTTTCTGAGATAAGGTTTACGTGGAAGATAACAAGTCTGAAATTACACAAGGGCAGGGACAAAACGTCATTGTGGAGCCCAGTGAGAGAAAGGCCACTATATTGCATTTTTTGTGTGTGCTGCAGGGGAATGAAAATTTGTGCACACATGTATTTTCTGTGTGTGTGTGTGTGTGTGTGTGACTATTCCTAACAGTTGGCAGGATTAAATGCCAGTGCCACCGCAGGCGTAAAAAGATGAAACAGCAAGATTTTTGGAAACTGATTGTGAGATAATGTGGCTTGTAGAGAAATCTACTGAATTCACTACATCTGCAGGTCAAAATACAATTTCATCACAAAGAGAATTGCTTTGTATAATATTTTGTTTCGTCAATTGAGTCAGCTGAGAAAAGAAGTTGAAGGTAGTGTATTATGCATGGGGGAAAAAACACACATCTTTCCTTAGGTCATTCCTTGTGACCTTCAGTGATCAATGATCATTAACAAATTCAGTTTATGATTGTGTCATTGTGTTCTGTGATCTCGTGACAGTGGAGGGGAGTTCAGAGGTCAACATTCAAAAGATCATATGACTTGTAAAAGACAGAGGCTTGTTTCAGCATAGTCAAGACCTCTGTTTTCTGCTGTTTTCCATTTTTATCTTAATGAAGGGTTGGAGGGCCCTCCCCATTTTTGCCCTTAGTATTGTAATGTCTGTCTCTTCATTTTTTGTTATCAAATTTATGAAAATGTGTTGTGTAGCAAAACAAAAAAGAACTATAAACTAAACCCTAAACAAAGGCAAAAGAAGAGAAAAACTGAGACACAAAAATGATTGTCAGATGTACAAAAGGTGGCAAAAACTTTCAAAATGGGATAAATAATGACTGGTTGATTTTATGCTTTGTTTGGATAGCTACATATGTAGGGCTTAGTTATAAATCAGTAACTCATCCAAGAAGTAAACTGAAAAAGTGGCATGACTGAAGAAAGAACACTTAGTTAAGACAACAAACTAGATGATGAGTAACCCTCATCCAGCACAATGTCATGTAGAGAGAGCAATCATGTGGCGAAGATGCTTTGAAATCCAGCTTTTCTCCTAAATGTGACTGGGGTTTAAACTGCAAACAAAGACAAATTCAGCATCTACTTTAAGGGCAGAGTGACTTTATACCGTATTAGGCATGAACAATGATGTCACTATATTCTCTGTGGAGCTATAATTGGTGAAAACTACCATTTATGAGGCAGGATAGTGTGTTTTCTGTTGCCCCTTGCAGTGTGGCACAGCACAGACTGTTGACCCATTTCTGTCAAGTTTTAATTAGACATATGGTTTACATATTCTATATGAAGGCTGGAATTAAACGGTATTCCCTTTGAACAGGAGCTGGTTAGCAGCTCAGCGCTAGCATAAGACAGGTGACTCTTTGACTTTGCGCCCCCTTAGCTTCCATTGAGCAGCATCTCTGTTGCATGCATTTCTGGACAGTCCCGAGAGGAAGAGTCCCCCAGTCGAGAAGGTCCAGCCTGCAGCATCAGCTTGCCGACAACCAGACCCCCCGAGACCAACCCTCCAGGAGACAGAGCCTTCCTGGAGAGCAGAAAGAGAGAAAAGACAGAGGAAAGCAAGGAGAGAGAGAAAGGGAAAAAAAGAGTAAGAAGAAACTACTGTATGTGTCCATTGCGTTTGTACGCAGGGGCATCCTGTAAATAGTGGTTATCATGGGAATTCACCTGAAGGCCATCTTTTTCAGCAGGTGAGCATCCACCTTTTCTGTTAGAGGACTCTCTGTTTGGGGGAGCTCCTCCGCAGGGGACGAGAGGAGGGGAGAGGGGCAGGGTGGTGGTAGGAGGTGGGATGCATCCTGAGACTGTGGGGTAGCCAGGTCTAAAGACTCCTGGAAGGCAAAGGCATTAACGTAAGGGGTTTGGTTGGACTTGAATGTGTTACATTATTAACCCTATGGTTATACATAAATCTTTAATCCAGAATGTTCCAGTCGCTAAATTGGATCAATCAAACTCCAAGCTTTAAAAGCATCCCTGAAGATATGGTCCATCACCCTGGTCCTACAACATACATAATCACACCAACCTGAGACTTGATTTCCTGGGGGTCTGAATCCACCATGTCCAGAGCGCACAGTTCGAGCTCGATGTCTCGGTCCGGTTCACTCTCAGCCCGGTCCAGATCCTGGCTGTAGGCGGTCTGATGAGCTTGCAGTTCAGAAATAATTTTCTCTCCACTGCCTATTGAAGTTCGGTGGCCATGCAAGTCTGGTGCACATAGCTGCTCACTAAAAGCACAGTTACAAACAAACTCAGAAGTTCAGCATATATAACAAAAATACTGGGAATAAAAAGACAAAAGGGTCAAATAAGAAAAAAACAACATGGTTACAGTGCCTTACATTACACATTGACAGCCTACTATTAACAATAAATTCACAACGAAAATGGTGATTAGAGAAAGGTGTTAAAAGTGCATTAGAGATGTCTGTGAAGAGGGCTTTCCTGACTCCTTTTCCTGGCTTCCCACTGGGTTTTTACCAACAAGCTAGCAGCTCTATTTTTAGTCTGACCACAGAGAGGAAATGACTGCTGCACAGTGAGATAGGAGAGGGATGACAGAGTAAGAGTGAGAGCAAACGTGTTAAGCACAATTGGAAATTACATGCTGATCATTTCAATATTCAATGGTCGGGTTTTTTCACGTGTATCTTGTATGCCTCCCCACATTTCAACTTCAACAACAGATTTAGGTCAAACAATCACGCTGTACCTCTCTAGGAAACTGGAGTGGCTAGAGGAGTCTGATCCTCTGGAGCTCCACCTGTAGTCACTATGATCCAAGTGGGGGTTGTAATCTGGGATACAAAAACAGAGAAAATGTAGTCCTGTAGACAATGAAGACAAAAAAAAATCAAAGCAACTTTACCTTTATAATAAAAATTTAACCAGCTAAGAATACTTATTATGGTGAAAGATGAATTACAAAAGAAAACACTGACAGCTAGACTACAATGTCTTTGCTATGCCTCTCTCTTATTCCCAATTTACCTTTAAAGTTGATGGGTGTGGTGCTGGCACCGCTTTGGCAGGCTGTGGCTTGGACTGGGTCAGTGGTGTGGTAGCCCGTGCGTGACGCCCTGGATATGGCACCCCACTTGGAGATAATGGGCCCCTCACTAAAGGGAATGATTGGGTCTTCGTCTTTCAAGCGGCGGTAGTGATCAAGTGAATGCAGCAACCGCTTCCCGACACTGCTGCTACTAACTCCACCACCTCCGCCTCCATTACTGTCCAACTCCTGCATGAGAACAAACACGGACGCTGTCAGAAAGAGAGCATGCACTTGCAACACACCGAAAAGGGCAGTGAAACTACTGAGGCGAAAAAATAACTTGGGTGTGCGTCTGAGCATCTGCGCCTCCTTGAGTCTCACCGAGTGCTCCGAGCAGGAGTGAGCTGAGGTGTGTGTGAGTGTTTCAGGCTCAAAGGGGCTGAGGCAGGGGCCGATGGTTCCGCAGGACCATGGAGAGTAGTGCGCCAAGCTTTCCTCGCCTCTGAATCGGCACCCCACGCACTGGCCTCCACTGCTCTCCACATGCTGAAAAAAAAGAGACATTTAAATATAATGTCAAAACATATTACTTTGCCTTTCACATTGCTAAATCTAGATTGATCTGTCTAAAGGTCACAGAAATTTGCCAAGATTTGTGGAATTTTCCTGACTTTGGGACATCTAAGGACAGCAGCTACCACTTTTGTCACCATTGATTTCCAGCCAAGCATTCTTCCAGGTACTCCAGTTTTTATCCACAGTCAAGAGACATACAGACCAGTTGAATTAAAGACTCAAGGTAGTAGAGGAAGTGTCATGACCTGCTTAGGGTTTACATTGCCTTGCCTCTCGCCAAATGTGAGCTAGGACAGGCTCCAGCCCCAACACAAAACCTTCACAAAATAAGCAGGTATAGACACTGAATACATGGACAGACAATGTCACATGCAGGTAGCTGAGTTTCACATAGGGGATGTGTTTAAAGAAGGTTCATGCACCTCATACACCAGCCCCGGTTGCTCACTAATTTGGATTTATGCTGTAACTGCCGGTGCTGACACAGTGCCACTTTGCTGTCATCCCTGTGGCAAGCGCCGGACATCACTAAATAGAAATAGCCAATCTCTGTTGTCCATGCTTATGTGTGCTTATGCTTGTTATTCAGGGGCATCAAAATTCAACTAAGACCAGTAAACAAACACTTAAGAAGAGAGTCATTTTTAACATGCAGTAAAACAAAGCGTTGCTCAGCTGAAAACCTGAGTCACTGCTTGTTAAATTCTCTCCACTCGCTTTCTCGTATTCTCTCTCTCTCTCTCTCTCTCTCTCTCTCACACACCCACTCACATGCACACACACCACAATTGTGCATTGCAATGATATCTTCCTCTACAGTTGCTAGGCAACTATCTACCCACTCAAATATCTCATTGGACACAGTCGTAATGCAGGCTTTCGGGATGGGAATTAAATCCTACATATATTTAAAATTGCTAAAATACATAAGTAACTCATCAGGAGGCTGCAGTTATGATTTTAACAAACCAGTCATTGTGGCATCTCAGTTTTATTGCCATGCCTTACATCTCTACACGATGCTCTGTGTGTTTGCATGTACATACAGAATGCTGTCTCTCTTTTTTGCATTCTACCTCAGTTCCAAAATCAATGGTAAAGATGGGGGAGGACTGGGAGGGCCTGTTGGTGCTGTGATGGTGGTGGTGATGAGCCCACTGCTCCTGCTTCCTTCTGAACAGATCCTCATAGCCCAGAGGAACGCGGCCATAATCCTGATGAGGGAGCGTTCGAAAAGAGAAGGCGAGTGAGGAAGAGAAAAGATAAACTGATAATTACGTTAACATAATCACATTATAAAATATACTTATAACATGTTTTATGACAATAAACAATTTAGAACATATTCCTAACAATTTTACAATGAGTGCTGGCATTCATTAAACAGAACTTTGGGCTTTTCAGTTGTGTCTCAAAGGAATATTCAGATTTTTATCCAATCTTACTCCATTGTTTTGCCAGGTGTAGGTCTAGACAGAAAGGCAGAAAGAGGAGTCTTTCTAAAAATATGGGGGTGGATACAGTAAAAACAGATGTACTATATGGTGCCCAGCAACACAACAACCTTCTCACTTCAAGTGGTAACAATGGTCATATTAGTGGTTGTGTATTAGCTTGCCTTATAATGTAAAACTTATTTCAACATCATATTATATTACACTATAAGTCTTTATTACTAACTTGCTTTTAGTATTTTCCCTTCAATTTGAGTTACCATTACCATCCATCCATTGGCTACTACTACATTACAACACTTATCCTTTGTGGGTCGTGGGTAGAGGGAGTGAAGTGAATTATGACCAACGATTGTCCATAATTTGCTCGACTGGCTCAGTCAGTAGAGCATGAGACTCTTACTCTCAGGGTTACTCTCAAGGTATATCTTATCTTATTTGTTGACTGTGTTCCTGTTACAGATCTCTGTCACTGGTAATACAGCCTGCACACACACAGCACTGTTGGTAAAGTATACTTTAGCATCGCAGTAGCCACACCAGTAATGATGCTATATGCTGATGTGAGAAGCAGGGAAGTGAGTGGGGGAGGCAAAGACATATTTGGGTGAGGAGTGGGAGGACTACAGAGGAGGCTGAAGCTACATACTGCAGCTCTGTGGCTGGCAGGGAAGGTAGAGGTGAAATGATATGTGGGTGGAAAATAGAGAAACTGAAAGAGATCAAATAGTTGCAGCAATAAATCTGTTCATTTTAAGATAAGATAAGACAGACAGAAATGCGTCAATTAATACTGATGGCTTCACTGGATGTACCTGATGTTACCCAAGAGATGTTTTATGACACTGACAAACAAGAAAGAAAGAAAATCATTGTAGTATAACCTTTCGCAGAGAGCACTATTTTTAGTAAGTGCATTGCTCAGAGTGGATTATCCCTTTGCTCGTATACCCATTTATCAAAAAATAATTAACCTGTAGTTGAGTAAAAGCCACTCAGCTGGACATGTGTTGTTATCCGAAAATAAATTCCAGTCAGACGTGAGTATTGACCATGGTGAAAGATGTACATTATTTCACTTACCCTGTGTAGCCCAGCACGGTGCTCAGCACCAGAGCAGTAGTTGCTATCTAGAGAGTTGAATCTCTCCCTGAGTGGAGGCTGGTAGACAGAGGAATGCAGCACCTCTGGAGGCAGTGAGTTACTCCTTGCATCCTCTCTATGGTACAGCTGCAACAGCAATCGTGACCTTTATCAATAAAGTTGCCAAATGATCAAACTATATATTAACATGATAATTAACAGAAGGCTCACCTGAGGCCTCCATACTCTCCTGCTGTCATACAGGGGAGCATAAACCCCATGAGCAGCAGCCAGGGGCCCATACTGAGGCTGCCCTGGGTGGGGGTGGAAGGCAGGACCCATTCGATCTCTAGGTGGGTGCGGCGGGTACCCCGCAGAAGAGGAGGAAGGTGGGTGCGGCGTTTGAGGGTCACTCGGGTAGGAAGTTTGCGGCGGGCCGATGGAGGGTGGCAAAGAGGATTCTGTGACATTGGATGATCGGAGGAAGCGAGCCATGCATGGTTTGTGAGGAGGATGAAGAGTGGATGGGTAATAAGAACCTGCTGGAGAGAAGAGGGAAAGACGAGCATGTTTGTTTGCATTTTCCCATGACACCATTTCATTTAAGTTCAACCTTTTATTTCAAAACTTGGCTCACAGGTTGGTTGGTAATGGGCTGTGTCGTAAGCGGAGTGGGGCTCCTGATAGTACAGCTCTGACGCCTGGGAAGGGTGTTGTGCACGCAGCATGAACTGCCCATGTTTGGGTATGGGAGTACCACCATCACCACGTCCAACTGTGGTTAAGGGAGATGATGCGGAGGAGTGGCTGACTGGTGTTCTGGGTGGAGAGATGGGCTTCCTAATGGACACAATGACAATATGAAACAAATAATGAACACAGGCAGAGATATCTTAGATTGGACCTTTCTGACAGCATGTAAATGTTTGTGAAGGACTCATTCATAAGGTGTCTTGTAAATGTGATTAGATTAATTCAAATTTTCATGAAAGACAACTGCTTTTTTGACACTAACATAATCATGTAAAATGCATTTCTTGTAACATGTGATGTTGAAAAATACACAAAATTAAAAATGTGGAACCATACATCCATTATACATGTATATATTTGCTTATGTTATATAAATATTTACTTATTATTCACTTACACAAATCTGACTCACATTAAACATGAGTGCTAAGAAGGTGATATAAGGCTGGTCACTGGGTGAAATGCCCAAAACAGCATCATTGAATGATTGGACTGATGAATAATCTTACTGTTCCGTTGATCCTGACGTGGATCTGTTGCTGCTGGATAGCCCGTTGGACCCATTAGCCCCACTTGATCCATTTGGCACCGCTCTCTTCATTTCCTCTATCGTGTCAGCCCCTCTGGAGATAAGCTGGGGGTGAGTGCGGCCAGGAAGTGCCTCGGTCAGGGTAGCTGTATTTTCCCCTGTGCCTTTCAGCCCCTGCCCCATGCCTGCTGACGCATCTGTGTGGATGCCACCCTCCATGGTGAAGGTTTTACCCATAACCCCAGGTGCTAATGGAAATGCGCGGCCCACACTGCTGCTCTTCCTGTTCCTCAGCCTGAATCTGTAGAGAGAAGGAAGGAAAACTCAGCACAACAGAGCACATGTGTAGCCTTACTATTCCAATATTACTGTCATGGAGAACCTCTTAATTATATGATTAGATTAATGAAAAGCTGATTAAAAGGGGGATGAAAAAAGGCTGTGGAGGTCAGCTTTATTTTGAATACAGTGAAATTTGTGTCTTTCTGATATTTTATGAGGGCTCACTAACTTTTCCAGTTCATCCTGTGTGTGTGCAAATGTGCAGTTGGTTCCTCGGGGACAGCCGCCCTGCTGACGTAGGTCTCTGCACATGCTGGTCTTATACTTGCTGTTGGTCTGAGGCTGCAAAATGCACAGACAGCACACATTCAGTGGAAAATTAAACTGACACATCACCCCTCCTGTGCTCTGTGTGTATATTTCATTGCTTTTTCAAGCACAAAATTGTCATGTGGCTTTAGTCATTTGCCTTGATATGCTAGCATGACTGAAAGACTCAAATATACAAACATGCATCTTAGTTTTAAGTTGGATGTTGTACCCAATAAAATCTTGCATGGGGCATGGGCCTGGAAGGAATCCTTTAAATTCTGGTGCAGATCAAGAACCTTTGTTTAACCACTTCCCTTAACATGTCAAGCAAGGGCATTTTAAAACAATTTTGTTAGTTTTCAGGAAATACTTAGCTCCTTACGTTAAAAATCAGACATACCTATGGTGTTTACACCTACACATTTGTACAACTTGGTGCCAATCATAAGGTCTAGACAGAAGTGTAGGATTATTTGGTCTTGGCAGAGGTATGAACTCTATTGAGTGCCATTGTAGTTCAAAGTAGTTGAAGCCTCTATTTGCTCCACTATACTATATGCACCTTTAGAGATCAGTTTCAGCCTCCACAGATGCGTTATCTTTTCTTGTTAACACTTATTCCGGTTTCATTATATCAGTTAAATAAGGGATCGATAATTAGCTAAGCAGACAACCATTATTGCAAGGATCTGTGGCTAGACACAATGTCATGTTCTTCTATCGATCTTAGATGCCACAGCCATGAGGAACAATGCAGCTTGACCCTGAACAGCTTATCTTCCATGTTGCTGGCCTTCCACAGTGTCTGGATGAAGCAGCAGCACAACTCCCTCGGGACTGTCCATCTCTGCTTATCTGCACCGTGCAAATATTATGTCTACTAGCTCTCACATCTCCAGCAGTCCATCTCATTTTTGCATTGCACTGGTTTCCATATCAAATAGCATACAGTACATAACTATGACAATCTCATCCTGTCATGTCAGTATACCTGTGGAGTGTCGTGGCTCTTCTTGCTGAAGTTCTGTATGTATTCCACCAGTCCGTGAACCACCAACTTCACAGCCAGCATCACACTTTCCAGCTCCTCCCATGATGGCACTGGGACATCTGCACACAAGCAGATCAACAAGGTGGTCTATTTAGTAAAGGGTCTCAAAAAAGATAAACGTCTGAAAAAGGCATGATATTGCTTTCAACAGGGAACCATGCCACAGAATACACATCTGAGTAGCATAATGTTTCACTATTGTATTCTATTTAAACAAATCAAACATCTATTTTGTGCGTGCTAATTGCACTGAGGTATGCAAGTTTACCCCTTTATCCTGAGGTAGTCTTAATCATTCAGACTGTCTTATTCATTTAGATGAATTCTGTTAAAGAAAGTGAGGTACCTGGATTGTGGTCTATGTTAGCGAGTAGCTCGAGGTGCGGCCTAAGGCTTGTGAGGTTGGCCGGGTCGCCAGTCCTCTGCAGAACAATTGTCAGCTCCTGAACGCTCTTTGCAAACGACTCTGGAGACTGCAACTGGAGCAGAAGGTAGAAGAGGAGAGTCAGTCTAAAAAGAAAAAAAAGATACATGTACTTCTCCTGTGCTTCTGCTATCTAGAGACTTGTTATACTTTCCATTTGAAATTTCATAAGTGAGTTTATCAATATTCAGTGCTGAAATTTCTATGGCAAGCGAAACAATGGTACCTTGTCAATGATAGACTGCATATGTGACTTGTGGACCAGGTCTCCATACAGCAGTGAAGACCACTGTTCAGGTGAGATCCGTAGGCCCGCCTCCATGGCGATATGGACAATCTGGGCATCGTGTTCTCTCCTAAGAGCCTCATAAGTGCGAAACTCCTCCTTCAGCTGCATCAGCGAGGAGTCCTCATCTCGCTTGGTCACCTGAGAGAGAGGAGAGGAAGGACGGAAAGGATGGATGGAGAGAGAATAAGAAAGAGAACAAATTGGGAGATAGGAGGAGAGTGAGAAAAGAGAGGGCGAAAAAAGGTAAGTATCGACAAAAAGAGGGTCATTTTGTTTATCTGTTGTCTCTCATACAGAGAAAATATAAAAATATATCTGCTGAAATCTTACATCACCCCAGAATTGAAGTCCCTCTTGTGAATGTTGTACTATTTGACTGTAATTTTTACATTTTGGCCTCTCACCTGGCATGAATAGTTGGTAAATGATTTCTAAATAATTCTCTCCAAAGAGTTAGTATATCTACAAAATAGCTTAGGGCAGCACCTCCTTGTTCCTGCATAATTTATGTCTGTATGGACAGAAGATCTGAGTTACTTAGTTACTTAGTAACTGAGTACTGCAATGTTGAACAGACAGTGCAGACATAATGTATAAAAATTCATATTCTTAAATTGTTGGTAGCAGTTTCATGTGTGCATCTTGCCCTTAGTTACATTACAGTATTTCCAGTGGCGCCTTTCTGAGTAGCGAATTTCAGGGTGACTTATTACAATATAATGGTATTTTCGGTTTGGGAAGTCACAAGTACTTGTGACTTTCCCCTTGAATGGGACAGCAGTCAGTTCATCTGCATGTGGTGTCTTCAGACTAATAAACTCAAATTCAGATCAGACAAAGGGACTGGCCCCTTCTCAGAATCTGCCCTATGAGTAATCATCACAAGACCCCAGCAGACTCACACAAGCTCAACAGACAGAATAACAATTGAACAGAATCAGATTTTATCATAATTCAAGCTCCCGCTGCCTCTTCCATCCTCTAAAAAAAAAGCTCTTTTTAAAAAATGCTTGTGTCTCTTTTTTTCTGCACTTTCATCTCTCTTTCTCTGTACCCTCTGTGCCGTGTCTCTGTCCTGAAAGGCTGGGCAACAAGGGCAAATATAGACCACCCTTACATCACGAGCTGGCATAGCTGGCATTTCTGCCCTACCAGCGATGCCTGTCATCAGATAACAAGCACAGAAATACACGCACACATACAAAATATATCTACAGAAGCTCACATCTTCATTACAAGTATGATTTTTTAAAATAAAATTATATATTAATATCAGTATTTATGGAGTGATAATACATAACTTTGATATGAAACAGGGTCATATTTGGGAGGATAATCCGCAGAAAAGTAGTTTTGGAAAACACCTGTACAACAAATTTCACAAAATATCAGTTTGAAGCACTATCCCTGGGGTAATGAAATGTGTGGTGGTAAATGAGGATCTATTTAAATACCCTTCATTTAATCAGGTCACTTATTATGGTTTTGGGTTCTTGGGACAGCAGCAATCTCAAGATCCTTTTGTTCAGTTTGACATGAACTACATATAAAGAACTGTTAGCTTCTTACTTTTTAATATGGAGCTGTTAATAGTGTAGCTTGCTCACATGTTCTTGTATGTGCACATATTTATGGGTTTGTACAGCACCTTGAAGCAGGAGGCCCTGTAGAGCAGCTGCACCACGTGGCCTATGCTGGTTTTGGAGGCCTGGGGGAACCGAGCCTCAAGCTTCTGGACAACAAACAAAACCAACACCTTCCTGGACAGAGCTGAGCCGTCCTCCAGAGCCAGCAACACCAGCTTCAGTGCATCTTCTTGCATAGCTGATGAGGAAGAGTTGGTGAGGGGGTGCAAGGACAGTGTGAATGACAGCAAGATGTGGGGATGGTGGGAAGAAGCAAGAAAAGAGATAAAGAGTGAAAGAAGATGGTGTGAGGAGTAAATCAGAGACAAATGTTCATCCACAGGTGGGTATTCTTATGCATGCCAATACTCCAAACAATGCACATTATAATTTTCTCCACTGATCAAACAGAGGTGATTTCTAAAACTAAGAACCAGGTGTCCTCAGACTTTTAAATGAACTCATTCTGTTATCATGATGAGAAACATTTTCCCATTCAGAATCTGCCCTATGAGTAATCATCACTGGACACCGGGTACCAGCAGCAGCACTCAGTTTGATGAAACAATCTAAACTGACAATTTAAGACAATTCAAACTTCTGGACATGGGTCCAGTCGACTGAAAAGGTACCAATTCTTTTTAAATTCAAAGTTTTGATGTTTAACAGTGAAGTAAATCAAGGAGCATAAATCCAACAGGCTTACTGTAATGGCATTTTATAATGATTGACACAATCTCAGAAAAAGTTTTTAAAAATTACATTAACTATGCCAAAAACAAAGGGAATTATATTGTTTGTTTTCACGAGGTCTGTATACAAGAAAGTAATAAAAGTGAGATACCACTGTACCACTGACACTCATATCACTGATTTGTACACAAGTGTTGGTCACACACACTCACCAGGTCCCAGGAACTGGCAGCCTCGTGCCCTCACTGCTGCCCAGAGGTTGGCAGAGAGCTGCTGGGGGTTCTGGTGCTGCAGGATGAGCTCGGTCACGGTTCGCTCCCCCAGCGACCGGCCTGCCCGCACTGCCCGCACACGGCCCTCCTCCTCCACCAGCTGGCAGTTCACCAGGGTCACCAGCTTCCTCTGCATTGGGCGACTGAGCACGCTCGGACTCAGGGTAGCCACACCTGCAGAAAGTTACACCTCTGGTAAAACAGTGCTATCTGTGGAGCTCTATCACATTTATTTTAGTTAGTAGTCATTTTTTAATTCAATTGATTTGTCTCAATTTAACTCTTAACTCTTTAACTCTTCTATAAATACAACGAACTAACAAATATAATCCTACAGGCAACAAGCCTAAGTCTTTTACAACATGTAGGTTTAACTGCCTCTTCCTTGAAATGATCTTAAAGGCTTTTTCTTACAACTCCTACCAAATTCTACCTTTTTGTCATTCATGCTTTTTATGGAACCAGATGTGATGAGTTGTCATGAAGATGTCATTGGTGAAAACTGATGAATGCTACTTCTGCATTATGCTGCATTGCTCTGTCACCAAGAACAGGAAGTACTGCTCAGTTTCAGTAAGGTTCATCTTTCTTTTCTGGCTATGCAAGAGAGACAAATTTTCCTTAAGCACCAAAAAAGTATAGAAGCTTTCATCATGAGAAGTGTGAGAAGCATGAATACCAAGTTGCACGGGCAGCTCAACTGCAGCCCCCGCACATTAAATACCAAGAGATTAAATCGCTCTCACAAATTACCACAGATTTCCAATTCTTATGTGCACAAACGCACATGCTCTACCTTTGGCTCCGCTGATAGGTTTTAGGTAGCGAGCCAGTTCTTCTACACACACCCTGCAGATCTCATAGTGCTCCACCTCTGCTGCACTACTCAGGCTCACCGGCTGCACATCTGGGACCTAAGAAGCGCACATCACAGCACGTGCACAAATACGCAAGACATTGACATACAGAAAGAGGACAAGATTTTGAGTTTGAGCTGGCTGTCTCATTTACCCTCATAAATGTACCCATGTTCTCCCTGACTCACCTGAGCACCGACCAGCTGCAGCAGTGCGCAGTTAACCGGCAGCAGGTCGATGTCCGTGCTGATTGGTGTCTGATCAAAGGGGCAGGCTTTGCGGTGCAGTTTGTGGAGGCAGGTCTTACACACTGTGTGGGAGCAACCCAGGCTGATGGGCTGGTGACTGCTGCTGTCAAACTCATTGTAGCAGATTGGACAGGACAGGAACTCTGTCCACTGGGCTGCCTGCACTGGCATCCTGCCACTGCACCACTGAAGGAGGCGCCGTCAAGCTCAGGGGGAATGCATGTCAACGAGCCCCGACAACAGCTCCTGCTCGCCGATGGTGACTGTGGGGGACAGGACAAAATGATGAACAGTAATTGGAGTAATTGTCAATAATTGTCTTCCTGTGATGCACCCATAAGTGGATGTTGGTATATTAACAAGTAATCTGACTGTGCATGTAATTACAATAATATAACCTCAACAAAAGTTACACCACAAATGAAAACGGTTACACTGTTCTTTTACTTTGTAAGGCCTAACAGACAAGATACAGTATGTCGTAAAAACTGACGGGCATAGTGTCTAGCAGATAAACGAGCAGCATCAATATTTTATCTAGTCAAGTGCAACAGGCATTCAGCTAAATGCGGAGGCAAGTTTCACGCACTCTCACCATAAAAGTCATAATTCAATTTAATTTAATGTGGGCAATAAAAGTGCTCTCTTGTTCCGTCTCTTAAAACAAGTAGTTGCCAAAATCTCAACCCATTTTGTATCAAAAGGCCATACATAAATACCTTGCTGTGAACACAATCTGTACTGTATTAAGTCAAAATCTACGTTTCACTCGACTCATTACCAAATTGGTGAGAAATTTGAACAGATGAAACAGACACCCCCCAAACTTTGCCTATTTGGATCTGAAGCTTTTGCTAAGCCGACAATAACACCACCACTAACAAATCACGTGTGCTTTAGTTTGAGGGTGCACTTTGTACATTTCTTGAAGACAACTGAAACCAGGAAATGGATCTCCTCTTACATAACAGTACAGTACAATAGGGTATGTTATGACTTCCTGTATTCTCTACTCCTGACCTCCTGCTATTAGATGTATCACCCCAATAACCAAAAGTAAAATCTTACATAAATACATGCAAACAAAAACCTGAGCGTCATACTTTTGACTCAGTTATGCAAACTGTTCTGGACACAGTGTGCAGACAGCAAGCCACCTGTCGCTTTTAGAGTCTGTTGCATCTGTTCAAACTGCTCACCAAAAATAACAGCTGGAACCCATACAGAACAGGTGCCATGAAAAAATGCTTGGGAATGATCTACGCAAATGGGATTAGAATACAGTAAAATATTGTGCACACAGATACCAGAGAAGAGTTTAAGAGAGAGAAATAGAATAAAGGGGAGAGGTCAAAGCACCTCTGTTAACCGTGTGATCCTCCGATATTTACCTATACAGAGCAGTGAAGTCTGAGAAAATATCAACTGGAAAAAAAGTATCCATACGTTTTCTTGGGGTCGTCCGAGCTTGAAAACCTAACGGAGTATCTTGACAATATGAACGACAAGGTCCAATGGAAAGAGAAAGAGGAACTGTAACCATTACGCACGAATTACGTGAAAACTGTAGTTATATCGAGGGTTTCATCGCAAAATGCATTTTGATGTCTACTGTATCATATGTATACGTATATCCATGGTGACGTGCCAATTATACCGGTTATACGCACCTTCCGAATGACTTGTAGCGCGCGCGGCGCCCGCGTTGCCTCCTTGGCCGCGTGGACAGCTCCGCTCTGTCCTCGCGGGTCATATTTCCTTCCGCGAGGAGCCCAAATATAACACCGACTTACTACTACTGTGGCCCACGAAGTGCTGAAGCACCGTGCGAGGCAGGGTGAGAGGAGGGGGAGAGTTTGGAGAGAGAGAGAAGGTGGGAGGTTTATCTAAGCGTTGTCCGGAATAAAACTCTCTTTCTTCGTGCGCTCGCAGATTTGGGAGTGGCGCAAACTCTGGGGGCAACTGCTACAACCGCGATTCACTGGCTGCGGTCACGATGACAGCCACCTGTTCCTGCTCCGAGCAACTGCTACATCCTGTTTAACAGCGAATCCCCCCCTCTGCGCTTGTCTGTCCCTCTGTGCAGAAAGCACTCCCGCACACATACAGTCTTCACACCGTTAGATTAATAGTGTGCATGGATCATTCACATCACACGGGGAGCACGAAATATGAAGCATGCAACATACAAACACAGACACACACACTGCCGCATGAATAAGTCTGGTCTTGTGACAGGGAGAGGTGGGTGTGTGGTATTATTACAGCAAACCTCAACTTCCTCATCAGCCTGCTCTCCCTTTGCCAGTTATTTTAAAATGAGGAAATGGACCTACAAGCTCTGTTTTTTCTTTCTTTTCCAGGCTTGTTTATGCCTGCAGTTTTACCTGAAGCACATTACACAGTGCTTTCAGGGGAAGGAAAACATGCGGACGTGCCCTTTTAAACAAGCCGCAGCACAGTACATGTCCACTTTTAAGAGTAAAATATCCCTAAAACTGCTGAAATAAGGCTTTGTAGACTTAAGCAGTGATTTACTGTATTGGCCTGTTGAGCCACCCACTCCACTGAGTAGAGGATGAGAAGTACATTGTGTCTTTACAGCCAACAGTTGGCAAGCTGTCATCTGGCTCAGGACAGTGAGTCCTCACTTGGCCCCCTCCATGTTGGGGGAGGGCATCTGGAGTTTCCTTTGGCGTGTCTCAGACAGAAAGCAGGAGGTTGTTTTGAGACTGTTTTTTCAGAACACTGGAGGCATTTAATATTTTTAACACTTCAGCCAATCCTCACTTTTCAAAAGTCGTTATGTCTGGACTGTAAGTTTAGGCCCTATGATAAATATGATTGGGTTAAAATTAGGTTAACTTCAGGGTAAAGGTTGATGTTCTCACATTTCCAGATCTTCTTGCCATGTTTGAGCAGTGCCAGCAAAAGAGAAAGGTCAGGTAGAGAGAAAAAAACATGCATAATTAGTCTTGTACAACTTTGAAAAACAGTGTCGTCATTACATGATGTTTTACATGGAGCACAGGACATAACTTTGCTTGGCCCCTTAAAATATATTGTGCCATGGGCCAAATATTTTTGAGGACCCTCTCTCATATGGCTCAGCAATGTGCACAATCCAATGTTATTGCCACAGTATTTGGTCATTAGCATAGAACTTGTTCTCTTGGGTCCTTGCCACGGATGTTTCCCATCCAAACAGGGAAACAGCAATGAGACAATGAGAAAGGCAGCACAGAAGGAAGCAGTACACAGCAGTAAACCAATGGAAGGCTTATCAAACACACTCACTAGACATGAAGGGTTAGGTTATAGTTGGAGTGAGAGCATAAGGTTGCCCATGTAATGATGAGGAATGGATAGGGTTGGCTCCCTCCTCACACCTAAAGTGTGTGTGTGTGTTGCTTTCTCAGTATGTCCTTGGAGGTATTTGTTTCTGACCGCGCTGTGCCATGACATTTAACCATCACTTTTCTCAACTCCTACTTGAGAATTTCTGTATGCCTCGTAGAGAAAGGTGGCACAGTTACCACTATTGTACCCCCGGTATGTCTAGACAGACTCACCAGGGACAGCAGTACCACATTAACTTAAGCTATCCAATGTGGTCTAAAAACGGACATTATTAGATAATCTTTTGACAGCTACAGGTTACAGCTACGTTATTTGTTTTTATCATCCTTCCTTTTCCTGCTCCTTGCCAATAAATAATATAAAATTTACTTTTAAAAAAGGTTTGACTCATTTGTAGAGCCACAACATACCAGTAGCAGAGATACGGTCTGAGGGTGGTTGAACTCAGGTTGAACTTGATGGATGAACACTCGTGCTGCTCATATCAGACCAAAAACACTTTCTGCTACACAGGAACAGTCGCAAGTAAAAAGTATAAATGGATGCATGGACTCACACACTACACAAACACACACTCACACACAACCACAGAGTATGAAGTGAAGTAATATGAGCACTCCTGGCTCCTTCTCAGTGTCAGAGTCCCCAGAATTAGAACCACGAAGTGTGTGTAAGAATAAGCACATTACTGTGTTTGATGTTGGTCGGTCAGTGTTTTCACCAGAGAGACAGATTTATGAATTTAAGGCAATTCACTAAAACTCTTCAACAACCAAGTCATTATTACTCAAAAAGTACATGAGCACAAAACACTAAATGCAGGAAGTAGCCTTGTCTCATTCTGCAATTTAAGACACTATCAGTACCCACTTTAGGAATCATGTGCAACTTGCGTGCACACATACACACAAACACACACACCCACACACTGTTTTAACAAGCCAGCTTGGTCTTTTTAAACTCACTTTGTTTCATTTTAATAAATGTACTGATGACCTTTAAAATTCCTTCCCCACAATACTCGTGCTATGTGTCCCACGCAGCAACAACATGAGCTGCAAACAGAATTTTAACATAAAACCAATTGTGCAGCCTTCAACACAGCCTACTGCGGACAGCATACAGCACTGCACTGAAACTTCACACCCACCTCATTTCTGAAACCCCCCATGAAATGCTGTATTACCATCATAAAGTCAGGAAGCATACAATTGCGCTGACAACAGAGTGAAAGAAATTAAATCAGATTGTGTTTATATGAGCAGAAACGCCTTCCTGACTTCCTTTTGGTCCTATTGGTTTAGGAAGCAGCACTTCTTGGCTGTAAAAGTGATGACAATGCCTGTAACCACAGAAAGTGTATCACTGATCAGGGGAGAAAGTTCAACTTTAACACCAGGGACTGATGATGCCTGTCAATCTCTCCAAAGACCCTCAACAAACACCAGCTAACAGTGCCCCTGGAAGTGTTTGTTACAAAACACCATTGCACAAGCAGTCTGCAATGAGAAATCACACAACATCACACTATCACACGCATCATTTAGGATTTTACATTGGTTTATAAGGTGACAGAGTGGGCAGTTTTTTCCAGCATGTCGTTACATAATTCATCACAGGATTACTACAGTTGCTTCACCACGTCAGCTCACTTGCTTTTTGAGTGTACAGTAGGGGTATGTGGGTCTGTGTGATTATTTATTCATTATGCCTATCATCACAGTGTGCATGTGGGGGTAGTGTCTGGATGGGAGGCAGGGCAAGCACACAGCTCACAAGCTGCTGTATTATACAGCATATACAGTAAAAGGCCTACTTTATTGTGGCCCTGAGATGTTCCTGTGGTAACAGCACCTGTGCAATCTTGGATAATATTGCCAGAATATCAGGTTGCAGCCAATTGCAAATCAGCAGGATACAGTCAGAGTAACCTCCAACATGTCGGGCTGCTGCATACTTAAACTTTATGATGGCAGTGCTGCATTTTCAGAAGGATACAGCCAGTAATATGTAACACCGCCCGCTGTGGCTCGAGAATCACTTTGAGAGCACAAGTGCAGTTTCTCCATAAAATTCACATTTGCACAAATCTCCCCCCATCACCATGCACGGGACGTATAGCAGCAACCACCAGTCTCCACCATTACAGCAGCGTGTATACAGTTTTCATGTTGCATTTAGAACGTGCAGTGAGTGCCCCAACTCTTTTCTAAAAACCCTGCAGCTGAATATAAGCTACGGGCCCGTGAATTCAATACAACCTGCCTTCTTATAATATTCCATCAGCACCAGTTGCAGAAATCGGTGCTGAGCTAGTAGCCGAATACTTTCATTGGCATTATATCTGAAATCTGTAGCTGCTAACACTGAGGAACAACAAAAACAAGTAAACAGCGCTTATATACCAAAGGCTTTGCACATATTAAACACAATCTCAATTGGAAAATCAAGAGAAAGTAGCGCGCACCTCTGGGTAAGTCACTTACCTCACGCACTACACCAGAGCACCACAATAAACATATTCATCATAGGCATCCACGGAAGCGCATCAAAAAAATAATGATAATAACAATAATACAAAAGAAATCTTCATCAGATGTAAAGCAACCGCAGCAGCCAGCCCGGAGAAAAAAATCTTGATGCGAGGGGGATATGCATTTCAGAGCATTAGACACAGGTCCCTTGGTCCAGTTTTGATCCTCTGCCCCCTTTTGGTACGTGACGAACACGTTCTCGCAGGTACAGTGAGCCACACACCCTCAGCTTGGCAAACCAGAGTAGAGAGGAGATGGTAGTATCGTTCCGCCGGTAATGGTGCCCGAACTGCACCTCAGAATCGCCATCGGGCTGCACGGGCGGAGAGCCGGCGCACGGCTACGCATCGTGCACGCTCAGCCCGAGGAGCGGTTCCGTTAAAAGAAAAAGGGGGAAAAATCTTCTCAAAAAAAGAGAAACGCTTGTGCGTAACTGTTACAGGAGCAGTGCGCGCGAGGGGGGTACTATTTTAATGTTGTGAGCAAGGATAAAAAGATGTAAAGGGGCAAGCCGGAACAAGCCGCTTTTCGAGGCGTGGGCTGTCTGGTTTTAAAGGAACAGACCGAGAGGGAGAAAGAGCAGAGCGGCGGATGATGCGCTTCGACAAGTGCGCCTGTCAGGAGGAAGTTCACACACATACGCACGCAGCTCCCCCCGCTCGCTTTATTGCAGCTCTGTGTTTAGAGAAGTAGAGCCTGAAGAAAAAAAGCATGCCTTAACTCGGTGTGCCTTTCCCATTTCCTGTTCATTCTCCGATAACCGAATCATACAGATATAAAGGCAGCTTTGATCAGCACCAACTCGATGGCAAGGTTTGAATTTAAGACACACACACGCACTAATTTTTTAAAGTTTATTTCAATAACAGTTATTATTTTTAGGATATGGGAGTAGTGAAAGTAACTAAAGACAGTCTTATGTGAATATATTCAAGTATCTCCATATGAAAAATAATCCAGTCATTTTAATAAGTATTGCTATTTTCCTAATAACACTCACTTGAGAGAGTCAATAAAACTTATGGGATGACTAGCTTGCTAAGATTGTGGTTGACAAATGTGGATAAGTTAACTATTATTTGAACCTACCTATCTGAATATTTTTATTTGGTGGCTTCCTTTATGTGCAACCAACAGCAGTGAGCTGCTGGCATAATCAAAAGGGTGGCCAGACCATGTTGCAAACATGGGGTCAGGAGGTCAGCACACTATATTATATAAACTTGTAATAAATGCACAAATGAATCGTTAACAACTTCCTTTTGATTTAGAACAAGCAAAAACAAATACAGTGCCACCAAGGTTTCACCATAACTTTCAAGAACACTTGGCCCATAATAGTGAGTCTGTTCTACTATGTATTGATGCATTAGGTATTATTATAGTACAGAATAATGATATAGAAGTGTTGTAGGGTAGAAATAATTCACACATGATCCAGAGACAACTTGTACTTGGCCATCTTTACAACATAGAAACTCAATTTAATGAAGTAGTGGAACAAATGATTTTACTTCATGTTCATATTTGTCACATGACCAGCAACAACTGCCAATCTGTTACTTAGCCCACCACTTTGGTCCAGACTGAAATATCTCAATGGTTATTTGATGGATTGCCATGGAAAGATGTTTGTGGTCTCCAGAGGACAAATCCAACTCTCATCCAAACTGGCAACACCAACATCCAGACCAACATCAGAGTAAACAGGCAAAGTCATGGTCATGCAGGTCCATGCGGTATGTACTTGCAGAATTAATCATCATAAGACAAAAGAAAATGTTGGTTGAGAATATATTTTTGACTTATCATTTTTCTTTTTCCATTTGTATCACTCCTTGTCACACATTGTCCCCGTATTTTATACCTCTGTCTCTCATTCATAATAGAATGATTGCTGTTTGTCTGTGTGTTCATGTCTAAAATTGTCCATGGACATGTGTACATCTTTATTTTGACCTACATCAGGCAGATGCTAGATTTGACATCAGCAGAAAAATGACAGGATCAGACCACGTGAAGTTAAGTACTTTGTCTAACTAATTCCTTCGCAGATAAAGGATGTTAATGTCATCTCTTTAAATGCAAGAGAAAAGTGGAGGGTACACATCATATATTTCTATCTATTCTCTGTCTTCCTTGTTCACACTCCACCATGCATTCATTATTCCTGCACACAGGCTCACAAATGTCCTGCCCGTGGCGTCTCGGACGCCCCGAGGAGGGCAACACTAGCAGTCCATTCAGTGAGATGACTGACAATGACATTTCTGGGCCGAAGGGATAAAAGAAGGAGAAAAGGGAGACATGTGAGGGGAAGGAGCAGACTGAGAGAGCATGGAAACCCTCTCAGCCATGTGGGACAACCCACTCACTTATAACGTAATGCTCAGTGAGCTGCACACAATTTTAGTGTGGCCAAATGGTAACACAGGCTATCTATCTATCTATCTATCTATCTATCTATCTATCTATCTATCTATCTATCTATCTATCTATCTATCTATCTATCTATCTATCTATCTATCTATCTATCTATCTACCTATCTATCTATCTATCTATCTATCTATCTATCTATCTATCTACCTATCTATCTATCTATCTATCTATCTATCTATCTATCTATCTATTTCAGTCAACATTTTGTCCTGTTGTAGTTTAGACACACATAGCTTGTCTTGTTGCAGAAGGGCAGTATAATATTTGGTATATTATTATATTATAATTATTATTACATATAGTATATAATATTGTGCATTCTGGCATCATATCTGACTTCTTAAAAATAATTACTCAGGTAGACAATTATGAACAACTGTATTAACCACACATTAGCTAGAACTATTACGACACTGTCAACCAACAACCTCTTCAAACTTCTCTATGGTCTTCTTACCATGAATGTCCTTCAGGTGGCGCCTGAGGTCTGGCTTGTGTGCAAAGCACCCAGCACAGTAGTTACACTCATGGGGCTTGTTCCCTGTGTGCAGGTTGAGATGGTCTTGCAGCTTGGCCTTCTGGGGAAATGTTTCATGGCACAGCGGGCACCTGAAAGGCTTGGCGCCAGTGTGGATGCGTATGTGGCGAGACAGATCGCCCCTCTGGGAAAAGCCTTGCCCACAGACTAAACACAGGTACCGTCTGTGCTCCTTCAAGTGTCCCACATAGCTCTCCAGGTGCTGGAAGACTCTGTCACACCTCTTGCACAAGTATGGCCTCTGGACCAATACACTGTCTAAATCTTTTGTCAGCTCATCCCTGGAACAATAGCTCTTTGACAGATTTGCTCCAGAGAGGCAGAACATATTGGAATCCATCAGCTCTCCACATTCTTGTGGTCGAGCTGCTACTGAGAGCGTTTCAGTTAAATTTTGGAAGTTGTCCACCACCTCTCCTTGTTGAACAGAACATTCTACAGTTGTAAAGGATACATGAGGTGTAGTGTGTAGCTTACATCTTCGAGCATCTGTAATGTGGTGAACTTGATATATTGGCTTGTTTGTATGAACAGGCTGTATGCCTCCAACTTCCTCTGACTCAAGGGTGTTGAAACAACATGCTGCATCTTTAGATGACGCTATTTTCACCTTAACTCTTCCCCTATCCTGTCTAACCTGACTCAGTCCTTGACTATCTACTTTTATTCCATGGCTCACCCTTGACTTTGACTTGGGCTGAATCATAATCTTTTCCCCTTCCTCTGTACTTGCTTCCTGGAGACTGGTGCTGGGTTGGGCCGCATCCCTTTCCTCTTGATTTTGGGAGCTGGGGTATGGCCAGCCACCATCTGGCTGCTGGATTTCCCTCTCCTCTGAGTGTCTCTCCAGCTTCGAGAGAGCCAGGGTCGGACTGAGGTACTGGGAGACGGCCTGGGCACACTTCTCCACCACCTGGCTCATCTGAAGTGCACTGGCAGCAGTGAGGTAGCTCACCAGCTCCTTCAGTGGGACCTTATGGAACACGTGGAAAACACTGAGTTCATAATAAAGACAACCAACAGTACAAGATTCATACCAAACTTTCACTTGCAAACAAAACATGCACACAAGTAGAACTACAACCCCTGATTGAAGTTTTCTCAGTAATCTCTATCTTTTCATATCATGTTCACATCATAACACTCTTTTTAACAGGTTTTAACAGGTTGTTCCTTATTTCTGATTTGATTGTTCTGTATCCCCTCTGTGTTACACAATGTTTCTTGATGTGTTTTTAATTTCATCTAGATTGTACACTAAAACAGAAAACTAGCTTTAAACTAATTTATAACTGAGATAGACATGGGGATATGGCTATATTATGGATATTCTGCTCTGTTATTAGTGTTTCAGTTCAGATAAGCTGTAGAGTATATTGTACCTCCAGGAGCCCCGTGTAGCAGGACAGGAGCAGTCTCCTGCCAACCTGCACGCTGGAAACTACACCCACACTCAGCTCTGCCTGGCCTTCGTGGAGCAGGAATTGGTCATGTAAGAAGTCTGAGGAAGCTGCAAGCACAACCCTGTGACCGTGGAAACGAAAAGGCTGGACAGTGGTGCCCAGGGGACCACCGAGGAGGAGTGTTACATCACAGAAGCGGCAAGCCACTCTCAGAGCATTCATTTTGCTGAGGATGTCGTTGTCGTGGGTGGGGAGATGAAACTTTAAAGTGTCGGAGGAGCCTGACATGATGGTCTATGGTATAAAAAATAAGGCATAGTTGAATACAGAAATGTTGTGGGCTGTATAGCCTATACCTATTAAGTACGTAAATGACACTTTGATTTGTCTTTGAACTGAATTCTCAAATAGGCTGTGGGCCTACTGTGTACTTTGGGCTTTTATCAACTGATTTAAAGCCAAATCCTAACTCCCACATCTTGTCATTATCATCATGAGGTGGTTTTGGTTTGCATTTTACCAATAAAGATAAATTTCTGCAGTGCAGTCCGTAAAATAACCAGAGAATGGATAAAGGATCACACATTACCCTGATGATGCAGCCCCACCTTTCACAGCAGGCTGATGATAGAGCCAGTGGGTCAGACAAAAGTGATGCTCTTCTTGTTTCAAAACCACATTTAGCTGTTAGAGAACAGTAGGTCTCTCTGCTAACCGGATGCCTGAAAATGGAATCACCGTTACTAACAGGAAATAATGATGCTTCAATAGGCAAGAGAATGAGCTGAATCTCACTGCAATGGTCATCACGACTTCCTGAGGCTTTTTGCTGATGACCTTAAACTGAGGTGGGTGCAGTCTCTGTTGCGCATGAACAAATTAACTCATTCAAGGCCTGTATATCACCCGGGCGCTCACAGAAGTACAGAGCGTGCAATTCAGTAGCGTCAAAAAGATGCAACGCTGTAAACCAACCGCATGGCAGCGATCATGCTCAGACAATCTACACTTACACAGAGCTGCACAGTTTGGTGCCATCCTTTCTTTTCTTTTCCTTTTTTAATCTCTTTTTTTTTTAACAGTAGACTACATTTGCAATGAAATACAGTGAACTGATGGATTGAATATCTGTTAAGTATTGTTATTATTATTGTTGTTGTTGTGCTATATACATTCAGCCTGTTTTATTAAAAGATAAATCATTAAAGCATAGGGTTTGTTCTAAAAAAGTAAAATTGCCAACAAGCTGGTGAGACAATCTTAGCATGGAAAAAAATCAGAGGAACCCTGCTTGCAAAAACACGTACTTACATTGAGGTTTCTGTTTACACTGTGTATACACTGTTTACTGTTTCTCTGTGGGCCCTTTTAGAAGTTCTGAATTCCCACTGTATTTTATGTGAAGCACTCAAGTCAGAGGTTTACCTCTATATGTCTTGAAAATATGCAGCATTTGTGGTTCATTGTGAAACACAGGTTTCATCACCCTGTCTTTTTCACAAGAAAGAGGCAAAACTGCAAATGCTGCACACTTTCTCACACACACACACACACACACACACACACAAACAACACGTGACACAAAATACAGATTTACTGGATTAATCCAAGAGAAAGCATGTGAGACAGTCAGTGGTTAGATGGGCCCTGAGGAGCTAAATTTGAATATGCAGCTGCCATGCTGTGTTGACTTTCCCCCTTCATCTCAGAGGAAATGGATTTTGAACTTTGAAGGGGGGACCATGTCCAAAAACAGACAAGGGGCCAGACAGCTGGGTTAAGTTAGTGCAGTTTTCAGAGCTAGTCTGCCAAAAGACATTTTCTGTCTTATCAACAGCATTTATATCTGTGTTTAGCTATTCCTCAGGTTACAAATTGTGTTATCAGTTATAATAGCTATTAGGTCATGTATGAAAGTGAGTGAATGCAGGAAAAAATAAACAGACTAAGAACTAAGGAAAAATGACAGTTAGGTCAATGGCAGTAACACCACCTCCACAATCACACTTTTCTGATTAGCTGTCATTCTCAAAGGAGATGGTGCAGTGTGCCAATTCATAATATGGAGTTTTAATTGCAAGGGTGAAATATTATACAATCCAGTAGTGATTTGTTTGTTTTTTTTGTTTTTATTGGGTGGGGGCACTGGAAAGAAAGAATAATCAGCTTTCATACACTTGTCGCTCAAGGCTTTTAGTCATCAAGCCTTTAGTTCAACAAAGCTGAAAACAAACACCACCAGCTCTGTTTATATTTGTTCCAATTTTGTTATTTAACCAAAGATTTCCCTGCCGTGAATCCCCAGTTTTCCAAACCGAGAATTGCAGCATCCCTTGGCACTCTGAAACAGATCTGATATACTGCGAATGCTTGACATTTATGACTTAAAGTCCACTGACATACTATATTTTCACATTTACTGCATATTTTGTTATGATCCGTGTCCTTTTGGGTTTCTGTCTAGTGTGTTTTCCCCTGGTTGCTTCCTCACATGTTTTGGATGGTTCCTGGTGTTGCTATCTGTTAGGGCTCTTCTCCTTTTCCCTTCTCCTTCTTCTCCTTTTGGTTAATCACCTGGCTAATTCCCTGCACCTGTGTCTTGTTTGCTCGTTACTCCCTGGTGTACTTAAACCCCAGCCTCACACTTCACTGGTGTCGAAATGTGACCATTTCATGCCTGAGCCGAGAACCCTGTACGCCAGTCTGATCTGTTTCTGTAGACACGTTTTGCCCGACCACCATTTCTTGCCCTAGCCCATTGGATTTGTTCGCTGTTTCTCTGGTTTTTGACTCGGACTGTTTGACCTCGCCTCTGGTTTTGCTGCCCTGGTTTTCTGATCCCGATTACGGATTTGTGACATAGATTTCTTGGATTTGTGACTCTTGGATTGTGTACAATAAAGATCATTGCCAGCACTCACTGTCTTGCGTCTGGTTCCTGTACTAACGATCACATATTTTCTATACAGTCAAATATAACTTTGGGCTGCATCTGCATGCTTTTCCCATAATTGAGAGCCTCATCTGGTCTTATCTCTTGTCATTGAGATTCAGAGTACTAGCTGAAACTCTGATGGGTTCTCATAAAGATTATTCTATTTCTGTCTATTTCTATGTATATCAAACTGTTCTGTTTCCCAAGACTAAAACAGTTAACATTAGCTAGTTGTTGTTGTTGTTGTTGGCTTTTCTCCAGTAAGCTATTCCTTTTAACATGCAACATAAAGCTTCTAAAAATGAAGAACAGTTAATTTTCCACATTTTGACAAGGTCTTCTTTGAACTTGCTAGAGGAAAAAAGAATACAGCTGTTAATTGCTGCTCAGTTTTACTATTTAGGTGTGTACACACAATAATAAGACAAATAAAAAACATAGCATTATAAAGTTGAGTTATTGCAAAACACAAAGTCAATATATAGGTTTCCCGAATCTAGATCTGTAATAACACAGAGCTAGTGAGGACATTGAAGGATCCCGAAAGAAGTTTTGAGGCTTAAGGTTAGCTCTTGTGTTCATATAAATGTAGTTGTGTGACACTTTACTGTCACAGGTCAGGTTCTTGAGGACTCAATATAGCACGGAAGAGTCAGTTGGCTGAAAGGCGGTGGCGGGGGGTACTGGGTACTGGGTACTGCAGGGCAGGAGGGCATGAGAGAGTCTGAAATGACAAGTCAGTGATACGGAAAAGGCATGAATGAACTGTGACACCTTTCAGCACAGTTGGTTGTTTTTCAAAGTTTTTCAGCATGTTAACGGAGTATTCATGATCTAACTGATATATGGCATATGAATCGTGTCTCTTTGTCACGTCAGTGATCATACAGTTGTGGAAGAAGTAATTCAGATGCTTAAGTAAAAGTAGCAATACGCCAATATAAATACTCCGTTAAAAGAAGCAGTCTTCAAAAATGTAACATATGCAGAAGTATTAAAGTATATAATCATCAAAATGCACTTAAAGGAATTGCTTTAAGTGATTATAATATATTGTTTATTATTACACTATTATTATCAGTAGTCCTGTAGTAACTGATATAAAATATGAAAATTACTGAAACTGAAACTCAACTAATTTGTACTTATATTTATTTAAGTAATACCATTTCAAAAATAGCAAATCATTGCTGTTTTAATACTTGAATTCGCTGAGCTGTTTTCATACTTAAAAGTGTCCCACTCTAGGCCTACCTACGGTGCTTTAAATCACATTTGTTAAAAAAAAAAAAAAAAAAATAGATGTAATGCAATAACACAGTAACTAATGAGTAATAACATAACAATAGTCATCTCCTATCGCTCACAAAGCCCATGGTGTTTTCCCACTGAGCCTTAACTCACCCGTTTATAAAGTACTGTAATGCATGTTAAAAGTAGATGTACTTGGTTACCATCCTTTCACTGCTGGGAAACATATCCGGCCCCCCTGGGATCGAGGGAGATTCCACTACGTGCAAAAAAATACACGCTTCCGTGTCACACACGGAAGACGCAACCAGCGACTCCGTGTGAAAGAAAAGTCGGCTAAACTAAAGAGGTATCCTACTCCGCCCTCACCAACCACCACCGTCACTACCCTGCAGTGTGCTGTCATTCCCTCGTAGGCAAGTGAGTCTCAGGCGGAGAGTAGGAGGTTAGAACAGTAAACTGTAATGAGCGTAATGTCTGGATAAAAAAAGACAACAATGCACTCGTTCAAAGTTAGGTCATGCAGAAGAGGCGTTCAATGACAGTGGTTCGGGGAAGATGTGAAGAGCAGACGGGATGGCAGTTAACGGGGCGAGTAAAAGAGCCGTCGCACTTCTGCAGACAGCGACTTGAGCCGGTGGGTCTGCGGTCTTCAGCGAGCTACCGTCTCGCCCGGGGCGGACCATAGACTCTACAAAAGGGCTGGACTCTGTATTGGTAAAACAAACCGGGTTTAAGAAAACTGTAAGCAGCAGCAGAGGACGACAAACCAGAGTAAGTTGAGTAAGTTGTGTGAGTTGTGTGTGTGCGCGCGCTTGTGTGTATGTGTGCGTGTGTGCTGTTGTGTTACCTTCAGTTAGCATAGCAAGCAGCTCCATGAAATAAGCCATTACTTTGTTGTGGTTGTTATGATATATTTATTCACTTACATTTATACACATATACACTTTAGGTTTGTCCACTCTAAGTGCTGGAACGATTAATCGATTAGATGATTGAGACAAAATTAATCTGCATAAATTTTAATAATTGGTCAAACACTAACACTATAAAACGCTTCTTTACTGTCAGGTTTATTGTTTACTTTGTCACATATGATAGTGGACTTAATATCAATGGGTTTTGGTTGGTGGAATAAAGCAAGATAAATAGACCCTGGGCTGTGGAATTTTTCAGTGGTGATGTTATATAGACATTTTATTGAATAGATTGATCATCGATGATGTCATTTGTTGCAGCCATAATGTGCACCTACTCAATGTAATATTTAACTTTAACAGAAAACCAATAATTTTATTGGGGATACCAGAAACTTGGTATTCTGTAAAACTCTTTCTTTTTCTTGTTAAAATATGCTGATACTGCTATATCTGCACCAAATTTATATTGGCCAATATATCAACCAATGTCATTCATCGGTCTGGTGTGGACTTAACAATGTGGTTTGTTTGTTTGGAGGCTGGAGTTTGTGTTTCTGTTATATAGTTTGAAAAATACAGGGAGACGTTTTTAATATGAGGTCTGGGGGACATTGTGATTATGATTTTTTTGGCAAGTTTTAATGAGGTGTAATGAAAAAAAACTCAACAAATTGGTTTGTTGATGATGCTGCCACTTGATGAATGCTCCGCCATCCAATTACCAATATTGTATGTTTACTTTTACCAGGTGAAAATGAACTA
This sequence comes from Psettodes erumei, assembly GCA_016785225.1. Taxonomy (NCBI): domain Eukaryota; kingdom Metazoa; phylum Chordata; class Actinopteri; order Pleuronectiformes; family Psettodidae; genus Psettodes; species Psettodes erumei. The sequence continues at coordinate 94,901 of JAFBJZ010000945.1, forward strand.
ACCAGCCATGTTAGTTAATTCTCATTAGAACAGTCAGCTCATTTTCTAGTTTTGAGTGCTGTTTACAATATTTTAGTCATCCCCATCCAGTGATACTAATATGGATTCTTAATTTTACAGTATATGTTAAGGGGACTGCTGGGCAGAGGGAAACAGTACTGACTCAACATTTATCACAAGAAGGATATACTCAGAGGTAGAGCTTTTTCTGGGTTAGGTATGCTGCAAAAGGTGTACTCTTGTGTGCTTGATTTCAAATTATTTTAATGTTTCAAAATGTAAATATGATGTGAATATGACATGTTTTTAATGTGATGTTTTAATTTCACCTAGGGAGCGTTGAGTTGTTTGGCTGTTAGCATTTTTATTCAGGTCTTTACTGGAAGAACATAATTGGTGACACACATATGCAGATGGTTGTGGGGAAAGTATATTATTCATGCATTAGGGGTCATGTGTGAGTTCTGCAAGTTCTATTCAGGTCACATACAAAGTACAGCTCTGTCAGCAGCTGTAATGGAGAACAAAATGAGTAAAAAGCAGCAGAAAAGCTGCAGCGACTTGTTTTTCCATGTCACATTTTTGCCAAAACAATGTTGGGTAGTCTGTGGAATGCCGCAGAGACTTGCAGCTAGATGTGAGGATGAAAACATTCCCACACCGTGGTTAGGCCATCAGGGTGAGACAAAATGTAAAATAGCCCTGTGTTTGTTCGAGTCTTGATTTGTTTATCTTTTGAAGCGTGCTGCTTTAGGCAACTTCACAGATTTTGACATGGGTAACTTAAAAATCTTGCCAACACATGTGACAGTTATGCTGACCATGTCATCATGTAGAAAGAGATCATTATATTATGTCAGGACATTATATATTGTTAACTGCTTGCTTGAGGTTCCTGCAAAGTGTGGATGACTTCAATTTAGCTGTGGTTCCCTTTATAGGAAGTTTCTCTGACACAGCTTCCTTTTTACTCACACCTCAGCTTTTTTTCCTCTTGTGGGATAAGAGAGCACAGAAGAGACACAGAAAGAAACTTGAACATTCAGAGCCACGTTCAAGTAGAAAGTAATAAGTGGCTACCGGCTACCCTTCAGCAGTAGGGCATCAAACCAAAGTGGCAATTATTGTGATTATTGTGTTGATTTCAAACCATTGTTACACAAAGAATATACATTCCCTGCCTACGGTGTGTAGACACTTTTGGGGAAGTGTAAACACGCTGAATCCACCACAGAGTTGTGTCAGTATAGTGGGAAGTGGTTGAGCAGTAACTCTAACAACAGTATGTACTTTAGACACAACACTCTTGATCGTACTGTTTGCTCAGTGAGCAAACACAGAGAAACCAAAACCAATAGTTTTGGTGGTGAGCTGTTCCAGCCTTCTTCTGCCACTTTTGATTGGTTTCCATTTAAGAAGAGAAAACACATGAAAATAAAGGCCTTTGGGGAAAAAACAGACAGCCTACTTTACCTAGAATGGGTGTGTGATTGCTTGTCAATACATGACAAGGTATAACAGAATAATATCACTTTCCCGTTGAAAAACAAGCTTCTATGCACGTTTGAATAGCCAGAATTAGTCAGAATTAGTGACATGACAACCTCTCAACGCAATGATTGATGCTGTAACAGAACGCAAACACCACCACCTCCCATCTGGAGCATCCCATCTGTCCATCGTCAATGACACACAAGTATCACACAGTAACTGAAGGTGCTGCAAACAAAACAAATATGGCTTAGCTGTACAATTAGTCAGTAATCTATACAATCCTTTCCTACCACAGCCACAATCGGTGCTATGGATTGCATCAGTAATGACCCCCAGCTTCTCTTCACCTGAAAAGGGCATGTTGTGCCACAGTGCAGCGATACCCAGACAGTTTCAGTTTTGAATCCCAGAGTGCTTGTGCCCTTGGCTGCACATTTGTCATGTTATGTGTTTCCATTTTGTAAGCTGCTCAGAAGCTCCCAGATAACAGATGCATTTTCCTTCTCAGAGAAGTCGTGCTCTCTTTACAAGCTTTTTCCATCTAAGGAAACATTTCCATCATTTACCAGTGTGATTCAACAGCTGTTTAAAGATGTGAGGTAATGAGGCTGATTGATCACCACACCCTCCAAGCATACAGTATAAAAAGTAACCACCATGGTGCCTTCTGTTGTTTTCCCCTTTTTGCTGTCTTTTTAGGGGGTTTCCAAACTGTTTTCTCAAGAGCTTGGGCTGGATTGAAAGCTGCAGAATTCATAGCCTGTGCAAAGCCGAATTAGCCAAATGATTATGTGATGATGAGCATCTTGACTTCACTTTTTACTGTTTTACAGCAATCAAAAAATTATTGCAGCCTTGATATATTGAGTTTGGACCCTTAAGTAGCTTAAGTAGTAACTTAGCATCTATTGGACTATTGGATATGCTAATCTGGACAAGTTCTTGCTCAAGTACAACAATGACAACAAAGAGCCGATTCTCCACGCAGCATGATGCTGATGGCACAGGCTCTACTGACTACTGCTTTGTATAGCAGTCCTAGCTTTCATAAAGCTGTGACAGATGACGCATCCAGGTGATGCACTGCATCTCAGTCTTGAGAACCTGTAGTTAGAGTGAGCTGAGTTCTAAATAAGGAAATATGGGGCGATAGAGAAATGAGAGGGAAATGACATGCAGTAAATATCAGCATCGAGTTAAAGAGTCGGGAACTGAACTGCAGACCTGGTGCTCAGGGGCGTAAAGCCCATGTGTTAGGCACACCTAACCTCTTTGCTGTCAGGTTGCCCGACATTGCCCTTTTCTTCAGATGTCAGAGGGATTTTATGATTAAATATTTTTAATGTGTTTAATGTAGCTCTGCTTTATATTTAACCATACTTTGTGGTGTGACTGCGGCTCTGTTTCATTTGTTATGCTTGTCTTCTGCATTATTCATTGTTCGTCAAACATCCAGATGATGGTAGAGACTTCCCTGTTCCCTTCATCAGTCTGCTTTCATAATTTAAGGTGTTGGTCATTTATAACATTTTAGTATTTGGCAGTGCTTCACAGCTGAGTAGCCATTCTTTGACAAATATTATACACATGTAGATATTTAGAAAAAACACAGGGTTTGGGACGTTAACGTCAATAATGGCTCCTTTCTATTCTGCAGCCATTTTTTAATTTCATTGGTTACACCTGTGCTTTTTTTACTATGTGCGAACTGGAAAAAAAATCTGCCAGTTCAAATACAGTACTTTTACTATACTTTTAATGTATAATTAAATGATAAAAATGAAAAACAACCATCTGCAAGACAAAGTTATAGTTATAAATTGCAGCCAATGATTCAGTCTCAAACAGATTTTGTTGACCATGGCAGTTTTTACCAAGTGGAGTACATGGAATTGTGCAACATAGCCAGTAGATTTCAGTTTCTCCAAAATGATTTCGGGACTGTTGATAATTGCTCAGTTGCCCAACATGAAACTTGATCTAACATTGAGAGGAAGCCCCCACATTTAGATGATAAGAGCAAACTATTCAGAGGCCAATTAAAGAGGCGTCACTGGCTGTCAGCAGTGGAACAGAGCAGCCATAAAGGGCAAAATGTGGCTGAACTGATAGCTCTGACCTGTACTAGCTACCAAGGCCCAGATAAGGCCCAGTGAGGAACTGGTCTAACTCTCTGCCTGTCTGCTTCATGATAACAGTTTGGGTGTGTAAACACACTGACAAACTGGTGAGCGTGTAGTGCTTTCCTGTATTTTTAAACATTTGCCAACCTTCCTCTTGCCATATTGCAGCATCAGTAATGTTCAGCCTCATCTGCAGAGGGCTTGTAAACCAAATCCATCTGTTGCAGAATTTTTAGCCAACATCTCAACTTAACTGAGCGTCCGCTTCAGTGCTGTAGCCTCGATAAAGCTAGTTACTCTGTCATCTATGTCTCACATAACGTGTGTAATCTTTTTATGCATCCAGGATTCAAAAACACACAGATGTACTTTTTCCAGTTGAGGATGTATATCGATCCAGAAGTTAAATTAAGTTGATTATGCATCATCAATTTTGACCAAAACTGTATGGAGCAGTGTAGTCACAGGCAGCATTCCAGTTGCATCATCAGATAAAGTTATCTTCTCCTAACGAAGAAAGAAAAATAAGAACATGGCGGAGCAGAGCAGAGCATAGCAGACCTCACACAAGCTTTTTAAAAAAAATCCCTTTAAAACCAAAGATCAACAGATCAAAACATCTGAAAATCAGGGCAAAAGATCTTTTGTAAATCACATTTGTGAGGAAGCCCAGTACCACAGCACCAGAAGGGAGGAGTGGAAATCAAGTGGCAAATCCAGGTGTCCCCATCCCCCTCACATTAAAAAGTAGAAGAACAAGAGGTTTGATTTAAAAAAACAAACAAAAAAAATACTAATTAATTTTGACTTCTGGCAGTAACATCATAAACTTGCACAATGCATAAAATAGCATCATCCAAATTTTACTGCAAAGGAAATGCAGTAAGCACAGACCACAAATCCCAACAATATTGTCAGTCTGCTAGACCTGAAAAGACAAGTCAGTTGACATGAATTACTAGAATACTATACTATACTAATACTAGAATGATTCAGCAACAAATTTGAGTTGTTGTGGATGCTATGTCTTGAGTAAATTACTTTACCAATAACTATAAACACACAACTCCTCCGCCAGAGGGAGCACATTGTTGATGATTAATCCTGAAAATAATCATCACATGAACCTATAAACAATTAATAAATAAATACTGATAAAGGCTTACTAATAAGGGAGAACTATGACTGATAAATGAAACTGTAGGTGTGGTAAACTGACACGTCAGCAGAGCCTGTGCAGGCAGCATCATTCTCTGAGGAGAATCCGCTCATGGTTTTTATGCCAATTAAGCAGTTTCTCAATGCGGAATGGCAACAAATCCAAACAGATTTCAAGCTAAACCCACTTCCAGAGGTTTCTCCTGTTACTTGGAGGAGTGAACAGTTTGTCAAGGCTGATTTAGCTTTGTCCAATTTGGCTTCACACCATCCATTACATCTGCAGCTGTCATCTCAGCCCAAGCTCTTTAGAAAACAGGCAGGAAAAAAGACTAAAAGGGGAAAACAACAGAAGGTGGGTACTTTTTATACTGTACTGTATTGATACATAGGAGGGTGTGGGGATCAATCAGTCTGGTCTTTGGCATCAGCAAACCCCACATCTTTAAACAGCTGTTGTAATCATACTAGTACATACTGAGCTGCTGACAGTTACAGTGTGAAATCCACAGCATTGCACCCTTCAGACGATGAAGCACGGGAACACAGGGGTGTTATATCAGCTGTTAGCATTGTAAAACCATAAAGAGGAAGTGCATCAGTATGAACACAAATATAACAAACAAAGCAGACAAACATTACTGGGAAAACAAAAAAAACAATATACTGTAGACAGAAACTACAGCAAAATATTACTCAAGAATTAATGTTACCATTGCACATCCAATTTTCATTTCATTTGCCTAATTTCATACATTTTAATCTGTTGACATTGTCATTAAAATATTAGCATTTGGAACAGAGGCAATACCAATGTGTAAACTTGGAAACTATGTACATGGAACATGTACACAGTTTGGAGACCAAAACTTCTGAGCCCAGTGCAATCTGCATAGTAAGCCCTAATCACAGCAGTCTTGTGATAAGTGAGTCTGTATTTAGCAACCCTAAATGGAATTGATGGATGGTGATTCTCAGTTAGCAGTTTATGGTTATAGGGAGGGATACAGCATAATCGCAGGTGTCTGAATAAGACACTGTTCCAAATGTCTGAGGTCTCCATCTACACACCAGAGTTGTGCAGCTGTAATACTTTGCTTTACTCTTGCTTAAGTTAAAGTTAAATCCAAAGTACTTCGTAACAGCTTGTTTTTTCTCATCTCACTGAGAGCATCGTAGCCTCAGCCAAAATACTCATCACCCTGGCTGCAAACATTGTAAAAGTAACATTACAGATGTAGCATTACTTAGGGCCTTACTTCCACTTGGGAGTAGAGGAACTCCATGGCTTCTTCTCAGCTCATTTCTAGACAAGTCTTTCCAGTGTTTTCTAGCCTTTTACTACCATTGTAGTCTAAACTTTCACCCTCTGTGCATGTATGTATACATATTATTTTGTATATTTCTATATTTTAGACTAGGTTGCCAATAGAGATGAGATGAGATGATTGATAATTGTTTTCCCTTGTTCAAGCTCAAGTTGCTGCAAACACTGCTGGACTTTGTCTATTTTTGAGCATAGTAGTGTATACTGAAGCTTGCGTCTCACTTGCTCACTCTCATTGTTATCTACCTCTCTTTCTCTGTCCCTGGCAGGTGAATGTGTGTTTGAAGAGGCACATGGTCTGTATTCTGCTAGCAGACATGGACACGTCCACCTCCGGTCCCACAGCACATGATAGTGGCTTCCAGCATGACCCTTACCCACCAAAGCAGGATGCAGATACAATCTGCCTCACTGTCCATCTTTACTGCTTGGGCAGGGATGGGGGAGGAGGCGGGGCCAAGGGTTCAGAAAGTGTGCTCACCTTTCCATCTGGCGAGTACGTAGCGGAGGAACTCTGCATCACTGCAGCGAAAGCTTGCGGTGAGTCACAAGAAGACATCAGTTCTGATGGCTGCCCTCACACACAATACAGTGGTATCATTGTTGAACAACATCAATTTAACATGGGCTTTTCTTGATGCTAAAAACTTAAACATGCATCAAATAAGCAAACAGCAGAAATGGAAAAAACAATAAATCTATCATCTAAATAATACATTCCAAATTCCAAATCATTGCACTCTTTTTTCATTTCTGCATTACACAGCGTCATAATTTAAACGGGATTGTATTACATTGGATCCTGATACTTATATCTATATATATACTCACATGTATGAACAAGCACCAAGCACCATACCAACTGTAATTATGAAATAACTTCAGACACAACACACAAGGCAAAATGGATATTTCACAAGGGATTTTTCTGAGATTTTTACAATGAACTTGACTATGTATAACCCTCTCCCCATGCAATGAGTGAATATATTATATAAGAATGTTGTTTATCCCTCAATATGGTATTGAACTTGTGCTGAGCCTTATTAGGACATTTCGTGCTGCTGCATTTTTTTTTTGTTTTTTGTCTCCTATCCTTGTAACTATAGAAAAGCTGGATCGGTTTTGGTTCACATTTATCCAGTGAGACTTATCTTTGAGCCAATATCGAGTAGCCATATTTGGTAGTAGTCACTGACCACTGGTCAGTGATTTGTAGTTGTAGGCTTTGATTATAATTTTCTTGGTTTAGGTTAATTCCCAGTCAGCCATGTAGTACCAGAGTAAATAATCAAACCAGTTTATTAACATGCCTTCTTATGTTCTATGTTATGTAAATCCTTCTGATGAATCAGGGTCATCAATCCTGGTCCATAGTAATATACTGTAAAAATGCATGGCGTAAAGGATCAAGTGCCTTTTAAACATCCCATCACTTGTAATGCAGAAACCATCCTGACAGTGTGTTTAGCAATCATGCACTTTTGTTTATTTTTTTGAGGTGAAGTTCTGCCAATTTCATCCCTTTGCAAGAATCTCCTAGTACAGAAATTGCACAGCTGAGATGCAATTCAGTGTTTATTTTATGGAGACAGAATGACAAGCACTATGTCTGGCTTTTTTTCTCCTGTTTCTAGCAAACTCAAATCAGGAAGTTGTCGACTGTTGTGTCTGTTTTCCTCTCTGACTTAGCTCTATCTCATTTGGCCACACTCTTACCCCACTCCGCCTTGAGCTGATAAGAAAAAAACTCATCTTTCACTTTTTTATCTTCCGCTTTTGCTGTATCCCCTTGTATTATTTTTTTATTTTCTTATTCCCTACTTCCTGCCTCTAGTATTCTTATTTTTCATCTTTATTTGTCCCTTCCCTTCATCTGTCTTACTCATTCATTCACTCATTCACATTCATGTCAGGGTTTTCTGGGTGTTTCCTCCACCTGGTTATTCTTGACACTGTTTCTTTCTTTGGCATTAGGAAGTAGACAAGACATGTTGCATTGCCACTTGAGTGAAGTTAAATATTGCATCCTACCAGTGGTCAGGTGTAATATGATTTGACTTTGATCAAGAAGGAGGAAGTTCCCACTGATTTTTGGCCTCACACAATAAGAAATTTGGAAAAAGTCAAAGCTTTGAATTAAAATGCAAGAAGTATGTTGTTAAGTTGTATAACATCAAGACTTCTCATTGGACATTGTACTAAATAATACAAAATAGGCTGTCCTAACAGATCAACCTTGTTTTTTCTTTGACATGACTTCCTCAGTCGTGGTTGAGCCTGCTTCCTCTTACACAGGACTACCGTCCCCAAAACATTGCTTCACATATATGACTCCTGCTGTATCATGGCATTTTCTTTCTGCCAACCCAGCCCAGCTGGTAAAACAGACTTGAGGTTGTCAAAACACTAGACATTCAAGTCATCCTTACTTATACAACTAGATGCCCAACTAGTGCCCAATGTGTCTTGTGTTTAATAATGGTTTAGTAATGTGTGGTGTTAAAGCTTTAAAAAGTTTTGAAAAGGAGTTCTTTATTTCAGACATGGATATCAGTGTAGTGCATAAGTAGGTTATCTTAATGTGAATTATGGGGAGGATGCTCAACACACTGTACATACCTGGGTTCTAAGTGAATCTGTTTATGACTTGCTTCTTAATATCTGCAATAGTTACCGAAGGAGCAAATTCAGTCTTCCATAAAGTAAAGTGAGTTTTATTGACTTCCAATGGACTTTTAGTGCCTCAATAAAACTGTCTGTGCTGTATTGGGATGCCCTTGTTTCTCTCTTTCCAGGGATTGCTCCAGTGTACTGCAACTTGTTTGGCCTGAGGAGGGAATGTGACCGGATATGGTTTCCTCCTAATCACATCTTTAAACTCCACCAGTCATCCTGTGAGAACCTGCACTTTCGAATCAGGTAGACTCTTGATATTTTATAGTTGGTCATTTTTTTTCATTTCCTTAATCCAGTTCAGATGTTATCTTTTCTCCTTTCTTCTTTTCTGGTTTCCACATCTGATAAGGTACTACTTTCCTGGCTGGTATAACAACAGCAGTTCATTTTATGCCCATCGCTATGGTGTGTTGAAGGGGATGGAGAGCCCTGTGATGGATGATTGTGTAATGGCATACCAGTTTTTTCAGGTTAGTCGTCATGCCTTACACCTTATGCCCTAGGGTAATATGTCTTTTTTGGTGCTAAATGCCCCTACTTTGCTTAAAAAAGAAGAGTTAAAGTGCTTGCTTCCCTGTCTCATTGTCTGTCTCTCATGTTAGCCCATTCTTTTGTGTAAGTTGAGTAAACAGGAAACGGGGGTAGTAAGAAGCCCAGACTGGGTCCAAGTGTATGTCAGGGTTTCTTTCTCTCTCTGTTTGTGTGTCTGTGCATGCATAGTGCATGTGTGTGTGTATGTGAACAATTTAAATGGTTTCTGCTTTTTTTACCCTCATGTTTGTGCAGTTGTGCAAGTTGTCTGTTCCGTTCAGCTTAGTTTTTTTTGTAGTTACACTGACACAATGTCCAATGTGTTGCCAACTACCTGACCATGAATGAGTTTATTATTGAAATATTGAATAAAAAGGCAGTTTTCCATTTAAGCTAAATAGTTTTTTATGGCAACATAAATTTTCATTAGTTTGTAATCTGTCTGATTACTGTTTATTTATTAACAACTTTATTCTTCTACTTCTTTCTTTCACAGATCTCATACTGTCCCTTCGTTAATCCATTCTTATGTTTTTGTTTGTTTTGTTTTTTTGCCTTCCCCAGTGGCGTAGTGATTTTCTTAATGGCAGGGTTCAAATCCCAGTGAGCCATGAATCACAGGAGGAGTGTCTGGGCATGGCAGTGCTGGACATGATGAGGCTTGCTAAAGAGGGCGGTCAGTCACCTGTGGACATCTACAATGACACCAGGTAAGATCCACTCACTCACTAGATTAACCATAATAATGCGACATTAGTGTGGGTGTCAGTTGCTGCTTTTATATATAATTTTTTCATCTTAACTTGGGGGGGGGGTCGCAGAGAAAAAATATGCATTTTGGACATCTTATGAATAACAATTTCAAAGCAGTGCAGTGGGCTCCCCAGAACACACTGAGCATCAAGATGGTTTCATTATGTATGTGCATGCAGCTGAATGAATTATCTCTGTGTGATAAAATATTATCGCTGAAAAGGTGTCAGTAATATCTGATCTGTACAGTGCTTAAGAACTGTCCCATAACCTGAAATGTGAATTATCCTGCAAATCCTCTTTCATATCTATCTGATCATTAATATTATTTGTTTTATATCACCTTTTTGATTTGAGGATTACTGACGGATTGCCCTGATGTGCACACCACGTATATAATCTGAACTAGCACAAAACCTGCACATGGTTATATTTGTCCTTCACGTAACCCTTCAGTCTCTCTTTTTCTTCCCTGTTATTTGTCCTTTTTTATTATCACTTGAGTCTTTACACACATCACACATCTGCAAAAGCGCTTACATTTTGCTTTTTAAAATGTGTAATCATACAGTTTGATTTCAGAATCCAAAGCTATTCATTTTAACACACATCCTTTTTTCAATTTGTCTAGTAAGAGAGAGAGGTTTCATGTCTAAATATTGTTTGTGGGTCAGTCATAGTTGTGATAAGAACTCTTTTTCTACCAGGAGTGTTTGGATGTGGTAGCCAGGGATATATAGTATGTGTCAATCTCTTTCTATGTAGCTCTAAAATCGCTCATCACAATAATTAATTAATGGTTGGAGTTGGTCTGCAGAGAATTATTTCTTAAAAATTTTGGAAGTGTCATTCGGCCTTTATTGTTTTGGAGTGTAGTATCAGACCCTTGCTTTATCCCACAGTCTTATGATTTTGTTATTTGTTCCTGGTTATTATCAACTTCATCCCTACCTAACCACCTTGCTAACCCCCCCCCGCTTTTAGCTACAAATCCTTCCTGCCAACATGCATGCAAAGACGCATCCAAGACTACAACATCTTGACCCGAAAGAGGATTCGCTATCGCTTTAAGAAGTTCATCCAGCAGTTCAGCGAATGCAAGGCCACGGTCTGCAACCTCAAGCTCAAATACCTCATGAGCCTGGAGATGCTGCTGCCCTCCCTCTACTCTGAGCGCTTCCAAGCCACCGACATCTCCGCACATGAGGTTATCATCGTTGTCATGGGAAACACAGGCATCCAGTGGTCAAAAGGGAAAGAGGAAGAGGGAGCAGAGGAGGTGAGAGCCAAATGGGTTCATGTTGCCATGGTAAAGCATTTGTACTCATCCGGTCAGCCACAGTATGATGCTGTCATGGCTGTTTTTTACCAATAGATGCAGCTCCAGGAGTTGGTTAAAATGGCAGTAACCACAGGAGGGCACGTGTGCATCATCTAATACAAAAGCAAACTACTGTTTTTTCGTCTTTTTGTGACTCCAGGAGTTAAAGACATACTGTGACTTCCCAGAGGTGATTGACATCAGCATCAAACAGGCCAACAAAGAAGGCTCTACGGAGAGTCGCATAGTTACCCTCACCAGACAGGATAGCCACATCCTGGTACAGTATACTTCACTTTATGCCCGACCATCGCTCTAAATTGTGTTTTATTACAACAGCTGCACTTATCAGCAATATCTGTTCTTCACCCGTTAAGTAAAAGATATACAGTTGAAATGAATCTGTATCACTGTCACTACTACTAAACTAACCTATTTTTAACTATTCCTTATTCCTTATAATAAAACTGAAGCGTACTAATTTGTTATACTGAATTGCATGTGTGCATATTGAAAAGTTATTGTGCACATTGAATTAAAGTCCAAAGCAAGCAGTGAATGATTCAGCTTTGTGTCTGTCTTTGTTTGAAAGGAACTGGAGTTTCATTCCCTGTCAGAGGCTCTGTCATTCGTATCATTAGTTGATGGATATTACAGGCTGGTTGCTGATGCCCATCATTACCTGTGTAAAGAGGTGGCTCCACCGAGACTCCTGGAGTGTATTCAGAGCTACTACCACGGCCCTGTGTCGTGAGTATCACTTACATGCACTGATGCAGCACATCACACACGTGCTCATGCAAAGAACCAATCACACAGACACACAAAGACATGCTCTGTCACTTTGATCACAGGATGGAGTTTACAATTGCTAAGCTGCGTCGCTCTGGGAACCACCAAGGCCTGTACATCCTTCGCTGCAGCCCGAGGGACTATGACAAATACTTCATGTCCTTTGTAGTGGGGGTAAGCAGTAAACGTTGGGTCATCATCAGTGTGAAGTACAGTATTTTTCACATGACTGCACAAATACATGGGCTCTTTTAACACAGGCTTTGCTAATTGATTCACTTTACTAACTACAATTCTTAAACCCATGAGCACATGCATCCCAGCAGACTACCAAATTATCTCCTCCATTGTCTGAGACAATGTGATACTACACTCATGGCCATTACACTTACATGTAAATCAGATGTAGAGCTTTGGTATAACAGTCTTTGTTCATGTAAGGAGTAAAATGGCAAAGTCTCACTAACTGCTGCATCTCAACATTTTCATGACAGTTCACTGGTTTGCTAAAGCACAGGGAGGATTAACATTGTTGACGGGACTGAGAGAAGATTATGATGTACCAAAATGCAAGATTTTTTTTAGGTTATTCAGTTCTTATCTTTTCTGACACTGACTCAGTCAGAATGTTTCCTTTTATAGTCTGATAAATAATATTGCTATTATTTGAGAGCAGTCCAAAACAACTCAACAATCATTTTTCATTTGATTTTCAGTATGAAAGTATGGTGGACTACAAGCACTGTCAGATCATGAAGACTGAGTCAGGAGAGTACACTCTCAGTGGGGCTAAGAGGAGCTTCGGCTCACTGAGGGAGCTTCTGCACTGCTATCAGAAGGAGGCGCTGCGCGCAGATGGATACACGTTTCAGCTGACCAGGTGCTGCCCACCCAGCCCCAGAGGTCAGTGTTCACATACAAACATACAGGGTTCAAGGTTAACTTGACTGTCATTCAAGAGAACATAAGAGGTCATATTTCACATTGAAAAGCACCACCCTGCATTAGTCTCAATCAGATGCCTGACAAAACATGTCTGACGGAACCTAACCCCATCCACATTCACCTCTCCTCAGATAAATCCAACTTGCTGGTGTGTAGAAACAACCAGAGGGCAGATGTTCCTCTGTCCCCCTCCCTCCACAAACACATAAGCCAGATGGTCTTCCACAAGATTCGAAAAGAGGACCTCGTCATAGTAAGATAATCCCCTCTGACTTGTTTTTTTTCTCTAAGCACACATGCACACACATAATTAGGCCTAACTTGGTCAGTCTTTGTAGGTTTTATTAGGGTATTGGATCAGACCGATTAGTTTATTGTACATATACTTGTAGAAGCTTACAACAGTATTGAAAAAGGCCCACTTTTGCCTCCCGAATCATGACAGGACACTAAATGCAAAATCCCCAAAATATAGACAAGGTAACCATAGCCTTTTGTGAGTGTATCAGGCTTTCCAATCAGAAGGCAGCAACAGGGATTCCCACAAGGTCAGCGAGGTCGCTGCAATTAACAAAAAGACTTCCTAAATTGATCGACCTACTGTAGCTCAGCGTCATCAATAGGAGTCCCTGTGGACAAGTGTGCCGTGTGCACCTCCGACAGGTTCATTCCATCTACACCCTATTTACTGTTGTGCAAGCGCTAGAAGGTTTGTACATCAGGTCTGTCAGGAAAACCACAGAAGATGTTTCACTAACCAAAGAGCTCAGGGTTGTTTCCTGTATTGCTAAATTGTCTTCTTGCTCATTTTTGAAGTAGGTGGCAACAAGTGTTTCATCTTCCTGTTTTGAACTTCAGCTGTTTCATGCAGGTATTTTAGAGCTCTGGACATCGTGATGTTACATTATTTTTGTTCAGTCTTGAGCAGTTAAAACCATTTGGTCAGATGGTTCCATCACAGCTGAAGTTCTTTATTTTTTTCTGGTGTGTTCCTTTTATTTCAGATGACCAAATATCAAGCTGTTCTCAATAATATTCAGTATACTGTGTACTTTGTACAGCTGTCTAAGTTTCAGTCATGGGTCAAAAGCACTGGTTAGAGTATAGTCTCTTTGACTCAGAGAAAATGGAGAAAATGCACTCCACACTTTTCCAAAGTTTTAACAATAAAATAAAACTGTCGTTTAGAATGAGAGTTTGGGCCAAGGAACTTTCACCAAGATTGTCCGCGGTGTGAGGAAAGAGCTGGGAGACTACGGAGAGATGCACCAGATGGATGTCGTAATCAAGATCCTGGACAAGGCTCACCGCAATTATTCAGAGGTTGGTCGGTGGACTGAGTGAATGAAGATGGGAGTGAGTGGATCTGATTTTAAAAAATCAATTCCTTACTCATTTTGTCTCTCTTCTCACCTCTTCATAGTCATTCTTTGAAGCAGCCAGCATGATGAGCCAGCTCTCCCACAAGCACTTAATCTTCAACCACGGTGTGTGCGTTTGTGGCGATGAGAGTAAGTTTACAAAGTTTACACAAACACACACTAATTGTGCAAAGATGGTAACAAAGGAGGGAATTATTGTGCATATCCTCACCTGCGGCTTCGAAAATTTGTCAGTCAAGAGGAGGAGAAAAGGATGCAACGGACCCAAAGTAGTGCACGTCACTGTGTGTGTCGCTGCATGGAAGGGCACACCGAACAAACGCTTTGCCATTCTTCATATAAATCATTGCAGTAGCCTAATACCTATAGTTCACAAGATGCTCCTGTAAGGAAATAAAAACTGAACTGAAACACATGCCAAAATATGGACAAAGAAGCTGGCAAAGTGCTCTGCCGTGTGTTAGTGACAACTGCACAGAAGAAACCACAGGAAATAGGCTACAATAAACCACAAATTTGTTAAATGGTAGATTTAATAGGTAGAGTTTTGTTGTTTAGCAGATCCTGAACATGGATAGTATTTTCACTAAAAAAATGTCTCCCATTCATCTGCCTGTCAGACATGATGGTGCAGGAGTATGGTAAATTTGGTTCTCTGGACACCTACTTGAAAAAGAATAAGAGCTGTGTCAACATCACGTGGAAGCTAGAAGTGGCAAAGCAGCTAGCCTGGGCTATGCACTACCTGGTAAGACTACTGATGTACACGTTTTCTGTCAGGCAAAAAATCAATAAATAATCCATAAGGAGAAATACCTTTCTACCACGTCATTTGATGTTTCGTCCCTGCCATATCTTCACACAGGAGGATAAAAACCTCATTCACGGAAATGTCTGTGCCAAGAATGTTCTCCTGATCAGAGAGGAGGATCGCAAGACAGGCAGCCTGCCTTTCATCAAACTCAGCGACCCTGGTATCAGCATCACTGTACTGCCCAGAGAAGGTGAGAAACACAGCTTCATACACCATCCTGCCTGTCTCCAACACAGTTCGCCTCTGTTGCTGATAGGGACAAACTCTGGTCGGCCTACGTTTCATTTTACCATTTCAACCTCTGTATTACCCATCCATAGCTTCTGTTCCTGTCTTGTATCTCTTTCTTATTCTGCACGTCTGTTCATCAGTGCTGGTCGAGCGTATCCCGTGGGTGCCCCCAGAGTGCATTGAAAATCCCCAAAACCTGAGTTTAGCAACAGACAAGTGGGGCTTCGGGACTACGCTCTGGGAGATCTGCAGTGGTGGAGACAAACCACTCAGCACTCTGGATTGTTCCAAGGTCACAAAAACAAAGGATGCATTGTGAATACCAATTTATCAAGAATGATCTGTAATAAAGGAATAGTTTGACATTTTGAGAAATGTTGAAGTAAGCGTAGAAATGGAGTGCTAGCTTCATGTTATTGATATGAGACCGGCACCTTTCTTCTTATCTAATTTCTCTCCAAAGCAAATGAACATATTCCTTTAACTCATGCATTAAAATATTTAATTTAAACCATATTCCCTAGATTATTTTGGTAAACACTGGCATCTTTGCAATTTTACAAGCCCAGGTTGAAAACATAGTGACATCCTGTATTTCTTTTTTTTTCCTCTGCAGAAGAACTTGTTCTATGAGGACAGGCACCAGCTGCCAGCCCCCAAATGGACAGAGCTGGCCAATCTGATAAACAGCTGCATGGACTATGAGCCGTCACACCGGCCATCCTTCAGAGCAATTATCAGAGACCTCAACAGCCTCTTCACACCAGGTAGGAAGACAAACACTTCCTCTACTCAGATGGCAGACAGATGAACAGATCATGAGAACCCACATGAACCACCCAAGGTTTTAAAAAGTCCTTTTTTGATTGTGCGGCAGACTACGAGCTGTTGGTGGAGAGCGACATGGTACCCAACCGGACGAGAGGCTTTGGGTTCCCATGGGCCTCCGAGACCCAGGAGCCGGCCCAGTTTGAGGAGCGGCACCTCATCTTTCTCAAGCAACTGGGCAAAGTACATCTTTCAGATAAACAATGCTTCACAGTAGCAAACATTCAGCTAAGATGTCTTATTCTAATGATATTTTAAGGACAGCAGCAAGTGCGGCTAGCAGTTTTATATGAAAGAAAACAATTTCTGAAGCAATCTATTTTTACCTATGTACACACACCTATTACCTGTCTAAGCGAACTAACCAGCTAATTTTTCAACTCATCTCTCTCTCGATTAGGCTGCACACCTTCCATCCAAGTGTTATTTCTGTATCTTTTAAGTCTGTTCTCCCTCTGACAGGGGAACTTTGGCAGCGTGGAGATGTGCAGGTACGACCCCCTGCAGGACAGCACAGGGGAGGTGGTGGCGGTGAAAAAACTGCAGCACAGCACTGCCGAGCACCTCAGGGACTTTGAGCGGGAAATCGAGATCCTCAAATCGCTCCAGCATGAAAACATCGTCAAATACAAAGGTGTCTGCTATAGTGCAGGTACGAGCACAACATCTGGCATCTTGTATACACAGTAAGGGGTGTGATTATACTGTATATCCTTCACTCAATCTTTGCAATGCAAAACAGTGTCTTGACAAACTCCACATTTGCTGCCACAGGGCATCAGAGACCTTGTCCATGAAACCAATAAATCTAGATTTTCGCCTTAATGCCTCATAAGGGCAGCCTCCCCTTCACTGCCCACATGTCTTATTTTTCTGTTTTCAGTACATCACACTTCTTTCTGTCTTCCTGCAGGACGAAGGAACCTACGGCTAATCATGGAATATCTTCCCTACGGCAGTTTGAGAGATTATCTCATCAAACACAGGGACCACTTTGATTCCAAGAAGCTGTTGCACTATGCATCGCAAATTTGCAAGGTAATGCTGTACAGTCTTGATCTTATTCCATCCTGTCATACATACTACAGTGGACTGCCCGATTGTGTATTCCCTGCAGCAACAAAAACATATACATTTAAACAAGTTTTCTTTCTCTGTACGAACACACTCAACCTCATACTCATGCATACATGAATTTCTTTCAGGGTATGGACTACCTTGCCACAAAGCGTTACATCCACAGAGACCTGGCCACCAGAAACATTCTTGTGGAGAGTGAGCTGAGGGTGAAGATCGGTGACTTTGGCCTGACTAAGGTGCTGCCACAGGACAAAGAGTACTACACCGTCAGAGAGCCTGGGGAAAGCCCCATCTTTTGGTGAGGACACCACACTGCACATCTGTCAGAAAGTATTTTCACATTTTTTTGTCCATTGACATTTATGAAGGTTGGGATTTAACACTTTGTTTTTCCATTTCTACTGGCTTTTCTGGAGTTGTGGCAAATATTGAAGCCACTTTGTGACTTATTTTTAAAAAGAGGCGCTAAAGATCAGATTGTGTGATTCGCAGGGAGAAAATGTTGATTTCTATTTCTATGTGTCTGCTTATAATGTAGGACGATGTCGACAATAATACTTAATCGTGTCTCTTTTTGTACTATGTGTACATCATGTGTATATATATTATGGGTTGTGGCTTTTTGCAGGTATGCTCCAGAGTCACTGACAGAGAGCAAGTTCTCTGTGGCGTCAGATGTTTGGAGCTTTGGTGTCGTCCTCTACGAACTCTTCACTTACAGTGAAAAGAATTGTAGCCCACCAGCGGTACCACTCTCTTCTTTATTTAGTTAATTTACTTTTTTTAAGTTTAACTGTTATGTAATGATTTCCTCTTCTAACCCAAAATGCCCTGTGTGACGAAATTGATTGAGCTATAAAGCAATGGCCCTATAATTATTTTGAACTGCACTGTTGAGGGAATCACTTGATTGAGCACTCAGCCCTGTTGCAGGGCGATGTACTTAAAAACAGGAAAAGTAGTTTTAAATTTGGATTATGTTTTATTAAACTGTTTTCACTTAAACCAGACAAAAAACATTTTTTCCTCCAGGTGTTTATGGACAAGATGGGGAATGAAAAGCAGGGCCAGATGATTGTCTATCATTTGATAGACCTGCTGAAACAGGGATACAGGTTGCCTGCTCCTGATAATTGTCCAAAGGAGGTCAGTAACAACATACATACAATGCGAGCACACTGCTTCGATGTAAATTAAAAACAAGCCATGTTCTCGTCTCAGACCAGTGATCAGCTCGGGTCTATCAGGTTTTAAGTGGTCGGCAGGATTCTAACATGCTTACAGTGACAACACTGACATGCTGATGTTAAGCAGGTGTAATATTCGTCATGTTCACTGTCATAGTTTAAGGTATTAGTAGGATGACATCTGCTAATTATCACTAAACAGAAAGTATAACTGATGCTGATGGGAATTAGTTTTGCAGGTATTTGGTCATAAACCAAACTAATGGACAAATTATAATGTTGTTGATACGTGTACCAAATTTCATGGCAATCGATTTAATAGCTGTAAAGTCATTTTAAAAAATGCTGTTTCTAAAGCTGTAAATCTGTAAATCTTTGTGCAGGATGCATTAATTTAGCCTCATGTTTTTGTTTTTTTTTTGTTTGTGTTCCTCCAATGTTTCCCTCAGATCCACAAGATTATGACAGAGTGCTGGGGCAGTGACCCAAGACTGCGGCCCACTTTCAAGACATTAATCCACAGCGTGGAGACTGTACGAGACAGCAAGGACGGATGAGGCACATTCATCCCCAAACCTTTGAACTTAAGGTGTTCACTCCCTTGAATCGGTCGTCACAGATCTTAACAGAGCAATGAATGTCTCTGTGGTGCTTGAGTTCACTGCAGCAATGCAGTCACTAGATCTGAATCTTTCTTTTGGTGCGCTGCCTGCCTTTGAGCCTAATTGACATTTATTTAAATGATGATGGACTGAAGGCAACATCCACTTTCTTAGCACAGCTTACTCACATCATTTTACGAGAGCATGAAGTGTACAAGATACAAGATCGATCACTACACTACATCTGACTCAACAGAGGATCATTTCTGAGAACATTTCATCATGGGAGAAATTATTTTTATGTTGTTCATACTGTTTACAATTTGAATTTGAGAGGAGTCACTGACTGCGGAAAGGAGAAGCTTTTTATGAACCAAAGATTTTCTGTACTTTAAGCCACTTATGTTGACTGTTTAAGTCTTAAAATGTGTATTAGTACCAATAATGTATAAGTTACTAACAGGCAGCATTTAGTTAATACTGTGTCCTTTGATTTTGTACTTTTATTGCTGTAAAATGAACAGCGACTTATTTTGTTGAACCAAAGACACCATGGGATTCCTGAAAGACTCTTGCTCGATACATTTCAAGACTGAGAAAGGACAGTAATGAATATAAAGCACCAGCTACAGTTTTGTCACGAGACAAGAGAGAGGGGACACACAATGAAGCTTCTCTGCAAATGGTTTTTCGAGCTGTTATAGTGGATTTGTGTTTTCCACACACATCAAGGATGATAAAAAAAACATTTTTAGAGCCAATGAAGCACCAAGAAAAACAGCATTGTTTTTTGGTGTTTGCTATTACTACACCATCTGTTTACATCATTTAATGCAATATGGAAGCAATTAATGAGCAATGACTACTCATTAAGCTCTTTGAGAACTGGGTGGACTGAGTAATGTGGAATCATACTTGTTTCTGATACCCTTCTGTTACCCTTATCATGAATGAATTAATCGGTAGATACATATTTTATAAATTCAAGTTTTCAATGTTAACAGGCTAAACTATCTGCCTAACGTGAAAAGTAATGAAAGGAGATGCTTACTGCAGTTGCTTGTTGAAAAAACCCCAACGTGTTTTCATTTAAAACATTTTACTTCTGTTCATGGCATTATTTTGCAATCCATTTAAAGATGTCAAAGAGCTTGAGCGTTAGGAGAGTATGTGTTATGATGAGCATTACACTGTCAACCACAAATCATTGGTTTAATTTTATTTTTTAGCAAATGTTTGAAACTTGACTTGCCAGATGATGTTTGCCAGTGTGGGGTTATTTGTGCTGAGAATGGTGAGAGGAAACATCTTTGTGTGTGTGTGTGTGTTTTTATTTTCAACCTTTAAAAAAATCACTCTCCAAGGTTATTTTTGTCTATAAAACGCAAGTCTTACTCACACGCACGCACAAAATGTCGAAGGATGGATGCCCTCTCACATCGCGAAGAATGAGTCACTGCTAAGAACAAAGTTTTCTCACTTACAGACACAAAAACTGTGTTTGTGAATTCCTACACCCTGGGCACTATTTATACTGATCTGCCTGTCCTGTCCTTTCTTACATGTCAAGTCTGTTGTGAATGGGACACTGTTTGCTGTGACTAAGCTTTTGTTGCTGCAAAATGGGTTTTGTTTTTTTCATTGATCTTTTCTCATTACTCATACATCAATTATTGTAATTGTATTGTATTGTATTGCTGTGCAACATCACGTATGAGTATTTTGTAAATCTTTTTTTTTTCTGTTTCCAGATGTTCAGAAAACAGGATGTGCAACATGGATCCTTTGTATATGTGCAACCTTTAGTACATGTATGTGTAGATAGATGTAAATTTTGAGATGTTGTATATTTCAAGTTTGTGTGTACTTAAACAAAACATTATGAACATGAAAATTGTACTTTTTCAAAATCTAAAGGTGGCTTGCATTTCACATAAATCTTCGTCATATTTTGTTAATTTATGTGGGTATTTTTTCTGGGGAGGGTCAGAAAGGGTAAAAAGTTTTTAAAAAACCTCAGTCGTTTGCAAAAGTGTCCTCGGGGTAGTAACAGAAAATGATCAGGCAGGTGTAATGTTGTGAACAGAGGGCAGCAATAAGTTCACAGCAGCCTAAATAACATTAGTGTGTGATATTGGCCTGTGTTAGCATGAGTGTAGTGTAGTCAGTTAGTCTGCAGGCAACAGTAGAAATGATGCTGCTGCTGATTGTTCCAAATACGATACTGCTCAACATTTCATATTAACACAGTATTTAAAATTTATTGTCAAGGATGCTGGAAGGGTGACAAAGTACACACAGAACAGGATCTTATTTTAAAAAAAAGGAAATATGATGTAAGGAGAATAAATAAAATATGACAGAGACATGAAGCCAGAGTGATGTGTGCAATAAGACACAACTGGGAATAGCTTACTATTGCCTATTAAACGGCGGTTGTGAACTTGCTCTCCTAAATCTTTCCACAACTGTCTATTACCGTCCATCACACCGCCTTCATGTCATGAGCCCTCTGCCATCCCTTCTCCTCCTCCTCTCCTCTTCTTTCCCTGCCTCAGCACAAGCGTCCAATATCATTCTTAGTACAGCCCTGGCTACAGCACATCCCTGCCACACCCAGAGAAAAGTTCCTCTTCTTCTTGCTCGGCAGGGGCCAGTCGGCCACCGCAGGACCGCCATCTTGCTCGCCTAAAACCGGGGACTTCTCCAGTGGGGCAGGGTCGCTCAGCGACTGCTGCCTCTCTCCTATGGCCCCATAAAGAGCCAGGAGGTCTGCCAGGGAGTGAGGGGAGGCAATGTGGAGAGGATGATCTGCGAGCACTGCACCAGACTGCCAGGTGTGCTGGTTGTCTTCTGAGGTAACATCGCTGGGTGAACTCCACTGGAAAGAGTCTGAGAAAAGAACAATGATTAATAAATTGAACAAGGAGGACTTAATAATAAAGATTATTGCATATCATATGTCAAAGGCAGATCAAAATATTTTCACCAGAGTATCAATGGAGAAATGATGGTGATAAGATTTTCATGTTGTGCCCAGTGAATTAAGGTGAGCTGACTAATTAAAACCCTGTGGCAGCCAAACCTTCTAATGTGCAACAATACACCATGTAATCTTCTAGCTGTAGACTTGTAAGACTTAAGAAAACAATTACAGTTCTTAACCTCCTTCAATCTCATTTAATCTTTCTGAAAAATGTATTCTTGGCTACATCAGATAAAAGGATAAAAAGTTTCAATATATGGTTAAAATTTTGACTTTTACAGTAAGTCTTGTGGATAATGCCACATTATTATTTTTCAATTTACACTTGTACAATGAGTGTGAACATTATTAAGAAACATTAGGATGTGTAATAATGTCAACCCACCTAAGTCCCCCTCTGTGGATCGCCTCCACCGGGAGCCTCCGCAGGTGAAAATGACTGCTCTGATGAACTCTCTCCCACACAGTTTCACACCGTAGTCCCTCGGTACGATCAGTCTGCTCATTACATCACCCCGCACGCAGTCGCATATGCCACCGACACACACCACGGCAAGAGTCAATCTCCAGAGCATTATTTTCACTTTTCCTGCAACTAACAGGAGGAGCCGGCCGGTCTGTGCTGCACAGGTGGGTCAGCTGAGTTCCACCTCCGATCTGATCAGTGTTTCAAGTCCTGCTGGTTTCTTCTGGTTGTCAGGAGACTTCTGTTGCAGCCTGTTGATGCTGCTCAAGTTTGAGAATATGCTTCTGTTTGTTCTGTCTTTGTGATGCAGAGCAGACTTTGGCTTCCTCTTCTTGCTCTCTTGCTTGGTCAGTGGACACCGCTTTTTATAGACCTAGTCCCTAGTTCACTCATCAACCTATGTTTTCAACCCCCAATCCGCTCTCTCTCTTCCTCCCTCCCTCTGCCACACACAGACATACACGTCACTTAGATTGATGACAATGACGTACTTGGAGTTATTTCTTTGTCGTAGCGATATCGGGGAATATTTTTTTAATTTGAAGTTACTCACGCAGCTTGGAAAGCAACAATTAGTCGTACTGATGATTCTGAGACAAACCAAACAAAGGCATGTGCGGCTTATTAAACATTTCACTGAGAAAAGATCAAAACGTTAAGTGGTTTTTCGACTTATATTAACACTGTGTTCTTCCGTGTAAAGAAAAAAAGTGAGTTGGCGTTTATATAAGCCATTGGCTTCTGCATTTGGAAGAAGATGATTTTTCCTTTCTTTCTTTTTCTTTGTAATATTTCATTTATTTATTTTTAATATAGTTCATCGAGGCAGTGGATGGCAAAAATGAGTTAAAATTATTGTAAATACAAAATACATAAATATCAGCACCTTGTAGTAGTTTAGGACCTTTTAATACCAACATGATAATAAAAAATAAAAGTTACAGGTGCACCAATGCTTAGGATAGCTTTAGCATAAAGCTCCTCAGCACCCAGATTCAGCTTTGGCAAATGGACGTCTCTTTTACTTATTATGTTCAAAAGTTATTGCAATATGATTTGGAGAAGGAAGACTTTGTCCTGCTTTCAGGACAAATGCGCAACATGTTGAGATTCATTTACAATTAAGGCTCCATTAAGTAATATTCTCAATATTAACATTTTGATCACCATCTTTAGCTAGTTTGGTTATCCAATCTGTTCAAACAAAAACCCCATGATCAGCAAGTGCACCATTTACTTGCCTGGAAACATTAATGTAATGACTTGCTCATAGTATTAATTATTGATTATAAAACTTTATGATGGATGTTACTATGTTTGTGCTTTGGAGTCTTTCTGCCCTCTAGTGGTCAAAAATATAACTTGAGAAGAGGGATTAAGTTGAACATACACAACACAACTCATTGGAGCGTAGTCTCAGCATACCATGGCACCCGAGGGAATATTTAAATGTTTCAACATGTGGGAACTGGCATAAATATCCATGCCAAAGATTTATTTAATAATATATTACAGCACTTTATTAGTAACTAACTAAACAATTTGGACTTGTATTCCACATCAGCAATGCCATTGTTTGCACATTTATTTATATTGAGAATAATTTGATGCCCATGATAGAGAATTAGTGTAAACCCTGGACTCAATAAAAAGGCAAGTGGTATTCTATAGGGTTTTTTCCCCCCACAATTATGCATAAGTAGCGGGTGAATGCACTGACCGGACGTTCTGATGCTGTCTCAAAACAAAGCCAGCAGGTCACTTCTCCAGGTAGGAGACGAGGCTGCTTTTAGCGCGGCGGGCCTTCTCTATGCTATCGAAGGTTGGAGTCCCGAGAGGCAAGTCCAGACGGTCATGCTCAGACGACATTATGCTCTCAGCCTCCCCTGAAGGTATAATGGAACAAACACAGTGTGTTGAAATGTGGCAAATGGGTGTCTGTGAAACCATTCATTTTTTTGCCCTCCACATAGAGCAATTGCTTTTTTTCCCCTTCAATACGTTAACTGAGCTTTTAACGTGTCACCTAATTTAAGATAATTGCTGGGTTTCTGCCTCTTGAGTGAGTACTTATAGAACAAATGGAGGTTCAATATATTTGAATTGCAGGTGGGTTTAGTTTGTTCAGTTTTAATGTATGCACAGTATACATTGTAGATACCTCAAAAAAAGACGACAAGGTGCAAGAGCGTGTAGATATGTGATGTCTTAGTATTATGAATAATAAGGCCTGACCAATGTCGGTGTAATTGTACAGCAGAATAACACCAAAAAAAATTTAAAGGAAGTGGATGAAGCTGGCTGTTTCCTGGCCTACATCAAATCTTTGCTTCATTGGGTTATGATAATGATGATGATGATGGTGTAGTCTTACCTCTCATGCGATAAATAAGTGTCCCATAGGCACTGTCCATCTGGTAGGCAAATATAAAGCCAAGAGGAACAATGGGAGCCAACAAGAACGGTTTCTTTCTTTTAACAGCACTAAAGAAAAACACAGGGACAAAGGAATTAATTTTTTTGGATAGATATGAATTTAGTAACAGAAAATGTAATCTGTGATTCACATCTCAAAGCACAAATTAACACAGTAGACATTATATTACAACACTGGTTGTTCTCTCCCTATGGATTACAACTGGGTGTTGTGACTGTGCTAGAAATAGGTCAGGGTGAGTGAACCTTATCTTGAAGCAGCAACAAGAAAAAAAAACCTCTGAGGAAGACTCACCCTACAGTGAGTCCAATGGTGGCCACTGTGAAGAATGTGCCAAAGTATTTGAGAAACTCTCGTGACCAGGCAACCTGCATTGCCATCTGTCTCTCCCTCATCTGGTTCTGCATCAGGATTTGACGCTCCATCTGCACACACATACAAACAAACACACACACACACACACACACACACACACACACAGAAGAGAGGACACGGAAGACAGGTCATCAGGTATCGACAATTTAAGGGGTAACGTGTTTATGTGACATGTTTCTGCAGAAAAAAAGAGTATTGGACGATACATCATTATCACATTATTTTGACATTAAAATGTTTATATTTATGATTCCTGTTGGCATAGGGATGACAGGTCAAACATACTAAACAAAAGAAATATTCTGAATGTGAAATCAGCTCAATGGTTGTGCAATTAAAACAGCATCCAGAGATGTAAGAAGCATTGGTGTGGCTTTATATTATAGCAGTGAGACAGACAGTCAGGGGGACAAAGAAAGGGTCAAAAGAATGAGACAGCCGGTCTCAGAGACATCGAATCACTTCAACCAGATGAGTCTTTTGTCTGCCGCTTCCTGTATGATCTGCCACTTCCTGTATGCCAAACACCAATGTGCTCGTGCACACAGATGTGTGCTTCCTGCATGAAAATTGCTGTTGAGCTGCTGAGTGACATCCTCGTTAAAAAAACCCAACCCTTTATTCTCAACAATTGAATGTGTCAAAGGATGAGTCTTTGTTTCCACTTAAGAGGACAGTGACACCAACTCACTGAGGTAAAAAAAAAAAAAAATACAAGGCCATTGAAGTGAGTCAGTGACACGTGTGAATGACAAAAATTACAACATTTCAGAGAAAAGGCATCTTGATTTCTGACTTTGTGCCCATATTCATGATCACGACTGTGTGCATCTGTGTGAACGTTACATGGCACTGATGCTGAATGGAATGGAATTAAATGGGTGGAGCCTGTTAAACAGAGACTAATGGAGACCTGCCTCTTCAAAATGTCTAAAGTTGAGTTGAGGTCTGCATACAAAGGAAATATGATGCACTTTATACGTTATGCGTCAAATTAACAGCTCAGGAGGGTTGAGCTATAATCAGGCTGAGACGTCACAGGCAGGTGAAAAGTATAGTAAAAGCCACTTGCATTAATGAAGTGCAATCACCCATTGAATCTATTCTGATGGGGGGCTTTGAGCATGCTGTTAGACTGATTATGGAGAGTTCAATCAACATTTGTGAACATTAAAGACTCATTTTATTGCAAACACCACCCAAACAGCATGAAACATACGTATTCACAGCAGCTGTGGTTGCCGTATATCTTTACATAATTAATCGATTATTTCTCTTATCGAGAGCAAATTGAATTTCTTTGCGTTTCCGCCCGTTGGTTGGACCAAAGAAACAGCCTAATGATATCACCACGGGCTCTGAGAATTTGTGATGGCTATTTCCCTCCATCTTCATGGAGAAAACAGTAAATCCACCAACCATTTGCATAGAAGTCAGATTAACCAACACTAAAAAATAGCTTTATTCAAAGCCCTGCTTTATTTATATAGTGTCTTCAATATATATAGTATATATAAAAATTGCTGCCTTAAAAAACATTCAAACACATTCAGGATGAAGACATTCCGAGACCTTATCAGCTCAGGTAAGAATTTCTGTGTACATGTTGAAAAGTTTCTCCAAACATTTTCATACTTTTGTTGATCATGAAACTCGCTGCTCTGTGGATTCCACTGCTGTGACCAAGCTCATGAAAATTATGCTTTTCAGGGAGGAGGAAGTTACAAACTTTAAAAAAAAAAGCCAGAGAGGTGAGTGATTCAGATTCAAGAGATAGACTCTGAGGGGAATGAAGAACTGGAAATCACAGGAATGGCTTCTGTAATCAATAGCGTGTGCTCTCCAACTGTGGCGCCCACTGACCAAAATTAGCGAAACAATAGTGAACTGAAGGACACCTCATTAAAAGTCGACGAGGCTAAAATAGAAACCAAATGCAGCAGGTGTTGCTAAGAATTTAATTATATTTTGATTAGACCACTTTCCAAGGACAGTGGGGGTGTGTGTGTGTGTGTGTGTGTGTGTGTGTGTGTTGTGGGGGCTCATGGTATCATCCCTTCTCTCGTCCGAGTCAGAAAACAGGAAATGGACAAAAGAGACACTGGCCACCTCATATTAACAAGCAATCCAGAAACCCAGTTCCAGTCACTGATATCATTTCCTGTCTGAACGTTTCATTTAAAGCAAAGCGCTAACACTGCCCTTGTAGCCAAGCTTCAAACAGAGTGGTGATGTAGCACTCTACGTCTGCTACATCACCACTCTGGCATATCACCCAGTACGTGGTCAATGCACCTCTCTGGGATCTGTTTTGTTTTTGTTCTTTTTAAAAAAAAGCTTTGCTATCCCAGTTGTTCTTTCAGGCAACATGACTCGAAACTGGGTATCATTTCAAAAAGGTTCCAGTATTTGTGTTTCAACTATGCATCATGATGCGTCTTGGTGAAATCACAGGGGATGACCAATAGATTTCAGGGTTTGAACAAGCAGCAGATGACTACAGAATGACTAAGGGACTGACTGGAAAAAGCACTAAAGAAAACTGGGTGAGGCGTGTTCAAAACCATTTAACTTTTTTTAACATTTAACATTTCACCTTTTAACTTGGCATTTTCATCATTTCCACTGGCTTTGTCGTATGATCCCACTCATTTCATTTTTGTCATTGTGTTTCCTTGTCGTCTGACCAATGACACTGAACCGGTGAAATGACACAAACGGGGAAAAAAACGTCACAAGGTCTTTGATCACCTGCTTCACACTCGGCCCCACTCAAGTTCGATGGCTGCGAAATAAAAAGCGCCACCCTGTTATTATAAACCGAGAAATGACTCGAAATATGAAGGGGAGAAAAACATCATTCACTTCACTTCGGAGCTGCCACTTATCTTCAAGACATGCGTCATACAAGCGGAGCCACATCTAACGAAGTTTCAAGTAACGTTTGAGATGGACCGGTGATTCGAGCACAATGGCTTCGACTTAAGGGTCCGTGAGGCAAGGATCAATTAGTGATGACTGATGTGACTTGAAAACACTGGCAAGCAATCATCTCTGACATCTTAATGCAGGGGGAGGCCACAGTGACGCTACGTAGATATTCTGAAATTGCTGGGGTCAATATTACTCGGAAAAAAACTTGGTGGTGTCAAAATACAATTTGAACATGAAATGTGAAATAAAACAGCAAACTTTTCTCCTGCTGGCAGCAAAATAAGTTTTTTTTGTTTTTTTTTAAAAATGCGTGTACGTTCTCCATGTGATTTCTGTACAATTTGTTCAGCAAAAATCTGAAAGGTTAATGTATTCATCAAAATGAAAAATGTCTCATTAACTTGTACTCAGCAATAATTCTGAGTGTGAATAATAAATATGAAAATACCTGGATTGGGTTAAGCCCATGAAACAATGTGGAGCCACTAGAGCAATGCTTAACAATGTAGCTAATGTTCACCTGTGAGTCATTGTCACGACCCAAATGAGGGTGCTCCGAAACCCAATTGCCAAACATTTGCCATTCGCTAAACGTATTAGTTATCATCTACCACATTCACAGCTGCGAGAGCGCCCGAGAATTAAGGGGCAGGCAGCAGAACCCACCTCCTGGGCGTAAATCGGATAATGTCATTGGCGTTATGACAGTCACACATCCCACCTGCTGCTCAGCAGCTCGCGGGCATGAATAAATCACAACAAAATTTGCCCACAAAAAAAGAAGAAGAGGAAAAGCCCCCCACAATCCTTTATTTAAAAGGAAAAAATTAATGTCTGCAATAAAGCTCGGTGGTCTCTAAATGGAAATGCTCGGATTTGAACTGAAACTAGTGCCCGTGGTTTTGACGCTGTGTGAATCCAGAAAGAAAGAGAGCGAGGCTGAGAGGACAAGGGCAGATACTGTATGTGATGGCCAGAGGCATCAAGGAGAATCCCAGAAGCTGCAGGGGCTGTGAACACAATGTTCCCGCTGACACAGGCTGACACAAGGTGGCAGGCACCCAAAGACATAAGTTACGGGGTTAGAAGGGTGTCATCCACTCACAAACAAATGTCATGTTACATGGCTCACAAAACAATGCGCCAGTGCCAGGCTGGGTGTTCCTCCTCTGCTGATGTGAAGTGCTTGGTTCTCCTGCGTTTATACATTTTGTGTGACAACCAAGCGTGGTAGGAGAGTCTCGCAAGACTCCACAAATACTGAAAAAATACTCCATTGAAAAAGTATACACTGATTTATTAACGATGATACAGAGGGTGTAAAGCACTTGCACAGATTTACGGATGCAGATCACTCTGCATTTAGTCGTGCATGGGGGGGGGGTTATGAGCTGCGTATGGGACGTTTGCGTGTGACCCGCGCTGGGACCGTTTCGTCACCACAGTTCTGCGGCCTCGCTCACCTGCAGCCGTGAATTGTGGAGCATGAATTCCTGCTGCTTCTTCAGGTTCGCGTCCATGGATTTGGACAGCAGAAACCCCATGGCGGCGCTGTCACCGCTGACCTGAAAATACAATTGATGCTGTGAATTACTCTGCAGTCACGACACGCATGTGTACGTGTAGTCGGAGTGTAGAGGTTATTTCGGGTTGTAAGGCCACTGTCAGTGTTTCAGTGTATTGTAACTGTGAACCTTCATTGCCCGCGCTCCGTTTAGACGCTTCTGTTGCTCTAATAACTACATGCTAATACAGTGACTGTACTGCTAGCTGCTAGCAACACGTTGCAAACGTTAAATGACTTGACACATGGTTCCGTGCCTCTGACAACCAATGACAAACAACGTGTGCTGCTGTTTCTAAATAAAACAGCCTCCCACGCTGCACTTGATGTGAAACTGTGGTTTTAATCGTGACTGGTAGCTTGGCCGACTAAAAACGAAAGTTTTACATACCTAAGATCCTCTGAAGATGGTAAGCTATCTAATGTAATGACACAAGGCACAAGAGCAGGGCTAATGAGGTGTGAAGGGCATGTCTATCAAAACAAAAGTACGTGCACCGCCTTAAAACACTACTAACTTCCTTTCTGAGCTCCCTAACTGTTGTCAACAACCTCTCGTATCAGGAGGATATAAACACTACACTTCCCGTTTGACTTTCAAAATAAAACGGAAAACACGCCACAGCAATCCCAGGAGGGGTGCTTTAGACGTCCAAACTAATATCATAGCCAGCTACCAAAATAACAGTAATAATAATCGTTGTTAAATTAATTGCAACCAAAGGCATATCACAGTTATTTTTCATTAGTGTCAAATCGTATTCGCAATTCAAAGGAGGTCGCCAAATTATGAGTAGTTTTCTGCTCAATATCTGGTTGTGGGGTTGTGAGGCTGTGTAGTCAAAGCCCACAGTACCAGGCAATTTCTTGGGAAATAGCTTCATCTGGTGTTCACTGTAGGTATCTCAGAGGTAAATATGAATAATTTAACTGACTTGTAATGCTACAGGATAAACTGTTCTTTCAAGTGTTACGATACTGTATATTATGAAGTAACTACTTTTTTTCAAACAGAGAAGTGTAATGGAGTGAAAAGTGAAGTGGCATTTTTATTAATATAATAGAATATATATAATATTTCTTGTTCAGGCCAAATGATCGCTGTTTACATATGTGGCGATAAGCTAATGGATAGATGGATGGATTTTGATCAACTGGAACTCTGAACTGGTGGGGCGATATGACAATAACTTTGTGGGAGAGTTAGCATCCTGTTCTGCCTTTAGTTGACTTAATCCTGTGGAAATACATCAGGCTCATGTGATATTTTCATGCTGTAGTGAACCCTATCAAGCCAAGCTATCTTTCACTAAAGCGTTACAAAAGCTTTTGAGACTCCTGGCAACCTAGCTTCCTCCTGAACTGATAACATCTGAATTTACAGCATCTAAGTTTCACATAAACAAGTCATGGTACAAATACACCTTCAATACATCCAAGTCACAACATCATAGTTTTCAGTATTTAAATAAGTAACTGCCACTGAGATCAATCTTGCAAACCTTTCCTGCTTTGTCTTACTAAATGCTGTATCTGTTGCAGGTTTCCCAAGGGGTTTCCAAAGGATATAGTGGAGTTATTATAGATAAAATCACCAAAACATAAACTCCCTTGTTGGCAACAACAACAATGATAAGATCAAAAAGGTGATGCTGTCATATTCCTGTATTACAAAAATAGTGTCATATCTGAACGCACACAAAATGTGGGAGCCAGTAAATGAACTGGTGGAAATCCCACCATGGTTTCATACACTCATACAGGAAAGGGGACAGTGAAAACTCTGCATGAGCTCTGTGGTGGAATTATTGGATACATAACTCCCCTTTGAATATGGAAATTCCACCTGATTGGTTGCTCTATGTTGAAGGTTGTATGTAGAACTTGTTGTGTCAGAACTTCTTCCATTCATACTTCCAACTTTCCCAAATGATATAACAACTTGCTGCGTGAACATGACAACATTTTTACTTTGTTTCTATTACTTTTAAAATGTATAACATAGAGTTTTATTTTTAAAATGTTATTTTCTATTTATTTTTTCATCTTCATAATAACTACATAATATTTATTATCATTGTTACTGCTTTTATCCTTATCATAGTTGTAGTGGTACTATTGTAGAGCATAAATATTCATCCTTGACCCAATTTTTTAGTCCAATTTGTGGTATATCTACATGACTTGAGTATGTCAGTTTCCTTATGCATATTTAATAATACATCTCTAACAAGGACATTTTTTGCATAGGCAGCACGTATTTTTCATTCCATAGATTTTGATGATAATAAGTGTAACCCTATGTAAGATTTTCAATATAGAACTTGGACCAGTAACAAAGAATTTTTACACTGTTGGATAATTTGTTTACTTCAGTACAGGGTGTGAATACTTCCTCTACCATTATTGTATTATTGGTGTTGTAAATCAAGTGTCAACAGTATATTTCTCCCACGTTAGGCTGAAAACTGCGCACTCAGTGAAACATCACTTACAGTAATAAAACTGCTGTGATGTCATACTTGAAAAAAATGATCACATAGACAGAAACGTGGAGAAACAGAAAGCGGAATTATCGGCACAAGTTTCAGTTCATATATATAAATATATATATGTGCCATGCGCGTTCGTATCCTTAATTGCACCGCAACTATCATATCAATCCTTGACGTCGTGATACAAATGGGAAAAATAAAGCTGCGATTCTGTGTTGTATGTGCGTGTGTGTGTTTGTGAGTGGGTGTGTCTGAGTGTCATAGCCTATAAAAACCCCGCGGGGTTGAAGGAAGAAGGAAACAACACATTAAAACACAACTAGCTGTTTCATGAACAGAAGGTAAGAGTAGTTGCGTCATTGTTATTATTATTATTATTATTATTGTTGTTGTTATTAGTAGTAGTATTATTTGTATTATTATTATTAGTAGTAGTATACATTTTTATACATTATGGCATGAAGTAGAATGTACAATGAATGTTGATTTATGAGCTTTTCATTATCAATTTTCTTGAGATTTCTTTATTTGTATTATTTCTATTGTACGCTTGTTTCTTGAATGTATTTCTCTTTTTCATATTTAAATACTAACTTTGCAATTTTTCACCTCTTTAAAAAGTGTTAGAATCTAGCTCACTAAGATGAAGACCAATACAGTGATCTTACTTATAAATTCAAGTGCACCAAATGCCTAATTTAATAACAGATTAACAGTATTCCCTTGTTATTCAGTTATGCCTAAAGTGGGCTGAACAGCTCACGACAAGCTTAATCATCAGTGACAGCTGACTCGCTGCCTCATAGGCAAAAAATCTTCTGCAGGACTTCTGTTCCATTTTACAAGAAATCAGCACATAAAATGATTACTCGTGCCTATCACATCAACACTTCAAACAATAGGAAAATCTAAAACTTGATTTGACATTTAAATGATAATGTCCTGTTTAAATAATGTTTTACTTGATTTGTGGGTAAAATTTTGTCCTAACAGGATTACTATGCATGTACGTGGCCCCTTAGGTAGAATAAGTTTTAGACATGCAGGTGTCTGATTATACCTTTCTACTGAACTTAATCTTTTCTACAGAACCCTGTGTGTGTGCGCACTGGTATGTGTGTGCATGCGTGTATCTGCATGCCTGTGTGTGCACACATGCAGCTGAGTCAATTCACTTTGGAATAACAATGTAGTACTCATCATCATATGATGTATTTTTGCAACATATTTTTTGAACTAGAAGAAAAGCTGCTGTGGTAGTGGAATTCACATCTGGACTTCTTCGTTAAAATGACTCAAGCTGCCAGTAACATCATGTCTAACATGGTCAAAAGATTTCAACATCTGTAAAACTTCCTTGTTTCTCTTTTTGTTTCTCATAGGTCTCAATGGACTGGGCCCTTGTTATAATTTTGCTTGTTATATTTCAGCCATCTCTCACAGTTGTGTATAACAATGGTAATATATGTCATTAAATAAGACCACAAACAGGACAAAAGTTGCATAAACATGTAATGGCTGCGAAAATTTATATTAATCCTGACAACTTGTATTTCTTCCCTGCAGTCTTTTTCACTGTTGAGGCAGAGCAAACTGCGTACAAGTCAGAGTTTGAAGGAGATGTAGTGATGGGCTGCAGGTTTCAGCCCAAACTGTCCAATCCTGACTCTGACCTGAAGGTGACCTGGCACTTGATCAAGCCCGGCTCCGATCGGGAAGTCTACAGGATGGATAACGGGGTGGAGCACTCGGCATCCCAGGAGTATCAGGGCCGAGTGAAGCTTCTCACCGAACAGCTGAAGGAAGGCTGGGCAAAGTTAAAGGTCCTTACTGGCAGTGATGTGTTCAGACTTACAGTGCATAGCTTTTCCTCTAAATGATGCTGTGGACCTGTCAACATTTGTCATCCCCCTTTTCCTCTTATTGGTAGTTACAATTCCAAGCAGTGGTGTGGAATGGGGCATGAGATGGCTGAGAAACTTCACTAAATTATTTGCTCATGTAAAAGTTAGATACTGAGGTACCATCATCTTATCTTTATGAGGAGATTTGGTGCATTGCTTACTTTACCAAATGGTATATATGTCAATATATGTGTGGTTGACAAGAGTTTAACTGATGAGAGAGACACAGACAGTTGCTGACAAATGAGACAAAACACAAAAAAAATTTAGGTTCATTAAAACATCTAGTTAACGAGACCCTAACATGCCATTTGGCCATGAGGACATTTAAGGATCCCCTTCTCTTCTTTTGTCACTTTACAGCTCTCCAGCCTTAAGATCGGCGATTCTGGGACTTATCAGTGTTTGGTGCAGACAGGAGAAGGAGCTGACTATAAAACGCTAACTTTGTCTGTTGTTGGTAAGCGCTGAGTCTGTAACAGTGTAACTTTTTTGTGTTTTCGGCCAAAATTTCAGAGGCTTTGCCCAAGAAATGCTCTTGAGAAATGGTTACAGCATGTGGTCATTTCCAGACAGTTTGGCATATCTATCATTCTAAAGATGAAACTAACACCAGTGGTATTCTGTTTGGTACAAAAATGTATTTGATTTCTTCTTGAAATTTCCCTCAATATGTCAAACAAAGTTATGTATAAGTATGTATTCTCTCTGTTTCCTCTCTAGCACCTTACAAAGTAGTGACTAAACACATTGAGAAGTCTCCAGAGAGGGATGAAGTGCTGCTAACCTGCCAATCTGAGGGATACCCCAAGTCATCTGTTGCATGGCAGGATGGACGGCTGCAGAACCTCAATCCCAACACCACTGTTGCCTCAACACCGGACCAACTGTTTAATATCACCAGCCAGATACGCGTCAGCTCATCAGACAAAAACAACTACACATGCAACTTTACAAATGATGGTGTCTCTGCAACATTTCATGTTCCAGGTACTTTTTTCCAAATTTCCTTCAAGGCTTTCCACACCAAGAATTGATTTAAAACATTCAGCTGAACTGAACATGCAAGCAGACAAGGCTTTAAAAATGCTGACCATTTAACTGCAACATCCGTGCCCAAGCCTGGCCACCCTCTCATCACCCATCAAACCTCATTTCCTTTCAGCTTTCGACCATAAAATTACAAAGAGTTAAAAGAATCTCTGCATCTGTGTGAATTTTCAGTCTCCTGCCTGCCACATTAACTTCCCTGCAGTTCCCTGCAGCAATAAAAGAAAACCGAAGCAGGACTGTCCTTTTTACTGGCAGTGCAATGTCATGTAAAGCCTTTAAAGTAAACCAGGAAATATGTCATCATTTGCATACTTATCACAATCTACCAGTGTTTCCTGTTAGCGACCTTTCTTTTGTCATTTTCTTTCAAAGAAGGTGTCTTTCTACTCAACATCAAATATGATTACTATGTAAGACAGTGAGAATGACAGTCAGTTCTGAGTGACAAACTTTCACAGCTCACTTTTCACAGAAGCTATAGGAGTTGTTTGAGCACTGAATGTTGCGTGGGAGTGCTGTTACAAGAAATTTTTATCATATGTGGCTTGTTTGCGTTTATGAAGACTGTTCATGTGTCTGCTTATGTGTGCAAAGGATTATTTGCTCTTTTAGATGTAGTATATCATTGGATTTTGTAAGATAAAATGCAAAATATTGTTATCCTGCTTCTCAGGGGTTACTGCACTTGAAACCAGATAAAAAGCAGTTTGTTTTGATGCTAAATGAAGAAAAATTGACTGTACATACAATGACAAAACAAGCCAAAGTAAAAGAAGACCAGGCTGCTTGTAGAACTATTCAAAACATTGAACAAGCAGTACTTTTTATAGTCCTTGACCAGGAAGAGGAAGTTTGCAATAGGTGTTAGTATATTTGGTTATTTCCATTGTGGCTAAATATATTGCATAAATCAAACATGGGGGAAAAACATCAAAATGCCGATATCTGACCTGGCCCTGCCTTTGCTGAATTATAAGGTTAGGTTTTGGGGCACATCTTAACACCAATCCTTTTTTCCTATTTTCACAGATGAAATACCTATACAGCATGTGAGAAATGATGCTGTCATCATCATATTGAGCATTGGAGTGGTAATGCTTGCCATCATCTTTGCAAAGCTGATTTATCACCAACAAAAAGGTAACCATTCACTCTTCTTCTTTAGTATACAATGCATAATGCAAATGCAAGTGTAAAATGTAGAAAAACACGAAAAACAGATACTCCAATGTCCAGTAAAATCTACATCGAATGACAATTTGTGTTTGGCATTGGCATATGAGATGATGCACCCCAGGTACAACAATGCACATAGAGCATTGATGAAATATTCAAGTGGCACAGTGAGTGGCGATACAAGAACCATCTGTCTAAAGCCACAATACACATTTCACAGTAATGTACAAACGACCTATACAGTGCAACAGATAGCTAAAAGGATAAGAAAATCATCACACATTCTCTATGCAGCCTGAAGGCAGGAACTGCAGCAGACTGTTGGGCATGGGTGGGGTTGACTGGTATACACTAAAAGACCATTTGCAGGAAACAAGAGTGGATAATCCAGTTGTTCGATGGAATGTCATGTCCATAAATTTTAAGTCCTCCATTATTTCCTTATTGTAATTTCACACACAGGTTTATTTTTAACTGAAAAGAAATTACACAGAATACTGCAGTGACTCAGGACAGAGTAGACCTTTAGACGAGTTTTAACCACAGCTTTAACCAGAATTGAAATTTGTCTTCACGTCAAATAATCAGGAATGTATCCTCCTTATATCAAAGCCATAGCATCCTCACAGTTAAGTAATTTGCATCCTGTGAGAAAACAGATGTTGACTCAAGTCATATTTCCAAAGAAAAGAGGAAGCAATTGTTTTGTTTGTCAATTTGGTGTACATTTGATTTGATACCACTGTGTCTTTTGGCTTTTCAGGGAATTTTGTCAAGTGACATGTCAGCCCTTTTTCGTGAGGGAATGACTTAGCTCTTTTGAGCTAACATGTGACACAGCCAAAAGAGTTTGGAAACACCCAGTCTTGGTTCTTGTGAGAGGGGAATTCAAGGCTGTTTATAAATGTGGGGGTGGTTTTTCAGTTTAGCTCATATATGTAATTTGTATAATCCCCCAAAACAAATTTCAAAAGAAGGTTTATCATACGTTTCTCCATGTATGAATGTATGAATACGATAACAAATCTTACTTCAGTTATGGGTAGGGAAACCTGTGGGTGACACTTTTAAACTAGTGTCAGGAAACACTGAACCGTCACAAAGGCAAGATGATCTGCAAAAAATCATAAAAATGATATACTTACTTTACTTTAAAAAACATCAGATAAAATAATGAATGTACTTCAGAGTATATAAACTGCGGTAGAGCTATAACCAATAAGATTTACAAGTGGAAATACTGCATTAGTGATTAAAATGAACACAATTTGCTAAATAAAAGGTAAGCACAAAAGTAATTCAAAGTCAAAACATTATGATAATTGTTTATAATATCATCACAGCATCATACAACCTTATATATCTACAGTATTGAGTACATCAGCATTCTGTCACAGAGAGAGCTTGGTTAATGTAAAATGAAACTTCTTGAAACTTGCGTTTAAAACAAAGATTGTGTCCCACATCAGCATCTTTTTCTTAAGCTGCTTGTCTGATTTGCTCTACATTACAAAATCTTTTTACCTTTGCATTACTCTTGCTTAAATACATACACACATACTGTACAAACACCAAATGAATAGAAATTTTTTTGAAGGATCCAGAACTCCTGGGACAAGGAACCGTCTGGTCAGCAGTCAGGATGTGCCTCTTTCTGCATCTGTCTGTGAGTCTAAACACAGCTTCTTCTTTTTGTTTTATTTTTACTTTTGAGTGTCACTGATTCTTCTTACAGCCCCTGAAGTTTGCATTCCTCTCGATCCAAGAGAAGTGCAAGTGTGGTACTAGCACATTGTGCATATTTTGCTCCTTTTGAATGTCTAAGTTCCAGGCTACACATCTGCAGCTGCTCTACCTGACTGTGGTAACTAAGATCAATGGCTTTGACAAAGTAATTTGATAAAGTTTTGAAAGTTAAACCTATTGATTTACTGGGTTAGGTGCCTAATTAACTAACCAATGGCTTGTTTTGATGATGTTCTGCAATAAACAGGTTTCTGTGGAATTTAGACAAATTTCTGATGATGCATTTGTGAAGTAGCTGACACTACATGAATGTAGATATACACTACATGATTGATACCCACACTTTCTCAACACCCCATGAGAAAAATTGAGCTCATACATTTCAGGGAATCTAAATGTATTTTTTCCTCCTACACCATGAAGATTCATTTCTCTATATATGTCTATATTGCTTATTGAATCATTTTCCATTTCCACACATGCAAGAAAGCAAGCAAACATAATTTACTTTCGCATGTGAGGCTAAAACCCACAATGCTGCAAGACCCCCCCAAAAAACTTACAGTTAAATTTTGGTGAAGAAAAGTCATGTACTCATCATATCATGAAATCAACACTTGATCAATAAAGCATATGACTTACAGTTAGATTGAAATGGTACATTTGGTCATAAGCATTTGATTTGGTTGATGGATTTAATTCAACCTTGCACTAGGGGGTATGCAAGATGAGTCACTTTAGCAAAGAATGAAAGTGTAACACACTTCTTTCGTTTCCAACAGGTCTACAAATAAATGAAGAAAATGGGGAAGAGAGGACTATTTTAAAGGAAGGTCAGTGAATCTTAGAAGTTTTGTTTTCTGTTTTTCAGTTTGTATAAAGGATCACTCATTTGCAGTGGTAGTTAATGAAAACATGTAGATTTTGTTGGTTAGATATTTTGGGTTATATTATAGAAAAAAGGGCTGCTAAAAAGATCAGGTAAAACTGCCCTCAGATGTTAAACACAGACCTTATGATTGTCACAAAATAGTACAGGCAATAGATTCTATTGTACCCCAGATATACCACAAGCAATTGTCGGTTTTAACAAGAGTTCTTTTATCGACACTGTGGTAAGGATTGTTAGAGCAGGAGTCTTTCTAGGAGGGGGAATCGCTGGTGAGGAGGAGAGGAAAGCACACAGAGTAGGGGCAGTCTGATGGCTTGAGGACTTCAAGCCCATGAGGCTTCACAGGTCTGGGAAGCAGCACTGGTGCAGGAAAGTCTGATGCAGAGGAGAATACGGGTGAAAAGGAGCCAGGAAGAAAACAGAAAGCAACAAGTGCTTGAGAACTATAAAGCCTCACTCTGGAGTTCAGCTGATCTTTAAAGGTTGAAAGAGTTCTGTAAGGCAACTGGACTTGACATCTTTAAAGTTACCACAGGGCAAGAAGAACAATGTGGCAATGAGTAGGAGAGGAGCTGGGCTATTTGTACTGTGTTTGATGAATGAAAGAAAAGCAGGTGTGCCAGGTCTTCAGTGCTGTGCCATGCCCATGAAACAAATCAGCCAGACTCACATACAGACAGGCAGGAGAGGAGACATAAGGTAGATGGAAAGGAGACACTGAGGAAAAAAACTGAGGCCCACTGAGGCCACAACACGGCCATGGCAATAATACAGTGACACAGGACACATTCACAGTTTGGAACAAGAGTCTGAAAACACACAAGTTTAATCAGCAACTTCTCCAGGATATGTCTCGATGTCTGCAAAAGCGTTAGACCAGCCTATCTTGGCCATAGATAGCCATTTAATAAAAGAAACAACAAAGCCTACGCATTTCCTTCCTCCACTACCTTACAGACAATTATATGATTTTTCTTCATCGAATAATGTAGATATGATGAGGTCTGTTTTGTTTTCTGCAGAGGTCATGGAGGAAAATCTGAGGGTGTTTCTGAAAGCCCATTATTCTAACGCTTCATTCAGCAAAGTGTTGAGGTGCCATTTAGGCACTTTTGATGTGGAGGAGCTTCCTCACATGCTGCAAAACAAGTGAGTCATAATACCAATTTTCCAAACTGATCATAAGAATGACAGACTTGCCTGCTAGTATAATCTCATTTCCAGTAACAGAAATAATTTGAGTCCTTTTTAAAAAATTTCAAACCTGTTAAACCTGCTGAGAGCGGCCTATTCAAAAAGAGCAGACTGAATGAGAGTGAAAATCACCTGGCTTTCTTATGGCTCACAGCAGAAAAAACATCCATTTATAATAATTAAGAGGTCAAACTGCTTGTTTTATTCCTGCGCATATTAACCTCATTTTAACGAATCACTCATTTTTCTTATACCACATTATGTACCACTTGATTCAATTCCAATAAGGCTCCTGAAAGAGTCAGCAGCAGGCAACGTCACTCTCCAATGTGAATAAACTTTCCCTTAATTGCACAGTAGGAAGTTGTGATGGACCTTACTGTGTGTGGTGTGGCTCAGGGATTAATACCAGGACTTGTCCAATTCTCATTCTACAGCATATGGCTTCCTTTAGGACATATAATTGGCAAACACAATATCCATTTCTATGCAGATGTCATAGTCCAGGCATAGTCCTCTATGACTCTAAACCTTGAAGCTAACTATCAAAGATAATCTCACTGTGTGCTGATAATAATAATAAATGTCTTTGTTTGTCTCCATCAAACCTCCACTAATATATAGCACATACCATCATGACATTAGCGATAATGAATATTTAGGGTCTGAAATAGGAAGATGTTTGCAACTTCAGGTTAAGATTAATGCACTGTAAGGACTAATTCTGGTTAACAGGAGCAGTGCTTTATTTTTCACCCTAAAGTCAAAGATTCAGTTTTGAAAAATTCAACAATTCAGTTCAGTCAAATTGAACTCAGTGGAAAAAATTTGGACAGATTTACTTTGCCTTTGCAAAATCGCAGTGAGTGTTATCACAAAATTTGTTGTTGCTGGTGTAACCAGGGCTTAGAAACTGAAACTTTGTGCGTGTGGGCATACGCTGACACGCTGACATTTACAGCTGAAGTCTATGTTTTTCTATTTGTTTTTGACCTTACATTCTCATTGTAGTTTGTTCTTTTCTTTCAGTGACAGCCAGGCTGTGAAACTTAAAGCTTTACTCCCAGAAGCTGGTGAGACACTCTTCCTTGAGGGACCCCCAGGAAGTGGTCAGACAGCCATAGCCCACATCCTGGATTCTTGGACTGAAGGGCCCACACATTACCTCACTAGCCTCCTCGACCTCAGCATCCTTCATCTTCTCCTTTATGTCGACTGCAGTGCTGTGACAGGTGACTTGTTTCAGGAGATACTGACTCAGTTCTCTCTAACGGAAGAGACATTAACAGAGCATCACCTGAGGACTGTGTTAACCAGGTCCAGCGAGGCTCTGCTGTTGTTGGACGGGTACAGAGAAGGCAACCAGCTGTTTGATGAGTCTCTACAGAGGTTC
Organism: Psettodes erumei; assembly: GCA_016785225.1. Lineage (NCBI taxonomy): Eukaryota > Metazoa > Chordata > Actinopteri > Pleuronectiformes > Psettodidae > Psettodes > Psettodes erumei. Next base: position 136,763 of record JAFBJZ010000945.1, read on the forward strand.
CTAAGTGAAAGAGGCAGATGCAGGTTGCTGGTCGTTACCTGCCCGGGACACTGCCCTGTGCTCAAGGAGAAAGTTGGGGCAGGAGGGGTGCTGAAGCTCCAAACACAGTAGTGATAGATGAACACAAGCACTTGTTACATTTTTAAAATGTTTGAATGATGTTTTTGTTGATGTTTTTGCACAAAGTGTCGTCAGATTTCTTTAAGCCCAAATATGCTGCAAAAAGTTGTTTTATAAGAGATGCAATAAACTGGACTATACTTAGACTTGATAGTCACAATTGTTATTTTGTTTAAAATTATTGCATGCCATGTTATGTTAAATGCAAACCATTGAACAGGTTTTTAACAAGAAAGCATATTACTTACTCCATCCCTTAGAGTAAAGATGAAGAGAAACTCCACCGTAAAAACAGTACTCCAGATGCAAATTGTGTTTTCACCATTCATGAAACTTCATGAGTTGACTTTTTCAAACTCTGTTTCCATGAGATTCAATAGTTCACTTGATGATCATAGTTTCCCTTTTGGCTTTGTGTCAGTGCAGGAGAAAAAAAAGGACATTTTCAAAGTTACTTTCAAGGTTGCAAGCAAAGCAGCAAATGTTTAAACTGTATATGCTCTTTGTGAAAAGGGAAGTGACCCTTAGTATTACTGGTAAGAGAGCTTGCTGATTCAAATAACATTTGATTTTAAAAAAGTTTAATTTATGCATGTTCTTTATTCTCTGCTAAATGTTTTATCGTGCCAAATGTATGACGAATTGAGATTTATCAGTCAGAATACTGTCCTGTCGTATTATGTTTATTTTGACCCTTTGTGAGCTCAAATGTCTATTCTCTCTGAATGAGATTGCATTTAAAGTAAATGAAGAAGTGAGAGAGGAAAGACTTAATGTGCAGAAGATGGCATCCAGATCTTTATTGTGGTTGATATACAGTAGCTTTAGAAAGAGTAAGGATAATTTAGTGTCTTTCAGCTCATTGTTTTGGTTTTGCAGCCTTCATCTTCGTTGTTTTGGATCAGTCTCCCTGCTCTCACCAGCCTCCGTTCTAGTCACATGTGGTTGATATTTACAACAAAAAAGCCTATGTGCTACCTGTCTAGCACCAAAAAACAGACAAAAATTGTGAACTTTGTTGGTCTGGGTCTGCATGATAACATGTTCACCACAGAAACTTTATATGGAGTGAAAGCCTCATAAGCCATCCCTCCCACATCAATTAGTTTTTCATGTGTGTCCTCTTTCTGTCTTAATATAATTCTTGTCTATATGGACATTAACAGCAGTCAGATGCTGTTTTTTTTTTTTTTTATCATGTTGCCCTTTTGTATGACTCTGTGTCACTCCACAGGGAACACAGTGGTGTAACACGGTATTTGGGGCATCTGCTGCCATCCATTGGTGCATTGGTGTCATTACAAACAGTTATTATGGTCATTTGTGGTCTTTGAGGGCAATCTACTGGCCATTACCTTAACTACAGTGAAGAGCTGAGAGCTGCCATCTCGTTACTGTGTTACTGTTGGAGTTTATGTGAATACAATCTAAAAATCACTCACAGAATTTTCCTCTTGGTAGCAAGTCACACTATGCTTATTTGATCATGTTTTATCTATTGTTTGTACTGGACATCATCGTGTTTATATGAATAAAAAGTAAGCACGTTTCGAACAAGCAACAAATGAAACCAGAACGTGAATCTTCATAGAGGAGAGGGGGGCAGCAGCTCTCATCACTTCGCTGCATTTGAGGTAATCACCAGTAGATGGCACTCAAAGACTACAAATTACCTTTCAACTGTTTGCGTAATCACATCGACGCAACGACGCAGAAATAACTGGTGACACAAAATAACAGGTAACCATATTAAAAATTAAAAAAACAAACAAAAATGGCTATATAGACAATCGTTAGTTTAAGAAAGAGAGAAGACAAATATTTATTACAATTTTAAGAGTGACAACACCTTATTGGTACTCATTAACACCGAGATGTGCTAGTAGTAGTACATCATGTAGGTGTTATGTACTGAGCCACTGGCAGGAGTTACACATCCAAATCCATGTTACAATATACATCAAAGATATATATATATATAAAAAAAATTAAAGGTATAGTACAACAGAGAACAATCACACTCCTGTAACTATATTAAACTTTTATGACTTCTGCCAGGGCTGTGAGCTTTCAATGTTTCCATGAAGTCAGCTTAAAATGATTTAATGAAATGAAGTTTCACCTATGAAGTAATCTTGTAGTTAAAGGGTGAAGGGAACATTATTTAGACACAAAATTTATTAAAAACACAATGTATAAAAAAAATCCACAAAATATATAAAAAGTATTTTTTTCATGGCAGTTTCTGTTTCATGAGAAGGAAGCTCGTTAATATAATGTCTTCTCTTCATTGTCTATGTTTTGTAATCTTATAATGACAGTCTGAAATGTGTGTTTTATTGCATCTTATAATGTCCCATCTCTAAAATGATTTAATTTATCCATTGGGTAACAGTGTTTATCTACTAAGTGAAGTTGAAACAGGAACATTTGCCAGCAGCTTTTTTGTCAAGCTTTTTTTTCTTCTGCTTGAAGAGGATTTTCTTTTATTCTGTTATTCTGTGCCAAAAATATTCTATGACAACAACTACTTCATCCAGCTGCCTGAAATATTCTCATCATCCATACTATCCGAGAAGAATGCTTCCCCGTGAAACTCAACTCCCCAACGTAGCTGATACACACACACACACACACAAACACACACCGGGAAGAGAGGACCATAAGGAAACAATTATTCAATAATGTATGGATGTAAATACACCCTATGTCCACACAAACACACACACACGTCACTGTAAATGTCGCATTCTATGTTATTTCACTATATTTTTGCTATAACATTTAAGTTAACTAGACTTTCTATTCTTATGCAACTATCAAAGTCTATGGATACACTGATGCATCATGTATGGTGATAGGTGTGCACTTTTTCAATATGTTTCTGTATCTGCCTACATCAATCAAAGGGAATAAAAAGTCAGCAAGGTTGTGACCGATACACAGTACTCAATAATGTGCTTTGATTATAACAACTTGCAAAGCTAAAGAGAGCCCTCTGGAGTTTTAGCACTGATGAATAATAAAGAAAATGCAACATAGAGATTTAGATTGTAGTGCATGTCTGCAGTGACACCAGCCTGGATACACAACACAGTTAGTGTTAATATGTATTCACACATGTGGAAGAGCAGAGAAAGGGGTCAAATAGACCTATAGGCCTCAAAGGTCACGTCTGTGCTCCCAACTGGCATGGAGACAGATTGTGAGGTGGCTCTGTGATTAGATTCCCATTGCCACAACAGCTTTATGTACCACTAAGACATCCTCAGAACACACATTTAACCCACACATACTCACTCATACTAAACCTTAGGACAAAAACCAAAAACAAATAAGTACACTACCCATACTGGTTATAGACATGTGTGCCATGGCTCATATTATATTGAAGATATATTTTTTCTCAACTGCAGAGCACATAGGGGGCAAGGTGGGTAATGTCGGGTGATGATGTGTTGATTTAAGCCAAAATGATGCTACTCTGGGTTTGTGGGGTCCAATCCTGGTCCTCGCTGAAGTTTCAATGCACGACTCCAGTCTCTATCCATACTCTCCGCTGGCTCTGACCCAGTCTTCTTTGGTAATTGAGATCAGATGAGTGGCAGCAAAAGCGAGGCGACCTGGGTTCTCTGGGACCCACAGTAACCTGGAAGCATTTATTTTATGGAAAAGATGTTTAGTTAAAGTGCAGTGCTGCAGCCTGCAGCCCAGCCCCTCTAATGACTCTCCAGTTCTTTTGCCTAGGCGTGGAGACAGAGCCCTGTGATGGATATGACTGATGAAACGGGGACACACACGCACGCACACACACACACACAGGCTTCCATCACCATGCACTGTGATGGATATGACTGGTGAAAGCTCTGAACACTGTTTCCTGAGTCCTTCACTTCCTTCCTCCCAGGCCTGGGTCAACCAAGCTGAGCCGGGTTTCGCCAGACTCGGACCGGATTGGATTGCAGATTAACAGGCTTCCTGTCCAATCCATTGGCCGTGTTCATCTGCTTTCCTAACGGTCACTTTTATTTATGAGCACGCAGTGACGTTATTGAGGATGAATGACTCTCCTCAGGATGGATGAGATGCTGCAAGCTGGAAGTTTGGGGGAGGGTGGGGGGCGGGTGGAGGTGCCGATATGTGCAGACATGTCACATTTTTCTGAACAATGACCCAGTCCAAAAGAAAAGGTATGTCTTTGTATGTGTACATACTAATATACTCGCTTACATACTTCCTAGCATTCAGTAGCTCTCTTGCTGAACTACAGCAGGGGAGTTAAATTTGCCTGTAGTACACCGCTTTTATTGAGCCCTGAAAATCCCTTGAGCCCTTATTTTGTTAAAACGACTGAAAAAATCTGCCAGTGTGGAGGGATATTCTGGTACAAAGTAGTTTGATGCAAGAACTGTCTGGATCAAGAGTCATTTTTGCAGCCTAATACTGTCTTGTTTCCATTAACAACTATTTTGAACGTGTGCTGGAAACAAGATGAATAATTCTTCAGCCATTGCAGATTTTTTTTTAAAAGTGTTTCTCTACAGGCACTAAAGCAAACTAAAATAAGAATTTTGGCAACAACAAAATAAGAAAATTAGTGAGATTTTTGCAAGGCCTGACGATGATTCACCCAATCAAATTTGGACAACATTTTGGTCAAAAACAAAAGTCTGTTATAGTTCAGTCAAATTTTTAAAACAGGAGAGGAAATTATTTTCTGAAAGTGTTGACAGAAGTATATGTAAAAAAAAAATTAATCCAAACAGGAGACAGATTTTTTCTATTGGTTATTTTTCTTAAATAATTTTCCGCTCTGTGCTTCTTTATGTAAGAATTCAGACATAGTGACATATCTGTAAATTGGGTCCATTGTCATTCCCTCCACCATCCCATCACCACAGGTCTCCAACACCACCCACCCTGTACCCCCCCACCCCCCACCCCCTTTCTCCCTCTCTTCTGCTGGCAGCCCTTGATTACACTTGTCTCCTGGGGAAGGTTTAAACTCCTCAGAGATAGTAATATCGAGGGCACTACTGGCTAGTCACTTCAGATCAGGGCGGGGGGAGGAAATGGCGACGGACATAAAGCTAAATATATAATTCCTCCCATGCCGGTAATCACGATGTCCAGACGATTTGAAATGACAGTTTAACCACTTTAGACTGAGGAACGCTTTGTTCGGATTTGAGAAGCAGGAGGTGTGTGTGTGTGTGTGTGTTGGAGCATCTGGTTGGTCCCTATGATGGTTGGTGAGACTCCTTGTGGATATAGAGGCTATCCAAAGGGGCCCGTGTGGTCCTCTTTAAATGCACACGTGTGTGTGTGTGTGGGGGGGGCACGTTCCACTGAGTTAAAATGGCTCGCAGACCAGACAGGAGCAATTCTGTGAATGACTGACATGCAGAGAGCTCCGGAAGGAAACACACTCACTGCTCGGTATTAGTTTACCTGATTATTAGGATATCCAGCTTCCTCCTAAAATGGCCGGCTATTTCCCTGTTAGAGGCAGTAAGAGCGCCCACCTGGATTAGGCACAGAACGTGGTCTGCATTACACCAGGCACGACAAAGCATCATGCCACACATCTCCACCAATTACATCTATAAATATTAATAGGCTAATCTACACACATTCTTCTCCGACGAGCCCATTACTACGTCCCTGGCAGGGTCAGAGATACTCTTGTGAACATCAAATCCATTTAAAATTTAAGTTCGCTTTGCATATTTGGAGATTTTCTTCTCCAGACAGGCTCTTTCAATATAACCCCCCCGCCACCATCATCACATCGCAAGAGGAGAGAACATTTTGTATTCACGCGCTGATTGGATCCTTGATGAGATCTTCAGGGTGGCTTCTCGCACTCTGACGCTCTTTACACTCCAGAGGTGATGAGGAGAGGGAGAAGGGGAGGGAGAGGAGGGGTTGAGAAGTGCATGCGTGTGTGTGTGTGTGTAGGATCCATCCAATTCCCTCTGCACTGAAGAAGCCCGCTCAGTTGTTGCCCGTTCTCCCAGGCCCCCTCAGCGGCTCAGCTACTTGGGGCAGCGTTTGCCGCTTGATGCTCGCAGTGTAATCACACAGGCAGCACAAAGGGAAGGGAGCAAGCAGAGGGGCATCATATACATTATAATATATGTAATTCTCTCTCTCTTTCTCTCTCTATCATTTCATACAGACAGTGGCCATAGAATATAATGTAGGTCTTTTTGCCAGGCTAGTATTAGACCATTGTCACAAGCTTCTTTCAGAAGATATGAATAATGCATTACAAAAAAAAATCTACATGAAAAGTAGAGACATGGGACAGAATGGAGAAAGAACGGATAGCAAGGCTAAGATGGAGAATGACACTCCAAGAGAATTGCCCCCCACCCCACCCCACACACACACGCAATGTGAGTATATGGCTGTATCGGATATTATATGCGCTTTCTGTAACAGTGAGGGGATGAAATTGGATTCACCGTGCTGCAAAAAGCGCACTTCCAAAAATTCCCACTGTGATTATTTCAAGTGTGACTGTGCAACTTTAAAAGACAATTTCTTCTTGTTCTAAATGAACCATAAAATCCACGAAACAGCACTCCTGCTCAGTGCAATACACTCGTGTTTTGCCGCATCATCCTCACTCGGTTGGCAAACTTTCAATAGATGTTGCTTTATAACTGACGCTATCATCACTCTGCATTTTAGCATCATTTCAAACTCCCGCTGCTGCAGCCAATTAGCAAGAGGCACACTTCTCAATTCAAAAGTTTTAAAATCATGCTTTGTGCTTTGAATGGCTTTTCTGCTGCACAACAACGAGGCGTTGGTGCTCTTCAGTGTAAAATGCAACCTTAAAAGCAGCTCGCCGTGAGCTGAAGCTGTGAGTTCAAAGCGCGCAACTCTGGTCGTCGCTCCCTAAACGCGCCAGCCGCGGACGAAGGGCTGGGCTATCACACTGAATGTTTACTGAACTGATTTAGATTTGTATATTTTTGTGAGGAATCACCAAAGGGCGCGCTGCAACGTCCACAGGCGAAACCGTCGCGGCTCTCTTGCTTGCGCACAGATGCGGTCACGCGCGCGACGCACGCACACACACCGACGTGAAAAGGCGGCGCAAGCAGTAGTAAACATTTGAAAGGAACAGGGGTAATTCACTTGATAAATGTCAACCAAAATGAAGCTATCAGCTGAAAGCAATTTCCTTGTGCTTGTCTGTGTTCTGCGCCAGGGACCTGGGAGATTTTCACCCCTCCATCGATCATGAAGCCTCTGTTTTAGGCCAAGGTACACAATGCCCTCAAATTGCTGACATATGGACCCAGAATCACCACAAAAAAACCTGCCGTTTCCACCCCGCCTCTCCTCCGTCCCGACCCAGCCACTCCTCTGCTAAACTCTTGTTTATCCAACGACTCCAGTCTGTTTAGGCCATTAAAGCAAAGCCATGCGGGGGGAGACCGAGGGCCAACGCAAATGCAATAAAAGCCGCAATCTGTAGCGTGCAGTTCAGTGTTGCTGCCATGTCGCTGCAATGATGACAAAAACCACCATGAAATCTGCATTGTCACTATTCCTCATTTTCCATCCCCCCCCCCCCCCCACACACACACACACACACTATTTGAAAGAAGTCAGAAGGCTTGTGATGTTGCAGCGCTGTGATCACCAAATCGCTGGGTGGCTACAAGACAGAGCGTGTGGGCAAACTTGGCCGCAGTGAAAAACAACTCCCGATAAAGATGATGACACCGACCGCATAATAGCAAGGAAAGCCTGTCGCCACCGTAAACCGCGGATACATGAAAGACAAGAGATTAAATGAGAGACACCGGGAAGGTTTTCTCGTCCACCGTCTCTCTGTAGTGATCTGGTCTGAGCGGCCGCTCGCGCTTGAGTTCTTGACTCTGCCTTTAAAAGCGCAGCTATTTAAAAACAAAGAAGGCAAAGCACAGGACATTAAAAGCCTCTTTTTCCTGATGGACAATTGTGCTGCCAGCAGCCAGGGCCTAGAGGTCTGTACACAGGAAAACTCCATTATCACTCCAACTAATGGAGGAGGGGGCGACTTCAAACCAAAAGTGAGGGGGGGAGAAAACAAGAGAGAGAAAGATGACGCACATGGTACAAAGCAGTGTTTCTTTAATGGAGTCCATCAATAATGTTACTTTACCGACTTCATTGTGTTTAAAAGCGAGTGGTCGTTTTATCAATCCTAGACGTGGGCAGAAATTAAAGAGCTTTTTTTTCCCTCTCAAGTGCATTTTTTAGCAGACTCCGAATCAATGTGAAACAAATGTTTGGCAACAGGCTAATGATATCTGTTCTGTTGGCTCCTGCGTCTCTGGAACAAACTCCCTCTCCCTTTTCTCTCTCTCTCTTGCCACCAAGACAAAACCCGCAGCCAGTTTACATTGAGACGGGTGCGCTTGTTTTATGTAAACAGACAGCCCTTGTGGCGAAGTGTTTGATTAGGAGGAGGCCCACAAATCCCATTAAAAGTCCATTCGTCCCGCGCTCGGAGTTTGTTTGAAGACAGGGTGAGCGACGAGGGAGGAGGGAGGTGACTGGCGGTCTGCCACCAGTTGTTGTTGTTATTGTTGTTGTTGTTGTTTCCGTGCCAATCTCTGTTTATTCGCTGTGGGTTCAACGCAGATATCGCCCTGCAGCGACGAGGTGATCTTCGCCACTGATGCGGGCAGTAGCTGAGGCCCAGTGTCTGCCAGGAAAACCCAAACGTGCAGGGCGGGACCTGAAGATGTGTTTGTCCTGATGTGTTTTTGTTTGGATTCAGAAATGTACCTCCTAGTTGCGATCTGCCTATTGTCGACATGGTAACATGTTGTGTATGTCCGGTGCATTGGGCTCTAACCAACAAAAATAAGACCTGTGTGACCTGCGTGGGTCCTTTTTTTCTTTTCACCATCACTGTCAGCCTAACAGCTCCTTGGTCTTGGCTGTGAGCAGTTTGTCGATGTCCGCTGCAATGTTGTCCGCCATCTGCTGAATCTGTAAGTAGAGAGCGAGATGGGAAAAGATTAAAATATGTCAAATACACATTTTGGCCCCAAATATAGACAGACAATACCATTATCATAACAGGCAGAGTGTGCATTGTTTGTCCAGCTCCCTTCAAACTTCCCTCTCTCACTCTATACTATAAAACCTGCAGCTCACTGAATGCCTCTGTCTCTGTGTGTGATGGCACCATTGTCTTTTTTCTCTTCTCCCTGTCCCGCACCTGTTTTTCTATGAGTCGTAGGGTGTCCTCCGAGTGTCCTTCCTTTGCCCCTTTGACCTGCGTGACTGCGTATAGCTCGCACCCTCCTCAGTGAGTCTTTGGCCCTGTTGCTGTACTGTTTGGCCAGCTTGGCGAGGTTCTCTCTGTGTTCCCGGGTTATTCTGCGAGGAAAGAGAAGACATACACGAGAAGAGACTGAAGAGTGCGACAGAGGATGAGAGGGCCGGAAGAAAATGGAGAAGGTAACGATCACTGGTATCTTTCTGTGTCCAGGTATGGGCAGAAAATACCAAATACATAAATGTCCAGAAGCAAAATAACGAAAAAAGCTACGTTCTTACTTGTGGAAACAGGGGTGCTAATTGCTTGTAGGCCCAGAGTCTAATTATTTTAGTTTTGGCTCGTAGCAACAATCAGTTCCCGAGGTCTTAGACCAGAGCCGAAACATCCGTCTTCACGAAAACTTTGCATTTGTTAATCACTCAGAAAATCATACTTCTAATTTCATGCTCCCTCTTTGTCCTTAATTGGCTGCTTTTTCGCTGTTTTTACCTCGGGGACTATTTGCAAACAATCCAAGTGCGGCGTATTATTTACTGCAAACAATACAGCCTAATTACTGATTCCAGGGCCAATCAAGGAGCGCCCTCTCTTTGGAAATGCAAATGGGGGCTCGGAGCGTGCCGAGACTGATTGCAGGGGGAAAGCAGTCTGACTCTTGTGTCCCTCCTCTGCCAGACTAACACCTGCTGCTCCAATGCGCGTGCACACACACACACACACACACGCACACAGATGCAAGATCATACACACATACAAATGCAGGCCGTGTGTGCATATGTAAAAATAAAAAAATCCCAACATATAATATACACACAGAGTGGTTTCGTGAGTGACTGACAGATAGTTTTGTGTGAAGTTGTTTGACTTGACTTGACAGACACAAAAAAGAGAGAAAGAGAGAGAGAGATCAAGCCAGAACAGAGAGAGAGAGAGAGAGAGAGAGAGAGAGAGAGAGAGAGAGAGAGAGAGAGGGGGACCTGACCATCACATCAACATGCTGGGGGTTTCTATACATCTATAAGCAAAAGGCAATAAATCTGTCAGTCTGACAGTTCAGGGTATGGAGACTACAGCATTGATTAACAAGAGTGAAACACAAACCCACGGTTGAGACATGAGATGTGATCATTTACACAATGCACTGTTCTTTTTTGTGTCAACAATATGGTCCATAATCTCCCAAAATAACAGGTCACCAGAGCCCAGACACATGATGGTTTGTCTGAATAACAGTACAAATCATTACAATGAACATCTTGTCAATTCTGTAATTGATGAATCTGATCACCCAACTGTTTCAGGAAGAGTAGAACTTAAAATATATGTCAATAATAATAATATCAAAGAGAGGCAGTGTGTGTGTTTTGGGGGGGGGGGGCAGAAGGCAATAAAAGCGAAAGAGAAAGATGGAAAGGAAGGAAAGCATGTCTGCCCTTTGGGTGTGTTTGTGTGAGTGAGAGAGAGAGCGAGAGAGACTCACTTGGGAACGGGCACCTTGATGATTGTCCCATCCAGCTCTGGGTTGAGGTTCATGCTACTCTCTCTGAGGGCACGGGTGGCAGCCGCTGTAGCCTTGGGGCACACACACACACACACACACACACACATGAATGTGTGCTTTGCTTTGAGCCCTGGTGTTAATTGAAAACCAGCGCTGCGACTACAGGTAGTGGCCCAGCTCCAGCTGGCAGTCATTAAGGTGTTATATTGTGTATGCAGTGTGTGTGTGTGTGCGGGCGCGTTCGGAGGGGGCGTGTGTGTGCGAGAGTGCGCGTCTGGGGAAACCCGTGCAGTGTGGAAGTGCCTCGGGCCACTGTCAGCGCTCGGCCCTGTGGGACAGGACTGAGAGGTTGCAGGGCAGGGTGCTGACCTCTGGTGACCTCACAGGAGAGTCTGCTTGTCCTTGCGTATGATACATGGATATGTACACACGCGCGCACACCCGTGCAGACACAAACACACGCACATGCACATATGCGCTTTGGAGCGTGTATTTGGATTCACAGTCAACACATTTATTTCCAAAAAGAGATGTCTGAACATGAAAAATTGGGGGATATTAAGATTATCTGATTGAGCCATTTTCTGTCCATTCAGTCATAACACATCATAATCAAGCACTACCACGTCTTGTTGTTTGCAAACTATCTTGATATGGATCCCAAAGATTTGTACTGCGACCAGGATACATCCTGATCAGGGCATTTTACAGTTGGAATAATATTGATATTATCTTACTAATCTGGTGGTTTCTTTGTAATTTCATTTCTTTTTTTTCATTTCCTCTGGCAGGCATGCGGGTAGGCAGGAAAAAAAAAAAAAAAAGCTTGCATGAAACTCGATGGTAATTATTATAACAGCATTCGCATATGTGAAACATGAGGACATTATCCACCATATACAGCGAAATCCCTCGGTCCGGCAAACGCTACATTAGAACCAGAGCGGTACAAGCCACATCCTTTGAACAACTGAAAACAAAGTCACACTCCTCAAACCGATTCTGCAACCACATGACAAGTCCCTGAGCTGAGCTTTACAAAGTGTGCAAATGTGCAACGCAAGGAATAAGAGTGTATCATTTCCTGTCCCGCTCCCCCTTTTTGTTTTTTCTTTTAACCCCTTTCTACTCGACTCCCCTTTCTCGACAGCTCCCTCTGGCCTTCTCCACTGGGGGAAAGAAATGGCAGCGAGATTAAAGGAATTTATTTGTGTGCATTAAATCAATTCACGAGTTCAGTTCCTTTTCCTTTGTTAAAATCATCCTGGGCGCAGGCCTCCGGTTGCTCTCTTCTGAGTGTGGGGTGATAGATTCATCCCATACCTATGTTTGATTGTTCTCAGCATCAAATTCATCACCGTTTCCCCTCTCCTGCCTCCACACCGGTGGTTACGGGGGAAAAAAAAAAAAACAACCCAAAAAAAAACGAGCGGAATTTTTCTGGAGAGGGCCGAGTAGGTTCTGGTTAATATGTTGGGAGAAGAAGAGAAATTACACTGAAGTTTCACATCAAACGCTGACGGCCCAGTTCAAAGAAAAGAGGTGAGTGTAGAGGAATGTGTGTGTGTGTGTGTGTGTGTGTGTGTGTGTGTGTGCTTGCATTTGTGTGTGTGTGCAGGCATTTTTAAAAAAGTGAGCTCTGAAGAAAAAAAAGTTTATACTTTATGACCAAAGCGGAGGTTTGCTCCAACATGCACAAACACATGCACATACACCGAATTGCATGCGTCTTCCCAGGCTGCGCCTAATGAATGACTGGAAAACAATGGTAGGGCCTCTGGAGTGCCTGGTAATGGATAGGCATCATTATAAGCCTATTAGCTCCGGGTACTGAGGACTCACCCTGTGTGGGACACGGGTAACGCAGGGCATGACGGGGCGGCGTGTGCGCGCATGAGCGTGCCTGCTTGTGGTGTGTGTGGTCTGTGCTCGGCGTTTCACGGAAGGAAACAGACTCACCGGTGGACCATTCAGCCTGAATGGGGTTGAAGGCTGAATTTCCAGATCTGAGGTGCTGATAAACACTCAGATTTGCAGGTTGTTGTGTGATGTCGGCACAAAGGGAGAACAAAGAGGTGGAACCGCAGCCGTCTGTGTCACAAACGGTGACCGGTAGTAAAATAGAAGGTGGAGGAAGATGTCTGCAAAAACTGTCTTGTTTTCTTCTTGTAGGTGGTTCCCCTTTGAATGTCATCTATGCTTAGACAAACCGCTAAAGCCTACTAAACCCACTCAAGGTCAACATGTTAGCATTGTCTCAGTGTGAAAAGGCTAATGAGAGCAAAGAGAACTAAATCATCAGTCGGGACTGTCTGGATATATGATTGCATAATGTTCTGTTAAATGCTAAAAAAGCACATTTAGATTTTCCAGACCACCAGAGTCTGGCCACTAAAGCTCCGCTCTACCCCCATGTGCGAAGTTTCTCTCTGGAGCTCTGATTAGCACGGCGTAATATCATCTACAAAGGAAAAGAGGGAGCGAAAAAGAAGTGAAAAAAGAAAAATAATCTATTCCTTCCTAACCTGGGGGTGAAATGAGGTCATTTCCTATTCTGCGACAACTCACACGCAGGCATAACCACATCTCGGCGCATGCACACGCAAGCGTTTCGGTTCTTGTTGCTATCTTTCACCCCAGAACAAAGGGCTCCCCGAGTCATCAATCAATTAGCATCTGAGACGCAGTCGGAGGGAGAGGGAGAGAGAGAGGCAGGTCGGGTTTCATTTACACAGACCGATGTGGGATTCGAGTGCTGGTCTGGCTCACTTTTCCTTCAGCGAAGACCGTCTATCTGTCTGTGCTCTGGATTATTTTTATAAAGCTTTTCAGTTACTGCGCGCTTGTCTGCGTGAGACAAACAAATACCAGTAGGGAGAATCTGCACTGGTGCGGGTTTTTGCGTTTGGGTCTGCGTGTGCGCGTGTGTGTGAGATCGTCTTACCTCAGGGAAGCTGCTCATGTTGATCATAATGAGCTGAGGTGATTTCATGGAGACCTGACCCAGCTGGTTGAGAGGGAACTTTCCATCTTGAGTCGTCACCATAATGTGATCCAGGGCTCCTAAACAAATACAGATAAACAGAATTGTTTATTACCTCCACCGAGGAGGTTGCGTTTGTTGATTTCAGTGTTTGTTAGGAGGATTGCGCAAACGGTTATGGAGGGATTTTCAGCTCTCTGCCTTACTTAGGAACCATTCAATTTTGGGAGTGATCTGGATCAATATCTGGATCCTGAGAAGTTTGTAATTCTTCACCATTGCATATGCTTCCACAAATATATATATTGGAGGTTTATTAATGATCAGAGTGCTTGCCTAGTTTACTTTATTTATTGACAATTTCAGGAACAATACCAGGGCAGTCAAAAATCATAAAAGAAAACATACAGTCGATCATTCAGCCAGACACATGGATCAACAACAAAATGGACAAACACACAGATATACGTGCAGTAGATGACACAAATGGCATGAGCGAGTAAAAAAAATGGCTGTTAAGAGTTTCCATGATCTAGTGCATTGTCTCTCCTCACTGTCAGCACTGAGAAAGGCAAAGGTAAGTTTGCCAACATGAGCTGACTTCTGCCCCTTCCTCCCTCCATCACTCTCTCCATCTCCCCCCCGTTCCTCCCTCACTCCGCCCATCCGCCCCTCTCCCCCTCTCCATCCCCTCCATCTGGCTAACCTCAGACGCAGTTGTTTCCTTCTCCTCTAACTCTGCCTTACATCACTCGCTCCCTGGTTACCCAATGGGGGCTGTGCTGCTGCTGCTGCTGCTGCTGCTGCTGGTGTGTGTGTGTGTGTTGGGGGTGAAGGGAGGTGAGCCAATGGTGTAATTTTCTTGATATGATCAATTTATCATATGATTTCAAGGGAGAAAGAAAAAAAAACCCTAGACATATCGGTCAGAGATTAGACACAGAAGAAGAAATTAAAAATAAGAGGTTGGTATGATGTGACGAAATGGATACCCATTATTTAAAGGCCACGCCCCGACTGACTCACTGACACACTGTCTACCTGCCAAATATTTTGTCTCCCTCCTTGACTTTAAACATGCGAGGGGTCAAAACTTGCTTGTCCCCTTGTCTGTCTCACAGTGCGTCCCCAGTGCGTACATGGAGCCCGTTCACGCCCATGTGTCCTGTGACCTTCTGCTTGTCCGTCTTTGTTACCTACACCTTGACAATGAGCACCAACACATCTGCAAGTACTTTCATGGGGGGTCATGCAGACAGACAGAAAAGCATTTCTTTTACTACAAAAAGTAGAGGGTGAGGAAGAGGGGGTACGGGCGACGAGAGATGGACAGACGCTAAGAGAGCATCTGCCAAATATCAGAAATCAGATAGTTGTGATTTGACAACTAACCAGTGGTTGCTAATCCTTTAAAACCGAGCGGGCCGGATTAAGTGTGAACACAATACCCTCGTGCTGTGTGATGAGCTCACAGCGTCTTTCAGCGGAGACGTATCTTTGAAAAGAGCCTGAGAATGGACGGCCATACCGGCAGCTCGGCACATGGACACAGCTGATGCATGCGTGCGGCGGTGGGCTGCCGAGCATCAGCATGTTAACAGCCGGGCTGAGGTTAGCATTTAGCTCGGAGGAAGGATGCACCCAAGTACCGCTTCATTGAGCCACGAGCACGGCTGTAGACTGCTTCTGGTTGGACGTCTCATCCACAAGGACGCGCTGCTGTTGTCAGACCACTTGTCTTGACCCCCAGCTTGATTTGACTTCCCTGCTGCATAGATAATTTATGTTTATCAAGCTCCAAAAGCTATCGTCAACTTAGAAGACCTCTAGGTACTGAGGTATTCTCCCGTACTGTTGTTGTTCAAAGTCCGATTCCACGCTGTCTTAACGTTGCCATGGATACGAAGACAGTTCTCCGGCCTGATCACCCATCTGTGACTGACAACAATGTGGTGGTCATGGCCCTGATCCCCTCTCTCTGCAGCTATCTGTGACTTTCTGCCGCACGCCACAAACAAACTCGTGCGCGAACACACACACACACAAGGCGTGCATTCGTGTCCACACAAGACAGCGCATACAGTCATATCGGCACGCACACGCATACACACAGAGGCACGCTCATAAGCTTAATGAGAGCCAGATGAGGGGTTCATGGAACAGACGCACACACATTTGCACCAGACACACACGTACGCACAAACACACACACACATTCAGACAACTGACGTCATTCCATTCCACCATCTCATCTCTCCTGTCAGCTCTAAGTCCTGCTGCCTCCCCGGATTACTGTGCAGCTGGACAGAAGAGGGGGGGTGGACGGAGCGGAGGAGAGCGGTGAGGGATACACAGATGGAGGGTGGAGACAGGGAGGATGACAGGATGTAGGGACGGAGGCGAGAGACACAGAAGGAGAACAGAAGAGATGGAGGGGACTCTCAAAAACGCTTGAAGTTTCTGTTCACGGGGAAAAGTGCCTTGTGGATCGATAAGAAACGTGAATTTGAAAGCGAGAGAAAGAGATTTGAAATGGCACGAGGACTGGAGCGCTGGAAACACAAGAGTGAGTAAGAGAGCGGTAAAGGGAGGGGCTGAAGATAGAAAGTGACTCAGGGCAAAAAACTGTTGCATGATAAATGGCGGAAGGAAAAGAGAAGAAGTTGAGAAGGAGATGAAAACTGGCCAGCTTAATGAGCGAAGGACAGTGAAACATTTGGACGAGGTCTGCATGACACGATGTGGAGGGTTTAACCAGAAAAATTGAGGTTGTGTTAGTGCTTCCGCTGCCTGCATGTCACGTAAAGGACAAACGACTACGCGGTAAGCTGATCAAACCTCAGAGAGAGAGAGAGTGAAATTTCAGCCGAGTTAACTGGGTACAAACTCAAGACACTTTCAGTTTTCGACGTCCGATTCCAGCGGCCACCTCCTCCCGCGGGAGCTTCCATTACACACCTCACCCTCTAACCCCCCCCCCAGGCCCAGCTCCCATTTGTTAGAACCCAGAGGCAAAGGGTCATGACCTGGATGTAGTTGGGGAAACAGAGGTCAAACTGGGGTCAAGGTGAGGTCATACGGGGGCTCCCCTCGCTCACGGCTCTCGGGGCGATTCGTCAGGTAGATGCAAAGAGGAAGGTCCTACTTACTAATGCCCTAAAGCATGTGGTGTGGCATTTCAAAAAATGAAGGCCTCTTGTGTCCAGAGCACGACGTGCATGAAAAATAAAGCCCTTACTTAAGTTACAATTAATTTATGTTCACCTGGTGATGTTTGGTACATCAACCAATAGGGCAGCCCCACATGTGACATTTGCACTCTCTATACTTCCTCTCTACTGTCGGTTTCTCTATCAAATCAAAAGTTCAAGAGGTCCCTCGAGGCGTTTCTTGGACGTCCGTGATCATGTGGATGCTCGCGGTCCAGCCAGAGGGATACAATGTTAACTCTGGCCCAGGGCAGAGGAAGCAGCGAAAGAGCGCACATTCGCGGAGATGCAGCCGGGGAACAACATTTGGAAAGAACGTGCATTCAAACTGCGGTCTCGCTCTGGGTAAACATTCGATCATTCTGGCTGAACTGCGGACATCCAGGAGAGCCGAGACGCACCTCGTGTTTATGGAAAATACATTCAAAAGAAAAACTTGTTGTGATTTTCCATGAGGCTAGCACAGGCGAGCGCCGAGGTCAAAATGGGGATTGCTACTGAGAATGGAACAATGACTAGCTGAGCAACTAAATTAAGCCATTGCCTTTGTGAGTATACTGCCGCTGCATTAAGTATTTTGCGATTTACTTCCTCTTATTGTTGCATCAAATGACCAATTGACATCACTGAAGAGTTGCTGTATGTATGTCAACATGTGTCGGTTATTTTTGTCTTCTGAGAAGTAACCCCAACTTTCAACATTCGAGTCAATGTGTTTGTGTGGGTTTTTGCCTTTTTGGTGACTCTTCTGCCGCATACGTAAGAGCGCGAGGAACGAAAACGAGAGGGGACACGAGGAGACATGGACAGACAGCAGATGTGAGAGGGAGTCCAGCGGAGGAACACTGCGGAGAGATAAGATGAATACCCAGAGAGGTTCGGATGCTGAGGTTGCGCGTGAAGTCGTCCTTCAGCGTGGTGAGCACAGCCGTCATGTTCGCCTCCACCTCATCCAGACTGATGATGTCTTCCACCAGAGCCAAATTAATATTCACCTTGGCTGACTGGCCCTTCACCTTAGCTTGGAAGATGAAGAGAGAGGAAAGAGGGAATGAGGAACAGGGTCTCGCATCCAAGAAAAAATAACATCTCGGCACAAACGAAAACTCCAAAGTTAGCGACCTGCTCACCGACCTTTTGCCTTCTTGGTGGCGTAGAGCCTGGCGCACGCAGCAGGGAAACGGGCGGCGCTGGGGCACAGAGGTGCCGCACTGACCCCGGGGGCGGCCGCCAGGGGAGACCTGACCTGTCGCACCAGGCGCTGGTACAGCAGGGGTCGCAGCAGGTTCAGATGATTCGAAGCCATAACTGAGTGGGAAACACACACACACACACACACACCAGCGTAGAAGTTGTTAGAGGACAAACACAGAGCGCCATCATTTCTTGTTACAAATGTCACAGAATCCCAGTTTATTCACAGATCACTTGATGTCAGCTGCAATGTCACATGCAACTTTTCTCAAAATGAGGTAGTAACGCAGAGCAGCCAGTAGGAGGTAGGCCTACATCTTGTTCTGGCATTAAAGCGCCAGACTCTCCTTCTCTATCTATCTCATGATCATATTCATCAGTAGAGCCAAAGCAATCAATGCTATATTTTCCTTGCAGTGTCAGTCATATCTCTTTGTGGTCTCCAAGAAGTGACATTTATTTTTATTTTTATTTTTCAACCACATAAATTACAGCACTGACTCACAGATGAAAGACTGAGCTTTCAAACAGAGTTAATACAAAGCAGAAAGTGGCTCCTATTTTCCCAATCACACATCACATCCATACACTCGTGCTCTTCCTCTTCCTCTTGCATGCAGACGCACCTGCGGGACAAACCTAAGTGTGCGCTCAACCCACGCACAAGTTGCTAAGGCATTCCTGGAGGGGAACCTCCCATTCAAGAAAACACACACACGGACGAACCACCTCCCACCTCGAAAGCCGGCTCTCGGGCGTGAACTGTGCCGCTGAACCTCAGCGTGCACACAAGCACAGGCAAACAACGCTCTAAAGCTGGTCTTTCAAAGTCAGCAGCTGTGAACGACTGGCGGTGTACTGCGGCCTGACTGACATCCTCCATTGTCTGGTGTGTGTTTATAACTGTAAACCTGAAGCTGTGAGGAGGGGGAAAAAAAGCAACAAAAAAAAACATACCGCTGATGTACAAACTATTTGGTCACACATGAGAGGAGCTTACCCAAAATGCATCCCCTTTCTGCGGCACCTCTCTTCTGGGAAGTGATATAGATTAGAAATTATTTTTGACTCAGAGCCCGACAAAACAAAACCAGATAGGAACTAAAAAGCCGAACATCTTTCTCCATCCATGCAAGAGGCTTCAGTTTTAAAAAAGAATTCTCATCACCAGACATGAATCGAAACTCGCCCAGTAAAACCCACTTCTCTGGGAAGTGATCACAAAATTCTGGTGGAAAAATACTTAATTCCTATATTTATATTTGAATATGTTTGGTGTTTTTCCCTTGGAAAAAAACATGTTTTGAAGTTTTGCAATAAAAAAATATTAGAATCATCCTTAAATAACCCCAAAGTTTGTAATTTGTGGATTGTAAACAGAATTAATCTTGGTGACCTTGATGGGAGGTGCGCCAACGCCACGAGTCCATGATGTTAGTCCAACATCATTTACCGAAATACAAACATAGTCCAATGGCAATATTTAGGCGAGACTGTGGAACACCACCAAAACAAAACCATAACAGGCTTTCGTGGCGGGCAGGTTTCCTGTCAAGCTGATATGAAACCGTGCACCGCGGTGGGGCAGATAGGCCGAGATGTGGGACAGTGATAGATCTCTTTAGAGATGAAGTGGAGCAGAAAAGCGCAGCACAGGTGTTCAGTGGGATACTGTAGCCTCATATCCTGTATATTTCACACACGGCTGGCAGCTGCAGACACACCTCTGCTTCTTTGAGCGGCAGGAGCCAGCTGGCGAACCCGCATGCTTTCTACCCACACACTTTACAGTTCAAGCAGAAAATAATGTGGTGGAGTATCTGACGATGCCCTGCCTCGTCAAATGAACTGTTGGTGTGGAGGCAGCAACTAATAACCATTTTAAGCATCAATTAATCTCTCACTTTTCTCACCTCCGAGAGCCCAAGGGAATATCTTCAAATCGCTTTTCCATGCCTGACTACCAGTCCAAAACCCAAATATTTTCATATACTATGCAATGTAATATAACAATGAAAAAAAAAACATCCTCACATTTAGAAGCTTGAACAAGCATGTGGTATATTTACCATTTCTGCTTGATAAATTACATTTTAATTGAGCACCGCAAATGTTGGGCAATTCATTTTACCTGTCAACCACCTTTACAGCTCTAGGTCACACTGTAAACATACTGAAATATGTCAGTAACAGGAATCTGGCTCGACTGACTCATAGAGATAATCCTGTATTTGGTTTTGCTCCCGAAAATTCTCTGGAAACTTAAAATGACACTTTTTTAAAAAATCGTATAGTCCACTGAAAGGAATAGGAGCTCGTAAATTTCACATGTGCTATTCCATATTGAACGGATTTGCAGCTATATATGCCGATATGGGGTGGTGTATTATTTGCATTGTTATTATTATTATTATTATTATTATTATTATTATTATTATTATTATTATTATTATTATTATTATTATTATTATTCAGTCCTGACCCGGCTGATTTAAAGCTTTATTTAGGATTGGTAATTGAGTAAAATTACACAGAAAAGGGCGCTGTTGAATTGGAAACTAAATTAGCATAAACTTGCATATAATGAGGATAACAAGCTGGTCCTGACACTTTATGTCAGTGAAATCGTGTGAAGGTCGATGCTGTGACTGGCGAAACAAACGGCACGTGCCGCGGCATAAAATCTCCCATAAACTGATTACACGTAGCTGCTTCACGGTGAATTAACGTTAACTTTAGCGTACCGCGACTGTCAAAATGCAAAAAAACGGAACGATACTCACTTTCAGGTTAGAAGTCTTTACAGAAGCTTGCTAGCTTCAGAGAGAAACATCACGGGGAAGCCACATTTGACATGCACGACGTTATTTTCACGCGCCGACGCTCGATCACTTCCGGGTAGATGTTTCAAACGCTACACGAGCCACGCCGAATGAGCGGGGTTCCCGTGTGAAGCGAAAAAAACACACGACCCGAAAGGACGCGGGAGTGGCGAAAAATAAACCGAGTGCTCCCTCTCGGCCTACCATACAGCCAAACAAACTACGTTATAACCCTGCGCCTTTGTTGTCAGACGACGACTGTTCATCGTTCGAGCTAGCTGAACTCGGCCGTTTTGTAAGAGCAAAACTTAAAATAAGAATGCTTATGATGAATAGTATTACCTTTTGACGCAGCTAAATCATCCCGAAAGTGGGATCGGGGACAGACTGGGTCGAAGACGTCAGCCGCTACTCGAGGAAGTTTGACAGAACGAGGCGGTAAGATGATACTGTCTCAGCTAACCTATTGCTAACTGCTCGTATAAAACAGACTGTTACCTGTTTATTAGGTACATTGATATAATTGTGACTGGATACTTTACCCCTCGGTCGTTTGGAACTGGTTTTATTTTATGCTATCGGACCACCGTAATTCGATAAAGGGTAGTGGTCCGTCGATTAGTCCGCTGTTAGCTAAGCTAACGTTAGCTCGTTGGAAGTTAATGAGAGAACTTCGGATGTGCTCTCCTTTGTGGTCCTGCAGGAACGGAGCGTTTTTGATGACAACGTGAATAGAGATAACTCACCCTGCATCATTTCTGCTCAAAATTAGTAGTGGTGCGGCTAGGTATACATACTGTACATGTACACTATTTATTAATTTTGCATTAACCATATATACTGTTTGAAATGACATAACATGTTTCCTCAAACAAATCGCTCATGGTAAATAAGTAAAAGGAGAAAGGACAATGTCTGAGTAACCTGATCATAACATTTTAAATTATTGAGCATCTTCAGCAGATTAAGACTTATCTCACCTCTCTCACTGTATATTGTTCCATACCTTAGTCTTACAGTGGGTGCTAGTACTATCCATATATTATTAACATTATTTATATATGTTATGGTAACTTTGTTTGACTTATTCTACCTTCTACCCTGTAATAAAGCACTGATCAAGAGTCTTGGCACAGTATTGAGAGTTGAATATCTTCAAGCAATTGAACATACAGATGATCAGTTCTTCTCTGCTCAGTTCTCTTCTTTTTTCCAAATGCCTTTTGACCAATCCCATAAACCACTGTGCTTTTAGATATTATACAGTGCATTTTTTCTGTAAGGAAATATGCAAGTCTTCTGATTAACATCTTAATTTTTTTAAATTGTGCACTCCCGCTTGTTTTCTTAATGGCGCTTGAGTAGAATTTTGAATTAAATAGGACTTAAGAATTAATTGAATAATCCCAATTTTATCCTTGTATGCCTAATTTCTCGGCCCTCTCTTTCTGCCTCCCACAGAGTACACATGTCGTCTGCAGCGGAGACGGTGGAAAATGCCTCCATCCTTTCAGAAAGTGTGGCCCATGACGGAAACCGCTTGTGGATAGGCAACATCGATCCCAAAATCACAGAGTGAGCGAATACACTTTTCTATAACAAACTTTAGCATCGCAGCTGAAATTACTAGCGTGACAGTGTAATTATTGCACCCTAAAATCAAGCCATCACATTTTAAGATCTTACTTAGTTATTACAATAAAGAACAATTTATATTTCATTACAAATATAATCATACTTAACTGAAAACCCAAACGAAAAATAAGGTTAGTGTTGGATTTTAGCAGCAACAAGTGCTCAGTCCGATGTGGCTGTTAAACAGTCCATGTTATGAACCTGAAGCTTTTTAACTTGCCTGGCTCTGCCTCACAGAGGGGCAGCGCATTGTGTGTGTGTGTGTGTGCACAAATGATTGATTAACTGTGTGCGCAGTGTGTGTGTGCGTGCCGCAGCCTGAGACTGAGCAGACAGGGCTGGGTGTGTGAAAGAGAGGCACCGAGGCGTGGAGACCTGCTGCGCTAAGGAGCAGCCATCATTCCTCACTCACCTGCCCTGTTTACTCTCTCTGTGTCAGTCTGGAGCTGATTGTGTGTGTGTGTGTGTTTGTGTGTAAGCACGTTTAAGTACGCAGTTGATGTTTGGGTGGCAGCTGGTAGAGGTGCAGGCTTCAGCACACCGAGGCGTCTGTGTCCAATATTAGCGTCTCGCTTTACACAACATCCTATGCGCCGGCACAACATCCTTCGGTTGTGTTGCGTTAGCGCGTGGGGACGCGCGTGCAGCGGAGCGCGCGGAACTCCGAAAGCGAGAGGGTGAACGCACCCTCACGTACGACGCGACTGGGAGGAGGTAGTTGGGTTTTTTTTTTTTTTTCGGGGTGAGGGGTGTGTTTGTGCGCCTGTGGGGGCTGCTGGAGAATGTATGGGCCGCAGCTCTGGTGGGAGTCTAGACAGGCGTTTCCTTCCCCTTCCCCTGCTCTGCTCTGCCTCTCTCTAAATAGCCCGCTGCTTCACAGCATGGAGGGAAAACAAGAGAAATGCCCGTGGCCCCCGATGCTGATTGGGAAGATTAATTAGCTCCCGGGAAGCGTACGCAGTACTCCCTGTGTTCGTCCCAGTAAGCCGAAGCAAAACTCTGCGCGGAGGAGGAATGTCGACCTGAGACGCAAGGTGCTGATTATGAGCTCATGAGGCCAAAACACTGAACAACACACCACATGAATGTGAAATGGCTTTTGCTTGTTGCAGTTTTCTTTTTCTTAGCTAAATAAAGGCATTACTTTCATATTGTATTTGGACGTACAAATTGGGGAATTCGAAGGAATCGGATTCCGTTTTGGTTGAGCAAGTATCAGATCAATCAGTGCGTGATGAGGTAAGCAGCCGGCACTTGTTGTCCTCTTGTCAAACAGATGAATTACGGGCCGGCATTGTGACTGAACTCAAGTTGCCGCTCCTGATAGCTTGCAGTGATGTGACCAGACCTGGGAAAAAAATGCATTCCAACCATGCGACTCTTGAACGAAACGTGCTTGTTCTTCTCTGGACACTCTTGCCGTGCCACAGAAAAACTGAGATGCTCGTGCCGCCGCCCTCGTAAATGCTTGGCGAAGACGACTGACGTAAACCTGCTGCAGGACCAGTGAGTTCACGCCTCACTGTCAGAGGAGCTCCCGCGCAGTATCCAGTTTACACTGAAAAGACCAAAATTTTTCCTCACATTTTGCACGGAGCAGAAACACGGCAGGTGTAACCGCAGTTTTCACCACAGTTTCATGTTTTTGTGCTTTTGGCCGCAAAGAGGGAATTTCTCATTAGTGGTAATCCATCACCCTCCTCTCTTTGTTCTCTCTCCGGCCCTCTTGCTACATTTGAAGTTGTGTCTGGAAGCTATCTTGGTTTTTGTAAAAGCTCTTGTAACCGTCACGTGCCTCAGACTGTCCGGTTTAGACTTTTATAAAATAATGCCTGGAAAGGTTGCAGTTAGTTGCCTTGTCAGAAAGCCAAACCGCTCAAACCCCGCCCCCGACCTGCATTTTTCTGGATCTGAATCTTTTTGCCCATCTTTTGACTCACTCCCCCTTTCTTTCCTTCCTTCCTTCCTTCCTTCCTTCCTTCCTTCTGCCTCTCTGCTTCCTATCTCTCCTACCTGACTTCTCACCTCCTCCTGTCTCTTGGCCTCTCCTCCTCCACCTTTCACCTTGCCGTCAACATCCCCTCTCTGAACTTTACCCTGCCTCTCCCCCACCTTTCCCTCCCTTTCCTCGTCCCCTCTCCTCCTCTTCCTCCGGTGGTTTTTACAACCCCCAGGAGGAGCGGCCCATTGTGGTTTCGGCTCACCAGCATCCAAAAATGTTCTTAGAGTGTCTGGCATCCAATCCTCTCACATTTACACACATGCACAAACGTGCAGCATGTATTTATCTGAATATTTAACAGCATTAAAAAAAATCCTCAGCGCATGACAACAATTTAGCAATATGGGTGCATCGGCTAAAACGACTACCGTTCCTATTTCCTGATCAGTGCTGTGGGGGTTCAGAGTTGCACAATGACAAACTATTGTAGTATAAGAGCGCTATAAGGAAAATGGTAAACTTTATTTCAGCCGAGGCTTTCCTGTTTAAATGAGCCCAGTGCAGGAAGAGCCACCTTCACATGGGAGGCTTAAAGGGTGTTGTCTGGGAAAAGCAGAAATTCTCCTTGGCCCTAAGGCCTCCAGGGAGTCGTAGAGGGGTGGAAGACATTAGCAACCTGTAGCTCAAACCCGCACTTCACCCATGGCGTCCCACGTTGAGTCCCATTCTCTCTCTCTCACACTCACACACACACACACACACACACACACACACACAGGAGGAGCACGCCTGCACATTAACGTCATGCGTTTGTCTTTGTGGTGAGACACGCGCGCACCCGCACATGCACACCAACCCCTGCAGGACCAAAAAATAACAATCAACTAAACAATAAAATGGCGATGTCATTAATTCCTCTTGGACAGTTATACAAAACACCTGGGGTCATTCTTCGGCCTGGACAGTCACACAAACCCATGGCACCGCAAGAAAAACACAGGAAGATGTCTGTTGATTTTTTTTTTTTGGCACATATTCGGTTTTATTTTGGGTTTATTAGCCCCTTAGCGCAGACGACATTTTGCATGTCACAACAGGAAAGGCCCAGGTGTAAATAATAAAATAAATGATGGTTGAATTCCATCTAGCTGCTTCAGTTTCAGGCTCCTGGCTTTTGTGCATGCCGCCACGCTGTCATGGCTTACTGGGACACTTGAATAGAGCGGACATCCACCACTGATGTTTTTACTAACACCTCTGCCTTTCCTGCTGTGGCAAACCAAAGCATCAAATGAAATGAAATAGTTTGTTTTTTTTCTCCATTAATCTGCCCGCCTTGACCGCTTTGGTTCGTACTTACGAGGCGAGGCAACGTGAAACTAGGAAGTTAATGGATTACTGGGGTGGTCCCGTTTGTTTCATTCAAGTTCATGTAACACGGCTCTTCACAGCCGCTTTCACCGACTAATAAAGATGATGCTGTGGACCACCAATGAACTCAGACCATCCTATGTTCTGCATGCACACAAATAAGAATATTGTACATTGATGTAATTTCATTCACAGTAACTTTGGCAATGAACGTAGTCCACATGCGGCCCTGAAGTCATTGCTTTTTTTACACCGTCACAAGAATTTTTTTTTTCCCATGGAAGCTGGTGGTCAGTCACACGTACAGATTCACACCCACTGCATATCTCTTCAGTGACCACATATCTATGTTCACTCGTAGCCCCGGGCAGGTCCCGCGCCAGCCAGTGGACGTTGTTTGTGCAGAGCCGGGTGCTCAGGGGAGACCCGAGGCTTCCTCTGTTTTATTCCCTCATTGTCCTGCTGCCGTATCCTCAGCATTGTCTCAATAAGAGATTTACTGTCACCGGCCTGCCACGGCAGCTGGCCTGCTGCTAAGAAGGTGTCACGGGGGAGAAAGCTGCCGTTCTCATTAGCCGCACTTGTCACATTCACAGACAACACGGCTGGCAAATATTACAGTGTGGAACAGATCTCGGTGGCTGCTTCACAGGGTGGGCTCAGCGCCTGTGATGTTTTGATCATCATGGAGATGTGGGATGAATTTGGTCTGACATTTCCCAGAATACTGATATGGACTGATTTTATATTTGCCGTCGTTATTTCACTAACATTTACATTAAGTACTTGAAATCTTAACCCTTGTTTTTCTCACCATTTGACTCTGTCATCCCTTTCTGCTTCTTCCCTTCACCCCTTTGCGCCCTCCTTGGCAACTCCCCCTCCCCCGGCAGGTATCACCTGGTGAAGCTGCTGGAAAAGTTCGGCAAAGTGAAACAGTTTGACTTCCTGTTCCATAAGTCCGGGCCTTTGGAGGGCCAGCCACGGGGGTACTGCTTTGTCAACTTCAGCACCAGAGAGGTACGCGCAGCACACTTTAAGATTATTTACTTAGATTTAATTTTATGTTTTTATTCATTGATTATTACAACAACATGGTGTGTGTATCACTAGTTTTGTTTTTTCATGCAAAAGTCTTGCAAACGAAGATCACAAAAAAATTTTTAATTGATAAAATGCCACAATTTGGCAAGCACTCTCAGTAATATTAATATTACACATCAGTACACATCAGAACAGTACTGCATTTGAAGGAGGACGGTGGGGTGATAAACTTCTGCGTCTGCTGATGTGTGGCACACAACACAAATGCATCCTGTACTCAAACTTTACGAGATGCCGGGGCCGTATTGTGTGTGTCATACTGAGGTGGGCCATGTTCAAAGAAGAAAAAAAAGGAGGTTCCTCAGCATTCACGGGTTCAGCGGGCAGTATTTGTTTTGGAACGGGTCTGGGGATTACGATAAACATCTAGTTTCACAGCTAGTGTCTGTCAGTGGGATGTGAAGCCTTCCCAAAAGAATTATACAGAGGAAGCTGTGTGTTTATCTGCTGCTCTCGCACATATTTAGACCATCCCCCCACCACACACACACACACACACACAGATAGAAATACTTCGTCAGTGTAATTTAATTTCAAAGCCACTTTCTGGTTTGATTAGACGAAGCAACATTTTCTCGCACCGCCTCTCAAACGCACGGCCGAGACAGACATGTCAGTTGTGGTCTGTCTGCAGGCAGCGTGGCGCATCATCATCCACTATTGTTTCTGCCGTCTCTGTTGCGAGGACTAATGATTTAATGACTGGAGTGCAATCATCATGGCTGATTTTTTTAATCACAATTGTTGAGAGAAAAAAAAAAAAAAGATGTGTTCCTGTTTGTCTCTCTGTGAATGCTTGCAGGAGGCAGAAAGGGCGATCCAGTGTTTGAATGGGAAGCTGGCTTTGTCCAAGAAGTTGGTCGTGCGCTGGGCGCACGCACAGGTGAGGGTGAGTGTCAAAATCCGCTTCCGTTTTATAAAACTTGCATCCTGATGACTCAATGCGTCAGGGCACGGAAAAAAAAAAAAAAACAGATCATGGCTGCAGCTTGTGGTCTCCTCTGCAGCCACAGATGGACACCAGACCGGACATTTTAGAGAAATAACCAATCAGTTTGAGGATAAAGAATTTTCACTTGCACTGGTACCAACTCGTGAACTATCGCAAGCATCTGTTTTCCCATCGCTACTGCAGTAGCCGGTGTATGGAGAGCAGTGGTATCCCAGCACGGCTTATGCCTGTCTCTTAACAATGGACAACCTACTGGCAATGGGTGAAGGGATATCCTGTATATAGACGAATCACGCCCTACACACACACACACACACACACACACACACACACACACACACACACACACAGACACACAAACACATAGTAGAGTGAGGTCAAGGTCAGCGCTGCCGCCTCTGAGACAACATGCTGTGGGATAAATCTGCTTACAGATTCCTCGTGCCCGTGCTCGATCCACCCCACTCAGATTAGCAGCTCTGATTATCAGTGCTGTGCTTCCTCATATTTGCCAGTTTTGGCCTCGTTTCATCTCTACAACGAATGGACGTTCCTCAAATTCAGCACTGCATCGCCCGGAGGCGGGTCTGGATTCCATACATTTTCATTAGCAAATCGTCACAATTTCTTTTCCCAGGAAAAACACAGGCATCACCGAGCCACATGCAGCTGATGTATCCTGCAGATTTTATTTCAAAATGTATTTTCGTGGGAAGATATGGCTCTCCCTGCCTGTCTTGTCTCGTCTGTCTGTGCACGTGCACCGTGCGCAAATAAAATTTTAAGCGCGCAGCAGCACATCGACATCGTAGGCGTGTGCCGAGCTGAGTGAGGAAGCGAGTGAGGGGTGAAGTCTGCACGGGGATCCTTCTTCCAGGAACGTGCTTGCCGCTTTTTTAGTGCACAACTGGCCTGGCTTGAAACGCTGTCGAAATGCAGCAAGCAGAGGGGTCTATCCTCACATCATCCCTTATTCTGACCGTGAACCCCAGTTTGTCACACCGATGGGCACCAAGAGAAGAGGATGGAGAAGCATTTGGAGGTTTATGAATGATTTGACGCCAAACTCAACCGCAGGCATAGTTATATATCCCAAAACCCGTCCTGTAGAAGGCGGCACCACTTGGCTTATATCAAGATTTGCCGGAGCCTTAAACCGGCTTCTCCGGCAAGCCTTGTGTGCATGCTGGCAATGTCTGGGCATTTTCTTCCGCCCTGTTACAGAACCCCAGCCGGCCCACTGTAGCAGGTTTTGCGATCCAGGCTTTCGGTCAGAGACAAAGCTCGGCAACAGCCGGAGCCTCACGTTTAAGCACCGTCCCCCGGCGCTGCTGACGTTGGGAGATGACGGAAGCAGTTTATAACACCGGAGAGACCGGCAGCTTTCCACCAGCGGTGGATATAGCAAGGCCTGTTCCCCGGCCGAATCCAGCCCAGAAGCGACATGTCGGGATTAGTGAGTCAGAGACGGTCGGTGCCGAAGTCGCCATCAGATTTCCAGGCTTACATCTTGACTCGATTACATCGCTCTCGAAGGGAGGAAATCACGGTGATGAACGTTTGAGCATCGACGTGTTTGATCCAAGTCTTTTCAAACGCCACGGAATTCCAAATCGACTGTTTCAACAGTTTAACGACTGTGTCTTCATTCATTACCGTATAGTTTTATATTTATCAGTGTGCAGTTCAGCCAATTTGTTACGCATGCCACATTCAAACTTTAAATGATTAGTCGGTCGGTTGTTTAGTCAGTCGACAGAACATTAATCTGCAACTATTCTGATAATCATAACAGTTTAAGTGCCTTTTATAAACAAAAAATGGAATATGAAAGTTTGAATGTTCTAAAAGTCTTCTATCAAAGTTAAGTGGAGATTTATCTCTTTTTAACTCTCGATCTCACAAAAGAAGCCACGTGAATGTATCAGCTCCGACTTGGGAAACTGAGATTTCAATTCAATTTAATCTTAAGAAAATCATCTGCAGAATGATCAAAACTGACAATGATCTATGATTTTTCAATCTTCTCATCACCAACCCTCTGTGAAGACATTGTGAGCAACAGGTTCTAATATGTTAAACACCTAAAACCTAAAGTGCAACTATTGGGACACATTTTTTATGCATTCCAGCCACATGCCTGTACAAATAGGTGGAAGGGAAGGGTCCTGGCTGGTGGAGTGGTCATTGTTTTAGACCTATTCTTGCTATACATGTTATTTATTTCTTGGTACAGAATGCAAGATTGTGTGTGTGTGTGTGTGTGTGTGTGTGTGTGTGTGTGTGTGTGTGTGTGAGAGAGTGAGCTTTTGTGCATGTATGTAACTAAACTTGATTCGGTGCCACCAGCTGCGACATAGATTTCTAAACATCATATCTCGGCCAACTGCTGCACTAAAACACCAGGATGACTCGCTCGTACCCCGTCATGTGACCATTGTTTTGTTTTTGTCTTCTTTCTTTTTTTTTGTTGTTCTACACAGGTCTCAAGAATTCTGTTTTGGCTGGTGGAGATGTTTGGAAGGTGGTTTTTGAAAGGAATGAGTGCAGACGGTTGGTTGCTCGCTCCTCAGCTGCTCCCACTTTATCCTCCCCTCCTGCCTAAAGGGGAGGGACTGTGAGCCGGACACACGGTCCTGTTTGGATTCTGTCTGTTTGACCGGACACAAACAGAACCAGTGATACGGTTTAATAGCGCTCATCTTTGTGGGAGGAAGCTGGAGTTGGCTCTCCAGAAAATGGCTGTCAGTATTTATTAGGAGGTCTTGACAGTCGCTACACGTCTGGCGGACACGATTCCTTCTTATTCTCCGTCTGCTTCCCTTTGGTATTGTTCCTGTTCAAACTTAGCATTAAAATGTGTCTCGGGCGCACGTAAATACAGATGCCATCGCATTTAAAATCCCTTTGAGAGTATCGCTATGACTGTGGCACAAGTCCTGGTACAGAAAAACAAGTGATGCCCATGTTTTTGTGTATTCAGCAGGAGTGTGAATTCCAATCTTATTAGTCATGACAACATTTTAGATACAATTTGATGCCGGTTGTGAGCTGTAGTCTGTATACTCAGCATCTGGACAGTCTGCATTATGCCTGGCTGCATGGCACTAGGTCTGAACAGGACAGGAGTCGCACTGACTGTCTGCTTCTGTTTGCCTTTTGTATTCTGTGAATCTATTTCACCCCCTGTTTGTCTCTCCCCATCTGTCCGTCCATCGCCGTTTTCTGTGTGTCATGTTTTCCGTTGTGTTTTGTTTGTTTGTGTTTTTTTTTTTTTTTTCACGCGTCTCCTCCTCAGAGGTTCGAAGGTTTCCGCAACGACAAGACGATGCCCCCGAGCCTGGAACCGTCGTGCAGTGGTGCGGCGGAGGAAGGGGCCGTGGCAACCAATCACCTCAGGTTGGCGCAGAGCACACACCACGCCATTCTTTCTGTTGCATCTGCAGTATTTCCTCCCCTCTCAGAGTATGGCCGCATTAAGACGGCCAAATTTAAGACTAACCTTGTGGTTTTGACTCCCAAAACCTAGGCCTTTTGAAAATTGCCAGATGCCCCCTGCAACGCAATAAAGTAAACGTCGTCCAAAAGCGCGCATCGTTATCCCCATTTGAACAATAATGCATCCTTGGAGCAGCTTTTAAAACACTTTCCCCCGCAGGCTATGTTGCAGACAAGTTTCCTTTTGAGCGCACCGGGCTCCTTTTAATTAACCTGAGTAGCACATCTGCCTTCACACATTCTCTGCCGTGCACAAGCTCGGCCACTGAAATTATTACAGGAGACCTTGTGGGCTTGTTGCTTTCACCACAAACCACAGTTCAAGTCGAGTTCATCTGGACTAACGCTTAGGTTCCACAAAGCGTCTGGGTGGAAGTGTTGAAGTTCTGTCAAAGCAAAATTAGAGCATGTTCCATTATTGTGGCTACACTTGCAGCCTAACATTCACATACGCACGTGCGCGCACATATGCGCCTGCGCGTGCGCCTGTAAGCACGCCAGTCAAAACGGAGCAACGTTAAGTCTGTAAAAGGCCTCTTGTGCTCGCAGTTTCTCTCGCAGAGGCGACGCAGTACGCGCGGCATGCTATTGGCTCAGGGGTTTCTTCTCGGGGGAAAGGCTGCACACTTCCATTCCAGCGTAAACTCCCAACATCACGCTCCCCGTGCAGCACAAGAGGGGAAACGTAAACACTCTTGTCCCGCTTCCCCCCCCAGTGCCCCCTCCAGACATCCCCTTCCGCTCGCGCTCACTCGTTCCCTCATTCGCTCTTCGTCCCACCTGTACCATCATTTCTCTCGCAGCCTCCTCTCGGCTGCTCCTTCAGCCTCTGCTCCGCTACTTAAATACAGATTTTCCTCCGTTTTTTCCCGCTGCACAACTGGTCTTCTCTTGCTGGTACTTTTTTTTCCTCCTCCTTCTTTATTTGTCTCCCCATACTAAGAGCGCCACTAACTCCTCTTCTCTCCTTTTTCTTTTTTTTGTTTTTTCTTCTTTTTCCTTAGCACGAGTGCTAAGATACGCGCCATCGAAGCCAAGCTCCAGATGATGGAGGAGAATCCAGATGATGACTACTCGGGCCCTTCGGCCTACGTTTACAACAAACCGCCAGAGAGGAAACGCTGGGAGCCCTACTCTAAATCACACCACAATAACCAGAGCAGGCCCTTCCGCAAGTTTAGGAGATGACCCCATCCTCCCTCTCATTCTGGAGACCCCCCCATCCCCCCTACCCTACTCCTGAGCCCCCCACCTACACACAAACAGACTCTTCACTAGATACTATACAGACGTTACGCGTTCTATCTGAGAATAAAAGATTTTTCAAGTTGTTCAAAACACTTTCAGAAACCAGGACTCTTTTGGGAGTAATCGCAGCCACCGCGGCCAAGTACCTGAAGTGTTTTAGGTTATTTTGGGTTACGGTATCATTAGTTTGCATTGAGGCTGAAACACGTTCCCTACCTGAGTCCTGCGCAGTTTGGATCCCTCACCAGTCTGCTCTCTGGCTTTTTGCATTGAACGCAGGTGAGTCCTACAGCTGCGAGTCACGTGACGCTCAGTTGCGACAGGAAAGGCAAACGTTAGTATTAAGGAGGGTGAACGCTGATTCTCTTATTGCTTATGACATGTTTTTTTGTTTGTTTGTTTTTTTTAACTTTCAGATCATTTAAATAAGAAAAAATGAGAGCCTTACTTTGCAGGGTTTGTCTTTATTTAATAAGTAAATGAAGAGGAAGAATTCCAACTAAAAAAGATTTGTTTTAATGGAGTTGAAATGATAAGCCACGAGCCACTCAGCGACACTTACTAGCAGTGTTGGTTGCAATTTTTTGTGGAGTTCCTTTTTCCTAATAGTTTGCTTTTGGTTTTTGGTGCTTTTTTCTTGAATCTAATTTTCATACAACTGCAGTCAAATTATCTTGCAGATATTATAGTATTAGATTGTCAGAAATTTGCTAACCAGCTGAATCTTATCAATGGTAGATGGTTCAATAGAATACTAATTATGGCAGAGCCACCAATACCAATCATGGATCCAAAAATGCTGTCCTGAAATATTGCAGATTAAAAAAATAGAAATACCACAATACCACAAATTGATAATCCTGTTTAATATACCATTATCATGTTTTGATGCTCGGTTCACCCCCTCCCCCCGACATACTGAATATTAAATACTCAAATATTCATTTTTAAGCACTCCCCCAAAACGTTTCTGCAGAAACAGGGCCTTTTTTTTTAATGAGGGTATAATGTGGAAACACTGAATGATAAAATATAAACTTTGTTCTCGATCTGTGTGTTGTCACGATGGAGCTTTGGATGTGATCTGAGTTGTGTTTTCCCCTGCAGGTGAGAGGCTTAAAAGAAAAACTTCGAATGGCTCAAAGACAAAACGTGTCGACCCAAATTGAAGGCTGAATTTGTCAAGCGTAAGAATAGATTTGCCGACCACAGGTCTTCTGCAGAGCCACTGTTTGTTGTTGCTGTTGGGTTTTTTACATTTTATTTCATTTTTTAACCGAGAATACTGAACTCACAGATAAGGTTAAATGACTGCAGCAGGGATAGAGATCGGTAGAATAATTATTGCGTTCGCACTGAATAAGTCAAATCCTACCTCTTGACATTACCCAGTCTTTTTTGTTTTTTATATTTTTAAAGTTCTTTGTTGTAAAGCCACTCACCCTTTTTGCAGAATCTCTCTAATGTTCATTATATCGCCTAAACAATTTCTTTGCCGTGTGTATTTACTTGTTTTAAAATAAAAGGCGTATTCCTTAAGATAATTTACATGCATTTCTCCTTTAGAATAACGAGGTTTTTTCGGTCTGGATTATTTTTGTTAGCACCGTTTCTGAACTGTAGATTATAGGCCTACAGATCATTGTTAATCCTTGCAGACGGCCAAATGATTGACACATCGATCCACGCCGGTGTGTGGGCTCGTTACACATCCTGTAATTATCAGGCTTCCCCCTTTGGTGAAAATACTCCGAGAATTTACTGAGCATTTAGTTTCATCTGCATCATCTCCTCTGCTGTTTGCATGAATATTAATAGACTCTCTTTTTTCATATTTAAATAAACATATTAATATATGATTATATAGAGAGAGATTTTGGGCTATATGGCTATATCGCACTATGTATGGTTATTTATTGAGGCTATTATTAAGAATTTTGAATCAGTCTAATAACGAAAGCAAGCCCTTTTTGTTGAGGATTAAATCGAGGATTAAAATAATTATTAGGAAAACAATTTAACTAACATCATATAAACGAATCGATTAATTTTCTATTTTATAATATGGAATTTTAATAAATCCATTAATGATATTTTTTTCCTTTTTTAAACTTTTAATCATTTTTCTGCAAACGTGGATAGGCTACTGCTCGAACCAAAGCAGCTCCAACTACAACGGTCTACAAGAAGCTCTATTTATGTATGTACGTTAATTATTACGTTACGGCCTATACAGTCAGCGCCAGTTGTATATTTCCAGTAGCAAATAAATGGCAATTATATAACTAACTATAACTGGGTGTTTTCTCCCTCTGGCAGCCACTATAAATGCCTGAGATATCAAACATACACCAGCAGAGTTTGAGAGGTTTCTGTCATAACTGTTCCAAACTGTGTCCACCCTTCTCACGCAAATGAAACTCTTTCCTCGCCCTCGCCCTCCCTCCTTTTAACTATCAGGCCGTGGCCAGAGAGCCACACAAACTTTCACTGCAGCTCTCTGCAGAGACACCCTGGTTCTCTTTTCTGTAGCGCTCTCGTCGTCTTTGCAGTCTCTCTCTCCCTCCCTCTCTCTCTCTCCCTCTCTCTCTCTCTCGCTCGCCCTCTCCTCCTGCACCTATGAAGCCTCGGAGTAAAAGCTGCCAACCCCTCAATTTGATTCACTTCCTGTAGTCCTTCCCAAAAGTGGAGAGCGGGAGGAGGGGGGGGGGGGACGGGGAAAGGAAGAAATCTTTCTGTTCTAAATAAGGCTCTCCGAGGAGCGGCGAGCAACTCCTCGTCTCCGCACAGCTTCAGAACTTGTGTGAGTGGCCGGTCAGACCATCGCAGTGTTTCAAACCGAGAAAACATTTTTGCGGTAAAGAGAAAAAAAAACAAATAACAAAAAAACTGTGCCTCAGACACACCAGAATCCACGTATGGTAGCCTACGGATGGTACAAGTTTTGACGCCCATCGCCGACTCTTCCCACTGATTCCACGCACCGAATTTGGAGACACTGCTCGCTGTGAGACTTCAGGGGTTCATGTACTGGAAAAATGAAGTTTTGTCCCCTCTCTCAGAGGGAAATAAGATTCTGTCCGACGGAATTCCCACGAAGCAGGTAGTAACCCTTTGGAAGCGGCCGTCTTGAGCTGCATGCTTTGTGCATGTGAAAAATGTTCAAATTATAAAGTATCTGTGCACTGATTGGGCCTTTGCTGTTTAATTAGGACTGAATTTGCTTTTTCGTATCGTTGAGATGTGTTACTAGTGATTTGTGGCGTAACGATGCAATACGTTTGAAATGATCCCTGAATTTACGCAAATGTTTGTTTGGGGTTTTTTTTTGTTTTGTCGTCTTTTTACGAGCCGATCCGCTGATGCGGTTCATTTGTGTAGCCCACCGCGTCGTGCGTGTGCGACTTTTGTGTTGATGTTTTGTCTCTTCTGTGATGTCACAAGAGTCGCCGCTTGTTTAGCTGCCGAGATCAGCTGCACGCGCCGGCCGCCGTGAAGAGGCACGCGCCTCTTCGTTGTGAATAGCGTGATTTGCGATCCTCGAGCCTCTCGAGCGCCGCCAATTCGCCCGAGAAGAATTAGATTTTAATTACAGCCATTAAAAAACAAATTTGCAATTCTTTTGGGGGTGACCCGTTGCCTCTCTCTGATTGACAGTTGAAATTGACACTCCGGGTCCCTCTTATCCAAGGCGTTTCAAGCTATTTGTAATTACAGGTAGTTTTTTCCTCCCTCCCCCCTCCACTCCCGTGTCCTGGATTGCGAAGAAAATACTATTATTCTGAGAGGATGGGTTAAGGGCAGGAGGAAAAAAAATCAATCCAAATTGAAATAGCTTCATTAAAATGTGCCTTTTGTTGTGGGAGTGGGAGGGGGGCTTTTTAACAGTTATAACCGGGCTTTATTGTCAGGGCTACTTTATATAGGAGTAGCCCCGAAGAGCTGTCTGCAAATGTCAACCGGGGATTTCTCGGCTGAAGATGAGACGGGAGAAGTGATGAAGACTTGCCGCTGACTGAACGCTGTCTTGTAGGTGATCTCCACGGAGCATCAGAGTACACCGGGAGCCTCGCGCTGCAGTGTGGACTCTAAACACGCGCCAATGGTGAGAGCTTTCTGTTTATTTTATTTTATTTTATTGAAGTTATGGATAGTTCTGTGCGCCGAGGAAACCGTTTGACCCGTGCTCATCCATGGCACGTGGAAATATAATTAGGATTCATACAAGCAGATTTTTTTTCCAAAACTGTGAATTACGCGCGCGCTGGTAAAGCCTATATATATATATATTTATATATCATGAAAATGGCGACATCCGTGTGTTTGCTGAGCTGTGCTGGTGCTCTCTTGCAGTCTCACTCGGACGGAGAATCCCAGCGGTCCAACATGGAGCGCGAGGACACCCGCTCGTCCCCGAGCACCCCGTCCACCCCCTCCGTGTGCTCGCCGACCTCCTCCGCCAGCTCGGTGCCGTCCACCGGGAAGAACGTGTGCGCCAGCTGCGGTCTGGAGATCCTGGACAGATACTTGCTCAAGGTGAGAGAGACAGAGGGGGCGCCTTGCTTATTTGTTTACGTTTTATTTCTTTCTTTACGTCGACATTAAACGTAGACGTTAACGTGTTCGTCAATACGAGACGAGGAGGACCGTGTGGAGGAGGGTACCATGTAGACCGTGGTCCAGGCCTGTTTTGTTTTTGCGCGCGTGTACAGGAATGAGCAGACAACTTAGAACATTTTAAGACGTTCTTTCTGTTGGACCAGGAATAAATACAAGCTAAAACTACGAGACTGAAGAAGAAGAGAAGCTCCACCCATAACTATCTATGGCGACGATATCAACAAAACGCGCTTGATATGAAACGAGCCCACGTATAATTCACTTATAACTTAAGTTACAACACGAACAAAACACAATGCAAAAAGCCTTAGAGTACCTTTTTCTAAACGCAACCCATGTTATATTCACTCAGAAATTGTAGGAAACACAGTTAAAGGGGCAGACGAGGTTTGAGAGACCGCAGACACAACAAGGTTTTTTTTCTTGTACTGTTTCACAGCCTCTGTCTTGTCGCGTGTGCTCGCGTGTGTCCAACCTTAACAGTCTTTACTCGCAAATGGGGTGTGTTTGTCAGGAAGTGTGACGATCATTAGTCCATTACCTGACCCGGTTTTGTTTTTAGTCTGTACAGACAGATCACATACGGTTAAGAGATACCGTGACTGTATTTTCAAATGTTTCATGTTATGTAGATGCCGTAAATATTGAAACTAGGCTATATATATTAAAAAAAACCATAACATTTGAAGATACTTATATTTATTTATTATCTATAAGTCTCATAACCATTTTAGTTTTTTATACAACAAATTTGTGAATAAATTGATAAAATTGACAATGTGCAATCGTACATAATAGACTACGTTTAACACCCTTGTGTGCAGCATTTATGAATTCATTAATTTATCTATTGAGGCTATTAGCCTTCTGCCTGGACATGAACATAAATGTATTTTATATAAGTAAATCAGTTCATACTAATCTGGAAATAAAATTTTAAATTGCTTATAATAAATTATGCCTTTGTCAAAGAAACTGCCATCTTTTTTAATACAAAAGATAATGCGTTCGAAAGCAGTTCACTGAGCAGCATATTGGTCGTAAACTGCACTTTTAGCGAAATCATGTTTTCAAATCAACAGAGCACACGTGTGTGAACTGATTTCGTTTCCACCATGTAAACCTTTTTTTGATTTCTCGCCATAAATTATCGGGCTAATTTAAATTTTGACGTAACATACAGTATTTTCTGAATATCTGTAGAACACAAATGGACCATTTTATCAGTCATTTTCGCAGACTGGTCACCTCTAACATTATTGTTCGGGGTTTTTTTTTGTCATTTTGCTAAAACAATTACTGTTAAATGAAAATATTTCACCAGGTGCCAAAAAACCCATACAAGGCCTAAATAAAAATGCTTTGGTAATTTGTTGTTTCTCAATAATATGGTATTTAAGTATCACATGCATTTCAACTGCAATAAAAGCCATTGCTTACGAAAAATTAATGATAGCAATCTTACAATAATAATTCGTTTAGACATGATATAAACACTTCTGAAACAAAATCAAAGATCCCTCAATGTACGTTACTATATCAGAAAATAACAACCCAAACAAATATCTGTAAAAACAGTTCGTTTAAACCACAGACACATTAAAAGTTATACCGTTCTTGCTAAATTCGAGTAATCGTTTAATGACTGTAATCATTATTGAGCATCATTGTAAAAATATTTTGTTTCTATTTTGGAGGGAATAGTACTTTGAAATAGTATTATTACGTCAGTATAAATAAGGTTAGCTTTCACTGACCCCATTCGGAAATTCAACATGAGCTCATAAGTGAGCGACAGAAGCACGGTCGCTCTCTGTTGCGGTAACTCATCTATAGGCTATTCAAAAAAAGAAGAAAGGAAAAAAAGACAACTTACAAAGTCGTCACTCAGCAGAGTCCTCGTTGTAGTGATTTATTGTGGGGGCGTGTTTGACACGGGTGTCTCTCCGCAGGTGAACAACCTGATCTGGCACGTGCGCTGTCTGGAGTGCTCCGTCTGCAGGACGTCGTTACGTCAGCACAGCAGCTGCTACATCAAAAACAAAGAGATCTTCTGTAAAATGGATTATTTCAGGTAGGGTAAGTTTTTGACCGTGTTTTCAAAATAACGAGTCTACTTCCGCCAGCACAGGATACCTGCCGGCCTACATGATAGGCTACAGGATAGGCTATATGATATGTCTTCCACAATTTTTGCTCAATAGAAACTACAACACTCTCATTACACACACACACACGTGCCACGGAGCGTGCAGTAGCTGTTTGATGACCTCCAGAGGGGCGCGTGAAACAAACGGAAATCGGCCGGAAATGCTAGTTTGAGTGTGTAGATGTCTCAGTGTAATGGCTTCATTAGGGGAAACAAAGCGTTAAGTGCAAGGAAAAGAAGTCTTATTTCTGGTCTATTTGTTCAGATCAACATCAGGTCAACACTGTTAGAACAGAATCCTTTTCTCCTGGAATTAATAAACAATAGGCCATAATGATATCATGATAATTCAACATGTCACATCCATGTTTCTTAATTTCAGAGCGACTCAAACAAAGCAAAAATAATGAAATTAATCTTATTTTTGCACCCCAGTGAAATCAATCTATTTCTATTATTTCATATACATTTTCAGTGACATATTAGACTTGAATGAATACATGTGTCAATATAGCCTATACTCTGTTGTGGCTATACATTTGTTCCACATACATTATTTCAGGCAAGCTAAAGGCATAAAGGGGGACAAAGATCAGCAAAATGATAGTGACATACACACAAAGGGAAGACTGCAGCATGTTGTTGGTTTTTCATTCTGAGAAATACCCTAGTGTTTGTGTATTACTGTTATGGCAGCTGAGAGAGCAAAACTATTTAGATCCTTTAAATACATTCTGTACTCGTGTTTGCATTCAACAGAGGAGGAACAAAACTTGGTTTCCTGTTGCTTTTACTCACAGAATTTTCATTTCTCACTTCAGTTTGTCTCTGAAAAGTGCATGGACAATATGAAATTTGTATATACACTGTGTGTGTGTGTGTGAGAGAGAGAGTATGTGTGTGGTATCTGAGGTTAAATGGGGTTCACACACCAGCATATAAAAATTCTGTTCAGTAGCCTGGAGCTGTTGTATGTTGACACACATTGCCCATTTGTGCTTTTCACTGCGTGCGTGTGTGTGTGCGTGCATGTGCGCTTCTAACCAAGAGTGAGCTTTGGTGTTTGTCCGATCGAAACCTGACACCAAGCCACCGCTCTGAGGTTTATAATCACCAGCAATTAGCTGTCCTCCACCCCAGACCCTCAGGCCTCCAGACCAGCAATTAGATCACCCCCGAGTACCTGGTCAGCATGTTTCTGATCTGAATGTGACTCCTATCCAAAGTAAAAACATACACGCACGCACGTGCACGCGTGCGCACACACACACAGATTAAGACAGACATGTGCACACTTGAATGCAGACACACACACACCTTAATATGAAAACATGAATTTGAAACATTTGCATAAATATATTAGCCAGAATATACTGTAAACATTGCCCTCTTTTTGCAGCTCAAAAGACTGTACATACCCAGCCACTCACACACACCAACATGCACTGAGATTTCTGTTTATTTATGCTTGTCCAGCAGCTGCCAATCATTTTGCTATTTTTTTTTTCAACAAAATGGAGATTTTTGTTTTTGCTCTGCCACATCATAATAATATTTTACCTGACCCGTCTCCATTTTAAAAGCCCCTTCATCAGTCACCCGTCTCGCCCTCAACACTGCTCCAGAACTCTGAACACTGTGAGCCATGAATACATGCGCAGAGTGCACTCTAAGTATGTCAGAACATTAGATCTCCAAAAATGGTAATGAGCGGTACAGATGTAGCTGTCACTGGGTCACATATTATATTCTCATCAGGGAAGTATACGCTTGTAATTTATATGAAATACAGTAATTGTGATTAAAGAGCCTGTCTGTGTGGAAGCATTAAATGTATCCACTACTTATGTTGACTCACATGTGTAGAAGAAAGACTTGAAGTTTAACCATTACAAATTTTGATTATACAGCAGTTAATGGTCAAAATTGAGTTCAGGCCAGAAATTGTTTGACATAGATTTTACAATAAAAAATGCTGCAGAAATGTGCAAAACAAAACAAAACACCATGTAAAATTTACAGGGATTATAAACACTGTAGTGACTGTTGACCAGCTAAATAGAGCTAGCCAGTGAGTCACAGTGAGCCTCAGCTAAAACTAATTTCCTCCCTGTTTCCTGGGACTGTACGATCAGTGTGATTCGCCAAAATCTTAGTAACTGAGTTTGTTATACCACACAGGCTAAATAAATCTAATCATAACGGAGAGCAAAAACTAACTCTAAATAAACAAGTTATGCTACTGGTGTAGTTGAGCTAAATTTAAGTTATATAGTTCAATCCATAGATTATAAACGTATTAAATGGACAAAAACACGAAGAGTGAGTTTTTGTTTGTAGACACCGGGAGTGTAAAATCTTTTGCACAGCATGGCAAAGTGTGTACTTGGTTACTTTTTGTTAAATATTTTTTTGATTTTTCCGATTACATAAAAACTTTCGCCAACCACTGTCTGCAGTATAAAGTGACTCCAAAGATAGGCATGACAAGCACAAAGGCTAACAAATTAGATTTGACAGTATGCATATTCTTCAAGTCAACAAATAAAACATTTTTGCAATTCAAGTGCTGCATCTTCTACTCAGTATGGTTACAATCTGTGCACAAAATTCCTCATTAGCATAATAATATTTGAAGGTTTAGATTAGATTCCCTTGGAAGTCACTCTGGAAAATGAGAAATGATTTAAAAAGTCTTGCAGTAACAGTGAAGCTTTGCTGCAGGGCCGGGGCCTGTGCAATGGTTACTTCTGTAAATATAAACTGTAATCTGGGTTTAGGCCAGATTCAAACTAGGCTAAACACCAGTGCTAGTCCAGATCCTCTGGGTTGGTTTCAAACCTCTGGAGATATTTCCTCATCTGTGTCAGCCTCTCATCTGGCTTTGGACTGACAGCTGCTTTAATGGGGCGTAATAGCAGGAAATCAGAGCGGGTTTCCCTCCATATACCTGTGTGCATGTGTGTGTGTGTGTGTGTGTGTGCACTTCAGGACAGGGGGGGGGGCGCAGGACAGAGTCTGCGCTGTGCCTCTCAAACCCATGTCAGGCCTCAGGGGCTTAGCGCACACACACACACACACACACACACACACACACGCACGCTAACCATTTCTTTATCAGCCTCCTCCCCCCGACCCCCCCCCCGCCTTGCCCGCACCCCTCCCTCGGCTTGCTCCGTAGAAACCTCATCCTCGTTCGTGAGCTGCAGGCCACACAGGAAGTTGCATTGCTGCACTAATCAGGGGCACCCTGGGATACTGACACTGTAACCAGAGTCCATGTATGTAGGGAACTCTGCGGGCAAGATGTGTGCATGTGTACGTGCCTATGTGTATGTGTGTGTGTCTGCACTGCAATAATAATAATTATTCATCAGCCTACCTCTGGTTCCCTTTTCTGGTTGATTAGGTCTCCATAGCAACAAAGACAAGTAACTGATAAAGATAGAAGTATTGAATGAAGTAAAATTAGAATTAGACACCTGTCACGCAATGCTGCGTAAAAATAAAGACTGTGCATCTTAAGCATGTTGGTAGATTTTTCAGTTTTAGAAGCAGAAAGGGTTATCACGGGAAAATTGCCTGTATTCACCATTACTACAGTGTATTTTTACCAGCTAAAAGAAAAGAGAATAAAACAGTAAAGGTTTCTTTTGGTCGGGGATAATATTTTAAAGCCTGATAATATGTTAAATCTGTTAAAGGAAGTTGTCCGTAGTAGTATTTAGATGGCTTTCCTGTTTTAGATTTCCATACTTGTAGGCCTATAACGTGAACCTTGCGCCTTAAAACCACACAGTCAAGCAACAACTCTCTGAGGAAAAATCTAATAGAGATTAGTGTATTCTCACAGCAAATCAGGAATAATCCAAAAAATGTGTATCTCCTCAAGCCCCTCTTTCAGCAGCAGGTGAATTACTGTACAAAAGAGAGAGAGAGTAAAGATTAGATGAAAGAAACGGAGCAAATAGGAGAGGTCTGGGGCAAAAGGGAGTTTTGCGGTGTAGGATTTTCCCTCTTGTGAGTGATATAGGGGCCATGAGGATTGACACTGCCCCAAAATAAACACCAGGTTTTTGGTACAGAGACAAAACGAGAAAAAAAAAAAAAGACATAGTAGAGGGTAGGGAGGGGTCTGAAGAGATGAAGACGGAGGAGGAGGGGGGGTTAAAACAAGGGATGATTTGCAGCTTTTCTGGGTTCTGTCTCGGAGCATGAAACTGACAAGCTGTCATGCTAGATTAGCCGCAACGTTCCGCAATGTTTTCCTCTTTACTGTAGAAACAGGCTGGAATTCTCCATAACAATCTGAAATGATACGTACGTACTGTACAGGAAGCCACGAAGTCGATTTGTCTCCAGAGTGGCTTTATTGGTCGAGAAGAGCTTTTTCTTTGGTTAAGTTGCACATAAGCCCTCTGCAAGTGCCATGCCGGCCAATTTTATTTCAAGGTCACCGCAAAGACATTTAGTCTCACTGCTCTCATGTTGAACTGAATTTGATGGTCTGTTTTTATGTGGACATCGTTGGACTAATTCAAGGAAGTCGATCCCTGTCAGAGAGATATGAGGCAGATCCTCAAACAGTAGGCATTTAATAATGACCTATTCTCTACCATACTAGAATGAGACTTCTGACCAACAAGCTCATATACATAAGGAGAGGTATGGGCTTGTGAGATGTCGGGGCTATAGTGTGCTTTCATTCCAGATAGAGTGGATTTGAGAGCACTGATGCGCTGCCAAACCCACTCACTTGGCAACCCTCGTGCTCTCCCGCACCCCCGTCATCCTGCTCTTCTGCGGCCATCGATGCTCTTTACTTTGCCATTTTACCCCAGCACTACAACTCTCAGCCTCAGCCCACTTACCCCTTCTCGCCTCCTTCAAGGCTTTCAACCAGTGACCACTCTCCGAATCCGGCTCATGTTTGTGATACTGGGCTGAGTCTTCTCCTTATCTCTGCTTTCTCTGTTGAAACGAGGCAGCATAAAGAAGACTTAGCTCCACATATTAGTCCAATTTTCAGAAATACTGAGTCAGCCATCAGTTGC
Source organism: Psettodes erumei (assembly GCA_016785225.1). Taxonomy (NCBI): domain Eukaryota; kingdom Metazoa; phylum Chordata; class Actinopteri; order Pleuronectiformes; family Psettodidae; genus Psettodes; species Psettodes erumei. Next base: position 181,463 of record JAFBJZ010000945.1, read on the forward strand.
TGATGTCTGGGTCAGTGCCTGCTCATGAAAATGCATTCAATTTGAGCCAAACCCAGCTGTAAAATATAACCCTGGCTGTGCAGTTTGCCATAATGCGCCTGTTTATGCTTCTAGCTCCAAGTTTTACTCCTGAGGTGGCACTTTCTCAGACTGCTTACAAATCCTCCCTCCTTCACCAGAACTGGCAGCTGCTGACCCCCAACAATGGCTCTTAGCCTAACCATAACCATGTTGTGTTTTATACTTATTAAACCCAAAATGTAATCTTTAAATGATGAGGTTGATTGCTTTTGATTTTTTTGTGTGAAATAGATAGATAGATAGATAGATAGTTTATTGATCCCAAGTTGGGAAATTTTAGAAAGATTTTAGGAAATTAGCATGATATTTCAGTCACATTAAAGCAAATATTTTTGCAGATATTTCACATTGGAGACAGCTGCTCAGTGAACCCTATCATAATAAAAGGATAGGCTCAGTGATATGCTTTCCTGTTTTCAACTAATCCAACCCCCCCGCCCCCCAAAAAAACTCAAAAAACAAAAACAAAACAAAAAACAAATCTAACTAAGTATTGTCTGGGTAGCCAAAGCCTGATATAGGCCACGTGTTTAAAAAAAAAATATTATCATGATGAACACGGGCGCTGTAGTTTATTTTGAATCAATTCTACACACACTGTCCTGCTAATGTAAATACTTGCTAGATGTATATACAGAATGTAAATGTGTATTAATCCACATCTGAAAATATTCCATGACAAATGCAAAACTACAAAACCTACGAAAAGCTCCAGTGCCCTGCTGTTTTAAGAAATTATTTAGGGTTTTTTTAATCTGAAATTATGACTCATTTATTTAAAGATTTACATCTTGATGAGGATTAAAAGGGCATGAGGCTGAGCGCCACAGACAGGGAGGGAAGTCGGAAGGCATTATTGGGTTTGTTCTCTTCATGGTTCTTGGCTGACAGCAAGAAAAATACAGAATTATACCAGGCTTATCCCTTGGGAATTAAATTACTTTCACACACTTGTCTCTGACAGAACATGAAGGTTAGTGTTATTAAATCTGTGGCACTCTTGAGGTCCACTCTGACTTTGTGCTCTTTCACCTTTGTCTCCTTCTGTCCTCACTTCAGATATTTCAAATGAGCAGTGCATGTTTATTTCAGACGTACTAATATCTTATTTTGAGCTGACCCAACAAGTTGATATACGACATCTGATATTCCCCTCCTAGCTTCTCTCTCTCTCTCTTTGTAACTTTCTGTTCATTTATCTCTCATCTTCTCCCTCTTTGTGCCCCTCACCCCCCTTCAAACATGCCCCCCCACCCACCCACCCAGAACAGTAAGTCAGGTGGTTTAAGTTTATATGCCGCCTGATCTCACTGTTGCTATCAGTTACAGCGGGGCGATCGAGAGTGATGTCATTTGAGTCTTTCTTCATCTTCCACTATGTGCAAAACCACCCTGGCTTACGTGCGTGTCGGTTTGTTCCCTGGGTGTGTGTGTGTGTCTGTGTTTATGTGCGAGCATGTGTACATGTCAGGGTCTTCATGCATCAGCCAGGAAATTGCAGGTGTTGGTTTGTTTGCATTCAAGGCTCAGCTTGCAGCCGCAGTCGGGAGTCTTTTCTGAAGGCCACATCCTTCTCCAAGGTTTCTTCCTTAAACCCTTTGAGTTCTGCCAAAACGACTAGTTTAAATGCACTAAATTTCAACTTTAGGTTTTCTCAAAATGTTGTCAAAGAAAAAGGGATGCCTGTATATATATTTTTTATGTGTGTACCATCGGGAAATGGGCCTTTTCTAAAAAAAACACTGCTGCAAATGTCTCCACCGAAATACTGTTTTCAGCACATCCATTAACCAATAATCCCTCGCTCTGTTTCTCTCTGCTGCTTCTCTCGCCTTTCTTTTTCTCTCCCTCACAGTAGGTTTGGTACTAAGTGTGCCCGCTGTGGGCGGCAGATATACGCCAGTGACTGGGTGCGCCGCGCAAGGGGAAACGCATACCACTTGGCATGCTTTGCGTGCTACTCGTGTAAGAGGCAGCTGTCCACAGGAGAGGAGTTTGGCTTGGTGGAGGAGAAGGTCCTGTGTAGGATTCACTACGACACCATGGTGGAGAACCTCAAACGAGCGGCTGAGAGCGGTGGGTCTTGGTTCTGGCAATGCTTACAGCAAATCTTCTCTGGTTGTCCAGATGTTTGCTCAAAAGCCCATGTACCCCCATCAATGTACATTTGTACATTTCATAATATTATGTGCGCACATCCAAAAATAGCCATCAAATTCCTTGCATTAACTAATATTAATATTTATATTAATGGTATATATTATATTAAGTCTGTTTTATTCCTGATTTCTCAGTGGTTCTGATGGGAACCCACAGCCTTAAGAGGTCATGTTACAAGAGCTCACAACTGGACTGGGCTTCTCAAAAGTGGATCCCAAATTAGTTCAAGTCCCTTTACGATACAATATTTCAGTCCATGTGTTTTAAATCTGTTTCCTGGGATGTCTGCGGCTGCTTTAAATGAACGTACATCTCATCTGACTTGCATCTCACGTGCCTGCTCTTACATTTTTTTTCAGGCAATGGTATCACATTAGAAGGAGCAGTTCCAACAGAGCAAGACAGCCAACCCAAACCGGCCAAAAGGGCACGGACATCCTTCACTGCAGAACAGCTACAGGTCAGACGCATCAACACTGCAGATTAAGATGACTGTGATTCCGTTGCAATCTGCATCTTATCTTGTACACCTGAAGCCTATCCACTATATTTGAATGGCTCTGCATTACTACAATGAGCTGAGATGCAGTATTTCATGCTGTCTTTAAAATATGAATTACAGCAGCATTCGATGTTAATGTCTTTGTCAATATGCAGATCATGCAGGCTCAGTTTGCCCAAGACAACAACCCAGACGCCCAGACGTTACAGAAACTAGCTGACATGACAGGCCTTAGCAGGAGAGTCATACAGGTCAGTACGCAGGCATCCACACACCTCTGGTACCGATGAGCCTACTCATGTTATTGTTCCGCTGTGGCTTTAGCTGTGTGGAATGTGTTGAAGTAGAATAATTCAGCAGTATGCAAACACCTACGTCTCGATCCGACAATGCCTTCAAAATAAAATCAACATATTCGGTTAAAGAATATAGCTACATGATGTCTGGTTACATTGCGTCTTCATAGGTGTGGTTTCAAAACTGCAGAGCAAGACACAAAAAGCACACGCCCCAGCACAGTGGGGCTTCGCAAGGTCACCCCCAGTCCAGGATACCCTCATCCCTGCCCGATGAGCTACATTATTCTCCCTTTGGCAGTCCTGAGCGGGCACGCATGGTGGCCCTTCACGGCTACATTGACAGTAAGTTGCTCTTTTCAGATCCATGGTAAACAGATTTCAGCTTCTTATGTAATGACTATTGCCTACTTCAAATCAAATCAAATCTTTTTTTATCTCACTGTTTTCTAATCCTTTTTCTATTTTGTTTTGTTTGTGTGTTCTCCAGGTCATCCCTTCTCTGTGCTGACCTCTCAGAGTCTCCCTCACCAGGCCATGTCGCTGCCACAGCTCCCCCTCAGCCGCTAGCACTCAACTATGGCCCTCATGACCCCTAACCACCGGACCGTTAACCCGTGATCTCCTACCAGTGATGTCCGCCGACATGACATGGAGGTCAAGCAAGAGCCAGCTTGGAGAAAAGACGAATCTTACAGGAGCCCCGCCCACTCGGAAAGGTTAAAGAAAAAGAAATGGAAGAAAGTTGAAAGAAGTCTTTTTTTCTCTCTCTCTGTGAGGACAGGAATATCCCACCTGCAGCCATTCTGACAAAATGACTATGAAGCATTTATTATTAACAGCAACTCACACACTATATTTTAAGACAACAAAAGGACCCATTTTGCTTCAAGTGTACAGCATCCTCTACTCTACCCATCCACCCTCTGACTCCAAGGTGGAGGGAGATTTAAAGGGATGAGGTTGATCAGGGAAGCGGGACTGAATCCTCTTGAGTGCTGTCAGAATCTGGAAGACAAACAAAGAGTGGGAAAATTTAAGGGGGAACCGTCATTGGCCATGGGCTGGGCCGAGACAGACAGACCACATTAGAGGTAAGACCCCTCCCTCCTTTTTTAAGTAACCATGAAGGAAACTTAAATGTAAACGAAATATGTTCACTGTTGGAATATTTCCTTCAGGAATAACATAGTGACTTTATGACATCTCAAAAAAACAAACAAAAAAACCCTGTCCCGGTTACATTTTTGGTCAATTTTCTACTGAAATGAGGTGTAAAATTAGATTTTTTTTGTTGAATAATGAAAATATTCTGTGCCTTATCTTTTCCATTGTTAAAAGAAACTGTAGTTGTTTTACAGCAGTGATATTCCAGCCTGTAACTCATCAACAAACAAAGATTGTGACAAAGAAATTAGGAAAATTTTAAATCTTCCATTAGCAGAAAATTGTGAATCAATTGTAGCATTTTGACTGCTTATCATGAAGGAAAACCATAAAGCACAAAGTCTGTGCCCGCGTATTATTAAATTATGGCTGTAACATTAGAAGCAGGAGCAAACAGATTTTAATCATAGGGGAAGTCTGAGATGAGCATACTCGGCAAACTACCCATTCCTCAAAAATCTGACATGTCACAAGTTACATGTTATCATATTTCCAACAGGTGTTATTGTCACTAATTTATGATTTTGAAATTGTTTGTTCAGCCTCTGTGTGCATTTGTCTTTTGTACACAGACGGAAATGGAGTATTGGTACAAAATGGACAGTATAAAACAGACTGGGTTGTACATAGTGAGACATGTGTGTGCGCGTGTGTGCGTGTGTGTGTACTGGCAGGGGTAGAGTGTGTGCATCTGTATTTTAGTGCCATGGCCGATGTGTGAAGAACAGGATCCAACAAGACCTCAATGTCCTTGTATTTATTGAGATGGTAAATCCCTGTAAAGCACTTTTTCCCCCCTCTGAAAATGTTTTGTTTTGTTACAAAAACATGAAAGGAAATGAAACAAAAGTTTATTTGATAGACTGTGCATCATAAATGTTTTGTGTACTAAATTGCAATAAAATAGAATGTGATATTTCTGTGGTTTTGGATCATTTCTGAGGATAAATTAGCAAAGCAATGCTTCAATTTTATTCACCCCAACAACATGTGGGGCACAAAGCAAAGAATGATTGGTTACAATGATTAAAAGGATTTTTTAATGGCAAAAAACGAATTTAAACAATATGTAATTATATCTTTAATGTGTTTTTTTAATTTACCGTCTCACCACTTCTTGTGATTTAGGTTCGGTGCATGTTTAATTCTTTGGTTGTGGGAGCATGTGTGTATTTGCCCTTTATTTTGTGGATAATTGTGTTCATCCTAGCAGAAGTGTGTGCATCTGTGTGTGTGCGTGCATGTTTTGTTTTGTAATGAGTATTTGTCATGAGGAAGGAAGGGTGCATAATGGGAAATATTCCCTTTGTACAAAAGACTGCTGCTTTTAAAAGACGTCATATGGTATTCATTTTATTTATTGATGTGACTTCTAATTTCCAGCTGAGGGTCAAGTTTTTTTAGAATGATTTTTCATTTGTAGCACAACAGATTGTCCACTAAAAACTATTTATGGACATTACATGTTAAAGAGTGGTTTGGTTTTTAATAAGTACAGACCTGTGCACTTTACCTGCATATCAACAATAGACATCATTTTGAAAACTTTGTTTCTGAGAACATGCACGTGTCTTCCTGCTTATATAACAACTCACAATTTTGTACCTTTAGTAATGAAAAATTAATTTAATAACAACGTTTCATCGATGAACTGCTGCAGTATGGTATGAATGCTACATACATTAACCTTGTTTGCTAATAGACTGGGAATATCATACTTTTTAATTTTAATTTTTAAATACTAGCAATATCTTCTTGTGTGGGGAGAGATTTAAATATGCATGTTACTGATATAAAGGGAGTCAAAACTGTGTATTCATTTTTAACAAACAGGATGCCAAGGTGTTTTGTTTTTTTTTTTTGCCAAGTGTTGCATGAACTGGTTTATTGCAATCAAATCAGTGTTGATTCAGGCTTAGAAATGTCTGACTGGATCTTTTTTTCATGGACTAAATATATGAGAAATTTTGCCCTGAAGGAAACTGATATTCACTCAATCAGATCACAAAAATACGATTCAGCCAAACACACAATTTAGAAAGAAGAAGTGGTTGTATGTACAATATATAATATTAAATGCATGGGGTCAAATGGATGCGGCACGTTTGAACAACCAACGACGTTATTTTAACACACATTTCAAATCAAAGGTAATTTAATTCAACTTGGATGAAAAAAACTCGATACACGTCGCACGCCCCACCCCCAACCTCACCGAACTGATTACCTGCGCGAGTTAACGAGCAACACCTGTGCACTCAGCGCTGATTGGTGCGCGGAGAGAAAGGTGTGGGCATTCTTCTGGGGGGAGTTTTTTGTTCTTAATCTTCGGAAGAGGTGGTGGCTTGTGTGCGAGTGAGACCGGTGTGAGGCCCGGTGGCCGGGCGATATCCGTGGGGTAGAGCGCCACGACGGGTGAGGGGGGACGATTTCCAGCGAGGCTGTGTGGGATCCCAGCGAAGTTCCTCTCCTTAACTCCATATAATTCCCCAAGTGAATGCGCTAATCTTCTGCCATAAGCAAATGTCAAACCATTGTTGATTATTTCGCTTTGTTGATTTGGTTTTGCCGTGACGTCGTCGACGTATTTGTTGTCAGGTTTGGAGTGTTTTGTGTGGCTGACTGAATTTCTTCAAGACTGACCCACTGTAGTTTAAGTACGACACTGCTGGCTGTGCATTTAATGCTCGAATGAGACATTAAATGCTATTCCCAAAAGACTGGGACTGTTCTACCCGGAACGAGTGTTTTTTTTCTGCACATAGGCTTCTCACCTCCCTGAAGTCACGGAGGAAAGGCTTTTCCTGAGCTCTGACATTTTATGCTTTAACCGGGACACCAGGATTTAGACTCTTTAATATTTTTTTTTTTACATCTACTTTCCATTCAAACTGTTTTTAGAAGAGTAACCCGTCTGCTGTCCAGACAGACGCTTCTCGAGTAGAACACTACAGAAAGGAACAAACTAAGGGGTTTTACACACACATAGTATTATGGAAATGAAGATAAATGCACTGAAAAGTGCCCCATGCAAGACCAAAACATGTATTACAAACTACAGTATGAACCAATGTTGCTTTTCATTAATTGCCTTTATATTATTGTGTACACATTCCAAACATTTCCTGCAGTTTTAACATCATTAAAAAGACAACATCATGTAATCATGTAATATTGCTGGTTTCTTCAGGTCTGGTCGCAGCAGATTTTTCAGGATCGGTGCCAGGAACTTCGTCCCAAGCTTTCCGACAAGTGCGCACAATCCACTCATGTTCCATGTCGTCTGTTTGAAAGATTTAATTTTAAATTAGAGAAATTTTGTTAATGGCACTAGAAACAAAGTCTGGATGAAAAGTAAATGTTTTTTCTAAACGTTTGACCTATGTCCAAATAGGGGAAAAAAGAAACACAACCCGCAGGCTGACGTGAGAAGGGTGCACAGCAAGGAGCTGTGTTCATTTTCCTGAACTCATTTAAGATGCTTAAATCAAATCTGTAATAACCAGTAGCATGCATAATTAAACCGCAGGTCGTTTTGTGTGAGGGGCTGCAGCAGTGAAGTGCCATTCAAATCTCGGGTAAATGTGTCAAATCGAGATAACCCTGACAATTAGGAGAAAATAACTTCTCAGAGCCACTTCAGACACCAATAAATAATACCCCCAAAAATGGACGCCATTTTTTTAAAAACCGAAACGACTGCCAGAAGAGCTGATAATAAACCAGTTTTTTCATTGTTAAAACTGAAATGAGTAGCTAATTGCAGGGGAAGTGAGCTCTCTCTGGAGCGCGTGCAGCTGCACGCACTTGAGCGGCTCGCGGGCCTCACCCCCAGGTTCCACTGCACGCGGGGTTCCTTTTGTACAGAGGTGCGGGTCCGCGGCTCTCGGACTGATTGTGTGTAATTGCCAGCGATGGGCGTCAACACTAACAGCCACTTCAACTCTAAACCCCCCCACCCCCACCCCTCCTCGCTTTCCCTCTCCCTGCGTTCGTCTGCCTACCTGCTCCGATCGAGAGGTCAACTGAACGCACCGGCCACGCGGCCAGCTGCCACGCAAACACTTCCACCCGTCTTTGTGACGCGCTCGTTAGTTGCGGGAGGTGCGCAATTACCGCAGCCCGTGCGTCGCTCCGTCACACGCGTTGCCATGAGACTGACCTCGCTCAGCCACAAACCACAACCTGCCTTAATGATAATTAGATTGGGGCATTTTCATATTTGCTGCAATTCTGCCCTCTTGAGATTGTACAGCAGCGTTTATCTCGGGATTTAAGTCGCACGTAATTGGTGCCCCGAGTTATTTGAGGACACAGGTGGCCGGTACATTTTAGGTAATTTTCTGCAATCTGAGGACAGCAGGACATTTTTGTAATGTGGATTGACCGTTTTTTGTAAATCAATGCATGTAACTTAACTAGGCAGCTCCACAGCAAAATACGAACATAAATAAATAAAATCACACATCTGTGAGTCTCTCAGTAAAGATTTTTTTGGCCTGTCTCGTCACCTTAACATTCGATTATGTGCAGCACAAACACACAGTTGTTTATTAAAAGATTTTCTGGTCGATATCCATCTGGGCTGTGAAAACATGCATGGAAGACCTTTGTGCAATGTACACAGAGGAGAGAGTGTGTGGAAGCGATAATGGCACCTTGTTAAGGTCTGTTTATCTTGATCCTTAAAATACACTCTGAGGGAAAAGTGTTTCCTTCCAGCCTAATGGTGGTGAATTAACACACACACACACACACACACTCACACACTTACACAAAGACATACCCACACGGCTTAATTAGCAAAAGCAAAAAAAAGTACTTTCTTGTACTGTGATGCACTGTGATTTGCATAAGCGAGGACAGCCTTCTGCTGGATTTGATGGTGGAGTAGAGAGATAGTGTAGCACTCCTGCGAATAGCAGAGCCGCGACTTTGTGACGTCGCCCCAGACACAAACTGGACCCGATCCACTGACAGTGATGAGGAGCTCAACTTAAAAGACTTAACTCTAGCTGTAAAATGCATAGTCATCGCAGGGCTAATATAAACACATCTTGGGGTTTCCAATCGGAGGCACTACCGTGAATCAAACTCCCCCCATGTGAAAGCTCAAACAAACACTCACACGTTACATGTAGAAGTCATCTGTCTCCGATTCACTGCAAACAGAGCAGCCCTTGGTTTCTGAGGCTTGAACACATCACCGAAAATGGCGTGCGGTTTCTGGGTTTCCATCTTAGAAGGCGAGAGCTTTAAAATTATTAATCAATCTGACACAGCTCACGGGATTAACTTGCAAATCCTGTTTTATGGTGATTTTTTTTTGGTCTCAATGATATATGAAAAATGAGAGTTTCAGGAAAGGCACCGTAAGGATATGTTCCACTCCCGAGGGGCCCCAGCTGATTTTATCTGTCTGTGAAACACCTCGGCTGGACGAGGACAAAGGGAGGGGCCGCGGTTTGGTCACCAGAGGTGTTTTCCTTGGCAGTGGAATGTTTTCAGTGTGGAACGCTTTCTGCGCACAGTTTCAAAGGGAAGCGGTTATTCCAGAAACAGGAAAGTGCTACAAACAATATGGCAACACATGGCCCCTGCTGGAGCTGCCGCCGCCTCCTGCGCTGCTGCCGAGCGCTGCTGCCTGTTGCCAAGAGAGAATATACATAACCGACTGTGTGCGCGTCTGTGTTTGTTTGTAATAACAGAACACACGGAATCAGCCAGTGGTGGAGATTTGATTGTGCAGATGTGGCCTATGCATGCCCCTTCATTGTTCTTTAATTACAATTTTACACAGAATGCAAATGTCTTTGCACCTTCAAACCTCAGCAACGATATTCACCGGCATTGACAAATTAAAATGATGCTTCTCTGAATGTTTTAGTATTCAAAATGTTGTTTGTTGAGTTGAGTTGTTTAATTGTGTGATTGTTTCATTGTGTTGGAGTCTGATGGCTTTACTTTATCTGGGTTATGACATAGAAAGGCGGCAGTAAGTGTAAACACGTTTGCTTTCAAATCACTATGAAAACCAACAAAAACGACCAAATCAAACCATAATTAGATCTCAGTGACTGAACTGCATTGGCTGCTTAACACATGGGGATTTAAAACAGAAGCAAAAGGCAATGTTAACTATTTGTGTCGTGCATGAATGTTTTAATTTAACAGGATGCCCTTCCAATTTTGGCAATACCAACAGACTAATTTGTCAGACTTCTTACCTGTAAGCCACCACCTTTTTTTTTATCTCAGTGCAACTAAATTCAAAGGTTAAAAACACACCGATGGGAATTGATGAAGACAAATGCACATTTGTTTTTCCTATAATCCCCCCACACCCCCGTTTGCACAATGCAAAAGTATTTGGTGAGCGATGAGAAAAATAAACACCCAAATAATCAATGGATGCAGAGGTCATTTTTAGAATGAGGAGACGAAGATGGATTAGTCTGCCAGCTCATTCGCAATGCAAATTGTGAGAGGTGAGTTAAAGAGATTAATTACTGTGGTCGTAAAGTAGATGTCGAACGTTCACGAATGGGGTTTGGAGGAACATCAACCAGAAACAAAGCCATCTCAGATAGAGCTGGTCAACAAGACGATATGTATTGTGTGACGACAGGAAAACGTCGTCATCAATCGCACTCTTTGCGGCAGTATTTTCGTCACTGGGATGGAGCTCTGCGTTCTTCCACATGACTCAGATGCAGGCAGGAAATCTGCACGATGGCAAAACAAGCACACATGGAGGGGAGTGAATTTGACAGAGCGGGGTAATTCCGAACAGGGGAAGGACTCCGACCGGCCAAGGCAAAATGAGGAGCTTGTGCGTAAAAGAGGGGCTACTTCTGTCTGGGTATGACAAACCCTAACCCCAACCCTAACCATGGCCAAAGAACACGGCTTGCAACTCATGCAGCCGACCGGTCCCCACAACAGACTCAAACACACTAACCTCTTTTACCACCATCATGCAAAACAGTCCACAGATGAGAGCCACAGAAGTACAGTCGACTGCTCAAACACAAACCTCAGACCCAAGAGGAAGGAGGCAACAGCTGCAAGTTGCAACTTACTTCTGCAAAGACAATGCTATGTATCATCATCTGGATACAAAATGAAACCTATCGGGATGTTTTGGTCATATTGCACAGCCCTAATCTTGTCATCACTAACGCACACACAACAATAATTGTGCATACAGATGGACGACACCACAGCGCCACGACGGTAAAGGTGAAATACCTTGATCGCCCCCTGCTGGTTGGCTGCTGCGCAGGTCCTAAGCTCCACCCCCTCCATGTTAGCGAACGCGATATGGGCTGAAATAAAAACCCGTGTGCCAAAAATTTGTTTTCCTAAAAATGGTTTCTGTCGAATTTGGTGTGTGCGTTGATATGTGTTCACTTTTCTGATGAGTTTGGTTTGAAATTATTTGATGCTGTAACAGTGGGATGAGACACTTGACAGCTGAGATTGACTCACGATTGGTCTGACAGGTGTAGCGTCAGTGTGACAATGCCTTTTTGAGGCATTAGCAGTGCGCGCCACTTAAAACCAGAATGAGCCTGCCTGTTACTGCACATCGGTGCTGTGCATACCATAGAGAGGGTCAGCCTTCCCCTTTCTATTGTTTATTCAATGTGACTCGACTTGGGGAGTAGTTTGGGGTACAGTTTTTGTCACTGAACTTGGAATGAATGCCCAACTTGCTGTGCCACCTGAGCAGCAGCGAGTAAAATGATAAATTATTAACCTAAAGTTTTGAAGGAACTTTCACCTCCCTGCAGATCCTCTGTCATCCTATGTTTTCTATCAAATCCCCAACGCTAACGTATCAGCAGCTCCTTGATGACAAGAAATCAGTTCAATTCCAAAAATACTCCATACCTCTTGGGGAATATTAGCAACAGATCCTATTGTTTCTCTTACTTGGCGCTATTCCAAGACGGGCTGTTTGTCCAAGTTAGCAACCGTAACTAAGGAGGGCAGGACTTTGCAATAGGTCAATTCTGGCCAGTGAGTAAAGTTTAGCCTGTTATTTCCAAGCAACGACATTTGTTTCCAGGGGGTAAAACTTTAATCATCTGCCTTTTAAAACGGTTCCATATGTATCACTTTTGCAACTTATCTCGATATGAGGCGTTGTCTTCAGTGTGTTCTTTCTCTCTCGTCCTACATCCACCAGTTGTAACCATTACTCATTTGCTACCTCACTGAAGCAGTCGTCCCCACTGGAAGGGCGGGTCTTCCCCGTGTCCCATCGTTCCTCGCAAAACCCTCATCCCAGGCAGGAAGCCGCGAGGCAATAAGCTCCGTCTTCACACCCGCCCTAACAAATGCGCCTTCACCTCCCAGGCTTGAAAAATAAATTTTGTGCAGGATACAGGAGCATTCTTCTCAAGCCCTGTTCACTGAGACCAAGAGGGAGAACGCACATAGGCATAAATAGTGCATGTGATATATACAAGCCACATATACACAGACGTCTCTCCACACACGTGCACATAAACACTTAGAAAAATCACAAGGCGCACATCAATTAAATAGTTCCTGTTTGACTCCATATTTATCTAAATCAAAACAGAGTCGGAACATTGTTGGAAAGTGCTCAGTTCCTCTTCTTTTTCATCTCAACTTCCAAAAAAAGTTTTTTCCCTCTCATCCTCCTCTTTTGTTCTCTTCCTCCCTCTCGCTCTCCATCATTCCGCTGATCAATACCAGAACTATAATGATGATGAACAACCCGCATCAAGGAAAGAATCGCAAAACATATTTTTGTCTTCGTACACATGCTGATGACATCTGGCGAGGATGTGGATCCTCTCCTCTGTTTCCTTCTGTCTCTACACATATGTAAATGAGATTTGTGTGCTTGTGGAACTAATCTGTATTATGTTGCAAGTAGCTCATCTGAATACAAATATTCAGCCCCAAAATTACTTTTCTCCCTCAGGGGCCTCGTGAGTCATACCTCAACTTCTGCCAGGGATCATGTCCCGACACATGTCTGCATTTGTACGGCAAGAGACGATCAAATCAATTCACACACAAAATAAAACAGATTGGGGGATCATCAGATGAAAATCCAGACACTGAAGCTGGACTTTGTCTTATTTCTTAAACAATTGGAAAAATACCACAAAATAGCATTCGGCTTGTTGAGATGCTGTGTAACACATGTCTAACGAGGAGACTAAGGGTCTACAGCCTTGCTAGCATCTCTGAAAAAGTCAGGGGATCACCAAAATCTGTGGGACTCATCCCCTGGGGAACAAGAATCTGTGTATAGGTTTTAATGGCAATAAGCTGTTCATTTAATTCAGTGGTCAGACAGACCAACAGACCTGAAACCCTTATAATGTCAACAGTGGAGCTGCGGTGCTAGCATGTCTAAATGGTAGGGTCAAACACTGTTGATACACAGAAATAACACTGGATTTAAACTTAGCCAAAAGCCATTTAGCACTGAGCTACTGGGTTCAAAAGCTGCTGCCGTGTAGATCTGCACTGTCCTCCCTCCCAGGTACACAGGAAAAAAAATCAGATTCAGAACCTGATACATAATTGACGGCATTATGTAAAAGCATAGCGGGGAGACATGACGAGCAGAGGATGTCAGAAATGGGGAATTCCTCTCTGGACACCTGACAAACCACATTCTCTTCAAATCAGGAGTTCCAAAACCAGGCACTCACTCAGTGGAAAAATGTGTCTTGAATTTTCCACTTTTGACAAATACCAAAAGAAAAAAAAACTTTTGAAATGACTTAAATATCCTATAGAAGCGTGCTTATCAGATGACTTGTAGCAGTAATCTCCCATCAGAGAATCCAGGGATAATCCATTTGTGTTATCAAATCCTTCCCATATGGTCACACGGTACGCTTTCAGACTTGCACTTATTAAAACATGGGCAGAGACGGAGGGTCTCGCCTGAAAGAAGTTCAGTTCAAGGGCTTTGCCGTGTTTGAAAGTAGCTTCAGTAAAGCTTTTTCCACGTGGCCTGTTTTCAGAAAAGCAGACTTGTTGAAAAGTAGACATGATTTTACGCAGAGCTACTACCTTGTATGACAAGGCAGTAAAAATGACTCCCTCAATACCAATTTGGCTGACTGTACGGCTTTTAACTCAGTGGATCTTCCTGAGGTATAGGCCTAAGTGGACATTTCCTTCCTTGAATAATACAAAATTATTGACCATCCATTGAAACAACCGCATGAGGACTCTACACGAAGGACCTAAGAGAACATCTCTGGCGAAGCACTCTGGCAAATCGCTTGCTCGAACATGTAGGCGCAATTTAATTTTCATCAAATGCGTGTGTGTGTGTGCTGCAAACTGCAAATGTAGGTTAAAACAATAACGTGATTGCCGGAATTAATGTTATACCTAGTTAGGATCAATTATGGTAACAAGTGGCGCTGCTCTTTTCAATATAAATATGTTTAACGTCCAGCAATCTATCACTGACAAGATGTTTCACTGGATAGAAAACTTTGTGTGCTTAATTTGAAAAGCAAATTTGTGTTTGCTCTTGACTTTAATCTTCCTAATTTACCTTGGCACCATGGGCACAGATGCCTGGACATCGCTCAACAGGCAGATAGAGCCAATTTGGCATGAAGTTAGTGGAAAAAAATGTGCACGAGCTGAAGAAATGGAAGCAGTGAGAAAAAAGAGCTAACAGTTTGACAGAGATGTGAAAATGTCAGGATAGTGGATCGTGAACTGCAACAGGTGAGTCCAACTTTTGATCATCACAGAGTAATAATTGCTAGGCTAGCCAGAAAAATTATAATAATAATAGTTATATGTATAGTTATACAATATATTTAGGTTGGAAGGTATCCATTATTCTGCGGCAAAGGATAACTATTATGAGTGAAAGGGTTATATGTGCTCCATAACACCAGCGGACCTGTCAATTCTGACATCACAAGGCTACAACAGAAAGAATGACAAGCTATTTTCTGCCTCACCTGCGTTCCTGAGGAATCTGCCTGTGTAGGAAGTGACAACTCTCGTGGCAGAGTCGTAGAAACCATCTCCACAATCGTAACACCGATCAGGAATAACGCGCGGAGGATGCAGATCAGTGAGCTGAGATTCTCCTGCATGGACAATGCAGACGTTTTGTATTAATTTATTTTCTTATGGTGGCTTACTTCTATTAAATGGAGGCATGGTGCAGTGTTTAATGCCGTTGCACGATTAAAACTTCTCTTACTCCAATGTGAAGAAACCACTGTCATCTGACAGAATGAGTGAATATCCAAACAGAGAAATGCATTCCAACCTGCAGGTCTGAGTCCATTGCACCTCTCGCTGTAAAAGCGCCGGTCATGACCATCGCAGTAGTCCCAGTCCTGCTCCTGGTACTGCAGGCCATCAGCAAAAGTAAAAGTCCCCTTGTGTGCAAGCACATGAAAAACACAAATCTTCATTCTTCATTCATAAAATTTAAAGGGTCAGGTCACCCCAATTAGAAAAGTCTAAATTTCCCTCTTACGCCTAGCGGTGTCTGGGCCATGCACAATTTCAGTGTTATGTGAATGGAATTTCATTTGTGTTCCTTACTGCGGTGAAAAAAAATACATCTGAAAACCTCAACAGCAGAAACAATGTCCCTGTTACTCAAGACAATCCACAGACCTCACTCACAGTTTTTGTTGGGATTTTTTCTTTGGCAGAAAGTACTTCCAGGGAAAACTGTTGAAAGCGAAAGCTGGAGGTTATCCTGTGTACCCAAGGCATGGTCTCTGGAAAGATAAGTTGCTGGTGGGGTTTTCAAATGTCACTTTTCAATGCTTTAAGCACCACAAAAGTGTCTAAATATTCCTCCATTGTCTCCGGGCTGAGGCAGAAACCTTAGAGATGGATATCGCAAAACCTCAGCAGATGAAACTGAAACTGTCTGCAATGATAGGGGGGAAGTGGAAAAATATGTCCTTTGGTATTTTCGGTGAACTGACACACACTTTTTTTTATTTTTTAAACAAACATAGACTCTTTAAGTGTAATTTTGTGTATTGGACATGTAACAATAACATTTTCATATGCTTTGCAGTCACCAAAAATAGCTTTAATTATGATTTTATCCAGCTGAGTTTTAAGAGCGCATATTTGTTGAGGGGTCAAATACAAATCTAGAGAGGAGACTTATATCATCTTGAATTTGTAATTACAACTGGTAAAATACTGTAGCTACAGGTATAGATTTAGCCTACTATAGACATTTTTTCTTTGTCGATAGTCAGAACTCCTCATGGCAGGACAAGTACAGGTGTAACTAATAATATTAACGACAGCTCAGCTCCACTGAAGTGTTCCATTAAGCCCCGTCACTGAACCAGCAGAAGCAGCCTCGGTTAAGGTGATAAATTACACCTGTGCCTTCCCTGCTACGACATGTTAAAGTGTGTGCAGTAGATGAGGTCTGTTTACGTGCACCATACAAAACTGCAGGTTTCTGTTATTTTTACATCTTATTGATTTACTCACACACCTTCTACTAAGCAGTTTTTGATTAGCTTTATGTATAGCAGTATCATTTGCATATCAACCACAAGACGTTCTTGGGTTTTTTCATGTTTTTTTCAGTAGAAATTTTATAGTATCTCAAATTAACATACACAGTGGAAATAAACTTTTAATCTTAGACTGCCTGTTAATCATATAAGGTGTGGAGGCAGTATGATGCAATACTTAAAAAGGATACACAAGTCTGGGATCGTGCATTGTTTAAGGAATAGGTACAGGTTGCAGAAAGCTACAAGATACCAGATTTAATTTCCAGAGTGTGGTATATATATATGAGTTTATTGGATGGTTTGTTTTGAATTGAAGCAAGTTTTCTTGGGCTGGCATGGACGCAGGTGCAGGCCAGTCTGGTCCAAGGTTAGTCACGGTTCAGAGCTGCTATCATTTCACATGAACCGCAACTGCACTGATGATCATAACTGGAGCGATCGCTGTTGTGGCAAAAGCCCATGAAATATTGCATCAGAGGGGGAGAGAGTACAGCTTCACGCAGGAGCAAGGGAGAGAAACCTAATAACTACGACAATAATGGTGAGTGATTGCTAAAAGGGACCAGATGTGATATCAACTATAACCAATGTGAAACACACAGTCATGCATGTGCATGCATATATTTTGACACACGCACGCAATTCTTCACCTGTTTAGCTATGCCGTTTTCCCAAGTGGCCTCATATTTACTTCCATTTGGAAAGAGCAGCACTCCTTTGCCATGGAACATCCCATCTTTCATCTCTCCCTCATACTTGGTCTCTGTGGGAAAGGTGTATTCTCCCTTTCCTTCCATCCTGAGGGAGAGAAAAGGTGGCAAACAGTGCACTTTCAACTTTTGACTAACTATAAACCACATTGGGGTTTCATTTGGTTGTGAACCCTGTTGTTTATAGGCTTATGAAACGGTTACATTACTCTACCTGCCATTTTTTGTATCCCCTCTGTAACTGCTCCCAATGAAATCCATTAATATTCAGTCGTCTTCTCAAAATATCGAATTGAAGTACAAACCGCACCTTTGAAAAGGCTCCACCGTCATGTGCGCCGTTACCATGGAAACTCGGCAATAGACAAAACCTGGGAGGCTCCTCGTAAAACCGTTCAGCAAAAAAAGAGCGCTGGGCCGCTGTCGTAGGCACAGTCAGTATTATAATAATTGCATTTAATATATTTTTTAAAATTTACAATTCAGAATCGAAATTTTAAATTGTGACAAAACAAAAAAAATGAATTTGTACACCTTTAAATCTTCTCCTGCAGCCTTTTTCCACCGCGCATGTGGGTTTCGTTGCGCACTCTGTGGCGTCATCAGAGCGCGCCGCCCGGCTGTCAGCAGAGTAGATTCAGCGAGACTGACCTTCTCCGCGGCCTCGTCGCTCGTCCTGGAGCCTGACGAGGACCTTGAATGTTTTTGATTTTTTCCCTGCAATTCTGCTTCATTGCACAGCCATGCCCACAACATTGGAAGTCCCCACACTGCAGGAGCTGAATGTGGACGAGGTGAGCCGTGGTTATTGTTTAGCGTAAATGAAAGTCAAGTAAGCAAGAGCATGTTAGCAAACTAGCTGCTAATGCAAACTGCTAAATGGTTGAAGATATGCCCAGTAGCTGAGATCTGATGCCTCTGGCATTACCATCCACCAGAGTGGTCGAAGATGCTTCCATGGATAAACTCGGCAGTGATTATATCTGTATGAAATTGGTGCTATTGAAATTCCTGGCTTCTTTGTGATAGCCACCATAGCAACATCAAACAGCGTGAGAATAATTGAAATATGTCTTCAAAACTTTATCGATGCAGGGACATCGATACCCTTAATCATTGTTAACTTTGTCTCTCTAACTCTCTATCGCTTTGTCCAAAGTCCGCATTATGTTTATACTCTACCTCTGTGATCACGGTAACCTCACAGTGGCCAAAACAAACGTCTTGTCTGTTAATGTCAGCTGCACTGTTATTTGGCACGTCGAACTTGTCCTTGGAAGTCAGGTGTTGGGTGGCGTCACCTTGAATCTTTTTTTTTTTTTTAACTTATCAATGATGTAATAAATGTTATGTTTGCAAATGATAGTTGTTTTTAATTTTGATAGTTTAATAAATGTTTGCAGCATTACAATGTAAGGACCATGCCTTTAACTCATCACCAGCAATTCATGCTATTGTAGTATTATATGTTCTGTTCCCCACGGCCTGAAAAATAGTTTTCAACCTGTAGATGACGCTACTTATGAAAATGTACTTCAGTGCATTTGTATATCCCCAAAATTAAATGTTATCTTTGAGATTAGAGTAGTAGCAGTAAACTATTGTAACACATTTGTATTTGTAGTATAAATACAAACAGCACAGACCTCATAAGTGCCTCTAAAACCACAAAGTCATTGTTTTTTTTTTTTAATATACAAAGCCAATTCTTTGTATTGGGCCCCTTTTTAAACCGATGCACAGTTTTGAACCATGTCCTACTTTTCTCTTAACAGGCTCTTAAATGCCAGAACTAATCCTAAAACTCAAAAAAATGAAATTACAGTTCTGCTTGTAAGTTTGGGTTCTCTGGCAAAAAATGAAAGATTGGGAACACCCTTTAAAGAATAAATGAGTGATTAAACATTTCTCCTATTTGCAAGTTAATCTACAAGGCATCACAGAATAGCACAAAACATATGGTAGATGACTCCACCTCTCCGACTCTTCCTGAATAAAAGAAACGTTTTCTGCATGATCAGTCATATTTTTCAATAACTGGCTGATATTTCACAAATTCTGCAGGGGTATGAGCACGCCTGTGTGTCCTATCATATCCAGTGTTTGGTAATTGATAATTAATCATTTCCATGCAGGTCAAGGTGTCATCTGCAGTTTTGAAGGCTGCCGCCCACCATTATGGCTCCCAGTGCGACAAGCCCAACAAGGAGTTCATGCTCTGTCGCTGGGAGGAGAAAGACCCCAGGAAGTGTTTAGAAGAAGGGAGGAAAGTCAACGAGTGTGCACTCAACTTCTTCAGGTAAGCCGCACCCCATACACAGGCAAAGTTAATTGAAGCCTCTAAGAAGACGAGGATAGAGATTCATTGTGTGGGTAACTGTTAACAGACCGGGAACCTGTAAGGAAGCAGCAGTGAGCAGCAATGTGTTGGGATACTTTAGATAATCAGAGGAATGCCTTTCGAAGATTGAAGGCTGCCACACGTGCTATCATCTGCAAAACTGAACAGTGTGCCTGTGGTCGGGGAGTGATTTTAAGATGTGGCTGAACTCTGGAGCCAGCTGGAAAATGCACAGTGTGAGAGTCCATGTGAGGAGGTTTGCGGTCAAGAGGGTTTTTTTTTTGTATTTCTTCCTCTGTGATGGACACGTGGGCAGAATATGTGCCTTGAGGTTGCAAATAGTGCTGCTGGACGGTTGCTGTTCCTGGAGTTAAACAGTTGTAAGGTTTCCACAGAAAGAAGATATCACAGTTGGGATGTCTGGTTTCCTGTTCTGTAACTCGTCCTAATAACGTCTCTATTCCATCGGAGTGGCGAGGTAACACCAGGGCCCATATTGTCTGTAATATTCCAAAGCACTGTATATCTTAATGGAGGGAAAGTTGACTGATCCATTTGCAGACAACTCAAATGTCTATGGAATGTTTTGTATGTGAATATCAGAAGAAAAAGCAATTAAAAAGAAGATATGTTTCCCACAAACACAAAAATAAAAGCCTGCACAGTGGGGCAGGCTTTCTGCAGAACCAACAGGTTTTCGGTCAAACTTTTCTGTTCAACTTTCCTGAGACGTTGCCAAATGTCTGAAAAGTTATTTTCCATTACTTTGTCACAGAACTAATCTCACAGCTGTTTGTATTTTTGGATCATCTGGATTACTTTATCGGGTCTGTGTTTATTCCAGCATAGCTATTGAATTATTTAGCAGTATTATTCAAAGTTTTGTTCTGAAAATCGCACTGTTTTTTTCTGCCTTTTTTGGCTTTTAAGTAAAAATTGGCCTCCAACCCCAACTCCTCAATTAACTCTTCTTATCTTGAAGCAAGTGATGGTCAAAGTATGATGTTTGTCATTTTTCTTTGCTACTTTCTCTATTAAAATGACCACTGGAAAAAACTGGGAAGGTTCATTTTATAACGTGAATAAGTTAACTATAGAGCCTATTGTGTCTACAAAACTGCCACTGCGGGCTATTTGAGGAAGTGGTCTGGGGTTTTTCACTCTTAACTACTGTGCCTGTGTTTACTGAGAGTTCAAGACAGAGCTTTGGTTATATCCCGATACCCACGCAGGAACTGAGGTGCTTTTGTGTGATTTGCATGGGCGCGCCTCCGAAAACAAGTGGCGTTTTTGGTTCTTAAAAAGCCGAGGGAAAAAAAAGACAAACTCTAATTCAAAAGCAGAAACAAAAAAACTGACACTCTAATCCCGAAGATAAACCGAGAGTACCTGTAATTATTGTAATGAGGAGAAAAAGATGTAATTGCGCATGGGACCTGGTTTGGTTCTTGGGGGCTTCTGGCGACTGCCAGCCACCTCCAGCAGCACTTTATTCACATGATTATGGGAACTGGGCCACAGCAGTCAGAATTTTTTGGATCGGTGGAAACTGACTTGTCATAAACCAGAGTCTAATAAAAGCTCCTGGCGTAGTTTGGTGTCTGAAACTTCAGTTTGAACAGGCTGGACTAATAGGATGATTGGAGTCACAAATCAATCTCCTGAATTAGCATTTCTTTTAAAATATATTTTTTTCATTATATTGGGGGGGGGTGTTCCTGCTCATGCATAGTGTTCTATAGAGTTCTGGATTGTTTTATTCCTGCTCTTCTTGCATATTTGATCTGGATTCAAATCTCTGTTTCCACTGTTCCATGTAGGCAAATCAAGGGAAACTGTGCCGAGTCCTTCACGGAGTACTGGACCTGTCTGGATTATTCGAACTTGGGGGAACTGCGTCGTTGCCGTACGCAGCAGAAAGCGTTCGACAGCTGCGTCCTCGATAAACTGGGGTGGGAGAGACCTGAGCTGGGGGACCTGTCTAAGGTGAGACCTGCGAGGGGACGGCCTGAGCATTCACAGCGTGAGCGGCTGGGCTGATGGGCTCCATTCTTGCCCGATTAAGGGCTGTGCAAGCGCCTCTGATTGCCTCCGCTTTCTGGTCTCGTTCTGCCACATTTTTGAGCAGGAAAATGTTGTATTTTTTACGCTTTTTGGTTTTCTCCTCATTGAATTGCCATTGATGCATAACTGGCAGGTGAGCATTAATTAGGCAGCGGCAATCAAAGCAAGATCAAAAAACGATTTTGACAGTAGATTTTTGGGCATTTATTTGTGTAGTCTTTTGAAAAGACACATGCGGAACCTGGGAATCCGTGAATGGCCGTAATCAACTTTCTGGCCTTTTTCGCACTTGCCAGGCGAAGCTATTGTTCATGGAATTAAAGCACATGAGCAGGGAAACAAAGAACAGAAATCTGGCTCGCTATGAAAAATGTCCAAGTTGACTGGCCAAACACTGGCGGAGTTCCCGGCTTAAGTACCAAATGAAAAGGCTGCCTGAGATGGTGGGGTCGAAACTAAAATTTGGGTAAACCTGAAAAGAGAGATGGGAAGATGCCGTGTGTGGTGCTGGGGAAAGAAAAGGACGAGATGGTAACAGTCGGGGAGGGCAGAGGAGAAAGCTGGGACGTGACCCGCAGGCCCACAAAGTGCAAAGGAGGGAGAGGATGGGGGATGTGGTGGGGAAGGGGAGAGCTGAGAGGATGTGAATCGTGACATAAGGAAGGAGCTGCATGAGGAGGGTGGAGGAAACAGACTGTGTTTCTGCACTTGAGAGAAAAGGAGGAGTGTGAACCCACCTGCCTCAACCTCAACAAAGACTTTTAACTGGCTGTTCAGCGATAGGCGCAATATACATATTGTAAAGGTTTCAAAGTTAATTGTATTGACAATTAAGATGAAGAGATTGGCTCTTCATCGCTAAAGCTGAGCGTGTCCACCCAAAATGTCCTTGCAGGACACCGTTATGTCGGTGTGCTTGCCCAGAATGTGTCTCAAAACTCATGGTGTTCCTTTTCTTTGGTAGGTGACCAAAGTGTCGACTTCGCGGCCCCTCCCCGAGAACCCCTACCACTCCAGACCGCGTCCTGAGCCCAACCCAGCCATCGAGGGCAAACTGGAACCCTCCAAATATGGCAGCAGGTTATTCTTCTGGAACTGGTGAGGCAGCTCCAGAAAGTCATTCACCTTCCAAAAGCCGTGGGCTCTGTCCAAAAACAGCCAGACTACATGTGACCATCGATACATCTGTGATACTTCAAAAGGGTTTTAAATCTCTCAGGTGCAGGCTCGAGCATTAGGGATGCTGATTTTGGCCCCTTTAGGTGCGTATGGTCTGAAAGTTGATTTTGGACAGGGCTCATGTCCCAGCAGCCTCTCCAGCAGCTGTACTTTACCTCCAGCATCATCAAGCAGTTTGATAAAGGAAAGAAGGATGGATGATCGTGTGAACAGTCCATGAATCCATACAGCTTTCCCGACCACTTCTGTACATGTAATGAGTGAACAAATGCAACATGCTGTTATCGTTGTCAAATAATAAAAAGATAAATTAAAATACTGGATTTTGTTTTTCTGTGTTTTTTAAGACTTTTGTGAGGTTTAAACATTTCCAAACATTTAAAGGAGCAACAGACACTGTTTTTTTCGATATTGGCAAATTGTAGGCAACACCACCATGTTTCGCACATCTGTGTTTTGTCAGCGTGCGTATTGTCAGGCTGATGGAGGGTGAGGTTGGAGGTCAAAGCTCAGGGTCACTACCTGCAGCCAGAGAGAGCTGCTTCTGCTTCCTCCTTTTCTCCCGGCCTCACTTCCTGCCTCTGACCTGGGCTGGAAGAGAAGTGTTGGAGAAGTCGTTTTGGAGACGCAGAGTATGTTATTGCTCTGGCGCACGTGTGCACGCACACGCGTACCCGTGACCTTCGATGGAAGGAGATGAGAAGCCCAATTCAAGGACACGTTGGCCTATGGAATATAGAGATTTGTGCCAAACGGCACACATGCGCTCAACATACCGCCGGGACATTGTCCAAGATCAAAGTTGAGCTAGGATTCTGGTGCATACGAGTTGCCATGAAAGCTCAGATTTGGTTTATGCGCGCGTATCAGCTTTTTGACATCTATAGCAGAAGTACTGGCAATTTGAATTGCTCCACGTCAAGCGGATTGAGTCTTTAACCCCCTGCCATGTGGTTGATTTCTACAGGGACCAATAGCAAAGCAGGATTTGACAGCTTTCTCATACTCCATAGCAGAGACGTGGCCCCAGGGTGTTTGCACATGATGTAAATGTCTTGATTTCAGTGCAAAAAATACAGGCACTTGACTGATAAGAGAGGTCAACAGCTATCAACTGACATTTTTATTCAGAAAATGTAAAAATAGACTTGATCTTTTTTTTTTTTTTGTTATTGCTTATTCTAGATGAGGCACTGATACTACGTACTCGTTGTTTCCTACACTGCATGTTTTCAACCATTTCCCGCAAGTTCCTTTTTATCCTACATGCAGCAAGTTCAGTCGTGCACGGTCACAGCTGTGTGTTTTCAGTGCATACAGTAGCTCCATGTATGTACGCAGACAGGAGCATACATGTCTCCTGTGTCCGTGTCTCCGTGGGGCGGCACTGACAGCAGTTGCAGAAATCCCCT
This sequence comes from Psettodes erumei, assembly GCA_016785225.1. Taxonomy (NCBI): domain Eukaryota; kingdom Metazoa; phylum Chordata; class Actinopteri; order Pleuronectiformes; family Psettodidae; genus Psettodes; species Psettodes erumei. The sequence continues at coordinate 205,914 of JAFBJZ010000945.1, forward strand.
CACAAGGTGTGGTCTGGACCTGTGGCTTGCACAGGAAACGTCTGACAGACCTCCTGACCTGGACAGTGGGACAAAGGGAGGAGGGAAGAAGGGATGTGAAGAGAAAAAGGAGGTGTGGGCTGAGGGGAACGCGGAGGAGAAGGGGGGCGAGGGGCAGAGAGGAGGGAAGGATGCAGAAGAGGGATAAAAGGAGGAAAATAGAAGGAGCAAGAGTTAATGGGAGGTAAGGAATTAAGGGGAAACAAGGTGGGACAAAGTAAAAAAAAAAAAACGAGATCCAGAGAGGGGAGGTGAGGAACGACTTGAAAGCAGACAGGAGTGGGGGCTCACAGGTCGTTCAGTGGCTGGCGGCGAGGCCCTGGGGCTCGTGGCAGGCCTGTCTCCATGCGACTTGCAGGAAGCGGAGGGTCATCGTTGTTTGACACGGCACCGCCACAGGAAACGGGCTCTGGCACAGGAAAGAAATACAATACGGGGCTTTCACAAAGCTACAGCCCGCCTGGGAGCCTGAGCGCGCTAAAATACTCAAACAACCACGCTTGTTCATAACACACGACTGTCAATATTCCCATTGTTCAGTGCAAGATTCAACATTAATAAAATTGATATTTGAAGCGCTGATGGTAACAAGCGGTCATAACTTGAAAATAGTTTTTTTTGTATTGTTTTTTCAGCAGTGACCCTAACAGTGTCCCCAAGCAAATCTTTTTAAAGATTTAGACAAACAGATAATCAAGTGCTCTCTGTAATCTTTAACAGAAAATTTACATTGAATTTCCGTTTTCTGTACTACAAGATCGATTCACTGCTTTGGTATCGGCTGCACCATGGTACACTTCTCTTCAGTGAGACATCCATGCCATTAAGAGACGTAAACATGTGGGTGCACTTGACTTGACAAACTCTTAAAAATGTAGGTGTGTTTGATTTGTTTATGTTGGCGTGCCCTCCCAGCCATTTGGGTCTGTGATCTTTTCGAGTCTACATGCTGTCGAGTGCTGCTTTCATGTCTCCTCTCATCCCTTCATACTACACGGGACGGCTTTGAACTGGCATGCGGGTTGCTGTATGTGTAAAAACACACAACCGCAGAGCCGCAAGTGCCACTACTACATCCACGGCCACCACTCATGGAGATTGATAATCTGAGAGCTTCAAAGGGGTAGGGGTGGGGGTTATGGGCACAAAAAGCATATGTGCTCACTTACAGTCGAGACGTTGTTTTTAATCTTGTATGTTCTCTGAGAAGAGCCATGCAGGCACCTTTACACAAGACAGGACATATCGGCCACGTAAGATTTTGTGTTGGGTTTACTTCTGCAACCTTCCAAATCTTTGGTGAGCCGGTCACACTGGCGTTTAGTCAAAGCACAGGCCAAAAATGAAATCAAAGCAGTGGCGTGGCCAGAATTGATCGATTTGCTCGCCGAGGTCAAGCCAATTTGCGCTGTGCTCCCACTTCGTCGAGCATGTAAATTTATGCCCTGATAGTGCAGGCCTTAGAGGATACAGAGAAGAGCACGGTTTATAGGAGTGCAAAGCAATCTCAATATTTTTCCAAAATCAGAGATGTTGAGGACAGTGAAAGACAATATAACGAGAGTCAGTCTCCTGCATGTGGATCTGTTTGCTGTTGCTGTGAGTGCTTTTTTTGTTTTTTGCCCACCCTGGAGTTGAATAATGGTAAAGCAAAACAGGCTTGATGGTAGTGGGCCATGACTGCTAAAAATACAAAATGCTGTAGAATATTAGATTTCAGGGGAATCTACTGCAGATGCAGTCTTTCAAAATTAGTCCTAGGCCTGCATTAATGTTTTGTGACTTTCATTTATTTATTTATTTATCTTTTTTTTGCCACTTGGGGGCGGTGGAAACGCACCGCAAGCACAACGTTGACATATCATTTTTTAAGTTGGTATGAGTTGCCTCTTTACGCTTTCAGCACATATGGAGCCACATTAAGATTTATTTTGAGTTGCGCCTCGAGCCATCCAACGGATGTTAAGTACAACATTCAGTGAACACAAATATTTAGTTCATCAGCTGATAAATGCTCCATTGCGTTCCCCAGCAAGTCGCTAACTTAGCCTGTCTGCCATTTGGGTTTTAAGTTATCTCTTTCGTTGAAAGCAGCTGCCTGCTGCAGCTGAAAGCTATGATGAGGGTTTTCCAGTCGGTAAAGCTGCAGGCAGGAAAACCAAAACAGTGAACTGAAAGATGCTATAAAGCGCCATGCTGAGAGAAACTGCAAAGTCAGATTGTCTGCGGGTCACTAGGAGGAAGATTTCTTTCACAATAGCCTATAAATAGTTGTACGATCCAGTGTTATGGTAGCCACTTTAAAGTACATCTACATCAGTTTTTATTTGTTGTGGATCAATTCTCCATAACCCTTCTTCACACAGCAAGTGAGAATAAGTGCCTCACTTTGATGGAATTTGTCTGAATTCTCTTGAAAATTACACACACACACACACACACACATACAAACTGTAGGCCCTCACAGCCTAAACCTGGATGGTGACAGAGTCATGACCATCACTTGTGTTTTGCATTCCAGTCAGACATGCTTCACGGCCGCTCTTTCATGCCACAGCCTTGCCAAACACCTCTGAATGCCGCGCTTAAGAAAACATTTTGCAAAATTTTAAGGTTTCACTGGAGGTGTGAGCCGGCCAGAGACAAGACGGAGCAGGAGAGCTCTCGCTCCACGGCAAACTGGGGAAACGAGTTATGATTAAACCTGCAGGACATAGCTGACATCTTTGAGAATTTAAAATTAGAAAACTATTTTTTTCCTTGTAAGCAATTGACAAGTATTTTCAAATTAGAAATTAGACATTAAGAGGGGTTTTCCAAGGGTTCAGCTAACTCTTGTCTAAGTCTGTTTTGTTCCACATAAAAAAAAAAGAAAGAAAAAAAAGTTCTTTTCACTGCATGTTTATGCTGTGGTATCAGAAGGAGTGTACTTAATGTGAGTATGTGATGAAATGAGACGTCCAAATGACAGCTCAGCCGGCTGTCACACAGCTTAACGCTCAACAAGTTGTGGTCTGGGAGCCACACAGTACTCTGTTTATTTGTCTGCAGGTGTGTGTGTGTGTGCGTGCATGCGTGAGTGCGCGTGGTGGAGTATGATAGATATAAAGTGCTCATGGCCTTAAGTGTTTGTGTTTTGCTTGCGCATTTGTACATGTATGTGTGAGTAACGTTCCTACGTGCAAGTGTGTGTGTGTGTATCTGTGCATAAATGTGTGTGCATGTGTGTGCGGTACTGCAGCTCCTCCGGGGCTGGCCTCTGTTTATCTTGGCCTGATCCCAGACCTTCATCACTTCTCTGCTGATAGCTCCATTCCTCCATCCCTCTGTCCCTCCGGCTATTTACAAGTCTACCGCAGACTGCCTTTCCCTGCGTGCCAACATCCAATCCTTTTCCCTCTCTTCTCCTCTCCTCCCCTCTCCTCTGCTCTCTGTCAGTGCTCACCCTTAAAAAAAAATCCTTCCCTTCCTCACTCTTCTTCTTCTTCTCGACCATACTGACCGAACCTGCTTAAGCTGAAGTTCTATCATCATATGTTTTGTATGATTTTTTTGTTTGAATGTGCATCTGTCTTGCTGTGCTCTGCGGTGGGACGAAGATCTTCGTTAAGTATTCAGGAAGTAAGCTCATTTTATTCCTTTATGTGGACCTCTAACAATGTTAAAAGTTCTCATAGATGATTATTGTAGCTGACATTAAATCACGAAAAAAAGAGGGTATTAAACATTTTCCCAGCAGACATTTTGACTTGTCATAGAAGGAAAAGTGGGCGTTACCGATGGCTCTGCTCTATTCTTGTATCCCAGGAAGTCGTGACAGTGTAACAGTGAGCCAGCATGCACAACTCCTGCCTTCATTCATTTTATTATTTACACAGGTGTGCTATTCCTCCTGTGACATGGCAACATAATGAAAAGGCCTTTTAGGTGAGTGGTATCGTTTGGTCTTTTTTAAACTCTCATTATTATAAAATTCCTTTTTTTTCAGAGTGTATGGGTACTGTGTACTTTACACAAAGTAGAGTCCAAAAGGTTATTTGACCTCCAAGGTCATTGTAAATCAAGTCTTCCTAAACTAATTCCAAGTTCAATTTGTGATGTTTAAAGTGATATGACATTTTATGACATAAAGTCATATCAGTGTATTAACTTAATAATCCTATATTCAAGCTGTGCTGTTATGCAAGGCCCATCTGACATTTTGAAACTATGGGGTACAGTCTCAACTACTGCCTGAGTCTGAACTCTTAGGCCAGTACAGCTTTGCGGCACAGTGAGGAGCCCTGCAGTGTGTGACTCACAGCCGCACTGGGGATGCCTCTGTCAAATCACTCAAATGAAATCATTGCTCCTTGTCACCAAAGTTCAAACGCTTTCCTTTCATGTCATGTCGGGACTACGACTTTACTCAAATCTGACATGACCCAAAACCACCTCAGAGTCAATTTACCCTTGTCAACTCTTATCTTTCTGACAGCATTACAGCATCAAAGGGAGCTTGGCTGAAGGAAATATCCATGCATACTGTATGTACACTCACAATACAGACCAGCTGACATGCATTGGCACACACACACACACACACACCTAAGTGTACACACTGAACTCCAGCCAGCAGTTATAATCCTGCTAGTAGCCAGAGTTGACTTATTCCCATGCGCTGGGAAGCTGGTGTCACCCTAATACTGTTGTGCTTGTGGTTTCTGCAAGGTATACTGAAGCATTCCTCCGCCGTGCGCTCATCTAAACACTGCTAGTTAAAGAGGACACACGGCGGCTCGGGCTACACAGTCGTGGCGGGGCTCCTCTGGGTGGCTCCTATCTGACAGAGGGCTCAGAGAGTTTTGGGTTTCCTACGCATGTCAAGGTAGGTTAGCCGTTGCCGGGTCGGGCCGCTCTGAGGCCCTGGTGGGCTATCACTCACAACTGGCCCTCCGTCTCTCTTTCTCTGGAAGCCTCTCCCTCCCTCCACGCCCTCCACCCACCCACCCACCACCTCGCCTCCACTGACGCACAGGCTGTCTTCTGGCTGTCCACCCTGGTTTACATGTCAGGTTTTGCCCTTTTTCCCCTGTCTGTCTCTCTCAGACCTTACATCCCCCTGTCTTGCTCTCTGTTTTCCACTCAGATCACACTGCGTCGGGGTACGGTACTTACTTGTCAGCTTTGATTTTTCTCTCAAACCTATCCCACATTAAAGCTGCTCTCTAATTGTCTGTAGTCCGCAGTGAGCCACAGGGATAGCTAAATTTCATTGCCGAAGGTGTTGAGGGCCAAACTGAATCATGTTTGTTTTTTTCCTCAAAACATCAAACTCACTGAGGCTGCAGCACACGCTAACGTGTTCAGAGGCAGTTAATCCAAATGTGTTCTCAATACACTTTTAGTCAGGTTAGTTGGATTTAATGCCGGCAATGCCTGAAACAGAAAATTGAGTCTGAAATAGAGGAAAAAACACTTCGTCTTACGTCTCAGGCCTCTCTGCAGTGTCACTGCAAGGTAGCAAGAAAGAGACAGTCCAGTCCTCCCATCTCACTCGTCCACGCCTCAACACATAAATAATCATACCACTTCCAGGTTTACCTTACCCGTTAGCGTCCTGCGTTACACAAGTCGAGTTACAACACTGATGCTTAATTGTAGAATGCAGGCAGTTTGTGAGTCAAAACTAAAATAACTTTTTGCAAAAGAAAAATAAACTGACAGGGATTTTTCCTGAGAGGAAACCTTTAGTTTACTATATGACATGTTTCTTAATAGTGCTAAAGTGTTCAGTGTTCTTTAAATAAACAATGTGGAGTTTTGCATAGTGGGGCATGAAAGAATGCAGGAGTCTTGCTGCCCCTCTCACACATGTCAGCAATTTGGCTGCCTTGTGTATTTTGGATGTTGAAAAAAAAGGAACATTTCAAAGTAAACGAAAGAAGGAAAGTCTTATCCGCCTGGCAGCTGCGCTCCGGACCAAATTGCTTTCAGCTGATGCGCTGCAGCTCAAACTTGCTTGGGTAATGTCAAGTGATGCATTGCAATACTGAGAAAACAACACAGACAAAAAATAAATAAGGAGGAAAAGAAATGCTGGAAAGTTCCAGTGCTTATTCAGGCAAAGCCCACAAACCCCCCAACAACTAGACATGCTCATGAACTTTTTTAAATTTGCAATTCTTCTTTTTCAGTATGATCTTTATTTGTCACGTTGAGAATCAAACACTGCAGATGTTGCATCCATGTAAAAGGGGCTATTGTGTTTTATATCTGAAGCATTTAAGTCTCTTACTGAGTGACATATAATTGCATGGATAAATAGGATAAATTTCACCAATGACCAGCGGAGCGAGAGTGAGCACAAAAATCTATGAGGAAGAAAGGATTAAAGAGTTTAATGATAAAAGTCATTTTTAAAATGGTTCAGCAAGGTGCAGATGTGAAGTATGTTCAGTGAATAAACAGATTTTTTTTGTGAATTACTGTTAAGAGTGCCCAGAACACTCATCATCATCCTTGACATGAGGATGATGATGATGATAGTATAATTTAGTTCATACATTACATTGTGAAACGCTGGCATCTCGAGCTACTTGACAAAGATGCACTGAATGCCAGAGCAAACAAACATGCGGGCAAACAAATGAAGGCACAAATCAAGCATCACACAAGATTTGTTTCTCTTTCAGAATGCTGGTGTGCTTGCGCAAATACACAGAGATATTAAATTGTCCAGTACATCAATAAAACCCACAGATCACAAATGCAAAATACAAAAAATATTTTGATATTTTTCCGCACACGCACGCACACACACACACACACACACAGGCTTTTCCCTCAAACTTGTGAAGATAAATACATTTTCCACATTCTGGGGAGTTTGCAGAGTGTGTGACATTTTCAACATGGATCATCTGCAGAATGGAAAGTGAAGCTGAAACCTTAAACACATACAGGATTTTATATTTACCCCCTGAGGTCATGACATTTCCTCCATTGCACGACTGCCGTCACACTCATTTGTAAATTTTCATTTTACATTTTTCACACACAGCACACACACACGTTTTTCACATTTGATCCGATGCCACCCAACATTTTTCTTTTCTCCTATAATGGTTTCTCTGTTTGGTGTTACTCTAAGGAAGCATCCACCTGCGGTGTTTCCCTTGTCAGCCGTCCAGGAGTCCAGCACGCTGTTATGTAATTTGTTGAGTGCACCTTTTAGGGAACACTTTGCTGTAAATTCCCTTGTAAGCAGTATATAAACACTGAGTAAATGGTTAATAACACACTATAATGTATTTGAATGATAACTGCTCCTGTGGGCACCTATAAGTGGAGGCTGGTGTAGAAATATTGTCACAGTTGTCATAATATGAAATATGTCCTCGAGAAAAGTACTGCAGATAGATGAATTATTCAAATGTCCTTATAGCTGTGTGCAGCCATGTCATAGCATTTTACAGAACATTTATTAAATGTTTGTACTGTATACTGCAGTGCATATATACTTTTTTAATAAGTCAGATAGATAGGCCACTAAATACCCCAAGACTAAGCAATTTTTAAACATTTTTATTATGTCTTTTAAAGTAAAAATACACATTTTCTTACTGTTGTTAATTTTAGAAATAACTCTACCAATTTCTGGTTCATCTCAGTATTCTAGCTCTGACAAAATATTTCCCCATAAAGAGTCACCACCTGTACACCCTTGACTTTTTTGAGCAAAAACAACATACTTCTTTTAACTTGGCATAAAAAAAAAAGTTTTGGAAACCTTGGTCCCGGCAAACTAATCCAACCGGACTGGTCCGAGATCTGCTGTGTAACAAGAACACAACAGGTTCACTTGCTCCCCCCCAGCACCGGGCTGTGTTTACATTCTGCTGGCAGGGGGATCTGGAAGTGTTTGGCTCAGCTCTGCGCTCACTGGGAACTATCAGACAATCTGCATTTTAAACTATTTTGATATCAGCTCTGTGGAGAGTTGCCGTTTCCCTGAGAACATGACTTGCCTCTGGGCTCTGGGGCCTGCTGCACCGCCAGAAGAATAAACAGAGGGAGGAGAGTCGAGAGAGAGAGAGAGAGAGAGGTGGGGAAAAACAGAGAGGTTGATGGGAAGAGAAGAGAAGAGCACCGCCAGTGTGTTTCTCAATTTCTATGGTAAAAACAAATAAGTTTAAAAAAAAAAAGTATTATCGGACTGTGCTGCAGCTGCTCCTCAAATCCTTATGACTGTGAGGATGAATCCTGTGTAAACTGACCATGCAGACCAAAATCACGATTGAAGATAAGAGACTGAATTTGGTATATTGGTCAATGGGTGGAAAAAACCCCAGAAACCCTATAAATAGAAAAGCGCCATACTTGAGTAGATGAATATCGTTGTGCTGTTGTAAGTGCAGTGTACTCCAGGGTCAAGGCTTTTCTGGTGAGTAGCCGGATCTTTTAAGGTGACTAGTTAAGTTTCCCCCTCACCAATGCACTGCATAAACCTGTGTATATGTGCAGGTGTGTTCACATACAGGGGCCGTGCTAAAGAACAGAAAGAACCAAACGATAATGTCAAACAACTCTCATAATGTTTGAGCTCATATAATATTCTGTTTTTCTTGAGAGGTGTCAGAGGTGCCGGTCCGACTTGGTGATGAATAAATGTCTTTTTCCTTTGAATGAGTGTCTGTCAGCTCGTTGTTGATTCAGTTAATCCAACTTCAAACTTTACATGTTTGTACCTGTAGTATTGATATATGGTTATTTGGAGACTCGTGTGTGTGTGTGTGTGCGTGTGCCCGTGTGTGTATACCAGATGCCAGAGGGAAATATAGTTACTAGTGACGAGATTAAAATTTTACGTGCACAACATTACAACATGACACTATATAATACATCTTTAATAGCGCCAATTGTATTACCTACTGTTACTAATATAATAACAAAGCAGTATCTTTATAGTGTGTTATTGCTATTTTTACTGTAGCAAGTTGTCTGTATTACCACTTCCACCAATAAATAAATCATAATTATAGTAAATACTCTTTGTGTAGTCTCGTTGAGTACAATATTGAATGCAGAACTACAGTTTTGCAGTATTTTTGTACTGTGATATCCCTCCTGGTGTACGTGTGCAATGTTTTTGGCTTGAGATTTGTTGCATATGATGAACGTGTGCTGCATGCACGTTCTGCTGGTGGAGGTTTTTTTTTTAATCCCTTCTAAAAAAGTATGGACCCATTATCAGCAATAAAGTAAATTGACAAATTATCTGGTTTTGGAGACTTTCCTTCCCGTCAACACTGTATCGTTTTTAAGAATTTGACAAACCAGAAATTGTGGCTGTCTTAAATTGCCTTGTGTTGCCTTGAAAGCTCTATTAAAGCTGACAGACACACACACTGCTAATTGCAAGTCAGCTGCGTGACTCACTTGTGTTGTGTGTTTCCTTTTGAATGGAGATCTACAGTAGTTGCTATAATTGCCTGTGATGCTCTTGACGAGGAGCAAACATTATGAGCTGTTGTTTTGTAAAAATGTTGACATTGTTTTGTGATGCCTTTGTGCGTTTCTGAGCGATGCGTACATGCACATGTTGCTAATGCTGGAATCTATAACGACCTCCTGGCAAATCGGCGGGCCCACCTTCTCCGCTGCAGGTTCGAATGACCTATTAGCCAAATGTGTTTATTCAGTGTTTAGTCACTATTACCCTCGGTATGATCCCTGCACTAAAGGGCTAATGGCTGAAAATTTTCCCCCCAGCCCGACTTCACCGTAAAATAATTGATCGCATGTGAGAGCAACTGGCACGCGTTTCCTCTTGTTTTCCCAAAGAGGTGATATCATGCGGTCAGGCCGCTTGTTCGTCACCGAGATAGCGTGATTGCTTCCGGTGCCAAAGAAAGAACAGAGAGGAAGAAAAAAAGAGAGATGGATGAGGGGGCAATGTGGTTCTCAGTGAGGCACTGTGGCATTAAATCACACCGTCGGATCATTTTTGCGTTATCGTTTAAAGGCCGGTGAGCCCAACTCCCCGCCCCCAGAGCGAAGCCAAAGTTTACAAGCTGTGTTTCAAATGCTCTGCAATTACATTGGCAGGAAATTGTCCTTTATCAAAAAATAAACTAAGCAGCATAATCTTTACCTCCAAAAAATATCCTCTTGAGATAAAATTTCAGCTGCAGGGATTTATTGTTTTTTCCCCCTGAAACATAACATGAAATCAATGGTTAGGTGAGGAGATTATAATTTAGGTTCTTTTAAATGTTTTTTTTTTCTTTTCTTTTCTTTTTGCAGTTGGAGATGTTTCTGCCCCTGCAACCACTGAGACAAGATGGTCAAATATCTCTTCACTGACTTCAGTTCAAACTTCTGGCAGTGAATACAGGGATGTTATCGTGGGGGCAGAAAAAAATAACAGGGCAAAACTGATTTGCACTCTTGACGCACAGCAGGTTGTGTGTGTGTTTGCGTGCATGTTTGTAACCACCCAAATATTGGGTAATCATTTCCTCTTTTTGAAGTTGTGTGTGAATTTGTGATTATTCAGTGTGTCCATCCCATGTAACACTACCCTGTGCTCGGTGTGGCATATGTATGAGTGGGTCTGTGCTATGCATGTGTGTGTATATGAGTGTGTGTGCGTGTGTCCCCTATATGTTACATTTACCTAAACTGCTGCTCTCTCGTTTTCCTGCTTCATTTTGACAAATTTGTGTTTCCAGGAAGCCTCTGAGGTCAGCACAGCATCTGTTGCTACTTAGGCCCAAGATGCAGTCATGAGCACTTGTGTACACGCGCACACACACACACACACACACACACACACACACGCACACGCGCGTGCATGGTGCAGGAGCTGCTGTGTATAAATTACTGAAGAACTGAGACCCAATCAAACATGAAGATGTGTTTAAAGTTCTCAAAGTGTCTTTAAAGAGGAGTCCAGGTCTAGACCTTCAGATTTAATGGACAGGTTAAGAAGGTGTATATGTATAGGAAATGGATCATTATCTTAAGGGGTCTAAGTTATGAAATTAACTTTTGCATTACAGCCTTAAAAATAACAGCTCTGTTTTATGCAATGAAATAATCCAGAATGTTAAACAAATCTGACTTTCTGAGGTTTTCCTAAAGTTGAGCTCTCTTCAATCTTCAAATGAAGTCTTTCATACAAAAGCTCCATGATTTCATGCAGTCTCATCTTCTTTACCATGTGTGCACGTACAGAATGTACGTGTTTTCTCTTAATGTATCAGATTACTGACATGCAGACAGTTGTTCATTTCTCAGAGCTTTGGCCAAAGTGAACAGTACACCTGGATAGTTACGCCGGCCGCTCTAGTCTGGCCAAAGCCGTCCACTGCATCAGCCCTTCAACCCTCAAGTATTTAACTCTGTCAGTTTTCATTCCCTTTCATTCACGTCTCTTCGCCCAAAACCACATTCATGACCAAACATGGCCTGATCCCATCAAAGTGATGCTTCGGAATACCTCAGCGAAAACCCTCAAGATGCTTCAGCGATACCACAGCGATGGGAGCAGCGAAGAAGGAGCCCATTTTGCACTCATGGTTCCTGGATCGAGGAGACACTGAGCAGCGAGATGAGAGAAGCCAGACATCAAGAAAAGATCTGTGAGGGGGAAAGGGTTTCTGTTCCTGGTTTTGGTCTGAAGCCACAGGAACTGTGCTTCACAGCCAAGTCCCCGAGCAGAACCGACGTAACCTCAGTGGGTTAAATAGAACCCAGAACCGCAGATCGCAGACCTCTGTCTCGGTATGCAGAGTGGTCTGGATTCCAGTTCGACCTCATGTTTGTTTTTTCACATTTATGCCATGAAGAGAAGCAAAAGATTAAATTGTACATATTTTAATTGGCTGATTTTTAACTTGATAATCCAAAGACAAAACAGAATGCAATGCCCAATTTATCACCAGTGGTAAAAGAAGAAGAAAACCTCAATCTGTACTCTACGGAACTGTGTTGTGTTATGTAGCAGAATTTCTCATAGTTTGGATAAATGAAGTTTAATCACTTTTTACCTGTGTTATAACCCCCCTCTCTTTCAGATTTGACAACTTTATGCAGATTGTTGCTTTTTTCCATACAGATGGAAAAAGTAAGATATATTGATAATTAGTGACCTCCAGAAGAGCTGGTTGGAGGATTTTCTCACCTTCAGCAGAACCAGGCTCAGTAAATTCCCTTTTTCTATTTGTTAATTCAAGGGAAGCTTGTGATGTTTTTATTTAAAAAAAATGTCTGGCAAAAAAAAGCTTATTTACGTAAAAAAAAAAAAATAGCCAAAACAGAATCCCTACACTTGTCCCAGTGTTAGAGTTCAACCTTCTCGGTCGCTGTTGCCCTGCTGCAGTGAGCCTCGGCTGCTGCTGCACCGCGCAGAGTGGAGATGTTGAGATGTTAAGATGTTAAGATGCTTCCCCCCGCAGGGTGACAGACTCGCCGCGGCCCGCCGTGTTAACAGGACAGACGTGTTAGAGGAGCGTGGACCACCCTAACGCGGCTCCCCTCGACAAAACTCAACCAGATGTCTAATGAAGCCCACTGTATGCATGACGGTGTGTGTGTGTGTGTGTGTGTGTAATCATTCTCACCTGTGTTGCACTGGGTGCTAACACAACCCCCTGTGTGGAGGTAAAGGGATGCAACCCATCACCAGGTCAAACCTTGGACAGTTTCTGCCTATCCACCCCCCCATGCCCTGTCTCATCTTCCCTCACATTCATGCAGATATTAGATACCCTCCACCCCTCTTTTTGTCGTGTCCAACATTTTCGTTTTCTATTTGTGGTGTTCCTTGGGGCTTACATGCGGAATTAATTTTCATATTCCCTTTCCATGATCTCCTTTTCTCCCAAAATCCTCCTCAACTGACAGCCCCCCCAGTACCTCCCCTCCACCTCCTCATCCTCATCCTCCCCTTCATCCCTACCTTACAGCTGTTGTTTTGGATTAGTCAAATAGCTCCTGTCAGATCCAGTGATCCCTCTCCTTCGCCACCCACAGAGCTGCACTGCACACTCCACTCACTCCCTGTCTGTTTCCTTCTCAATCTCTCTCTCTGGTGTGCACGTGCACACAAACCATATTGACATTTCTGACAGGTGCGCATCAAGGTGCCCCCGTGGGCAGGGCCGTGAGGTTGCCGTGGTTTCAGAGGACTCCCCGGGCTTTCTTTCCTTTCATGTCCACGGAGGCGCGACGGTGCTGGTGTACTGCTCTCACCTCTCAGCGAAAAAGGAAAAAAAAGAGGGGTTTGTTATTCTAAACCAGACAAGGGGTGTCATAAATTCCCAGCATTTTACTTCCCTGGAATTCACCTTTCTTTTCAATCGTTCCTCTCCACTTCTTCTTCTTCTTATGTCTCGAGGAGTCCTTTCACAGACAACTTTATTATTTTTCTTTTTTGTGTGTGAGAGGAATTTTGACAGCTGCAGGTCTGGTCATCCATGCTGGGTGAGAGAGACTGACACTGAAAAGGGGTTTTGACACGATGATGGCAGGGGTAATAGTGTTATTTCAGTCATTTGGAGAAAAGGGAGTTACTGTGTGCCTGTGTGTGTGTGTGTGTGTGTGTGTGTGTGTGTGTGTGGCCAGAAGAGAGTTTCAATAGCCCAGCAAAGATATGCATCGAAGCAGAATTGGGAGAGGTGCTGTAATTTGACAGCAACGTGTCAAATCAATGGTGTTGTTTCAGTGATTACAGAAATAGGTTGCTTTTAGTTTTGAGTTTCACTGATACAGTATAAAGGGGCAGTGCAAGGATAACACAGATGTAGCTGTCACTGTTTGGAAGAAGTGGCAGAAATCCATCTTCTTATCTAAATGTTATATATAGTGAGGTGATTTCATATATCTGAGATATGTGTTTCCAGCTTTGGGTTAAGACAAAAAAAATGTAATTTGTGACCCAACCTGATTTATTTTATCAGAAGAGCAGTCAGGGGTTTCTTTGCCTCCTGGGCTGTTTCCATTAGCTTCTCCTTCACGCAAACCATTCTCAGTTCCTTGTTTCTTTCCCCTGTGTATACCTATATATAATATATTGCGCTAATCTTACAAAATTAAAAGCTGACATTGGTGCTCCATTTCTTACCATTGTATTCAGATCTGAAGATCTGAAGATAAATGAGATTTTGGGTGATGAAAGCAATATATTTTTACACCCCCAAAACAGGCACAAAACCATGAATAAAAACAATATACTTCTAATTAGACTACTGCCTACATTGTTTTGAGACTGCACATGTCAAGCATGGTAGCCTTAAGCTGTTTATGGCCATATCAGTAATGTATCCATCACACGCTCACACACACATGTACACACCCAATGATTGATGTGGTGGCTTTAATCAGCTAAATAGCTCTGTGCCAGTGAAAAGTATTTCTGTCCAGTTAGCAGACACCATTATAAAGCCATCAGAGTCATACAAACTGGCTGTGTGTGAGAGAGAGATTACTGAGCAGGACAAAATATAGACTGACCCTCGAGCGCTTGTGATTTTTCTATTTTGATGATCTTTAGATAAATGCACATTACACCGGAAGGCCACTTTGTTCATGTTTTGTCCCACAACCTCATTTTGCTTGATACAAGATTTCAAAACTGAGTGACACTGTAACATTTCTTATTCCACCAGAGATTTCTGAGGACCCTCTCTAGCACCTTACATGCTCCCCATCAGTAAAGATCTGAATGTACGGCAATAACATCATGCCTCCTCCTTTTTGTTGCTCTTCCTCTTCCTCTTTCGCTTCTTCTCTGCCTTGTCTTTTCCATCCTGGTGTTTTCTAGCTATCAGCTGCCTCTGCCCTGCAGTTCTCCTCGAGCTGGGGACGAGATCCGACCTCCTCCTCCTCCACTCGCAGGCTTCCTCTGTAAGACAATGGCAGGGCAAAGGAGCTGTGTGTGCACAGAGGTGTGTCTGTGGGCCAGTTTAGTTGCAAATGTACTTTTGCATGAAAACATACTATGTGGTTTTAGTAGCGTGTGTATATGTATTATTCACATGTTTTTGTATCGGTG
Organism: Psettodes erumei; assembly: GCA_016785225.1. Classification (NCBI taxonomy): domain Eukaryota; kingdom Metazoa; phylum Chordata; class Actinopteri; order Pleuronectiformes; family Psettodidae; genus Psettodes; species Psettodes erumei. The sequence goes on from JAFBJZ010000945.1 coordinate 220,993, forward strand.
CATGTTTGTGGATTTTATGTATAATTATGTAAAAAAAAAAAAGATAAACGTTTGTGTGTGTGTGTATGTGAGTGCATGTAGATTTATGATGCAGGAAACAGCGACTATGTCACTGTAAAACAATAGAAGATTCACAGCACTACTGAAAACACACAAATACACACTCTTTGGCACTCGCTCCTCCTGAGACCCTTCTGCGCCGACCACAAGGAACTCCCTTCCTGCTGCAGTGCTGGCAGAAACACACACACACTGAGTGACACATCCCCCTGGGCTCACAAGTAATCAGGATAAAGCTCCAACAGTCATGCATCCTCTTTTCAAAAGTAAGGGTAAAAAAAACACATGCACAAGGGAGACAGCAAAGTGAGGATACAGGAAATAAAAGTGAGAGGTCTTGTATGTCCACGTACGAGCTGTCAGATTTATTTATTTTATGAGATTATGGCTGAGGAGAAAGAGAAAAGTGTCAGGTGTGTGTGTGTGTGTGTGTGTGTGTGTGTGTGTGTGTTGCCCTCGTATATCAGCAAACCGTCCTTTCCTGCTTTGATAAGCTATGTTACATCCATACTGGAAATCACTACATTATTGTTGTTCCAAAGAAAATGATAGATTTCCAGTGTCTGTCTGTTATCTGGCAGCATGCTGGCTATTTGTAATCTTCATGAGACAATAGCCTTGAATACCAACCTTCTCTCGTAGAGGTATAATAATCTTTCTTTTCATGTAACCCTTCCCCCCACCGTTTCGATGGAAGCACTGAAGGAACCACTTCAGATGGGCAAAGATGCCGTAGCCGCCACCCCCCATGAATGCAGTCACCCCAAGATAAAAGGTGATATAAAATACATGAGATTAAGGCTGTTTCATTGAGCTTTTCCTGCAATTCTCTTTCACAATGCAGTAACAGTCAATCACCTGCATAAAACAACCTAAATATAGGGTTTAAGACTGTTACACCACTACCCACAGCCACGGCTTGTAATTGAAACTTTTCCATTCTGTTTTTTTGTGTTTTTTTTCCAAATGCTTTGGCTGCTGAGGGGAGATTGGCAGCTCTGAGTGGCCAGCAGATGAAGTGGCTGGCACGCTAATGAATAGAACGCTGATTGCAGGATCCCCGAGATGCAAATTACCGCGCCTGCCACCCCTGACGACCGGCAATTACCGGGCCGCCATGGCAGACGCCTTGTGCATATTCATCGCACCCGTTGGGCATATTGATCAACAACTTAGCTCAAGCAAGAAATGCGCTGAAATGCAGCATGTCGCTCAGTCAGCTAAAAAAAACCCTCTTTCTTTTACTGTTGTCAAAATTGACGCAGTAATATCTAGGACAAGCCCTTTAACTGTGTGAGGAGTATTTATTTTAATCAGGCTCAGGTATAGGCTAATCACTAATTTGTCACATTCAAGAGGAAGTGACAAAACATGCCTTTCATTAGGAAATAGTTTTAATTCAAATATTAATTTATGCTAGTACTTGACCCAATTAACTGCACTTACAGGTCGCTGCCCCTAGTAATGCAGCTTTAAGGTGGTTTACAGTCGACTAAATCAGGAAGATTATTGAGTGGAATTCATTTTTCTCTGAATTTACCTTACACCACTTATGTTCATTAATGATTAGTTCACTTTCATTTAGTTTTAACATACATTATTAATATCTGACAGTCGGAAGTATGTAATTATAATAATAGCTGTTCATTAGGGACTATTTTAGAGTGACAAGCATCTTTCCTGTTTTCATCCTGCTGATGCACACCATCACTCACCCTGTTATTTCAGCTACTGTATATGTTTAACCCTCAATGTGACAACTAATGTTGTCTTGTTTTAGTTCACATTTTGTGTACATTAAAGATATTAACAACAAATTTTTATGGAAACGTTCCTGAGGACACACAAACACACACACACACACACACACACACACACACTGCAGACTTCAGAACATGAGAATATGAATATGAAAGGGCTTCTTTCAAAAACAACGGAAAAACAAGAGTGCTGCCAGCAGTTAATGGGACCAAATGAAGGAAAGCTGAGCAACATCGGATTTTGAGCTCTCTCCCTCAAAACAAACAACCAATGATCACATTAGCAATGGATCACAGAGCTCTGTCATTATTGTCTTGGGTGTCTTGTCTGGTTTAGACCTTCAGCCTCAGTCATTTTCACTTTTGTAAAAAAGAGTGAAGAGAGATTACAAAAATTCCTCTCTGGACAGTCAGATTTTTGAAAATTATTTAGATTTTTCATCCCAGCCTCAATTTATGCTCACTAGGCTGCGAGTGGAGACCCAGAATGTCAAAATATGATATGAAGAACTAACAACCAAAGATATACCTGGATATATAGGACTAAATACCAACCCCAAAAAATCTTTGACAAGTTTGGAATGAAATTTTTTCACATGCCAAACACAGCAAGCAGTGGTAATTTTACAGTAACTTGCAGGTGTATGGCTCTGGATTAATCTGATGCGCACACACACTGGGAGTTGGTGGGGAAAACTTCCATTTAATGGTGCTGCTAAGGTACCACTGAGCAAGATATTAAACTCAAGTAACTGTTGCAGAGGCTCATTTGTCAACAGAACTGCAGGCCTGGCACGAGGGAGCACTCCCTCCTTGTTCTGCTACTTCCCCAGGCTGTGAACAGGATAAGAGCATGTTCATAGCCAGGTTGGCCTCTTAACACACACACAGACAAACAAACTTCTTTCCCTTTCAACTTTTCATACACTCGCCAGCTATGCATATAGATCCATATCTTAAATATTACCAACCCTTCTGATAATAATCTCCACACACATACCGAGTGGTCTGACGTGTTTCTGTCACACAAAAGCAACCTGCACCCAGACGGGGCGGGGGTGGCCCAAATGGAAAAGGGAAAAAAAGCAACTGATATTTAAAGCGAGAGAAAAGAAAGAGCGCATGCAGGTGCTGACCTCCAGAGTTGCTCACATATGTCATTATCTGTGCGTAATTTCTCCGCTGCAGATTCTTATCATCTTATCAGAGAATGGCTGGTGCACTGAAAACAGGGACTTGGGGCCCAAATTGCATCAATCAGGGTCTGAAGTGGAGCGGCGCTTTGAGTTCCTTCAAATTGGTGGAATAACGAATCTACTTCCTTTCGTTACCTTAGATTTAAACTTTTGATGGGCAACTGTGAGAAACGGAGCAGATGCAATGAATAAATTGTAGAAATACTAAGTTCAAAAATACAACAAACCTCTGGGTAAGACTTTTCTCTTCGTCATATAATATAGTCCTGTGAAATTAGATGTGATCACATTACTTATTAAAAAAAAGTATGCGATAGTTAACTAGAGATCACTCTATACATAATTTGCAGTACCTTGCAAATGAAGCGGATAGCCAGGATTTAAACACACTTCAAGAAATCTCCCTTTGTTAGTTAAAGGCTAAAACCAATCTGCAAAAGCACAGAAAGAAAGAAACAACTGTTGGCAATTGGGCAAGCTTAGACATAATATCATACTTGTATAATCTGTGGTGATACCATTCAGATTTTCTTATTTAAGTGTAGAAAATTGCCTTCAGTACATGAATCTATTAGAGTGAAGTAGAATAAATCCTTAATGTCCCCCAAAGGGGCAATTTGGCTTCCAGACAGCAGTCACTAAAAAATAAACAGAGAAAAGCATAGCAACGAATAAACACAGCAATTATTTTTTTAAAAAATGTGCAAGTACACAGGATACATTATTGTCATTGAAACAACAACAATCTGCTCCCTGTGATTGATTTAGATGCACCATCGTCACTTTCCAGTGACAACTAAGTGCAATTAGAATTTCTGTCTGTCTGTCTAGCGAGCCCGTCCAGCAGCAGAACTGTAACAGGAAGCAATCACTTCAGGAGCAAAATGACTCGTGAGAGGCGTCAGCCTGACGCTCGACTCATTTGAAGTTTGCCTCTACCTGACTTTACCCGATGCAACAAAGACAAAGCAGCTTATAAAATTACACAGTATGCCTCCACAGTCAATTTTGTGTTTTAAATTCTTCTATATTCACTATGGTTGTCACATTTATGCATTTGTGCTTTGTTATGACTTTGTTGCTGCTTCCCACTGCATCATGTTGTGTCATTGACACAGTACAGTATTTCCATGCAAATTGAGAGAAGGAAGTTGTGTCTAAGTTGTCTTGTTGATTTTAGTGTGAATGTCAGATTCACACTTGTCTTTTTTCATCAGCCTCAAAAACCATGCTTTTTTTGAGACTATGAAAGGGACGACCCGGCCTGGATGTCGTCAGCACCCTGTGTCTGTGCATGCGTTTTGCTGGTTTGGTCACATGATCACTTGTGACAGAGGTCATGAGGGGTCAAGTGGGGTCATGAGTAGTATCCTGACATCCTGCCAGTCTAATCACCTGTTTATTTATCTAACAGCCAAACTCTGATCCACACGGACCAAGGGAACGAGGGCGAGAAGAAAGAGAAGGTGAGAAAGTGAAAGTTGGTGGAGAGGTTGATTAAGGTTCAGCTCAATCATGATGGATCTATTTGGGAGCGTGTATCCCACAGTAAGCAGGAGTTTTTAATTGTTTGCTGTAAAGTTAATGTCTCCTTTTTGTTAAGTGAATTATTTTAAACTCGCACCATGACAAATCTGTCAGGAACCAAATATGGATTTGAAAAGTGTATCGAACATTTCCATCAAGACATTCAGGTGGAATAACAAGTAAAGCGTTACAGTAGCATAGCTTGTTGCTGCCCTCTTTTGGAAAGTACTGGTACCAGTTTTACTGCACAGTTGTACTGGCTTGTGTTTACCAGCCTTCACCACATAGTGGAGATACATCCCAGCTGTAACACTGTGAAGAATGTGGTCCGACTGGAACATCCACAGAGGCCAAACTTTTTTTAAACCATTGGAAATGCAATATAATTTTAATAGTCAAATAAATCCCAAAATATTTTTAATATTGTTAAATATAATATCGAGGTATATAATATATGACTACTACTATATGACTACTTTGCATTGTTTCACACTTCATGTCTACAGCTTGCAAGACAATATCATCTTACTTCATAATGTTATGTTTAAAGATAGATAAAGTATTTAATTTACCAAAAGAATGCAGAATATTTTATTCATGTGATGCAAGTGCTGAGAGACACGATAGGAATATTTTCATATTACTTATTTGAATATGATAATACATGAGTAACAGATGCTTCACGATGAGATCTGTAAACCTGTCAGATCTATATTTTCATCCTCTGCTGCTAGCAGCACTTTAGCCCCATTAGGCTACAGCTAAATAAATGTTTAATGATTCAGTCTAACAAACAGGATTCCAGTACTTTATCATCCATTGAGGAAATTCAAGTCTGTTAAATCATGTGGTCGAGTGGACATGATGAATGTGTCTAAGCTGAATTTTTTTTCCAACTCTGGCTTTTTCACTGCTGTTATGTTTTTTAAAGATAAATGTGCATTGCCACAAATGAATCTAATTAATCTACTTTCGCTCCACTGGATTAAAATGGATGCTCAGTTCATTAACTCAGAGTTCAGGTTTAGGCTCTGAGTTTGTTTAATCTGCTGTCTGGAATACCCCCCCGACCCCCCTGACCTGAGCCTCCAAAGCCTGCATCGGGTTTGTTTGAAAGTGCTCCAACCAGCAGGTTTCCTTTCTCCAAGTGACTTGTTGAATATTTTATCTCCAACAGGTAGAGGCAGGTTCAGGTTACAGCAAGATGACTGACAGGAATGGCCTGTGTGCAGAACTGCAGGAAGTGCTCCACCTGCCCGATACCAACAGTAAAGGGACGGTGTTGACAATGAGCTTTATTACTGGAATACATTCATGAGAGAGCAGATGCTGTTGGGTGGATTGGTACATGACACATGCTCACCACATTCAGTAGCTTGTTCAGAGTTATCTCTTCTTTTAAAGTAAAGCACTTTTTAGTGTCTAAGGATGCACTTTACAGTAACAATGGGGAAAAGTGCAATGTGATAGGGGGAACTCTTCGTGATAAAGACACAGAGAATTATTATCAACAGACTATAGTCTCCTTCAGTTCTACAGACCACAGAAGTGTCTTTCAGCATGTTGTTTTGGTTTTACAGCTTGACACTTTAATGCAAAGTTTGAAATGTAGCTTACAAAAGAGTACAGTGGAATCTCAGAATGGACTTTGCATTAAAACAAGAGACAATCTGTATACAGTAGTTTAACATTTGAAAATACAAAATGCAGCATGTGCACATTAATTCTGTAGGTGTGGACCTCAAGAGAAAGGTCAAGCTGAAATTAAGAGGTCATTAACAATTCACATGCCACACTTTCAATACGGCACTCATATGCATGTGTCTTTCTCAAGACCCCCAGATGGAGTAAACACACCTCCTGACTTGAGCTGGCTCCTCCTGCTTCTTGCACACCTGCATATAAGCTCACCTGTTGCACCAGCAGTTCAGAGCCTCCTGCATTCCTCTGGATCCAACCATCACTCGATCTGAAGAAAATCCTGGTAAGCTGGATGGTTTTTCTTTAACATTTAGAATCCTTAAAATTCATTAATTCACTTTGAAAAATTACATTTTGTTCTTTTATTAAGTCTGAGATGATAAAAAATTAAAATAAAGCACTATAGTAGGATGAAAAGGCTGCTGCTGCTAACCTCAAGTGAATTTATTTTCCTGTTGACTTTCACTTGAAGCTGTCAATAACTAGTTGTCAGCTATTAGTGAGACAGTATTTTTACAAATGAAATAAAAGTCAATTTTGGGCTGAACAAAGTGCTTCCTTGTGACACTGGAATTCACTCTGAATATTTTTCTGATCATTTTCCCAAGCTCTATCTTTCATCTGAACAAGGAGCGTCTGTCTCCCGCTGGGTCCTTTGTAGTGTTGTGGGAACGGTGTTGCAAGGATCAAGTGACAGAGAGAGACAGAGAGGTTCCCTTGACCACTAATCTGCCACTGAAACACACAAAGGCACACATACACATATGCGGGCATGCACACACACACACACACGCATACATGCATACATAGACAAAGATGCTCTGTCCTGTACTGTGTTTGACATCCAACCACCAACCAGTCTTGCCAGAAGTCCAGGAAGTCATGTGAACACAAGTCATACTTATTATCAGAAAAAGTTAAAAAGGATGAAAGAAAATAAAGATGTCAGACAGGATTATTAACGTAAACTATGGCATCAATAGACAATGATCTTTGCATATGAGCTGGGCCCCCAAAAAATCCCAAAATCTAAATTTTAGGTTTAAATAACCAGAAATATTTAACAGCCTAGACCTTTTATGAAGGTTATGGAGCCACCTTTTGTCTTTTCTGTTTATTTCTGCATTTATGAATCCTCCATTAGTCTCCACTTAAATATGAAATGCATCTTATTATCATAGTGATAGACTGCATGAGAGTTTTTCTCAGTCCCGGTGAGAGGCACTTCTGTGACCCTAGGTTGAGCTGTGCTCATTTACATTTTGATTTTACACTGGCTCGAGTTGAAGTTGCATTTGAACAGAGCTGAGAATGACAAGCTAAAGTGGCTCTGGCCATAAAGGCAGTCATCTCTTCCATGCAGATGGTTAGTTTGAACAGCCACTAGCCAGCTGTGTACTCGTTCAAAGACTCCTTTCATCATTTTCATTGGGCGTCCAGTGGCTCAGAATATTAGGCCCTACTTGTATTTCCATTAAAGTTTTACCAAACGCTAGAATAAAACACATTTGCTTAAGGGCCACAGGAGAGGCTCTCTGCAGCCTCATGTAACACTAGCTTTCAATGACTACAGCGGGTCAAACAATCTGGCTTTTGAGGTAATGTATTTTCCCTGTGACATCTGTAATTTAAACATCCATCCACTCTCTCCTCAGAGAAATGGAGCTGTAATAGACGTTAACATCTGTGATTGTGCTCTGGCTCTGTTTCTCTCCTCATGTCTTGCATTCATTTTGTCTTTACGAGTTCACCAACACAAAGTTTGTCTAATTCCTAGTGTGTGTGTGTGTGTGTGTTTGTATAATTTGTGCATTACTCCTGGTGTCCCTGGCCTTCACAGCCACCCATCATGGCCTCCACCATGTCCATGAAGAGTTATTCCATCAGCCGTCAGCCCTCCTTTTCCAGTCGTTCTCTAATGGACACCGGCCGTGCTCGCTCCCGCGCTTCAGTGTCTTTTGCGGCAGCCAGCCCACTGAGCCGTTCGGCCTCTATCAGCCAGGATCTCAATGGGCCAATAAACCTCCAACTCAACGGTCTGCACGGCAACAGCACCAACGAGAAGGAAGCTATGCAGAGTCTCAACAGCCGCCTGGCCAACTACCTGGACAAGGTTGGATACATTACACAGTACTGCACTGTTGGGCTGTTGGTCAGCAGCCAATTGGGTGACAAGTATATCTGAAGTGCAGACAAGGAAATGCAGAAAGTTGAAATACTTTGATCATTAACCTCTCTTTTTTTATTTTTTGGTTCCTGTAGGTGCGGTCACTGGAGCGCTCCAACGCAGACCTGGAGATGAAGATCAAGCAGCTGATGATCGACCGCATTCCCAAAGGTCACGACCTTGATTCCATGATGGCTCAAGCTCACGCTGTCGAGCAGGAGGTAGGCAAAGAGGTAGAGAGGTCCATTTAGACAGCCAGATATTAAGTTTAGAGTTTTGTAAATACCATTTGCCATGCCTTTGGTTAAAGACAAAACATCCACATGAATGCATGTCTTTTACCAGCAGCTGCATCATTCGTCAGAGGTTAAATTTGACCCACATTTGATCTTTGTTAATCCTCCACCAAACAGAACCATGGCAAAGTTAATAAATGTTTTTACCTGTTTTGTCTGAACAGAAATAGTTACAGGTTAGTGAAGCTGAAATGTGTGTGCTTACTGGACAAGGAGGGGAATTCTTCAGATGCCTTTTAACCACTATGTGAATACTGTTCCTGTCAGCATGCTTCATACTGTATAGTACATAAATACATAAAGCATCAAATATATAATATATATACAGAATATATTCATGCTGTAGGGCCCAGTGTGATAGGCCAGCTGTATGAAGGATTCAGGACAGCTACTATAACATTGTCAATATATGTCAGGTGAGGAAGAGGACTTTGGAGAATGCTCGTCTCATGTTGGAGATTGATAATGCCAAACTGGCTGCTGATGACTTCAGAATCAAGTGAGTGATTTAATGATACACAACAGAGATGACAAATGGAAACTGGTTTTGGTTGTTTGTATTTTTTTGATATGACTTCATGAGCCCTCACTCCACATCGTGGATCCAGGGTTTAGTGCACCTACATCCTGCTGCAGCAGACAGTCTGCTCATAGTAACTGTAAATTCTGTCTGCAGAAGAAAAGTGCAAACTCTGAGGTTTTACATGATCATTGTCCCATGCTATTGTTTCATGCCTTTATGAGGTGGGAGACTGAGCTGGTGATGTGTCAGTCTGTGGAGCGAGACTGTGTTGCTCTGAAGAAGGCCAAGACTGACCATGAGCAGATCATCGCCTCTCTGAGGGGAGATCTGGACAGCCTGAAAGAAGAACTTTACTTCCTTAAGAAAAACCATGAAGAGGTAAGTCTGGTTTCTTTGGTCATTTTAACTCTCTGTCATTTGACATTTTGTCTCACTTTCCACTTGGCCCTCTGTCTTATTCTCCAACCTGCCCTCACAAACAACAAGTTGTTTGAAATTGGACTGACCCAGTTGGATGTGCTCTCGAGGTCTTTTTAGAAAGGAAGGGAAAAGACATGGAAGGAGGGGGAAGAGGGAAAGAAAGGTGGTCCTCTGGTTACTACAGACAAAAGAAGCAGGTAGATCTGGTTTCCCAAAGCGGTTCTTTCTGTCCAGCCAGCTGATCCAAGGCACCCAGACTACTGTCCTTTGGGGGGAAAAGAAACTGAGATAAATTTACCCCCCTTCAACAAAGGAAGGGTTGATGACCCTCTTATTGAAAAAAAAAACCATATCCAATTCATTTCAGATATTGGAGGCCTCTACAATCACTACACATAAAATAATTAATATATTTTAAATTTATCATCCAAAAAAGGTTCAATGGTTGTGTAGGAATATATGTCAAAAGTACACCATATCACTATAAAACAGTGTGTGACAAAAACAAAATGTTACAGAGAAGAGAGAGTGAAAGAGATCCACCAAGCATGCACGAGCAGGAGTGAACCCATGTGTGTGTGTGTGTGTGTGTGTGTGAGACAGAGCGCTGAAAGGCCGGGTAAAGTGAGCTTTCTCATTAACTATTGATTGAGAACATCTAAATTATGAAGATGCCCTCACATCCTCTCTGCCATCCTGTGGTGTAGGATTCACAAAACTGTCCTCGGTCCCTTACGTTGCCCGTTAAAACTATGATGTCCTTTAAATACAATTCTATTCACACATCTGATGCAACTTTAGGTTAAGTTTAAGATACAAGGTGATGAAACAAAGCCATTATGTTTTTTCATTCAAAAAGTGTGTTACTAAGCAACAGAAAATACATCTACCACTTATCCTTCTGCAGGAGCTTGAGCAGATGAAGTCTCGTATTGCCAGAGATGAAGTGAATGTGGAGGTGGACTCCACCAGCGGGCCGGAACTGGGCACTATCCTGTCGGACCTGCGTTCCCAGTATGAGGGGATTGTCAAGAAGAATAAGGAGCAGGCAGAGCAGTGGTACCGCAAGAAGGTGTGGGAAGAATGTGCACTTTTCTTCTATTAAATGATTCACTGAAATATTTTCACCAGACACTCGACTCTAGTCTGTGTATCAGTTAAACAACAGTTTATTGTTAATGGCCCAAACCAAGTTAGACAAAAATAAAATTACTGTGGGGTTATTTTTGTGCGTATCCTCTCTAGCTGGAGACAGTTCAGAACGAGGTGAAGGAGAGCAACGAAGCTCTGAGAGGAGCCCAGGGCGAGCTGACCGAGAGGCAGCGCTTCCTTCAGACCCTGGAGGTGGAGCTGGAGAGTTTGCACAGACAGGTGAGCTGTTTGTTACGAGTGGAGTAAAACACCTCATGAACACACACACAAAGAGAATTTTGTGAAATGACATACTGACATACTGCGGCATTTTAATATAAAAGAGATGTCTTCCTGACCAGAACCAAAAACTGATGCTGAGATTTAGAAACTGAGCGATGTGCTTGTGGTGCCGGGAGGAATTGAACTAAAATGCTCTTTCTCCTTGTGGGAGGCAGAAATATGATTTGTTTTTGATTTAAAAACAATTATGCAAGTGATTTTTCCACATTTGGAAGAGGTGAAAAAATCTAGTGCTTGTAAAGATGTGCAAGTCCCATGATTGTGGTTTTAAAAATATGGTTACAGGAATTACCGCATAAAGCCTTTATGAGTTATGGTCTTGTGTTGTGTTGGTCTTGTGTCTTAAAAGGAATTTGCCAAATAACAACACAGAAAATCCTTTTAGATGCTAAGATTCAGTCTAGGCTGGTCTCTCACTTTGTGCAATTCCATGTTATCGCATTGTATGACCTTCTGAGAAAAAGCATTTAGTTTTTGTGCTCTAATCTTGTGTTGACAGTCAACACATTCTCCCACGCTGCCAAGTCATGCTAAAACATACTGGATTCAGTTGTTAAATTGTATGGGAGGCTGAGTTTTGGCATTGAGATGGGTAATCATGTTTGAGCAGCACAGATTTGTTTTGTTTGCCAATCCTTGTCAGTTCACAGGTATTTGTTGATAATGGTTTTGGAAGTAATTTCAGAATCCACTGGCAAGCACCTGTGGATATAGATGGCTGCTGAAAAGTCAAAACTTTTTTTTCTTCCAGCAAACCTGAAACTTCACATTTGGAAACTGCTTACATTAAAATCAGTACAGTCACGTGATTATGGGTAAATATTGGCAATTATATGAATAATTTTGGACATTTCTTAAATTGGACAACCATTAGTCAAGCATCCCAGGTTGCCTATCCTTTGACTTGTAAACTGATATAAGCCTAATGATGATGAGCAACATTGAAAGCGCTGATATGCCAACACAGAAGGCCAACCCTCTTATTTCTCCTTTTCTCTCCTCAGATAGCAGCGCTGGAAGGTAACCTGGGTGAAACTGGTCAGAAGTACTCGGCCGAGATGGAGCGGCTGCAGGCCACCCTGAGCCAGCTGGAGGACGACCTCTCCCAGCTCAGGCTCGACATGCAGCGCACCAAGACCGACTATGAGCAGCTCCTCCGCATCAAGCAGAACCTAGAAATGGAGATCGCGACCTACAGGCGCCTGCTGGAGGGAGAGGAGACGTGAGATGTGATCCTGACATCTTGGAGTAGTCCTTTAAATGTGTTGCCGCTCATTCAGTTCAGTTTAAAGTGAATTCTCACATTTTTTCTCTCTGCCCCTTAGCGTCAAAGAAGTTCCTCCTCCACCAAAAAGTGAGTCCTTGGCTTTGGGTCAATTTTCAACTGATAAAAAAGTAAAGCCACTACTTACATATCAGAGCAACTAAAGCTGACACGATGAAGGAGATAAATTCTGAAAATTGTACACAAATGTTCATATAACAGCTGTTGCATAAAAACCAGATGTGAATTTGAAACAGTCATAGTGAGACCGACAGACACACACCCAAGAGTCCCTGGATTAATTATAGTTTTGTGAACTTGCAAACAATGCAAAAACCACTAACGGCTCAGCTCCTACAGCAACAAATGTGGGTGTGAAAATGTTTACCCCAATGCGGTAACTGTGTCTTAATCCCACTCACACTGCAGGTTTAACAAAAAGGGAGGTGTTTTTGGAAATGTTCGTCTTACCCCATTAGAAGATTAAGCACAAGAATGCTTTCAGGAGACACAAAAGTCAAATAGTTAAAGCTGTTTTTTTTGGTTGTTTTTTTTCTTCTTCTCATCTCATCTCATCTCTTTTCTCTGAGCAGAGGAGCCTGATGTCCGCACCAGGAAGATTGTGAAGGTGGTGACGCAGACGATGATCAATGGTAAAGTGGTGGATGAATCCAGTGAGGTGGAGCAGATTGAGGAAACCAAGAAATAGGAAAAAATGGGTGCAAATGAAAAAAAAATCCCAACAGATAGTAGCAGAAAATGACAGTAATTTGAAAAACATAGAAAGTGGAAATGAGAATAAAGTTTAGTCTCAGAATTTTACATGCAAGGCTTTGTGAATGAGGCATCGAACAAAAGAATTGTTTTGAGCAGAGCATTTTTAGGGCGCATTACTCGACGATGAATCTTTTGTGTTTTCAGAAAAACATTCTCTTGAGGTCAGCTTATTGGCAGCAAGCAAAATGATGTATATTTTCATTCTGGAGAAAAATGGTACAAGCACTACAACTACAAAAAATATGTTAGTTAATTCATATAACTGCTGTAGCTATGCATGTTTTGTGATATTGAGTAGATGTGTGTGTGTGTGTGTGTGTGAGCACTCACCAGTGCTATATCTTACAGAAAATCTTACATATCATACAGTTTTACTAAAAAAAGATTTGTGTGCTTGCTTGCACAATGTGTGTTTCTTAGTTTGGTGAAGGTTACTGTCATGAATGTTATACATGCCTTTACTCCTTTGCTGTCTTTGTACTCTGAATAAAAAGTTTTATTAATCCATTGTATGTTTACTTCTTCATTCTACTTCTTTTTTTTTAAAATTTTTTTACAGTTTTTAGATGGAATCAACAAACATCAACACATGGTGACTCAGAAAACCAAAATGAAATGGAGAGAAATTCTCGCCTTTTAATTAGTGCTGTTGGCATTATGTCAAAACTCCCCACACTGCACATCTGTTGTCACTGAGGTTAGGTGTGAAGTAACATCTCCTGTAGGTCTTTCATCAAACACACTAATGAAGCAAGCCTCGTAATAATGAGGTAAACAAAGGGAAATTACTATAATGAGACAGAGTTGTACAATAAAAACATTCACTGGCAGGGAATATGTACGCATGCGCTTGGGTGTTGCAACTGAGATTAGTTTCTCTGCTGAGATCAAAAGAAAAATGGTCCAGATCGGCTGACATTTCCGTCGTCCGCATGAAAGGGTTTTAACATGTACAAACACAGGTTTATCTGTGGGCTGGTTGAGCTAAAAAGCTGGCGACAGATAACGATGCAACTCCTTCATGAGCAATTTTAGGATTTGTTTTCTCTGCTCTGATAATCCGTTAACAGGCAGCACATGCGTCCTGAGAACACACTTGGTCTGTCATGACATATGAACCTCAGTTTGACCTCTGTCAGCCCTATAATTTCTTGGCCTTTTTGACAAGGGTCACTGTGCCCCAAAATCCTTGAGAACAAAAGGCAAAAAGGAAGGTGGAACCCAAAATTAATTTAAGAATTAAAACATTTTCTCAATTTTGAGTTGGAAAAATAATAAAAGGTATATATAATGATCCACAGACTGGACTCCACCAAATCTGAAGCCAAGTTCACATCAGTAAGAATGGATTAGATGGCTTGGAGGTTTTCCATCTATGCTGACATATTCAGGATGTTTCTACTCATTTGGCTGGAGACTAAACAAAAGCATTTTTATTAGCAAACAGATCATACTCTACACAGTTTCTACCAAGCATTTTTTTGCAATTATCAAATGATTTGTTGTTTTCAGAGCAAACATGGGGAGCGCAGCTGGGCCAGGAAAATACACACCAACAAAATATTAGCAGGCTACTTGATGTCGCAAGTTAAATACACAGTACATAATTTTTGAAAAAGCTCCACAATACAAAATGGTACTGGAACTAGAATTAATCCAAATAGAGTTGTTTCCCTATATTATCAGTGGTGCCATACCTTGGATGGAGCCACTGAATGTGAAACATTAAAACATTGATTGCACAACCTCCGCTTTTCTTAACGAGAACTCAGTAGCCACCTCCCCTACAACTGTGATAAGGGTGCTATTGGTTTACAGAGCAGCAAGACAGATTTGTCATGCCTGGTGTCTCTCATACTGGTGTCCTCTGATCACAATCATGGTCATTTAACAGTATTTATTATTTGAATGCTTTACATATGTAGTCTTTTGATTAAATGCCTGATGCCTGATAAAATGTATACGTGTCTGTTTTATTAAATGTGTCCCTTTTGTACCCCTTTCAAATACTGAAGTGGCCCCTTTTCATTTCTGGGCAAGTGCAGCTCAGAGCCAATTTTGTGTTCACTGTTTAAAAAATCTGTCTTCACAAGTTATGTTACCAGGTCATAAAATGTATTTTAAACACTTCCGATTGTATTTGCATACCATCTTGTTTGAGTAATATGAATATAATTTTCTTGATATTAGTGTATCAATATACTGTTGGTAACTGAAGATACAGACACTTGGTCCAAGATCAAACATGAAGGCTGAGACTGAACACAGGAGAATAAATCTGCATATGTAGCAACCTATTTAATTGTGTTTATATAATGTCAGTATGTAATTCTTTTGTTTGCATTCAAAGTCACAAATGTGTAATTTAAGGTAAATGGTGCTAAAACATAATATATTTCATTTATAGGGGTTGAGAATAACGGTGTAAAATCCTTCTTTTTGGAAGGACCTTGAACCTGACGTTTACGCTTTTGTAACTTTTGCATTGGTTAAACTAGATGTCACTCACAATAACAACCAACCAATCGCAGCTTGTTAAATTACCTTGGCTGGAGGGGCGGGACTACACAGGAAGCGAGAGGTGATGCTGAGGTTAATACAACTACGTTCAATTAATGTTTATCAAGTTTTGAGTAGGCTAAAGCGTTGTGCACTGTTGAGACACTGTTAAAATTAGGAGCCGACCATTTTGGCTTGTTTTAATTTAATACCTTATATTATAGAGTTTCTGAGTGAGTACGGACACTTCGTTAACTTTTATTAGTGTGCTCCAACTTGCCGACTGCTGCTGAAGGTGAGAGGAGACGTGTCTCTTCATCACACAGACCTGGACGTCGCATTTTACCTTTTTTGTGAATGAAACAAGACCATTTGAGCAAACCTTTTTCTCAGCTGTGTGTTTTGAGGCTCCTGATTTGACCCTTGACCCGTGGAGAACGTTAAGTGGCCTAACATTTGAGTTAGCGTAATAGGACTAAGGACTCCAAACATCAGACCACCAGTAATCCCGTTACTGCTCAGTGTACGTGTTGAGTTTGGCTACATTTTCCTGGGCTCAGGAGGGATCACAGTCGCTTACATGGCCAAAGTGCAACATGTTTACAAGCCTGAGCTGCTGACCAATGTTTAAACGTGCGTTTATATTTTAAACAGCTACATTGCATAGCTTTGTAGCAGCAAAGAAAACCCCCACAAAATTGCTATAAGCTTTGTTTAGAAAAATATTTTTTTATTTTAATTTTCACATTCACTCATAAAACCACGGCGACAGTGACATTTTCCTTGGACAAGCAATAGAGATAGAGGAGGAAATGGATAAAAACAGAAGATACAATTCTTGGAAATGCTGAAGTTGTGTTTGGACATTTGCAGATTTTTTCAAAATCGTTACTTTACTTTTTTTATTTTCCGTCCTCTAATTATTCTTTTTTTGCACTCGACCATTCACTCCCCATTATCGCTCTCACGTACACCACATACCGCTCGTGGCTGCAGCCAGCCGACACACTCTCCCGCTCTCCTCACTGTATTTTCTTTTTTCTCTCTTCAGCAGGCTCCTGACTGCAGGACCGGCTGAAACTGTCCGGCCATGCAGATGTCCTCCTGCTTCTGACGCACGATGCGCTGGATCGCTGGGGGCAGGCCACGGGGGTTCCTGGAGAAGACGAGGGCGTAGCCGTCCTCGCAGCTGCCGTCGTCTTTCAGGGTGCGGCAGGCGTAGGTGATGGCGTAGTTGTCGTAGTCTGTGTCGATCACCCAGTAGTTGTCACCTGGTTATGAAGAAAGGGAGAGGTTAGAGGGAAAAGGAATGAGGGCAATATAAGAAGGATGTGAAGAGAACGTGTGTACACAGCTGACCTCCACTGGACAGGTAGCTGGCCAGTCCCTGGTAGTTCATGAACATTTTGCCAGGGCTGCCAGGGTCGGGGACAGAGTACTGGGCAGCCATGTCAGCACACACGACCCAAAACCTGAAACATGCATATATTGCTTTTAAGTCCATGACACTTAAATCAGATGAAGTTCTTATGTTTTGTGTTTGTAAAGGTCCACTCGGGCCCGCATTCCTGCGTAAGCTCACTTCTCTAACTCGCATTTCTCGCAAATCCCCCACAATCCAGGGAGTTATAGCTAATGCTGTTCAGAATGCGCCTCCAGAGAATTACACCTATGTCCATCTTAAAGTGGACCTTGAACGGAACCTGAGCACCTTTCTTAGCCTCCACCCCTGGTAACACTGAGTATTTGAGCTGCCCTCACCTCCCCAGATCTTAAAGGGGTCAATAAGGTCTTTAGGCCTAAACTGACCCTTCACCTTAACCTGAGGGGTCTTAGAGAGGTGAGAGGAGAGGGGTGAGACCAGCTGGTTTTGCTTTGTTTAGAGTCAATTATATTTTATATGGAAATCATAAATGGCATAAAGCAGTGGGTGGAAAAAATAAACTTTATTATTCATGGCTACTTACCCAAACAGTGTAACACGTCCCTTGGAGGAGGCAGTCATGGAGCCATCATCATCGATGGTGTACTCGGCTGAGATGTTGTCCTGCAGGAACAGGCCCTCTGGATCTTTCTTCTGCAGCGCGTACCACTTCCCTGCATACTGCAGTGGACATGACAGGAGGAAGTAAGCTAGTTATGATGAGATATTTTAATTTTTCAATAAAAGAAAGATAAAATATTAAACTTGCTGTTAACATGCACACTGTTTTGTGCCTTTTTTCTTTCAATAACTCACCCTCTTGGGGTCAAAGTCCTCTTTGACTGAGAAGCTGTCAACGACGCAGGACGCAGAGAAGCAGCGCTCTGTGCAGGCAACCAAGACCAGAAGCAAGGCCAGCTTAGAGGATCCCATTCTGTAATGAACAGAGCAGTGCTCTCAGAAGCCAGGGCAGAGGATCTGTGCGATTATTCCTACCAGGTTGGTGAATTCACGCAACTGTCACTTGTTGCTGACTATCTTAACGCATTGTCTTACGTTAAGATAGTCCACCAACTGCCGATATATACAAATGTGCTAAAAGCACCATCAATATATAAAACCGTTTTAACTAAAGATAAAACAGAAGCACTTCTCTACGTGATTGCCAGGTTGAATTCTCAATTCCATAAATGTAACTTCCTGGAAGGAAGGAAGGATTTCTTTAAACACCAAGTTCACACAGCAACATGACCAAGTCTCTCATAATGAAGTTAAAGCTGATGGAACAGAGAGAAAAGCTGATACATTGTCTTAAAATGAGTAAAACTGAAGGTTCTCACCTGTTGTGGGTCAAAGTAGCAACAGCGATTAAAGTTCTACTACCGTGCGCCGTTATCCGCCAGAATGATTTTTGTGTCAGGCGCTGCCTTTATATACTCGCTCCACAGATGAGATTATGGCTGATTTTCATTGCTTGGAACTAAATAAGGTGCTTAAATCTTGAGGTAATCCTGTTGGGTAGAAATCCTTACTGTAATCTGGCTTCTATGTTCAAACCTGACCAAGACTTATTATCAAAACAATTACACCTTTTATATAACTGATTGGAAGCCCAGTAATGCAAATGCAAGCGCACACGAGATGACAAGTGAGGCGTGTACACAAAAATACAGACCATATAAGGACTGTCTGACTTTATTAAAAAGATAAAAATCTGTTGCTCATTCATTTATGCTTGTATGCTGGAATCTTTATTAACAGGAAAATGCCAGTTCCAGCTCCTATTTATAATTGGTGCGGTGTAAGAGTCACCTTTTGAGCTTTGGTGTCTGATGGCTGGCTCGCGACGAAAGGCACTCGCACATGCTGAGAGCCCGATCGCACACAACGGGATTGGTTCATGTTTTAAAATCAAACTGCAAATAAGTATCGCAAATATTATATGAATGAAGAGATCATTTGAGACAAATATGTGCAACAAAACCAACATTCACTCAGCCGCGTGTGACGGATAAACCGAGAAAAGGGTTTTCAATGCTACATCTCACAAGTTAGAGAGTCTGCAGACAAAACAAAAAAATATGAAGTCAGTGTCTGTTGTGAAAAAGCTGTTTTCGAGCCACTGCCAGTTGGCTGCCATGGTACGAATGGCTCTAATCTGTGAAAATTAGGCTTGGGAAATGTCTAAGCCCTTGTGGGATCAACAAGAAAACAAGCTTAAATGCCGTGAAATTCGACTCAAATGTGAACGTGCTTTTTAAAAATGTTCCTGACATGGCATTTCTTGGCAAACAGCTACTCAATTAATAAAGAATTAATTACACTTTCAGTAATTTGACGCTTCAACCTAGAAATATTTGTGATGACGCACAAGGAAGACATGTTTGGGTCCCAGGCCAAGACAGGCCACCAACTGCTGATGCATGCAAATATTATGAATGCACCAGCAGTATGTCGGACCACTTAACATGAGATAAGAGTAGCACTACAGTATGTGACTCTGCCAATTAGAGCTTAAACTATGCTTGGGCAACACAATGCAGTCTAATAATTAATTACTACTTGTATTAAAGGGTCAGTTCCAAAAATTGAACTTCAATAGTTATATTTGCTAAGATGATTGTGTAACATGTATATAAACTTAGTTAAAGCTGTTGCTGTAAAAAAAAATCTTACGTTTCAAAGACACCACCTCGCTTTGACTTATTACATGCACAAGGCTGCTCACGTCCAAACCCTAACACAACTACACACAGCCACACACGTACACACTCCGCAGTGAACTGGTGAACTCTCCCTTAATGGATTAACCCCGGTCACATGTGATTACCGATGGCATAACTTATCGTGTAATGCCAACTTGAAGTTGTCCTGGAGTGTATGTAGCTCTGCACTGCCCTTACACATCTTTTCCTAAATTAGTTTTTTAAACTCCTACACACAAAAACAGAGTAAGCAGACGGGCGCTGCGGTCTCGCTCCGTGCTGATAATACACCGTCTCCTCGGACAGACAGTTGAGACAGATCTATTTTTTTTCCACCGACTGTGCTGCTCAGTGCCATAATCCTACTTGTATTGCCTGAATTGGATCAACAGAAATAGACACAACACACCTTTTTGTAGCGGCATTTTATTTTCTCACGTGATTTTTTTTTTTTTAATGTTTGGAGGTTCACTTGGGAACATGTGAAATTCTAAATTCTTCTATTTTTCAACGCTTTAATTTAAAACCAGTATATTTCTGCCAAGGTTATGAAACAGGCCACAGTAATTACTTTGAATTTGTACAATTATCTGATTTGATGATAAAATTCCCATGTAGACAAGGTTTTGTGACACTACATATATAAATTAACCTTTGACTTGAGGACACCTGTGAGCTCAAACCTGGTCTCGTCCACCTCTGAGCCTCAGGTCACGGCCGTGAGATGATTTTGATTGGCTGATAACACTGAGCACAGATAAGAGGACGATTATACCCCTCTGCTGGTCTTCATGACCGCTGTCATGTTTGGATCTAATTAAGTCCCGTCACGTTCGGGGACTGGGCAAGCTTCTGCAGCCTAACACCTTAAGCTCACAGCGTACGTGCCACTCACAAAACATGGAGCCATTTCCTGGCGTTTGGGGTTTGTAACCCTCGATTAGTCATTTACGAAAGGAAGAATATCATGAATTTTACCACGTACATCCCTGCTCTTGAGCAGAAAATGCCCCTGTCGTGATGACAGGTATCATCATTATTCCATGCATGCCACAGATTTTGAGACCTTTAATTCAAGTAAAAGAGGTCAAGAGGTCACCGCATGAAGTGGGGGTGTGTGTGAGGACTTTCATGCATGCAGGTGCAAAGATATGGAACTGCTGCCATCCTGTGGTGCATGTCAGCATTGCAACCAGAAAGCAGTGAGTATCATGGCGGTATCCTGTCGTTGGCTCATTTGTAGATTTGGCCCAAAATATCTCGTCACTGACAACTTAAAGCATGGGTTCACATCCTCATGCCCTTATATGGTTAATGGTCGCTGGAGTTACCGCCTTGTTGGAGGTAATGCTTTTAGGTCTATTTGTTTAAGTGTTAGTAGTGAAGGGAAGTTTTTTTTTTTATCAGAGGTTGCTCTTGGTCTAACTTGGAAACCATTAAGTTTTGGGAGCAGTATCCAGATTCATGAGATTTGTGAAAGATTCTTCACCCTTGCTCTCACTCCCTCAGTCTGTCTGTCACACACACACTAGACGTACTGTAATCTACTACAGTGGAAGCAGATTATCTCTTTGACCTTTCTGTTTAATGTATTTATGGAAGCTTATTGTAGACAGGGCCTCCCTTCTCGGAATGAAAGGATTAATTTTCTTACAAAAGCACAGAGCACCTCTCTTTGTCCATGTCGTGTGCGTTTGCGTGGTCATTGCTGACAGCACAGTGGGACTGGCAAAGAAATTCAGCACCGGAATTATCCACTGGCACTGGTGGGGCGTCGGGTGCTCTGGTCAAGTTGGAGAGTCAGTGGTGTCAGAGTCAGAGTGGATTTGCCAGTGAGGCCAGTCCCGGGATGCTCATGCATTCCCCGAACGACAGAGTAACAAAGTTAGACTGACAGGTAAACCGATTTTTTTGATGGCCCACTGATGGCCATGACTAATAATACCGTCTCATTACTGTCATATTAGTACCCAGCTTCTAGCTGGCTTCACTCCTGCAGCCTCCAAAGGAAATCACGGGTGGTTGGTCCCTTGTCTCCTACAGCTAATACCGGTCATTGCGGTGGAAACTCAGAAAGACAGTGCAGGTAGACTGCATTAAAGTTTGCACGGGGAGAAAGAGGGAGAGTTGGGGTGCTGAGATAATCAGCTAGTGTCCTAACTAAATAGGGCTTATGCCAGTGGAGGCCTTGTTTAATAAGGACTTAAAGAGCTTATACAGGCAGACCTACATGTGTGAGAGAGATGTATACTGCAGATAATTCATAAAACTCAGAAATATGAAATATGCCAAACAAAAATGCATGGGTGTGTGGCCTGTGTGTGTTGCACCTTGTTGTCACTGCAACAAATCTGGATTTGCGCTTTACCGCAGTTAAAAGAATCAAGGTGACAGTGTTGTAGAGACTCGTATGAAGTCATGCAGCTTTTGCACAGCGTCCCTTCATAATCCACACACAGTACATTACAGCTTTTTTTTCTCTTTCAGTGTAAACGATGCTTTTTTTTTATTAGCGAATGCCACTTTGGCAGTGCAGCTATCAGGCTCTGATGTGTGCCGCACTGAATGTACTGCAGCGCTCAGGGGGCTGGATCCTTTGGCCTGCGTATCCATTACCAGATGATCAGCTGACAAGTTTAGCATCGACAGATCCCTGCTAACCTTCAGCACTATCTGCTGATGACACAAGGATTGTTTGGATTCAGCCCTCTGCCTTCTCCTCAGGGCTCTCCCTCACGCAGTCCGCTCATTCCACTAACAGGATTTTTTTTTTTTTACCTGCATTTGAATGTGCTCACTTCTGTTTCCCCCCTGTCTGTGTAATACTTGGGTAAGATCTAGCCTTTTTATTCAGGGGGAAAACCATTGTCTTTGCCTACTTTGGCTTCTGTTTCTGTTCTGAGGAAGTTGGAGGCATATCTGTTGGAGCAGTGTTGGACCGAGTGGGGGCTCCATCACTGAGCTGAAGAAAGGAGAAGACGGGAACATTTGGGAGAAGAGGAGAAAGGCGGAACCATGGGTGTGCAAAAGGAAGACGTGGAAAAGTTCCTCAAAGGGAATCCTGCGTTTGCTAAACAGTACTTTGCCAAGAAGATGAGCCCCGACTCCATATCAAAGGTGTCAGGACTCTCAGAGAAACAGATCGACTTCAGCCAGTTGCAGGAGCTCAGTCAGGTAAATGAAATTATTTCTCTATTTGTTTTTGAAGAACAAATCTGCAACAAGAGACAGCCTGATATAACTAACATAATATCGTCGGTATACAGCGTAACCTTTGTCAAGCCTCTGTACATAACAAATCTCCTTTTTAAGGTTGAGGAAAGCCGAATCATGTATGACCTGATCAAGGACATGCAGGAGAACATAAACATGGAGAAGGTGGTCTTCAAGATCCTGAAGCGAATCAGCGCCCTCATCCACGCCGACCGGTGCAGCTTGTTCATGTACCGGCAGCGGAACGGCATAGCAGAGCTCGCCACCAGGCTCTTCAACGTCAACAACGAGGCAGAGCTGGAGGACTGCGTGGTGCCACCGGACTCTGAGATCGTCTACCCGCTGGACATGGGGATAGTCGGCCACGTGGCCCAGACCAAGAAGACTGTTAATGTGAAGGATGTCAGAGAGGTGAGGGGGGAGCCGGGGAGGGGCATGCACCACTGAACACTACACCTAAAGCTTGGATATGATGAAACCCCGCGTGGTTAGAGGGCAGATGTTATGCAAATCAGCAATGCGGTCACAGTGTAATTTAGGTTACCGCCACCAGATGACAGCACATCCTTCAGTCTTCAAATTGTACACATATTCGCTTCGCTAAATATATGTTTGTCTTCTTAAAGGTTATATCTTCATGGTATTTCTAGCATTTAACTCACAAATGAAACAACGAGAGCGTTCCAGTCAGGTTCAACAATTTTTGTGTATCCCCTGAAAACACTTTCTGTGCGCGTGTCTTATTCGGTTGTGTGCGTATGTGCAGTAAATGTGTCAGCGAACTGCTCAGGATGTTTTCTTCCTTTTGCTTGTTTTTAAAACAAACGTTGGAAGCATGTATCTATGCCTGACCAAGTGAAAGGTGTAAATCCCTTGTCAGACATAATCCAGTTATTTCCAGATCCCATCAGCCTCTGCTCTAGCTCTGGATTAGACGCCCCTGGCATTTAGTCAGCAGTCAGCAGGAATCTACCGCCTTGATACAATGTGTCCACAGTGCACTGCGCCTTTACATCCAGAATAAATAAATCTACTCATAACTCAAATGCGTTTTTCATAGTACAAAAAACATTTGCAGTGGAATATGAATAAATATATGTACTAAAAACATAACATTATTTTTTATTTTATTTTGTTTTAGAACCAGTACTTCAGCTCATTTGTCGATGAACTCACAGATTACGAGACCAGGAGCGTTCTGGCTACGCCCATCCTCAACGGTAAAGACATGGTAGCGGTGATCATGGCTCTGAACAAGACAACGGGACCACATTTCACTCCTGAGGATGAAGATGTGAGTCCCAACCGCATGCACAGAGCGCACACACACACACACACACACACACACACCAAAGCAAAAGTCCATCTTGATTGTGCCTCCTTTTCTAAATTTGTTAGAATATATATCAAACTGTGATGACGGCTATAAAACACCACTGAAATACTTTGAGGGCGTCACCAGAAGCAGGAGGGAATTCCCTTTGAGCCGACCGGCAGATTATGAAGGTGTTTACGAGGTGAAGCAGAGTGTGTTCGGCGTACATCGGGTCATTAATCCATTACGAATGATGATGTCATCTCAGTTAGGAATAAACTAAGCTTTGAAATGGAAATAAGCCCATGGTGAAGACAGATCAGGAACAGACTTGGACCCACAGCAGGTTAATTACATAATGCAGCAGCAGGAATCAAACAATTTCCAGGGGCGGTCCTCTGAGCTTCAAAAATAAGTAAATCCTCTCTGCAAAAAGCTTTTTATGTTTTTCTGTGCTGTAGCTGTATTTGTCAGAGGTTTTATCTGTCTGAATATCATCACAACCTTTAAAGTAGCACAAGGAATAATGGCCTTTTATCAGATATGTAAAAAATGCCCTTTGTTTTTTAACAGTCCAATTCATTTAAGATCACTCTTTAGACACTTAACAGTTTTCTTGTGATTAAATCAGAGAGATTGTTGTGTCATGTCATGTCTTTTATATTCTCTTCTCTCTTGTTTGGGTGTTTAGCTTTTTTTAAAGTATCTGAAAGTCGCCACATTGAACCTGAAGATCTACCATCTGAGTTACCTGCACAACTGTGAGACACGCAAAGGAATGGTAAAGGACCTTAACCTGCATTTGGAGTTTTGTTAGAAATCAGTACTCTTTTGGCACGCCAACTCATCATTACAAATACATGGAAGGCTGGACACAACTCGTCGTCTGTGTTTTCCTAGCTGCTGCTGTGGTCGGCCAACAAGGTATTTGAAGAGCTGACTGACATCGAGCGACAGTTTCACAAGGCCTTGTACACGGTGCGAGCGTACCTCAACTGTGACCGCTACTCTGTCGGCTTACTTGACATGACCAAAGAAAAGGTACTTTGTGTTTGTGTCTTTGCCTGTAGTATTGCCCACATTGTTCCTGCATTTATTACATCGAAGTTACATTTTTCTCTGTATTTTTTGTGCCTATCTCCTTTCAGGAATTCTTTGACATCTGGCCAGTGTTGATGGGAGAGCAGGCACCTTACTCTGGCCCTGTAACTCCTGATGGCAGGGTACATATGTATTTTTTTTCATTTATCTGATATTGTTATCAGCACTCTGTTTGTGGAAGACCTGATTAGCCTTTTTTGTATCCAATCTTTGTGTTTTTTTGGTTTTTGTTTTCTGCAGGAGGTAATTTTCTACAAAGTGATCGATTATATATTACACGGGAAAGAGGAAATCAAAGTTATACCGTAAGTATTTGCTTTAACGTTTGCCTCATTCTGAATATTTACACATAACAAAAATACCAATAATTCAGCTTCAGTTGTTTAATTTGCACAAGTATTTAACATTTTTATTTTAAAAAACCCTCCCAAACAACTTATATCAGTGCGAGATCACATATGTGCTAATTTGTCTTTTCACCGGTCTGTCACACAGGAATCCACCCGCAGATCACTGGGCCTTGTGTAGCGGCCTGCCAACTTATGTTGCTGAGAGTGGTTTTGTGAGTTGTTTTTAAAAAAAATATATATATACAATGATATGTTGAATCAGATAAAACCAAATTAAATTAACCCCTTGATCGGTCTGTTTGTTCTCCCGCTATTCAGATTTGTAACATTATGAATGCAGCTGCTGATGAGACGTTCGCGTTTCAGGTAACGCCGCTGAGAGGAAAAGAAATACTTTTCACACAAACACACAAAACCAGTCCAGAGATCTTATAGAGGTAAACTGTATCACGTTTTCTCTTGTTCCAATGTCTCAGACTGAGCCACTTGACAGCAGTGGCTGGACCATAAAAAATGTTCTGTCGCTGCCAATTGTGAACAAAAAGGAAGAGATTGTGGGTGTGGCCACCTTTTATAACAGAAAAGATGGAAAGCCTTTTGATGATCAGGATGAGCAGCTCATGGAGGTAACATTAATCACTACAACATTACAAGGAGGTTTGTCATACTGAAATTCTGTTTTGGGGAGGTTGTTTTTTACAGTATTCAAACCAAACACAATGTAGTTGTACACTCCCTGTGAGGCAGTGCATCTCAGTGTAACTTCTAAAAGGGAAAGGCTGAACATAGAAGACCTCTAAGATTCATCTGCCTTTGTCCGTGGACCGTCCTCTCCTGAGAAATATAGTACATACTGTACGTAATGTTCTGATCCTGATTTGCTGATGTTGTTTTTCACCCCGTTTCTCAGGCTTTGACCCAGTTCCTGGGCTGGTCAGCTTTGAACACAGACACTTACGACAAAATGAATAAGCTCGAGAATCGGAAAGACATCGCTCAGGACATGGTGCTCTACCATGTCAAATGTCGGGACGATGAGATTCAGAATGTCCTGGTCAGTACTGTACACCTTTTTTTAAAAAAAAAAAATAGCTTCATCCAAAAATTCCAGTGCGCACGAGGCACATTGCATTGGGAGACTTTATTTCAAATTCAACAACAGACACCTGAAATGTCCCACCATCTGGCTGATAAAAGCTTAATGTGACACACTTTCTGTTCCATATGACTGTTCCACTTTGAGGTTTAACTGCTGCTGCTGCTGTTTGTTGATTCATGCATCTCAGCCGAACTGGTTTTCTCGTCTCTCCCCCAGAACACCAG
Organism: Psettodes erumei; assembly: GCA_016785225.1. Taxonomy (NCBI): domain Eukaryota; kingdom Metazoa; phylum Chordata; class Actinopteri; order Pleuronectiformes; family Psettodidae; genus Psettodes; species Psettodes erumei. The sequence continues at coordinate 248,047 of JAFBJZ010000945.1, forward strand.
AGATGTCTATGACTGTGAACCCAGAGACTGTGAAGAGGATGAGCTCCTACAAATCCTGGTAACACTAAAACTTAACTGTCATTTAATGTCATCTTAGCGTGTCCCTCTAGGAGCATTTCATCCTCACAAGAGGTGGGCATATTTGAGTTAGCTGAGCCCTGATTGTGCTGTGTAGTGATTTCCCCCCCCTCCACTCTGCTTTCTGTTTGTTTCCTTCCCTCAGAAAAAAGACCTGCCTCCGCTGATCAAGAAGTTTGAGATCTACGAGTTCCGCTTTTCAGATTTCAACTGCACAGAGATGGATCTGGTGAAGTGCGGCATACAGATGTACTATGAGGTCGGGGTGGTCAAGAAGTTCCAGGTCCCTCAAGAGGTGACCTCACACACACACACACGCACACACGCAAGCATTATAGCAAGATAGTGTGCGAACAGGCTTGTCCTTCCTTGACTCCACAAGCTCCAGGTGTACACCGTACATGACTGATTTTAAATCCCTTCTGCTGTCCTTTCAGGTGCTGGTTCGATTCATGTACTCTGTCAGTAAAGGCTACAGACGAATCACCTACCACAATTGGCGCCACGGCTTCAACGTGGGACAGACCATGTTTACACTGTTAACGGTATTATTGTGTGCATTGTTTACAGTAGAAGCCATTTGAATTTTTGCATGCAGATGTTCCATTTTTGTGCTTTAAAACCCAAATAAGTTCAAGACACTGATAACATCTTATCATTTTTCCATTTTATGGATTATCTGTGTATTTTCTTTACTGGACCACTCTGTGCTTCTGCTCAGACGGGAATGCTGAAGCGATACTACACTGACCTGGAGGTAATGGCCATGATAACTGCAGGCTTCCTGCATGATATTGATCACAGAGGGACGAACAACTTGTACCAAGTCAAGTGAGTGGTGTTGGGAAATGCAGTTTTCAGTTGGTGCATTCATGTGCCGATGTGTAGATCAGAAATATGGCCTTTTAGATGTTGATGTTGTAGATGTTAATCAGCCTAATATTCAAAGATTTTCCAAGCTTTTTTTATTTAATTCAACCTAATCTTTTTAGCTGCAAGTCAATCCACTGACAATGCAGCTTTGACAACAACAAAACAAGGTGTGAGGTTCACTGTACTAGAAGTCGTGGCAAGTACATTTTACTTGGTCGGGACTAAGGCCAGACCACCTGGAAGAAGAAAAATCTTAGTTGATTGAAGTCACACATACTCAGGCCTGATACTTGAAACCTATGGTTATTGTAATCTCATATTTAAGTCCTGCTCATTTCTGATTTTTTTTGTTCACACCAACAGATCTGGCAACCCTCTGGCCAAGCTCCACGGCTCCTCCATCCTGGAGCGACACCATCTGGAGTTTGGAAAGTTCCTCTTGGCTGATGAGGTGAGAACGAAGAGTTGAAGTTTAGAACGGCTTAACCTAACTCCTCTTCCTTGTCACATGCTCTGGCCATTGACTAGGACCGTCGCCCGTCTCTCTCTCTCTCCTTTCATCTCACCTGCAGTCGCTGAATATCTACCAGAACCTTCACAGGCGACAGGTGGACCATGTCATTCATCTCATGGACATCGCCATCATCGCCACTGACCTTGCTCTTTATTTCAAGTCAGTGCAGTGTCTCTCCCATCTTGTTCATACCCATATTTTGCTGACATCTGTATACAATAAAAACACATGAGTGAAAAAGCTCCTTTCCTCCTACCTTTCTAGGAAAAGAACCATGTTCCAGAAGATCGTGGACCTTTCACACACGTACGAGGATGAGAAGAAGTGGGTCGATTTCATGTCTCTAGAAACAACCCGGAAAGAGATTGTCATGTGAGTACAACAATCACGCACTAAGTTCTACTAAGTTCTTTGTTCCTGGACATTTCTCTGATTCTCAAAATGTTTTTTTTTCTCCATTCCAGGGCGATGATGATGACAGCATGTGACTTGTCTGCCATCACTAAGCCTTGGGAGGTACAGAGCAAGGTGAGGAGCACAAAAATGCGATAGATGAGAGACCCAGAGTGTTTCTGAGCTGCTTCTCCAAAGATTACTATGTGTGTCTCTATCAGGTTGCCTTGTCTGTAGCAGCAGAGTTTTGGGAGCAGGGTGACCTGGAGAGGACAGTACTGGAACAGCAACCCATTGTGAGTTAACACATTGTTTTAATAAATATCTCTATCTGTGCATTTAATTTAGCAGAATATAAAACTGAGAAAATCACACTGGAGGAATCAGAAACTTTACTTTTTAAAAAAATAGTAGTTAAAATTAGTAACAGTAGTTTTGGACTGTCTTGTGGTCTGTTGCTTTGACATGGTTTTTGTCCCTCCCACCAGCCCATGATGGACAGGAACAAGGCGGCCGAGCTTCCAAAGCTACAATGCGGTTTCATTGACTTTGTCTGCACGTTTGTCTACAAGGTGACGCTTCACACTGACTGCACTGCATTGTGCTATTTTCAGGTGATCATTAATTAAGTAGTATGTTTTCATTTTCTGTCTGTGATCTTTTTCTGCTCAGGAGTTCTCTCGCTTCCACCCGCAAATCCAGCCGATGCTGGACGGCATCCTCAATAACAGGAAGGAGTGGAATGCCAAAAAAGAGGAGTATGAAGCTAAACTCAAAGCCATAGAGGAAGAGAAGGCCGCCAGAGAGGCGGCTGCAGCCAGTAAAGGTGATTCTATGGAATGATCACACAATAGCAGTGAATTGCTGGAAAAGAAGCTGCGTGTACTGGTTTTGTTCAGTTGAAACTGGTCACAACACAAATGCTTCGACATTTAAACCTTACTTAAACTTTTTTTTATCCATTATATTCTTTGTCCACCAGCTCCTGCAAACAACCCGAGTAGTGGAGGCTCCGGCTCCAAGACCTGCACAGTGTGTTAGAGGGTCCGAAAGCTGTGCACGTGATGGGAGTGCACAGGGATGGCTCACGACAGACTGTGCCAGGAAGATCGTGACATGAGCGAATGCAAAGCCCCGTAGCATTTCTTCAGAAAAACTGGTTTTCAAACTGGAAAAAAAACAAACCTGAGCGAGGAGAGAATCCTCACCAAGAAGATCAATGTTTTATCTTGAAGGACACAAAGCAGGTGAGTCGAAAAATGAATCCAGAACAGGGCAGGACGTGGGGAAAACATCACGGAGGAACAACAGACAGCCGTCAGTCATGACCAGTCCTCCTACTGCAGGTTACATTTAAGGCGAGTCTTCTCATCCCTATCTCAAATCTCCATTGTGTTTAAATAGGAATCAGGTTTTAGCTCATCCTCACACAGTACCAGTTCTCTGATATGTGAGTGTGAAGGTCCTACACCAGCAATTCCCAGCTGCAAAGTCCAAGTCACCTTAGACATTCTGTCATGTTTGGAGCGTTGGCTTCAAACATACTTTATATTGTATATTAATGTAATATTCACTTCAGGGTTTCAGAATGTAAATTCATGTAAAGGGTAGGTAGAACTGTTACTGAACTACTGTACATACATTCCAAAATGATCGTTTCATGCTCACTCCTTCCAGTCACTGAACATTTACAAATGAGAGTTTGTTTACCTTGATTGCAGAGAGCCAAAGGTAGATGACACGCTCAGGGCTGCTCCTTTTTTGTGTGCAATTCCAGTCACTTTAGATAAGAAATTTAATGTAACTGTCTGCTAACAAGCCTGTAGTCGCTTACTCATGATGCCTTCATATTGTACATACATCTGAGAGAGTAGCTGAGTGTTACATTTTGTGAATATTCAGGTACAAATGTCTTACAATAGAGCACACCAAAACCCAAAGATAAATTACTTGGTTCCAGATAAGATTCATTTTATTATGAACTGAGTAGTAGAGTCCAGTTTTGGTTGGTTTTTTGTTGTTTTTTTTTAAACACAAAACAGAAGCAGGAGCAACTATCGTCCTCCACCTGCTGCAAAAAGTTACCATACTTTAATCCCTGATGAGAAATGTATCATCTGACATGGACCATGACAAAATGCAAACTCCACACAAAAACTAAGGACTGCTGCGATGCATTGGTGCTGACCACCAACCCTTCATGCATGTGTGATAACCTCTGCGGACAGACAGGTTGAGGCTCCAGGGGGACAGAGTGCAAGGGAGCAACATAACTTGTAAAAACCTGTACATATATAAAATATATTTTAGTCAAAATATAGATGCCTATTTTCTAATTAGGACGTGAGTTATATTGGCAGGCACTGGCAAATGAGTCAAGTAATGTTTCCCTTATTTATGGAATTATGGTTTTATCTTGCTTGCCTCATTTTACAGATGTACAAGGAAGCCACATATGGAAAGAAAGCATGGGTGTATCAGAGATGATCAACTTGTATTAGGTAATACATGTACCTTGATATGCTATGGACGTACCCATAACATTTTTGAATAGACTCTTTCTACCTTATGGTCAGTATTTTAAAGCTTGCCTCTTTACGAGCTCCACGTGTACAATGATGACCCAAATAAAGCAAATGTATTTTTATGGCAGTATGTCAGTGAGTTATCTTTGATAGTGAAAGGGAAGCTTGCTTAGACTCTTTCAACGACAAATGCATTCAAAGACAAAAGATGCATTTTATTGGCAGCCAAACTTATCTGTCGCAACCATTATACAATAGCATGTACTACATATGCCTGTAATGCAAAGCGGAGATCATAACGAAGGTTACAATATTACACAACACGCGAGAGTATTGAGGGAACACTTCTGTCCACGCTGCACTTTCTACTACTGGTCCCTGACCCCAATCCTGGGATTGCTGCTAAACTAGGGCAGGATTACAACCATGCTCTTGCCCCAGGCTCATCTCCTACTGAAGGACGGGTACACACACACACACACACACACCTGTTGTATTCACAAATGGTGTGTAAGCTGTACAGTGTACAGTTTTGAAAAAAAGACTTCATTAGATGATATTAACTGACAATTTTTCTATTTTAGTATGAAGTCAAACCCTTGGAAAAAAACACCACAAGAGCAACTTTGATTAATACATGAAAAATATTTTTTATTGTGTCTGAAACACTCCAGCAACACAGGTCCAGGGGTGGATCATTTGAGGATGGTTTCTGAATTTGCTGGAGAGAAAAGAGAAAGAGGGGAAATGTAAATATGACATTTTTGGAAAATAATAGGCTTGAGTGTGCAATGTCTTGTCATCGATCGGGGCCATCATCTTTGTGTGACAGAGGCAGAGTGTGTGCGTGTCTTTGTTACCTTCAGCCAGTTCTTTGGCGATGCGCTCCTGCTCTTCTCTGGCCTTCTTCTCCGCCTCCTCAACCCTCCTCTCCTCCTCAGCGATGGGCTTCAGGTATTCTGAACAAGTAGAAAGTCGTTATTGCCAAAATAACAATTGATATTTTCAAAACTTGCCACAATAGCAAAAGCATTAGTGATATTACTAACACTGATTAGAAACAGTGATCCAACAACCACAATACCAGGACCCTGAAACCTGATCAGCTAAATGGAATTCAGGACTGGGATGTTTTAGACACAAAACTGGTTCACAGCGCTATTCATGGTCTTTTTGTTAAAATGCCCTTGAAGTCTGGACACTGACAGAAACACTTGCTGACAACTCACCAAACCTCTGTTTGCCATAGAAGACGCCTATCAGCAGAGCAGACCACCTGGCCGTCTGAAATAAAACGTGATAAACATGTAATATGCAATATAACGCTAGATACGTTCAGTTAGCGGTGACTGGGTCGAAGTTCAGCTTTCTCTGACCTTTCTGCTAAAGTGTTTAACGCCGGTCACGTGTATCGTGACTGAACTGACACGCTGTGTTTATTTAGCACTAAAACGTGCAATGATTGCCACGAATTTAGCACTGAGGTAGATGTACGACATCTAGGCTTTTCCTAAGTACGAATCACCTGTGCAGCCTTTCAATGTCACTGCTAGCCAACACTAGCGAGCGTGCTAACGCAACAACTAACACTGGCGGCTAGTTATCGCTGCACATCTTGGAGTGACGACTGGAATTTTGTTTTTGTACACTGTCCTCTAAGCGTACAGAATGGTGTATATTAAAACAAATCTTCAGGTCATATAACCGGAGTAATTACCTTGATGAGCGGCGACACTGCGACCGGAGGAACCATGGTGAAGCGAGGAAGAAGTGACTTCCGGGCAAACCGGAAATAGTTTTTAATCTTTTTTTTTTTCGGTCGACCAAAATTCTACCATAAGGAAAATTTAATATCCCAAAAATTAAAATTTTCGACATTGTTTTATTTTTCTTCTTTTATTATTACTGCAAAACAATTTCGGAGTGGATTAAGCAACTTTATAGGGTACACATCTTGCAAATTCGTGTAAAATTAGACAAATGGATAAATAAATAGCGAGGTATAAAAAATATAAATAAGGGTTCATAATGAACTGTTTACTTGCTGTTTTCCAAAAACTAAAAACGTGCATTATATTTTTCTCAAGGTGAAAAAAATAATTTAGTAATAGTCAATTACTAAATTAAGTGTGACCCCGTTTGGAAACAGCACAAACTCAGTAAATATGCATAATCTGTTGCATGTCTCAGGGCCAGGATTCATTTAGCATTTTAGAGCTTTCATTGCACTACCGGAATGAATTCATCACGTGATGTTCATGTCAGTAACTCTTGCCACTCCAGGGGAAATATGGCATGTGTGGCTCTCACCACATCTGTGGCAACGCATCACCTCTGTCATTTAAACAAGTAAGTGATAGACTCGGTATTGTTGGGGTGATATGCCAAACAATGATTTTCCATGCAGTTGTTGTTCTTATCTCTTCAGTACTTTAAAAAGCTGACAGGAAACTTTAAACTTCTTCCTGGAATCCAAATTGAAGCGTTGCTTGCTTTAGTTGTAGTTCCCAAAGGCAGTCACTAGATGTTGCTGATTTCCTTCTTGCAGAAAAACTGCTGAGAAAAGTGGTAATTTGCTGGTGTCTTGACTTGGAAATAGTCAGCTAAGACGGTTTTTATTTCGCTTTACAGACATCATAAACTTGGACACACGATCACTCATGTTTGCAGGCATCATACAACACTCTATTGTGTGTATGTGTATTATGTTGGTGGTAGACATGTTTAATTAATGTGCCTCTTTATGGAAAAAGCATTCCCTTTATAGCAGAGGACAAACAAAAATATGCATAGAAAAATCATCAACACCACTTTTTCTTTTAAAAGAATTGTACGTATGTCATAAATTTATATACAGTATATAGAAATGACAGTAATGGCCAATGTCATATTCATGAAAAAATAGCAAGTAATGTTTATAGCTTTCATTTAAACATGCCACCATTTTTATAATAATGCAAAATGCAGTGGAAGCATCCATAAATCTAAGTTGTGGAGTTTCCAAAGACAGTGCAAGATAGGGATGAAAGCAGACAAATATATAAAATCAAAAATAGGTAAATACTGATGATCCAACAAATGTTTCCTACTTTACCAAGATGTTTTTTGTTTTTTTTAAGAAGCAAAATTGAAGAGGATCACATTGTTCAAAGGACTTCAAATCTACCCTGGTTTCCTGTCTGTGAAATGCTACAAACATCCATTTTTTTCAGCATTTCAAATTTAGAAATCAATAAATAATGAAGTGAAAATGAAAGTAGGTGTAAAAGACAATTGAATCTGTTTATCAGGCTAATTTAAAGCAACTATGTGTATATTGTCAATGAACATAATAAATAATATGCAAGACATCAGTGTTAAACAAAAAACCCAGTTGAGTTTTCAGTCGTTGTCATAGATGCAATCTGAAAAACAACAACAATAATAATGATATTGATCAAAAAAATATTCAATGTGCAGAAATCTATTCATGAAATATTAAAGATGAACTTAACATACCATCTCCAATATCATCGTAGATATCCCCATCTCTGTAAACAAAAGCAAAACGATCAGTGCAGACAATTTCTCTTTTAAGTCTGTGTGCGTATGAGTGTGGGAATGTTTGTGGTACTTACTCCATTGCAATGTGGCCGGTGGAAACATAACCGACTGTTAAAGACAGACGTAGAGATTTTAGATGTGGACCGTCCAGTGTTTTTGTGAGAAGAATGAAAAAGCAGTAGTGTAGTGTAGGCATCCTGCATGCACTGATTAGCAGATACTCACACTTGCCGTCCTCATTCCGACAGATCAACTTGTTGTCCGCGGCTTTGACCATCACGTCAAGTTTCTCCCCTGCTTTGATTGGCAACTCCTTACCACTCCACTTCTTATTGGGGAGCGTGTGGATGATGGTCACCTCGTACAACACCTGTATCTCACCATCATACTGAAAGAATGAGAGACATGAACACAATATTCTCAATTTTGAAGTTTGTTACTGTGAATGCATTTTTTGTTAGGTCTAAACACACTTTATTGAAAGCAAGAATCTTAAGTTTAACTAAATAGTCACATTATCAGGCATGGGTGTGGCAACAGTAAGAGGACTGGAAACACATTTTAAAGAGACAGACTTTAAACTTTTTCCTGAAGTCCTTCTCCTCTTTCTCAAACTTTTTCTGCTTCTTTGGGTCTATCTCTTCAGGCTTGCTTTTGCCTTTTGGGACTGGGAAACTGGGTAGAAACATAATAAGTGAGAGGACAAAACCAAAACATTAAAAACTCAGTGAAATATTTAATGGAATATGTCTTTGGTGACTTAAATGTTTCACTTAAAAAAAACAAAAGCTCGACCTCTGACAGTCTGTTAAGTTAAAACCATGAATCTAAATGGATGGACACTACTGTTAAATTATTATGCTCTGAGACTGATGTAATCGTACCTGCTACTGGGGGGGGGTGAAGGCACGTTTTGAGCGTCAACATCATCGTATATCTCCTCATCAATTGCTGCTCCTGGCTGATCTGTGATATGTAATGCATGGAAAAAGTCAGTGATGTAAAATTACATCAACATACACCTGACACTTGACATTCCCATACAGTTAGAGGGGATGCATTTTAATCAGACTACATAAAACAAAAATGGATTGTCCATTGTAGAGGATATAAAGAGCGGGCGTGGGGTAACTCACCCTTTGGCCAGTCATGAATAAATTTAGACCAGTGCAAATATTTCTTTTTGAGATACCATGCAAATAGAAACTGTGACTTTTACTGAACACCAGTCACTGTGGCCACAAGCTAACGTGCCGATATAACAGTAAATGCTAAAATGTAACAGAAACATAGGATTGAGTCATAAAGTCAGGAAAGAGACTGAGTGATTTTACAACAATATCCATCTAAAACTTTGCAAACACCAGCCACTAAAAGCTACTGGTCAAACTTCTGCAAAACTTCTCTGTGTGGGGCCAAATGCCAGATTCATAAAATAATGTAGACCTTGCTCATGGGCACTTTAACATTTAAGACAGGGTATGTTTACTCCCAGTCAGCCTGGAGAATCAAACGAGAACATCCCTACTTTTTTGGATTAAATATCCGTTCAGAACATGGGTAGTATTATAGCAGCATGGCAGTACCTGAATTCCCCTCTGCAGTGAATTGGCTGGGTGGTGGCACTCTGGCACAACAGAAGGAAAAAAATATTAAAATGTTACATAATTTACATAATTTAAGTTTAGTCAATTGAAAGTAGATGACTGATTAAAAGCAGCCAAAAGTTAATAATAATGTTGATGAATTACAAGAAATTATTTAATTAGTGTACTCATCAAAACATCCTTTTTACAGTGTTAGCAAGTCAGCCTTGATTTTCTGATTACGTTATCAGTCATAACCATCAGTTAAAGACATGCAAATAACTGGAGAGGATTAGTAAAATCACAGATGTAGACACAGATTGTAAAGAGAAACAACACTGTTGGATTGTTAATGCAGTGGTCAGTTTGTAAATGAAAGCCCTTCAGACAGAGGTGAAGTTATTGATCTGATGCTGATCTAATGTTGAAAAAAAACCCAAAGGCAACTGTGGAGCTGTTAAAATGTGGGTGCAATGGCTGAAAGAATTAGGGATCAATGACAGTGGACAGTAGATCTGTGATCAGTCTTACTACTGAGTGTATTTTACACTTTAGTGCTGACAGGACGTCTGTTCCGGTCAAACATCCGCAGGAAGCTACGGGACTTGATAGAAGGAGAAGATCTGGTGTCCAGGGGACTAAAAAGTCGACCAAGGATAAAAAAAGACCTGCATTTCTTTCTTTCTGTGTCATTATTTTGAATCTCTCCTGTGTGCCCTTTTCCATTTAGCATTAGTGGTCAGCAGTTGTTTTCTCTGAAAGATTGCATTCCATTGCTTTAACTTTGGTTCTCCATTGATTATTTTCATTTAAATCAACTGATCAGTTCCCACCTGATTTCCAGGTTTGGATCAACAACATCATCATATATTTCTCCCCCCTCTCCCGGCAGTGGGGGTAGAACAACTACAAGACAAAAACAATGTCATGTTTTTTTCTCATTAAAACTACCTTGACATTAATTGAATGCAAAGCTTGTGACTGAGTATAATGAAATGAATGATATAAGGGTGAGATTATGAGCTTACCTCCTGGTCCTTTGATCCCACTGTAGAGAGAAGAGTTTGTAATATAAACATCGAACACTGGCTAATTTATTGAACATTCAGTTCTCACAATCATTTTTAAGTTGTTGACCAGTTCATTGAATTGCTACTGGATACAAGACTCAGATGGGCTGAATATTTTAAAACTGAGCACATGGGGCACTGTTGTCTTCAGTGTCGTTCAGTATAACACACTGACTGGACAAAATGTGAGTTGTCAGAAACAAAAGTAAAATTTAAACAACTAATATCTATGTTTCCTTGTTGGGTAATACTGAGGTTTTTTCTGGCACAATGAGAAATCTGCTTTCCCATTTCACTTCTCCTAATTCTTACAAAAGTGCAGCTAACAGATGTGGAGTAAAAAGATATGATTTCCCATTCGTGGTACCTGTTGTCAGGAGAGACGACATCAATGTCATCATAGACCTCAGGGTCGTATGCTGGCTGAGCTTTACAGTTCTTCAAAGAGTTAAAGTCAATTTCCACTGAAGTGATTTTAACATAACCAACTGTCAGAAACAGAAAGCACAAATGATTTATGCTGTTTTTTTTCCAGGTGAGACTGAAGGGATATCATGGGGAAAAAAACTGAATCCACAAGGAAGATCACACTGAAGAAAACAAGACAGATGAAGAATAAATATGTGAACGTACTGGATCCATCCTGCGCCTGTGCCAACCATTTCCCCTCCGGGTTGCCCTGTACTCGGATGATGTCCACGCTGTCTCCCTGCTTCAGACCAAGGTCAGTTTTACCACTTCTGCAGTCCACACAAGCCTTCCCCTGGTGGATGGCCTCCAGCGGGCCGACCAACTAACACACACATACAGACAGGCACACGCAAACAATTAATCATAAAATATTTCTGAAATGGAAGGCTGTTTGCATGTACACAATTTTTGAAAAAAAGTAGGGAAGTTACATTCATTATAATAGTTTGACATTTTCCTCAATTCATATTTAGTGTACAGACATGGGAGTTGTACGGATTAAACAAATGACATTCTTAATGAAGATTGCTGTGCCAGTAATTTTGTTTTTAACCTTTGGACTGAACCAGGTTAAATGTTCCCATTCTTTATGCTAAGATAACCCTCTCCCAGCTAGATTAGCTGAGAGTTCCAGTCTTGTTCCACTCACTTTGAATTTCTTTCTGGCATCATGTTCCTTCTTCTCACGTTCCTTCTGCTCCTTCTTCTCAGCCTCCAGTCGTTTTTTCTCCTCCTTTTCATCTTTCTCTTTCTTCTTTTCTTGTTTTTGTTCAGCCACTTCCCTTTAAAATGGGAGAGAGACGTTTGAGGTTGATAGAACCTGCAAGATGAGGCTTACTTGGATGCTTTTAAGTTTGCAAAAGACAAAAGAGAAAAATGATTAGTATCTTCAGAACAGAAAAACTAAAGCAACAGATGTAGTGAATCATGACTACATTTCTAATTCCCCCAATAAAAATATTGTATGATCCCATCTGTAACCAATGTTGATCATCTGAACAGACAAAGTTAAAGGTACGCATCTGAATAACTTCTTGTAGTGTTGCAAAACAACCACCAGAGAGCAGTAAAGTAAAGTCAGACAGCTGAACTGGGACTGAACCCAACACTGAAGTGACACATTTGTATACATGTTCACACAAAATTCAAATCAGTGGAGAGGACGTGGCTGCTGGTTTTTTTTCAGTTTTTGAGATGAGCAAAGTCCCTGACAAGCCTCAGTATATAAAAAGCTTCAAATTTAATGATATGGCAGAATCAGTGAAGTATGCAATAAACAGGTAAAGCAGGTACATTCTCTCACCATCGGTCATCAAGGTCTTCATACATCTCTCCATCATCATTGTCAATTACCTCCTTGAAAGAGAGGAAGGAAGAAAAAACAGCAATTAAAAGCTGGAATAAGTTCAGTGTGTGTCTTTTGTCAGACAATACACACCTCTGAACCACCCATGTGAAAACACATATCCCATTAATTCCCATCATGCTGTTAACGCTTCACACTTAGGCCCATTCACAGCATAAATGCCCTAATCCTAACTAGTTAATGTGATTTACACGTTGCTGTTACTGTGTTCTGAAACACCTCCATTCTCCTATCTGCTCCATAAGTGCACCTTAGTTCACCACAGTTGACCGTACTTCTCTATTCTTATTTACTTATTGTAAATACTTTGCTGTGCTGCATGTTTTTACCTTATGCTACTGCAGTGTCCACATTTCACTAAGTTTGTTAGTCACGTGTCTTAAAGTGCATGCAAGTGTAGGTGTCTGCAGCTGCATACGGTACAAACATGCAAATCTGTATTCATGTAAATGAAAGAAAATCAGCGTGTCTCACCTTTGCCCTCTGACTTGGGTGACCTGCAGAGGAGAAACAATGAATTATTAAATTATTTGGAATTGCACAATGTAAAGCAGCATTCATAAATTTCACATAAAGATAAGTGAACTAGAATGTCTAGACAATACAGGCACTTTGGTTTTAGCCAGGTATCATAATCAAATGCCCACCCCAACATATGTAAGAATTAGATTCGCAGTAAGACAGAATTAGATGACAAATATCCTATCCCTTCAGACTTACTGTGGTGCTTAAAATATACAGGTTTTGCAGCATGGTAATTTTGGCACATTACATTTGATGAAATAGGAGCAATATTGAACCTGTGGATGGTGGAAGAGGTGGAGGAGCACTGGTTAGTTCATCGATATCATCATAGAACTCCTCTTGCTGGATCCTGTAAAGCACAGTTAGGATTTACTCATCCGCAAATCAGAGTAGCTTCATCCACAAAGTGTGTAGCATTTTTGTGTGCATCACGTGTGTGACTGTGGGACTCACAGGGATCCAGGGTGTCGTGGGGGCAGACTGGGGAGCAAAGACTGAGGGGGTGGAGGTGGGCTCACATGATTGCTATGGTTACTGGAGTTAGAGGACTGAGGAGTTGAGGTGATGGGTTTCTTAAATGTGCCAGGAGCTGTTACACAAACACGTGGTGTTAAAATACAGAAGTGTCTGTGCTGTATGTTTAGATAGACAGATGGATAGATAACTTTCCAGAGGGTTGAATAAAAATTAAACAAAAAACAAGTCAGACAGGTCACAATAATCAATATGACAATGTAAAAAATAATGTGCTACATATAAAGGTCTTGCATTTAAAATCAGTGTTCAATTATGGAGCAAACCTGTCAGTGTTGTTTATTTTATTATTGGGTTATTATTTGTGGTGCATTAATGTGTAAGCAGCATTTCGCTGTTGTAGTGAGCTGAGATAAAAAGTGGATAAAAAACTAATTTTAACCATGTAATTTGTTTTATATTATAAATATAATAAATTTATAACAATAGTTAAGATTTTGCCACAAAAGCATCAGTGATTGTTTTAAAATTCAAAATCAAAATCTGCAAGATAACTAGTAGGCCATACATGTAAAATGAAACCTCAACCTCATGTCCACTAATTCAGGATAGCATAGCACAACATAGTAGGGAAGAAGGGGAGAACCCATGCATGGAAAACAACCAGTTGTCCTTCACCTCTGACTGGAAATAAACACAGATCAGGTGAGATCACTCAAATCCATCCCCGTTTACTTACTTCCTTGTGTGGTGAAACAAACTCAACTGTCAGAGCAGAGGGTGAGGGGAGGGGGAGGGGGTGAGGAGGGCACTGGACAGGGAACTCAGCCAGGGGTAAATAGAGGAAGCAGTGTGCCTCTGTGACTTTGGTCTCTTATCTTTAGCTGAGAGTATTTGTCGAGCTGCTTCACAACATGCATAACTTGTGAGAAACATTTTGTACTCCGTGCAAATTCAGATACTGGAGAAACATATTGCAAATTTTAAAAAACAACTTATTTTAAATGCTAGGACGAAGGAATCAATTGTTTGGTCAAGAAACCCAGTGTAAACCCATCAGCTGCAGGATCCACATTTCCACAGTACAACTGAACTCGCACCCAGATGTGAAAACCTTCTTCACACTTCACACACCTTGTGTGTCTTTTTGTTTTCTCACGGGACCTGCAGACAGTTTCCTGCCCTGCATCATTTCTGTCAGCCTGAAGGGAAAGTCTTGTCTTAACTTACAGAGAGCGTCGCTTGAATAAAATGTTGTGGGTGACTTATTGTAAAATAACTTTTGCGGGCACCTTTTGCGGTGGCACTGTATTAGTTGCACATTGATTTGAAGCAGGGACACAAAGATATACAAAGCGGGCTTGATGCCCAGCAGGGCCACAATGTGTCTCCCTCCAGACAACTCCCTCCCCCTCTGTGTCTCACCTTCTACCTGTTCAAGGGGTTTCAGCTGTTTGTGGCAATTAAAGTCATTTGTTCAGCATATTGTTTTTGTAATGGTTACAAGTTAAACAGAATTTGATATTCATTCATGTACTGGGTTGGGGGTTACGGCTTCTCAGAATCAGTACCTTTGCTCCTAATATGTCAGTGGTGCCACTATTTAACAAGCAAAGCTGTAAGTCCACCTTACCATCATCAGAGGCCTCAGCCCCCCTTTTAAATTTCTCCAGGTTGACTCTGGGGGGTCGGTTAGGTTTCGCAGGTGATGAACCTAAAGCCAAGCTGTTGGGTAGGGGTCTACGCTTGGGGCCCGAGGTGGCGTTAACGTTGTTGGACTGAGGAGAAGCCGGCTTCTTCAAGCTTGGTTTTTTAGCGGACGGGGGTTTGGGGGGAGGGGTGGAGTTAGTAACAGTGAGGAGCGTTTTTTTGGCCTCATTGTTATCTGACTGCTCGTTCTCGTCCTTCTCCTTGTTGAACATAGTCTGAACAGTCCTGAAGTTGGAGGGGGACTTAAAAGCGGAGTTTGTCGGAGGTAAAGGTTTGTTCGCAGCATCCGTTCTGTCTTCCGCCTGTTCTTCAGTTTGCTGCCATAATTTTTTTAAGCTGCTGCTGGGTTTTTGTTGCAAAGGAGGTTTTTGTGGTTTGGAGGCAGTAGTGGTTGGTGCAACCCCACCATTGTCTTCTTTTATCCAGCTTGGCTTGGGGCCGACCACTAGAGATGGTTTAGAAAAGGCAGGTCTGGAGTCGGACAGGGTAGAGCCGAGGGAAGGCTTGTTGAGCGGAGGCTTCTGTGCAGGACCTTTAGCTTCAGGAGGCTGTGAAAGAGGTGGCTTCAGGGGTATCTGCTTTTGAATACCAATTGCAGGTTTGCTGTTGATGTTCGTGTCTTTTGGTGTGTTGGCAAACTTGCTGGCCAGGGCTTTTATTTGGTTTGGTTCTTGTGTCACTGTGTCACTTTTACTGGATACAGTATTTTTCAGGAAAGATGATGTAGGAGGAACATTTATTGCACTGCCCGAGAGGCTTTCCAAGACAGGTTTCTTTGTCTGAATGGTTGGGCCGGAGGAGAGGGTGGAGTGCAGGGGTTGTTTGCTACGTCCAGCCAGTGTAGTCTCCTCAACACTTGCCTCGCTCGCTTGGAAACGTGCCATGATGGCCTTGACATCAGCCTTGTTTTCCTGGGATGAATGGAAGAGGATCAGAAGTAAAGTTGATAATCAAAATACACAGATTCAATTAGGATGTGCTTCACATGGATTCAGCAAATAAAATTGGAATGATAAAAGCGAACAAGAGCCACACTTCATTCAGCTGACCTGAAGGTTTGCTCAGGAACAGAGAATTGCAATACTTTCAAAATACCTTATTTCATTTCCTTCTCACATTTGTGAACTTTTTACCCAATCAGTGAAATTCCTGTTTTTGCTTCATTTATTTATATAACTAATCTGTTTCTCCCTTTTCCCATGACCATTCACACACCATGTACACAAACCACATCACATACATGGCTCAGTTGGTGAAGGGGGCCCGTCAGTCACAGGGTTTTTGGTTGAGTCTTATTGAAATAACATTTTAAAAGAATAACACTGAGTACAAGATTAATCCAGCATGGCACCTTCTATGGTAGTCATTTGTGTGTGTGTTGAGCAATTATTGACAAACATAAATCTTCATTGTAGATAACAGGGGCTTTATTACTTACTAGACCACCTGGCTTATCTTTGTTATGGGTACTTTACATACTATGTGCAAATGTGTCAGTGTGAGTAAAAATGGTACTGCTGTGTAATAGTATTTATTGTTGCAGAAGAGCAGAGTGGATATTTACAATATGCTTGTTCTGAGGTTATATCAGCCGTAGCAGCAAAATGGTTCATAATGTACTGCAGTTTAACAGTTCATTACACAGGAAATAGAAATATTGTTTCTTCAGCTATGACAGAAAGGGATGCATACATCTGGTGACATCACTAGCAACAAGCTGCATCCTCAGTGTGTCCAAACACAGGTTTGGTCCAGTATCAGCCCGTCAGCTGTTTCACAAATCTTCACAGTGTAATGAGCTAGGCAGCCACACCTTTTCAAATAAGGCTGGTTTGACTGGAGGCAGAGACACCATACCAGGAAGCAGAGATAAGAGCATGAGAGTCACTGATATTCCTACCACGGAGCAGTAAAAGCGAGGGGAAACTGCACAACAGAAAGTACAGCATCGTGAATCTAAATGGGAAGTTAAAACTGCCTGCACATTAGATTAAGCATATGGTTTACACAGTAACACAACAGCTGCACAATTATAGAAACTGTATCACACTTTTACAAGAAAAAGATACTGGTTGTGTTATTGTACTGAGGACATTTTCAGCTATTTGTGAGTGATGGTAAAACCAAGTCAAGCTCATTGTATAGCCTGATATCATGCACGAGGTCTGAGCTCTGAGGTCAACAATAAAGAAATGGCAGGTTAATGAAAAACCAATTCACATATAAATCAAGACTCTCATCTTCTACCAGCCCTGTCCCCTATAATTACGTTTATGGACTACTAATAGTTTTTGGCCTGTGTGGAGGAAACATAGTTACTTCATGTAATAAAACATCAGTCCCCGTAAGCGGATAATGGTATCAGTATCAGGTATCAGTTGCTCAGTTGCTTGTGTTTGCTCTGGAAAACTGTCACCATATGAATCCACTGTAGCCGTGGACATATGGGAGCAGTCGAGCTAGCCACAGCTGCAGTCTTTGTCCGGAAGGAAGCTATGAACTATTACTTTTCAACATCTACATTTTTAACTCCTCAGGTTGTGTATCTGGTGCCCAAAGGGTAGATTTTGGGTGGAGCATCATGTCAGTGTTGCTGCTAACATCTTTCAGTGGTGGCATTACAGTGTTTTAACACCGGGTCTTAGATGTGCCTGAACATGAAGTCGGGTGAGAAGAAAGAGAGGAAAGTTCCCTCATTGTGCTTCTGTTTTTTTCAGCCCGGGTTAACTAATAAATTAACCAATATGCCCTAGGCCAGGCAACTGCAATAACTGCTTCTAAAGGTTCCCAAATGTTTGTGCCGTTACCTAAAAATTATGTCCGATTCCGGAAAAGCCTTTCAGTGTATCACAGCATAGTTCAACAGCACCAGTAACTACATATTCCATAATGGCTGGAAATATGAATCAACACCACTCTAAAACTGCTCCAACAAATATTTAAAATCATGCAGGGAGGTTTTAATGCAAGCATACCTACATAGCGAGTGTATATTCTGAGTAAGTAAAAGTTTAGTTGGGTTTAGACTGCAAACAAGCCACCAAACAGTGGACAGTGTCACTTTTATTTTGCATCAACAGCAGAGACAACACTGCAATGTGCGACGCATGCCCCGACCACGAACATTTGGGGGGTGAGCTCGTTTCCGTGGTAGTGTAGGTATAAATGAAACTGTAGTTACTGAGATCAAGTACATTTCATGTCTGTTGACCTGCTGAGACAGGACAGAGAAAAGAAGGAGCTCTTCTGCTCAAAGCAAAGAGGAACTATGATTTCTCTTTCCACTGTGATGTAAAGCAGAGGCCAAAGTTGCCTTGCTCAATCCAGCTGACACAAAACCAAAAAATACCCGAATGGAGACTTCTTCTATTTTACAAAATACGTGTTAAGAAACATTACTTGAAAATTAAATGGAAAAACTATCAAACATCGTCTTATCAGTCTTAAATACAAGTGTTAGGCTAACAAACAAATTGCTTAAATGGCTTTGTAGTCGATATTCTGTTGAAGTCAAGGTTACAATGAAAATATAAAAGGTTTTCCTCTCTAACCATGTGCACAAGTATCAATTGAATGTGTTCATGAGTCTTTAAAATGTCTGCAACAAAGATTTTATTTAGTTTTAGTTGATGATGAAGTTGTACTCACCATTCTGAGGACAACAATCCCAGGGGACTCTGCTATGTCCGAAAATTTGGTGGATAAAGTGGTGGAGTGTGTTTGCTCTGGGTCTCTTTGAGTTTTGCTGCTGCCGAATATAGAGCGATACTGAGTGACACCGTGAATGACAAAGCAAAGAGTGTCTGTCTGTGTTTGTATGTGGGGGTTGTATACTCCAGAACTGTTCATGACATAAGCATTTGTCTGCAACAGACTACTTCCTCTCTTAGTAGTATGTGTTTTGTGTGAGTGTGAGTCTCGCAGCCCGTGATATCTGTGTGCTTTGATCTCGTGAATTTGCCTATCCCTGGCAAACTCCCGGCAGCTCCCACCTGTGCTCAACAATTGATACTCAGTTACTCAGTTTCAGTAGGTCAGCATAAACACGATAATGATAGCTGTTTCTTAGCAACTGTATACAACACTCAAAGTGACAATGATGTGATGAAGCTAAAGGCTAAAGTCTAAAAGCTACAGAGGCACTCTATCATGTAGTCCAGACTGATGACCTGTGCTGCAGCTAATGAAGGGTTGAAAGAGCTGGATGTTAAATTTACATAGCTGATTGGTACAATTCATTATGTATCTGACAAAGAGGCAACAAGTATAGAGTTTTAGCCATTGTTAACCAAAACAAGAGATAAAGTAAAATAAGTGAGGTTATGCAACAGGTCAAACTGATAAGAAATGAACCTAAAATGACTAAGATTATTTTTTGTAGTTTTATAAAACCAAGTCAGTTTTTAGTTAATTTCACATTGAGACAGTTCCATGTCAACTTTCTGTTTCACTCCCCACTTCTTCTTCTTACTATTTATTTTTTACTTGTGCTTCACCTTTCATGCTTCTTTTCTGAGTAGCTTTTCGAAAGTTTAGAGCGCTGTCTGTAGAATTTCACACTAGGTCACAAATAAATCATGTAAGGACAAAGGGATTGCTTCCTGAAATGTAAAGCCTTTTACTTTGCCTTATTTAATCTTTTATTCTTGTCACTCCTCTGCCACAGTTCAGTCACCTTCTGCTGTAAAGATTTACTCTAGGTCATGTTTCCATGTACTTACCATCAGATTCCTCACAACACTGTTACTTCTATTAGGGTACAGCACCTCAACTCCAGTCTGTAGCTTTAACTTATGATATTTGAAACATAAACACTACTCAGGATTGTGTCATTATTATTTTCAATATTTGTCATACAGGTATGTGTTTTGGGAACCATTTAAAAGTGCTCTTTATTCCAGTTTTCAAACCTGCATTTACCTTTGCTGTATAAAAATTGCAGAATCTAACATCCCCATTTGAACATGTGTGATGTAGATTGTTAACTTCTCTCGAACTGAGTTTGCATATCCTCTACTATCCTCTGTCTATTCATCTTTCTTGCTGATTTTTACCAAGCATTGGCATAGGATATTTCCTGTGTTGCCATGTCAGTAATATTCAGCAATCCTTTTTTTAATGAGATCAAACCATGGACTGGTGAAGAGATATATGGATGGAATAGGACCGAAGTATTTGTGTGAGAAATGTGCATATTTTAAATCAAATGAAGTTTAGAAATAGATGCAGAAGAAAATAAATAGCTCTTTCCTAAGTATAAGTTGATGTTTGTAGTATTTTTAGAAGTGGATTTTTCATGTAACCTAAAAGTAGGAATTGTAGAAATGTTGTTCATTGATTGGACAGTGGGATTAAAAGTAGCCCAGGAAATTCTGGTACCATTATTGCTTGCATTCAAAATATGTTTTTTTAATGAATCCCCAAATTTTCATGGACAAAGTAAATCATGCTGTTCAAAGAAAAGTTATAAAAGAAGGTCCTGAGGCCTTCAAAGAGCCTAGAATCAGTAATTCTTTGTTGTACTGACCCTGGGGCATTTTGCAGACTGCAGATCTTTAAAAGCAGATGTTTCACTAAAAGAAACAGTTTCCTTTAAAGACAGTTTAGATTTCAGCATCACAATGTGTTGACACAGGAACTTTCCATTTGTTTGTTTCTTTCTCATATTACACAGTGAAATTTGTTTGAGAGATTGGACAGACGTGTTGCCAAAATCCTTCAGCTGTTTGTGGCTATTAAAGTCATTTTTCAGTTTATTGTTTTCATAAGGTTACAAGTTAAACAGGCTAAGGTTGACTCTGGGGGGTCGGTTACGTTTTGCAGAACCTAAAGCCAAGCTGTTGGGTAGGGGTTACGCTGGTAACGCTGCTGCGCTGAGGAGAAGCCGGCTTCTTTGAGCTGCGTTTTTTTAGCGGACGGAGGTTTGTGGCAAAGGGTGGAGTTAATAGCAGTGTGTGTGAGTGAGTGGTTTTTTTGGCCTCATTCTTATCTAACTGCTCAACTGCTCAACAACTGGTGCTCAGTCATCAGACAAAAGCGTTGCCAAAAAACACAATGTGCCTAGCCTCGCTTGGATACTCTTCCTCATCCCCTGTTGCTGCAATCAGCAAAATAATAACACAACAGATGAAGAATGCACATATGTTTTCGTTATGATTTTCGTGAATGAAACCATTTTCTGCTTCAGTTTTCCAAATTTATTACTTTCAGACATATAGTACATAGAACCCTGATCTTGCAAGTCCTGAAGTTAAGTTTATGAGGTCATTGTTTATTAGTTTGCTCATGTTAAAATCCACATGTATAGTTTCCATCTGAAGGTGGATCTTGCTCCCTCCATTGCCTCCTATTCTCCCACTTTTTTCTCATCACTCTTCTGACCGGTGATGTGAGTACCTCTCCTCCATCCAGTCTTCATCGTAGCCACGGTAGTGTCCCGCTTCACTGCCTCCTCTTCCTCTGTCCTCGGGGCATTGGATCCCCAGGCTTTTCTGCAGCTTCTCCTCCTGGAGGCGAAGCTCCATGGAGTCCACAAGGTCATAGATGTTATCTAGGGACCACATAGGTGATGGGAACCAGGCCTTGACATCGCTGTCCTTCCCAACGATCAGCATGCTGAAGTAATCCTTACTGATCTTCAGTTGCTCTCTTAGATTGTTGACCGTGTCACGGGATAATGGCTCGACCTCGCTCTGACTGCGACCTGGAAGAAGGTTGACAGTTTTTATACGAGAAACTGAAATACACTATAATGGCAGCTCCAATGTAAAACCTTAAAATGCTCGTGTATTTCCATATTTATACACACAGTGCTGACAAGAAAATAATTCAAAGTTACTGGTTCCATTAGTTTCCCATGTAACCGGACTGCCCCACATCGCTGTGACTCACCGTTAAGTGGAAATAACTCAACAGTTCCTGATGCTTTGCCCCCAGTTCCTGTCAGCTTCAGCATGGCAAAGTGGCGAATACCTGCAGAAAGACATTTCATATTTTACCAAAAACTTTCGAGCAGACTGAGTGTATTGCTCACACGGTGCATTACTGACCCAGGTGGCACTCCTGTCCGCTGAGGGCAGAGAGCTGCTGCTGGAAAGAGTAGTCGTCCTCAGAGGGAGCAGAGATGAGCAACAGTCTCCTCTTAGACATGAACCTAAACATCCATCAAATTAAGATTGATTCAAGTTTGAATGTTGTGGTGTAAACCATGTTTCACTAGGTAGAAGACCAATCACATTCAAGTATTGAGACTTAACCAAGCCACTTTTTGAATCTTATATATTTTTCAAGGCTTTCTGATGTGCATTTTGTGTGGTGAGAGCTTCTGAACATATACATCTGAACCATAAACCTTTACTTTTAGTTAAAGGTGCTAATTTGGGCTTTATATCAGCAAAAAACAAAAAAAAAAACCTCAAGGATGTTAGATAATGATCAGTACTAAATTACAGTACTTTACCTGAGCAGGGAATCCTCGGCTCCTGGCTGTTTTTCTTTGGAGCAGACCGGAGGACTCTTCCTCTCTTTTTCTTTTTCTGAACGCCTTGAGGGAAAGTTGTCTATGTAGTCGAACAGAGCAGAGCTCAATGGTGGCGCCTCAAAGACTCTCTGTAGGGAGATAAAAGTTAGTTACATTATAACAATATGGCAATATAAAGAAAGTTATTGTTAAGTTAACAATAACAATAGTTAAAATAGAATTTAAAATATTGGGGATCCATTAATTATTTTATTTCATTATTTAGTAAAAAAAGAAAATACAATTTAAAAAAATCTTCAAATAAATGTTGCTGGATTCTTTCAAATATAGTTTAAGGACTGGAGTAGCTTAGAGTTTAATCATATACGTGTGAAAGAATGGTTTGAACAGTCAGAGTAGATGACAATAAAAGCAGACAAAAGAAAAGTTTCTTACATTGGGCTTGATGTCGTAGTCTGTGACGGTCATGGAAAAGAGGTCGGAGGACGAGAGGCCAAGCTCTGCTCTCAACAGGGAGATCACGCCTGAATCAAACTGCTCTGATAGGTCACTGAGCGGGGCCTCTGAGTCTGAAACACACACACACACACACTTGATAACTTTGGTGATTCTCCTCAAATCTCCTCCAGCACCACCATGCCTTCCCATGAAAACAGCTGCTGTTCAGCTGCTGACTGAAGTCTTGGAAGTCCAAAATAACCACCGCATGTAAACACAGCACAACAACAAATGTTGGCGACCCAGTAAAAGAGCAGTCTCTAGCAGATTTTATTTTCAAGTGAACTGAAGTAAAGAGGATGAATCATTAAAAAACAACATTAGAAATTCAGTTCCACACACGGAACCGTGAAAACCATATTTGGCTCTGGTCACACCTGAGTAAAACAAAAGAAACACTGATAATATCTGCGTGAGATTTTTTGATTGCTTGGATCACGTCTAAAGAGTCCTTAACCAAATGTTTGAGATGCAAAATATTCAAACGTGTGTGCACGCACATGCAGGCACGTACAAACACCTCCTACCAAGCTGGTGGTGTCGCAGCGTGAGTGTGGCCTCGCTGCCTTCCACAATGGTCGCCACGGTGATCTTCCTGATAGCGAGGTCGCAGTGTCGCTTCTCGTTCTCTTCTTTCTGCTGGACGTAAAGTGTCGCATCTGTGCTGGGCGTCGAGATCAGCTAGTGACAGCACACAAATAGGCACATCGCTCAGACCGGGTAGTGGGAAGGCACTGATTATTTGCAGATACACACATTGATCTTCAAAGTCCAATCTTTTGCATGCATTTGTATTGTGGATGCCACCGTGTGTCAGGATTAGGGATAAAAAGCAGGAAGAAAATAGTAGATAAGAGGATGCAAAACAGAGTTCTCACCATCAACCTTCTTTGTCCCTTTAAACTGTCCAAAAACTCCTTCAAGGCTGTTTTGTCCTTCTCACTGGCCTCTCTGTTGGACTTTTTACCTCTGCCCTTTCCTTTCTTTCCCTTTTTCCCTTTGCCCTTTTTCTTTGAGCTCAGTTTTTCCTCTGTGTCGTCCTTTGCGTTCTGTTCTCTTTTATCCTCGCTGTTTTTCCCTCCATGTCTTTTCTTTGCCTCTTCCACAGCGGAGTCAAGTCTGCAATATAACAAAAAAAAGTTTACTTTGATGCTCATCCAGCACTAAAAGAATTAGTATTCATCTTTGTCTGGTGTAAAGGGATGAGGAGGCCTAAAATAAAATCTGAGGATAGTTTCAGTGAAATCAATCAAAACATAATCACTCCTCCCTTTAAGAATTGAAAAAATGTATGAAATGGCAGCACCTGTCTTTCCTCACTTCTTCATTGCTCCTTGACACAGCTGGAGGACTGTGCGCTTTCTCTTTTTGCTGTTCGTTAGAAGTGGCCCGATCGCCACTGCTCGTGTCCTTTCCCCTCGGCGACCCCACGGCAGGCACCTTGCGTATAACGAACCTGGATCGTCCGTTTAGTATGTCCTGGATCTTACTCTTCAGGGCAGCTTTTTTGTCCAGCGGCGGTTTTCTCTGTAACGCCACCAGAGAAGTCACATTTCCTCTCCTCTGAGGAGTCAGCACCATCTTCCTCTTCATCTTTTTCCTTTTCACCACCACCTTCTTTTTAGTGGTTTTACACCTGAATTTACACAAAAATGACATTACAGGGTTTGTGTTGATTTTTCCTTAATAACTGGATCTAAAATCCTGTCATAGAAAAAAGTCAGTTCTCTATAAGTAAGTTGAAGAACATAACGGCATAATGGAACCTCAAGCTGGATCCTTTCCTGGTCATCTTCTCCAGCTTCCTCATTGGGAACTGGTCTATGAGCTCCAAAATGGCCTCGATGCGAACCGGGTATGGGAACCGCTCACTGACCCGTAGATTCTTCTTCAGTACCAGCATGGTGAACCCTTGCTCCTGAAAATATTAAGTGTTGAATGAATAGCACAAGAGGAGGTAAACCCCAAAGGAAAAAGCACATGTTACAAAAGAATTGTTATCAAGTGTTTTATGTCTTGTCAGAGAATCAGGCGGTTCATGGCACAGTGGTTACCTGGTTGTTAAGCTCCAGGTAGTGCAGCAGTTTGGTGACTGTGTCCGGGTCGAGGCTCTCTACTGTGGCTTCCCCTTGGAATGTTGTTTTCTGGATCCGACCTTCCATCATTGCGTTCTGGATGATGGTGATGATGAAGGTGTCCCTTTCTGCCAGACGGCAATTCAGCCCTTTCTGTTTGGGGGGGGTTGAGTTACAGAGAACATAGGATGAAAACGGTTTTAAGTGAAATTCTCATGTTTTTTTTTTTTTTTACAAATTAGTCCAATAAAACATCAATATTGTGTATGTGCCTGATGAGTAAATAATTGAGTACAGTACCTGCTCCATGTCTTCCAGCTGTTTCTCCATCATACGGAGATAGTGGTCATTATGTGACGGTGCTGTTATCACCCACAGACGCTTTTTACCTAGGGGGTAGAAGGAGAGTGCAGGTACTGTAAGTAGGTAGCCGGAGAAATGCATGCATCAGCTGATCAGTTCTTTTCTCTTGCCTGCAAATTCAGCCAGGAAATCCAGCTCCGGACCCAGACTCGACAATGACTGTCCTGCTCCTCCGTTGTCTCCATGTTCTCCGTCTTCATCCAGCCCCAAACCCTGCTCAAATCCCGGAGGGAGGTCTGAGTAATCTCCCCAGTCCCGTACATTAGGGTCCAGCTGCTCTTTGGGTTTGTTTTGTCCGATGCCCGGCCAGGCAGCGAGTAGATTCGGGCAGCTGAGGCTCCACAAAGCAGCAAGCAGCAACAGATGTGATTGTGAGGTATGGAAATTACACATCCTTACTGACACAGGTGACTAGTTTGCTTATTGATCAGCTGTAATTGATTAGCATCTCAGAAATCTGCCTCTGGGAAAAAACCCAAAACAAAACATTTGTGTCGTGCGGCATTCACCACTGCTAAGTCACACGCTTCTGAAACAGACGAGATGGATTCACCAGCTGTTTAAAAGTGACTTGAGAGTTAAAAAAACTCCCAGCTGGGAAATTTCCATTCTGTGAGTCCCGATTCAAAGCGGTAGTGAAGGCATCCTTAAAAAACAGGTGGACCAAATCTGGCATGAATCTCAAAGGTGAAAAGGACAGCAAGAACTGCAGCGATGGTAACCCCTCTCACCAGCAGCGAGAGACTGACTAGGGAGACTCTTCTCTGTGCCTGCATGCAGACACACACTCCTGGTTCACATTATACCCCAGGCTTGTTAACAGGAAACTCCTGGAATCTGCTGGACTTCAAAGCATTTTCTTGCTCAAAAATCTCTCTCTCTCTCTCTCTTACCCTCTCTCTCACTCTCTCTTTCACTCTTTCTTACACACACACACACACACACACACACATATTCTCTGTCTCACAGCTGACTATATTGATGCCCATTATTAATAGAAAAACAATCGCTCACACATAAGACTGTACATACCCGCATACAGATGTCATATGCACATGTGTTTCAATGCACCCAAACACGCATGCGCATTCACACACACACACACACACACACACACACACACACACACACACACACACACACACACACTCAAAGTCATCATTACTGTTGCATAATATTGGTAGGGGCTAGTCAAGAGGCTAAATTCCTGCTAAATAGCTGCCTCCTCTGGCCTGAGTCCTGGACAAGTGAAGAGAAAATATCCTTCCAAGGATCAATAAAATATTAAATTGCTTGCATCTTTGCAACTGGTTAAGATTGATTTTACTCATCCATCAGAAGCTGCCAATGTCCCAAATAAAAAGGAATTGCAATAAACTGCAGGCTGCCCCACACATGGTGGAAAAAATAACAAAGAACAAGGGTGTGTGACACTAATGGGAAAAGTGGGAGCTTAAAGGCAGAGCAATTGAGCCTAAGGCCATTTGTTCAACAGGAGGTGAATGTTTTAGATGAAAGGAAATTTCAGCAACCATAAATAAACCAACAGGTCAACAGACGCTGCACCCAGACAAAGTTTACGCCAGTTCAGAGTTATGTATCTGGGTCAAATGTGCCCACAGGTGACTTAAACCTAATGATATAAACGAGGGTCCTGAATCCATGTTCAATTTCCTTACTGTTTCATAACTATCACATTTTTTGATGGGTGTGCAACTAGTGATAACTTGTGTGCATCTACAACAAAATGCAAGTTACAGCAGCAGGTAGAGCCATTCACTTTTAAAGTGACTTAAAAGAATCATTTCTAATAGGCATTAAATGGGGAAATGTTCCTCCATCTGCTTCCTGACCTCAACTCTCCAGTGTAGATTAAATCTTAAGTTTTAATTTCACAAAGGAAGAAGAAGAAATGGAAAGAGAATATAGGTAAAAAAATCAAAGACGTACAAGCAGAGCCAGTTCAATTACAAGAGCTGCCTTTAGGGTGAAACGCTACAATGAGAACCATGCGTGGCAACAATGCATTCCTCTCTCTGAGCTGATAAATAGAACCAGATGATCATTGTGTGTGTGTGTGTGTGTGTGTGTGTGTGAGAGAGAGAGAGAGAGAGAGAGAGTGAGTATCTGCTGTATACAATATATATTGTACTTTAAGAGAATGCATGTGCAGAGTGAACAGACAACGTATGCTGAACACAGGATAAAGAAGACAAAGCAGTTACTGCTGCTGCCTCCTTGTGACAATACAAGTTGTGTCCAAATTTTTGTTTTTTTATTAACACAGTTAAAAGCAAACCAACAATATTCCACATGTCTCTACAAGCACAGAAACACAGATGCAGTTTGTTCCTCAGGAGCAATTTTAATGGCACTTCAGCACTATTAATTGCACATCAGCACTGGAGGAGCAAGCACTCACTGGTATTATGAAACGTTGCCCGAAACCTCAAACCTGATAACAGCACTTCTACAATCAATCAGATAATCAGTTTCTCACTTTCAGCAAAAAATGAAACTAAAAAGTGGACAAAACGGATGTAAATGAATTCATGATACCATGTCAAATGCATATCTGAAAATGCAGCATTAGTGTAGATACAATATATATACTGTATGTGGCATAGACTGGCATAGACTCCAGCTTCCTGCAAAGGATAAAGACCCACGTACATAATGAATAGATGGCTGTAACATACTCCTAAATTAGTATGTGTTTCTATAGATAGATAGATAGAGAGAGTACATTTGTATTTGTTATGCGTTGGTGGATAAAAAGAGTAAAAGGGCGACCCTCGGTGGAAGTAGACAAAGCTGCATCTTCCGTATTGTTCAGTTTTAGGACGTTTCTTACAGTGTAGTGTAACTGTAATAAATTCTCTACGTCTTTATCACTGTACATGGGTGTGCATGAAGTTGTCCGTCTTGAAATCTACGTTGATACAGATATTCCTCGGTGTTTTTTGTTGTTATTTTTCTCACATGATTCCGTGCCAAAATGGATCCTTAAGAGACAACAAATCAGCCTACTATATAAGATAGTAACATTGGAGTTATTATGAATAAATGGGATGTTGATGCAACTTTAACTCATCAATATATATTCTATGTTTATACATCATTTGTGGCTTTCTTCATGCCCCGTCAGGGCCAACACGTCAAAAGTCGTCGGATATCCTCTGATGCATCTCATATGATCCAATAATATTCCAATGCCGGCTGCTCTCTGCAGACATCTTCCGGGTCGCCGGAAAGTCCGCCTGTGCCGCACAGAGCAGAGCCAGGACTGTCTGCAAAGGTCAGTCGAGTTATCTGCTGCTTTCCCCTCCGCTCTCGCTTTTCGCCATGCATTTGTTTCGCCTTGCATTTCTGTGCGCGCGTAGGGGAGGTTTTTGAGTCATTCACGCCGCCTTCGCACGACGAAACAGATGCAGATGCAGACTGCAAAGCTAGCGCGCTGGTTAGCTCGTGTTAGCATCAGCCCCCCCCGCTCTCACTCATCCTCCAGCCTCCATAGGTCTTGCGGTGATCGGTGGACAAAAAGAGAGAAGTGGTGGCTGCCGGGAGAATAACGGGCACTGGTACACCAACAACGCATTAAAAGCGACTGTCTTTTACGCTTCAGGTTCTCATAGGGCTGCACGGGAGCTACTACTTTATAACAAACACTTGTTTTTTTATTGGTGACTAACTGGGTCAGAGCCAGCGGTTTATGGGAGCCGTTCATGTCCTGACCTGAGTTTACCCTGACACGTCAAAGGACAAAAAGTCAAACGCTTGCAAACATTGTGGCCGTTTTTATCCTTACTTTGCATTTTCAATGAGCCATCGTTAGCAAAATGTTAGCTGAATAGGATTCATCATTTTGATGACGTGTTAGCTTGAGTCTTCCTTTTTTTAATAACAGGTCTGACATGAAAATATGCCCTGAACGCAACACACACCATTGTATCCTCAGTGTTGAACCCGTTTAGTTCAATGACGGCTTGTTTACTCATTTAATGGCTAAAAGCTTTGTCGCGTCTCTTAGTTTATTATGATAATACATAGTATAGATTAGTTTTGGATTGTCATCTTACCAAAAACGCAATTTTTCATATGACAACGTGGACATTGGCAAATTTGGATGTTTTTGACAGGATCTTGACATTCAATATTGTCTATTTTCAAAAAAAAAAAACAAAACAAAAAACGGGCTCCATTTGTAGTGTAATTTGGGAACTGTTGATTCAAAAATTTTTACAACGTTTTCAATGTCATTTATATTTTTCTAATTTGTATAGTGCAAAACACCAAAATAGACATAGGACATTGGGAAAGCATATTATATTCTCATATTACTCTGTGAATGGAATAAAGGATAAATACTTTCACTAATACTTTCACGAACTGGCTCAATTTGATTCTGGTTCTGGCCCTAATGAGTAAAGGTGTTTTATTATTCATGGTCTTGATTAAGTTTGATCTCTTAAGTGTAGCGAGAGTGCAGTTTATTGCCAGCCGGTTCTGGTTCAAACCCTACTACACCGACCAAGCTATCCCAGTCTACCCCAGTTCCTTTATCTCCCTTTTAGTTAAACATGCAGTCCCCCATGCTGTTTTATTGTCCTTTAGGCAGGCTGCTGTGGAAAGACTGTGGTTATCCACAAGTTAGTTAATATAAAGATGTGACCATTTTGTTTGTCTTTCTAAAATTATCCTTGCTGATAATGGGGCAGACATATAGTCGGGCTTATATGATGACAAAAACCTAGGACAGATTCACAATTTGGATCCAGCAGCCAGAAGATGTGTTGGATTAAGGTGCAAATGCATGTAGGAATGTCGTGTCGGTGAAGGTAACTTGCTGCAATAATAAAGGTCATACATACCGTATGTGCATGTTGTACAAGTGAACAGGGTGGGGCATGTGTCTGTGTGCAGTTGGCTGATAATTCTGGGAGAAAGCACTGAGTCTTGTTTTCACTTTCACACTTTTATCTTGCTGTTATACTTCTGTTATACAAACCCCCTCCCCATCTCTATCTCTCACCTGTCTCTTCCCCAGGAGGGGTGCTGCCTGTCCTGTTGAGCTCCTCCTGGTGTGAGAGTGTCGGGTCTGTGCACACACCATGTCGAGCCTCCTACGTGTTGTGGCGGCCAGCTGCTCGGCCCCTGTGTTCAGCGGGGTTTCCTGCGCGAAGCTGCAGAGCCGCCGTACGATTAGGTCATCATGCCTGCGCTTTTTCAGGACCCATCAAGCCCTTGGACGATGCGCCAGTCCAGGTACGATACTGCACGTGCACTGTACGTGCACAGCAACTTTGCTTGGATAGACACATTTGCAGATAGCATCCAATGCTGCAGAAAACAGAGACATTTTTTGATTGGAAAAGGAACACACTTTCATTCAAAAACAACTCCATGTCGTTGCATTGAGTGTGAAATGAAGGAGGCCACAGAATCTTGCAGACATAGCCGTGACACTGACGTGTGTGTGTGTGTGTGTGTGTGTGTGTGTGTGTTTACAATATAGATACAGGGCAAAGAGGTTGTGAGGGTGACACACAGCGTCCCAGTGTCGCAGAAACAGTTGAATCTTCTGCAGCCATCCCTGATTAGATAAAACAGTTCCAAACATAGATATTTGGACAGTGTGCCAGGATTCGGACATTTGATTTATAGGCAGCATGCCTGCACTGGTATACATGTTGTTAAATGTTGATATTAGCAGTAGCTATTAAATTGTTCATGTATCTGCATGCAATCAGTACTGCTTATTTGGTGTCGATAATCATTTATCATCATTTCATTCACTTAAACAAAACAACAACTTTGCTTTCAGCTTCTGTAAAGAGTTTGATTCAGTCGCTGGGTGAATCTTGGACCGTCAGACTCTTTGGCAATTGAAACTAGTGTTACTGTAACATGACATTTTATAGACCAAATGATAAATCAGTCAGTGTCGATCATGCTGTATATACAAGCCATTATGAAGTGTGTGTACATGTCAGAAGGTTTGCAGTCACACAACCACGTCTGTTGAAGCTGTATAGATAGCAGGTTTTACTACTGATAGCAACATCAAAGCCAAGCCACCTGTAGCTCCTGTGTGCTTTCTCATGTACCTGCTCCATTACATAAACACTGACGGAGAGATTATTGTTTGGGTAAAAGGGCAATGCAGACAAGTATGCCGTTCATGCTGTCGTGCTGCGTTGACCCTGTCATATAATTACAGCGTAGAGCAGTTATTCATTCATTGCTGCACGCTTGTTCCCTCTTTAAGGTCTGTAAATTGTGATTGTTATCCACTGTTGAGGCCTAAACAGAGATAAATGAAGCCAAACATCCCATAACCCCATGCAGCAGCATTTTCTCTTTACAAGTCTAAAGGTTAATTTTGCTGCCTTTTATTCGCTCTGAGCGTCAAGGTCACATTCAGGATCATGCTGCCCAGAGGCATGATTGCCCATTTTCAGTGACCCCGCTCTGAGTGAAACTGGGCAGAAGGTGCCTGTGTGTGTGTGTGTGTGTGTGTCCACGAGGATTACTCTGACAACTAGTACCAGCTGGTTGCAGGTGTTGCAGGTCCATGTGTGCTGGGTTGTGCCAGCGTCCCTCCGTCCCTGCGTAGTGACGAGTGTGACTGCGGTGCTGGGGAGCTGGTTCACAGCGACTGGGGGTCGGCATTCCTGCAGTTCACTTTGCTCCACTAACAACAGGCGGCGTCTATTCTGGACACACAAGTATCGGCTTACAAGCTCACACGCACATAGTATCGACTGAGGCAGCGTGTTGATGTGAGACTGGACTGACGCTATGCGTTGCATTGTCAAACCTGCAAGCATTATATTAGCTGCACTTGTTTGTAGGATGAGCATAATGGAAAAAAATAAACCTTGTTAGAGGACAGGTCACCACTGCATGGTGAGAGGAAAGGCAGCCCGTGTTTATATATAGACGAGCAGACGGTGGGAAAGAGTTGCAGTGGAATTTTCCATAGGACAGAGACGCTGAACTCTTCTTATTTTCAGCCACTTTATCTTTTATCTCCCCCCTAATTTTACACATTTTGAAACATTTTTGCAGCGAATGCCGTCTCCATCCACGGCAAAAACAACCGTTGTCTGTCTTATTTTCTCATTTCAGAATATAAATGGTGCTTGGCCTTGAAGTAAAGACAAGTTAGGCAGTGAATTCCAGTATTTCCTCGTTGACCGAGACATCACCTCAGATGATGTTTCCTGTCCTGCTGAGGAAAATGCTGACTCTGTTAAAGCTTTTGGTTCTTTGTGAAACGTTGTGGAATGGATTGTCTTGACCTTTGGTCCAGATATTCATATGTCCACAGAGATGCACCTCCAAATGTCAGGTTTTTAGTTTTGTTTTGACAAAAACTTTTTAGTTTATGACCAAACACCTGCAATAGCCTCTAATTAATGAAATTACTGCACACTGATACACTGAAACACTGAACTAAGGTGGTAAGGAGGAGCTTCAAGACACTGACCCAAAACACGGCTTCACGATTTCTCCTTGAACCTGCAATGTCTCTAAAACGAGAGAAAGAGAAAAACACTGTGTCTAATTCTTTTGTCCTCATATCTGTGTTTTTGTGTTCTTTTGGTTCAAATATGCTGAAGAACATTGTGAGATACTTAGTGAGAAACCTTTTGGGATAGGTAGATTGTGTTGGCCCTGCTTTGGCTTTGTTGCCTGTTGGTTATAAAAGCCATTGTCCTATAATAAGTCTAAACAAGGCCAGAAATGGCTGTAAGCCTGGTGTGAACAACTCATTGAGCAACGAAATGGGAGTAATGGAACTGATATAACAGCTGTGACTCACCTCCCGTGCTTATTTCTCTTTGCCTCTCCAGGTGTTCCATACAAACAACTCACAGTCGGCGTTCCCAAAGAAATTTTCCAGAATGAACGGCGCGTGGCGCTGTCTCCCGCCGGCGTCCAGGCGCTCATCAAACAGGGCTTCAACGTCGTCGTGGAGTCCGGAGCTGGGGAGCCCTCCAAGTTCGCTGACGAACAGTACACCCAGGCTGGAGCAGCCATTAAAGACATAAAGGATGTCTTGGGATCTGACGTGGTGGTTAAGGTAGGATTAAAGTGGGAGGGGAGGGTAAATGTGGGTATCGTTTAGCTTTTCTTCTCACGCTGCCCCTGTCTACTTCATGTGAAGTGACCCGTATTTTCCTGCCTCCAGGTTCGGGCTCCCATTTTCAACCCTGCCCTGGGCGTCCACGAGGTGGAGATGATGAAGGAAGCGGCAACGTTGGTCAGCTTCATCTACCCAGCTCAGAACCCTGAGTTGATGGACATGCTGTCCCAGAAGAAAGCCACCGTCCTCGCCATGGACCAGGTGCCGCGAGTCACCATCGCCCAGGGTTATGATGCCCTGAGCTCCATGGCAAACATTGCGGGGTGTGTACGCATGCTTGCTGTATGTAAGCACACTTGTACAGTCACAGCTACGAAGCTAGGAAATTTATACACAATTTTGGTTTCACTATCATTTCCTGTGTTGTTGCACTGTGTCACTTCAGGTACAAGTCGGTTGTGCTGGCAGCTAACAGCTTCGGTCGCTTTTTCACTGGACAAATCACGGCAGCTGGGAAAGTGCCCCCGGCAAAGGTGCGTTTGCGTGCTTTATCATGGCGAGTGCAAATGTGTCTGCTCAGGTCTTAACTTTTAACGGGCTGTGTGGCCGAGTGTGTTGCCATCCCATCCCATGGACGTTTTTTTTTTTTTTTTTTCAAATAGGTGCTGATCATTGGAGGGGGTGTGGCTGGATTGGCAGCTGCTGGCACTGCCAGGGCCATGGGAGCCATTGTCAGAGGATTTGATACCAGGTGCGTTGTTTGATGCCACATGCGTCTGAATTACAAATAAAATGAAAATTGATTGTACTTCATCAGAAGCACGTAATTAGATGCTGATAAGATTATTTGTCTCGTCCTTCGGCTAATGTGGTCATTTTTGTTTGGGACTGGCAGCTGCAGTGGCAGAGTTACTTTGTCAGAAATACAGAAAAACAGAATAGCCCCATATTGGGTTAATAAAGAAGTATCAGCCTTTTCCCATCATGCCATGTGGAACCGAGGTCTGAGTTGGTTACCCTCCTCAGAAGTTTGCCGTGTGCGGCACGTTGCCTCCAACTCCTCATCTGCATTACCAACCCAGAGAATGGAAAATGTTAATATGCGTGTGTGCGTGGGCTTGTGTTCGACCAGAGATGCTTTCCCTCTGCCTGATTTAAGTAAATCACCTCTGACACCTCGTCTCGCTCCCCTACCAGAGCTGCAGCTTTGGAGCAGTTTAAATCTCTGGGTGCCGAGCCGCTGGAGGTGGACTTCAAGGAGTCAGGGGAGGGCCAGGGAGGCTATGCCAAGGAAATGTCGAAAGAGTTCATCGAGGCAGAGATGAAGCTGTTTGCCAAACAGTGTCAGGAGGTGGACATTGTCATCAGCACCGCTCTCATCCCCGGTATGCACAGTAGCACAAACACACGCAAAGTCATCCTCACCCACTGTGAACGTTGAAAGTGAATGACATGTAAGCAGCTGGATACCTGGAATACCACAGAATGCAAGACGCGTATTCTGGGTAAGCAGCCAGAGACTTCAGAAATACAAAAACGGACAGCTCCCGGAATACTGAATGTTAAAAATAACTTTACGGGAATGTACCAGAACATATTTTACAACAGCTCCACATTTGTTCCGATACTCTGTGGGCTTTTTTTTTTTGTAAATGGCCACGTATCCGCAGTGAGCTCAGCTGTTGTGAATATGAGTCACTTGTTCGGTTATAACGTGGCTGGCGAGTTCTCTTAGAAGATTTCTTTTTTTTTTTTTCCCCACCACATTTCTACACTACTTTTTCAGTCAGTTGATTTGAGCCTAAATGTACATGTGAGCGAGCAAAAGATACAATTGGTTGTCAGGGCAACAGTGAGTCCTTGACTCCCGTGTGTCTATGTTAACGTCGCAGGTAAGCGGGCGCCCATCCTCATCACCAAACCAATGGTAGAGAGCATGAAAGATGGGTCGGTGGTGGTGGACTTGGCTGCCGAGGCCGGAGGAAACATCGAGACCACAGTCCCCGGAGAGCTGTCGCTACACAAGGTCAGCGCTCATCCCGTCCGCATGTGCATCCCATCCATAGCAAAAGCAATGTTGCGTTTCGTGTGGTATGACTTTATTTCCGCTTTCTGTTAAGGGAGTGACCCACATCGGCTACACAGACCTGCCCAGCCGTTTGCCGACGCAGTCCAGCACTCTGTACTCCAACAACATCACCAAGCTGATGCGGGCGGTCAGCCCCGACAAGGAGAACTTCTTCCTGGACGTCAAGGACGCGTTTGACTACGGGACCATGGACCACGTTGTCAGAGGATCCGTTGTCATGCAGGTACGAGAATTCACGCGGAGCGCGTGTGTGCCCGGCTGAGATTTCGTGCAAATTTCTCAGGTGGAGAGAAGCTGAGGACACGTGCGGTTCAAAATGCCTTGTAGGTCTCTGCCTCAGTCACTAGATGTCAGCCTAAGGACACATCATTCTCTTCGCACTGCATTCGCAGCATCGTCACAGTTGCCTGTGGAGAGATTTCCCCTCACTAGACCTCTAACATGCAGGTGCATGTTTTTCGTTCTTTTATTGTTCTTCTGAAACAAACACCTTTTAATTGGTGAGTCAGTTATAAATTGGTTCATTGTTTCAGCCAATAAAGTTGTTTAATTGCAGCAAAAAATTGCATCATAAACAGTATGACTGAGTAATTTGGACAGAATCTGGTCTTCTTCCTTTATTCTACTTTTAAACAGTACTGGCATTATTTTGTCATGACTTTTTGATTAAGCTTTGATTTATTTATTGCATTTAGTTTAAGTTGGTAACATCATTGGCACTAGAGGTTGTGTTTTCCGTGCTCAAGGTCCCTAGTACAGATCTTGGTCCCAGTTCTGCAGTAACAAAAGTTAGGGGTTGTTTTAAACCCTTTAACGTGAATTTTAGTGTTGACCTCAAAAATCTTTTAGTTACAGAGGCACAGCCACACTGTGTCCGAGTCATTAGGATTTTTCATATTTAAGTCCTGATTTGTAAATCTGTGCTTTTCTTTTTCTTTTTTTTGTTTGGAAATAATTTGCTCTAATCAGCCCCAGTCAAAATTACCTCAGTTGTTTTTTTTTTTTTAAAAAAAATATAAACATATATTTGCAGATAGTATTTGGACCCCATATTTGATCACAGCAAAATATAGATATTACCTACCGTACCCGCTGAACATTAATTTGCTCACTTTGATCTTGACAGCGGGGTCTAATGTTTCACAGATTACGAATGCAACAGAGATCGTTGCAGACAATCAGGTCATGTGATCAGGGAATAAAAGCAGACTTCTTCTTAATGAATGTCATTTGATATTGTTGATATACCTAAACACGGCTGCCACCTCTTAAAGTGACCGTTCCTCTCTTCTCTGCAAGGAAAAGACAATGTCATAAATGTGATGCTCACAAAGGATTGATTTAGCTCTGAGTTCTGCTCTGTCTGCCTTTTTACATTGAGACATTTTCTGTTTATTGTCACTTTCAGAATGGAAAGAACCTGTTCCCCGCTCCTCAGCCCAACAATTTGCCCACTGCAGCTCCTCCAAAACCCAAATCTGTCCAGGAACTGGAGGCGGAGAAGGCGGCACAGATCTCCCCCTTCCGGGCCACGCTCACCACCACCAGCGCGTACGCCGGAGGTTAGTCGATCCCGTTGCAACTGAACGTGCCATTAACCTCCGATTTTCCGGCTAAGTGGAGACATCAGGATGATGCTAAATCATGAGTTAAGTGGTCATTTCCAAAAAAAAAAAAAAAAGAAGCTTGTTCTGTTAATTGGGTCAGGCGAGTTCAGAGGCGGCCGACATCCCCCCATAAGGTGAGGGACGGGTTAATCATCAGCTTTTTTAGGTCACTGCTGGAATGTGCACAGGAGGCGCGAAGCGACGGAGGCAAATTACAAGCGCGCGCACAATCGCGCCCTTACAGACACCCTGTTAGTGTCAGGAAGTGCGCATTGTAAAAGCCACGTCACGCTGAGTGCTGGTTTTGAAGTAGCGCTGCAGTGAGCGGCTCCCACGGCACCACGCGGCGCTGGTGTGCGAGTGCGCCACATGCAGTTAATGCGGTTCACACATTGTTTAGGTGCCGGAGTTGTTTCCTACTTAACACCGCCACCTACACCGCTACTGATGTTAACTGCCCCCTTTTTTTTTTCTTTTTTTTTTAAGGCGTGAGACCTTGGTTGGTGGCGCTTACCTTATTAGCCTGGCATGTAATGTAGCTCTATATCGACTGTCACAGACATAGACAACTTATTTTGCTAAGAGATTAAGAGAGGTTGTTGAGTGACACCGGTTTCATAAATGTAACCAATCAAATTTCTCTTTGACTGATATCTAAACATGTTGAATTAATGAGAAATGAGGACAACATGGGTGGTCACATGCCTGCCACATCTTACAGTCAACCAGATGTGCTCAGAGTTGGCAACATCCACTATAACCAGTGCTTATTCATACATTAAAACTGCCACTGTTTGCTCAGAGGGGTCGAAAGCTGGGAAAATTCAAGCAAAACCTAATTTAGTTTCCCCCAAATTAAGTGTATTTTAGCGGATATTTCTGTATTCGTTGGTGTTTTCTTGAAATATTGTCTTTCCGTGCCAGGTGCTGCCACCCTGCTGGGTCTGGGCCTCTCGGCCCCAAACGCCGCCTTCACTCAGATGGTCACCACCTTCGGCCTTGCCGGCATCGTGGGATACCACACAGTGTGGGGGGTCACTCCTGCTCTGCACTCTCCCCTCATGTCTGTCACCAACGCCATCTCAGGTTTGTTGTATTCATTGGGGCTGGATGTTGGCACCCCCCCCTTTTTTTTTCTTTCTTTTTTTAAATTCGATTTCGAAGTCTAGAGTCAATTCACTTCAGTTCTTTCATGATTTGGTTACATCAGATAAACACAAAAACCTGCACCACTTACAAGGGTGTCATCAATATGCGTGTTTTAAAAATAGATGCCCCCCCACACAGCCACACATGGACTGTCGGCAGCAGATGCTTCAACTAAGCACGGTGCATCCGCATCCGAAACTGAAAGCGCGCTCACTAATTCATCTGCGCTGTTCGCACTGACAAGATGCCGGCCCGATATCTGCAGACAGCTGGTGAGCTAGCGTTAGCTCACAAGTACAATCCGCGCACTGTTCACTTGACTCCCACAGCTTCATGTTTCGCGGACAGAGTTAACGTCTCCGCAACAACAAGTAACAACTTCAGAAATTGTCTGCACAGGTTGCAGTCGCTCTCGTTTCGTCCACCGTGTGTTAAATTTAATAAGCCTGCTTTAATAGAAGAGAATACAACGCATACAAGCAAATTGCAACACACGTTAGTTAACGATGCAAAGTATTTGAGCACAGCGTAAAACGGGGGATAAAGACCTGGCTCAAAGATCAAACGTGTCTCGTGTCCAGCAGGTCTCTGCAGCCACGCCGCTGCTCTCCAAAGGCTTTTGCCATCCACTCCAAATAAAAACTTTAAAGATTGGTGTCCTTATTGTCAGCTGCCGCCTAACACAGTGGGGTTAAGAGGTTAGGAGGGGGGGTACTTGCATGTGTGTGTTCCCGCGGCTTTGATCACTCGCAGACCCACACTGAGGGTAGGAAGTAACACACCCCCGGTGATCTTTGAGGGTCCTGCCACACAGCCGGACATCAGAGCCCAGTTGCAGTCATCCCAGTAACGGCTAAGAGACAGTTTTTCCACGTTCTGTAAAACTTTTATGAGTTACACCTATAACCTATTTTCAGGTTCCTGTCCTCGCACTGTTTTACTCATTCCTCTGAGTCTTTGTGTCCTTTTTTATATCTAGTTTTCACTACTTCACCATTCAGTTCACAGTCTGCAGCTCAGTCATTAAATGCGGTTTTTAAAATTTTGTAATGACATCAGTCTACAGGCCGTTACTCCGCAAGAACATCACTGAATATCAGCAGAATCTGAGACCACACATGAAAGAAATTAATTAGCATTAAGTTCATTTGGAGGTTTTCCTCTCTTCTTCTTCATGTTGGTTTGCCCTTTTTTTCCCCCCACATCTCTTTATTTTTCCCTTTCCTCCCTGTCCAGGTATTTTTCTCTTCATATTTGGTGTGGCCCTCAGTACCTTTTTTTTTTTTTTTTTGTCACCGACTGAGCGCAGTTATGGAAACAGTGAGACCTGCAGAGTTCTGTTGTTGTGCCAGGCATCGTAAAGACACACACACACACAATCACTGAGACATTAGGGAATCATATTGGAATTTAGGGGTTTGAGTGACGGACAGTTACATTCTTCACGGGGAGATTATAGTGTTACAGCCAGTTGTGAGTCCGACCGGTGGGTCGTCTGAAATTCTTTTCGTATCCGGTGGCTCGCTGAAGAGCATCTTTATATCTGGTGTCTGACGTAAATGCTTTAATCTACTTGAGAGCACTGATTCACAGTTACACCATAGCCTGGTACCTAACAGAGACACACCTACAGGTCATTGCACACCCAGTATGCATGTGTGGGTGTCCACTTGTGCCTATTGGCTTTCCTTCTGGCTAACGTGTTATGCCTTTAATCTCCACCTAAATGGTGTAACTGTACCTTTTTTCTTCTTCTTTTTAGACAACACATTCTTTGATACGAACTTGGCTTCGCTGTGTCCCTCTGTCAATTGTAAATGACCAGGTTCAGCTCTCTGAACACACACAGCGTTTTATCAGTCCTTTAATGATTACCATTGTTGAAAAAACAAAGCAAATATTCTTGATTTATGTTGCGTTTCTTTTGTGTTATTCGAGCGCGTTTCTTTCTCGATAAATGAATTTGCGCGCAGAGTTGGAATGAAAAGTTCAGCCCGAACCGCACATGATTCAGCAAGCAGAGGCTTCACGAAAGAATTCGTTGGCGGTGTCACGAAAAAGATATGGCTTTCAAATTCCCTCTCAAAGGCTAAATGATATTTATTGCAAAAGCCACCTTTGGCGATCACATGGGCCTCATGCAGAAAGCCCTCACGCACTTTCCCATTAACTTCAATGGGGAAAAGTGGTCTCAGACTTTTGGTCCTGACTGCATGCAGTGAGTTGTTTGCAGGGCTTCTCTTTCCCATCTTTACCCGGCATAGCATAAAAATTCCCGAAAACTAAATCTGTGTAATGGCTGCAGTCCTTTGATAAAACACAAGAAATGTCAGGACGGAGGAGGAAGCGTTTCATCTGTAAGGTGTGAAACCGGAAGGACATTCGTAGATGTTTGAATTCTTTAAATGACTTTCGTCGGCCGCTTTTAAAAAATCGCTAAAATGAGATACAGAGGGGAGAAAAAAAAGGAACTCTGCTACCGTATGTCAAAAAACACGCGGCATTTGAAGGCATACAGAGGTTGCAGTCCGGACGCGAGCACGCGCGTATGTCCAGCGGACGTTGGCGTTCATTTGAGCCGGGAGCAAACTCATGCTAATCATTAGCATATGGAAAAGGTCGATGATTAGCGGCAGCCTGACGCACTTCGAGGGGTTTCTGCGCCAGAAACCGAATTGCGAATTCTTGTCCCCGTCCCATGCTCGACGCACGTGACCTTCTAACATTTCAATTAGCACGTTTTTTAAGTCGTCGAGGTCGTGAAATGATGTTTGGCAGCGTTTGGACCTTGATTTGGTAATGGGCAAAAATCAGTTGGAGAGAAAAAGGAGAGTGAGAAACACTTTCCTCATTTGAAAAGCCCCATCTAATGCGGACTGACATCAAGTGCGAAAGCTCTCTCACACACACACACACACACACACACACACTCACAGACACTACCTGTTATTCAACTTGAATCGTACACAAACAAGTCCGTGTGAATGCAGGCTTCGGGGAGGTGCAGCCTGTTGCATCTTACTGCCTGTAAGTCATTACAGGACTGATGTTATCAAGGTTTCCTGAGCCTCTTTTGGTAAACACACACACACACACACACACACACACACACACATCTTTTCTCATTATTTTTCCAATCTGGGAAGCAAGAAGAGTACTGTGAGTTTCAATAAGACAGCTATAGAATTGTTTTTAGATGTGCTGATTAAACAGTTCTAATTGGCATCAAGGTGAACTGTGGCACCGACTGTCTGAACTAATGTTCTTTCGAGGTCCTGTGTTGTTTTTGTAACATCTTTGCCGCAGTTTGCAGCGTCCCGTGTAATGTATTCGGAACGCAGAGGTTCATGAATGCTAAAATATCTTGTGTTCGGCAGGTCTGACGGCTGTGGGTGGTCTGTCCCTGATGGGAGGCGGCTACGCCCCAACAACTACTGCTGAGACACTGGCTGTGCTCGCCGCCTTCATCTCCTCGGTCAACATTGCCGGTGAGTCTCCCGCACGTAGACGCCTCGCAGCCAGCCCCTGCCAGTTACAGCAACCTTTCGCCAATAAAATATCAACTTCGGTTGAAGATTGAAGGGTTTTATATTGATTGTACAATAACATGCCTTTCGACCAAGTTCTGCAGCTGCCCTCTCACCCACCTGCTCAGACCAGAGTCGGTGGCTCTGGCCTGGACCACACACATTCATCCCCTGCTATTACCCTTAATAATTCCCATTATAATGACAAAGTGTTCCTGGAGTCATTATAATACTCATCACTCGCTAATAGTCCTGGGAAACAGAGTGTGCCTCCAGGGCTGAGCCATGAATTAGTTTTAATTTCTCCTATTGGCGCACAGCTAGACACCAGGGGAGACTTTGATGCAAGCAAAAGAATAGTTCACTTGCATAATGGATCAGCTCGGCCCCATGTCTGTGCGAGTGTGTGTGCGCGCACGCCCACGTGTGTTTGTTAAGGCTACACCGAAACATATTTGAGCTTCGTGTGTGAGAGACGCAGGACACCACAAGGTTTTAAGTTCAAGGCGAGGCTGTGAATCCTGCCACAAATCACAAGCCCTTTAGGCTGTGCGGCGTTACCGCTTTTTTAGTGTTTTAGAACCCTTAACGAAAGCGAAAAAATACCACAGCCTTTATAGAAATACCCAGTTTCTTACCCATTGTTTAATTTCATTTTTGATGTGCTCCGTGGGTTCGGTTCCACACGCACATTTTTAAGCGGTTTACCACATTACCCATAAACCCCTGGGAACAGAAACAAACATTCCATGGAAAGGGACGAAACACAATAGTGAAAATGTAGCTCCAGTAAAACAGACCCTGACATTTTTTCGGCTTGTGTGTCTGTTTTGAGGAACAGGTCCCTGGCCGGAGCTTCTTGTTCGCTCCATGTCTCCGTCGTCGTAAGATGTGGAAATCCATGGAAAACACCTGGGTCTGCCGAAAATCTTGCGCTAACTGTTAGTTTTTTGGGGTTTTTTTGCACAATCTAAATCTGTGCTACCAGGCCTCACTAGATTCCACATTTTATTATTGAGCTAAATCTTATTAGGCAC
Organism: Psettodes erumei; assembly: GCA_016785225.1. NCBI lineage: Eukaryota > Metazoa > Chordata > Actinopteri > Pleuronectiformes > Psettodidae > Psettodes > Psettodes erumei. Next base: position 291,092 of record JAFBJZ010000945.1, read on the forward strand.
TCTGACTTTTAGTGGCTTTAAAGAAACTGACCTCGAGTGTTCGAGTCAGTTCACTGATTGACCTTTAAAGAATAATGCAGTGGATGCCATCTGTCTCCAGCATATGGGCTTCTCTCCATCTGAAATAAATGATGTGTTTTGTTTAGTTTTTTTTCTGCCACATCGTACAGTTCACATCTGTTCTGTAAAATCACTTGTCCTGCGCTCTCCTTCGAGGGAGAAACTTGTGTTTCTGGGTTTCCATGAATGCCCCGTCTGTCTGTGAAGGAACCGGTCGGGAAGTCACTGGTCCCCCCTCTGCATAGGCTGAGAACTTTCTAACCTGTGGCCAATCAAATCATCTCATGTTAAACCATCTTCCAGCAAGAGTGGCAAAAGTGGCATTTTTTTGCATGCCCTCTTATCCCCCTTTCCTTTCAATGCTAAAAAAAATATTAACAGTCAATTTAAAAAATAATATTGACATTGTCTTCAACAGCAAAAATGAATGACTAGTTGGGATTTCAGAAGGACTTCATGAGACCTCATGACGGTGCTGCTGATTCTCTTTTATTCTTGCAAGCCGGCAGGCCCGTTGGGGGGTGGGGGGGGGGGGGGTGAGTGGATACTGGCTTTGCGTTGTTGAAATACATGAACATTCCTCCATATTAATATATTGACACAGATTGGCCTGCAATAATAGTAGTCAGATTGTTATTACACGCTGTAACTGGGACAGTCTAAGACTAAAATTACATGAAGTGAAAAGAAACAGGTGCTAGCCTCTGATTCACCCTTGTAGGTATGGGTGTGTGTGTGTGTGTGTGTGTGTGTGTGTGTGTGTGTGTGTGTGTGTGGGTGGGTGTGCATGTGAGCGTGCACGTGTCTACAATCATGCCAGAGGGGAAAAGAGAGACATACACACAGTAAAGTGATCTCCTATAAAGCAGTGAGACTGGTCTGGTCCCGGTTTGACACTTCTAATGTGTTCTACTTGAAATATTTACAATGACATAAAGTAGAGTCACTCAGCTCCTAACGTTGGTTATTGTGCTTGGCGACAGATTATAGTGACTGGTTTTAAAGCACCTGTTGTCTAAAAATAGGTATTTTTCATATACTTCAGTTGCCCCTGACCGCTGCCCTGACATTCTCTTCTCGCCTGCTCGCTTGCTCTTTCTTAACCTGATCGTGTACGACTGTAAGAACAAGTGCATTCTCTCTGTCCCCGGCCTCACCCAGGTGGTTTCCTTGTGACCCAGAAGATGTTGGACATGTTCAAGCGCCCCACTGATCCCCCAGAGTATAACTACCTCTATCTGCTCCCTGGCGGCGTCTTCGTCGGAGGCTACGCCGCCGCGCTGCAGTCTGGATACAACATCGAACAGGTGTGAGAGGATGTTTATGTCCGCGTGTTTAGTTCAAGAGTGTATTTGTGGTTTCCTACAGGGACGAATTGTCCCGTTCCAAAGAATTGGTGCAGCTCATGGCCATGTAGAAGTCAGCTAATCCTCCTCCAAGTGTACTCTTTGTTTGCCCAGATGTTGTACAGGACCTTCCAAGTGAATCATTTGGCCGCAGTGTGGTCCCTCAATCCTTGTCTATAACCCCCTTTTTCCATTCTCTCCCTCTCTCACCAGATGATGTACTTGGGCTCAGGTCTGTGCTGTGTCGGCGCTCTGGCCGGCCTCTCCAACCAGGCCACAGCCCGTATGGGTAACGCGCTGGGTATGATGGGAGTCGCCGGGGGGATCGCCGCCACCCTGGGCGCCCTCAAGCCGAGTCCCGAGCTCCTGGCGCAGATGAGCGCAGCCATGGCTGTAGGCGGCACTGCCGGTACGTCTGTGTGCACTTATGCTAAGAGAAGGCCGGCTCGCAGGCGAATCCTTCTAATCCGATCCTTAAAGTCTCGTAAAATTAGTGGACATGGATTTCGCCTCGTGCGCGCATGTATCCTAAGCGTGGCCAGACTCAGCAGCAGGTGTGCTGAGCGCAGAACCTCTCTGTGATGTTTACATCAAACGCAGCATGACTAACTTCCCCGTCAGACCCAGGAGGTTTGTCGAAATGGTCAGCAGAGTGTATTACTCACTTTCCCTCGCTCGCTCACTCACTCAGTCAAAGCGTTTTAATCAATCCCGTGCTAATTGTTCCGGTAACAAAGCTGAAACCCAGACTAAACTATCCGCACAGACAATAATGCCTTTTTTCCAAATGCCGCCGCGTTGCGAGGTTCCCTGACAGACATGCAGACAGACATGCAGACACACACACACACACACACACACACACAATCACTAACTTGGAATTTCCCCAAACAGGCCTCAGCGGCAAAACACCTGGTCCTTCAAATAGACACACTTCCCAGCAGCCTGCTGACTGCGCGTGCATGCACGCCGGTGTGTTTCGCTTGTTATTTGTGGACGGGTCTGTCGGTGCGACTGAACTTTATTTATTTGTCATCTCTCTTTTAGGCCTGACCATCGCTAAGAGGATCCAGATCACGGACTTGCCGCAGCTGGTGGCCGCCTTCCACAGCTTGGTGGGTCTGGCCGCCGTGCTCACCTGCGTGGCCGAGTACATGATCGAGTACCCGCACTTCGCCACGGACCCCGCGGCCAACCTCACCAAGATCATCGCATACCTCGGCACTTACATCGGCGGAGTCACTTTCAGTGGCTCGTTGGTGGCGTACGGCAAACTGCAGGGTGAGAGCAGCATTCACATATGCTTACTGAAGCATTTACACTTCCGTTCTGTGTGTGGGTCAGATGTGCAGACAGAGGTCATTATAAACATTTCCATCACGCTGTTGATAGCACAGGTCAACAAAGAAAAGGCCTAAACTCTTGGGTACATCTGCTGGATAGATATGGCGATACGGTTTTGTTCACTGATTTGTCGAACTTCAAAAACTAGTCATCTTAATCGGTCATACTGTAACAATCAACGAGGGAAGATCTGATACGTCATAACAACTGTTGTCTGCTGAGAACGGAAAAAGAAAAGGAGTTCACCAGGTTCATGTCCTGGCACCAGTCCTGGCAGCCAAACTGTAATTTCCATGTTGGCTTCAAGTGTTTCATAATGACAAATTATGCACGAGCATGACTTTCGGTTAATGACAAGTCTCGAGCGTTGGCCGCTGAGGGAGAACTGCTACATGAAGTACGCGGCTTTGATTCCTCCCGCCTGAGAGAGTTTCACAGCTGAATGATCAATAAATGTGTTTAATTGCGGTTCGTTTTTTTCTTCTTTTAATCCTAACCAGTATCTTTTTTTTTTACTTTTCTGTTGTCCCCCCCCCGTCTGCTCTCCGTGCAGGTCTGCTGAACAGTGCTCCCTTGATTCTCCCTGCTCGTCATGCTCTGAACGCCAGCCTCATGGCAGCGAGCGTTGGCGGGATGATTCCCTACATGCTGGATCCCAGCTACACCACAGGCCTCACCTGTCTCGGATCTGTCTCTGCTCTGTCGGCCGTCATGGTACGCCATGTGTTTTTGTATTCCCGTGGTCTGTTTTTCACTCGTTTGAGGCCACCGAATTGAAAAAAAAATCCGACTGGAAGCTTCTTACATGCTGACAGACCGAACATGTAAGCATGTTAAAAGACTTTCATAAACATCAGGAAGGGGAAAAGGCATAAAAGAGTCAGAAAAATTTAATGCTGGAGACAGACTGGGATGTAATATGTGAGAAAAGACAACAGAAGGGGTTTACTGAAAGAAAATCAGTTAGAGGCTTCTTGCACAGGAAACAGTAGCTGCCCAGAAATTCATTCAGAGTTGAGTAGAGAGCTGTTAATAGTCTGGCTGCCGTAGTGGCAAAAAGGCTCAGCTTTGTGAATCTGCCAGGTTTCTGCTTGTATTCGACTCATTAAACTGGGCTCCACCATTGTTAAGTCATGCTTAACTCCCGAAAATGTGTGCGCGGAGTTTGTCAGAGACGTCCACGGTCAACAGTGCAACGCAAATACTTTCCCCGCAGTAGTTGTAAATAGTGAATCATCCTCTTGAGTGAGTGGCCAAATGTTTAAGTACAGCGTTTCTGCAGTAGGTAATTGTACCTGACGTCATTGGAAAATCATTTTTTATGAGGTGTATGCATTTCAAAGACATTAGAAAAGAATATTCAACAAAATGTTCTCACTTTGCATACAGCGGCCGACTGAAGTTTTGATTTTAACAGCTCCCGAAAATAGATTGCAATCAAGCAAATCCAGGCAGCGCAGTGGAGGCAGAGAGCACATGCTAGTGTAATTGCCATAAAAAGATTTTTAAAAAACCAAACCAACATATCCTCAGTGACATGTTGCAATTTCAGCATTTCTGCAGCTTCACATATTTACATTTGTTGCTGGGAGAATCAGCAACTGAATTCTAAAAAATAAAGAAAAAAATCATTGCATCCCTAGAGGTTAGATGGATATCGTTCCAATCACAGTGAATTTGTTTGAAATAGTGGATCTCCAGTCAGGTTTTAAAGCAGCATGTAATGCATCCTCATACAGTACGTGCGCTTATAAAAATAAACCCACATCGTGTCAACGAGAGGGATCGTTTGATGCACACCTGTTCAAATCCAAGAAAAGGAATTCAGCACAGACTCTTCAGATCTTGCGGCTGCCGCGGTGAACACAGTTTGGCCCTTGTTAAGCAGAAATTGTTCAGATGATAGAGGAATGGGGAAGAAGTTGAACTGATTGTGAAAAATGAAGTAGTGAGATTCAAAGAACTGGCTGGTTCCAGTTTTAATGGAGTGGAGTTTTCCTTCACTTCTTCTTCTCAGATCACGTCTCTTCTTTACAGTTGCCATGTAACCCCTGTATTAAACTTCTATTCCGACTGCAGCAGTAGATGAAACCCCTGTCCTGCTTCCTCTCCTTCAGGGCGTGACCTTGACTGCGGCCATTGGAGGCGCAGACATGCCGGTGGTCATCACAGTGCTGAACAGCTACTCAGGCTGGGCCCTGTGCGCCGAGGGCTTCCTGCTCAACAACAACCTGCTGACCATCGTCGGAGCTCTCATCGGCTCGTCTGGAGCCATCCTGTCATATATTATGTGTGTGGTGAGTGGAGCGCAGCCTCGGCCTGAACAGGAGAATACCCGGAAATGGGAGCGCATCGATTCCGAGCGCTGCTGTTTTGGAATTTTAAAGTCAAATACTGCATTTGATAGGCACGCGCTGTTTCGTGTGACCGTTCCTCTCCTGTCCACCAGGAGGGACTCTAAGTTCACCATTATAGCAAGCTATAGTCGAGTCCCTCTGTTTGTCTCAAATGTGTGTTTTCCACAGGAAGGTTCCCTTTTTAAAATGCCCTCAGTTTGTCACAAGTCGCCGTGGATAATCACAAAATGCGAAACGTGAAATACCTTTTTCATCCCCTCGCAGGCCATGAATCGTTCGCTGGCTAACGTGATCCTGGGAGGCTACGGCACGTCCTCCACCGGCACAGGAAAGCCCATGGAGATCACAGGCACACACACCGAGGTTAACGTGGATCAGACTGTCGACATGATTAAAGAGGCCCAGAGCATAATCATCACTCCAGGTAAGACGCACACAAATACAAGAACACACACACACACACACACACACACACCCCTTCAGAGGTCTTGTACGTGAGTGGAAAAACAAGGCACTTTGACTTTGCCAGTCGCTTTTTTTTCTTTCCTTTTTTTTTCAGCATTAAGCGAAGTGTGTGTTCTGTTTATTTAACCTTTTCTTGACCCATGTTACATCACCATTTTGCTAGGCTAATTGACAAGTCATGGTAGAGTGGTTACGCACACGCGCGCACACACACGGCGTCGGGTTTCTGTGTGGTCGTCGGTCCGCGGTAAATAGACGTTCTACAGCGGGGCGGACGTATGCAAGGTCAGGGGAAAATTCGATTGGTTGAGGGTACGCCGGGGTTTTCGACGACAACTCAAATTTGGCTTCTAGTTCCTTTTTTGGGGGTTAGAGCGTGGGGTCCAACCTTTGTTCCAGCTCCATGGGTTTTCTGCATTTCACATGTTTTCAATATTTGACTCTAAATATGTGTCTGAACCTCCCACTTGGACCATTACGATGGTCCCGCGGAGCTGCTGTCCTAAAACCATCATTGTGTGGCCCGGTGACAGTTCAGTCCTCTCACCAGACTGTTGTAAACCAGTCACGGTTCCAAAGAGTTGTTTTACTCACGTGGGTACATGTAAACACAGACTAAAGGCATCCAGCCTGCAAATTGGTGATTCCAGTCACAAGCGTTGAGTGCCTGTATACAAAAACTAACTCTTCAGAGGAAACTGCTGCAATTTACAAGAATTGCTAAATTTAAAAGGTCACGTGATTGAGAGGAGAATACAAGTAAAAGAAGAAAAAAAAAGAGGTTAGAGAGCAACATACAACGTAGATTAAACCATCTTTTGTTCTCTGCTTTTTTTTTGTTGTTGTTGTTTTTTTTACTATTATTTTGAGACAAAGAGGAACACGTCTGACAGCTGAAACCAAAAACAGGCCAACGAAATTTGGAGTTGGAAAGAAATGTGGGAGTAAGTGGGAGAAAAGAAGGAGCGGAAATGAAAAATTATGTTTTTTCTTCTCCCTCTGTCTCTCTTTTTGTGCCTTTTTCTTAAAAACGGTCTACGAACAATGCCACACCGAGATGAGACCTGTCATGAAAATGCCTCGACTTTTCTTTTAGAGATAGAGGAAAAGTATAAACCAGTGCTAATTTGAGGATTCGAACGAGTATATAGTTTTGAAGGATGTCAATCAGTCAGATTCGTCACAAAGTCTCCGCTGGATAGAAAGAACAGTAAAATCCCATCCTGTGTGTATGTAATAAAGGTTAATGCATCACATCGGCCGGCGTGTGCAAGTAACATTTTGTGAATGACATTGGTTACAGTGCACATGCCATCCACATCCCTGATTCTGTTCCTGCAGTAGTCAGTAGTCAGACTGGTATTGTTCCACTCAGCGCTGGATCTCCGTCGGTCCCCTTGTTTCCATTTTGACCATTCTCCCTAATTGGAGCCGTCACAGTCACTTTGCCTGATTGACATCTGTGGAAACGGTTACGGCTCTGCCTGATAAACATAAGTGTTTTCCTGGCTTCGTCTGGCCCATCTCTCCATGGTCTGGGTCCACTTGTTTGTCTCATAGGAGAAAGTCCAGAGAGAATATTGGAAGCACAAGGAATGAAGGAATTGTGACGAAGAGGAAGAGAGAAAAAAAGAAAAAGTGAAAACCATTAAATTGTTGAGTTGTACTGCAGACAGTCGAGCCGTGTTTCTTGTAGAGTTTTTTTTTTTTTTTTTCTTTTTCCATTATGCCGAGTTTGTCATTTGATTGGTGTGTTGTAACAAGACTGTTTCTGACTGGTTGTTGTGACAAGGCTGGTAAACACCACCGGACCGTTTGACGTGTGTTTGTGTGTGTGACACTGTGATAAAAATCAAGCACCACGCACTTCAGCATTATTATACGTGAAAGAAATCCAAGGCAAGACAAAAAACATCAAATTCGTTGCCGCCCATCTACGAATAAAACGCAAGTAACTTCATTTTACGTGTGTTGTACGTGTTAATTTAAAAAAGGTTTCTATTCAGGAGACGGGAAGGAAGACAATAAAGAGGTGACAAAATAAACCTCCCAGGAGGTTTTCTAGAAGGACACTCAAGATGAAGACATCCAGAACTGGGCCAAATGAAAGCAAAATTTGACTTTAATGCATGAGAAGTCACGTGTGTGTTTGTGTGTTGCCTCCTCCTTCCTTGTTTCTAGTTTCCCATTGTGCTCTCACCTCTCCTGCATCCTCCTCCAGCTACACACATATTTTTGTTTCTGGATACGGTAAAATTTTAACATGTTTGGAAAAGCGTTTTTTGTCCCGAAGGACTCTCTGGGACAGGCAAATCATGGCAATAATTGTGCATGCTGCCGTAGGCTGGAATATCACCTCACTCTTGCCCCATGTTTTTGAAATCCCTTTCAGGTTATGGACTCTGTGCTGCAAAGGCCCAGTACCCGATTGCTGAGTTGGTGAAAATGCTCAAAGATGCTGGCAAGAGCGTCAGGTAAAGTGGCAACGAAACCAGCTCATTTACACTCGGTGGATGTTAATTTAATGAATCAAAAGACATTACAATTGTAATCGCAGTTACGAGAACTGACATGCAAAGTTATGCGCGGGAAGTTTTTGGCCTGGATCAAGGGAAGATAGGGATAAGTCGGCTAGGGAGGGACTCATGTGCAAAGAAAGCATGAGAAAAAGGAAACGCAAAAGAGAGGGGAGGAAAGGTACAGCGGAAGCTTGTGTAATTGTCCCGCCTCAGTCGTTTGATCCTGGCTGCGGCAGCTGCTGCTACTTAGAGCATTTGTACTTGATTAGAGGAAAAGTGGGTGGTCAGTGAAAAGGAGAACAACCTCCTCCACCCCGATTTCTTGCTCTTGCTCTGTTCTTTATTCTTATTTTAATGCAGTTATTCGTACCCTTCATACCTGCCTCTGCGATCCTTCCTCACCCCTCGTCCCTTCCTCCACTGGATCTGGCCTGGATGCGCTTCCTCCTGCCCGTTTCCGTACAATATATTGACAGTACGACATTCAGAAGCACGGCACGCTTTCTACATTTTCCCGCCGTCCTCATGCGCTTGCGGGCCGCATAAAATAACACAAAGAGACTGACTTTTTCAGTCAGCAGCCGCAGTTACTAATGGATCCCAGAAGCAATGGGACATCTGCTCTCCTGTGTCTGCCCAAAACTCGCCTAACAAATAGAATATAAATCCCCAAATGGTGGACGGTCGCACGGCGGAGTGGCTAGAATGATAAAACAGAGAGCCAGCCACCAGACTGCAGTGGCTGGTGTAAATTTCCTACTTTGATTACATGACATGGCTAATTGAGTTTGACAGGTATGTATACCCAGTCACACACACACAAGCGCAGGTACTCGGCAAGTTAATAGATGCAATGTTAATGGAAGAGCACAGTGGGGAGTGTGTGTGTGTATAACGCAACAAGACCACAAAAATCTCAATCTTACTGCCTCCTACTCAGCCCCAGCTCCATTTATTTTGATCTCTGATTTATAAGAAGGTTAAAGTGAACAGTGGTTAATAACCACTTCTGTGGAGGAGGGACTGTGTTTAAGTTTTTTAATAAGTGCGTGCCTTTTTTTTTCTCCCCTCAGGTTTGGTATTCACCCAGTGGCCGGCCGTATGCCTGGTCAGCTCAACGTGCTGTTGGCTGAAGCTGGCGTCCCGTACGACATCGTTCTGGAAATGGAAGAGATCAACGAGGACTTCCCAGGTTAGACTGGTCTCTCCTCGTGTGCCTGCGTGAACCTGTCGACCGTACGATGGAGAGTTAATGTGATGAATTATGTCGAGGCTGTTTTAGAGAGCTTGAGCGGCATTTTAACAGAACCAGGCTGACTTTTTCCCCCCTGCTTTCAGTGTTTATGCTCAGCCGGAGTAGCTTCAGATAAGTTTGAATGCTCACCCGCTTAGTTTACCTAATAGAAATCATAGCAATGAGGCAGACACGCTAACGACTACTTTTCTGTTTTTGCCAGTAACATGGAAACCACTAGTTGCAGAAACATAGTGATTAATTTTTCCAGAGGTTTCTTGGTAAAAGCCAAAGCCGCTGCATATGGTCGCGTTAATTTCCATCATGTTGGATTTTCCGCCACTCAAATCTTTCGCAAAAACACTTCTTGAAAACTTCCTCCACGAAATTGATCCCGTCATCGCCAAACGTTTCATGCGCCATCAATGGCTAAATGAGCCATCGCTCATAAGCCATATCTGCAGTGCTCAAAAACAGGATACACATTCCTCCATTAATGAAAGCGCTCAAACGATTGTTGGCGCGGTTGTTTTTCAGGGCATGACACATGTTTGCAGAAATGAGCTGTGACGGGTTTTTTTTTTTTTTTTTACAAAACCGTGACAGGAGATAAACCAACAAAGCGTTTTCGACTCCCAAACGTTACAACTGCAGTGCAGCGAAAAATTGGATGAGGCAGAAAGGATATTACCTAATTGAAAAAAATATTGAGGCAAATGTTGCTCTGTAGAAATAAAGAGTCAAATGCTGGGGAAAAAAGAATTTAATCCTGATAAAAGTGCCCTGAAATATTGGTTGACATGAAGATTTAAATTTGAATTCCTTGCGTGTTCCCATCAGAGACTGACCTGGTCCTGGTGATCGGTGCCAACGACACAGTGAACTCGGCCGCCCAGGAGGACCCCAACTCTATCATTGCCGGCATGCCTGTGCTGGAGGTCTGGAAGTCCAAGCAGGTGAGACATCTGGGACATGCGTGTGCGTTAATGAGGTTGTCCCGAAGCCCAAAACGATGAAGAGGAATGGAAGATTTCACAACGACCCGACTGCTTTTTATCGCCACAACTGAATGTTGCGGTCCACACCCGCAGAGGGGCCTCGGTTATTGACGCACACGAGACCTAAAGAAATGCACGCTCAGATTCTCTCTGTCTCACACACACACACACAAACTCACATACACAGACACAGATTCTTACAGTTCCAGGTGCAGTCCCATCCTGATCCCATTAGCGGTGCCTGTGTCGCTGTGGAATGACGACATTCAGAGCATCGTGCTGGCGCTGCTCCGAGCGTATCTGGGATTTATACAAAGCTCCTGCTAGTTTCCACTCACTTTCCTCCAGGGAAATCAAAGAGGACATTCTCCCCCACCACACACACTTAAACAGACACATGCAGAGACACACATTCAGGTGCAAAGATAAAAACACTAATGTAAACTACTTTCATGTGTACTACATTTTGCTTTTCTTTTGCTCAGATGACGCTGAAGTACAAGACATCTATATTGAATTAATTGGCCAAAACAAACTACAAAGGCAATTTACATAATTAGATATTCAATTGATGGAGGCTCAGTAGTTTAAATGAAAACAGGTTTGTTCGAATTGTCAGTGCAGCAGCTGTTGGTGAGTGCTGAGCCAAGATGGAATTCAGGCCCACTCACAAAAGTGGCTTTTTGAAATTTCCAAAATTGTTTCCCCTGTATGGGAAAAAATATGATCATCAGTTCATTATCTTTTACATCCAAGTTCAACAGACAGAGGTCACTAAAGGAGGACAAAATGCCAGGGATGAGGGAAAATTAAGAAAAGTTTGCACAGATTTTTGCATCTTCCCGCCAAATTCTTTTCCAGAGCTTCCACTTCAGCACGTCTGTAATCGTCCAACTGGGGGCTCACGAGTGTGTCTGTGTGTGCCCTTAAATGTGACCGCCTCTCCTCCCACGCAGGTGATTGTGATGAAACGCTCCCTGGGCGTGGGCTATGCAGCCGTCGACAACCCCATCTTCTACAAGCCCAACACCGCCATGTTGCTGGGCGACGCCAAGAAGACCTGCGATGCCCTGCAAGCCAAGGTGCGCGAGTCCCAGAACCAGTGAGGTGGCTCCCTGCCGGAACCCTCCACAAAGAGCACAGTAGTGAGGAAGGTGGAGGACGGTGAGGCAAAGGTTGTTTTGTTTTTTTTCCCCCAAAGGTATTTCAAAATAAAAATCACCTTTGTCTGACTGTGACTTATTCAAAGTGAGCAAAGATGATCACGAAGAAAAGAAAATTAGCAAACCCTTTCTAGAATCTGTAAATAAAAGAAACGGCAAAGTTTACTGTAACAGAAAAATGCATGTGCAGTACGATCCAAGCAAATGGGAAACTGTCGAGTTTGGATTTGTGCTCCCATGCACTGAATTGCAGATTATTTTTTCCCTCTTTAGCACTTCTTTTATTTCTAGATTTTAAAAGAAGGGGTGAAACAGTGTGCATGTGCTCCGTGTAATCTTGGGAACACCTGACAAGAGTGTCATCTTCCTGTTTGAACACCTACCTGTAAAACAACAATCAGAAATGTAGATGCATTAAGATGTCAAATAGATTTGCTGTTAAGATATTTTTAGGAAATAGTCATTAAAAGAAAATGTTCGATGGATTGGGATGAATACGACATGAAGGCGAACAACCAGAGAAAGAGGTTTGAGGGACTTAGGAATATTTATTCCACACTGTAAAGAGGTTTTTCCACCTTTTTCTCCTGTTTCTTTTTGTTATAGTTAGGTAATTAATGTTGCCTTTGATAGATCTATTTGCTAAAGTGCTCATGTCAGACACAGTGTTCTTCTCTCCGTACCTTCTTTCTCTGCACGAGTAAAAAGAAACCAAGCAAAATAGTGCGACAGTTTTGTAAAGTTCTTTCAGTTCATGTTTTATACTGCATTGGGAGGTTTTTGTATTCAGTCTAGTATCTAATAGTCATCATCATAAACATAGAACCTGAGACGGTCACATTTTAGAAGCCATCCTAGCTATGCTATTTGCTTTTTTTCTTTTCACTTGTCTGTGTCTTGTGGCCTCCACCCACGCCTCTGGTGCAGCAATCACATATGGGTCCAAAAACATTAGAAAAAAAAATCCATTTGAACCTTATCTATTAAGCACTAAATGCAATAAAACCGAACACATCTGACCTTTTAAATGAGAGACCATTGCTGTCCTGTAATGCTAGTAAAGACTGTATTCCTAGAAACACTCATGTAGCTTTGAATGGATTTAATTGTTTGGATTTGATGTTTTTGGACCAAGTGTTTTCCCTCATCCCATGCGACTTATGATGTACATGTGATGCTAATCATTGACCTATACAGAAATACAAGGGTGTGTTTTGTTTATTTTTCCAAGTGAATGTGGCTCATCCACTCCAATAGGCATGTCCTCATTATTGCTCTATAGAGGGAAATGAAGGATCGCTGTTTGTAGGGCCAGGTGTTCACCTGACTGTTGTGCGCACGTTTTTACTTCTATTTTGTTGCCACATCTCAGAATACACAACTTGTCTGTTATTATGAAGTGAAGATATCCAAATTGAAGTTTTTCCCTTTCTCTTTCTTTTTAAACTTGTGCCAATCCATTCCCCTTCTACACACAATCTCTGTGGCACAAATGTGGACGGTTTGGCAGCTGGATAAAGTTGACAGTAGCTCCCACTCTCACTCCTGTCCTTACACAAGAGTCCACCAAACTAAAAAAAACCCAGAAATTTTATCCATTGTGTTTTATAGTCATGATGCAGTGGATGAATTTGTATGAATTATATTGGGTCATGGTTTAATCTCTGTCACTTAAAAGTTTTGCGAGTACTGTAAGAAGTTTGTCATCTTGGGACCTGACACGTTGACCATGACAACTATCCTACCTCTCCATAAAATGACCAATAGCTTTTCATTGGACCTTCAACAGATCAGTCACCTTTTACTGACTTGACCACAGGGTGTCTAACGGACCAGCCATCTTCCATCCACACACCCTGTATCCTAAACCTGACCAATTTGCCTTCTGTTATGTGTTCACATTGCATTTTTAACCATCAGACCTCAGTTTGCTGCTGGCGAGTTTACTGTATGTCATGCTATTGTAGAACTGCAGATGTCATTAGTGCTCATGAGGGATTACTGCTCTTAAAATGTCAATTAACACAAGCAACTAAAGTCTTTGGGGACTATTAGATGGAGAAGTCGGCTCAATGTTTTTAGCTTGTTGCCATTTTTATTCATACTAATCCAATGAAGAGAGATAAGAATCTCGATACCAATATTGATACTTGATTACTTATGCCCTTAACTTTTTTCTTCTTCTTGAGGAGAGTGTTTTTGTAAAGAGGCATCATATTTGTGCAGAGGGACAATGGATTTTTGAAGTTGTAAAATGTTTCAATGCACCATGTTAAGGAGGTAAAATGATGAAATGTACTGTGAATGTGTTTTTCCCCATTCTTTTGTTTCTCATGGAACATTTTCATCCCTAATAAAAAGCTGTATTTACACTAGGTGTTACTTGAAGGTGCCATTTCTTCCCTGACACATTCTTCAGAAGGTGCAACAGTGTTACCTAATAGTAAACAAGTTGATCTGCACGGTTTTCCCTGAGGTCTACCACAGCTTTGACGGTAATGTTACCTGCCCAATTTTGTGCGACGAGGCTCAAAACTTAAATATTTGCTGCGATTACCTGGATGAAGAAAAAGGAGGGGAGGGAGTTGTATCCACACTAAACAAATAACCTCAGCTGCGCAGAGCTGCTTTAAAGAGGAGTAGACCAAATAACGTAAACATGCAAGCGAATGTTATCTTTAATAAAATCAGCACTTGGACAGGCACGCCTGAGGTGACCGCCAGGGCTTAAAAGATTTAAAAAATGCAGCTTCACTGGTCAGAAAAAATGCTAACTTTTTTAAACCTTAAATTAGAAATGTAAAAAAACAAAACAAAGATACCTCGTGGCTGTTTCCAGACTGTTATTGCACTGAAATGGAAATTTTAATGCATCTGAAGAATTTAACTGTAGATATACAGTACATGAACTTTTACTACAAGACCGTTGGCTAAAAAAAATAAAAGGCATTGAAACAGCGGGGAGGCCATTTTATGTTTTCCATCCTGCAGCCAGTGTCATGCAACAAGCTTAAAAAAATGAAGACATGAATCGGATACAATAGCTTCACCTTGATGAGGGATAGTGGGGAGAAGATGCACACGCTGGTGAGGGGAAACCACATCTGTAACCTCAAAGAATCCCCGTGCAACAGAAGAGGATCGCATGAGTCTGTCATGAGGGTTGGGATAATGACTGAAATGTAAATATCAGTTTGTGTGACATTTTCACCTACAAGCGGCACTTGATTGCCATTCATCAGCGGAGAGTGAGCTGGAGGTACTTACAAGGGGAGTGGTGCCTACCCGGGTAGAGTAGATTAGACCGTAGATAGATTTATGGAGATGGGGATTGCATGTGTGCGCGATGAGGGTGGCTTCATCCCGTAACAAGTAGCACTCAGACAGGCTGTTATCTGCTCTCAGGCTGCGGGAGATCTGAAGAAAACTGTCACTCCCACAGCTGAGGCCAGATGTCATGATAGTCGCAAAAGAACAGGTTGAGAAATTCTAACATCAAGGATTTTGTGTGTGTGTGTTCTTATTTTGAGTGCGTCGTGTTGTCATAAAATTGTTCTCTTCTTAAATGTGAGTAGACATTTCCTCATCTATCTTCATCTAATATCCGTAATTTCTGAATTTCAATATTTATTTCTGAAATATGAATTTTCAGGGTCTCAGGTCCTGACAAAGGTCATGAGTGTCACACCACGTGTGTGTGTGTGAGAGAGAGAGAGAGAGAGAGAGTGGGAGAGGGCATGAAGATCTATGACCTGATAAGGGGTGAGGTGACAGCCTCCTCAGCTCAAGCTGGTCTATTGTCACACAGCCAGTATTTATCCAGGGTGTTGAAGGACAGCCAGCATGTTCCAGCCACAATAAGCCTCCATCCTTCCTCCCTAGAAGGATAGTCTGTCTTCCTAAAAAAAAAAAAGAAAGAAAAGAGAAACGCAAAAGGAAAAACCCCCACAAACACAGTTTGTTTTGCCTGGCCTTGCATGCAATTTGTTGTGGAGTGCATTTAATTATTATAATGGGAGTGTCAGTTGTGAATGCTTTTGAATCTGATGATGATGAGACGTACTACATGGATTCCATGTTTGATAAGGTCAGTGGGTAGGTGTGTACATGTGTGACAAAAAAACCACACAGTCGTAGATTAAGTATTCGGGTACTTTTAAGTACACCAGTGGTTTCAGCTATTGTACAAAAGTGAATTAGTCATTATGTAGAGTCACGCCACCTAACTCACAATGAACCTGTGGTTTTTGGGGTCCCTGATGGGTCAGCTGCTTTACTTTTCCCAGTTGTTGACCCAGCTGTACTTTCAGGATGTATCCTATGACATGACATTATTGCATTATTTAATGTAGCCTTGGTAGGGAAGCAAAATTATTGACTGTGTAATGCATCATATTTAATCAACGGATCACACATTTTGCATGTACAATATACCGAGTACCTCTTAATGTACTGCCACCACTGAAAATACAGAGAATAAACATATGGTACCCTACATTGTAATGTCTGTAGTCTGTCATGAAACACACGTCAAGATGATCCTCAAAAAAGGAAGCCAGTAAATATGGCACTAGCCACCAGGTAATGACATCAAACACACCTTGCCTCGTTGCAAAAAGGTGCGTAATTTAAACCGCTCCCTCGTTTAAACCACAGGTGCAACCGAACTGCGGTAAATTAGCTGAAGACTAATGCAAAATGCGCAAACACGAGTTCGTAAACTGGATTTTCAAACAAGACCGAGCCTGCGAAATCGAGTTGGTTTTTTTGTCACTACATAAAGTTTTGAGGAACAATGTGTTTCCCACGATCATCAGAGAAGTCGTCATTATAGCTGGCATGGACCTCAACCGCCGCTTCAAGTCCGGAGGAAGTTTCCTGTCCCGCGTTCGCCGACGTGGAGCCACCGCGCTCTTTCCAAATAGGACCGACTGAGACGCTCAAGCGCCGCTTCGCCTCACTCAGGTAAGTACTGCTGCCCATGTTGTGTTTGCTTTGTACCCTTGGCCTCCGCCTAATTGCTAATGCTGCTGTGTTGAATTAAGTCTTTGCTGTGGGTGAACATTTCTTTCATTGTTGCGTGCGCTTTGATGCTTTGAATCAGTTGATTTCATGTACACTCATGCTTGAGTATTATGAGTTTTATGGTCTTAATTGGCTTTGGCCTTGAGATTATTGCTGTTGTTTTGGGTGGTTTCCTATTGGTTTAGTGTAATGGATATTGTGGTAACATTACATTACTATGGCATGTTGGCTTTAGGGCTGGATCTGAACTGTTGACAGCTGTTTTTTTAACAATACATTGCCACTATTATGTCAACACTAAACTTGAATCAGATATGGTGTGACCACCCTTTGCTTTTAAAGCGGCACTATTGTTTCAGGTACACTTGTGCAGATTTTTAAGGTGTGTTGTTCCGGACATGTTGGCGAACTTGCTACATTTCTTTTGTTAGTTGTGTGGTGGGTGGTATACCATCTGATCGTTATTAATGACTCTGGTTGTATGTTTGGAAGGTTGTTGTCATCCCGCAGAATGAATCTGAGACCCATCAAACATGATTGGACTGTGTTTTGTGATGGCTAAGTGTATAAATGTCTAAAGTGCCTAAAACTCTTGCATGGTTTGGTTTGTTTCCCTGTCATTATTTGCTTCACATGAATGCAACCTTATTTTTTTCCCCAAATAAGAAAGGTAGTAACATGTGTACACACTTCATGTTCTGCTGAGCACTGGAGAAATTTTGAATTTCAGTCGCACACCTCTTCATGACCTCTGCTGACCTCTTGATCTGAGCTTTACTGCTGCTACACTTTCCCTGTCTTAAAGCGTACTGTTTATTTGTTACTACAAAATATTTCATGAGTGCTTGTTTCTGTATCTGCGATTTTTGTAAATTTTAATAGTAAATAATTATTTATTCAAGCCTTATTTTGCTGGCGTGTTTTAGCCTGATGCTGTATTTAGGTACATTGCCAATTTTAAAATGTTTCCATCTCAATCCACTCCATAGTTCATTTTCTGCAATGGCAAGAGGTTCTTTATTTGGTAATGGACCAAGTGTGGGAGGAAAATTTACCACTGTCCTCAATCTCTGGTGTGCTCAGTTTGGTGCATGCTTGTGGGGAGTGATGAGGTCAGAGCCTAGACACCAAATATCAACTCTCTGCATGTTCTGAATTCACATTAAAGGGGGAAAAAAATGTGTTTCTCATGAGTCGTCTCACAGAACTTACCCTTAAATCCCCGGAAACCACAGGCATTTTCATGCTACAGCAACATCTTCCCTCACTCGCCACTATAGGAACCAAGCTGTTTCCAGCGCCGTTAGTTCAGGCGGCACGTTTTAAATCAGCGCTGTGCGGACAGGCTTGAGTCTGTGCAGCGCGCTTCCCCGCAGCACAAAAAAAAAAACCCCATCCTACAGACCCTAGTTAGCTGAGCAGGGTGGGGGAGCACATAACCTTCCGCACATGAAGTAATCCTTGCTGAAAGGCGTGCAGATGAAACTATGTGTGATTTGAGAGATTTGTAGATGCTCCCTCAGCACAGATGAAGTAGATCTGTAGTGTGTGTGTGTGTTTCCTTGTGCATCAAAATCAGGCCAGATGAGTCCAGTATGAGCTACACACTGTTATCTGCTACTCTACATGCAGACGGCATACAGCCTGAACTCACCGCAGGAGGTGTTATTAGAACATTTTTAACTCTGCTCCCAAATCGGAGAAATCTGTTCTCGTAACCACACAGCAGAGGCTCATTAAAGCACCTTATTGCTCGTTATATTCATACTCCATTCAGAAATATGCCCGCAATGTAGTCTGACCATATTTTAAAAAGACATCAGGTTAAAGCGGCTGTATTTGAAGAAATTCAGACTTACATGTGAGCACGTCATTAACTTGTATATCAACGTTGTCGAATAAGAGATTGTTTGTGCCTATAGTTGTTACCCGCTGGGAGTTTATTGTGGGTATATGTGGGGTCTTGGGATTAAACTGTGAAACTTTTCTTGATTCCTTGCTCATTCTGCTCCTGCAAAAGAAGTCAAGCTTCATCTGTCAGTCACGGCACAGGTCTCGGAACTATGTTGGGTTTATCTTATTAAATAAATGTTAAGTAAAATATATTTTAAAAAACCAGAATGCTTCCTTTCTTTTGCCAGTAATTAAAGCCCTCCTGCTTAGGTTCTACCGTCATTAAATAGACCACCATCATGAGTTGAGTAAAGGTTATAAGCGTCTAGCAGGAAATCCACCATCCACCTTTGGTCTTGTTATATCTGCAGGTGGAGTGATGGCGTATCATCGGTCTGTGCTAAGAATGGTGGCTCTCGCAACGAGAGGAATCTCTTTCATCCTTGATCTCGGGCATGTTCCCTTCCTTAATGTCTAATCTGATCATCCTAACAGCTTGTTTGGAGAAGCCTTAAAAGCCCCCAGACTCAGGCCTCTTGGATACATCGTCCCGCAGACACATGCACAAACATACACGATGTCTGCCCCAGACTGTCCTGAAGTAATTTTTGACTGTGACAGCCAGAGATAAATGCAGGCACACTAACCTGGCCAGCGAGCTACACAACTGGCCTCTTTACTGTTTCATTGCGGCTCAGGGCTGGCTAACATAAACACTGTGTGAGTGTGTCCTTTTAAGTTGCTTTTATTGTCCAGCTGCTTCTCAACCCCTGGATGTAAATTGTTGATTGGTGGGGATGGAAGGATGAGAGGAGACGGGGAATAAGTTGGGGGGGTGGAGAGAGGTGAGGGGGTGGTTAATGTAGTGGTATGAAGTGAGGGGATGAGATTTTCTCTGAAGTAAGGCAGGGAATCATTTAGAGTGGTGTGTGTGTGTGTGTGTGTGTGTGCACACGCACGTATGTATGTGCATCTGCATCTGTATGTTTGTGCATATGTGTCATTAAAGCGGAGGCATCACAAAGTTCAGAGAAACAAAATGTTTATTGAAACATCTTCCCAGACCACTTAGCATCAGTTTGTTATCATCTTGTGGCTAGGCGAGAGTTGTAGGGGCAAAAAAAAAGAAACAAATTGTATTTACACTGAATGGTTTAGGAAACCCAACCTATGCAAATTAAGGGGGGGTGGGGTGCACTGTAAGGCTCTGAAGCCGACGTAGCCTCTGTGTGGCTGTTGGAAACAAACACTGGGATGGAAATCCTTGAAAAATATGTCTGTTATGCAACTGCGGTGCCTTCCAGTAATGAGATTTATTTGTTTTGTTCATAAGCTGTCACTACAATAGATCATCTGTCTTGACAAAATGATTGAAAATGATTTTCTATGCCTCCCATTTGACATTTGATACTAAATGAATTTAAATGGTCAACAGGCTATTGGATTTCCTTAGGACCCCCCCCCCTTTTTTTTTCATGCAGTGACAGTCAAACTAATATCCACAGTGGGCTCAGTCCACCTGTACTGCTTTACTAAGTGTGATGGATTTTGTTTAGCGGCCTCCAGTTTTAAAACTCTCTGTTATATATTTTAACCAACATCTACTGTGTCCTAAGGAAGGTTGTCTTTTTAATGTTGTCAGAAAGGATCCATGTACTTGCTATAGTTTCACATCTTCATCTCCTGCGTATAGGCACGAGGCATTGTGGGGTAATGAAAATGGCTACTGCTGACATCTAGGAAGCTGCTGGAGTTGTACTAGCTGTTGTATTAGGTACGTATGCAGTGTCCTCAATGCTGACTAAGTATAACAATACCAATGTCAGTTTTGTGGTTTTACACACCAGCACTCCACGCTGAATGTGGCAATATTTGTTTTCTATTTCTTGTGAGAAAACATCTTTCCTTTTTTATATTTATTGTATAAAGGTTTTAAAATTACCCGCAGAGAAACACACAGACACCCACAGCTTATTCTGAGGTCGAGGTCAAACCTTCACTAACTTTGCCAAGTCCCCACAGTGCAAAATTGGGCCTCCCTGGTCGTAAAATGGATCATCTATAGGGTTTGAAAAGCTCTGTCTCCGCAAGGGATTGTGTATTTGTGTGTTTATACTTTGTGTAGAAGCTGCCGTGGTCCATCTGGTCCCCTTTGTTCCTTTTTTAAACAAGCCGTCTCATTGGTCTTTTCGAATGTTTATTGATCCTGGATGATCCGACGCCTATGAGATGTGAGATTTATACCTGTTTACATAGACACACATATACATTCACTGCCGTTCCAGCTCTCAGTGGCAATGTGCCTTTGAGTGTACATTGTACAGTAAGTTTTTTTTCAGCTCACATCTCGGTGACTTATGGACATGTCCAGAAACGACCTCAATCACTTGCCACTTAATGTTTACTCTCGCGCCTTTTCTGGCCATTTTTTTTTTCTTCGCTGACTGTGGATTAAGTCTAATCCTACAGGTTTAGTATATGGATTTGGCAACAGATAGCTTTTACATTTGCAGCAGGGCAGTCCGGGACAGTGCACCCTAAAAATGAAAAGGTTCCCAGAAGATACTTTTAAGGATTTTTTTCTTTTTCAAATGAAGCACCAGCAGAACCGCTGTGCTGTTGCTTATGTGATTGTTAGTGCTGTGCCACTGTACAATTGCCATTTCTAAAACTACTACTACTACTATAGCTGGACTGTCACTACACCTGTGACTACAATAGTATGTGTATCAATAGGGTTATGTAATGTCAAAGTCATTTATGGGGCTGATGAGTTAAAAAGACTATTAGCTACAAGTTTTTTTGTTTTTTTTTGTCGCAAAATCTGAAAAACTGAGCAATTAAACTGAGCAAAGAAAAAAACTTGGCACTCATTAAACTTAGTTTCATAGCAGTACAATAGTAAAATATTTGTTCCATCAACCTCCATAAAAACTAGACACTGTGGATGTCGCGCTGAGGAGGGGAAGGGGTAAAGTTATTCGGGCCAGCTGTTCATTGTTTCAGCAGTTGTCACCAGACTTTTGTTCACACACACACACAAACATATTACACACACTACCTCACCATGTGTCACCATAGCCAGCACCATAAAACACAGGCAGGCCTTATCTTGTGACATGGTGGCCACTTTGGTGCGTCATCTGAGGTGCCTTTTATCCAAATGGGGGAACTCTAGAGCTTTTCATGAGAGTCACCAAAGAAACCGCCGAAAAGAAGGTCTGGAGCGGAGCTGAAATCCCTCGATCTGACCTAATGTGGTGTCCTATATCTGGTTGTTAGGGGGTTGTTGGCGACTTTATTTTTCTTTTCAAGGTGATGAAACTTCACTCATTTCTGTTAATGATAGAAATATGGCCCAATCAAGAAGAGCTCTCTTTCAAAACCACAGTATCACTGAAGGGTGAAGGAAAGGAATAATGCAAACAAGAGGCAGGGGTGGGGTGGGGTGGGGGGTATACGCAGATGGGAAAAGAGAAAATATATCTGTCCCCTCATACTCCCACTCCTCTTTCCCTCCCCTGCCGCCTCTCGACGGTGATGTAAGTGTTTTCTGACACTTCTTCTGTGGTATCTTTTTTTGGTGGTGTGACCTGTGTATCTGTGTGTGGGCAGCAGAGAGGTGATGAAAAGTGCAAAGAAGGGCAGGAATTGAGAGACCGAGGCCTGTAATGAAAGAGGGTAGTTGTGTGTGTTTTTTGAGAGAGAAAAGCAGGATTCAGGTATCAGCTGGACAACCTCCTCAGTGTCGGGGGGGGGCTTGTCAGAACGAACACACACACACACACACACACACACAAAAGAGCAGCTGACACAATGAAGAAGGGGATGGGGTTTCACAGCCGAGGCAGGAAAAAACCCCAGAAAACATCAGATCTTTCTCCTCCCTTTCTCTTTCTGTCTCACTCACTTTCTGTCCCTTTCTTAATGTCTGTAAAACTACAAAGGGAGAAACACCCGAGCCCCTTATTTGGGCAGCGCCAGTGTCATCGAAGGAATGCGCTGCTTGTGTGTGTGTGTGCAGGTGTAGGCGCGTGTGTGTGTCTGTTTTGGATGTTTTGAATGAGAGGGCAAACAGCAGCAGCCAGCATACCTCACTCGCCTACCTACCTGAGAGTCTTTGAACGCTCCCCAGCTGTATGGTGGCCCATTCAGTGATCAGCGGCTCGCATGAAGTGTTTGATCAGACGGCGTGAATGGGATCTGATGAAACCTGTATGTTTGCCAGGGAGAGGCTGATGCTGATATTATGAGGCTGGTGTTTTACCTCATATTAGGGCAGCTGCTCGCATGCAACTACAGTCTCTGTTTGTTGAACAGCACGCTCATCATAGAATAACAAGTTTCATACTGAGCTGCACAATTAATCGCTTCTAAATCACAATCTTGATTGACTCTATATTTAATATTTTGCTTACATTGTATTTTACACACTTGTGTGTACAGTACATTTCCTGACCCTGAGTTCTGGAAAAAATAGTTGTTGAATCTATTAATCGTTTGTCATATTTTAAAACTCGAATTCTGAAAATTCACTGGTTTGCAGCTTCTTAAATGTGAATATTTGTTGGTTTTCCTTGTAGTTTATGTTAGAAAACTGAATGTTCGTGGGTTTGAGTCTGTGGCTTGGACAAATCAAGCTATGATTTTTATATAAACCATTATAATAAATTTTCTCTTTTTCCAGACAATAAAACCATGGAATGATGTTTCTCTCTTGATAAAACTGTCTTTGGCTAAGTGTGAATTGTCCAGACACCATCATTCAGGGAGCATATTAACCAAAAACATGTTATTTTACAGTGAAGCCCACTCTTGGAGTTAATAGTAATTGGTCACAGATGACTAAATCAGCACTTGGTTGCAGACTAAACTTGGCAATACACGCCCGGTATAATTTGAAATCTCCTTTCTTGTGATTTGATAATTCCATTCTGACACATGAATTCAAAACAAAAAGGGGAATCTTCCAGCCTTAAACAGCATGCAATGTATGCCGATCTTCTCTGCAATTTTGGGTTTGACAAATCCCTGTTCCTATGTTTACCACTTTTTAGACAGTTTATACGCACCAGTTGTAATGTTGGCATTTTCATCAGGGCCCGAAGGCAGCACAATGCTAATTTGTTAGGAAAGCTCCAGAGTAAACTTGGCTGAGTGAGAAAGAGAAAGGCCCAGGAAGTGTGATGTGAAAACATAACAGCACAACATGCACACTGCTCCAGTCAGCCAGTGTAAAGCAAAATCAAATGGAAGAAAACTTAAGTACTTAAAAATTTCTTCTTTGTTGTTGCTTCAGAGACTGCACAGAGACTTGCAGATTGACCAATCCCACATCCTGCACTGCTCCTCATCTTCCCCATATATTACCCATCCCCATATCAACTAAGGATAGTAGCTCTAAACACATGTATTAAGGCACCACTCTATCAGTGAACGAATGACAGGATTAAGGCGATGTCTCCATTTAAAAAATTTTTTTTTACTGTGGACTGCTGTTGATCGTGTTGATGGGGGAATTCTAAAACTCTGGTGATACCCACATCATCATCAGTCAAGAGTTTTTAAAGCACAGAACAGAACTGGATGTGGTTATTGGCTGAATGTGTGAGGGATGGGCAATAGATAATCCGCGCTGCCAGAAGAGGGATGAAAAGATAAAAGAAGAGGAGACGGTACAGCACTGTCTTGTCCTTGCTTGTATTCCTGGATCGCACAACAAAGCAATCTGCCACCTCCATTCGTACTGAGGAGATTAATGGTCACACACACAGACTGATTTTTTTTGTTTTGTTTTAGAAAGTAATCACAGGGATAACCGTTTCTGCAAAACATTGGTCAGTACACTAGTATTGCTTCATTTCATCAAACACTCATTTGTGTCCATTTCACCCATATCTCACATACTTTAATCAACACAAACATAATTATCACCAATATTAGAACATGCTGTGACAGCAAGTGTTCCCCAATAAGCGCAACTCCATACAAAGTGAAGAGATTTATATGTCGGCATCACAGCTGTTTTGTACAGCTTGGCATGTTCGGGAGGAGTTGAGGGCAGCCAGTCAATGCTGGTTCAGGGGCACCCAAGTCGAGCGCACAGGTTTGTAGAACTGAATGGTGTCTGCACATACAGCCATGCAAAGCTGTGAGGGGAAAACTGCCTAAAGCAAAACTTCATCACAGACTACTCAGTTGGTTTTATAACACTGTTTATGGATGTAATGATTTCATTCATACGGCTGGCAGTTGGTTTGGTTGCACATGAAACCCGAGGCAGGCAGGAGAAGCTTTTGACGGTGTTGGATTTTGAGCAGTATGCACTGGCTTGAACTCGTATTTGACTCACACAAATGCCAGTAGAAAAGATGAGTCCGTTGGTGTTGCGCCTGCACTGGCTCAGCTCACACATCGGCTTTTCTACAGCAGAACACATGAACTAGGTCTGCAGCCTTCTTTTGATGTGACATTGCCCCCCGTTGATTACCACCCTCCACAGTGGTAACAGACAAGGACTCTTTTAGTCGGTGTGTAAATGCATTTTCTTTGACAGTTCAGACTGACTGCAAACAGACAGTAATAACAGAGGACAATTAATTCCCCGCCAACTCAACAGACATGAATAATACAGTATATGACAGACTTTGACACAATGAACAGATTACAGGCAGAGAAAAATAAAAGCGGTCACATGGCTCCAGACAAGAAACTAATTTTAAATCAATCACCCAGATAGGAGAGATGCTTTGCCCTGCAGATGTTTTCAGAATTGTTTTTCAGATGTGCCTAGCAGCAAATACAAGTCAGTCTCTTGCATTATTGTGGTCGATCAATTCCCAATCTTTACAAAGAGGCCTCTGTTTTTTATTTTTACAATTTATGTTTCTCTACATCACAAGTTATCAAGTTCCACAAGCTTCAGACAATCTCTGGTACTTGTTTTGTCATGTTTTCTTCACTTTTTCACAGCATAGCTGCCTTTCACTTATTCACTGTCCAGACAATCCCGCATGACTACACAGTACTGCATTAGAGTACTAAAGGGCTTGCAGGGTGGTCAGGCTGAAAAACACACTGTGCTGGGCTGTGGGCTCCTTCGGTACTGGTGAGGACGGTTGGAGTAATGGATCTAAGTGTGAAGGATTTTAGTTGTTGGTGGCGACCAACGATGGCAACCATCATTTCACCATCATCAGACATGTCAGTCAAATTACCCTCTTCATATTACACAGTGAAACTTAAAGAATTTGCAGATGCATGCCCAACTACATTACAACATTTCACTCTGTCCATCAATGCAACTTGGAGAGGATGGTCGTTATTTACATAGCACATTACTTGACAGGAATTAGGCTATATAAAGCTTAGGACAGACTCGTGCAATTACACCATGCGTTTTGAAACAACAAATTAATTTATTACATTCTAACGTTGTGTGGTACCAAAAGAGGGCATTATGGTGATGACTAAGAGGAAGGGAGGCTTAAAGACAGACACACCAGCATACAGAAATAAACATAGAGGGAGAAAAAATGGGATAGAAGTAGGGGAACCCCTCATTAGTGTGACACTCCGATGAATCACATCTTGGACTGGTAATAAAACTTAATTTAGAAAGGTTTTTTTTGTTAAAGTCTGGTGTTTTTGTGCGGCCAGGGCCACACACTGCAGCAGCACAGCTCAGTCTGCCAAGAGAACGCTCCAGAATAAGAAATATTAATAAGAAGCCATGACCCGCCTATGTGTGTTTGTGTGTGCATGTATGTCAGTGCATGACAGTACTGTATGTTTGAAAGTGTGTGTGCTTGAGCTGTGTGACGTGTGTTCCAGCATCACTTGGAGATGTTCCTCAGCTGTTGCAGCAGTGAGGTACTAATGAAGGTGAGCTGTGGAGAGTGAAGTTGCACAAAGACATCAGTGACAGAGATTGTTTTCTTTCCCTTAATTACATTTATGCACTTGCTTGCTTCTTTAAATTAATTCCAGCAGGTTTATACCAAAATAAAGAAAGATATAAAGTGTGTACAAATTCTGTGTTCTGGTTAGAAGGCTTATATAGGATGTTATTGTGGATAGAACACCATATACAAAATATCTAAGCTCTTTGAGGCCTTTAGACAGATGAAAGGCAGAGCAGTGTTGACTCAACGTTCAACATCTCAGTTAATTGTGTACCCACAGGGTCTTAAAACTATTTAAAACACTGAATTCAATAGACTTTAGGCTTAGGCTTTAAAAGTATTGAATTTCATTTACAATGTTTGTTTTTTTACGTGAAGGTAGCATTGACTTTCATTATTGTTTCATTATTGTTGGTATTGTTTCATGTTCATTGCTTTTTAGCAAATGTTGGCATGCTAACACACTAAACTAACACGGTGTGCACTTTAAACAGTGTACCTGCTAAACATAGAAATGTGACTGGCAGCACAGTTGCACTGCGGAGCTTTACAGAGCTACTAAACTTAGTTATGTTGCTTGATAAATGACTTAATTGATGATCAGTACAGTTGCTGATTTGATTTTCTGTTGAGTAACCAATCAAGAAGTTATTTCAGCTTGGTGGAGATGGTGGAGGTTTTCTTTTTTAGATTGCGTACAATAACCAATTGTACAATTGTGTAAACAGCTGAGCTTTGCTTTGGAGCCAGAGAAAGCCGCACAGCTTTAAAATAGATGCGCTTGAGGCCTTAACATTTGTTTTATGTATTTGTTGTTGTGTACTTGTTTTCAAGAAAACTTGGCAAATGAAGCATGTCAATCTGCACCTTACTATACCCAGGACCCCAAAAAGTCATTTTGCTCTTTTCCAGCCTGTTGGAGTGTTTCCCGGTGGGGGTGGGGGTGGGTGGGGTATTGTTCTAGCACAATGGGTGTGCATTTGAGTTTGATTTTGAGTGTGGTTTGTCTCTGTGCCTGATAAAATATGCACAGAATCATGGAATTCTCTCCAGTGTCTTTCCTGGTGATAGAGTGTACCCAGAGACCACAATCAATTCATGTTGGTTTAAAGATAATTCTTGAGACCAAAGCTACAGTTACACTTGCCTCTTCAATTTGCCTTTTCGGCACAGAAATCAGATTTGACAAAAAAGAAAAATAATAATAATAACAAACAAAAAAAATCTTCAAAAGCAGATGAGGAAGTGGTCAAGCTTGCATGCAAACCACCCACAATGCACACAGTGAGCGATACAAAGGCATGGAAGGATGCAGACACAATGAGATACATTTGGTCCCATTAAACACACAGCTATTTTGAGGACAAGCAAGGATGTAGGGCGTTTTTAAATTAATTCAGGTTGCGATGGTTCAAGCAGAAAAGGTTTTGACTCTATAAATAGGAGAACCCACACCAAAACAAAATCAGCCTGTGTTATTGCTGTGATTTTGGTCAGTTTAGTCTGGCTGTGTCAATGAGACGGTCTGTCCAAAACCTAAAAACAAGATCGGCATGACTCTGTTGATAATGTTTTTAAGAGACAGGTCCTTAACTTTGATAAACAGGAATATGATTTTACGCTCCATGTGGTCTTAGAGTTGATTTACTGTATGAGGAGTGAATGAGCCAAAATATGATGGAGATGGTACAGACTTCAAGCCTTTGATGTGTTTTTTTTAATGTAGATTGAGTGAAATAGAAAATATTTTTTGTGATACTGCATGAGCTCACGGGCGTTCTTGTTAACAAAATGCGTCCAGCATAGTCTTAGGACTATCAATAAACACTAATAAGCAATAGGCAAGACTAATGTTGTTTACTTGCTGCCAAATCATTTTTCCGTCATCTACTCCCATCAGTTCTGGATGTTCATTCCAAATTTTCCACACAGGTGTGTTTTGAAACGCCCCCCCCCCCCAACACCCCGGCATGCACATGGATTGCTCTACATGCCAGCTCATTACCAGGCCCGCAGAATGAGTGTGTGTTTTGTGTGTGTGTGTGTGTGTGCACACGCGACTGGGTGCGCACCAATGTGTGGGTGTTCCTTGATTACCCTGTAGTCTGTGAAGGTATAAGGTTAACTACCATTGCAGCATGGGCTGAAAGACTACCCAGGAAGGTGCATCATCATCATCAAAACTGGGCTGATGACTTCATGATGACAGTAATATGAAATACTGACTTTGTACTTCTAACCCGCTGTCATCTGTTTCTGTGTTTTCTTCCACATCCATCCAAGAAATGTGTTTGTGAGAAAACGTGCTCGTGAATTTGTACAAAGCGACGGTGTGTTGGGAAAATTCCCAGTAGATGGACAAACATAGGTTTGTAGCACCCACAAAGGACAGTTTGGCAAAAAATTTCATGGTTTGCCTTTGTTTTCCCTTCCAAATAAGTTTGGCTAACCGTTATGATCGTCCAGCCCTTTCAGACTTTTTTTTTTTTTTCCTGTCACCACATTTCCAGGTCTCTTGGCTAATACAATGATATTCTTACCAATAAGTATTGATGGCAAAAAACAAAACAATTGTCTCTCCATAGTATTTCCAAGTTTCTGATCATGTCCCTGTAATCGCTTGATTGATTCGTCTTTAGAGATCTTACGATAAAGAGACTAATTCCTAAAAAACAAACTCCACTAGTACTAAAATGGCCATCTTTGTTTTTGCGTGTGCATGTACAGTACGCGCGTGTGTGTGTGTGTGTGTGTGTGTGTGTGTTTCTGAATATATGTGCGTTCCCCTGACACAGTTCCACCTCTAAAACAAATAGAGCAGGAAGTCATGGCTAAAGATGGGCCAAGAGAGAGACCACAAAGAGAATAGGAGAGAGAGAAATGTCAAATAAACTCCCTGGCCTCCAACATCTTGTTTATCTATCAGAGTTTACCAGTGACTCACTCTGGATATATTTTTTTGCTGCTCGCATGTGGGTATGTGTTTTGCATCTGTGTGTATATGCATGTGAGCACAGGCTCACATTTGCTTGTGTGACACGTGTACATGTGTATGTACATTTGCAATATTTGGTTATTTTCATGCCTTTTGTGTACGTTGTCAGTGGGTGTCCCCAAATGGAAGTGTTACAAAGTGTACACGTGCAACATATCTGTGGTTAAGCTGGGGTGGCCCATCTGCCACTGCTGGTATATGTTTCAAAGTGTATGTTTAGTTTTGTTTTCCTTGCGTCAGCTACTGCTGCTGCCTGACACGTGGTTAAAAAAAGAATGTGTTGCTGATGCATTGTGGGTATTCTCTTGGGCTAAAGAGAACAGCATTGACACTTAGACATCCAAAATGATGTCTGGTATGATGGATGTCTTCCTGAAGTTAATTATTAGATTTAGAATAATGGACATTATTATTATCATTTGCAGTTTTGTTGCAGTAATTAGTAAATGCAAATACACTCTACTGCATTCATATTAATTATGACAAACTAATGCTGTCCAATACAAGTTGGGTTTTTGTTTCTTTCGATAGAGGTATTGCTCCAAAATTATTTCGCAGGACTTTATTAGCATTAGCTCAGTTGTCTTAATAAGTGGACCACTTAGTGTACTGTATATTCATTGGTCAGGTTCCACGTATTCATATCTGGCATGGTCATACCAAATGTTTTTGGACGCTGGGTATTATTTTTTGGTACCTAATGGATCTCACAATGAAAACAAAGTTGATGATGAGTTTCAGTCATGGATTCGTCACCTTTTCTGCTACTTCTCAGCTTGATCCCTTCTGTCTTTAATTTACATGATAAAACCTGTTTTTAAAGGTCAAGTGCTTCAGTGTACCAAACATGTTTTGGGACACTTTGGGGTCATTACTCATGTGCATGTGTTTCTGAGTGGCACAGAGTTACTTTGGGGGTGACTGTGTTAACAAAGGGTGAATCATCCCACCCCTGGCTGGATGTCTCTCCACCAGGGACTATTGTAAATATTTGAGAGGAACTGTTGACATGAAGATAACACTGACTAATGGATATACAAGCCTGGACACAGGAAAGTACTGATGGGTCTGTGGGAGTGACGGAGCAACGGATGGGTGGGAGAGATATTGGAAGGGAGGTGGAGGGAAGGATGGAAACGTGGTAAAGGACAGAGCAAAGAAACAGAGAGGTGAGAGGAGTGACATAACTGAGGAGGAACTTGGGAAAAAACAGATTGTGTGATGGAAAAAGAGGTGGCAAAGCAAACGGGTGGGAAAAATAAAGATGGAGACCCAGCATCAACTATTTAAATAAACCCTTCATCCAAGAAAAATGAAATTTTAAATTTGTCCTTACCAAAGTCCTGCCTGATGAGCATGTGCCACAGCTTCATTTTGATGAGTGGAAAAGAAGAAGCAAAAGGGATAGAAGGAGGTGGGGAAAGGGGAAAACTTTCCATTCCAGCACTGGTGTTTAGTTTGAGATTATATCAATATTGATAAAACTGTCCGTAACACTGATTACAGGCAGATTACCTTTACTATTCTGAGAAGTGAATAACAACAGAGAGGAGGTGACCACTGCTATCTAATACACAACTTAATACCGAGACCGACAAAAAGTCTGTCCCCCTGGATAACAATACCCCCTCATTTGTTTTGTTTATACTGTTAAAGATGAAGCAATGTTTGCACTTTCTAATGATAATGATTACAATGATTTCTATTAACAAAAGAAAGGTCAGAGTGGGATTTGGCCTTGAGATCGAGTTAAACAGAAACAAAGGGTTTCTTCACGACTTTCAAGTCAAGTCCTTTTTTAAAAAATGTCTTTCTTTTCACAATGTCGGTTTCAGCAATATGTTTGGGGAACCAGCTTCTGAGAAATATGTTAGATGTTAGTATTGGAGTCAGGTTTCAGGGGTGGATTCTTCAAAACCACAATCGGACAGCTTGATTATCTATTTCTGCTGCTGTGCGCGCACACACATATCCACGCGCTCCATGCTGAACCCCGTCCACGCTGAGAGCAAGGCTCCGCACTGGAGGATCGGTTCGGGGGGGAGGGTTCAGGGAGTTCAGTGAAGCAGCAGGTTCTAGCGCGAGAACCGCTCCGTCATCCTTGACCCGCAATTCTTTGCATTTCTTTCGAAGAAGCTGTAAAACTCGGCGTAAAACTCATTTCCTTGCTTCCTGTTTTCAAACAGAAAGTCATTGCAATGGGCTTTAGACTTTTTAAAGTCACCTCAGCGATGAAACTTCCCTGGAGTTTGGCCTTCCGGCTCAGTTGGATTCTTGTGGATGTTCTGCAGATTGATATCCCGTGACAAAAATGTAACCCTCGAGATTTAGGACCAGACAGACAGTGGAGTCATGATGTATTTGGAAATGGACACAGCAAGCAGCAAGAATTAGAGAAACTTTTTTTTTTTCATTAAAAAAGGAGGGAGGGGGGAAACAGTCCATGCAAAGCAGCATTTTCTTTTATCCAAGACTAATATGCGTGACATTCAGAGAAGGGTGGCTCTCTGTTCTGCATCTTTATTCTTTACGATGCTGTTTCTGTTCTGCTTTGTTTGTGTTCCTTAATGTCACTGTCTATAAGTTGACTATATCCAGGCCTTCAGTAGAGACTTTGGTTGCCAAGTCTTTATCCTACTGTTACTGTACACATTCTTTTTATATACAGTATGTATGTTTTGTCCTGCACTGTACATGTATGCTCTTGTGTATATATCTGCTTCTTATTTGTTTTCGATTTTTTTTTTTTTTTTGCAATTTGCATCGTCAAACAAGTAAACGCGTCATCCCTCTCATTGTTTGGCCGATCGATAACAAGTTGATGGTTGTCAAGCTTTCTGGCTTGGCACATGTTATCATAGTCATCAGTAAGATAACTGTTGGTGCCTGATTAAATACAAATTTAAAATGTCTTCTTTAAATTAGAAGAAAGTCATACCCCTACTCCAAAAAAGGGAAAGAAACCCATGCAATATCTAATCAGATTTCGTGCCAAACTAAGTTCAAAACAGGCATGCATTGGCTTCCTCTAACAATGGAAAATACAATCAGTCTCTAAAGTCTCCAACCATAAAACGGGCATGCTAAGAATTCAGAATATGTGTGATGCCAAGTTTCAGTCAAATAACCATCATGGCAAAGGGAAACCACAATCCAAGACATGGAATCTCAACAAGCCATGAAGAATGTAGAAAAGTAAGAGTGTAAAAAAATGTAGACAAAAAGTCTACTAGGGGAAGGAAAGGAATCTTCAGAGGAGGTCCGAAAGGCACTCTGCCCTGTTTCACACTAGAAATCCAACACATATGTTTATTCAGCAAACCTTTGAAGAAATTGCATGTACTTACATGTTACTTAATAGCATCGGGGAGTTAATCCTGACTCGTACCACAACCAGTGCCCTAATCCAGGGGTTGTCAAAATCTGACACTGTGGTGTCCCCCTGAGACAACTGCACATTTTTACATAACATTTTGGTAAATTGGCACCATTAAAACTATTCCAAATTTGTGCACTATTAGTAGTCCCTGTTACCCATGCAATATGGATGTTGATGATGGATTATTCCATTATAAATTTCTCCGGCAACTCGACTAATAACGAGCTTTTCTTTTTCTATGATTGCGAAGCTGTTTGTGGACGTTTATTTGCAGTGAGACAATGTTATCCTGTCACAACAAATCTAAAAGTACGTTCATCATGTCTGTTGAGATTTGACTGAATCATGACTCTGAGAAGGCTTGTGATTGTGTTTTATGGAAATTGCAGCAAATTGGACTCTAAATGTTTTTTAAAGTACTTCAAGTGCGTCCACGAGCTGTGTGTCACAGCCTCACTTGGTGATGATTTTCATACTTGGGCCAAACTTCAATAGCTGACTTTGTGTTGTTTTCAAAACCCCAGCATGCACCTGTCCTTTTCACCCCACTTCACCTCACATCTCAGTTTTGTACCACATAACACATGCGTCATCAAAAAGAACCATTTATATGACCGATTAAATCAATTTTGATTTTATTATGACATGAACCTGGAGACACCCAAATGCGTTCCAGCTAACCAATGGCTCATTTTAAATGGCAAAAAAAATACTGTTGCTTCTTCAGTTTCAAATAAACACACATTTTTGGCATGAATTATGAATCATCAGCTCAGGTTCCTGTCAAAGAAAACTTTGGCGCATCATTACGTTCACCATGAAATGAAGGATTTTATATGCCTTCTTGATTTTTATCATGCTCCAAATTTGATTAAAGTCAAAACAACGTTTGTGTAGTTCACTGTGATTCAGGGAGAGACAGGGGTGAGACAGTGTGTCACTTGCTGGTTTAATTGGATACAGCATTTTATGCTGTTGCCCAACTTGTTGTCAGTAAAGCGCCCATGTCTAGTTAAGTGTGTGCGCTCATTTCTGTGTGTGTGTGTGGGTGTGAGTGTGAGTGTGCGAGTGCTCATGCATGTGCGACGTTAAGTGTTCCAGGAATCAAAGTGAAATGAGAGGGAAAAAAAGCTTGAGCTCCAAAGGACCTTAACTATGCCCTGGAGGGCAAGAACCCCCATGTCCCCTGCACATGTACGCACACAAACACACAGACACACACAGACATGGTAAAATAACCTGTAGCCTGTTGGTGAACCTCAGAAAGCAAATAGATCAGAGCTGCACGCTGCCTGATGAATTAAGTGCATGGCCATAATCAAACAGCTTACATGCTATACTCATGCTATTTTTTTTAAAATATATTTTTGACAAATTTCCCAGTGACGAGATTAATGACCAACTCTGTTTGCGGTAGTGATCTGAAATCGCTTGTTTCCTCAGCACAAGTGCATCGCTCCCAGAGTGGAGACGGTTGGGGAAGACGGTACAAACTCCAAAGATGTAGATGTCATGTAGCATAAAGTAAGGAAGGCCAACTCCCTACTGGTAACGAGTGCATAATGAGCAGTGATGCAGCATAAATTTAAAAAAAGACCTCCAAAATATTTGTTATTGTAATGAAGTGATTCATTTGCTGTGTACCTCCACATCAAAGCGTGCATCAGTGGGTGACATGGAGGTCCTTGTAGTGTGATTCAAGATGTCTCCGGGTCTTTTACTGTTGTGCAGTCGCAAATGAGTGTTTGAGTGTGCATGTGTGCATATGCCTCTGTGTGTGTTTGAGTGTGTGTGTGTGTGTGTGTGTGTGTGTGTGTGTATCTTTTGGTCAAGGTAGGAGTGTGTGAGTCATGCTGCGTACAGCTGTGGTCCAGATGAAGGAGGCCACCTGCTCCCTCCCTTTCCTTAATTTTCTTCTTACCTCCATCATTTACACGTTCTCCCAGACATACAAACAACCTCCAATTAGGCCAGCCTTGACTCACTCCACGCCTGGACTTTACGCACGCACACACACACATACACACACTCTGCCACCTCATATTTGGTACGTGCTCATGTTGATGCAGTTTGTGTCTTTATGAGGCAGAAAAAGAGGGCGGATAGGCAAGGAGAGAAATACGCGGCCGCTTGACTCGGATCATTTGAAATGGTACATTTTATTCAGGTTTTAATCTGTGCTTCATGGTGCCGTTTGACAGAGATTAATCCCAGGACTTCAGAAATGATTCTGCCCAAACTGAAATCCCCGAAATAATTCTCCAGAAATCCTCCACATCACCCCGGCTGACACCGTTGTGGTTTTTGGCAGGGCTGGTACTTAAAACTTGTGATCCAAGTCATATTAGCACAGACAGGCCAAACAGTGGATATCCAACTCGGCAAAGCAGTCGTTTGACTCAATTACCCGAGGAGACCTTGCATTTTCAAAATGTCTGGAACAAAAAAGCAAAAAGGAAAAAAAGCTCCTGTTTTTTTGTGGGGGATATTCTCATATTTCTTGTCAGTGTGTAGAATACTTTGGCTTGTTCCCAATGTTATAAAGCATTTTTTTTATTTAAAGAAGAAATTCTCAGTGAGCTGAATTTACAATAAACATTGCCTCTGTTAGCTGTATGTAAGTTTTCAATAGTGACACTTTGTACATCCTTAATACTGTATGCGGAAGTGAATTGACTTGCGCACTGCCCCCTGTGTTGGGTTTGACCTCATACGTTACACATTCATCCAAGTCAAAGTTACACATGAATATTTTGTCCGTGAGGAATGACTGAATGCTTGTGGTCTGCGTGTTTGTGTCTCACTCAGTCACGGTGGTCGTCGGTCGGACCACACTAGGTGTGTGTATGTTTCTATGTGTGCGTGAGTTTGGAAAGATGTAGTGAGTGTGTGTGTGTGTGTGTGTTGTTGGGGCGAAGGCCTTGCGTGCTCACATGTGTTTTGTGTGTGTGCTTGTTGTGTAGCAGAGGACTACGTCAACCAGCCATATCAAATCCGAGGATAAATATCAGTCATCGCTTTGCCTAATTTCACCCAGTCAACCGACCAATCAGCTTTAGTTCAGCCTCCCTTCTGATTGGTGGAGGGGATATGATCTGAATTCCTGTAGGTTATGCTAATTACCCAGCATGCTGTTCTACTTGCGGTTTATCCTAGAATTGGTCTTCAAAGATTGGGTCTGTATTTTGATCACCTATTCTATATTTAGGTTCCAGTATATAATTAAAGTTGATAACGTTTTGCGTGTCCGTGACTTCGGCCGTTTTGCTTTTTCTGTTGGACACTTTTGGATTAATTCGACGAAGAAAGCAGAACGGTTTGAGTAAAAACAGCCCGTTTTAATGCAGGTATGTGCAGAGTTCTACTCTTTAGCTGTCTTACCATTCAATCCTCTATTACCTTATTACCTTTGATATGGTGTATCCTCCAAAAAAACAAATACATCAGAAATGTACGACACTGCTATATTTACCCAACTTTTGGATTTAATCTTCCAAATAGTCTTTGCTTATATGATTCATTTTCCATTTTGAAACTTTTTCTGTAGTTATTTGTACTAAGTGTATGAAGCGATCACAAATTTATTACAAACCTGTCATCCATCATCCATTTTTGCGATGGCATGCATTTTTCGGCAGATATTTTGAAAGCAAGCCTCGCGTCTCATGTTCAGAGCTCATGGAAAGTCATTGAAAAGTTGGCCTGCTGGTCTCTTGCTCCCGTGGACACAGAGTTTTCATAAAAGCATATCAAAACGTCTAGTCTATAAATGGTATTTCTGTGTTTATCCCTGTTCTCCATTTCAGCCTCCATACATTCCAGTCAAATGAGGCCTCCCATTGGACCCAGTCAGTAATCAGCCCACTGGCTGGCTGCTGCTGTTCTGTAATAATATTCTAATAAGCAGTGACTGCTGCTTTGATGAAGGCCTGCTACTCCTACTGCTGATCTACTGAACTTACTCCTACTTGGGTAATTAAATATAGCTGGAGAAAAAAAAGGAAATGGACCACCAGCTCTCCTTGTTTCTGCCTTTCCTCTCTCCCTCCCTCCCTTCCTTCCTTGCGCTCACGTTTTTGGGCTCCACTGGTTTGTTCTTTCTTTTATCGTCTCTTTCTTCCTCTCTCATCTCTTTAATTTCTTATTTGTTATTGTTTCTCAAGTCTGATAGAAGCCTACTGCTGAACTGCTGCTCTGATCTCACTCCTACCCAGGCAATTAAATTCAGGAGAGGCAACAGTGGGAACATGGACCACCAGTGGGAGGATGGAGAGACAGATCTTTCCCTTTTTTTCTCTCCTCCTTTTTTATTTGTTTTCTTTCACAGTTTGTCTATGACTACCCATTGTCTATCATTTTCTCTTTAACACAGTAATTCTTTTAAATCTCTGTTATCCTCTCCCTTTTGTCTTGTTCGCCGTTTTTCCCCCTCTCTCTCTCTCTGTCTGTCTGTCTCTTTCTCCCTTCCCCCTCACGCTCTTGATTGACTTATGTGGGTGAAATAGGCCAATTTGTTCCCCCGGGGTCTAAAATTACCTGCCTGTCTGTTTGGATGTGGAGAGGCACAGATGATTTCTGCTCTCCCGTCGGTGACCACGGCTCTTGTCATTCAAATAAAATCTAAATCAGCATTGTTTGTCTAGCTCTTTACACAAGGTCTTTCTCCGGGGGCTATTTCCTGAAATGATATCAAAGTTGTTTGCATTAGCTTGTTGCCCTGAGGACCCCAACAGAGGCAGCTTTAGAACTGTGAAAACTGATGGCATGGAGGCCAAAAAATCAAGAAATATTGAATTATCAATATTTACTGTACTGGAAGAGCCAGTTACTATTTCACAAAGTCAGTGAAGTGTAATTTTTCTTTGGTAGATTGTGTAATTCCTGATCTGGTGTGATTTTGACAGCATTTGTGCATGAACATATGTAGAAGTTACTCAATATAATAATGATAACAATAATCCTTCTAGTATATTGTGGTCCAGTAACGTCCCAGTTAAATGGCAGTTATTGTATTTAGCTCTGCAGACTAATCGGAATATGTAAGCACGGTGTTTCTCATGGAAAATGGGACAGTAACGACGGCTCATTTCCCTCAAACCTTCCTGTAAGCTGCCATGACAGTGAGCCTATGCGCCAACATGCCGAGATTTCGTCTGTGAGAAAGGTCCGCTGAGATTTTGCACGATGGGCGGGGTTCTGCGGAAAATCTGTTTTTGTTTCTACTGGTTGGTAAAAAATTTTCTTTGTGGACATAAGAGGTGCCTGTGCCCCGAAGAAGGTCAAGTAATCATAACTTTGGCAGGGTCGTTAAACAACTTCTTTATTTGATATGACGTTGTGATGCTTTTGCTGAGATGCTTTCTTTGGCACAGAATGACACCTCTTTACAATGACGTTTTAATCAATTCATTGTCCCAATTGTATGGTAGTCTCTCTGGTACTGTAATGGTTACTAGCTAATTAATGGTTCTTCCAATATCATCTCGTGTAAATGTTCACTTCTATGGTACAAGGTACCACAAGTAAACCCTAAATTGACCTCCGTCAGCACACGCCCGGCCCCCGTTCTTTTGTTGAGAGATGATTTCAAGATGGCTGTAAATATGACAGATGAAGTGCACCTCGGCCGAGGCTTAGGAAGGTGTGAGTGAGAACTTCTTGGTCCTTTTCCTGGCAGCGCCTGGCCCTTGTTCAGCTCCTGTTGCACTGTACTGTCAGCCTTCACGCCGGGGGTCTGGAATTAAACAAAACAAAACAAACATAGTACAGATTCCTTCGTGTGTGTGTGTGGTTTTTAAACTTGGCTTTTCGGGGTCATTTTGGCTACTCCTCGATGTAATTTTGCGCACACACAAACACCCACACATACAGATACCCAATATCCAGTTGAAATAACATCGCCTCCATGTTCTAAGAGGCATATTAACATTGGCACTGCTCTCTCAGATTAGGAAAAAGACAGCAGATATTTGTAGACAGCCATTCTAATTTTACAACTCTGCATTAAAACTCATCGGGGCACTTTTTTTCTTTTTCTTTCGAGCCTCCAAAGATCAACAGTTATTGTTTTTTGTGTGGTTTTTAGAGCCAGGATTCTGTGGCCACATCTTCCAGTCTCCAGCGTGCCTGGCCCTTTGTGCCGATTCTTTGTGTGAGGAATACTTTTCCACCTCCTTAGCTGCGCCGCTCGCCTGTTTTTCCTGCTCATTCTTTGGATGGAGAGTGTGTTTTTTCTTTGTCAGTGTGAACATTATTTCATTTCTCCCCGCAGTCTGTGGAGACACTGGTGGGGTGTGGTGACCTGAACCTCAATGGAACAGAACGTGTGCGTGTGTGTGTGTGTGTGTGTGCGCACTTGCGTGTCAGTGAATTTGTCTCTATTAGGGCGAACCCTTATTATTCAAAATTTGACCTTCCCTTCAAAAGTGGCAAAAAAATTAAATATTCAGCCTTTAATGATCAGATAGAATTAAAAAGTCATTCTCTCTAATACTGAGCTGGGAGTGTTTTGTAAAATCTGTTAGCCATCTAGATCAGGCTGATATCCTATTTGATTTAAAAAAAAAAAAAAAAAAAAAAAAGGGAGGAAACTTGAACCACAAAAACATTATCCACCAAGTAATCCATCCGAAAAAAAAAAATCGGGTGCATTTGTTGGTGAAAATCCAGAAATATGTGTTTGTGTGAGTGACCATGCGCCTGTGAGGTACATTGACTCGGTGACACCAGGCTGTCTGATCCAGTTCATACTCCCCAAGCAAACACCTCTGCACATTTCCCCCCCGAGGTCCCTATAAAGTTGCCTGCTAATATAAAGTTTATTAGTCCACAGAGCCGCTGCGAACGCAGAATCTTTCACAAGTGACTTGTTATTGTTTTTAAAGCTCTGTTTACTCAGAGCAGCCCCTCGAACCAGCCCCACTCTGGGCTGCAGCCCAAAAGCTTTATTAGCTAGATGAGCTTTGGGTGGCCAGATCTAAAAGCGTGACTGTGTGTGCCGAGCGCGCGTGTGCGTCCGTGCGCATGGAGAAAATAACTGTAACAAGGAGTTTATATATTTATGTGCTCGCCTGCTTGTGTGTGTGTGTGTGTGTTTGTCTGTGTGTGTGCTTAGACCACTTTTGACCAGCTGCTGTGGCTGTGGTGGTGGTTGGCTTCACCTCTTAAAATGCTAGCGGGGAGGTGATTATTGCATTATTTCTTTGTTTGTTTTACAGTCTGCAGTGCAAGCAGGTATTTATCTCGGCCAACTATGTTTTCACCTGCTGACAGGTGCAACGTCATTGTTGTTATTAACGTTTGTGGGGATTCACTCTGTCAGAATGGTCAGACTTTGGTGCCTATGGAATGCCTGAGCTACCGATTTGAAAGATTTGTGGAATGGACGTCACAGGCAACAGAAGCATTGCTGCTTATGCCGTTGCAAGTTATCATCACGCTTATGGGGATTCCAACTTTGGGATGTGCAACAAATGTTTAAAAACAGTTTTGAGGAAACACACATTTGAGGAAGCATTGGAAGAAACTCTAATCATAGACACATGCACACACAGGAGAGGGAGATGACAGTGCAAGAGGAAACGACTGATCTTGTTGTTGAGTGAGAAGATCACTGAGCTATCGTTAAATTAACATATTCCTCGTTTCTTTTTAAAAAATTGTATCTGTTTTTAAGGACAACCAGGGTTTTTGCTGGCCTGCTTGCATCTTAATGTGTTATGATGGCAAGGGTATAGCATTACTGCATCTCTAAGATTCTGTGTTGGCCAAAATCCCTGAAAGCCATCACTAACTACAGTCATTTCAACTCTTTTTTTGTAGTATAATGTAATGATGTCACCAAGTCTTTTTTAACAACTCCTTCACTCTGGGAAAAGTATGTTTTTTCCCACGTTTTTTTTTTTTTTTTCTCTTTTCTCTCTCAGCTCATAGCATAGCTTGGCTTGCTCTTTTCCTGCAGAGTCTGTAGGCTGATGCTTTATATTGCCTCTTAGAATTACCTTTTTTTTTCATGAGTTCATATCATTATCTAATCAAATTTGTTCAACAGGTGACAAACCTATACATGTTTGATGGATATCAGTCATTCAAATCAGTGGAAGAAGAATCATTTTCTGATCAATACAACCAACCTATAAATAAGGTGCAGTGCAGTAACTTTTTTAAAACTGTATTGTTTGCAGTGCAAGCTCTACATTCTCAACCGACACCCGGTCTCCAGAATGAGAAGATTCCTGATGTCTCACAGACATTGTTACTGATTAATCTTTATTATCTTGCGGGGCAGTTTGAGAATGAGCTCAGAGGACGTTCTTGCATAACTTGTGTGGATGGATATAGATAAGGAGAGAGATGGATAGGGCTGTGGGACCGGAGATTACATATACGTGGTCTATTATGATCTCACCAGCAATTTGATCCTCTTTTGTTTCTGACCAAGCAGGGCTAGAAATATTACTACTTAGTTACTTGAGTAACATTGTTTAAGCACAGAAACATTTATTCAGGGCTTCACCTCGATAACTGTCTGGTACCAGTGGGGCTCATTTAATGCATAGATCACCAAATTGTCAATGTGTGCATAATGGAAGAACAATTTTCAAATTTTGAATTGGCCTGATCCTGATTCTCACACAATGTGGGGAAAAATTCTCATCATCTGTGGTCCAGAGAGATTCATTACGGAAGATTAAATATTCCAAAAAAATAAATAAAAAAAACCATTTAAAAAAAAGGCAATTCAAGGTTCATTTTCCCCAAACTTTTCAACCACAAGATTGTATTTTCCCAGATGAATAATGTTTTTTTCCCACAAAGGTTGTATTCATGTACATACACAGATGGAAATTGAACGAGTGACCTCTAATAATAATATTAATAATAAAAAGTGGTTGAGTCTTCACTCTGATTTCACTCCGAACAGGGCACTGTAGCTTTTCTTCACTTAGACTTTCCAGACCGAGGTTAAACACACTAAAATCAGATACACACAGACCTGCTTTGTTCAATGTTAAGCGGAGATTTGCAGACTTAAACTTACAAAGCCAACAGTTGCCCCTTTGACAGATAATGAAAAACTTACTCTAAAGGCACTGACAGTACCGAGGGATTTTTTTTTTTTTTTTATGGGGACATGAGCACATTGTCTGGTTCGGAGATGTCAACACCACGGTGGAATAAAGGACGCAAAGTAAAGTTCAAACATACAAACATTCAGCCTTCAGTTCTTTCTTAATTTCTCTGGTTTCAAGCTTTGTGAGAGACGTATCCCTGTTCACAATGATTATCTGAGCCACGGAAGATCTTCACAATAACACATGGCGATTCTGTTTAGAGTGGCTTTTCTCTGCAGTATGGAGCTTGTCAAGAGTGATTAAAGTGACATCGACTCACTTCCCTCCCAACAGCTGCTGAGGGATGAGACTATAAGCAGTAATTCATTTTTTTAATTTGTTGATATTTCAGTGTCACACTCGAGAAAATGGGGTGCACAGTTCAGAAGTGTCTTAGTGTTGTCTGTTAGCAGTTAAACTTGGTTGTTGTTGTTGTTGTTTTTTTTACCGTAGTAAGTCACTTCAGCTGTGTACGGCTTTGTTGCACTTTCCACTTCCTTAACGCTACTCTCACTCTCTCATCCCTCTCTCACCTTCACTCCATCTCCCTCACATCCTCTCATTTTCTCTCTCTCTCTCTCTCTTGTTTAGTAGGTCAACATGTCCTGCCTCCTCTCCACATTAATTGTTGTCTTGCTGTATCACGCAACCATTCTCAGCTGGGACTCATTAGACCTGTGTCTGTTTGTTTGAATGTGCGTGTGTGTGTGTGTGTGTGTTGGTGTGTATATGGGTGTGTGCGTGTTCACCAGGCCAGGGTAATTCCCCCTCTTGTCTTTGATGAGCAGGTTGGTCCAAGGCTCCAGGCTGAGTGCTGTAAGAGTGCTTCACACTTGGATGATCCACTGGTGTTTGTAGTTTTCCACGCATTGCTTCTGTCTCTCATGTGTCATGTCTAAAGTGGGATTGCCGGAATACTGCTGGAACTCGATGGAGACACAAATGTATGGTTGCTTGGAGGCCTGTGGTGCATGAGATTTGTCCCCTGTCATCAACATTTTAGTCTTTTCCTCCTCTCTATCTACACTCAGTTGCAATAACATACATATGTATGCAGCTATTGTATGTAATAATCTAGCAATATTCTGTATTATGTTCAGATCTGTTGAAGCTTGTGTTGTTGAATAACGATGATCACGATCCTCATTAGGCCCTCATTAAGTCCTTCAATGTGGGCATCCAAACATTTGGGCACCTGAGAATTCATATTCAATCACACAATAGATGACAAACAAACATCTTCAAAACAAAGCATTTGACCATTTTTTATTCCATTTTATTAATCAAATGATTATTTGGGAAGTGAGTTGACAGATTGGTTGGTAATGAAAGTAATTTTTAGTTATAGTCTCACAGTGAATAAGTTAAATGACAACATATTATGTCCTTGCATGTTGCCTGGGCCCAGCATAATAACATTTCAATCAATCTATAAATTCATTGAAAGCCTTATATTAATATGCAGCTTGATATCATGACATTAGATCACATGGTCTTGGAGCAGTTCAGTTTTCTTTTGCAATAACAGATTTTACCGTATTTGTGTAACTTTAACAGGATTGTCAGAATTACACAATGTTTTCACTGCCCCTCCCTTTGAGTCCAGTCTTTGCATGTGTACACATGAACTCGATATCTGATATAAGGTTTCATTTGTATCATTTAAACACAAGCAGGTGTACTTGGACACACATGCAAACAGATGCATGAGGTGAATCATCATCATCATCATCATCACAAAAAGAAATATTCTTGGCTTCTATCAATGACCGTGACATTGGCCAGCTGGTTCTCCACATTTGCATATTGTTATACCAGTGTTACATTCAGCCAACAAACATCTCTGTTTAACTATTCCAGTCAGCTAAAGTGTGTGTGTGTGTGTGTGTGTGTGTGTGAGAGAGAGAGAGAGACACTTGGTGCACTGGAGAGGATTTTGGTTTCAAAGTCTGAAGATGATCCTTAATCAGGCTCCTGGCCCTCATTATTCACATGGGGGTGAATGTGTTGTAAAACATTTTAAATAATTGCAAACTGTGGTTGCAGCTGCATGTCGAATATCTACAGATATAAGGTTGTATTTGTGGTGCGTCAGTGTTTGGTTAGATGTTTTACCAATGTTTCTTTTTTTTGCTCTTGATGAAGCTGGCTGATAGCCAGCCTCATCTCGTCATCACACTGAAGCTCTGTCACTCACCTGCTATTGAATGATTTCACTGGGGTCTGTCCTCAAGCTTTACTATCGTCCAGTGATCATTTTAGCAGGGGAATTTTAAAACGCCTGAACCCATGTTGTCTCTCTCTACTGTCACTGCATTCTATGTTGCTTGGAACTTGTCCCTTCACCTGCCCCCTATCAGGCCTGATATATAGTTAGTTAGTTAGTTAGTCTTTAAATTAGTTTAATCCTAAATAATTAAGTTTCTGCCTTCATGTTTAGTAAGTTTCTCTCCAGTCCTGGCCCAGATCTGACACACAAACAAACTAAAATAAAGTGTAAATTAAAGCTTAGTATCAGCCTGCAAGTGCACACACTGTCACATAATTTTAACATCTGGGCCTTGAGGTGA
The DNA here is from genome assembly GCA_016785225.1 of Psettodes erumei. Classification (NCBI taxonomy): domain Eukaryota; kingdom Metazoa; phylum Chordata; class Actinopteri; order Pleuronectiformes; family Psettodidae; genus Psettodes; species Psettodes erumei. Next base: position 335,457 of record JAFBJZ010000945.1, read on the forward strand.
AGTTGCTTTATCTGTCTGAATATAAATTTACAACTATATGCATTATAGAAAGATGTCCTTATATGACTTGTAACTTGTTCAAATATAGGGTATCCCTGAGCAGCAACATCTGAATGAATGTGTGACAAATTTGTATAAGCCACTTGGCATGAACGAGACTGGGACATCTGGAAACAAATGAACCTGCCTCTTGATCAAATCCTATGCCAAATAGTCAGTGGTGCATCAACCTTGAGCACAGGATTGGAATTAAATTTCGACACTGAATCCATACTGCAGCATGTAGTGCAATCACACTGGGGTGCATAGACAAAGCTGTGGGATTCATCCATTACTCCCATTTTCAGCTTTGTTTCCCTTCTGCCAGAACAAGCTTGTGTTCAAACAGGAATTAGGAGAAAGACCACATCACAACCCTGTGGGAAGTTTCAGTGTGGCGGCGGTGCTTGGACCATTCATTCACCCAGCTTTGTTTAATTATAGGTCAAAAACACCTCAAGGTTTGCGGCCACATACATGTAACAATCCAAAGGGGGAAAAAACCTCTGCAGGGTACCTCCCGCATCGTTAATAATTTGATCTTACAATTTTTCTCTGTCTGTCCTTGTGCATTGATTTTTATGGATCACCGCAGTGATCCATAAATAGTTTTGTGGAGTGTTTTCCACCAGCTCTAGGGGTGGGAAACACTTGTACAAACCAATATAATGGACAATATTATGTCCAGTTTGTTTGAATGATGATATAAAACAGACTGCAGCATTCAGATTTTTCTGCAGTAGCATGCAGCAGAGATGTTGGACCAGATGTCAGGTTGTGATGCATCAGCCAAAGGCATTTCACACTTCTGAGAGCCAAACAATCCCCTCTTTAGCCAGTTTCGGGTACCCCTGGTCTGAGTTTACTGCAGGGTGTCATCCTGGAAAACCTGGTGTTTATCTGGGCCTCCTAGAGGCCAGACCCTGTCATGACAGTGGAGCATAAAAACGCCTGGGTTCATCCTCAGATATAATGTGCAGAGATCAGGGTGCAAGATGTGCAAAAGTATCGAAAGGAACACAAAAAGGATTGCAGACTTTCCTTTGGTTAGTCATCACATGACATAAGGTGCAGCGCTTTTGCTGGATTGGTACTTAAGGCAACATCCATTTTAACAAGTAATTAAAAGTTAGGTGTAATGCAAAAATACATACTGATGCAAATGACTTTTCTCCTCTTGCCATATTAACAAAGTGGGGTTTGTCATTTATGGAAGCAAGTAGCACCACTGCAGTGTGTACACACAAGAAAAGTATTGTCATCTTTGGGTGCTCAGTCCATCTCTCCTTCTCTTCCTGAGGTCCCTCCCCCCTTCTTTTGAAGTCTGTTCTCAGACTCTTTTTAATCATGTGAAGGACCTGAGTTTTAAAGCCAAGGTAAGATAAACTCTGACTGCAGTAGAGTACATCTGGATAGGAGAGCTCTGCTAATAAAACAACAGGACATAGGAAAAGAGGAGAGAGAGAGAGAGAGCCAGTGAGATGTCAGGGTGAGGGCAGCTGCAGGCAGAGCAGGATGAGCCACACAGGGAAGCAAAGGGAATGTATAGAGATGAGGAGCTCCATGAAAAAAGGGCAAGAAAACAGGGTGAAGGATTTAATATCAAACTGAAGAGAGTTTGTGGTTGTTACTCTAGCTTCAGAGAGCATGGCTGCATATTCTCCTCCAGAAATAAGCAAGTCTATGGACCAACGGTAACATACAGTGGTTTTTTAGGATTGTAAAAGGGCTGCTGTAGTGAGATAAATGATTCTCATAATAATGCTCATTTATTATCTTGCAGTCTCTATCCCAATGATATTAGAAAGAAAGCCTTCATGTTTTCTGTTTGTGCTACTTCTCATAGTCTGCAGAGGTGAATGAAATTTTGGAAGCTAAAAACTTTTTTTCAAATGTAGTAGACAGATTTTTCAGCAAATCAGAGAGTTTTAATTGTCAGTTTTGACTCTTTGGCTCTCTTTTAGTGTTTTTTGTGTCAGATTTTGTCTACAATTTTTCACACTGCTTTCTTGGCCAGAATTCCTTTGCCAAGAGTCAGTGAGTGAATACATCTGAAATGTTTATTTTTTCGTAATTTCTAATCCTCATATTGTTTATTCTTTAAGAGAAGTCTCAACTAATCCTTATTTTTACAGTAAGTGAGATGAAGAGTCTTTTAATCTGCAGTTCAGTGTGGTGTGATACAGAAGAGTCATTACATGATAAACAGGGGAGGTTCGATGGACCAAGGGTGAGACACATTATCAAAGACACATGGAAGGGCCAAACCTGTAACAAGCAATGATTGGTGGATGTGTGTATGAGAGTTAATTTTGTCTTTAAAATTTACATTTGTTGTGTGTGTGCATATGTATGAACAGTATATAATCATGTGTAGCTCTTAGTTTACTGAACATTTGCCAGTGTTTGTTTGGGTATAAGCATATCAATAACTGTGTGTGTGTGTGAGTGAGAGAGAGAGACATAAAGTACCATGAAACCTCTGGGAAAGGCTCGGGCCGTCATCAGTTCTATCAGATCCATTTCATGCAAGAAAAAGCACAACATCATAACGCCGGCCATATGGAGGTTGTTACTATGGAAAGAAAAGCAAAAGAGGCTGCTTGTGAATGCAGGTCGCACAGACTGGCCTCTGCAGGAGAAGACAGAGTGCTAGCACACATACACTAAGGATATTGGACAGTTACCAGGGAGAATCAGAGATAAGGAAATTGAAGAGTCTCTTTCCTCTGTCTCATTCCCCTTGTTTTCCTTCAAAACAAACAGCCGGCGGCAGCACAGTGTTTTAGGAGCCCTTTATGAAATTGTCTGACATCCTTTATGGGACACACACACACATACGCACGCACACACACACACACACACACACAAGCAAGCATAAAAAAAACTTTGACTCACAAGCACAACAGAGGTTAACTAATTCCAGCAAACTAATGCTTCCCGCCAAATTCAGCAGCTGCAAACTCAGAAGGCTTTGAACTGTTGGAGGTCTCCACCAGACGCCACCAGAGTCACTGTAGGTTACAAGCTATCTCACATCTGGATCTGTAGGTGACCTGCGGGGGTAGACAAAGAATGCCAGTCTCAACCACCACTGTCCTCACGCAGTCTGTACACTGCAGTGATCAAACACTAGGGTGGTTAGTTGACGGAAAACACACGCATGCACACACGCTGTAGATGCTCGCAGATGGGTGTGCAGCTCATGTGCTTTTACAACACATAGAAATGCCTTTTTTTTTTCTCTCTTTTTTTTTGTACGCACACACACACACGTACCCACACAGAGTCTGGGTACAGTGCTGTGAGTGACATTGTGGTTGCCGGTCCTAGACTTGTTCTGCCATAACCACTGTTCTGTCCGCAGCGAAAAAAAAGAAAAAAAAAGACTGAGGCTGACTGCATTAGACCCAGGCCACAAAGTCCCCAGCGACCTGCGGTTCCTATTAGTCGGCCATCATTTTTGACAGTCTAATAAAGCCAAATCTTTTCAGGAAGGTCCTCTCCTTTTGTTTTCTCTCGTTTCGAGCCGTAGTTAATGTCTGGTGCTATTGTCCGCAGTGTCTAGAAAAATACGAGCAAGAATGTACTGTTTGTCTTTAGTTTTATTTGTTAAAGCTGTAGCAGCGATGATTTGTGTGTCTATGTGTGAACCGGGGTGCCAGACTGTGGGGACACCATCGGGGCACCAGCCAGCCGGTGTTAGCTAAGGACACGTTGCAGCTACTGTAGCAGCAAGCATGTTGACTACAGAGAGGACCCCTGCATGGGAAAAAGTGTAGAGTAACTGCGATTCTCATGGACAAGTCAGCATCTGACTGCTACTAAAAAGGAAACTATTAAGAAGGTTGGTGGGAAACATGGAATTATTGAACTCTATAAACTTGAAAAAATATCCATTGTTGAATAAACAGAATTATAATATTGCATTTCAGTTCCTTATCATGAGCCAGCATGGCGGTATGACAATCAACAACTTCTGACAATCATGTAATAGAAAAATCAACTCATTACTAAGATTACACTAAGCTATCACACATGACTCTGATTAGGATTTCAAACTGTGTGATTAATGGCAAACGATTGTGTCCCGCAGAACCTCGGGGGCTTGAAAGCATTATATACTAAATAATTAAATGCAATAAATGTGTTTTGGGGCCGGCCTCGTTGCTATTATCTACGCTCGCCCTGTATGATGGCTGGAATTGAGGACATGGGGCCAGAAGCTGTTTATTGCTTTCATATTGAGCCAACATGTGGTTCACATTTGCCAGGAGAGGTTTTTTTTTCTTTCTTACTGTAATATGTACACTCGGGGTGCTCTTACCATTGAGACATCATCACACTACTGCACAGTTATCATTTGTTACAAAACTAAGAGATGAAAACAAAAGCCACTTAAATTTGTTGCACTTCAATAGTTTTCGCTCTTTTGTTTTGTTACAATGTAAATGGTTGGCACAGTTTTGTATTGTAATGAATTGGTGCAGATCAGATGTTGATGCATGCAAAGTAAAATCTAAACTCTAATTAAAGCATTACAATACAGTGCGTGGCTCACCTGCACGGAGACCACTGTGGTGTGTTTATAATTCATCAAGTAAATTTATTTGGCTGCATGTGATTACGATTTTGATGTCATTTCAGAGTAAACAAATCTAGTTCAGGATCCTGAAACAGCCAAAACATTCTTTCCTGATGAATTACTCATTTGGACATGCTCAAAAAGGCCTCGCAAGTGCCCCTGTTCCTCTAGGCATCTTGAACCTTTATTATAAAAGATCAGTAGGAGATGCAGTCCAGTGGTGATACACTGGCATGGAGCACTTGCAGAATTTGACATCAATGGGGGAGGGGGGGCGTGTGTGTCTTCCACTGCGCTGAAAGGCAAAGTGCATCAATGAAAACCTCATCAATGTTCCTGTGGGCTCTGCACTGATGGGACCACATCATGCAATTCGCGCACATGTGTGCGTGCGCTGGCGATCGACCACATCCAAACCATCACAGGACTCACCGTCTTTATGATTATCCTTTTGTGAGGCCCAGCAGGAGCAAGCTCGGTTGAAATGAAGTGGGCATTGTTTTATTCTGAAGTCGAGAAGGGAGCAGGAGAGGAGGGAAGAGACATGGATGGAGTTATTTTGTCAGGTCCGTGATGCTGCTCGTCATGGGAGGTTAGCGGTTTTGCAACTTAACTGGAGGCTCAACACCAGCCTTTTGGTCTTGTGCTGAAATGGATTGTATAATTGTGGGACACTGCACGACTACTCTGCTCCCAAGCAGGCTAGGTTAAGGCTGTTAGATCCAACTTTATTGAAAACACAGAATTACTTTTTCTCAGGGAATACCAGACCTAAATGTCTGTTTAGTCACTGTCACAAAGCGAGGTAAAACAGTGTTGATTCATTAACTGAAGAAATCAAAACCTGATACAATTTGAATAACCGTCTAGTGCTGTGGTGGTTCCATGAATGAGTTCAATCCAACACTGAACTATGTCCCAGGTATCTTCCCTGGAAGACTCCCGTTAACCCTGTGTATTGACAGTAAAGCTGACATTCCTACCGACTTCAGGCTGCGCTGTGCCATCAAAACCCAGGATATAGTGCACTCACACAGAGCCGTCTCAGTGCAAAACCATTTTTTTTGCCATACATTCTCAGACTGTATCATACCAGGCTATTTTTACACTGACTTACAAACCTGACTGAGACATTGTGTCCATTAGGTTGAATCTGAGATTGAGGGACGCTTGGGCCCAACAGTCTGTGCAAATTATCACATACTGTTTGACAAGTTGTAGGACTTGTGGTGCTTGAGACTTTTTTTTTTTCAAAATTGTTGATGTTCTTGGCTTGTGTGTCATGAAGTAGTCCAACGGTCTCCGAGAATAACTTCAGTTGTGGCAACGGCCAGTGGAAGGTTAGCTCAAGGGGGAGTAAATGAGAACAAACTGAAAAAGTAAAATCACTTTAAATAACTCCTACTCACAGAAACATAAATGAATAATGGAGACTCCAAAGCACATGAACAAAATATGTGATGGGACTGATACATCACATCTGATATCTGTTCAGACACCAGAATATTAACTGGAATTGGGTTCAACAAGACTGCTGTGGTATCAGTTTTTGGTATTACTATATTTAAAGTTATATGTAATTTGACAATTAATGGCCAAGGTGGGAGAGAAGTTAGTTAGAGAACTTAGTTTTGTTTGTAACACAGCCTCCATTCTCCACAGGAACAATATCAATATTCATGAATTTATGGTTAGCTCTCGGAGTGTTTGGCCGGGATGTGGGGCGCGCCAAAGTTGATTGTGATTTATAAAGTGAAATTTGCATGGAGGTGTGTGGGCGCGCAATTCATAAAGCTGATTAATTTTTGGCGCACACCTTTTCTGTGTGTGTGTGTGTGTGTGTGTGTGTGTGTGTGTGTGTGTGTGGGCGTGTGCATGTAAACATTTGGTATGGTTCGCACAGCTTTATAAATGAGGCCCTAAAACAGCCAAAGCATTTGTTCAGGATGCTGTGGGAGGGTAAATGATGAATGACAGAAACTTTCGGAAAAGAAATGAAATGAAACGACTGAAATGAAAATAGATGACCTAAACACACGTTACAGAGTGTAGTAGGTTTAAAACAAAACATACTTCTCTGCCTTTTCATGCAAAACTTGACATATGTATTTGTATTTGATGGTTTTAAGCTCTGTGAGACTAATCCCATTTAATGCAGAGTGATCCAGCACCAACCCCCCCCCCCCCACACACACACACAGTCGCTGACTGTCTGTAAAATTGCACACTCCTGCCACAACCCACTTGTAGGCCTACACCACCACAGCAATCTCCCCACTCTACCACAGAAAAACCCCACTCACTCCTTTGTGCCACCTTACCTCATGTTGAGCACATTCAGTCTGTTCTTACTTTACACACACTCACCACACATTACACTCCAACCTCAGCCCCATCCCCTAGTAGTGCCGACGCTGAGGCCAGAAAAATTGAATGGGTTGCTGTAATCTGCACTACTACATGTGTTATAAGAAAAAGACCACGTCAAAACAATCAGGCCAAACACTTGAAAGCACTTACAGAACACATATTTCCACCAAGGCTGATTTGCACTTGCATTTAAGTCCACTGTGAAATATATTCCTTTATTTTCAGACAGCCTCCACCCCAGAGCTTTAGTTTTGTTGCACTCGGATGTGAAAACACAAAAACATGAGAGAGGCTTTTTTCCCCCGTCAGCCATCACTACATGCTGTGTGGTGAATATCAGATACAATGAACAAATTGTTTAGATGCAGCCCGTAAAGTTTCGGTGTCGGAAAGCATTGGAGTTCGAGGAGTTCAGACGCTGTTCTAAAAAGCACTTGTAGTTTTGAACAGAACCTATAGTTCTTCTTAAATGATCTCATGCTAACGCTATCCCATCACAAATGTTTGAAACCATAAGGTGCACTGGAGCTACTGGTGGCACTTGGCGCATGTGGCACATGATAAAGAACAGAGACAGCTCTACAAATACAGTGACCTTGTGTATGCTTGCCATTATCACTTTGTGGGTGTGCGGTAATTTTGGTTCAAAGCAGTGATGTCTAAATGCATTTAATCCATCCTACAAACACCTTCACATCGAGTCCGGAGGTCTGGGCAATTAAAAAAAGCCCTCGGGGAGAGGGCACACTCTGATTTTAATCTCTTTGATAGCAGTTTTCTACATGAAAATCCACATGAATCCACAGCAGATGGTAAAGGTATTCTCTATCAAAACTTCTAGCTTCCAGCTTCTAGTGCTTTGTATCAAACTCTGTACCCCACAATGTAAACATGACATTCAACCAAATCCTCTTGATTTTTTTTTTTTCAAATAGGCAAATGCCCGCCAATGCAAAATAACAAAAAAAGAAAGTCGTGTTGGCAGCCATACTGCCTTTAAAGTAAACCGGTATGATGTTCGCAAAAACCAGATGACAAGTGTCCATTTATTAGTTTTTAACGTCAGTATCTGCTGTGAATGGTGATAATGCATGAATCCTCGTGCCCCGGCAGATATTGATGGGTTGCACTCCTCTATGTTGATCTTTTAACAAAAATATTTGTTTTATTTCCAATTAACTGCCTGTCGCTCAAGCCGTATATATATATAAAAAAAATAACGTTGCAGTAAAAATAACCTCCCCTCTTGTTCATCTAAACAGTTCATTTATTAATTTCAGCTAATTTAATTATTAAAAAAACAAAACCGGGAAAAGGAACGGTTAATGTGGTTTTACTATGTACAGGCACCCAATAAATTAGTCTTTATTTGATCCCATGTCAGGCCCTAATGCCCTCTATGTTGACTCTGCTGTCAGGCAGCCAGTGATCAAGGACTAATAGAGGCTTTCTGCTGCCATAGCCGCTTCCAGCGACCCTGGGTCTCAGGCTAAATCACGCCAGTGGAGTTGGAGGAGTGAAGGCCAACAAAAACAACAAATATATTTTCATTTAGACTGCAGGCATATTCCTCTGGAGAGTAGGGGGTGGAGGAGTAAAGGTGAGGAAAGGAGAGGAGAGGTAAAGCAGAGCAGAGGAGAGAAAGGAGAAACGGAATGAATTAAATTAGGTTGACATAAGAGTTTATTTAAAAAAACTACACTATTAGAGGAGGGAAAAGGAGAAGAGACAAATTCGGGGGGCTTCGGCCATGCTCTGGCTCAGGCTCTGGAAAATGTTTCTTAGGTTTATCAAAGCCTTGACTAAAATATTAGTACAAAATACATGTTTACATTCTTGTTTCTATCTCCATGTACCAAATGCATCAAGATAAAACACACACTGCTTGAGTGGCTCACATTTTAGGGCACTTGTGTCAGAGTTACTTTGAATATTCCTCTCCCCTGCTGACACGCTTCAACCTTATCTGTTTTTTTTCCCCCCCTTTTTTATTTCTGTCTTTCCCTCCCCCTCCTGACTCTCCTCACTCTTTCCGATTCGATAAACAGAGGCCTCACCTCAGTGCAGGCCAAGGCAAATGTTTGAGCCACCTGTTGCAGGAAACTTGAAGCCCTCAGGAGATGTGAAGATGGAGCTCGGAGCTACGGCTGCGCTCCAGGTACAGGTCGCCTCTGAAGCGGGACAGAGAGGGAGATGGAAAATGCAGAGCGTGTGTGTGTGTGTGTGTGTGTGTGTGTGTGTGTGTGTGTGTGCGTGTGCGCGCGCTTGTGTCAAGGACACAGGAGGGAGGGGGGAACTACTTGATGTGACAGTGGTTACTACCCCAGTAGAGCACTGTGCTCCCTGAATGCATGCTTAAGTTGAGTATCCAAAGGTAGAACAGGAGGGAGAGCCTGCGGGCTGTTCTCCTGTGCAACTATCTTCCTCACTCTATCTCAGCCCAACCTCCCACGCAGACCGCGGTTCTGGTACTGTTGCCAAGTACTTGCTCAGGGGGGACTGTTGGGTCTCTATGACTAATATTGTAGAGAGTGCTGGAGAGTCTAGACCAAATCTATTTAAAGAGATAACTTCTGTTATGATTTGTGCCATATGAATAATATTGACTTGATGTGTGTGTGTGTGTGTGTGTGTGTGTGTGTTCTTCTGCATGTGTGTTAAAGGCGTGATAGTTTTTTCTATATTTAAACTTCAGTGTGTTCTGGGGGAGGATTTGGACTTGTGAGCTTTTGACTTTACAGTGTTTCTTTCTACTTTAGAGGATTTGATGAGCTTTTAAACAAAAACATACTGAAATGTGAACTGTAGTAAAGTCTGAGAATAAAGACAAGGTGGCGGCCACACCTTCACCAAAGATAAATTGCCTGATGATTATGCTTTTGCATTCCTTTTTTAATTTCTAAGCTTGAAGTCTTGATGCAAGTGTCAGACTTTGTGCAACCCCTTCTGGGACCAAAAATGCCATCAGACACATTTCACAATCCACTATTGTTCATGTCATTAGTTAATTAGCTGTTATGATTTTTTTGGCCACTAGTGGGCAGAGGAACTCCAACACAAGCTGTCAGACACACAGCTGTGTTACGATGCATCCAGCAGTTGCCCTCATGTGCTTGGCTAATTTATCATCCAGTCTTTTAGCTTTAGTTTGGTCTCCACCAGCCTCTTAGAAAAAAAATGTCAGTTCTTCACCCACTAAACATTTGACTGTAGCCGATAGTCACTAACTTTTTTGTATGTTACCAAGTAAATGTATGGAAAACCGAGTCGCAACAAAAAGCTAAAAAAGTTATGTTTCTCTTTCGGGTTATTTTTCATTATTGCAAGTAAACCCTTTCACTTTACATGCAGTCACTGATTCATTGTTCATATACCAAATATTTATTAGTTCCACTTTACTGTACAAGGTGAAGTTGTCAGCGAGCATAAGTCAGACAATGATAAGTAGTTGGGCTATGGAGGACAAAATGGTGAAAAAAAAGAAATTAAATAAAAGTACTGAACATGAGAGGGGGAGGAGGAGGAGGACTCCTGGTTCACCTTCTGGGTTCCAGGAACTCCCTTGGTCTGCTTCCAATGATTGCCCCCAAGCCCCCCCAACCCTCTTTACCTCTGCAAATACCTCTTTAAACCAACCCCCACCCTCCAACCCCAAATTTTCTGGCAACTCCTTTAATCGCCCCCATCACCCCTTCTTCCTCTCAACCACTCACCCCCTCCTCTCACCCTTTGGCATCCCGTCCATGCTGCTGCCCTCTCAGCAAACAACCCCCCCCCCCCCGACTGCTGTAAATGCCCCCAGGACTGCAGCTCTTTCAGTTATTCACCTCTCCTCCAAACCCACACGTCTTTCTCCGATTCAAAGCTCGCAACCCTCTCTCTCTCTCTCTCTCTCCCGGGATGTAAAATATTCACAGCTGCTGCTGTGGTCAGGTCGCACGGCCACAAGACTCTCTGAGCAAACAGAGGAGCTGTGAACGTGTGAAGCCGATGGTGTATGTTTCATTTGAGGTCCGACACAGGTCCGATAGATCCTGATGTAGTCAAAACAGAAACCGCATACTGAGCCTCGCCACATGCCTCAACAAACCAAACACTAACCAAACATACCCAAGCACAACACTAAAAAATGACATTGGCAAACAGTTTTTAGAAACATGTTAGGCGCACTGTAGAAACGGGAGAAACGATGTTTGGCCCGGTGCCGCCGAACAGACTAACTCAGATGTCATTGGGGTTGATAATCAGTGTGAAACATCTGTCTTGAATAAATGCACCGCTTTTAAAGTCTGGCCTTGTTATGTATTACGGGTAAAGGCAAGAGCACATTAAGTCATGTTAAAGTTGCAATAAAAATACATCAAGCTATTCCAAGAGGTCCACACATGATATGTATGCAGACTCAATTCCAAGTTTTCTGAATGAACAAGTGGACGAATTTGTCTCAGGTGTCTTAAGTTAGAGTCCAGAGTTCCATGTTCTCGAAAAGACTTAAACGGGAGGCTTTACATATCTAGATCTTCTAAGTTGTACCACCAAATAATAAAGACATCTTGGCTTAGGAATGCCAGCCCTTGAACTTTATGAGGGAGGGAGAATAGAAGGTGGTGGTGGTGGGGATCAGTTTCTTGAACACATTTCAAAGTAATTGTACTTGATATGTCGTTTACAGAACACCCAAGTAATCATATAAACAAAGGACTAGATGCCCTGGGAGGATGAAAGGAAATTTGAATATCCCCTGATGCATCATACTTAACTCACGTTTTGACGTGAGTGTGAGACGGTGAGGATTCCTGAGCACAAAAAAAGAGGATCAAGGACCTTTTTGTCATAAACACAGCGGGATGGACCAACTCTGGCGGGTTCCATCATACTCGGAAATTAACTTGCTCGCGAGCGCAAACGCACACACAAACAGATGGCAGAGAGTTGAAAGTGATGGATGCAATGAACAAATTACAACTGTTGCAGCCCTGGGCATAGGGGAGGTTGTGTGTGTCTGTGATAACCTTGCTCTAGGTCTGATCCTTCTAATATCTGGAATCTGTCTGAACTTTCCCAAGACGTGACAAAGAATTGAAAAACAGTCGGGTGGAAGAAGAAAAACGGGGGGAAAAAAAGGGAAATCGCAGGACATGGACACCAACAACACGAGAGCAGGAGTTAAAGGAAGAGAGAAAAAGCAAGAGAGAGGAATAAAGAAAACATGACATCATAGTTAATTAGAATCAGGTGATAAACAAGGGAGAGATATTTACGTTACACCATATGCCCTGCTCCATGTGTCTCTCTGTCTCGGGGGGCACAGCAACAGGTTTCAGACAAGTAAGGTCAAGGAGGAGGCTTTCCCCAGCTGCTAGACCACACTGGTGCACACACCTCTTTACCCGGCCGCCCAAGCCTGTGTATGTGTGTGCGTGCGTGCGTGTGTCGGACATTTCTAAGGTCTGTTTTGTCTTTGTTGTTATCACATAAAAGACGGTGTTTATCCTCCAGGAAGCCATGTTCGCCATGTGTACTTGTAAGGGAGAGGTTTCTGCAGCGAGAAATGAAAACCGCTGAACTCATCAACCAGGATGGCGGAGAGGCTTCTTTCAAAAGTCTAATCTCTTACAGATTCCTGTTTTTTAAAAAGGTGTTCCGCTAATTTGCTCACAGTTTGTTGGAAGACCCTGAATGCTCAAAGAGAGTTACCAGAAAGACTCTCAGTTGTACGCTTGTTTATGAAAGGTCATTCTTGACCTTCTGAAATTGTACTTGGACGAAATGGTCTTCAATCGTGGTCGACATTCTCGCCCCGCAGCTTTTAACCACAGTCTTTAACATGGACTTTTTTTTTTCCATCCAGGCAAACTGAGCAAAGTGTATCCACTGATAAAAGCTCTGCTGCTGAAAGCTCTGGATAAAGCTGGTACAAATGGACCTTGAGTTAAGATTTCAGGGAAAAATTTCTTATTTAAGTGTTGAATTAATATATGTATTTATTTCTGTCTCTTCGCTGCATAATTACAATACGAGCAACTGGTACTTGGACCATGAGCATATCTAAAAATAAAAAAAGATTCAAAGTCAAACAAGTTAAAGACAAATATACTTTTTTTATATTTATTCAGGTTTAAATGATTAGTATTCAAAAAGAGAAGCATAAATGGTAAAAAAAAAAAAAAAAAAAGACAAGACTTTGTCCTTTTGTGTTTTTGTTTTTTTCGTTAAATATTACACAATAAATAAATTTAGAAGAAAAACATGATAGCGTTAGACTTGCTGCTGTGTTGGTGCTCTCTTGACTAAATCCTTTCGACTCGGCTGTTTACCTCTTTCCTGCCTTTCTTGCCTTTTCTTCTCCTTTTACTATTAGTCAGCTTTTCCTCTTTCTCTTCTTTCCTCTTTCTTGTCCTCTCTTTGCCTCTTGTTACTTCAATTCATTTTCATTTCTTCCCGGTCAAGTGCTTCACATGTACACAAATCTAGAAATGTGAGTTACTACATCACATTTTGGCACAGAAGTCATTTCTTTTCATATTTTCTACTGTGCCTATGTACTTTATAACTTAAAACGGAAAATAATATATACATTGTATACCAATATATCTTATTTCTTTCTTTAAAAATAGAAATGTCTTTATCCAACAGAGATAAATGTCTTTTCTTTTCCTCTTCAGTGCATCATTCAGATCCCAGTCAGATCTGTCCAATGTAGCCATCACTGTAACTCCCATAAAAGTCCAATACCCTGCAGTCTGCAGAGGTCTCCCGTGGCTGACGCATCCAATCATCGTGGTTGTACCACAATGGGCAGGAAGTGAGTGGCTGTGTTTTTCCTCCGCGTCTTCCTCCCCTTCATTGGCTTTCCGTTGGCGTTCAGCCCCACAAACATGTGCTTCTTCTTGTTGCGCCACTCTGCCGAAGCGTAGGTGTTGTACTTGTTCTCCTCAATGCGTTCGATCAGACGACAGTCTGGACCAAAGTCCCTCTGTGGAGGAGAGAGGAGGAGTGTGAGTGGGAGACGTAAAAATCACAGCAGAGAGTCTGGAGATAATAGATCATATTTAATTTATGTGTTTTTCCTCCGGCTGCCTCTGCCGTAATCCAAAATAACTCTGATTTTGATCAATTTATCAGACTGCATTTGTAAAACTATGAATCATCCACTTTTTCTTTTTTGGAACTCCATACTCAGACGGCCGATATACATCTGTGGTTTCTTATTTGTTGTACGGCATATTAAAATCTTAATTTGTGTTGTGGTGACTGACTGACACAACAGTCACAACAGCGAATAAATGTCAGAGCTTTTTCTGGTGATGGAACATCAGTGTTTCTAATATTCTTTGTCTTTAGCTTCTCTTTACCCACTTTTTACTGCATGCTTAATCTTTCAGTTTCCCTATTACAGTCCTAAATGGCTATTAGTAAGCAGTTACTGGTGGCTGGAAAATTTGAATATTTTCATGCTTACTAATGTTTATTATTGTTCTTCTAGACCTCGTCTGAGCACATCAGCGACATGTTGACGTTTTACTTTTTGTGACAACACGCATCAACAAACGGTCAGCCCTTGCTGACGCACAGTCCCCAGGGGTTGGCGGATGGGACGGGGGCAGAAAGGTTAGCGTGAGACGTGACGTCTTAAAGGTTCGGGCCCGTTGCCAGTGAAGAGCATCGTGACACCGTGTTTGTGGCTTACGTTACCGCAGTGACCACCCACTGGTAAATGAAGAGAAAATGATCTGAGAGAGAGTCGCATTTGTCAGTTTACTGGAAGCTGCCCTTGTGCTTGAGGCGAACGTCACTTAAACAGCCAGTTAACTGGATGCAGTCGATATTCACGAGCAAAAATGTACTTGCCCTGCGCGCACGCAAACACAAACACACTCACAACACACCCACACACATTCACAATATAACTCAGTCTCTCTCTTTCTCTCTCTCTGTATCTGGCCACAGCTGTTCAAATTGGTTCCAGAAGTAAAACTGAATGTTCCCAAAGCAAAATGAGAATATTTTAGAGACGCTGTGCAGCTTTTTTAACTAATGCTGGTGCTTGGTACAACCACACAGCGTGTTTGGGCTGGCTGCCTTTCAATTAAAATGATTAGTACAGCAGATTACAAAAACAACACTGAAAATGAATCATGAAAAGTAATAATGTCAGTATCGCTTTAACTAAGTGACTTCCTGATCAGATCAAAGGAAAATCATATTTTATAGGGAGATGACTTTTAAAATAAGAGATATAGACATTATATATCGAGGACCACACATTGAATTTATCATCCATCTCTCACTGTTGATTTTCTTTGACAATGTCACACAAATTGAATCATGGTAAAAACTTAAAGCCAGACAAAAACCTTTTGTTCCATTAAGATGGATTAATGTGGCAATATAATTAAACAATGATTTCATTTGGTTACCACCAGATAAAGAAGTCACTGTGTAAACCCATCAAGTGTAATTGAATGCCAGCCCTTCGCCACCACCGTGCTACTGTGGCTTGTCTTGCACCGAGCAGAAGACGTCATGGGAATTCAGTTTCAGGCCGTGCAACAGAATGCCTCTTCTTTTTTTTTTCTTTTTTTTTCTTTCTTTTCTACCGTGTGTCATTTCATCTGTGGTGCGGCTCCAGAGAGACATGCTGAAAGTTTGGGTCCTTTCAAAGTAAGGAAAGAAGGGGGGAGAGAGAGAGAGAGAGGGAGCGAGAGAGAGAGAGAGAGAGGGAGAGAAAACGAGATGAAACAAGGGCTGCCTCTCCCCAGAGGGACTGAAGCAGAATAGAGAAACTGAAGGATTGTGTTTCCTTTTTGTGAATGGAGAGAGGAGAGGTAGGCAGCAGAGAAGAGAGCTCACACCAACGAACTGCGGTTGCTTGTTGTTTGGGGGGGGGGGAAGCATTCAAGGAAAGCCGCAGAATTGAAATTTTGAGCTTGACAACACCATCAGATGAATTTAACAGTGTGGTTGCGAATAGGAGAGAGGAGTGTACGGATGAATAGGTACCCGACACCTCACCAGTAAGAAAAGGGGGCAGGTCGTTGTGAAACGGGACTGAAAGTGCGACTCACCGCTCCGTATAGCACGCCCTTCTTGCTGATTGCCAGGTAGTGGTTACTGCTGAGGCCCCTGATGGCCACCACTCCCACATCCACGGACTTGATCTCCAAAATACCTGGTGCAGCGGGGACAGAGAGAGACAAACATGTCAAAAATGTCGTGCGGCTCGGTTACCTCCAGTTCAGCTGCATTCATATACATTGTGGTTTTCTTTCTCGTGTGCTGCCCTTTAGATGTTTCCCATACCAGACAAAATATTTATGGTTCTTAAGAGAGCTGCAACTAATTATTTTCATTGTTCATTGTTCCATGACAATTTTCCAGTGCCCAAGGTGATGTTGTCAAATTGCTTCTTTTATTTGACCTTTTGTTCAGTCGAAAACACAACGTGATATAAGCCAGAGACTTTATGAAACATGTGTGGCTTTCACTCTTTCCTACAAGTGTTCACGTGAAAACATTGCTCATCCTCTCAGACTATGGGCTCTGAAACACTATAAAATGTGAAGAGATTACTCTCAGAGTACGAGGTTGTCTGCTCTGCATGCATCACTTTAAGTCAGGTTGTGTCATTCTGCAAAATAGCTTTAGAAATTGTAAAACACTGCAGGAGAAACCTGCAGTTTCTTCCTCACAAGTGAGCCCCAGTCTTGCCTCCCTTTTCATTTTTTTTTCCCTCCGCTGTGTGACTGTGAGACCTCAGACCGGCCTCTTGCCCCCTGTTCATTTGCTGGTGAGTTTGCGGGCTGCATGCCCTGGGACCAAGGTGTAAGCCAGGAAAAAACATTTCTCCGCTCCTTGTTTGTTTTTCTGACCAGGGGAGCTCAGGCAGGCAGGCAGGCAGGCAGGCAGGCACACGGACAGGAACGGAGAGAGGCTTTTTGGCTGCCAGACTGGCAAGGGGTCAAGGCATCCGTATCAGTTTTCAAGCCTGAACCAATTACTGGTTTAAGCTGTGGTCGCCGGCCCTTTCTTCTCTCATCCTAAAGTCAGTTACACCAAGCCATAAAACTATCAGGGGTTTTGAGAGGATTAGCTGAAGGGGCCAGTAGGAAGTGGAGCCTGGTTGCAGGAGTAGTCGGAAGGATGAAGTGAGAAACGGAGACAGTATACCCAAAGTATCTCTGGTGGTCTGATAGCTTTATTATCCTTCTTGTACTCTTCTTAGAGGGTCTGTCTGTTTAATGACTAATGGACAACTATACCAAGCTGCATTACTAAAAAAAACAAAAACAACAAATGGATGTAGTGGTAGTTTCGCCAAAAATGACTGAAGGCAGACACAGCTTCAGACACAAAAAAAATTATGGAAGAGACGGCGATCAGGAGAAGCGAGGAAATGATAAATATGCAAGCAAGGCTTCGATGACAAACGACTCTCGCTTTATCCTTTTAAGCTTCAGGTCTCACTCTGACTACCCTCAGACAGATTTGTAGCATCCTGCAGCTCTAGCGTTGATCTTTTTGTTGGTCAGAGAGGTGAAGATGAAGAGGATGGTGTCTGAGGAGTCGTAGCTATGCATGGAGACATCTGAGAGCATCTGCACGATAACAGATGTGTTTTACGGCTGCAAATCCAAATTCTGAACCTCTATGTTGAGATGTATTTCTTTCTTGGACTGTCTTTTTCATTGTATTTCCATATATATATATGGCCATAAAACTGAAAGTGTGTCACAGTTGTCTCCTAACGCCTGTTGTATATGAATACTGGCATTAATCCATCCCCACAGTTCCTCATGTGCTTAGGGAAACCTTGCTCAAGCTTTAAATCTCAGGAAGATCTTTGTAGCTCACTGTGCCACACGCTGGCTTGCTGCGTTAAGTCCATTACTCACGCATGTACAGCAAACACAACCCCGATCTATCAGGTTCAAAATGTTCCGTCTCACTGCACCACAGCTGACATTTCTGAGCTGCGATCCGTCAAAATGAGATGGGCCTGTGCTGCGTTTAAGTGCCCGTCCACCTGTTCGAACCCCCTTTTCCCTCCTCCTGTTTGATGTGGTTTGTCAAAAACCAAAAGCACAGGGCTCTTTTTATGGCCCCTCTTCCCGTTACCAGAAGCGGCCCGTCTGCCTGCGAGTTAAAAGGCCGCGCTGCAACAAAAGGCTTAGATTGCAACAACAGAGTTTATGGCAAGGAGACAGGAGAAAAACAGGACCCCGAGCTTGTGTCACTGCAGGCGCACATGCATCAGGACACAGATGCAGTCATGCGCGCACACATAAACAGTAAGACTCAGCCTCGGGTACTGGGCCCACATGGCGTTTCAACCATTAGTTTCAATCGGCAGCTCAACATCTTGTCGGGTGTCTTGAGTCCGTTAATGTATTTTCTCTTTTTTCTGAAGAAAGGGGACGCTCTGTTTTTCTGTGTGTGTGTGTGTGTGTGTGTGTGCTGCCTGGATGTCGGCCCAGCATATTAATTATGAATTTATGTTTTTGAGTGCAAAGAAAGAGAAAAAAAGGTTTAACGACCCAACGCCGAAAGCATGAATAGCATTTATAAAAGGCACATTTTCCGTAATCAAGGGTTTTTTTTAAGAAACTACCAAGGGCAAACACCTGTGTGTGTGTGTGTGTGTGTGTGTGTGTGTGTGTGTGTGTGTGTGTGTGTGTGTGTGTGTGTGTGTGTGTGTGTGTGTGTGTGTGTCAGGACAACACCACACTTTCTTAAATACAAGCCAAAAGGGTCTTTGCCAGTCAAACCCACACCATAACACTGACAGAGCTACACGTACACAAACACAGCCTGGCTTTGTAACAGTGAGGAACTGTTCATTAACCACTTCATAAAGACCACTACGCTGTTTAATGGGGTTTTGTAATAAAACACCACTGTGACTCAAATCCATAATGTAAATGGAAATCAGCCTTTTAGGAATACAATACAAATCCAACCCACAAAGAGCAGAATGCAGCAGCACCACAGCAGCTTTCATAAATACAATCCATTTTGTGATCTAAAACTTCCATTGGTCATAATTGTGGTTACGGCATTGGCTGACAGTGTAGTTTTCACTCTTCACGTTGAATCCACATTTTATGGATGAACGTGACTTTGTTGTCCAGAATTGGTTCATCAAGATAAACAGTGGAGCTTGTCAGGTGCTGTTAAGCCATTTGCAGAAGAAAAGAGCAACCACATGATGAGATGAAAAAAGCTACTTATACTTTTGTTTGGGGAATTCTCAACACTGGGAACTTAGGGTGATATTTGAGTCAATTAATTTCAACTTCTCTCTCGAACTCTGTGAGCTTTTCCCCATTCTGCCATCTGTTCGGTCCACTACACTTCAGTTGCTCGGTGGGTTTAGTGATATGCCACATAATTTCAACAGGTAACTTTAACGTAACATGTTGAAACCGGATGTGCTTTTTCCCTCAGTTCTATTGAAAGCAACGTAATTGGACAAGAGTCATCGATTAAAACACAAAATTCCAGTAAATATGTGTAATATTACTTTTTTCTTTCAAAGAACCATGAACGTAAAGCTCTTTGCAGTACACTGAAAGGTAGAAAAGGGCTTCAGTAACAATTATTTTTCGGATTCACACACACGATCACACCGATATATACGCGCGCGCACACACACACACACACAAGGGAACACACACATTCACAGACCTCCTGTCGACCCCCAGCTGGCCCCCTTGGAAACACGGTCAGTGAGACTCCAGCTGAACCTAAAGGTTAAGGGAGGTTGTGAAAATGTTTCCACTGTTTATCCAGGGGCTTTTTTGAAGATTATTCTGTGGTTGTTCACATTGTGACCTTGCCGTGGTGACCAGCTGTGAGTGGGTCTGCTGCGTGCCTGCAGCCCGGAGAGGTCCCGCTCTGCATTGTGAAATATTGTCACTTGTGGACTAGTTTGTGTCATGAACTCTCCTCAGCGGGAGGAATGGAAATGGTTTTGGTTCTTTTTATTCTACGCCCAAAACTCAGATATTTGGATGAACCCCTGACTTTCCTGTGTTGTTTTTATTATTTTTTTTCTGCAGAGACTTAATTCTCTCGCTCGTTTTAGACGTGAAACATAAATGCGACTTCCAAGGAGCGAACTTTTCACGAAGCAAAAGTAGCCCTATTATGCATTGTTTTAAAGATTTTAATGTCTGATTTGCATCAGTTGAGGTTTAAACGCTAAGATCATTTTTCTCTTTGAAGCTATGGCAACGGAGTGACTGACGACGTGTTGTATTCGCTGTGGCATGAGAGTTTAAATGCATGCAACCGCCGAAATCATTGCCAGTGAACAAAAAATAGATAAATAAATAAAAGATACAAAAGAAGAATAGAAGAATACAGAAAGAAAAAAAAACAGATAGACCACCAGTACGCTTAAATCAGATATGAGCTGAAAATATTAAACTTTTCAGTTCTATTTGGCCGCATAAGTACATAACACAATGAGCAAAATGGATTTAAAAAAACAAACTTCTGTGACTTTGCTGCCTTTAAGGCCACTTGTGGCTTTAACGGGATTAAACTATGTCCTTTGCATTATTTCTCTCCTGGAGTTTGGTTGAATATTTCCGACTCTTTGTGAAGTCGGTGAGAAACCAAGCGATTCTTGCTCGTGCAGTTTGCTGGGTGAGTGCTGGCGAAGATACGGGGTTGGAGTAAAAACTGCTGTATATTATGTGTTCTGAGGAGCGTTGAGGTATTGGTTTAGACTGATGTGGTTGACAACAGTATCATCCTGTGCTAAGTGGCCACATCAAAGCCGCTTGGCTGACAGTTTTGAATGAGGCTGAGAAAACAGAGGCCTGTTTCTGATTTTCATTTGGGCCAAAATATTTTTTTATTTTACAGATAGAATTTTTGGGAACCTTTTTTTTTTCTTCAAAATTTGTTTTTAATGTACTAAATTCCTGGATTATAAATCATATTAAGTCGATAATAGCGGGCTCTTTGTGCTTTGCACTGAATGGGTCTTTTTTCCCTTAGTAAGATTGCTCTATTTGACCTGCACTCAATGTATTATATAGCTTATTCTTGCCCCCTTAATGGTTTATATTTCCCTCCCCGACAGGAACACTCACATCACTGTCCTCTCCAGAAATAGCCGTAACCGCGCAGTGCTGGATCTGCGCGTGTGGATCCAGATCTGGCCGAGGCACCACAAGAAAAGCAAACCCGGGTTATTCCAGAATCAAACGAGACGGAACACCTGAGCAGAACGCCTCTGTTTTTAAATACCGCAGGTTTAGCCAACAGATAGCATTGAGTTTGGTCTGCGGGGCTCATCGCTCCAGCCCGCACAATTTGAGATCACTTTGCCGAGCGCAGCAAGGCAGCGGCGGAGTTATGTGACACGCGGTTGTGAGCGCGAGCGGCCCGACAGAGATCCGCAGCAGCGATGTTAACGGTGATTTGACTGAAATGAGCGAGAGAGAGAGAGAAAAAAACACAACCACCTGAGATATTGAGATTCCTTTCGCGCAGTTGACTTTGTAACACGATAAAGTGCCAAAGCTGCCAGTTTCTGTCAAAACATTTCACAGGCCTGACACGGCAGGAGCTGTGTGTTTTCAGGCAAAAGTGCTGTGACGGTTGTCTGCATTTCACACATTTTTCATTCACAGCTCGGCCGGTGCCAGCGCGATGTTTCCCAACTGTTGTGGTTTGCATTGTTGGCGCTGGACGGTCAGCTTCAGAAATCTTGTTATTTTACACCACAAATATTATGCACGGACACGCACAAATATCATTCGGTTTGTCACATGCAACTTTCTCTCGCTGCGATCATCCTTAATTTCTTTGTGCCCCCCTCATGCACGTTAATGTGCGCACACATACAGTATACACACACACACAAAGACAGAGTAATTAGCTGGCATTCCTGCCTTCCCTGTTCAAACGGCCTGGCTGTCCAGATGCCTCTCTGGACTCTACTCTGAGCTCTCAGCTTTACCTTTGATGACTCCATTAAGAGCCTCACTTTCATGCTCTGTGTGTGTGTGTGTGTGTGTGTGTGTGTGTCACAGGGTTAGGGGTGAGTGAGTGAGTGAGAGAGAGAGAGAGAGTACGGAGGAGAGCAGGAACATAAGGTAGGTGTGCGTGTGTGTGTGTGTGTGTGTGTGTGTGTGTGTGTGTGTGTGTGTGTGTGTGTGTGTGTGTGTGTGTGTGTGTGTGTGTGTGTGTGTGTGTGTGTGTGTGTGTTTGGGCTGGGGGTTCCTGAAGCACATGGTGTCTGTATGGCTGCAGCAGCCCTGGATGTTATCTGTCACAGATGCTATTCTTCACCTCCCACTGCTTTACTGGCCATGAATTCTGCCTTTGCACATACACCAGACTAACACCGAAATGACACTTTGAGTATTAGGCTTCCTGTGCGTTTTTTTTTTTTGTTTTGTTTTAGCACAGTTACCGGTAAGGAAATACAAAAAGAAAAAGTATGCTGTAATACTTTTAAGACTTGTCTTGCTTGGTGTACTAAAAGAAGTTTCTAAAGGACTTGAGCTGCTGCTATTATTTTTTGGATCAATTGGACAGTCTGCTAAATGTTAAAGTAGTAATGAAAAATGTCCATTGCAGGATACCACAGCTCGAGGTGACGTGTTCAAATGTTGTTGTTTTGTCTGAACAACAGTCAGGAAACCAGAGTTATGCAATTTACAATGCTATAAAACACTGAAATAAACAAATCTGCAGATTAGAGTCCGTTGATTTCGTGTTAAACAAACATTAAATAAAACTTCCTCGACATAAAGTTTGCATGCATTAGGAAGTTGTCACTGCCGAGACCAATTTACAGTATAAAGAGTTGTGCCACAGGCAGACGAAGCTTCAAAGGAAATGGAGAAAACCCAAAACATCCTTCTGATTATGCTTGGATTAAAGCGATTAAACTACACAATGTTTTTCTGAGTTAACAATTAACATTGATTTGTTTTTGTCGTTTTAGCTTTTTTTCTTTCCCTTAACAATGAAATCATCGCTACAACAAAACGGCACTGGCTCCGAGTTTTGCCGACATTACGCAACTTTACGACATTAAGCCATTAAGGAGATGAGTGTGCTGCTGACATGGCAAATACTACAGTTTCCAGTTCTTAACTGTCAGTGATGCTAACAACTTTCCCATCACTGTTTACTCCAGAGTGAACATTGCTGTGATTCTGTTTTGCAGTTTGTTTGTCAAATGTAATGACTTGTTATTTAGACATCAACAAACCGTTGGATTAGTGTCAGGACATCCCCGAGATGAGCCGAGAGCCGGCCTGAATGGGCAGCGTGTTTGCGTTGCGTGCAGTAAATACCTCTCCTCTCTCCTCTGATTCACACCGAAGCTTGATAGTTGTTTAGAGATCTGCTTTATTACTGAGAACTGGTTAAATGTCAGAGTATCTCCTCCCGTTCTTTCTCTTTCTCGCCCTCTCTGCCCAGGATATGCATCACTGTGCTCTGCGAGAATCCTCCACATGACATAAACAGTGGAGGAAAAAAAGGGGCCGTCCATCAAATCAAAGATGGCCAACTTAAGATTGCGGATAGTTATCGACTCTTGATGTCTGGAGCCATTTTCTCTTCACAGAGCCGGAGCGCTCCAAAGCGGCAGAGGATCTTACAGCAACATGATTTGCTGCTGAAAGACTTTTGTTTAAGGTGGTGCCTGACTGGTGGGGTTTGTGGCGGGGGCTTCCTCGGTCTGCCGGCAGAAATCTGGCTCCCATTTCTAGTCTTGTTGTAGCTGACACATTAATGGACAGGCGAGCGAATTGATGGGAAAATATCAAGTGGCGACGACAGGAAATATGTAAACAGTGATGGAAAAATGAGACAGATCCTGTCGGGGTTTTTTTCCTCAGCGACTCTTGGCAATGAGACAGAGCTTTAGAAAGTCTAAAAAAACTGCACGTTAGCAGTGAAGAAACATCTTCAACAAATATTTTTGATGGGAAACTGTACATGGTTGTTCTCATTTCTTGCGGCGTGTGTGTGTATTTCTAACGCATCCAAATCATGAACACACGCATGCGCTATATGACCCTGTATGGGTTGTAATGGGGGTCAGAGGGCACGTATTCATCTGGACCTGTACATCCTCACACTCACCCCTGTGTGTAAGATGCTGATGAGGGAGGGCAGGGAGAGGTGACAGAGTTACTTTAATGGTTCTATATGATGCAAGTTCTCAGTTCTAAATGGAACGTTTATTCAAAATAACTTGTAGACCCTCAGTTGAAATAAACTCGGTAGTCATGAGACTAAAATGCCAAAGTTCAATGAGCCCTGCCAGAGAAGTTGTTGCGTAACGATTCAAATTGGAGCCTCTGAAAGTCTCAAAAGTTTCAGACTATGTCTCATTTCTATTTTAAAGACAACAAGTTTTCAATTTCTATGGCAGGACAATTTAGAAATGCTTCCTAACTTGCATCATCTGTTTCAGGGTGTAACCAGCACCTCATCACATGTAAGTTTTCACACTGCAAAGAGTCTCTGCGCTCTAGACTTTTAACGGCCTGATTTCTGGGACTGGCGTTAAGTTTTGTCCCACACCGAGCATTTCACACTCAAGGCATCGAGGATTATGCATTAACTTACGTGAAGGGCCATCACGCTTCCAGTAAATACCAATAAATGGTTTGTTAATCTTTCTTTTAAGTTTGCAATACCTTATCTGTGCTTTGGCTTGGTTCTTCTTCCCATAAGTGATTTTTAAATGTATAGAGCAAAGCTTTCTGTCATTTGCAGTAAAACAATTTTTTTTCTTATGTAAGATTATAAATATTATGCAATGTTTCTGCAGGTCATAAACAGTGTTTGCTTGGTAGATTCCAGTAAAGGGAGGCAGGAATCAGAGCTGACATGATTTGATCCAGACTCTGGATGTTAAGCTGCAGTTCAGATATTCAGAAAATATCAGCATGAAGACTGTATGTAATAAAAAAAAATCTTTAATCTGAATTCATCAAAGATGCTTGTCCATACAGGGAAGATTGTAGCTTATAAGATGAATGGTTTTCTGTGATTCCTGTTTAGCGGGACTACCTCCTGTTTGTTTCAACCATAAGCAAAATTAACGATAGTGTAGTCAGACGGAAGGTCAGGAGGGAAGGTAGTATGTGCTAGTATACAGCTGAACGTAAGTGTTGATGTTAAACTTGACTCTGGCAGCTTCAGGAGTACTCGATGATAGTTTCAGTATATCCTGAACAAGCTTGTGCAGTGACACTTGCACACAACTTTTTTTTTTTTTTTATTTACGGCCGGTGGAGAGAGGGGCAGGAGACCATGAAGATGTCAGAGTAACTTTGAATAAAGAAGCAACGCTGACACTAACCTCTGGTGCATCCAGAAACTCCTCATAACTCTCTTTTATGGGCCACACTGTTACCTTTTCCCACGAGAACCCTAAACAGGCTCATCGAGAAAACAAGGGGGAAACGGGGGACAGTGAGGCTGAAAAGTAAAGATATGCAGAAATAGGAGAAAGATGGGGACTATTTTAAGATGGGGAAAAAATGATGTTAGATTTTATTTTCTTTTTAAAATTCTGCTGAGTCACTGGAGGTTTGTAGAGGCAGAGGAGAAAGATGAAAAAAAGTGGTTGTGGCTTTGAAGACGTAATTTAGATGTTATATGTATTAAAAAGACAAAGTGACTGATCAAGGGAAATTTTTTTTTGTTCAAATAGCCCAATTTTCTCAAAATGTGGAGAAAAAATTGCCAGCAGAGTGAAATAATCTTAATATTTCCAATGCAAATCAAATTTTTCCCCCCTACATTTTACAGAATTGAGGAAAATTTGTCTGTAATTTAGAGCAGAGATTATTTCATCTTGTTTCGAGATACTGGCACACAAACATTTTGGAAAGAGGTTGAAACCATGTTACTGAACTTGTCGGATTTATGTCTCTTGTTTTACAACATAATAGACTTTTATGACTCAATAATAGGTGTGAGCGCTTTGAATGGAGAGAATATGTTCTCTCCAGCAGAATATTCCACACCTAAAGGATTAAACCTGAAATGAATTCTACAACGTTCAAGAATGCAAAAGTTTAGCTGAATCACATAGCAAGCTCTGGCAGAACAACAGAAGCGCCAGAAGTGATGCACTATGTGTTGTGTTGACCTTTCCATTAACAAAGCTTCCTGACTTGGGTCAATAGGTAGAGGTCAAACCAGAGGGGGCAGACCTGTGTAATTAGCCTGGACATGGAAAACCTGCACTAAATCAGAATAATGTCCCGTGTATTAGACTATCCATAAATTGTGGTGCGTTACATTCGTTCATGTCAGTTGGTAATGTGTCTGCTGTGATTAATGTTAACAATAAGTATGTGTGGCAGCTTTTACAATCCGGGTGGCCGGATCGAGAATCAAAGCTCTGACTGTAGTCAAGTTGGCACCATTCGGTGCTAATTGAGCTGCACACCACCACAAGTCTGTGGTGCAACTGCAAACACATGTCCGTTTGTTTGTATAAAACAAGATGCGGCAGACTGTGGACAATGCAGAGGAGAGAAGACAAGGACGGTGTTGTTGCTTTCGGTCGGCGGCGGGATCGGCGCTAATCGCACGGCAGCCCGGCGGGATTTCCATGTTCAGGGCGTATGAGGTGGAGGTGGCTTGACGGCGGCTGGTCACGTGAGCGCGAGCAAACAAACACTGACACGCACTAGTGAGCGCATATTCGTACGTATGCGCGCCCCCCCTTCCCCCGACACCATGATTAGAAAGGCTCGGCTGCGGAGGAGAGCCCCGACCCCAGAGCTGGACCTAAAACTTCTCCGTCACCTCTGACACCATCTAATGACACTCATTTGCAATCTGACCTCCTGAACATTACCAGACTACTAGAGCATGACAACTGCACTGAAGACTGCTCCCTCACTTTTTATTTTTCAATTTAATGCTTTCCTAAAAGGAGACGTCCCTTTGTGACAGTGACCTCTTGGGTCAAACTGTAGATATGCAAAACTTGCGTTTACACTGACACACTGAAGCAATTAATGTGACCCGCGTTATGGAGGCATATTACTGTGCATGGTGTTACGTGTAATGGGTTTTGCAAGCTGGCTTTGCGTCATCTCAAAAGAGCCATGTGTCTCTGATAAGCACATTAAGGCCAGAAACCTGCCACGATCACAGAACTAATTTGTCCGAGTCTGTGTGCAGCTTTTTCAAGCAGTTTTATCACTTCTAATCCCATACAGTATAAATAAACAGCGGTTATAATCTGTAGCGATGAAGAAGCAAAAACTCCAGAGCTGGAATGGTCGCATTGTCTAGTATGTCAAAAACCAGATCCATGTTCTCAGTTAAGGGCAGGAGAATGTAATTATGTTCTGGTTGGTTAAGTTTGAAGGGTACACTTTGTTCTCTGCTGATTTTTTTTTTTTTTTGTCAAAGTGCATGCAAAATAGCAGAAGGTGGTGCATTAGCATACACCCTGCTACACATGCAAGCCTGTGCACAGGTGCAAATACAATAACCGCACAACATAGAGATTTAGGTTGATGGTGTGCAGACGCACACGTGATTTAATCATTATTTCATTGCAGCCAGATCTCTCCAGTTTATCACCAAATTTCCTCCCTTTGGCGTTTAATCTGAAACACATTTTACATCTGCACTCGCTATCAGGTTGAAGTGGCTTGATGAAATGTCTACTAAATATGCTGCCAGGGCAGACTACGGCCTGAGAGGTTTGGCTTCCATTGCCAAGTTCTTATATTAAAGATTTTTTTTTTTTTTCTCTCGAAAGATTCTTACCTTATTTCCCACAACAGTCAAGTGGCAAGAGCTGTTGAAATTGATGGATTGTGCCTCTAATGCCATGACCTGATGCCATTATAGCTAGTGACACGTTGCACCCTAATGGTTGAACTCTTTATGTGCATGTGTGTAAAAATGTGTGTGTGTGTGTGTGTGTGTGTGTGTGTGTGTGTGTGTGTGTGTGTGTGTGTGTGTCAAGATAGGACTGCAGGCGAAGGGGAGGGAGGAAGAGACGCTAATTGAAATTCCTTCAGCCATGTCTGGCAGAGCCTTGGTGTCTGAGTGGCACATAGACACACACACGCGTACGCACACACAGACACACATATTCACACTGGCCCTGGCCCTAATAAAAGTGGGCTTTGCCATATGGAGGCCATGTGCAAGACTGGCCTCTCTGTGCTCAAGTGTGTGTGTGTGTGTGTGTGTGTGTGTGTGTGTGTGTGTGTGTGTACGCTCTCAGCAGGAGAGGCTTGTACAGCACAAGACAGAACAGATGCATACGAACCCACGACATGTGTCCGAAGGTGCCTGAGTGATAAAGGTCCATTGATGAGGACACGCCTGTGACGTGCGGGGACAGATTCAAACACCGGCAGTGGACATGAAGCAGCAAGAGCCCTTTGTATGATCTTTAAAAAATTAATTCCCATTTCTGGACGTCACCCATCTAATTCTGTGAACTGGCAGGGAAACTCTGGGCAGGTAAATGTGGGAGTAATGTTCTGTTCTCCCTCAACCACTACTGTCAACGTGCCCTGAGGCGATGCAGCTACTCCGAGCTGCTCTGAGGCCAGAAAACTGTGGCAGTCCTGGAGAACTTCCAGATGTGTTTAACCAAAAGATAAAGATGTGGACTACAGAATGATAACAGCTGATTTTCTGTTCTGGATCAGTTGTAAATGATTTTGATGGCCCTTGCAAGTCCTTAAAAGTATTTCTATTTGTTAGTGAACAGATTGGAGGTTTGCAAGCTACTGTACAGCGTGCACTGCAGTACGGCTCAGTCTTAAACGAAGCTTTTGCCTTCTTACCCTGATGCTTGTTAAAAGCGTGCACCGTCAGTCCTGTTAAGGTACAGCAGGTCAAGGTGCTTTAAAGGTACCAGTGGTGGAGGACTAAGCTTTAGGGTCCACTCAGCGTGAAAGAGCGTAACTATGTGAATGTGAGGCTGAGCGGTGCCGACAAAAGAGCGTGTGTGCCGAGTGACCCTTCTCAAGATAAATAAAGGTTAAAATCCTATTTCACAACCCGCAGAATGCAGGGCCAGGAGAAAAAAAAAACACGAATCGTATGCTTATTACTTAATATCTGAGTCAGTATAACCTCATGCTTAGCATATGCCCACCACTATTATAGCTCTAGCACAATAGCAGCAGGAGTACGTCTACTTGTCATTCTCCCCAGGGGTTTGGTAATAGCTGTGTTTTAGATATTTCCTCAAAGAGGAAGAACCTTCTCTGGGCAATTTCTAATTGGTTCCAGCGGATCATCTCTCTTTTTTTTTTTATCTGCCATGGCTTACTCATTTTGTTTTCTCTCCTCCTCTCCTCTCCTCTCTTCTCCTGTGCTTCTACCGTCATGCTGTCTGTTCTTAAACTCTGTAGTATGGCAAAAATGCCTGCCTCGGCTATGTTATTTGTTCTTTTGCCCAGTCACCTGTCTTAAAGTGCACGGTTGCCTGTGGGAGGTAGAACCATCACTCTCAACAGATAAACACGTGAGACGGAGTGGAAGAGGACGAGTGCATCTTTTGCCACAGGCACTGACAGATATGGGTACAAATTGCAAACTCATTGAAGTGGACCTCCTCTTGTATTCGGCTGCTCTCCTATTAGTTTTAAGTGAAACCAAAAAGGCTGAGAGGACACAAAGTGGCTCATTACTCATATAACCTGCTTTCCCATTCTGTTAAGTTTCTGATTAAAATGTAAAGAACAAATGAAACGCATTCAGAAACATAACAAAGTTGACTTACTGTATGGATCATCCTCACTTTTGGTGCCATTGACTGTTCCTCTCTTGTCAATGCGAAGGAAGAATTTCTGGTAGGAGAACAGTTTCCTCTGGCGCACATCTCCCTGTAGATGGTTGTAGCTGCTCCGCACGTGGCGCCCGACGACCGTGGCGGAGGACGATGATACGTTGGTCGCCCGTGGCAACCTCGCAGAGGACGCGTGCAGAGGTGCGGGTGACGAGGAGGGCGGCGGGCGTGGGATGAAGGAGTGAGGAGGAGTCCCTCGCGGTGCATTGTGGTCCTTTCCGGCGTCCGACGGCGACAAAGTGGACAGGGGCGAGGACGAGGAGGGTCCGAGCAGGAGAAGCAGGAGGAGGAAGGTGAGGGAGAGGAGGAGTGAAGGAGGTCTGCAGCAGGGGCAGGAGGAGAACCAGGCGACCGGTGCACCTTGTGTCACTGTCCATCTACACATGGTAGTGGAGCTGGGAGAGCTGTGGAGGTGCTCAGGGGCTGGGGCATGCTGAGCTGGGTGCAGGGAGAGGGAACGAGAGTGGGAGAAACTCCCCCGACCGGTCGAAATACACCTCCTCTGTCTGGGGGCCCAGAGCCTCACTGGGACTGTGGTATTCAGAAACCTGTAGAACGGCTGGGTAGGAGACCTGTCAGGAGTGCAGTAGATGTGATCAGAGGTCGCTGGTGGCAGACCTAGAGGTTGTCAGTAAAGTTAATGGGGATGGATGCAAGTCGCTGGTGGTTGGGGAAGCCCGCACTGTTGTGGCTGACTCTGCTGTAGTCCCCCGGTGCTGTTTATTCCTCAGAAGCGCCACAGGAATGCGTCAACATCCATAACTCAGATCACCTCGCAACGGGAACGACCGGTGGCTTGCCTCTTAAGACCTCTCGCCTCCTCCTCCTCCTCCTTCTCCTCCCAAGACTGCCGCTTTTTGCTCCTGGTTGCTCACAAGCACACATGCACACACACACACTCAAAATCACTTTTTTAAAAAAAAAGTTTGAATGCACACCTACACGTCCAAAGCTACGCACTGTGACAATATCAGTTCATTCATGTATGCGATTAAAATCTACTCCACACACATGTCCCAGACATTTGCCTCCTCCAGTCCAGGGAGTTGGGGAACAGGAAAGCAGAGAGAGGTCTGGATAAAAGATGCCAAAGTACAAAATGAATAAATAAAAACAGGAAGTCAAAAAAAAAAATTAATGCTGCTTCTCATAAAATGTCCAGAGAAATCCACACAAGAAGGGGGCCGCAAAAAGAGTCCAGACTTTCTTCAGTTCTTCCCTCTCTCTCTTTGTTTCTCTCTCTTTTGTCGGAGCTGGTTTGAAGCCACTTGAGTGTGTAACTGAGCCCGGGAGCTCTCGTCTTTCTGCCGTCTCTTGTTGTGCGTCTGTCAGTGAGCTGAGCTCCCTATCGCTCTCCTCTGTCCTTGCCTCTCGGAGTCTGAGCGCCGGAGCAGTGCGCTGCCTGTCTTCTTTCCTCCCGTGTGAGCTCCCTCTCCTTTGGCCCCCTCCCTCTTTCCTTTGCCTCTCCCTCCCTCCTATCTCTATCAGAGGTGCTCTCTCTGGTTATCTGGAGTTTCTCTGAGGTGACCGAATCTTGTCTTTCCTTTCACCTTATTTATCTGCTGCAGTTCGCCAGATGTCATCTCTTAGTGTAATTGGATGTCTGTGAAAACCACTCGGGCTTTGAAGGGCTGTGCGCATTTATGTGTGCGTGCATGTGTGTCTGCACATGTACATGTGTGTTTGCGTGCAGGGGGCACACACACACACACACACACACTGTCCCACCCCGTTTTCTCTTTCCCTCCCTCTCCCTTATTTGTCTGTCTCCACCCCTTTCCAGACCAAACCCCACCAGTTGAGCAGAGCAGGTCCAAAGGAAGGAAGGAAAGTCTTTCCTTCATCTCTCTCTCCTTTTGCTGTGCTGTCGTTCTGATCTCTTGTCCTCTTGATTAGTGCTGGCTGTTTTCAACTCTAGTGCTGATAAGATGCATGAATTTTGGTACTTTTGCTACCGATAGAATACTACTGAAACACACAGAACATTTACAAAATACCTTGTTGATATAACAAAGTAAAGAAAAGTTCTGAATTGTTCAATCTTGTCGAAGCTGGAGCAGCAACTCAAGAAAGTGTCTAAATATAATAGTCTAATACTTAGACTAAAATGCATTTTAAATCAGGAAAGAAGAAGAGCAATTAAATTCAAGAACACTTTGGGTTTTTTTTTAAATACACCAGGATACATTATGAGTAACAAAGCTTTCATGCTATAGTCTGTGCCACTGTTTCAGTCAACATGTGACTAAAATAAATGACAGTGAGTTCATTCTCTGAATAATAGTGGAAGCATTAGGTCAGGCAGAGGGCTGAAGACACACCTATATCTGGTGATTAGCATCATTTCAGGTGCAGTCGTATCCCTGCAGGTGTACAACATGAGCATTTTAAGCAGACATGTATGAATACAACCCATCTGATATTTCTGTGCCGACGCCGGCCGCTGCCACCCCCTCCCTCCTCAGCCTTTAGTGTTGTTTATTTAACTAAGATTTGTTTTTAAGGAGAATTCAGTCTCTCAGCAGAATCCTCGTCGCTGCGGAGCCCTTTCCACCAACTCTAACGTTATAACCATATAAACTGTCAGTTCAATTTTGGAAGTGTCTCTAAATGACTAACAGTCAAATAAACAACATTCCTGTCTCTCTTTTTTTTTCAGTGGAACAGTTTGTGATAACCAAACACTAAATCAGCTAATTTCCTTGATTGCTGTCAGCCGCCTTCTCTGTTAGAAGGGATGCTCATCAGTGAAACTGCCGTCTGTAGTGTAAAGATGGAGTGAAAAAACAAACATGCATGATGCATGATTGCCTTACCTAAAACTTTCTCATTTTATGTGAAGATGCACAGAGCAGTTTTGAGCTGAGTCAAGCCCCTCTCGGCCGTTTCAACAGATACTATCTCGATTTCTCTACCTGGATCATTAGAGCTTAGTCTCTGGGCAAACATCTATCTGCGTTTGGATGAAAGAAGGTATATCTTGCATGCTTTGACTGTGTTGCACCTTTCAAGAATCCAGGTCTGCTGTCTGGTTTCAGCATTGTTTAATTTCCTTTTCACATTGTCAGACAACAGCCATGTCTCCGTTGCTGCCTCTCCTCTCCCAGTTTCTCAGTTGTTACTGGAACGTCTGAAAAAGTATGCTGCAGACAGAATTGAGTTATGATGTTTGACGGCGTTTCTTATTTCCTCGTTGTGAATCCCCCCCGTGCTTTAGTAGTTTTGGATTTTCAAACAGCTCTTTCTGGGGATGCATCAGCGGCACAGAAAAAAATCATATAAAACGAGAGTGACATGTAAACCTGCAGTCAGCCTGCATTTCCGCTGGTTAAATGAGATTTTACAGACGTTGGCTGCTGCCAACAAACTGCCGTTCAGGTCAGATTCACAGCCTGCTATTTCCCTCCCAGGGCTTAACTTTGCAGATGGCAAAGATTGATTTGATGGGTCGTACTGGTAAAAAACAACTATAATAAGCATTATATTCACACTTAACTGAAGTAGCTGGCAAAAGGTAAAAAAAAAAGTCTGCTCACATGTGAATATTTCTTCTGAGATTAAAGGTTTCTCGAGCACTTAAAGCTAGGACTGCAAGGAGTGTTTGTTTTATCATTATACCACGTATTCTCTTGGTGAATCTGTGAATCAAGATGGCAGAAAATAGTGAAAAATGTCTGTTACAATTTTCTTATGCTGAAGATAATGTCTTGATGTTGCCAGTTTTGTCTGACCCAGTGACATTTGGCACTTTTTCATGGAAAAATGACTTAAACCATCAGTCGAGTATCAAAAATGTTGCGTTACAGTAGACACACAATAGGTTTGTGTATTCAGGTACCACAGGACCATTTACATGTCAACACCTGCTGACAGAGTTCAGCACCACGGACAGTACTTTACGACGTGGTTCTTCAACATGCCGCATGTTGAAAGAGCCTCACCTTAGACATCGTAAATTTTTCTTAGTGTCCTGCCAAGATATTTGAAATTTTTTATACTGAGTCTGGTGTGAGGCGGTCGTGCACAATACATGTGCAGACATGATCCCCTCTGAAGAGGAGGGAGCTAGCCATGTTGCTCCACTGTGAGGCACGAATGCATCATCAACAGGTGGTGTTTTAGGTGTGACTGGATTTTAGGTTATTCTTGTAGAATAGAAAATCAGTTGACTGACACAAAAATAATCAGTCGCTGGATTTTCAACTGATAGTTGAGATTTGAAGATAGATGTTTCTTGTTAATGAGGATAAATTATGTTATGATGGGATAAAACAAGTGATTTGAATACGTTAACTTGGGTTCTGGAAGTCATTTTGACTTTAAACTGGGTGTCGAGGATAGTGTTGATTGCAGAGGCTCATATATTGATCATACTTTGCTAGCACTGGCTATGTAAATGAATAAATGGGAACTTTGCAAAGCAATAAAACAGGACACTTACAGGGAAAGAACAGAGGAGTGAGAAGAAGAGACAGAAAAATGCCAAGAGATAGAGTGAGAGGGAGAAAGAGAGAAAAAACATCTGGTCAGTGGGTCTGTGGCTTGAGTTTGGGGTGTAGAATGACAACACACACAACACACACCCACACACATGCACAAACACACAAACAGATACACATGGTATGTATGTGACCCTTCTTCTGTTGCACTGAAATGTTGAAACCTATTTAATCATTGCTGCGCTGCGCCAGTACGCACGGATCACTATTGCAGTAATTATCAGTTACTGATCAATTACTGACGGATCTCTTCATTGCCTCGCCCCGCAGTCTTGTTGTTCTGTGTAACCGTCCTAACAAGACTCAGATGTTGGAAGTCAGTCGTCCATGAGGGAAAAAATGTTTCGTCACACCAGAAAACAATTTGTTGGATGCAGTGAAGCACCACATATTGGGTTTTTCTCTCTCTCTCTCTCTCTCTGAACTACTTAGGAAGGCTGTAGGGGCTTCCCTCTCTTGGGGAAAGGGTTGTCATTCAAATAGTGTTTGCTTTACGTTAAATAACCCACAATTTTAAAAAGACATTTTTATTATCCTCTGCAGATAGATGAAAGATAACATGATTCAAAAGGTTTCACTTAAGTATACAAAGATAAGTTGACTTGCTGCAATTACGTGGACACTAATACATGTAATTTTTTTTTTTTTTTTTTTAGGTTTCTTGCATTTGGGTGATGATGATCCATGATCCACAAGTTGTGCCCCTCTAATGATGAATGCAATATTTCTGCGGCCACATTTCTCAAAATCTTTTTTTCCCCCCCTTGTAGGAAAGAAATGAGTCAGTCTCATTGTCTCGTGGTTTTGGCTTAAACTGCCGTTGCAATCTGAGGCCAGGCTTCAAAGTCCCGCAGAATTGAAGTGCTGATCCAGGGTCAGCACCCAAAACAAATGGCTCAGAGCTGCACTGATTTTCAGATCAGTAAACACTAGCGGCTTTGCGGATCCCCGGCCTCGATGAGTGGACACTCTGGTCCCCTCTGGCTCTGCTGGTCATGCCTTGGATAAGTCTTGATTGCTCATGTCTAGAACGGGAACGCCATTAGGGACCAGCAGTTTGGCTCAGTGATACTAATTGTTTCATTGCGGTCGAGCCTGGTGGCTTTGAACACATTATGGTCTTCAAACCAGCCCTGGAGAAATGGCCCTGGCAGTTAACTTTAATTACAGACACATTAAAGCACTTGGAGAAAAAAAGGAGCTCTTACTATAAGCTATCTTAGAGATACACTCCACTTAAGGTCAAGCTGCCGAACAGATAATTCTCAGTGGATTCAAACCATCGATGACTATACAAAGCAGTCTGATTACAATCTGTTTTGCTTTTTTTATTTGAAGCATACAAATTACACATGATTTTTGTTTCCCTTCCCACTGAGTGCATCATTTAATTTTTTTTATCATCCACTTGAATGTCCCATATGCACTTGAAACATACGCAGAGCAGCATTAACTGCAGCAATAAGGGAAACCTGAGTAAACGCCTCCTCAGAAGGTACGCCAGACTCCCGAGCAAAGAGACAGGACTTTGACGTAGCGTAAACAAAGATGTTCTGAGACGGTGACATAGAACAATAAGACCGGTGCTTTGGTTTAAGGGGGTTTTATGATTTACTCACCACAGTATTTCTCATGGGCTCCTCATGCTGCCATGCTGAGGAGCAGGTTTATAATCATGAACAAGTCTCTCCTTCAGCTACAAAGCAACACATAAAAAGTGTCCTCAAGTAACAATTGTCACATTAGAAAGTCCTGATGATCTGGTTTCTGTCATTCAGGGGAATGTTTTATTGTTTGAAAAATTAAATTATGCAACACCATACGAGCCACGCACAAGCGTCTTCTTGTGGTGTTGGCATTCATCTGCGAGGTTTGATCCACATGATTATTGGATAAAGACATCACAATGTCTTAATAAATGCACCCGTGAAGGTCGGAAGACCAAGGGGTCATTACCACTGCACAGCAATAACAACAACAACACAGAGAGCAGTCTGGTGTGGGTGCTGCTTTTCTTCTTCATCCACAACTGTTGACTAAAATCGACAGTGAGGGGGAATAGTTTATGTCTTAGGGCCGTGTAGAAAATTATGACTCATTATGAAGTCATAACGGAGCTAATTATACATTTGAAGGAAAGTGCTGCCATATTTTTATTTTTTTTTTAGACACCAAACTTTGCATCTGTGAAGCAGGCATAACCCGCCTGCATCTGCCTTACAGATATCCATACACCAAGCGCACCAATGCCATAAGGAGCCATACAGTCAAATAAACAACACTCAAACATAAACTTCACAGAGCAGGGGGTGTTGATTTTAATAATGGCTTTGGACCTCCTCGATCGGAAGTGTTTTTCGCTTCTTGTGTGTGTTGGCTCACAATGAACGAACGATGATCATTACTTGATGATTGCGCACTGTGGAATTACTGTCAGTGGAAACGGCGCCAACAAGGCAAGTCATCGAATTTGACCTGATTAAACTGGCCCTTGTTTCTGAGGTCAAACTCTCGCTAAGAGTATAGCCCGTACTGCATCAGGGTCAAGTTTTACATCTGACATCCCAGAACCGCATCGGATCCGTCTGCAGCCAGTTTCATACTTAATTTGTCAACCGCTGGCTCAGATTACAGTTTCCCCATATCAGGTGGTGCCGGTTCTTCGATTGAGTTTACATTTTGAAATGTAAACCTAAAGTTTTGAAATGTTGCCCAATGTGCCGCTGTCAGCTTCTTCTAATGGTGCTTCTGCGAGTGGAGATAGCTTTTGTATTTCAATAATGTCAGCTACGTGGAAGTAATTACTGCACGTCCTGTGCAGGAGACTGGAAAAGTAGGAATGTTAAACACCGCTGCCACTGGAATGCTAATTCTCGTGATAAATTTGCCACGGTAATGAATTACATTTGACCAAAGCGATGCTCGTTTCCATCACTCGAGTGGATGTTAACTTACTGGCAGCAACCTTAGTGTCGGTGAAATGAACTCGCTGGCCCGGAGAGCTCCTGTCAGATCCGTGAATGATATCCATTTTCTCCACGTGTAGCCTCCTTCACCGTCAGGTGCTGGAAAAGTTCTCATCAGCTGAAAAGAGTAGTTTGAGTCAAGGTCACGTTATCTTTACTTTTATTTTACAGTTGTAAAACTGTACCATAAAGGGAAAGTCTGTTTGCTCATTTAGGGACATAAAGATGTTAACATCTCTAATTGCATAGCACACATTTGTCGTCATTATCTCATTGTATTTTGTGTAATTATTCTCTTAGACCTTACTTCATGTCCCCTTATGTAGCATTCAAGTGCTGTTTAAATATATGATAAGTGGTTTATATTTATATAGATATAAATGTAGAACTGCTCTTATGGAAACCCAGAAGTTGAGATCTGAAGTACATAATGAGGACAATGTAATAAAACACAGGTGATACAATATAAACTATGTATCTATAGGACAAATACTGTACATTAATAAACACTTTAAAATATCCTTATCGTTAATAATAGTGTCAAATAATTTCTTTAATGTTAATATAATCAAGTGTAGTAGTGGGACTTGTTTACAACATTTGACATTAGAAAATAAAAGCAAAATAAAAATGAATATGTTTCTACTAAAATTTGGAATAAAATCTCCCATCTGATGGATTAAGTCCACCATGTAACTAATTGAATTTCGCATCCATCCAATAATGCTGTTTGGGCAAAGCTCAGCAGAGGTGCATGGCCTTCACTGAAATATTGATGTCGGGACTGGGAGTGTTGGTTCCGGGTGAATAATGCAACAGGTGGATTAGTTCTGGTTTCAGAGAAAGCGAGCGGATGGATGAATTAATGATTACAGCTGCTTCCATCCGGCTTCTTGGACGCATTAAAGCCCTTCCTCCAAAAAAAAGGAAAAGAGAAGATGAGAACATGTTGATCACAAAAATCTGTATTCACTTGAACATCACAGAAATCACAAACCCATACCATTATTTTTGCAGCAACTCTTCTGTAACTATATGTACCCTAGTTTTGTAGGTTTAAATTAACTGTTATTTGATGGCATATGTAACTGTGAAACGACAGGCCAGGCGAGTAAAGTAATATGGACAACTCATGATGAAAGATTATGGTCAGTATCCAATTCTTAAATCTGTCCTAGTGGTAATTTGCAGCAATGCATTTAACAGACTTGAGTAAGCACTTCTCAGGAGAAGTTTGACACTCAACATAAACTGGCACATCTGTCACAGTCCAGACACGTATGGATTTTAAGAAGACACAAAAAGTAAAAAGGGTTGCATGAGGTGGGGGGAGAGAGGAAGGAGGGGAATGGCCGAGGTAAAAGGCTTTGATGATTGATGATTCTCATTGCCCTCTTGTTTATTTCACCGGGCGGGAAGTTGAAAGCAGAGCAGGCCTGCGATCAATCAGTGGTCATCATCAAAAGAAGGGGATAGGTGCCAGAACCAATCAAATGCCGGTTCATTAGAAAGCAGGACAAAGGTGCGAGAGGCAGTCATGTCTGAAGGCAGGCGAGCAGATGAGGGGTGTTTGTCATGTCCCTGGGGGTCTTAGTCCAGATTTAAATATTTTGATGACTAACTAGATGGATTGTCTTAATTATAAAGAAGACTCCACCTGCACTTGCTTTTACGTTGCTTCCATAAACGCGTCCAGTGCTATATTTGTGCCACAGTAACCAAAATCCAGTCGTGAAATCCTCTGTGGGCGAAAACGCCTACGAGGTGACTGCCATGACGTGCAGGATTGCGTCAGGCGGGGGGTAAAATGGAGGCCAGGTGTGCGTGTGTGTGTGTGTGTGTGTGTGTGTGTGTGTGTGTGTGAGAGAGCAGAGAGTTGAGGATTATTTGGCCAAAATGCTCCCAGACCTTTTCAGCACGAAGACCATCTTGCTGTCGACAACACAGGGAGGCCCCTGGTTTCATTTTTAACGATGCCTTTCAGTTCTCTACCCCGATGTGATGCTGTCACAAGCGCACGTGCGAACCCCCCAACCTCACTCCGCGACACGTAAACACGCTGCCATGCACGCTCTTACACACATTTGCATAAAGGTCAGCTGAGGGTGAGAGGTCAGAGGGAAGAGTGAGAAATGGGAAGTGCTGTCATCTCCATCTTAAAGTTATGGCGGATTTTGTAACCTCCCACATCAAACCTTACCGAACACACACACACATACACCAACCCCCCACCACCACTCTTGTCCATTACTTTGGCTGTAGTTGGAACTGGACACCTGTCCTGTTTCATGCACTGAGGGGTGGATTTCAGGTATCAGGTTGAAGTGGGTCAGTAACCCCCCGCCTTTCCTAACCTCTCTGCACGGTGTTCTTGTAGTTGTGTCGTTACGTATATGCACAGCAGGAAAATGTCACTTAGGGCCTTATGATTTCTGCAGATGGAATTTTTTCCATTGAATATTTTGAGGTTTATTCATTTGCCGCCATGACTAGAAACTCTTCAGGTGACACAATGTGGTTAAATTGTAAAACACAGAATTATTTTTCAGAGTAAATTTTACATTTAATGTTTTTTGAATTTATGGTAAAAAACAAACTCTGGAAAAAAAAAAAATTAAACCAGATTTCGTAGGGGCCATTGTCAGTGTAACCCCCCCACAACCCCCCATGCATTAGTGAGGAGAAGAGAGGGCGACTGTAGTTGAAAGGCAATTATGTCTGGTCTCTGATGAGAGAACAAACTCAGGCAGACAAAGCTGTGTGATGTGGTGAAGCCATCCAGCCGTCCCCAGGTACACAGGTAGACAATAGACAGCCATCTCAAAGCCTTGCAAAACATATTCTGTCTAGACATGCTAACAAACCAAAGCAAAAGGGAAAAAAAGTCCATACAGACAAGATGAAGACATACGTTCGTTGATCTGACAAATGCTTTGAAAGTACTTTGAAGCACTTGAAATGCACTTGAATTAACCTGTTAAGTACTTGTCTCAGTTAGGGACACTCCAGTTTAAAGATCAATCTGCAAAGAAAAAAGTTTTTTCAGGTGTCTGGTATTTGAAACCTTTTTTTTGTTCTTCTACTGAGATAGAGAGGAGACTCGGAGCATACTTTGAAGGCATGTTCATATGCATTATGCAAACACTTCAACCCTGGACCACTAACATTAGTTTCTCATGCAGGCAAATGGAGTAAGTGCCCCCAATCACATCAGCTGCACATGTAATTGTCTTATGCTATTGAGCTAGTTAGAATTTAAAGGAATTCTCCCATTTAAATCACTGTTTCAATATTTAGTGGTTACCTTTTAGGTATGGAAATTGGTTCCACGGTCCTGGCAAAATCAGTCAATGAGCAAACTACAAAAGCAAAGTTCTTGTGTCTCGTAAATAGATAAATTTCTGGACTTTTTCTTTATATCATTTAGAACTCATTGAGGCATCCAAAATCCTCCTCTTAGTTTCTCAAATTCCACTGCATAAGGAGTACGAACTTACTGCAGCCTTAGAATGAAATGTTATTGTGCTGATGTGACATTGCATGTAGGCTCTGAGTACATGTACAGACAAAATAACGTTTCTCTCCATAGTAGTGAAGTGATGTATTTTGACACTCCTGTAAAAACCTGCTCTTCAGTCTTTCTTCAGTCTGAATTTGTGAGTGATTGTTGATTGATGAAACAAGTTGTCGTTCGTCCTCAATGAATGTGTTGCAAGTTATTACAAGGCCTGCACGAACACCTGTGGTCACGTGCTCTAACCCGCTTTGATTCCACGCTGGGGCTCACAGCAAAAAAAAAAAAAAAAGGATGCATTTAAGTTAGTGCTACCGGCGATGGCACACACATTAAAACACACACATGAACCTGCGGTTTGCAAAACCACAACAAACACTTACTCCAGGACTAATCCCACGTCTGTATGTAGTGTTTTCACCTCTTTACGCTCTCCAGTAATGATAGGGCCATTAGACACGGGACTCATTCTCACATAAAAGGAGTCATCGCGCTTCATCATCACATTGGTCTGTTGCCTATAATGAGGACGGTGCAGCAGGGCTTCCCCTCATCTAGCTGCTGATGCTTTGACTCATGGAGTCCCGCAGTGGTTGTCCCTCACATGTCCTGACTGAAGGTAAATCCTTACCCTACAACATCTCAGTGAGTCTCAGCTTGGGTTTTAGGACTCCCGCAAGTGGCCACAAGATAAAACCTTGCTAAGTAGCAAAACATAAAGTTGTGCTTCCTTTTTTGAACATAAATATCCATGCAGTATGTAATTTTACTTTTAAAGGATAAATCTGGTGATAATCTTCAGTATGTTTTAGTCATTGCTAACAGATCTAATGAAAAACAGCAAAATAAACAATGCATTGAGCTTATTCACAGCTTCTTCTACATCGTAGAGCTCCACTGTTGTCTCAAAACTATTAAGAACAAAAAGACTCGAACCAGTTTCTAATTCATTTTCAGTCGATCCCACATACGCTTGCCTGCTACTATCAAATCCATAGCGGAAAGTAGTCTCTAATCTGTAATGTGTTTCAATAACACTTGCTAAAAAGTATAGCACCCAGCTGTTTTAGGAAATAACTTAGCTTTTTCAAAAGATGTAAATTCTGTATTTGTGACCAATTCTTAAAGATTTACATCTTCAGTAGGAACAAAGCTTGGGCTGGAAAATCATGAATGATGAATAAAAGCATTGTCAGTTTTGTCTTTTTGTGGGATTCATCGACAATAACACCAGCCTATTAACACTTTTTTGGGTCCAAGTTTAAATACTCCCTCCGCAGGCTAAACGAATGGCTGCAAAAGGTCTGGAGCGAACCATAGTCAACTTTGATTCACTGAACATGTTAAGGAAAATAGTGTGGGAAAAGTATTTTTTAATATCATATAAGTTATGCGACCAGTTGGAGGATGGTAAGCTTTTGCACATCAGCACTCTCCCTAAGAGATATGACAGTGACATACAGTGTTTGGAGCTCTGACATAACTTTGTCATAAAACCCTTTTGCGTTTCAAAGGCTTTTTTCATATGGTGGCCAGTACAACTGGCATGTTGACTTCTCTGTCATCACCGTCAGCATGTGTCTTCTCTCTGCTGTTGACTGGCTTCACTTATGTCTCAGACACACACACACACACACACACGCACAACCCTTTGCTGTGTGTCTGCTGAGGCCAGTTCCCTCATATGGAGGCAACAACACACAAAGATCTTTGATGTTTTGGATGCAGACCCAACTGAGTCCACATGTTTCCCAAGGAGATGATTAATGGCTAATAGAACAGAAAAGGATTAATGAGAATCGCCGCCATAACAGGTCATGAACTTTATACACAACAAACATGTTGTGTCAGATTTGTTTGTATAGTGGTTTTGATTTTTGGTCTCGTCGGAGATGGTGAGCGATGAGGCAATGTGGGAGCTTCCAGAGACAAAAAAAAAACTGGTGTTGGTACAGTTGTGCTCACACGTGTGTTACATCAGCCAAGTTAGGTAATTCCCATCACCGCTGGGCTCTTCGCAATTGACTGTAGGCCTGCTTACTCCAAAAAAAAGCAACAACAAAATAACCTAGAAATCCATTACCTTACACATGTAACTAATTGTAAGGCAACACAATTACATAGAAATCCTCGATAGGACTAACTAACTCCTCTCTGTGGGTACTGCAAACCACCGTACAGTGTTTTGATATCTGATGAGCCTTGAAACACAAGTCGTACATGCCAGGTGGCCGTGAGAGGGGGGTGGGCTGAGCGCAAGAAATTTGATATCGTCCATATTGTTTCCTTTCGTGATATCAGTATTGTACACGTTCATATCTAGATAAGGATGTGATAATGATATATCATTCAGACTCTAATTCAATCTAGTTCAGTTGACATGTTTCTGTCGGATCTGATATTTGAAGTTGTTGATGACAGTGACTGGAGAAAAGACAGATTAATCAGAGTTTCAACAGAGCTGACCTTCAGTTCTTCATAGTACATCTTAACTGTGTCACTGGCTTGGCAGCATTCATCGACCTATGACCTTCACTAGTAAGGGACACCTATTACTGCACGGTATATTTTACAAAACAGTCACACGAGATGCCAAATACACAGTATCATCTGGACCCCACAAAAGCTGCATCTGGCCCAAATAATGGAGAAATACTTTACTGTTGCTTCCAATCAAGTTAAGTCACTTTTATTCGCAGTATATAGCACATTAAAAACAACAGGAGTTGACCCAAAGTGCTTCGGTCTACATCAGCTCAACACATTCTGTTAAACTGTGGCAGGGTAACAATAAAACAGCAGAGAGATTGGACACAGTCAGCAGTGAATCTTTGATGTGATCTGTCAAGCATCTGGTGCAAGTAAGGCGTATCGTGGGTAGACCAACAAGCCAGCTTTAGCTTAGCATCATTTTTTAGCCATATGGACTGACAGACTGAGACAGCTGAGCTGGCTGCAAAATTAAAACCATGCCATGGGAGACACATTAACCACCTGCTGCTGTGGACAGGTCTTCTCTTCACCAACAAACACTGCAGAAGTGGTTTCATTCATTTCATACGATGTCTATTCTGGTTCGTAATTTTCCAGCAGCTCAGCTGACTCGACAGGATCACTTGTACTCCTGCTACCCAAGAGACTTTGGATTTTCACGCCTATGGCAGGCCTCTGCAAATGTGCAAGCAAGC
Organism: Psettodes erumei; assembly: GCA_016785225.1. Taxonomy (NCBI): domain Eukaryota; kingdom Metazoa; phylum Chordata; class Actinopteri; order Pleuronectiformes; family Psettodidae; genus Psettodes; species Psettodes erumei. Next base: position 379,452 of record JAFBJZ010000945.1, read on the forward strand.
TGTGGATTGATGGGAATTGTACCACTTGCTGATGGCAGATGGAAGAATGCATGTTTTATCAATGTATGCATTACGAAAGCAATTACTTGGTTTGAATTCAGCTTCCCAAGCTTCACTAACCATCAGGACATTGACGGAAGTTTTGCTGGACATGTTTCTGTCACTTGGGTTGTTCTCGATGCAATTGTGGTTGTTGGGGCAAAAAAAGTCTCAGATGACAGTTGGGCTCACTCCTTTCCTCTACCTCGCTGTTATTTTTATCTGTGCATCCTTTTCTCAGATTCTTCTTTTATTTCCCACATATTTAAAATCTGTTTCTTCCCACTTAGAGAGACCACACAAGTTACACTTGTATCTCGCAGACGATTTTCTCAAGACACGCAAACATTTACTTTGAGGAGATAAATGTGGCCACCATATTAACTAATTTTGTAAACTGCAAGTCTTTTAGATATTCTACAGATTATACAGAATATTGAACCTTGATGGGGAAACATTTGCTCATCCAGAGACAAGAAACTAACCTGAGAAATAACATTTTTGGAAACTTCAGCGATTTCCAGCTGAGCCTAAAACAAACACACGTGATTCGATGACTACTCAACCTTTCACTGGTGGGGATTACAGTACTTTGTCCCAGTGGGTTGCTGGTTTGAAACCTCATTATACCGTGTCTGCTTATGGATTTAATCCTGAACCTGACATTGACTGGTCCAGTGGACCGAGACAAGAGATCCGCTGACTCAACAGGAGGCACCTGGATCATGGCTCAGTGAAGCTTAGAGGTCTTTCACCTGTCAAGGTGATAGACTGCCATGCTGTAATTTAATTTGTGTGGCCTATTTTAGCAAGAAGATGTTAAATTCTTTAATATCACGATTAAGTTTTATCACATTTTGAGCAAACGCAATACAACTGTTAGCAAATTAAGCCCCAAGACGGATGCCTAGAGGGTTTACAGTGAACTCAAGTGTAACACTGGTAAATGAGGCATTCATGTAACAAGGTTAAAGCAGAGAAGCTGAGGCAGAGGAAGAGGCTGTCTGAGGAGAAATCATTCAATAATGCAATAATCTAACTTACCAGATTGCTCCTCAGAGCAAAAATACACAAAAAAATTTGATTTGCTCACAGGATATTTCATCACATGAAAATGAACCATAATTTCTGCCTTCATGTTGGTCATATGTGCAAAGACATTCGAAAATCAGGGGCTGAAACTCATAGTCACAGTGCCAAAACCTGAAAACCCGCCTGGGCCTTCTTGTCATTGGATACCTTGAGACTGTCCTTCAAAGAAAATCAGCAGCATTAGTCATTGAAGAAAATGCCACAAAAAATTGTTTATGTTAAAGTGACAATGTCCTCCAGTGGTCACAGAAATTATGACTCTTGTTCACAAACAACAATGTCTGCAGAGGGAGAAGTTTTGGGTGGATGGGTCAACAAAATCTTGGGTTTGAAGTGAGGAGTCAACTGTTCTGCAATGATCATCACAATGGCAATCAACAATGATGAAGATAGAGGTGATTAAAAATGTGTTGTTCTTAAGGGCAGTTATGATGCATTTCGCCGTTTAATTTGGAGTAGTAAGTATTTAGGTTTGTTTGGTCTCTTTTGGTCTGTGCCGAAAAAACGGCTGCCTTGAGCTGCATGTTATTTCAGTAACAGTGGAATTTCATTGCGGTTTGACTACTGAAGGGATACAACTACCTCTTTCTCATTTTTACCAGCTGCAGTGGTTGTCAGTCAGTGGTGTCAATCACTGTCGTGGTGCCCCAGGCAACCCTTCATTCATCCCCTCACCCGCTCCCATTCCCACACATGAAACCTGCTATGAATTCAGTTACGTAAAACAACTCAGTCAAGTGCCCATTCCTGGTATCAATTTAACTTTATCAAATGAACCAAAATATAACAACTCTGATATATGCGGAAAAAAAATAAGTTACACATGCCGTGTCATCAATTATTCAACATAAGATATCTTTTCAACCCCTTCATGCTTGAGTCATTTTGCCATCTATATCATGAATATATTATTTATTATTTACTGGTATGCCAGGAAACTTTCCCCCCTCCTTTGCTTTACCTGCACCATGGACTGCCATTGACATTCCATGTTATGCTTGGTTTGGGTGTGTCAACAATTTCTACTGGATCTTAAGCTGTTCAGATCCTGGGAAAAAAATGTTCCATTAGTTAAGGGTTAGGATTATGTAATATAACAGTATTTATGAAGAGGTCTTTATTTATCATTGCTGTTGTTTTCATGGGGATGAAAAACTTCCTTGTCCCGGTAAAACATAAAAAAAAAATGATAATGTGCTGATGAAATATATGCAAGTAGATCATTTTGAGCATGAATTCCATTATGCAGCTGTTGCCCACATATTTTAACTTTAAACTGAGCCATTAGTTTGAAAAAAAAAAAGCAACGTGTCAAAAGCATGCTTCAAATAGGTGGCCAAATTAGTCTCTGCGTATGCAATGGAAAAAGAGTGCCATGCACTTTTTTTATTTGGAGTAATAATAACATAACACTTTTGCTTGGCCTGAGTGGAGTCCATTAAAGCCAGTCGTGTCAGTTCAGCACGTTGGGACCTCCAGCAGCAGGTCATACCAGTTCGGTTAGCTCAGTAGGAAAGGGTGACCCACATTCTGTCTGTCTTTCTCGTTGCCTGCCTGTCTGTTTTTTTCCCTTTGGCTACAGTATATCTGTGTCAATCCCTTTCCCAGTCTCTTTCATTGTCTTTTATGTGCACACAACCAAATAGCTGTTTATGAGGATGTTTGTGAAAACTTACAATGATCTTAATTTCCTAAAACTTGGTGGTCCAAAAGTTAGTTGCTGTGGAAGTGCAAACCCAAAGTAATGTAAAACTCCAGTTCCCAGCATGCCCATCTGTTCCACTGCAAACCGAGGCAGATGCCGCGATCCTCGTGGTGGTAAATCTGTCAACATGTCTGACATTATATACGTCTGTGCCACTCATCTAGCATATCCAGCCACTAGCGTGAAATCAAGGGGAGTCTTCTTCATGTTGGGGGAAAAATACTCAGCTTGTGATGGAGGCAAGCTGTTTTTTTTTAATTTTTGTTTTGTTTTTTCCCCCAACAATAAGGCCTGTAGCTTGAAAAGCATAAACTGGAACACAATGATTTAACTGAAGAAACCTTCACTGAAGAAAAACCTAAAACGGTCTAAGAAGTCTGAAGTAAATAAACTTAAATTAATTAACTAAACCAACACACATTTGGAAACATCAAACAGTTGATTTTATGCTTAAATACTCCACTTGAACAAAATAAATGGCTAGTGACAAACTAAGCAATGAGCTAAAGCTTTTAGGGATGTCAGCATTCAGGGCAATGTATGTATGGGGGGGGTATTGAACAGTGGGTGGGCTCTGATATATTCAACAGGGAAAGATGTCATGAGAACGATTTGTCTGGGAGATAAAGGCAAGTGGTGAAGGTGTTATCTAAGCGAGATGGAGAGAGAGGCTGACTATATCATATATATCACCCCCCACATGAGATAAGATCAAGTCGGTGTTTACACTTATTTTTTAACCCAGCTTTGAATTGTTCTTACTGTTATCACAGGTATCGCATCATGTTTTTATCAGTATTTTTAATGATGGTTGCCGTCCAGTGTTTTGCCGAGTCTGGGACCTGAGATTAAACAACGTGTTTGGTTTTTGATAAATTAAGTTTCAGCTTATTTGTGCTGTCCAAGAAGTTTCTCCAGCGTTGCAACACCGTGGAGCTATTCCAGCTCTTCCTTTGTCGCTCCTTCGCGGAGCAGGGAAATCTTGTAAAAGTCCAGCTGTGAAGACGAATTCCAGAGCTTCCCGGAAAAATGCTATCAGACAGCATTAGCCCAAATAATGTTGTTGATTAATCATTTACTAACAGGCTCTGACGTCACTTCATCTGAGAGACATCCAAAGGCTAAGGCATTACTCACAGCGCTTTGTGTTTCTGGTCATACGTACAAGGAACAGGGCTCAAGCATTCTGACTCACATGCACGAAAACAGGACTTAGCGCTCAGGCTCCTTTGGCCCATTACCTGACTGCAGCTCGCAGACCCAAGTTTGGTTTGTAATTCGACCCTCCTCTCCTCTGAACTTTTGACAAGCAAACCTCCAGCAGGTGACAGAGACGAAGAGCGAGACGTGGATGAAAACCTGATTATTAGATGTGGGGTTTTTTTCTCTCTCTCCCAGTGAGAAATTAACCCCAGCCAGATAAACGGCGATTAATTTAGTTGAACAGAAACATATGTTTTAAAGTGCTGTTAGGCCCTGATGAGAACTAAATCTAAGAGCCAGATACTCAAGGTCTAATTCATTACTTTAAGTACATGTAGATTCATTGCCTCAGTGGCATCAGTGGATCAAAGCAATATCAGCAGATTGGATTACCCAACTTACAGTAATGATGATTGCTTTTTACAGCGAGATGGAGTGAAAGAGGGGGGGGGGGCTAAAAAAAAAAGAGAATTCGATATCTCTGTCTTTCAGTAATCCGATGACAACATTATTTTCATGCTGGTGTCTCCCTCATTACAGTAAACCAGAACATATGTACGTGGTGTCGTTTGTTTGTGCTTGTAATTAAAGACCCGTCACTTAGAGACACTTGGGTCTCCCCAAGGCCAACACACACACAAAGAGACGTCTGTTCTATCATAAAACTAAATGAATCATTGTAATTATTGTCAGACGGGTGCTGGGAGGGAATACCTCAGAGGCCGACATTTGCAATTTCATGTAAGCAGGGGCATCACTTTGGTTGAGCAGCTGAGTGCAGATGCAGAATATTGCGGACACATCTGAACAGTAATTACCCTCCGAGCATGATCTGTGCTCCAAGAAGGTCCCGAGACATTTGAGGGCATACCTGCTAACATATTATATGAGACAAATGGTTTAAACAGCGCTGAAATACTTTCTCAAAGATGGAAAAAGACATACAAGTGCTACAGGCCAAGTTGATCCAGCTACAAATGATATTTTCATTTTCATATTTTGGTGCTGCGGTCGGGTAAAATCCCTCAACGCCACTGCTGCAGAACCATCTGTCCAAGAGGAGAGTAATCAGTGTCAGGTGAAATAACATGGATGGACCATGAATCACTGGAAGAAAATTCTAATGTTGATTAAAAATCTGTATTGGAAATCTTAAGCAATGTTTTGGACAGCTCTTATGTGAGCCCTGAGGTTCAGCTCTTAGAGAGTGCTCTGTTTTTCAGGATTTTTTTGTGCACTCGCTGGTGTCACTCAGGATATATTTGATATTTTGGAGGATATTTTTAGAGACTGGCAGTTTAAAGGTCTAACACCTGGAGTTATATGAGCCAGAGCTTTTGCCCTCGCAGGGTTTTCAATTTATGTTGAGCACAAGGTGGTTCATATAAGCCTAAAATTGTTTTACATTTTCTTTGTGGACATAAATTACACCTGTTATTTTTTGGAATAAAAAGCATGCATTGTCCAATGTATGCTTTTTAGTGTTACGCACTGCTTGTGTGGTTCAAATGGATGTGATTTTGATAAAATGCAGTTGTGTCTTGTCCCAACATTGTCATTATATAGTATAATGACTGTAACCCTTTGGTGCACTGGCAAGAAACAAACAGCATCAGCAGGTGATATTTCTAGTTAGTATCATATTGGGGAAGGTGGGCCACTAATTTAACTGGTAGGATTTCACAAATGGCTTAAAAAAAACAATTAGGATTTGCAAAGCTCATAGTTGAGGTTTGTGGCCCACAACTGAACTGTTCAGCATCAAACAGCATGCAGGCACAATTCGTGTCAAGCTCCTGAACATGTTGGAGCAGCCAGCAGTCAGAGTCTAAAGGAGGGTGACGACTGGTATTTAAGCACAACTACAAATAAATGTTAGATGATTTAGGAATGGAATATATTCTGCTGGATGTTTCAGTTGTTTGGTAAGAGGGTTGCTATGACTTTTTTTAATAAAGGGATAATATGTCAGTGTTGTTTTTCCAGCTAGTTTTTGCTGCCCCCAAGTGGCCATAAAAATCAGTTATCACACGCTTAGGTATGAAAGATTAAAAAATAAACTCATCAAGAGTAGAATGGCTCCTTACAGCGTGTTGTCATAAAGTTTTAATGTTAAGACTTCTTGTTAAGGCAGAAAGAGGTCTTGCTATTTTTCTTGCTTTTTACCATGCTGGGTAGGTGAATCTGTAACCGTGCATCACATTTTATAGGCTGACTCTTGGTTTTGGATGTAAGAGATTAACCTGTAAAGAACTAATTACTATGGGAAAAATGTGGAAAATTGAGTAGACTAAAAGTGTAAAGGAAGGTAAAATAGGAATAAACAAGTAAAGTTCCTAAACATTGTACTTGTGTTCAAGTACAGTCCTGGAGTCCATATACTCACAATTTTTTGCTAGTCTGTGATCTGCAAAATATTACCCAACTGTTTAGTAATGCTAACATTCAAATATCAATTTATTACTTTTTCCCAAAAGTTCAATAGCACATCCTGGAGTAATCAGTACAAAATCTTTTTTTCTTCTATGCATCTGCTTTTCTCTTTTGATTATTTTAGCTTTTAGTTTTTTTATTTATCACTGTCACATTTTTCATCTTTTTTTTATGAAATGTAATCATTTAAGGGAGGACCTTCTGCCAAGGGCCTCTGCAAAAAATAAACAGATGCATACTTGCAAAGAGTAAACTAGTGGATGTAATAAAAAAAAATGTACTGTAGTAACTCCTCAGGCTGCAGGGAGTGCTTCTGCCTCAGTGATTTCTTAGAGCATGATCCCTTGTATCTCTGATTCTATTATGACTCTGAGGTTTTTACGGAGATCGATGGAGTATTTGATGGGTTGAGAAGGATTTGTGGTTGTGTTAAATAAGTTGAAAGCCAAACATGTCTTTTTATCTTAGGCATGCTGAAAAGGCTTCTTGAGGTTTTTACCCGACATGGGCGATATCAGAGCATGTGAACCCGTCTTCTCCTGCTCTGGAGTGTTTAGTCTGAGGGCTCAACTCCGCCATCTGCTTTACAGCTGCCTGTTACGGGGTCTAATTGGGACAATGACAATGTCCACTCATTTATGCTACATTAAGCTGCTATCTAATACAACCAATCAGGAGGACAGGGAGCAAGAGGGCTCAGAGCTCATGAGAGGAGCCGTTACTGTCAGAGAGGTTAAGGTTTGGTTACTAATGTTTGCCTATGTTAGAGCTAATGGGAAACAAATGCGAGCATTGCTAATAGCTGCTGACCTGATGATGAGAAGATTCTAATACAGAGATGATTCGTTTAATCAGCGAGCAGATAGACAAACACTTAATTTTCAGAACTTTCAGCTGTTTCACTAAGAGTCTGCAGCCTCACTTCACATGCATCTGCTTATGTTCATGTTCACACATGCTGTTTGGCACAGTGGCGCATCATCATCCTCATGATCATGTAACATGGGCGCGAGAAGGGATCACACAAGTTGCTGCAATTCTTCACGTGGGGGACATAAGCGTCTGCTCCGAGTTTCACAGCAATCTGTCCAGTTGTCATTGTGACAGTCAACCTCGTGGTGACGTAAAAGGAAAGATTTGGGGATAACCAAAGGCAGTCTGAGTCCTCCCCCGGTATTTTTTTATTTTTCTAGTGTGGCTAAAAACAGAAGCTATGGCACACACGTATTTTCTCCATGCAAAGAAGTTTGCCCTGAAATTCCTTTCAGCAAAGGGTTTGGATCATATTCAGATGATGTTCACTCACTGATGACATCTTTAAGCACATTTCTGCTCCTTAACCAAACCACGTCTTACTTCATAGCACTGATTTTCTCGACTCCATCCCTCCTGGGAAAGATCTTCTCTCAACCAGTCTACCTCTTTATTTTCTTTAACAACTTCTTTCTTCTTTCTCTTCGTAGTATCTCAAAAATGATTCATGTAACCTCAACCCCAGCTTCCCCTGAAACCCAGCTTTCCCAGCCGTTCCCCCTGAGCCCCTGGCATCAGTTACTGTATCTTTTCTTCCTCCTCTTCCTCCTCCTCATCCTCTCTCACTCCCATGCCCCTCAGCCCTGACACCAGCCTCCCTTTGAAGTCCTCTTTTAAGAGCACAATTAACCCCCTCCTCCAGACACTGCACTCACTTCTCACCTTTTTAATAAGGCTCTCATAGACAAGTGTCAGACCTTTTTTTCCCCTCTCTTTCTTTCTTTCACTGTCACACACACACACACTTCGACTACAGGTCCTTTATAACACGCCCGTAAATTCTTTGTCACTTGGCTGCAAACTCAGAGACCCTTTCCTGTGTATATGTTGTGGTACTGTACGTGTGTGTGTGAGAGAGAGAGAGGGCATATAAAAAAGAGAGAGACTGAGGTGGTTTCTGGATGTTTGACTCAGTGTTAATGTAGCTTCCGGTGCTTTGATACAAAGTGAATCAGTGGTGACTGGGGAGTAAAAGACAGCCATTTAGGCAGTAGGCCAACTAATTGTCACTCAGCATGTGCTCTTGTGTGCACAATATCCCCCTGTAGTCCAGTTCAAGATGAATTATTTGTCTGTTTATTGCACCAACAAACACCAAAGTATGTGGAGACCCAAACCGCAACGCCAATGCCCAGTGTCTCCTGCACTGGTAGGATACATAGCCTCAGGTAGCAGAGGGGTAATTTGGTACAGGTGAATCTGGCCTTTGTGACTCAGGCTGTGGGATGTTTTCTTCGTAATCCAGGAACACAGCACCAGCGAACACTACCCGATAGCAATACACATAATGAAACGATAATGAAATTGCTTTTTCTTGTGTCTCCTGTTTGCCCAGGAGTGGGAGGTGAAACTGCTGTGGATGGTAAGACTCTTGCCATATTTAACAGATTGCTTGTACTTCGTAAAGCATTACGGAACAGTAGCTACAAAGCTCAGCGACTCATACTGGATTTTTTCTTTTTGCAAAAAAGCTAAATTAACAAATTAATTCTTTTTAAAAATTGGTTTGACCCATTTAGATTTTTTCAGGAGTTAATTGTGGTCAGGGTGAAGTTAAATCATCATTTAAGTTTTTTTTTTTTTTTTTTTGGCCCTACTGGATTTCTGTCACACTGTCATGGTTGTGAAAAAGGCTTTAACTTGCTCTCTGTGTACTGTTTAAAAGGTCTTCAACTGTCACTAATTTAAATTGAATCTCTGATTAAACTATGAAAACCTTTTTACTCCCATTTATTTATTAGGGCACTATTGGGTTAGGTGCAGGTTTGAAACAGGAAAGTAGATTTTATCAAACTGCTGCCCTAAAGTTGGAACCACACTACTGTTGTCACAGGGAGCTATAACATAAGATTTTTCTTAATTGGAACAAAAGTAACCTGAAAAAACAGCCCCAGACCAAAAGCACACCAAAGGGGGGTGTCCATATATTTTTGGGCATGTAGTATCCATTTTTTCATCATTCAGAAGTGTGCAACAGGGTCCCGAGGAGAGTCATGGGGCTAAGCCTGCTGAGTATTGAGTTAGATTGAGAGGATATTATGCAAACACAGACATGCTGCCTTCCTATAATAACTTCCTCAGAAGCGACAGCAGCTCAGTGTTGAGCTATTTAAGACCAGCAATCCTTTGAGGACGGAGGATTTTCCTTCCCCACTTCTTTCCCTCCCTCCCTCCCCCTCCTCCCTCTGTCTCTCTCTTTCTGTCATTAATAATATGATATTGTCCCATCTGTCGGGGGAGCCAGCGTGGAGCACGTGTTTCCAGTTAGACTCATCAGAACCTGATGTGGGGAGGCCGGAGTGAACGCAAGGGATTGGAACTGGGAAGCCTGGGCTAGAGTGGGAACGGCGGCACAGGGCAGGGTAATTAAATCACAGGGTCTCCAGCATTTCAGTGCGCAGGTACACACTGGAGTGATATATGAAAAGGCTTTTGGGAATGAGAAGGACTCATGGGATAGTTATAGCTGCAAAAATAGACTGTCCAGGTTGCACAATAAATAGTCCAATAAAGTCCTGACCTCTTTCAAGTGATTTAAAATTAACACACTGCACAAAACATTTTTCCCTCCCAGATTCTTGTTTCGTGTCTCCCTGCCAAATGTCTACATGCACATAACTTCCATGTTATACAAGCGATCATACAATTATACTGTCTCATGTGATGTGTTTACAGAGTAAAGTGTAAGTGCCTTGGGACGCGAGTAAGCTGACAGCACTATTAACATATTTGTAACATGCCATAATGTAAAACACAAACAAGAAAATAGCCTGATCAAAGGCCTTGTTCTGCCCACTGCTATTACCCCACCTCCAGACAGTATTGCTGCAATCACTCTGTGCTAAATCAGATGCAGAAATAAACATCTCTGGGGTTTGGATCTGTGGCCAAAACACTCTCAGATCGCGGATCTCGTCCAACTATCCCACATCTATACAGAGGAAAACAACACTTCTGATGTGCGATGTGGCGTGTGACTGTGTGTTATTGATGACAGGTTGAATATGATCAATACGTGAGCAGAAATTGGAGATTTGTTGATGCATTAAACAAGAAGTGAGGCTTTTCCCAGCTTTTCCCTGAGGCTGAAGAAAGAATGAACTGTGTTAAAATGAAGTAACCTCTCGTAATTCTTATATAGCTTCTATCTGTCATGCAGACAGACACATGACCAGTCAAGCTATTTGAATTTATATTACCATAGCAATGGTAATTGCAGTGTTTCTGTGCAGGACTTTGCCGCTGAACCTCTCTGTGGTCGGCTATGTTGTGGTCTTCCAGAGTCGTGAGTGAAACCGTATCTCAGTGACCCGGGTTACTGCTGCAGTCGGCGCTATGATGTCAGGGAATGCATCAGCGTGCCCAGAGATGGTGTAGTGGTTGTAGGGGAATACCACTCAATGGAAGAAATCACATCTGCTATCATCATGGCATAGCGCAGTCAAATCTCTCTCTCTCTTTTTTTTTTTTTTCAAGGGACCCGAGTAGTTTTTCTCCCAAAGCGAGAAACCGGAGAAACCAAGGCTGCAAATCTGTGATGTCATTCTGGTGGGCTGCCCGGAGTGACAATCAAAACGAGACTGAATTTTGTGAAATTCTTTTGTGATCTTTTCGTTGATCTTAGATTAGAGTCATAAAATGTACATTTTCCCGGAGGAAAAGTTCCGGCGTAGAGTTTCAGTCACCTGTTCCAACTTCCAAAATTGATTCTCTATGGACCTGTGTGCTGGTCACAGGCTCTTTATCGTTTTCAGATAAGGAGGGACTGTGCTAAATGTTCACATACATTGTATGGAATCAACAAATCTAGAAACATTATACTGTAATGGTGTAATTCATAGGTGCTCCCTGGCTACAGGAATGATCCTCATAATTAAGATCAAATCAGGCCAGAGCCTTTCTTCTGTCTCTCTGATCCTTTTCATCATTTCTCTTCAGTCATGAGCTTCTACCACCAGCCAAATGTAGATTACTCAAAAGCATCTTTGCATTAATATCATCTTTTATCCATTAGACTTTGGTTCAGAGACCATTGTGAGATGCCTCGCGGAAACACAGCCCGTAGATTTTGAATCATTTTGCTTTGGTTTGATTCCATTTGGTTTGCTTCACAGAGGAGCCTTGTAGTAGAATTAAAACCGTGTTTTTCACCAAAAACACAAATAAGAAACGTGTCTGTGAAGTTTGGGCTAGCGCCACGATTCAGAGCAAAAAAAAAAAAACGCAGCCGTGTTGTAGTGTCGTAACATACTTAGAGGAGTTTGCGTTTCTTTCACTGTGTATACTACACATTTGGTTGTGTGTTTGCGTGCTTTTTTAAAAAAATGTGTGCACATGCTTTCATGTGCATGGATGTGTGTGAGTGTGTTTTGTGGGCCACAGTAGGCTGCAGGCGAGGTTACATCTTGCAGCAATTAAGCTGCATGCGTCTCTTACGCCCCTCCGTTCGTCTACTGCAGGGTCTTGTTTCAAGGCCGGCCTGCATTAGACAAACTGAGAACATTTGACGGCTTGGTGGCTGGGGCTAAATGGGTGAACACAGCAACAACATGTTGCACACATCAGTTAATTACTTGACAATAAAATGTGGTTGTATGAGATGGAACATGAGCACGTTAACAATGTTGACAAACCATAGAGATGTGTAACAGAGGGAGTGGAGGAGGGGGAGGAGGAAGGAAGGCACAAGTAAAAGAGATGAGGTGAAAGACGTACGGCGAAGACAGTTGCTGAAAAATGGGAACCAGAAACCAAAATAAGATTTTAATTTGGAAATGTGTCAGACATGTTTTATTTCATTCCTCCACAGTATTCATCATTACCATCATCAAACCACCCATCAAAATACATATGTAAACGCCCCTGTGGTCTCAGTGTTCTGCCAGGCAGAGTGCCATGAATCTCTGAGATCCCCCTGATGACAACATGAATGAAACCATGCAAAGCAGTTATCGTGGCAGACATTACTGACATACCAAAACCTTCGCCTCTTTGTAGGAGCCTGGATGCCAAAAGCCAATTGCCCCCAGAATTGCTGAGAGGCAGTTAGCATAGCTAAATGTTCCACAATAATTGTTTTCAACTGCATGTCAAAAGATAATCAATAAATAATCAGTTGTAGATGTAGAGCCACGTGAGTATTGTTTATGGAGACTATAAGAAGAGTGAAGATATTCTGGCTTTGTAGTGGAAACTAATGTGAGGAAAGCTTCATAGCAAATTCAGCTTTGGTATCAAGTTATATAACCTCAGTCGTTATGGATAAGTTCTCTCTACTCATTGATCCACCATGAGCTAAGCTAAATGGCCACAAATATGGGGACACCCACTTGATTGTTAATAGCTCGAAAAAAAAAAGTGGTCATTAATAAGTTTCTATAACCACGTCTTTCTGGGAAGGTTTTTTGCAGCATCTTGGAACATGGCTTTGGGGATCTGCTCATGTTCATCCCCTAAAGAACATCAGCAAGGTCAGGCAACTGATGTTGGGTGTTAAAACCATAGGCAGCGCCAGATATTTGGTTGGTTTTTTTTGCAGGGCCCCATTTAATTATTTATTGGTAGGGCTGTAGAATTTTAAATGCAAGAGCAGAGAACTAGATAGAACTCACAGGTAGAAATCAAGTGGTTATCCACATACTTTTGGCCATGTAGAGCAGGCTAATTGTTTGCATCCTGACTTCTAAAATGTCAGCCTGTTGACATTGTCCATGAAATAATGAATGCGCACAAGGACATGCCGTGCAAAATTTACACGCAGTGTTGGATTAATCCTTCCCACCAGAGGGAAAAGGTTTAAGGCCTGTAAAATCGCAGACATGACACACATGTTGTGTGCATTACATTTTTATGTACAGACGACAACCTGCATATTTCCCTAGGTGGGTGGTAAATGCAAACCACAGCGGAGCGATGGTTTTTAACCATCTTTTTGATACTATGTTACATCGTGGGTACAAATAACCACAGTTTGGTCAGGAGCAGGGCAGAGGGCAGAGATATAGTGAAGTGAACCTCCAGGCAGAGGAACCTCTTAGCTTTGACGATTTTCAGATTTGTGTTGGGTGTTTCTCAGTGACCCAGGTCACTGCTGGTGTATGTTACAGCCTAAAATTCAAAAATACTTACACATACTGGACACACTACTGGCAGATTCAAGTCCTAGCACTTAAGCAGGTAACACAACCTGTGACGCACATTAGTGAGAAACCATTCAACAATATTTGCGAAACACGCAAACCTTGATTAGTAGGAAATACACACTATAAACAAATAGCTATGACACAGAAAATTCACAAAATGTTCTAAATTTTGTGTCTTCCCCTACACACACACACTTCCTGCAGTTGATCCAGGCTTGTATACTACTTCAGAAGAGTTTCTTGGTCGCAGATTAGTCATCGTTCCAGTGATTCAACACTTGTCCCACTCTCCTGATCTGCTACTCTTGCCTCTCCATGTTTTTTTCTTTTGGCCACAACCTCCTCTCATTTCCTCCCTGAATGGGCTCCTTCAGCCGCAGTCTTCCTCTCCTGGTTTTTGACCTTCTGTTATGACTTCATCACATCATTCAAAGTCTGCTCTTCATATCTGATCTCTTGTTCTCCAGACAGAATTACCCACTGTCCTTGCACATTTCCGTGTATATAATCCAAAAAGAAAATTCTGCTTAAAAAAAAATGCTCACCTTTTTATATTGTTGTGCCCTGGGGTTCCTCAGGGATCAGTCCTTGGTCTCCTCTTCATTCGCTACCTCATCATTGGCATTTTATGGGCTAAATCCTTTATCCACTTCAACATCATCTTCTCAATGATGAGTCATTATTACAAAGGCTCTGTTTTAAATTCTATTTCAGAACATGGCACATATTCTAAATCACAGAGAGATGCAATATATTTTGGGATTTGATGTGATGGGTTCATCAGAATAATCAGATGTTTTGAACATTTGCGACCTCAAAATTTTAATTATTTAACAATTCTCAATTATTTCATTGATTTCATGAGCTGATTACTTTCACAATAAACTGATGAATTGTACTGACCTTGAAATGTCAAATTATGAGAAAACACTGTAGGAAACGTCTTTTAGATTTTTTGTTTGTGTTCTGTCTTCATTTACTACTGATGCAGAAAAACAGCATATCTTTGCATTTAAGTAGCTGTCATTTTTTGCTTGTAAATCTGTTAATGGATTATCAAAGATTTTTGTCAATTATTTTTCTGTATTTTGTACCGAAACTCTGTACTTACTTTCTGATTATTACAAACAGAACTGAGACATATTTGTCCCGTTGTGTGGAAAAATATTTTGTCTAACTTTAAAGCCACTTGAAGACATTAGATATTAAACAAACTGAAAAAGTCTGATATTTGAACATCCCTCATTGCAAACTGAACATTTCAGTTTAGCTGTGCAGAGTTCATCCTGCCACTCACAGACTCCAGACTTTGAGATTTTACTGCAGCCCGGGATGCTTGACAAATATGGGCCATGGCTGGATTAGGATCACAGCACTAGATCTCTCTGCACTAACCCCCCAGGCCTGAGGGCAGAACGTGTGGGAAAGCAAGATTGACAGGAAGTTGTTGTGTAGAGGCAGAGGTGTATGTGTGTTTGTGTGTGTGTCTCTGTGTGCGTGCACGCTTTCTTGCGTGCATATGGGTAATGTGTGTGTTTGCCCAGCAGGCAGAACACAGGGCCAGGGCAGGAAACGAAGTGGTTGTGCCACCGGTTAGAGGAAACAGAACGGCAGATAAATTACCCAGAGTTGGGCTGGCAGGACTTCTGAGAGCCAAAGCTGAGTGGACACTGAGGGAGGACAGAGTGTTGACACGGAGGAAGGTGTGCCCAACCCAACAAGAACATAAACAGTGCATCTGATATTTCTTAGCTTGCCCAGTATTTCAAACACTGAAGTGTATATTATACTCTGCTTCTGGAAGATGCTACAGTAAATACATATGTTTACAGAATAAGACCACAAGCAGAACATTGTATTTACTATATCTTGTGTATATATGTATAGACAGGTGACAGATTTGAGGAATATTAAGTGACTAAGTAAGGTGTTGTGCCACCACAAGCCTCTAGAACAGCTTCAGTAGTCTTTGGCATAAGTGCTACCTCTACTGCAAGGAAAGGTTGGTGTTTAGATGACAGTGGTACAATCCAGTATCTCCCATCAGATCGGTCTAGTAGCGATGAGGGCAACGGCAAATGATAGCCAATCATTTTAATTATGGCCAAACTTCTGTTTAGATTCTTCTGTTTCTTGAGTCATTTATTCAGCCTTTTCTTTTCATTTGTCACCCACCTGACAGAGAACATGGCTCAATGGGAGAGAGAGGAGATCCAGTTTTGGTA
The DNA here is from genome assembly GCA_016785225.1 of Psettodes erumei. Taxonomy (NCBI): domain Eukaryota; kingdom Metazoa; phylum Chordata; class Actinopteri; order Pleuronectiformes; family Psettodidae; genus Psettodes; species Psettodes erumei. The sequence goes on from JAFBJZ010000945.1 coordinate 395,324, forward strand.
AAGGTTGCCATCTAGTGGTCACTTAGTGCCTGCGCAGACTTTATCCAAGACGTAACCAAACACTTCCCATAAATTAAGTTATGATGCAGACAACAAGGGTTTAATGAAACAGAATGTTTGCCAAAGAGCTTTACAGGTTGAGAAGTTGTATTCTTCCTCTGGCTGTTGAGGGTGGCAGATTCAAAGATAATCAGCAGATGTTTTGTTGTTGTTTTCATGTATTTAAGTTTGTCAACATGGTCTCAAAAGCCTGAGAAAGTTGTGTTGCCATGTCTGTTTATATTTGGATTGATTTGTGATGGGGAATACACAAAAAATACAGATAAAATGGTGCAGTATTTTTGAAAATTTATTAATGTGGGCAAAAAAGCAGTTGGCAAAAGCATTTTTTTTTTCTTGTCACTACAAAACCGTCGCCTAAGTTGTTTCTTTCTTTTCCCTTTCTTTATAGAAAACATTTCAGTCAAGGCCCAGGGAGACGATAGTGTGCAGGGGCTCTACTCGCAGCCAACAAATCTCAGTCAGGTGTAACTCGTGTTTGGTTTAAAAAAAACAAAATCAAGTTCCTGGGTGAGAAAAGAAGTTGAGCGCTTCAGTTCAAATGAATTTCATGTCACTCCAATTTAACGGTGCTAAGTGTTCTTTGTCCCAGAAACTGTTCAGTACAAAGGTGACAGTGAAGGGTGAATAAGGCCATAGAGTGTGATGTGAAAACAGTTCAGAAGACATAAATCGTAGTAGTATGCATTCGTACCTATGAGGGGACGTAAAAAGATATCACAAACCAAAAGACAAAAACAAAATTGTTTGGATGTGGAAGTCTGACGAATTAGAAATAGCTTCTGTAATAATTGATGCTAAATAATTCTCTGCATTACTGCAGAGCCACAAAAATACTCTTATCAAGTGCAGGCATGTGACACAACACAGAACAAATGTTTTATGCAAAACTCAATAATTTGCTTTCAGCCAACACAATTTTTTTTCTCGGGTTTTTCAAGTAAGAAAAGACCAAAAGACTCCAGAGCAAAATGACAGACAAGGGAGGAAAAGTAAGAATGAGAACTCTTGTCTTCAAACTATCACAAAGCCCCCAAAAAAAATATTGAGCAACATGCTGTCAGAACTGAAATGTTTTGTTTTTTTTTATTACAGTAAACAATAGTCTTATATGTAAAATATGATGACTAACAGGAAAATAAACTCATTCAGGTGTCACTACGTCAGAGTGCGTCGTTACATTAGAGGGAAACAAAAAAAGCCTCTCATTCACACAAAACACACCCACAAAGACACAAAACAAGGCCATCAAAAATACAGCTGTCACATCTCTTCATTTCAGTACAGTAACTTAGAAAACATGACAAAGCAATACAAGTCAGTAAAATACTTTTTTATATATATATATATATATATATAAAAAATTTTGTGCTGATAGGAAAATAGCCACACAAACAGCATCGTGCTTTTCTTCATAGAAGTGCGACCGAAAGCAGAAACGTTTCTTTGTGATTCGGGCTGGCGCTGAGCAAAGCCAACTTGCAGGGCGCAAATAATTTAGATGCTTTACCGGACATTGTGTACAGCCGTGAAACATTTAGACAAGTGAAATGACACTAACACTGTTGTATCAGAAAATAGATACTATTCGTCTTTTCTTCCTCCGAGTGAACTTCGTAACAGAAACAAACCGCATCAGACTAACTGGCGTGCATACGTACGTTTGTGACTGACTACACACACACACACGCACACACAGCGTAACACTAACAACTGCATGTGATTTTCAGTTACTGCGTATTTTTAGTGTTGTGTTTACGTGCACATATTATACATTTGGCTGGTACACAGAAAAGAACCACCCGGCTCCTCCGTTCATTTGAATGGTCAGTTGGCTGGGGTACAGTATTTGTATTCTGGGCAGCTTCCACCATGAGCCTGGTGACTTTTAGAGCTTTATGGGCCAAAATGACAAAAGCAAAGGCAATGAACATGTGATCGTAAACCTGTTCCTCATTTAGAAATACTCAAGGTTTATCCAGAGGCACCGTGTGTTGGCCGCGCTTGTCATCGGCACAAGCGACGTGTGAATTTGGACAGGTGGTGGAATGCAGCGGCAGTTCACCATAAACCTCAGTCACGACGCAGTTTTGGGAAACCGGGCCCAGCGTGGGCGTCTCAGCAGGCCTCCTTGGCTTGGCTCGGCATCTTGCACATCATCAGGATCTGCTTCAAGGCCTTCTGGACATCCTCGTCCATCTGACCCTGAAGGCACACGGAGCAGGTTCAGTGAACTTTTTTTTACAAAGAAATGACCACATGCGAAGCAGAGTGTTTTTCAAATTCATTTTTCCCATCCTCAAACACAAATCATTTCCATCATATCGGGACTCAGCAGAACGTTTAACGGATGGATTTTACAAAACCTTGGGACATATATTTTTCATCATTTTACCTGGACAGCATAGAGGAGGTGCATCCTGTAGACGGACACTATCTCGTGGTGCTGCTTCTTTGACTCCTAAAAAGAAAACGTCAGGTAAATGAGATTTCTGTTTTTCATGAATCGAATTCGTGACGCATTCATAGCTCACTCTCTTGATTTCAGTGAACGACTGTGTGTTCTACTTGGAAACAGGTGGAACAAAGCGTACAGCTAGCTGGTACTGCAGTTGCTTGATCTGTTGCTGCATCGCCTCCAGCTGCTGGTTCTGCTGCTGTCTCTTGGAGGGGGAGCCGGAGCTGTAAGAGAGCTGGGACAGGCTGTTTAAAGCATCCTTCAGCTTCCCCACCTCCCGCGACAGGTCATCGATCTGAGAGGAGGGAAAAAAACATAACGTGTGATCATTGAAGTTTAACAAAGACATTCGGTTCTTTTGCATTTCAGAATTGCTATGTACGGTGAGTTACTGCTGACCCTCTTGTTCTTTTCTCTCTCTGAGGCAACGTGGTTCTCCACCAGCTGTTTGAGCTGACACACAGCATCCTGGGACTCAGCCAGTCTGGAGGACAGCGTCTGGTTCTCCTTCTCCCTTGACATCACCAACTCCTGCAGGGCCTCCCGCTCTGCTCGATTTTCCCGTGCCTGATAAAAAATAGTTTCGGCAAGTATTAGCAAATACATGGCTTTTAAGGACATCGTGAAAGATGATTCATGTCCGTGGATTTCCCCGCTTTACTTCTCACCTTCTGCCACGCGTCAGCAGCCTCCAGGGCCATCTCATCTTGCTTCCTGAGGGCCCCCTGGAGGAGCTGCGTCAGGTGGTTCACCTCGCCCTCCAGTTGCTCTCTCATGGTTTCGTGCTCGGACGGGAGACTGAATCATCTGGAGTGACGTCTTTTTCTGCCGTCAGTCTTAGCACCAGAACCACATGGTGGCAAACACAAAGGAATTGGAAATGTAGTGGCAGTATAAAGTTGCACAGCAGTACATATATAGTACTTGAGTAAAAGTATTTTGCATTGTTCGCATGTATATATTATACATTTTATAAGTCCAGCATCTGCAAGCAGAGGAAGGAGCCATCAGATTTCTCTCCTCACCTGCTCTGGAGAGCCTCAACCTGCAAGGTCTTCTGATGTAGCTGCTCTTTCAGGGCTTCTGACTGGCTTTCCAACTCTTTGATGGCATTTCCCAGCGATGACATCACCTGTGTGTGATCGGAGAGGGCTACAGAGCCCTGAGCTTGAGCCTCTGCCTCCTCCCTCAGTGCTGCGATCTCCTCTTGAGCGGCAGAGTGCTTCTTCTCTGTGTCGGCCAGCAGAGTCTCCAGATCCTCCACCCGGCTGTTTAGCACCTGGATCTGCTGCTGCTGTTGTTCCGAGGAGGGCGATGACGGCGCGCTGCTCTCGGCTCGCGCCTCGGCCAGATGCTTCTGAGCAGCGCTTAGCTGGCTCTTGGTGTCGCTGTAGGAGTGCGAGAGTTCCAGCAAGCGGCGCTGCAGCCCCGAAATGACCTCGTTTAGCTCGGCCTTCATGTCTTCAAAGTCTTTGGCTGCAGCTTCAACAGGCACCGTGCCCCTCAGAGCCTCCTAAACAACAGGAGGGAATAAAATAAAATTAGATTCACTGATGTGAAAGATGAATTGTACCCAAATTGAGAGAGAAGAAGAGGAGGCTCATATCTACCTGGAGCATCCTAATCTCCTCCTGAGCCTCCTTGTACAGCTCCTCGATCCGCGTCGTCCTCTGCTCTTTCTCCTTCGCACTCCGTCTTTCCTCCTCTGTCCTCCTCAGCGCCTCCTCCAGCTGCCCAATTCGCTGAGCCGCTTTCTCCTGCTCAGACCCCGATTGGACGAGCTGGACCCTGAGCTGTTTTACTTCCTGTTCCAATGTGGACACCAGGCGTCTCTGGACCTCCTCTTTCTCCATCAGCTCACCTCCCTCTCTTCCCATCTGTGCTCTCAGCCCCTCCACCTCCTCCACAGCTTGGTGGTATCTCTCCTGAGTGTCTGTAAGCTTCGCCTGCAGCTCTGCTAGACTCTCCATCAGCTCTTCCTCTCTTCCCTTCTCCCTCACTCCTCCGTCCTCCTCTCCTTCCCTGCCCCTCTCGGGTTTCAGCTGAGCCTGAAGTGAGCGGTTTTCCTTCCTGGTTTCCAGCAGTTTCATCTGAACGCTCTCTAGCGCCTGTCTCAACAGTCTGATCTCCTCTTTGCTCCCCCCCTCGCCCTCTTCTTCCTCCCGTGTGACAGAAACGCCTAACGAACCCTCTTCCCTTTTCGCTTGGGTGGCGGATGGGACGGGCGGCAGTGAATCAAACTCATCCTGGGTGGAGTGGAAGGAGGCGTTGGAGGCCATGCTGCTTGGACGGCTGGTCTCCTTCAGGTCCTCGCTTCCTTGGAGGGATGGATGTTTCTGTGATATGAGGGCGCAGGGTAAGAAGTGTTAAGATAAGGGATGGAAATATAATTTTAGAAGTAGGTAATTTGCTAAGAATTTTTATATGAAATATAAAACCTTCCAAAACAGGAAATAAGTAATTTACTGCTTGTACAACAGTTACAGCAAAGGTTAAACATTATTTATAACAGTTAAGTTGTGTTTTTTTAAAATAGGAATGTTTGGGTCACATATCACATCTTTACGACCATCATTTGTCAATGTGGATTTTTTGAGTTTCGGGTTCCATTTCTCCTTTCTTTTCAGGGTTGCATACCTTGAGTTTGCTTGCAAGTTGCTGGTTCTCCAGAGTAAGAGCGGTAATCTTGGCCTGCAGAGCAGAAACCAGAGCCGCAGATGCAGTAAAACTGTGCTCGACCTGTCAACACAGACACACATAGATTACACACAGAGGCTCGCGGAGAGGCGAAGCAACGTTAAGGACCACTAGCTACCTCCTGAAAAACAAAACGAGTTGTGACACGTCGAAAGCAAAGGTTAGACCGCCCTCAAAAATGCTAAGGTGAAGAAGTTCAGCAGCTGTGTGTTGTCAGGAGGAAAGTATTACACTTGGAGAAACAGAGCTGATTTAAGAGTTAAACAACCTGGAAAACTTTCAGTAAACTTGTTACACAGAGAACAAAATATGGAAGATCATATGACCACCGTGTGAAATGTCCAGCTCAAAAGTTTTTTTTTAAATCCAGTGGGGAAAACTTGAGTCTGATGGAGCAGAAGATCCATTTCTATTAAATATATTCACCGTATGCCCTCATCAGTTTTTCTAATGCTCCACTTTTCAAACTAAAAGCCTTACGTCATTTACTTCCAAGTCTGCCGTCCTTGTCATCACATCTGTTTTGAGATCTGCCCGTATGCAGTGTACTGTAAGCATGCCACTACAGCATTCCTTGTTCGACGATCACCTTCGTATCCAGCTCCGGACCAGTCACCGTCTGCTCCACTGTCTGTTTCAGGTCCTCGATCGTTTCCAGCAACATGTTTCTCTCCTCGTGGAGCTTCTCAACCTCCTCTCTCAGCGCCGTGCCTCTGACCTCGTCCTCCTTTCGAAGTGAGAAGGAAGGGGTGGAGAGAGGGGTGGCGGGAAAGAGGGAGGGGAGAGGAGCATGAGATGGACAAGGAGAGGGAAGAAAAGGAAAGGAGAGACGAGGAGGAGGAAGTAGATTGTCCTACTTATAAATGTATTAAACTTAATTGTGTATCACACGTTTTCATTTACTGTACCATTAAATATACAAGTTGATGTTACCTCACAATAATATGATGGTGTTTTTTCCCCCCTACTGTACCCCTACTGATACATGGTTGAAGTCATTTACTTTAAGTTTGGAATTTATTGAATATTTTGCTTAAAATATGAAGTCATTGTATATTTCAATTTGTTTCTTTTTCCTTTAATTACTGTATACATATGGATGTCCCAAGAACAATAATTAGGAGACTTGAGCTCTGAAATAGAAAGTTATTAGGTCTTGGTTTTGTTGACTGCTGATTATGTTACCTTGTAGTTGAATCTCTTGGAAGTGTCGCTTTTGTCGGACACAGGGTTCCCAGTGATGGCAACGAGAGAGGGAGAGGAGGGTCCAGAAATCTAACGAAGGATGAAGGCGATTAGTTTTAGTTCGTTTTTGGATTTGTTTCCCTCATAAACCCTTGGTCGTGCTGCCCTACAAAACAATGAGCACGTTACGTTTATAACCTGTTACAGAAACAGTCTGTAAAAGAGGAGCAAAAAAGGAACAAAGATTAAAAATGTTAGTAGCCTGTTACCACAGTTAAGTGACAAAATGAGTCATCAAGGCCAAGATATATGTATTAAACAATTGAAATACCATTAACTGATTTCTGGTGAGATAGAGTAATAATCATAGGGTAATGTGTAAACGTACAGACACAAGTCGGACTACTCATTTTATGGACATATTGCGGACATGCATTAGCGTGGCATACCGACACGGGCCGACAGACACACAGAGGCATGCGTTTACCTGCAGTGGGCTAATGGGAGGTGGAGGTGCTTTTCGTTTTTTGGGAGTTGTGATCCGCTCATCACTTAGCTTAGCTATTTGATCATGCTGACGAGCCAGCGAAGGAGACAGAGACGAGGAGGAAACGAAAAGGAGAGAAACAGAAAGGTGGGATTCAGTGCTGGTTAGTATAAGGATTGTCAATCACTGAGCGCTGGAGTACGACCCGCATTTTGTTTCTCCCCAAAAAAGGCAACTAAAAGATTTTTTACTAAGCTGAGAAAGGTAATATCGCCACTTTACAGAAGCTACACTACTGTCAGTGAGCTACACAGCAGAAAACAAAACAAAATGTGGCTTTCTTTTTGCTCATTTCCTCAGGAGTCATGTTGTAGTACTGAAACCTGCTTAGACTCTTTAGATGTTAGTCATAATTGACTGGTTTGGATTCAGATTGTCCAAAATGCGTGGGTGCGTCTCAGTGGAAAAGTATGGAAAATATCTTACCTGAGGACTTCTGGGAGACTTTGTATCTGTAAGAGACCAGAAAAAGACAAGATCATAAACAGTCAAAATAGTCGTAATAACATGAGACCTCCTCCAGGTGGCAGTGTTGGCTTTGCTGAAACCAGAGCTGTATCTTGACGTTCAAACAGGCACGTTATTGGGAATCGGCTCCCATCTGGATGTTAACGCTTCTTGTTTGAAGGTTTGGTTTAAGCCCGTCGTGGTCATGAATGTGACATGACGTGTGACCCTGACTCCCACCTGAAGTCTGCTGTCTGTTCAGCGCGGCTGTGAGCACAGCTTTGACCTCCGAGTTGCCCAGCTGTTTGGCGTAGTACATGCCGTCATGGCCTTGTGAATCTACAGCGCTCAGATCTGCCCCTCGGTGAACCAAGACGTCCACAACAGACACTGAGTTGGACTCTATCGCCAGCATGACGGCTGTCCTGTAACGCAGAAGGACAAATATTGATCCCCAGTGTGTTTACCCAGTCATCGCTGCTCTTACACATGCCACTGAGTTTTCCAAGCGCGTGTTTTGACTGTGTTCGTACCTGCCGCTGTTGTCTGACGTGTTGATTTCAGCACCGCAGTCCAGCAAGGCGCTGCATACTTCAGCATGAGTGTGTTTGGCTGACAGTAACAAGGGGGTGAGGCCATCCTTTTGAGACAAACAGACATGGGAAAGATTTGATATGACTCAGATCATCTTATGGCGGGACCGCGCGCTCACACGGACACGCCTACAAATCTTATCTTGTGTGACATCAGGAAGTGAGCCTTGACATGGAGTAAGTGGTAACTGTCTGTGTGGTGAGAGAAGTCTCGGATCCGTGCGAAAAGGGAGCGAACGTCTGTAAATGAATTTCCCAGCCGATGAGCAGAAAAGCCAAAGTTGCTCCACTTTGCAGAGCGGTGTATGTTTTAGGATGGGAGAAATATGAGCGAGGGAAAATCCCCAAAATTATATATTTACAGTTTTAAATGAATGGGTTCAGAAAAGCTTATTGCCCCGAGTTGGGCGACCCGGGCAGTATTTCATGCAACGTAGACATCCCACATTTCTAAGCGGGACTGACAGAGCCTAACCCCAAGCAGGACCTTTAACCTAACCTTACTCCTCTGTTACCTCAACTCAGCCTAAAATTTTGATTGGCTGGGATCGCTGAGGGGTGGTGTGCGGCCTGGGAGGAGCTGCTGCCTGCAAGAATCGGCTCTGGGCATGAACGCCGACTTAGCCGTGATTAAGCGAGGAAATAATATGCGCCTCAGTAAATTGAGAATATTGAACTATAAAAAAATACACATTTCCACCGGTCATTCGTATTATTAGCATTTGAAAAAAAAAGAAGTCTCTAGTTCTGTCCAACTAGAAAAATCAAAAGCATGTAAAGAAGCAACATAGCGTTGTGTTTTGGATTACAAGACTGCTGCTTCTGTACGCCACAGAGAACAAAACTATGTTGTGGGTTCTTCTGAGCTCTGCTAAAGACTTTAACAGCCCTGCGTCTGCTCCGCTCAGACTCAGAACAACAGGAACCATTTTTCTTCTCAGGTTAATAGATTCCCCATGCGGTATGTGTGTGTGTGTGTGTGTGTGTGTGCGTGCGTGCGCAAGTGTATTAATCCTCGTTTGCACGTTACGTTACTCGAGTTATGTTCGCGGCTGGCTGCTTGTAGCCAGGTGACACGATGACCTAGAGATCTGCCGAGGATGGAAGTGGGGCGAGTGAGTCCCGGCCGTCGTGGCAGAGTGTGATAGACTGAGATGCTCTCTCTCGCTTTCTGGAGAGAAGGGCCTCGTCCTGCTGCTTGACGCAGACGGACCCTGTACATACGGTACATGCCTGCATTGTCAGTGAATATTTCATGAGTACAACACGTGACAGACTTTTTTTTAGCAACTCTCTAACTCTTCTGCACTGGATAGCATGTGCCGTGAGATATACTTAGAATATCAAAACAGAAATACCCATTTGAAGTACTTCATATTTGTACTCGAATAAATGTATTTAGATTCATTCCACCACTGCCTTTGTTTAGACTTCCTGGAGTTTTGGACCCAGTCACGTCAGTGGATCATATGGGGGCTGAGCTTCTTTTAAGTAACCGAGAAATATATTTCTTTCCAACAGCAAACACGAGGAAGCTTTTATACTACATAGTGCCAACAGATTTTAAGTTTACGTGTACTTGATTTTCTATAAACAGTCTTTGTCCGACATATGTTAAGACCTGGCAAACGTTCCTCCGTTCCTCTCAGTATCTATGTGTGTTTACTGAAGACAAATACAGATCAGGTAGAGATATAGTTGCACGCTATAGCCGTGATGTACGCCCGAGGCTGACAAGCTGGCATGCTCTACTCAGCACAGAAACATCTCCCTCTCTCTCACACACACGAGCGCTCGCAAATGATTGTGGCTGGAAAAGTAAACGCTGCTCGCTGAAACTGATCTCCCTCTCTTGAAGTCGACACAAAACAGCGCTGAAGCGCTCTCTTTACCTTTGTTGTTTAAGAATTGTTGGATTAATGAGGAAGGATGTTTTTACAGCCTACACGGGGAAGAATATGTCTTGTCTTGTCTTGAAACCCCTTTAGCTTTAAATCCTTCTGGCCCTTGGCGAAGTGGTAGCGTGAACAACTGTCAGAAGCCACAACGCGCAACTCGTCGCAGGTTCGAACGAGTGACGAGGCTGCAACGCGCTCGAATGAGAAGTGACACTTTAACGTGCAGGCCGAGAGACCGCTGTGAGCGAGCGCGCGTCTGCATTTAGCTGCGGCGTCGCAATAAAGAGGGAAGTAAATTTGCAACACATTCTCCTCTCGAGTCCTTTTTCTCTCACTTGCCCTCTCTCTTTTCTTTTACACAGACACACTCACGCACGCACACATCATGCTAATACACCCCAGTTGGGTAAAAACCACAGGCATGGAGCGTCACTGCAATGGAGACCACATGTCTGCGGCTCCAGAGCTTCGGTTCCCACAGTAACATCACTGACCCTCTACCTCGCATGCATACGTGCACGTACATCTGCACACACACACACACGAAACAACATCAATCAATCTTAAAACAGAGGAGGACAGTGAGCGGAAATGTCAGTTAACGAGTATCTCTCATACTGTGGACGTACCGCTGTGAGAAACAACTGCAGTTAATTGGTTTTGCTTTGCTTCTACTTCCTCATTGAACTTTAAAAAAAATGGAATTTAAAAAACAAGAGAGCTGACAGCAGACCCTGTAAATACAGACAGATAAACCCCAAAGAAATTCCAGAGTGAACAAAGAGTGATTTGCCCTGCTCGAACAAATTCCTCTGGAACTAACGCGGTGATATGAATGAGACCGAACGGAGCATTTCTGTGGTCTTTCTGTTTCCGAGCCTGTTACTCTCCCGCCAGGAAAAATACGTCCGGGGAAGAAAGAGTGGAAGCAATAATGAAAATACGCACTGTATCTTTCAGGTTGATGGGACTTTTGAGTTCACACAGCAGTTGGACGGTCTGGAGGTTACCGCTGGCAGCTGCGCACAGAGCAAAACAACAGTCAGACAATGAAAGAAAGCAGAGTTGTGCCGGGCGTTAGGAGCTTGGGCCAGTTTAGTCTAGGATTGAATGTAGAAGGAAATTTCTCTCCTTTGTCTCCTCTGATTTACCAGAGACCGAATTAATGAAAAAGTCAAACACGGTCTACTTTACAACTTCATTAGAAAGTTGTTAGCTGACATACTTTCAGCTAACATGAAAAAAAAGAATTTTCTCACCACTCAAAGAAAGTGTAGTGTGTTTTTTTTGAGTATTTGAGGAACTTTTGATTGAACCGAACTGGGCTGAAATCACCTTTAATCACTTAATTCCAAATACGGCCGATGATTTCATCCAACTAAAATTAAAAGTAATCTCAAGGATATTTTCTCAAAGATATCTCAAAGATATTTTCCCACATTGTTCCCTAAGCAGACTTCCCCGTCAATAAAAGCGCCTTTGTTTAATTAACCCTCCGGATACTGACACACTTACCAGCGTGATGCAGGGCAGTCTTTCCCGAGCCGTCTGCTGCATCGATGGAACATTTACTCTGGAGGAGAAACAGGAACGTGTCAGACATACAAATCCATGATACACATGACTACATGATTGATTACGAAAGGGAAGTTCAATCCTCTTCCAGTTTGTTTGGTTTCGTTTATCAGTGGCATGCAGTGCATTTCTGTTCTTGTTTTGCGATGAACATCTGCGACTACCTCCTGGTCTCCGCTCTCCATCAACCTGTCACATCTGCTATTAATTTACCGAATTCCTACATTTCCCTGAATGAGTTTCAAAACCTTCCAGAGAATGTGCCTAACCATATCCCGAAATATGTCAGAGTAGCTCTCAGAACATAAAAATGTGCCTGCATTTGTGTTCTGCTCTAGAGTAATGGAAATAATGTTATTAAAAAAAGTTGTTTGTCTGCTGTTTATCTGGTTTTGGTTTCTACGGAAAGACGTTGGGTATAGAAAGTGTACAGAGTTTATTTTTCCGAGGAACTCCATTAATCTATTAACCACTTAAGTTTTATGTAGATAAAATTTTTATGTGACATTAGGCAACACTAATTGCAAACACATGCAACTGCATATGTGTGGGGGGGGGTTTGTTAGTTAGTGACAAACAACCAGCGTTTGGCTTCCTTTCTACTACAGACACATGTTTGTCAGAACCTTACAGTGCAAAGTGGAGGTGTATGTTGCTGAGCCCATCATGGGACAGTTGGGTCAGCAGATCAGAACAGTGTGTGTGTGTGTGTCCTGTTAAGATTTGCCAATCTGCACACCACACACACAAACACACAATCAACAGACTGAAAAAACGAAGCAGCGAAAATGTTGGGTTTGAAACGTCTTAACCGAACAGCGAGACCGTTCAGAGCGTCACACGGTTCATGCTCCTGATTTCAAACTTTCTTATTTTCTGCACCACGTGATGTGGCCAAGAGGAAGTCTTGCTGGGAGACTCGATGCTCTGTCATTACAACATTATCTTGTATTTGGGATGTCGCACTTTGTTACTTCTGAAAGCCGCCTTCACTCGATCCATCTTACCTGGATGAGCTTTTTGCAACATTCAGTGTGATTGTTTTTAGCAGCCAGGTGCAATGGATGAAGACCTGAACATAAAGCAAAAAAAAAATTTACAACAAATCATTTTAAAGGGTAAAAAGGCACTGGAAAGTAAATGAATCATATATTTTATGTAACAATACATTTATCAGGTCCCACAACCGAATGACATAACACAATAAACCAATGTTTTAACTATTGAGAAAAATTTGCATATTTATGCGGGAACACACAAAGCACTAAACGGCACACATCACACTCACACACATCAGCAGTACAGCTACATACCTGCAGCATCGGGAACAGCCAGGTCAGCTCCTTGGGCCAGGATGACCAAAAGGCAGTCTGTCTGACCACGTGCAGCTGCTACATGAAGACTACACACAAACAAAAAGAAACAACAAAAATGTTATTTTGTCCTAAGTCGATATAACCCTCTATGCACCCCCCCCCCGAAAAAGAAATGACCCTCTAAATTGTGCGTGTCTCTTTGTGCGTATGTGTGCAGTAGGCAATCAATACAACCCCTTTCCAGCTCAGCGAGCAGAATGAAAAAAAAAAAAACACCACCACACATGCCCAGCCTCCCCTCGCTGTGCGCGTAGGAAACACACTCGCACTCTTGCACATGCACACAACTATGCCCACATGCCTTTCAATCAGGTTTTATCACCATAGAGATACTGTAGACTCCTCCTTTGTGCGTTCTGAAAAGATTGGAGCGTTGCGATCCCCGGCCCGCCGCATTCATCACGATTTACAAAGGCGGCGGGCATGCATCTGTACGTGTGTGTTTCTGTGTTCTGGTCGCATGCAGAGATGAGGTCAAGGTTTTGAGCTGCTCGTGGAATAGAACAGGCCGCCTGTTTGTTCCGGCATGTGAGAAATCTGCACACTCGCTCCTCTCGCTCTCCGCGTTTGTTCCTGTGTTTTGATGTCGCTGGCTCCGCGTGAGCTGCTCGCACACATTGAGGTCAGCGGGTGTTGTGTTGCAGAAAAAGAAAGAGGTCAAATATTAACGCTGAGCCTCTGTGTTATCAACGATCTCGACCACTGAGGCAACAAGCTGCACTGCCTCTGCAGAAACGAACTGGCTCTCAAAACACGGAGCGTCTGGGAGGCTGAATGAATGGTTGCAAAATGTCAGCCTTTTCAGGAACCAAGAAAAACAGCCTTATTTTTAGTGGCCATTCATTTTTTAACATTGTGCTGCGGCGCGTCAAAGTAGTTTCATAAGCCCGGGGCTTGAGAATCTGAGCGCGCAGACACTTTTACTTCACCACAGTCGCCACATTTCTCATCAGAACTTTGTTGATAAAGAATGAGCAAAGCCCCAGGTCGTGCCTACATAACAGCACTTGTCAGGTATCACTAAACCGAGCAGTACATTAAAGTTCTGTTCATTTTATTCGACTCTGGGTTTCCTGTTTGTATCCCTGTCAGAGTAGCACATCTCTCTGCTCTCTTCTTGCAGGTAACTCTCTCGTCCCTTTTTGCCGTCGGCATCTCATGATTCTGAAGTGCTTTATTGTCCCTGTGGGGAAACTGGATCCACCGGGATTCACGCAGAAATGCGTAAAAACCAATATGCAGCACATGCGTGCCACAAAGTGAAACTCCTTAATTGCTACAACTGCACCAAAAGCATTTTTTCATACATCCATTCGTAGAAAACAGGAAGAACGCTCACGCTGATTTGCCCTCGCTGTCCAGCTTGACGGCGCTGGTGCCCTTCTTGGCGAGAAGCGACGCCACCTTCTCCGCCTCGCCGTGCTCCACCGCCGCGAGCAGGCGCTCGTCATTTTTGCTCCACTCATTGGCCTGTAGGGGACGATTTGGAGAAGAAGGAAAAGAAAGGAGATAAAGACAGAGAGGTGAGACGATGGACGTAATCAGCAGTTTATGGGGAAGCAGCCGTAGTCAGACATTAACAGACACGTTAGCAAATGCCCCGAACCCGAGTAATGTTTCTCAGAGGGAGAGAATGTTTTCTTGGCTCCTCGATGGCCCACGCAAAACATTTGTGTCCACATGTGAGTGCTCACACACACACACACACACACACACACACACACACAAACACAAGCGACATCCCACGTGGACGTACACATTGAGATGTGAGCTCATTCGGAGACTATCTTGCAACACAGCAGTCTGACGCGGCGCTGCGAGCCTTTTCAGCACCGCCCACCATGGCATTCACCTCTGACCAAAAAAAAAACCATCACAAAAACATGTCTCTGACAGCCACGTTGAGAGGACCGTGGATTCGGAACTGCAGCAAACCAAAATCAGATGTGTCAGACCGGGGAAAGAAGCAGCGCGGCCACAATCATGTGGGATCTGATCGTTTCAAGGAGAACTTACATTGCATACTCGGGCTTTCAATCTGATCTCGATTCAACATTGGTATTTGCACCTCTTGTTGGGAAACGTTACGTCTGATGCAACCGAACCATCGAAGATGAAATCTAAAACTGAGAGAAATTGTTGTTTCGGGGAACACTGAGCCCACGGCTCCCCAAAACATGTTTACAGCTCTCCCTGCAAACACCTGTGCATATTAGGATGCAGTGCGGTATTAGGCTTGACCCGATCCCCTACTGACCTACACGTGATAAGGAGCTGAACTCTCTGACTCCCCGAATACTTTTGGTTGCAGAACTGTACCCTATTTTAGGAGAGCAATAAACCCACATACACGGTGTAAATAGCCTCTGTGGCGGACATCCAAATGCGATCGCTGCGATACGTTCTGCACAGCTGGTGGAAAAATGCAGAGCTATAAAAAAAACCCTTCTGTCATTGAAACAGCTAAGATGACCACCGAGTCATTAATGCGAGCCGGTAAGGAGATGAAAAAATACAGCAGTGTTGGCATTTTTGCAAATCGCGCAAAGTCCGAAGGTGACTGAGGGTTGCTTTTCTTTCTCTGGGAAAAAAAATGATTCCCGTTTCGGTTGTAAACCGACGCCCGCGCGCACAATATCCAAGACGTCTTCTGATCCAGGCTTCAAAGCAAGAGGTGAGGCACTATTTGGGATGGCGGCGTAAGACGAGAGGGTTCTCTGACAGATTGGAAATAGCAGCCTGGACCTGCAGGGACTCGGCTGGGCACGGACGGAAACGTGGAAAAAAAGATGAATCTACCAGGTGTCCTGAAAATCTATGACGGACAGTGACAGGCACATCTCACAGGGCATGAGAGTTTTGCCTAAGTCCATCATTTTTCAGTGTCGTTTGAAAATTAGCCAACAGTGTTGCAGGTTATTTAAATTTTAACACCCAAATTGCACAATTTTATTGTTGTGGGAGACACCGGCCGTTCAGCTGGCATTACCTGCACTAGCATGTAGCCGGGAAACTTTTTAATTCATCGTATGCAACTTGCAGCACGTCTCTGTTTGCTGGGTATGTGTTGACAAATTTGTGAACGTGAGTTTTTAGAGAGATGTTCTAGGGGAGGGGGGGTTGGCAGAAGACAACATCTTCATGTACTGGTGTTTTTGTCTGTTTACTTGCTTGTTCTGCTGTGCGGTGAATTGTGCATGCATGCCTGACTCTGGGACCTGGAAGGCTTCACCGCCTCTGTTAAACAATTTCCAGAGGGGTGGAGGGCTCGACATCGTCAAAGGTACTTGTGGGGGGATGTGAGTGACAGTGGACCGGAGGAGTCAGAGATCTTCAGCATCTGTCTGTCCCTACGATCAGCGCGCAGCAAAACGTGACCCTGTGGGAGACAGCCGGAGCTATAGAGGGTTTCCCGTACGGTGTGGTGGACGGGAGTCCTTGTTTTCACAGAGGTAGGCCGGATTTGCCTCCCAGCGCGACGGTATGAAAAAGTCCCATGATTTTTCATCCAGACAGTCATGCATTGCTCAGTCGGCGCAAAGGGCGCTGAGGCAATCAAACGCTAAAAATAGGTGCTCGTTTGAGACCGGGGGAGAGCTGAGAAGAAAAAGAGGAACAGGCGTGATAATGCGCGCAGTACTGTACATGTGAATGGTCCGTGCCCCTGCTGAAACACGCAGGGCTCGTCTCGCGCTGCCCGGCTCTCTCCTCGTCTTGTCATGCGGACGTCAGGAAGGGCGAAACTCACCGCGGTAATTGAGCGCCTTTGTGATCCGGAAACAGTGGCAAAAACAACCCCGCTTCCACACGTCAGATTGAATAACAGGAGCAGTCAGATGCTGTAGATGGTGAGGCGGTGCTTAGTATGACTTCAGGCTTTGGGTTGCAGCGGTTTAAGCCAAGTCAGCACCAGTATCAGATCGAAAAAAAAGGGACGAGAAGAAAGAAAACTACTTTGACGTCACATCTGATTCCTTATTGGAAGAGCACGCTCCTGTTGTTGTTCCTGTTGCTATGAATCACTCTAAAACCCCTCATTTCTCGGATCTAATCCTAAAAGTAAACTCTCCATCGTCTGTATATGTGAAGCGCTGTGACTGACTAGTCACTTGTAAAGTTTATAAAGTCAACCAGTTGAATGCTGGGATTGGCTGCTGCTTCCCCCGCGGCTGCTCTGAACAAACCAGATTCTGCATCCAGATTCTGAAAAGGTTTCATCCTGCGTCACTGCCAATTCCACATTGAAAATCCACATTAATGAACATACTCGGGATTACTTTGAACTTTGTCAGCTGCGAGCTCTGAATAGTTTTCCACAAACCAGCAGTGCATGAATAATACCCTCCCTCTTGTGACATTGGCCTTCTCGACTCCTGGTGTCCGCACAAGCAGCAAATATCAGCTGTGACATGAATTTGACAGATGATGCAAATTGATATTAAAAAAAATAATAATAAAATATTAGGGGAAGTCACACTGCTACCAAGGAAACACGGGCCCTTAAATTGCTCCGATCGTGAATGCTTTACAGAACGACCCGGAGGGAGACGGGGACGGGGGGTTGCCGCGAATGGCGGTCAACCGCACAAACATGTCAGACCAAACAGAGCAGTTAGAGAAGTAACACGGCAATTACAAGAGTTTGTCATTTCAAAGTGAAAGGAGCCATAAAAAAAACAAAAAAAACAAGGCATGGGCTGGTGCAGCATTTTAAAACTTAGGTCCAGCGATCCGGTGGAAGCATATCTTCTTGGTTCGGGACCAGGTTCCTGTAATATTGTTGGTAAAAATAACTTCATGATTTTGTTGGTTGTCAGTTGCTTTGCTTGAAAGAAAACTACAACCCCCCCAACCCCCACCCCGTGTCTCCCTACAACTGCCCTATTGGCAGACGTTTTACTCTAAATATACTCGGCAAAGGCTTTTACCTCATCTGAACCTCTGCTCTGCCTACGTCGTAGACTCAACACTGCCTTTTTCTATCAGTCACCATTTACGACCGCACCGTCAGTTATCACACAAAGGGGGTTTGCAGGACAGAGAAACCAGTACCGCAACGTCTGTGCCTGTGAAGTGAACGTTCTCCAGAGACTAATTTCGCTCGCCGCACGCGGAACCAGGACTTCCTCTTTGTACGCTCGAGCATCCCGGCGGTCACACTTTGGCTGCAGCAAGAATCGAAAGCAGAGGAGTGTCTGATTCAGTCGATGAACGGGCAACATTTCAGGGGCTGTGCAATATTGCGAAAAGCACTTGGTTCGGCTAAACGCTGTATTTACATAATGGAAAGGTTTCTAACAAAAAGCCGACAAGTACACAGTTGAGTTTTGCAGTAAAAGCTCCTGTAATGGTCTCATTAACAAGACCTGCAAGTGGGAGGAAAGCTGGACTGGACTCTGAACCCCCTACCACAACAAATGCCCCCCCCCCCCCCCACCAACACTAATAGAAAAAATTACAGGGGAAACACTGACGCACTGTATCGCAAGATCCCGCCTAATGGCCTCTGATTTTAATGGGCTGAAAAAAAAAAAAAGACGGGCCGTCACCGCCGAGCAGCGTGACACCGATAGCGTTAGACTCGCATCGTAATGGACGGGTTTAAGTGGAGCGGAATGCGCTGCTCCAGTTTCGTCCGCGCGCACAACTTGGCAACCGGTGTCACTCCGGGGGGGGGCAATGAAATAATCATGTGCCGGGAGAGAGGGTGCCTGGCTCGAACAGAAAGTGACGGAGCAAAGTGCGTTGAAGGAACAGGAAATTGTTGCGTGTTCGGAGAGAGCGGGAGACGGTCAGCGGTGTGCAGTTGTGCGCCGGATAACAAGAGTTTTTAGACACGCCGCATGTCCGTTTCCTCTCGGTTTTCTTGCCAGGTCCCGGTTGTGGCCACGGTTCGATTGCCAAGAGCGCCAGCCAGAGAGGTTATACTGAGCAACGCTACTTCTATGGGCGAAGGTGGGTTTGCGTCACCTGCGAACTGTAGGGTTGCAAATGCGTAGCGTAAAAAAAAAACAGTGAAGACCATCGTCCTCCTCTGTGTCACACTAGTAAGCGAAAGGGATCTCGCTCCCCCCTCTTCCTCTCAGTTACGTTTCCTCGGCTGCCCTCAGTCCCCCCCCCCCAGCTTTGTGTTTCTCCTGCCACGATAAGCGTGTTTATAGTGAGATCGGGGCGCGGAAGGGGCGCGTTTGCTCCCTCTCCGTCTTCAGCCTGACGCTCATTAAGAGGCGCAGCGAGCCGGCCGATAAGGCTAAGCGTTTCCTGTTTGTCCAGGCCCGGGGCCCGTCCTGCGGGGACAAGGACCGGAGGGTCGAGGAGCGACGAGACACGCTGGGAGACCCCTGGAGCGGCAGAAATACGAACTTGTGCTGCTCGTACTCGCACTACGTTGCTTTAAAGCTACATTTCGGAGACTTGCCTGAAATCACAACGTCAAACATCCCGTCACTCCTACGGCTTTAGACTAATTTGCAAAGAAAACAGACGAGCATCAGGTTCGCGCCACTGCTAATCTTACGTTGGGTTTTTTTTTTGTCAGATAAACACTTCTGCTCTGAGAAGTTTGTTTTTTTTCGGCTTCTCTGAACTTTCTCAGCTCTCTGAAGGAAAAACAAACTAAGATCGGGAAACGGCAATTCCTACGTTGCATACTGTATGTTTATAGAGTTCAGCCACCGAGAGCAGGGAGAGTTTAAGAGCAAAACATTTACTTTAGAAAACCTTTAGTGTCCCCCCCACCCACCCACCCGAAAAAAAAAAAGGCGAAATAACATTTTTGTTGATCTACAGATAAAAAAAAGTGTTTGTTCTGCTTTGGTTTTGGGGATAATCCCGTTCGCTATGTTTTAAATCACAAAAAAAGGAGGGAGACTCTACTGTATATTTCAGTTCGAATGGTTATGAGAATAAATTAAAGACTAAGATTTGGTCTTGATCTTTTTTCAGAGTCGTGCACTTTGTGAACTCAGGTGAAACTTAAAAAGCAAAAATGCATGTTAAGCAAATCCTTTCCCAGGAAGTCCAAAGATTACAAAGATTATGAAGCATATCCATGGCAAATTTCATGGAAATCTGGCAATTACTTTTCCAGATGACTTGTCACGGATTAAAGTTAAAGAAAATTTGACCTGACTGTGGCACCAAAGTCACTCTTAATCATAATCTGGGAATGAACAATTTTCACGGCAATCTTTTCAGTAATTGTCAGGAAGTCTTGCTCTGGACCGGAGCGCTGGATAGACGGGCCGTCCAACCAGGCCCTGATCACATTTCTCTATTCCATTTTACATTATGGATGAGAATTATGAGAATTACGTTGTCTGTGGGATTACACGCAGATGAGAGATAACGCCAAATAAATGCACAAAGAAAAGTAGGTTAGCTGGGATGAAAGAGGCGCGGAATGGCACGGATTGAACTCCCGAGGGGAATAACCTCAGTGCAGGTTACGGGGATACTCTTTGTTTAGGAGAGCGGTTTTCGGAGACGCCGGAGGGCAGCGCCCGACAGGAAGCAGGGAAGAGGACGGGAGGGCGAACAATGCGCGGGGGCAGAAAGGGAAAAGAACGCGGCGAAGGAAAGACAGACTTTGACACATCTACTATATCTGCGCCCCTTTGATCCGCAGCGGCTGTTAACTCCCAGCCTCTTATCTGCGGCGAAGCAGATGCTCAGATGTCCTCAAACAATGCGTCCTTTCTCCGGGGGCCGCAGCTGAAACCGCTTACTGCCCTCCGGAGCACAAACACACACCAGCGCAGCAGTTTACTAGATGCTGAAACTAAAACCCACGAATGAGAGAGTTAGACTAGGCGCTGTAAAACAAAGACCAGATGGTTGCTCTCATAACGAGAAAAAAAACAAAAAACGCTGTGGATTGCGCAACGCTGCCCGGTCTGGGCCGCATGCATTTCACTTATGGAACAAATTTGCGTCATCTTTTTTTTTTCCTCATTTGCTGATTTTGTTTTGGATTAATGGCGAATGCCTGGCGAAGCCGGCGTATGATCCATACACTGTGCGCATTAGCCAATAGTGAAGCGAGAGAACCAAGTCCAACGCCATGCTTATTAAGACCAAATGGCTGCCAAGGGAGTTTCTTTGCACCACATTTGCCAACGACTGAGAATGCTGAGAGAATATTAGTGCCTGAGATACACTGATGAGAAATTAATTTCCCTTGTAAATTTATTTTAGCTCAGACGTGAACATGTTGACGGTGCGATAATTTGCATAGGCAGTATTTTCTTGTGGTTTTTCTTGTCCATTGTACTGTCCTAAAGCCATGAAGTAGCAGAGGAATATCACTGTATTCCTGTTTTAATTGCTACATTGAAGAAATGATGTGACCCCGTTATTGTCTTAAAGGTCTCTCCAGCTCAGCCTTTCCACAACTGACACAGCATTAACACTGAGACTTGACAGAAAGGGGGGGAAGAAAAAAAAAAAGTTGTTGTCATCGCGTCATCCATCAGCCTTCCTTTCCCTCGCTTCACTTCAGCACTGGCCCTTGAGAGACTCCCATTATTCTACCTCCACTCAAAACATTTCCCTTTGACCCCCTGTAATTACCTCTCACGGCAATGCTTCTTTTGGGCCCTCCTGACAAACAACTTGTTTAGTTTACAGCAGTACGATGAGGCCGCCTTTGGAAGAGAGAGGCGCTGTCCTCCTGCATTCGTTCACAGATGCCACGAATACAAGCTAAATTTGTAGAGGTTAAACAGAAATTCTGGCCTTGCAGGTCCTGAAAGACACGTCATTGCGTTGTTCTTGTCATTGAAGCGTGCTTATTGTCCTTCTTAAAGATGAAAGATTGACGCAGAAGTTCAGCATGGGACATTTATGGGCACGAGAAGACCTCCGGAAAAAAAAAAAGAAAAAAAAGAAAAAACAGCCCTCATGCAACACTTCCTCCTGACACAAATAGCCTTTCCTGCTCTATAAATAAATACTGTCGGACTTGGAAAGCAACCAGGCTCATTACACTCGAGGGCCGCTCATAAAGCCAGCGGAGTAGGGCAGAGATATACTATATCGCACACACATCAGTCAGCATACGCAGAGTCAGAGTGGAGTGAAAACCATCAAGTTACACGGCCCCGCTTGACCATGGTGTGAGCCCCAAGGACGAAATTTTGTGCAGCAAACCCGAACGTGGAAACGGTGTCTGGCCGCTCAACTTTAAAGTCGTCGCCATAAAACTGCCTGTTGCTTCCATCGCCTAAATCATTGGACGGAGCCGAAAACACTGCCCACAAACGAGGGAAAACAGTTCTCGGAAGCACGCGGCGAGTCCAGCAGCGCCGTGCCAAAAGTCTCTCGCGAAGGAAAGTTCTCAGAGTTTTTTTTTTTTCAGGTGAACTGACGCTAACCCTCCCTCTATCCATCTCCTCGCGTGAATATTGTTCCAGTTGTTCAGAGCGGGCCAAACTAAACAACCCGTCTGAACCCGACCGAGGGGCGGGGAGCCTGACCGCCCACCCTCCTCACTCAAACTGGGTTTCTCTTTCTCTCTCTCTCTCTCCGGTCTCACCTCCTTAATCTGAGTCTTTTACTCATCTCTTCCTCCATCCGCTTCTTTGCGCCTCGTAGCGTCCTCATCCGCGCCTTCTCTCCTCTCACCCGTTCCTTGCAACCTCCCCCGCTTCCTTGCCCTTTTCTGCCGAACTCCCCTCGTGCTCCTTATCTGCTTCTGTCTGTCTGTCTGGTGCCCCCATCATTATCAGCGATTAGTTCCGTCTTACGCCATGACTTCATCCGCACGTGGCCCCGACCCAGCGGACGTGTCGGTCCAATGAGTCAGGCCTCACGCTGATTAGGAAGAAAAAAAAAATACCTCCGCCAAACAAATTCACACGCATAAACACAAATGCCCAAGCATGCACGCGAAGCGGCGGGCAGGCCCCCGTCGCGATGTCGGCAAACAAGCCCGTGCACGGGACACACGCCCACGCGTAAAAGAGCATGCGAGCACATGCAGGGGCAAAGGGATGGCACCCGCCTCACCCCTTTTTCGCCACGCCCAGAACTCCGTCTGTTTGCTGACGAGCAGGTTCCCTGGCCGTATACGTCTGTAGCTCATGTACACAGGCAATAAGGAGATCCCATGGCAGTTCCTGCTTTAATTGGATCCATGTTTAAACAGGCCCTAAGCCATTTTCCTTTGCCTCAACGCGGATTAATGTAAACTTAAACATTCTTGGAGAAGACCATGTGGTCAGAATCGAGGGTAAAGCTTGAGGATGGCGAGCACGGTGATGTGACAGGGTCGTCCATCCTAAGGCGGTGACACAGAATAACATTTAGCTCCGTGACATCTGACTCTCTGTTTGACTGACACGCCCCGTGGCGAAACCGTACTCACGACAAGGACTGCCTTCGTACCTTTGAAAATTGCCACGCGAAGCCGCTGGAAAGCTTAGGAACAAGCATCCACCGGTCACGTCAGAGACGTCCTTTTTTCTAGCTTGTCAGAACTGTCAAGGTGGTGCGTGGTTTTAAGATAATTTGGCGCTGGGTGGATCCACTTGGACTCCCGAACCATCTCCTCCCGGGGAGGGACATCACACACCTAGGCACCTAGGTGGACACACGCCCTTCCTCCTCCACCTCCTCTCTGCCAGATTAGCGCCGGCACCGTCCCTGAGGATTTTACCATCACTCCCAGTGCTAATGCCCTTTCACTGCACCCAGCCAGAGTAAACCATGCCATGCCAAACCAAGTCAGCCTGGGCCAAGTCAAACAGAGCCAAGTGGAGATACTTCGGGCTGTGCTTCAGTTAAACAGAGACCTATAATTGAAGGACTGCTACATTATTAGGTTACTATATCACGAGTTTCAGATTGCTGCTGTGCTGTTTCAACTTTTATGGAAAAAAAAGTAGGGCGTAACATTTTTTTCTCTAAGGGCTGTATATTTCTGGGCGTACTGAGAAGCCAGGGGAATATAATGGCTTAATGTAATTTTTGGCATTTTTTGAGTTGTTTTCAGATGAAATCAGTTTTTGAGGGTTTTTTTTCCAGCAGTTCTGCCCCAGCAGACGCATTTCATAACTCCTGATATGATACGGGGGGACTCCATTCCCCCAACATTTACACAGCTAAATTCAGATCGCATAGATGAGGGTAAAAAAAATAAATAAATACAGCAAAACAGTAAATGTACAGTTCAGTCTCCAGTGTCATGTAGCTTGGATGAACTGAGGCCTGGAGACAGCTGCGTGGAGCGAGAGGAGACAGCATAATCCGTGCATCAATTAGACACAGAGAGAGCGGATGATGAGGGGTGTGTGTGTGTGTGTGTGTGTGTGTGTGTGTGTCTGCACATATGCTGGATGCTGATCTGTGCACATGGAGGTGAAAGTGTGTGTGTGTGTGTGTGTCTGCACATATGCTGGATGCTGGTCTGTGCACATGGAGGTGAGTGTGTGTGTGTGTCTGCACATATGCTGGATGCTGGTCTGTGCACATGGATGTGAAAGCATGTGTGTGTGTGTGTGTGTGTGTGTGTGTGTGTGTGTGTGCAAAGCCTTGGGTAATCCCGCTTAGTCTAGCAGCTGCGGGAGCAGGTTTAAGTAGTGTGACAGTATGAAGGGCTGTTTGAGGGTTTAATACCAGAACCAGCGTCAACAATAGAACAGACAGATGATAACAAAGAAAGACTGAAAGTATGCGTGTGCGTGTGCACGCCCACAACAGCACAGCCACTGAGTAATGTGCTCTGGATGGGGGGTGGGGTGGGGGTGGTTGTAAAGGCCTGAGTGTAAAATAATAGTCTCAGCGAATTAACTCATTTAGAGCAGCTCCGCTCAAACAGCAGGGACGGGGTTGTTAACGTGGTCTCAAAGGGTCGACGCGCACTGCGAGACTTAATTAAGATCTCTCTCATCACGCGTGACTGAGCCCGGGGTTTGTTTCAAGACACCCTTGAGTAAAAAAAAAAAAAGTTGTGTGCTTTTTTTCCTGCATCGTAGACAGCAGTGTTGCATTGTTTTACTATATGTGAAGTATACTATTTTGAGCTGTTCATTAAAAAAAACTCCACAATTTTTTTTCCAATCAAAATTTGTAAGTATTGAAAGTGATCACAGCTGGAAAACTCAGATTGTTCAGATTGGGGGTAAAATTCCTAGTCACAAACAAGCTTTCCTTGGTTTTCCATTTTTTCTTGTTCGCAAGATTTCCCATTTGGGTTCTTGATCATTCTTCTTTTTTGTAAGTGAGAACAAGGGTTTGCAGAGAAATCTATAGTGATATGTCCTCGAATAAATGTATCAGGATAAGCAGTTGATAGACACAATACAGCATCATTTAACGTTTTCACATCACCTTATTGTACAAAGGCTTCGTGCCCACCTCGGTTTCTCATGTGTCTACAAGTGACGTGACAAAGCTGAACGCCTCTTTATCCATATCATCGGCGCTGGTCGCAGCGAACCCATTTCTGACAGCTGACTGTTCAAACGTGGCTGAGGCAAAAGGCCTGTAAGTCCCTCTGTGGCCGTTTGCCAAACCCATTCCCAGAAACCAGATTACACCGTCTGCTTGTCTTAGACACTGCTCTGTCTCTCTCTCTCTCTCTCTCACACACACACACACACTCCCTCGTTATACTGTTTGGCCAAACAGGCTCAGCTGAAACGGTCCACAGACGAATCCCGAAATGTCAATGATGTGTCCCGGAGACACGTCCAGGCAGCCGCGGGAGAACAGGAACGCCGCTCAGGTGCAGACGCAGGGGACTTCAAAAGCACGCGCGCACTTTGAAGAATTCCTCCAATTCACTTTGACCTTGCATAACCACACACCTGCTCTTGGAGTTTGATAAAACAACCCTGGCGTTTCTCCCTTTGATGCGAGTGCACACAACTCGGGTGGACAATCTTCAAGTGGGGAAAAAAGTCACAACCGCAACGCGCCGGCCACGCCCACCATTGTCAAAGCGCCAGCGTAACGGCCGCCGTGTGGTTTGTGAGTGAAAAAAAAAAATGACGCGTTCATTTGTGTTCCCCTGGTTAATCTTTTTTGTGCAGGCATTAATGCGGCGTTAATGCCGAAACGCACAAGCGCCTTTGGTGTAGGTTTTTTTTCACACTACTTAGCGTTACAGTGCCGCGTTTGAGAAGGCAGATCTGCTTAACCAGGTGACACGTTGTGCTGAGCCGGGGGCAGTTTTAGATGGTCTGCACGCCGGGTCCACTGCCAAACACATTTTCCAACAACAAACATCGAACACGTCGGTATCATTCATAAAGTCCTGAAAAAGTGTCCCCCTGACATACGTGGGGTCAGGTTAGACGAGCCGTTACCTGGACAATGCATGATGGGAAATCGATAAGTGCGGGCCACATGGCTTTAAAAAAGGGGTCGTGCGATGAGGAGACACAAGTGGGAGGCAGGGGGAAGCACGGGTGCCATCAGTCACGTGGACGACGGCTGCGTTCCACGCTATCTCCTTTGGGCCCCGTCCTTTTTCACGCCAGCGCTTTACGGCGGCGTGCGGGCGAAAGGCTCGGCGGGACGACCCGGTCGGCGCCCGGCGCTGCAGGACAACCCTCAGGGCGAGGCGTTAGGCAGAGGTTTGACACTGAGGCACGCGTTCCATTACGCACTATCTGGAAGCGTCTTGACTTTGTGAAAAAAAAATATATTTACGAGGGCATTAAGTTTCTGTTATTTTGAAAAAAAAGGGGGGGGGTGAACATTCCTGAGTAATCTGTCACTGACACACACGGTCTAAAATAGAACCAAAGGGATATTTTCTTTCTATTACGGTTGTTCAGGGTTTCTATAAAAAGCAATGGAATGACTGTTGGCTCACAGGATAAACATCCTGGCTTGTGAAACGTTTTTTTTTTTGCATATCTGAAATCATGACCATTAATTTTAATCACTGAGTGTGCAATATAATAGTGGCACTGTTTCCCCCCACCGGTTTTCCTTCTGCATACGATTGTGTAAACAGTTGTTCGGACATGCCTGTCCACATTGTAGCAGGGCGGTAATAACACTGTTTGCCGATTGTGGTGCGTGGTCAACGCACACAGCACGACGTACACGCACGGCGGGTGTAATATTGACACGGGCGTCAGGCGGGGCTTTGCGTGGAATACGAAACGCACGCGCAGCTGCAACAACGCAACACACGCACACGCAACAATACTGGGATTTATTATTATTAAACGACAAACATCCAAGCGATTCGACTGCGACGGTGTACGTGGGTGTGAGGTCCGCAAAGGCATGCATGCCTGCAAATGGCTTTGGTCGCGTTTCCAAGCAACATCCACATCCCCTGCTCCTCTCTTTCTTCTCTCGAGCCGCCTACAACCGCCTATTCTAGCGAGGACAGGGCATTTTGCTCCGAAAGCGTCCATCTCAGTCGGCTCGCAACTTCTGCTGTAACAAGGCGGGTTTTGGACGGGAAAGCAGCCGGTTAAAGGTGAGCAGGCCGCCATCTCTTTGACCCGCCGATGAGGAACTCAGCCCAATCCTGGACCTGACATTTTCCAGAACAATGGACACCATTGTACTCCCCCACATAGCTGACTGAATTTGCAATCATTTACTAATATTAGGACACAGACCCATGCAAAATTGCAGGCTGTTAAATCAGGCAATAGACAGCTGGGGTTTTTTTTCCTATTGGTATATATACAGAATATATCTGTTTTAACTGTACATTTAAAAGCTCTGGTGATTTGATTTGCTCTTCACTAGCAGACGTCTCGCTCTCTATGTAATAACACATGCTCGAGCTACGCCTTGCAGTGTGCTGCGGCTATAATTGAGTGAAAGCAGGGGTGTGCTCCACCTAATTCTTCCTCTGCGGGACAGACTCTCTCTCCACAGAGCTCCCCATCCCGCCCCACCACACACTCTTAATCCCGTGGAAGCCGGAAACCAAGCGCAGTCAGCGTTCTTCGCACCATTTCCCAACTTCTCTCGACTCGGGACGCTCCCCGTCCCATTCATCCGGCAACCCTCCAGACTTTTTTTTCCCCCTCTGTCTGCTGTTTGACTCCGTGTCATTACCGTCACCGTGACGACAGATGAGTCAGATGCGGCGGAGACGCCTCACTTCCTGTGCGCGTAAAGAGTATCTCTGTGACCAAATGAATGACTGGACCAGTGTGGAGAAATTCCTCCCTGAAGACTGATTCACCGTCAGCCGGATCAAATCCTCATCCGGAGCAGTGTGGAGCCACAGTGTCTGTATATACGTGTGGTCTTTTAGGATTCATCTTTTTTTTTTTAAAAACAACCTTCCAACACGGAAGTGACTCAACTCAAGTGTGCGGTTGTCTGTGTAAAAGCCTTTGTCTCTACGTTAACACCACAAATCCCGGTTTTTCAACCCCATGACCCCGTTTCGAGGGCCCTAAAATTCTCATGACACCCACGATTAGAGCTGACAAGTTGTCACGTGAAAATGGGCATGGCGTGCTCACAGAGGGAGCCCTAAATGGGAGAACACAGATATTATCGTTAGCATCTATCTGTTTTGTTTTTCTCGACTATTTATTGGCCTCGCCGTCAAAAAGCAAACAAGCCGCTGGAATGGCTACCGACCCCAAACGTTGGGAACCCCGCGATCATAAATCATCTGCGGCCGCTCATGCCATACATACACAGACACTGACTCAGCCAGGCAGACGTACACATGCACACATGGCCGCGTTTCGCAAACGCTCGGCGTGGCCGTGAGACACATGTTGGAGTACTTACATCGGTTTTTCTGAACTTGGCTTTAAGGCTCTTCATGTTCGCTCCGGTCCATGCAGTCACTCGCTCAGTCACTCAGAGAGGCTGTGAAGAAATTAAAACAAAAAAACAAAAAACACACGTTCAAACTCTGCAATGTTTGCTTTCCTTTTTCAAACGTGATTTAGTGTTTCTAAACTAGTGTTTTGTGACATTGTACCTACGTAAGTTGCAGCCAGTATGAGGTGCAAAAGTGCAGCAAAGCATCAGGGATTTATGACGGCAGTTTACAGCCTTGGTAAATCAACATTTCGCTGATAAAAAGCGGTCATAACACTCTATACTCAAGCTGCAACAAATACGAGGAACTTTTACAGTGAAAGGTAGCTCGACCTAGCATGGCACATGGAATCCTAATTCAAACCTGTTGCTGGAAACGGCATCCGACTTTGTCTTGTTTCCTACTGGGATGGTTCAAATAACCACAAAGCCCTTGGGGATGTCTGGTGACTGTATTTTTGCGCCTTAACTGCCTCAAGATATTTTCCAATTTTTCATGCCTGCAAAGACCTTGTCCAGGATTTGCCCTCAAAATATGTCGACGAGCGTTCCAGCCAAAATTAAGCTACTTACTCCATTATTGTTATGTCCTGGTTCCTTTGTAGTCTGCTTTTGTTTCAACTGAAAGCACTGTGTAAGCAATTTAAGACTCTTTGCAGTGAGTACTGGTAGTTATGTCCTAAAGGGATAATATTTTAAGTGTTTGCATTCAAGGTTTGCAGACACAAAGCATAAGTTAGAGTGAGTCTCAAGTTTTATGTGGACAGATATTGATATGTTACAGGAGGGGGGGTGGGTGCAGCAAGTGGGTGCACCAAGTACAGCCATGCATGGGCAGATGAACACATTCATGATTTCTGAGGACCTCGGATGAGATAAACATCGGCAGTCCATCACTGACATAAAAACTTTCTACGCAAGCTCAAAAACCGCGATCAAGAAGTGTGGTCGCATGGTTTGACAACATCTCCAGAGATACTGGTTAACAAAACATCATACGAATGTAAGTGCGACTGTAACGCAGCAGGCTTTACGACTGAATCCACTGTCAAGCTTCGTGTCAAAGCACGAACCGGGTCTGGTAATGGCCACATACTGCCACCAGCGAACAGCTCGGAGCTGCGTTGATCAAGCGGTTACCTGCGCCTATTTTCATACGGCTCCTCGAACAATGGAAGTTGTGCAAGGATACGTGACCCAGAGGAGAGGGCTGAAACTCGTTTAGCACACACACACACAAAAAGTAATTAATGCGCGCGACTTGCATCGTTGCACGCAAAACACTTGAATATCCGATGAAAACGTTTGTAACGGCTGGACCCCACGCGAACTACTTGTTTCGTTTCGCTTATTAACAGTTTCGTTACGAGGCTTTTGTGAATAGAAACACGACTAGCCATCATTCCGGCCAACGGCATCTTACATGATATGAAATTACTGGACACACTTACCCGGTTTATGTTTCGGAGTCGAAGCGAGGGCTGGACGCATTTAAAAAAAAAAGGGAGTCTGACACACAACCGCTTTTCTCGCCAAAAAAACAGACTAGCTAGCGAACTGGTGAGAAAACGGAGCAAAGTCGAGCAGGAGGATGCGTGAGGGAGAGGAGAACAGTGCGCCCGGAGCTACGCGCTGGCCCGACTCGTCCCGCATACATTAAAAGTTGAGCCGTTCGCAGACTCTCGTCTGGCTCGCGCTCGGGACTCGGCTCAACTAAACGGCTGTTGCCCGGTTTAGGAAAGTGACGTCACTCTCCCAGAGCTCTCGTGACCGCGGCGACCGAGCCCTCTTGTGTGCTCCCATTGTGGCCCATTCATGTTCTGGGTAAAGGGGCATTTCCCACAAAACCACACTCACACAACTCGAATAGTGTGAATTAGAATAGGGCAGAAACATTTTCGCTTTTTTTTCTTTTGCAAGCAGTTCATGAGGTTTATTCACTACAGCGTATAACTTTTTGAACAGACCCCTGAACCCCAATGACCCCCCCCCACACACACACACACACACACACAAAGCTTGCAGCAATGTTCCACATAGAAGGAGCGCTATTATACTCATGGAGGGCTGATGACACAATGGGCAGAGACTTGTTGGGATCTCTTCGTCATCTTTTTGTAGTAATTTGTAGTCCCTTTGTCATTGTTTTGAATCCTTACTGGTACTTAAATTACTTTCCAGCAAGATGTGCGAACAGTCACTTGTAAATCTTAGTAAACAGAAACTTGAAAGCTTCATGATGGCAGAATATGAGGCAGAGTCATGATGGATTGCATTAGATTGTATATGTTTACTTTATAAAGTGGCCAGGGTGTGTAAAATGTATTTGCTTAAAAGGGACCAGAAATGTAGTATTGCACTCCCATTAGGCTGATGGACTTCAAAGCAACATATTTAAACAGGAGAAGACAAAACTTGCAGCAGGGGTTGAGATATCCCGGTTTTTAGTCCCTAAAATGGGTCAAATGCCTACAAACGCTTGATCCTACAATTCCCATAATGCACCATAGACTTGAATCAGCTCCTCCAGATCCACGGAAGACATTAATTAGCTGTTTCTGTAGGCTGTCTACTTCTCTCAGTAATATGATACCCGGTCTTTATATGTAAAATCAGTGTGTATCAGTGTTCATTCCTAAAGTTGAGACACTCTGCTACTCACACAAGCCATGTTGATGTTATGGGCCTATGTTGCAACAGCACTGCAATGAAACTTATTAATACAGGTAAGAACGTGTCTGAGCTGTAAGGTTTCAATGCTGATGCTATTTGGTAAGATGAGATGATGTAACCTAGGGTACCACACTTCCCGTGTGTTATAAAACGAAACTATTAATTTAAAGCAAATATTCTCATTTTCATATACTGTATAACCTATGTTTGTTGAATAAATTCCTCTTTTTTTTATTTCATTCAGTATGTATTATTCATATGCATTTTATTATCACCTATTACAAACATTAAACTGGCATATCTCAAAAGTGTCCCCAATGAGGATGAGCAGCTGTCTTTCACATTGTGCAATTTTAGTATTTGTGTGTAAGCGATCAGGGAAATGAAAATGAGAAAGATAGAAGGAGCCATTCATGAATGAATGTTCATAGGTTAGTCCGCTTATAGGCAAGGTGTGGCCCCATTTATTTAAAACCGTGACTCAACAAGTGCAATGACTCCAGTTTATAGACCAGCAAAGAAAGTAGACAGTGGCATGAATTCGCATTAAATGTTAAGACAGTGACACCTTGTGGATAATGTATTTATTACATTGTTGTTTTGTGAAACGAATGACGTATTTAATATTGAAGAGTAGATAATAAAATGCTCTCCTAAAACCTGTTCATAAAAATGTGTAATTTCCAGTGGTTTACACAGTGAACACGGAAACCTATAAACATTTACATATGTTCGAAAATGTTTGACTTGCTCTTAGTCTACAGATTAAATACATAACATATGTTACAGACAAGACACAAAATCTCATTCACTCTGCATAATAACACGTCTGTGTTATGAAGAACCACTAAGACCAAGACACAAAGAAATCTCAGCTTGTATTTATTTTCTCACATTTGTGCCCATTTTTAATGTTTACTTTAGTATGTGAGCAAATACATTTAAATTCACCGATTGTCACTGATGTCATGGAAATACATATTGGAGAATATTATCAATGATTTTTAGCCTAAGTTTGAAACAAAATGGTCCACAAAAGTGTTCTGACGGAAGGTTTAATGAACGCTGTCACTGTCATTTGATAAAAAATCAAAGAGTGTTGCCCTGCAAGATAGAAATTTACATATCCTTCTTTGACAACCAGCAAATGTCGGGGGGGAGGTATTTTGTCAACCAACACGCGGCTATTAAATTACTATTAAATATTAAAGGTAATAATTCAATAACTTACACAGTCGTTTTAAATGTATCGCTGCGGTTTTGTATTTATCTTGACTTCTTGCTGCAGGTAGCACGAAGTCCCGCTTTCTGGAGCGGAAGTGGTGTCCCTGAACTATCTCACTCCGGATGTGTGTCCTTGCACCACCGAGCAAAATCCTGGAATATCAAAACAAACACAACGCAGGCGGGCGCACTCACTCACGCACACACTCAAACACACACACACACACACATACTGAAAGCTGTTACTGGCCACCCTGCTGTGTCATCATGTTACTGAAATCATGCTGCATTTACAGCACCGGAGTTTTTTCTTTGTTGTTGTTGGTCGCGGGCATTTCTATGGTCGTGTCAAACGTGTTTCCACATTTTTTACAGTCTATGGTTGAAAAGGTAAGCGTCTTCTATTCAAGCTAATGTTTTGATATAACGGGCGTTAACGGTCGGCAGTCGCCCTGTAAGCTGACCTAAGACATACTTGTGACAGCTAAGTTAGCTAACGCAGCTCACAGAAAGTTGAATTTCATTGTGAGAAATGTAGCCCAGCAGCTTTGCGACTCTTCAGCTTGCTCAGGGAGTCGAGTGTTTTACTGTTTTTCGTCCCCCTCTTATAGGAAGTAGTTTTGAAGAATGGCACAGATGTATTTGAGGCCTGGGAGAATCCACCGGCACCCATCTACATGCAGTTTTACTTCTTTAACCTGACCAACCCCCTGGAGGTGCTGGACGGAGACAGGCCCGCTGTGGTCGAGATTGGACCATACACGTACAGGTGAAAGAGGAACAGAAGAAAGGTTTAAGTTTTATTACCGTATTCAATAACACAGAAGTGCAGACGTTACAGTAAGAAGATAAGTAAATTAAGAAAACAAACTTAACTGCTATTCTTGGGCTAAAAAGCTACCGGTGGTTTTGTTGCAGTTGCACATTTTACGGCTCGTACGAATCTGTCGAAGGAGAAAATTTGCATGAATAGTGTGACGTAATTAAAAAAATGTCTGCCATAACTTGATTATTGTCTGACATTTTGCAGAGGCAGATCCAGAGAGATAACAGCAAGGCCCTGTCTCTGTCTAGCTTGAAACAGCTTGTGCGCCTCTGCACTCAGCACTCGCAGACACAATAGCTTTGTTTGAAATGAGAATTGCATCACTGAGACATCACTGATTTTTATTTGTACTTCCTTATTTTCTGCCAAAAAAAGCATTTCATAGTGTCAATTCAGCATTATTGTAAACTGCAATAGCCCTTTGACCCATTTACTCATCCATGTCACACTTGCAGAATCCCAGCTTTGGTAGATATATAAGCTTGTGGTAGTTTAAAATCTTTTGTTTCCTCTTTCTTTTTTTGGGGGGGGGGCTGATTTTTTGGCACTTAACTTCTTTACAGTCATACTGTAAGCCAAACCAAACAGTAACAAAATGCTCTGCTCCAAATATTCATGAACACAGTGAAATGGGGCAGAGTTGTTGATAAAAGGCCACTGATTACTCACTTTTCTTACCAGAACGTTCACATTTACGTGTTTCAAGTTACAAAAGGATGATATCCAGCTGTGTGGGACAGCTCAGACTCACCTTTGTATGTGAAGAGTTTTGCTTCTTACTGGATTGTTTATAATGCCATGACAGCCAACACTGTGAAACAATCACATGAGAATCAGTCAGAGAGGAATGTAACCTCTGCTCCTGTGCATTATGCTGTAATGAAGTCAGATGTACAGGTTGTTTTTTCAATATACTTTGCAATTATCTCGCTGTATCTTTTCTCCACTGTCTGATATTGTAGGTATATGAAATGTGACCATGGCCATGGAAAATTTATTACCATCCCAATTTCATTTATTCCATGGTGCTAAGGAAATGTGTTTTATATGGGACTTGGGAAATTGACACAGTTATATCTGGCTGTAGCATGGTAACAAGGAGCTTGCTGTCATCTATCAACAGTTAACTTCTCTTTCCACCTTGACCCATTTGACCGATATATTTTGCCACACAGGGAGTACCGACCTATGGAGCAGGTGAGCTTCCAGGATAATGGCACTAAAGTAGCAGCGGTCAACACCAAAACCTACATATTCCAGCGTGACATGTCCCGAGGTCCAGAGAGTGACCTCATCAGGACAGTCAACATCCCTGCCTTGGTGAGCCAAAGAAATCCATTAGTCGCAGTAGCATTGTTTTCAAGGGTTATTACATGATGTCACTGGGTAGCAACACAGCAATCAGTGAATTGTGTTGTATTAATATTTCATGAGTTTGTAAGAGAGGTCTTCCATTCAGCCACAAGGGGTAATATCACTTTGGAAAGAGATGTTTATTCAAGAATATGTAGTAAATGCCTGACTATTGGTCCACTTTGTGGTTTGCCTTGATAAAAAGTTCTGTGGTGATTTTGACATCCTCTAAAAAAAATTAGCAGGATTGTCAAAGGTACTGTTCAACTTCTGCTGATAACTATTAAACTAACTTGACACAGAGGTGAAACAGTTTAGTAATAGCGTATTCTGCCACAGTCATGAGAATCACCCTATATGTTGTTTTCTTTTACGTGATTCAAGTAAATGATTGACACTATATCGTGAATTTTTTTATGAAAGGTGCACAATGTAGCGTTTTACAGAACAGGTTTTTCTTTAACTCGATCCCTTCTTCTTCCTCCCTTCCGGCAGACAGTGATGGAGAAATTCAAGGATTCTTTCTTGGCCAGCCTGATCTCCTCCTACATGAAGTCGACCAAAGAAGGCCTGTTCATCACTCGCACGGTGGGGGAGCTTCTGTGGGGATACGAAGATGCCCTGCTCAAGGCCCTCAAGACTTTAAAACCAGATATGGATGATGTTTTCGGACTCTTCTATAAGGTCTCATTCAAGCACTCCACTACATAATTGTGTAGCTTAGCTCAGAGTTCACATTCGTAAAGTGGAATAAAAGTGGGGCCTTTTTAAAAATAAAATCCCAATAATTAAAGAGTTTTTGTTTAATCTAATCTAATCTAGACCCTCATGGGATCATCTCTGACCCTTTTTCACTTTCTTGTTTAACGGCTGGTTGCTGAAATTGTTCTTTTTTTTTTCTCTCACAGAGCAATTCTTCCAACGATGGTGAATATGTGTTTTTCACGGGCCAGCAAAACTACAAGGACTTTGCCCGAGTGGATACATGGAACGGCGAAAGGTGATTGTCTCCATTCGTCTCTAGCCCGAAATAATCGGTCATCAGTCTCTCTTTAAATCCAATCAGTCAGATTCGTTGATTACATGCTACTTTAAGGAATGGATGAGGGTTGATTGTATCAGACATGGTGTGATCAAGGCTCGTTGAAGTATGTTTGACAAGATGAAGGAAACCATTGTTGGTTTAACTTTGTTTCTGGGCCTGTCTTCAGAGCAGTTGATGAAGTTATTATCCATGTTTGTTAGGTAAGACAAGCAATCAACTTTGTTAGCAGTGCAACAGAAAATGTGCAGTGTCATTAACAGGTCTCTGTGTCTCTCCTTGTTGCTTTTTATCTCAAGAAGTGGCTCCATTGCTAATTCAGTGAATAATTTAGTATATAATATATTTATAATATAATTATAATAATTTATTTACTCATCTGTGTCTCTCTTTTTAAAACCTACATGTTTCTGTTGTCTGTCAGTAAGGTATAATGATGATCTTTCATACAAGATCAAGGTCACTCAGCGTTTGTCAGTTAACTGTAGCCGACAGGTGGTTGGCTTAGCTTGATTTTGCCCGAAAACCAAAACGTCAAACTATTCCTTTAATGCACAAAAGACTGCTGTTCCGCAAAAGCATCAGCTTTTGCCAAGCTTCCCCTGACCTAAAAACATTTTCAGCCTTGATCTACTGCAAGCCCACGTTAAAAAAAACACACATTTCTTGCATGGCAAGCAGGTTAGCAGTCCTTCATGTTTGACAAAGGAGGTGTGCGGAAATGCCTGAATGCTTGATCACTGAAATGCCTGGATATTTTAAATCTATGGAAGACATGCTTATTTAAAGAAGAACGTTTTTGTGCACGCTCACAGCTCGCTTGATTGGTGGACGTCCGATGAGTGCAACATGATTAATGGAACCAACGGAGGGTCCTTCCATCCAGTCATCACCAAGACTGAGAAGCTGTACATGTTCTCCTCAGACCTGTGCAGGTGAGTGGACCACAAAGTTTTCCACGTTTGGACTAAACACTGTATGTTCACCAGTCTTGCCGGCAAGCACCAAAACTGTGCTGAGCGTTAAATGCTCTTGACAGCTTTATTACGTATCCACCTGGCTTGAGTTGAGTTGGCTTCCCCTCAATCCTCTAAACCCTTTTCCCTACCGCATTATTCAGGTCTGGATATTGGATTAAGGATACCAATCTGCTGTAAGCTGCAGGCCGCATTCACCCCAAAAGTCCACTTGTGCTATCGCGCTTCATTAACACACACTCCCACACAGATGGTCATCACAGGGAGTTCATCAGGACGCCTTGGGGTTCAGTGTTTTGCCCAACTTTGGTGTGCGGACTGGAAGAGCCAGGGAGAGTGGATGACCTGCTCTGCCTCCAGGACCACAGCTCTATTGACTGTTCAACTGTTAGAACTGAGTCTTACAGCATATTATGCACACTGAGCAATTTACAGAGGTTGTGAAAAGACAGGTTTATGGTTTATGAGGCAGTAAGATGTCAGCAGGTTTCCCGTAAATCTGCTTACCACAGAGCTTTTGCAGAGAATCAACGCAAAACTCTCCCTCTTTTGTTGCACTTTCAGCTTTAGGGAATTGATCTCTTGCTGCAAAGGTTAACCAGTGTCTGACCCTGTTTCCAAGGTCTCTGTACGCTTTGTATGAGGAAGATGTGACCGTGAAGGGGATCACTGGGTACCGCTTCGTTCCCCCCAGCGAGGTGTTTGCCAATCTGACAGTGAATCCGGCAAATGCGGGCTTCTGTGTCCCTGCTGGGAATTGCCTGGGCTCTGGCGTGCTGAATCTCAGTGGATGTAGACAAGGTGGGAGGTGCATTAATCAGCTAATTAACAAAAACCAAATAAATTTTGTCGTATTGTCAAATGCAGTCGGTTGTTTTTCTGAATCTGCTCTGCGCAGTGTTGCTCATCATGCCATTCTGACTGTTTAGGAGCTCCCATCGTAATGTCTTCACCACACTTCTACCAGGCTGATGAGAAATATGTGAGGGATGTATTTGGCATGAGGCCAAACAAGGAGCAGCACGAGACCACCATTGATATCCACCCGGTAGGAATTGCATCTCACTTCATACTCCCCTTCACTAAATGACTTGTGTACCTGTTGTTTTAAGCCTTTCTTTTACTTCACGCACTAATGTTTTTATACTGATTGCTGATCTGACATCTGTGGTTCAAAACCCAAAAGCCCAGTGGCAGTTATATTCATTGTAACCACGAGGTGGTGAACGATCTGCAATCAGAACGATCCAGCGGTTATCTCGAAACAGTGGTTAAAAATTAAAGCGGGTGACTTGGTACAGGGCTGACACCAAAGATAAGCTCTAACAGCTCTTATCATGTGTAATAATGACTGCTGAGCCTGTGGTAAATCCATGATCAAGAAAATCCAACTGAAAGAGTACATGTAGCTGGATATCTGTTATGGAATTAGTAGAATTTAGATCCTGTGAAGACCTGGACGTGAGGTCACTGTTTTAAAAAGTAACTATGGCAATAGAAACTACTTTTAGAAATTGAAAACTTCACTTTTGTTTTGCAGTGTTTTGTGTGTCGGTGATGGCACAGCACCACTTTGAATGCTGCAAGAAAGCAGACTGACTACAAAGACAAAAGCGTGTGTGCAATCATAAATAAGTTGGGGTCTAATTATAAGACAGACTCCTGTTTGTGTTTGGCAGCAATGCAGTGCTTGCTTTGTATGATGATTTTATTTAACCCCTTTTTTTTCTTGATGCATGAGAATCCCCATTGCCACAGTTTGGAATGGATAATTTAATAAACTGAATCCTAATTTGGTTATTGAAGCAACATGAAAGATGGACTGTGAATGTGTGGACACCGTGCCTAACCCGGCATGCAACTTTGATGCTTTCATTTCATACAAAATCACATTCACACTAATCTGTAAAGGTGGTAGAATTATAAGTTCAAAAGGAGTCTTTGAACCCAGTAAACAAGCTACTGTTTTTGTCTGTTTCCTCCCGCCTATACTGTTATCTTCACCGTGCCACTGCATGAGATTATAAAGACTGGCCAAAGTCCTTTGGAGTCTATCATAAACACCAGGTTGTGATACCCTACATCTCTGTGGGCTGAGAAATACACCTTGACTGCCATCGGCAAGGCTGTGATTTTCACATGGGCCAACTCCAAAAAAGATGTAGGCAGATGCATCCCTGTCACAGCAATCGCAAAAACCCATTTGCTGAAAAAAGTCTGCTGTGTAAAGATCTTAAATGTAATATTTAGTGTCTCATGTCTTGCACTGAGTATGTTACAATGAGGCCTAACTGGCAAAGTTTGACTCCGTTTTGCAGCTAACGGGAATCATTCTACAAGCAGCGAAGCGGCTCCAGGTCAACATATACGTGGAGACAATCCCCACTTTCAGGTAATCAGTTCATGGGCTTCATCACTATCTCATTACCGCCAAGCAATTAAGATAACTTTTTTTCTCATTAAAATCCCTGTCACCATACTGGCTATGATAGTAATCATGGTAATGACAGGTGTATGACTCCCTAATTTTTGGAAGTGTTGCCAGTAAGATAACTGTAAAGCCATTATGCCACCATCATCATTATGAATGGACTTTGGGATAGACTTGGCTCACTTGTTGTGTATCTACTTGGCATCAGAAGGAACAAATAGCAAGATCATTTTGAGTCCAGGCCAAACATATGTACCTATTAATCAAAACTAAATGCTATACTAACGCTACACTATATGTATACAAACCCAACACTGTGCTCACGACGATTTCGTTGAGGACACCATTTGTTTTTGTTTTTTCATAATTCTGTGACATTTATTCATTTGACTTTGTTGGTGGATGTTGAAATGACTATGATTGTCAGTGAAATAATTTATAATTTTGCTTTTTTCAGTCAAACGGGAAATGTGAGGACAACAGTCTTTCCTGTGGTTTACGTAAATGAGGTACAAACACACATATATTCCAAGGGCAATGAGTGGCATTGAGAATTCTTCACACTTGCTATATATTGATGTTGTAAACAAGGTTCATAAACTTTTTCTATACATTATCTTTCCCCTTACCCTCTTCCCAGAGCGTTGTCATTGATGACACATCAGTTAAGAAGCTGCAGGTGATTGCCGTCGAGCAGAATGTGGTGGTGAACATTCCGTTCATGCTGATCGGTCTCGGCATCATTCTGGGCGGAGTCTTCATGTTCCTGATGTGTCGGCAGAAGGCCCCCGAGGTGAGCTTGCAACAACATTTAGAGCAGCAGCTTTAAAAATGCTGAAAAATCACAAGGAAATTCAAGAGATATTCAATATAAAATAATAGAAAACAGAGAGAAGCACCAAGGCTTCGCATTTTGCAGCTGGACCATGAATATTTGCCATTTCAATGTTTTGGTCAATCAGCCAAGCTGTACATATGGTAGGCGATCATGTTAATAAGTCATTTTTTAATTTGGGTATTTTTTCCTGTTGTTTACAGAAAGAGATGATGTTATATTAGCTGCAACACAATCAGTCTGAGGATGACAAAGCACAGCAGGGCATGGTAGTGAAAGGACTGGATTTTGATTTGATTTTGTTCTGTGTGGTTTTGCTTTTTCAGAGCACTGCTGCTGAACGACAGCCCCTGCTCACATCATAGCACCTAACAGGATGGGAAAAGAAGACGATTGCACTGTTTGCAGTATAATTTGACGTGTCTTGGATTCAGTGGATCTACAGTTTTTAGGATTAACCCCCAAGTAACAGCTACACAGTTTTTAATCCATTTTTTAATCTTCTGGGTGTAGGATAACAAAGAGAAGTCTGTCTTGTTTGTTACAGGGTTGGGAGTGATGACTTCCTCTCAGGTCATTTGCTGAAATCCCCTTTTTAATTTTGTAAATTAAGTCTTAAATTAAGTGTAATTTTACATTTATTTCCAAATATGCGATTTGGAACGTGAACATAATAATCTAACTCTCCTTAAGGTCAATGTTTTTGGGCCTTCTAGAGACTGAGCTTGGAACTAATCCAAAAATTTGTGTGAGAAAGTAGTTTTAAGGGTCATTATTTGATCAAGACCATATTTTTTTGTGAGGTGGCCTCTAATTAGGCGTTAGAGTGGTCTGGCAAGATTGTTGTGGTGGCACTGATAAGTGCATGTGCAAGAAAAAAACAGCCTTCCTCTTTCACATTTTTTTATTGTCAAAATGATTTTAAAAAGTCAAGCTGGGCAAAATGACTCAGCATGACTCGTGTTCCAAATGTGCCGAATGTTATTTCTTTCACCTAAAATTTGTGGTCAGAAAAATAAAATGTTTTTTTCATGTCATTTGACATTTGAGGAGCTGGCTGTGTAGAGAATATTTCATTTGATGTATTTTTTTTAATATTTAGACTCATCATTCAGTTTCTTCAGGTGTCTGCAGCTCAGAATCTATAGTGAACCAGATCGGCTTGATTTCAAAACAATGGACTCTGTTGTAACTTTCAGTAGAAACACAGTAACTGAAGAGCATGGAAACAGTACAATGTAGAACAACAACCTAATAGTATTACTTCAACAGCAGCAGCAAGGGAAGGGTTTTTTTAGGGAGTTGTTTTTGGATGTCTTGTCTCATGATGCAATACTTTATTTTCCCTAATTCCAATATGATGGCATAAGTGAGTTTTAATTTCTAATATTATTAATCTAAAATCAGTTTATGAACAGTGTCATGCTTAGGCACTGCTGATAAATCTTTGCCAAATATAAAATCATGTTTTTTTTAACCACTAGGGATGGTATTTGATTTTATAGTGAAATTATGAACAGAAATTTATCACATTGTTCTTTGTTCAACATTTACAAAAAAAACATTGTTTTTAATAGTTTTAGCTGTTTGTCTCACT
The DNA here is from genome assembly GCA_016785225.1 of Psettodes erumei. NCBI lineage: Eukaryota > Metazoa > Chordata > Actinopteri > Pleuronectiformes > Psettodidae > Psettodes > Psettodes erumei. The sequence goes on from JAFBJZ010000945.1 coordinate 436,883, forward strand.
CAACCCTAAAATATAATGGATTTTCTGTCTAGCACTTTACAGAATGTCATTCTAAATTGTTCTAACTTGATTTTTAACCACTATTTCACACACATCTCTGACAAGCCATCTTGTGTTAATTATTGTGTTAATTTGGTTGTGGAGTTTGTTATGCATGTAAAAAAAATGCTACTGTTTACACCACTACTCCTACATAGTAAAATCAGTATAAAATCACTGTTTACATACATACTACAATATTTCTCATATCCAGTAGTTTGCACACTGTCCCATCATTTGCTACAACTTTAATAAACTCTGCCGTGCTTCATCTTCTCTGCCAGTGTGTTATGTATTTCCTCCGCCACACTCCTTAATTACTCACTCAAATTACTTGTGCACATGCTGTATCTTTACTTAACTCTCTTGTTCTTTCTTCTTTTTGTATAGAGGTTGACGTAAAGCATGAATCACCTGATGAATAACTTTGGAGGTTAGTCTGACTTATTTTATTATTGCAGATGTTGGAATTTGGTGTCAAAACTTCCCTTAATAAGGCTGCACTTAACACACAGATGCTGTGAGCAGCTAAGGTTGCTGAAGTAGCAGCAATTTTTCAGTATACAGTATTGTTGATGTGGGAAATGGTTGGAGGTCATTTTAATGTTTGTCTAATTATTTCTCATTTTACTAAATTATTGCCACTGGTGGCGTAAATGCATTGATGGAAACATTTCGACACTCCCATGACACATGTTGCAGTTCCAGTTGGACGCCTCCGACGTGGAATTGTCCTCATTTGGCACGTTAAAGTGTACTTTGGCTCCTGCAGATAAACCTTGACTTCAGTCGTCATTATAAAACTGATAAATACCACTGTGCAAAGAGGTTTGCATCACCGGCTATGACTTGAGGTCAGTTGCTCTGCCAAACCTCAGCCTCAGACTATAATATAGAAAACAAAAAAGCTAAATTAATCTTTCATATCTGTCAGAGGGTAACTCCTCCCCAACCTAATTAAAGCCTTTAGTGGCATGTGACACTCCGGCCCCACTGCAGAACAGCATCTCTTGAATTTGACCTGCAGCCAGCATGAGGACTCTCCAGGAAAAAATCATCATCCTTTCAGTTTTACTGTCCTTGGTCTGTGCCATTCAGGTAAGTTAATAACCTGATTTCTGTATAGTTTCCTGCATAGTTTCCTGTATACTTTCCTACATTGTGCCTTTTTATTTTTGATGGGATACCAGTTTATACAGTATATCATAACGGTTCATCATGCGCTCGTAAAAGGTCTTGTTTTGACTTCTGATTTTGACTTTCACAGGTCAGTTCACTGCCTCTGTCCGAGGACTGGAACGGTCTGATCCGGCGGACCAAACGATCACTGCTTTGGCGTTGGAACAGCATGAAGCCTGTCGGCGCCCTCTGCAGAGATAACCTAGAGTGCGGCACAAAACACTGCAGGTACAGCAGAGCTTTCCAGAAATGTCGAAGCCTGAATAATCACACATTTAGGAAAGTCAAATGTTTCTGCTTTATGAGCTTCTAACATGAATAAATCTGTATTTTGTAAATGTTTTGCCATTTGTAGGAAACTAGATATGTTCTGCCAAATGACACTGTATAATATTGAATAGACATTGTATACTTTTCATTGTCTGATTATATTTCTGTACATTGTGTGAAGCTGTGTCCATCTGCATTTCACATGGCCTGGAAAAAGTCAGATATTAATAACACTGAAATGAAGCTGTACCTTATCTTCACAGGAAACATATCTGTTCCTTCAGAATTTCCCCCTGAAGAAGAAGACATACACAAACACGACTTCATCAGGGTAATTGTCTGCAAAACAAACATCTGCCTGATGGACCAGAGCAACTTGTTTCAAAATTAACCCTGTGTGGAATGATTGCTCCAATATTTTGTCTTCAATGGAGGATGTTTGTATGTTTAGCACTTAACGTAATCTTATCTGGCACAGCACTGCAGCAAAACAAAGCTGTAAATGCTGGATTCACATGAACAGTAAAATGACTCCATCTACAGTGATACTGAATTCTGGCTTTTCATTTCTTTAAAAATGTGGCAGAACATCAGACAGATTGTATACATCTGAACATGTTTTTAATAAGAAAATACAACTGTGAGGTGCTCAGAGTTTATTGGCTCTTTTTATTGTTGTGTTGTATGTGTTTATTTGTACATATTGTGAGCAATGTAAATATCCAAATATACGTCAGATTCAAAAGAGTTTTTCCCCCCAATATTTTGTTTGTCTTTAACTGTAAAACAAATTCAAATCTTTCCATCGAAAGCTCTTGTAATTAATAATAAAATTTAAAAAATAATATGTTTCAAATGAATATATGTAATTATTGCATATCTATGTGATTGCAGGCCTTGATAGTTTGGTCTAATCCTGAATGATCGAAGAGAAATGAAATGCTCACACGAAACACCCCTGACTTGCACAGCTGTCCCTGAAAAAGGATCCATCAGTAGCTGACTGCTCATTTTTGCACCACTGGGGGGCGAGCTGAGCGAGGTTTCGTGGGCTGCATATGGTGCCAGCACATTCAGGATGTGACCAACATTGTCCTGTGCACTAAAATATATATTTGAATGGTGAATATAAAACAATTTTAAAATTAGAATTTATTTTTAGTTTAGTTTAGTTAGTTTTTTTTTACCTTATATATGAATAAATATGAATATCAGACCATGGTAAGCAATATAATAAGCCTGTTCTAGTGGTATATTTTAATTTAATAGTTACACTGTTGTGATTTTGTTTAGGGATTTTCACACTTTACACCGACTAGATCAACAAGAAATTCCAATGGCCACCATACCTGTCAGTTAGAATCATGTAATGAACAGTAACATGAACATAATGTGAGACTTTATAGTTAATCATTGTTATTTTTCCCAAACTACTTATGATTTTAAAAATGTAAAAAGTATGTAATATTTGTGACTCATCGTTACATGATTAAAAATCATATTTTCAGGCCTATGTCCTATAACGAGGCTTTTTTTTTTTTTTATCATTATTTTAAAACTATATGTGTTTATAGGCTTTTAACGCTTTTCCTGTCAGGTGTGTTGCGATACATGGTTTGGCAGGGACTTCTCTCTCTCTTTTCATTGGCTAGAGCCGCTGTGACACAATACCTCCGCCAGCCTGAGCGGTGGTGAAGCGGCGGCGTGGTGGAGGGAGGAGGGGTGCGCTGCTTCTGTACAGACCTCAATGACGGACCGGTTTCATGTTACCCTGCGTTACAGTTCTAAACTGCCGGGACAACACACTGGTTTGGATCGCAGTTGTGAGGGTTTTAGAGCTGAAAGTCCTTGCTTTCTAATGCAAATTTGACGTCAAATGCGCGTCGAGCACGCGCATGATTTTGGGGGTTGTTTGTTTTTAAGAGAAAATATTTGGACCAAGCCGCACCTGCAAATCAAAACCACCTGGGAGAAGCGGATGGATATCACCTTTGACTGACGATTGTTTTCAGGTAGGTGCGAATATCAGTGTGTAGGAGGAGAATGAGACGGTGATGCTGCAAATGTATGAGCGCTTGCTTTTTAATGTCCTTTTAGCTACTTTGCCTTGGAGTCAGTTGTTCAGCTGTGTGTGTTTGTGTGTGTGTGTGGATGTTACTTTTGTCATGGATGGTTCCTTATGAAACGCATGCACTACTAAAATCTCTTGCTCTCTAACATTTTGTCATATTGTAGCCCCTCTAAATTAAAAACAAAACAGAACACACAGCAAGCCATTTAATCATACACACCTTTGTCTTTCCTGGCCTCCATGTTTTGACTCAGGATTTAGGTTCACGTTTGATCGTGTTTTTACTGAAACTTTTCCTCACATCAGTATCAGCTGAAAGGACGCTGTTTCTTGTTGCATCATTCCTAGCAAGCAGCATCATGATCTGAATCTTCCTCTCCAGACACAACAACAACATCAGCAGCAGCAGCCCTCAGACTCTTCTCTTCCACAGAACGGCCTCATCCTTCATGGGAGATGGCTGACTTGACCTGACAGACATTTTCCAGTGAGACAGTTCGGCTCACATCACAACTGTCTCAGTGTGCTCCAGTACCCAGAGGACAGAGCTGTTTGCTGTAGATTTTTCATGCTGCAGGTTGATGGGACTATCAGCGTTGATAACATGCAAAAGTTGTGTCAGCTTTGTGGTTGTTAGTCCTTTGTAGACGACAATTCAGTCTCGCTGCCCTAGTTCCCTGTGGTATTGAACAGTTGAAAATAAGCAGGGGAAAAAAACAGTTGGCATCACCTGGATCATATAACTATCATACCACATGATCAAAAATGGTCATCTCAATAATTAAATGTTAAACTGTCTTTATTATGTTATGCAGTGTATGATTGAGAATTACCAACCAAGCAAATAACACACATTCACCTAAAGGTGGAATTTGGTCACATTATGAAATTAAAATTTACTTCTTGGTTGTGTTGTTTTTGTGTTTAAAACTGCGCCACAAACACAGATTAACCCAATTTATTAGGGATTGGTATTCATGATTGGAAAGTACTGTAAAGGATGTCACCGCCTGTGAATGTCCGAAACAGATGTTGTTTAGATTGTTTACAGTTTTGTCCAGAAAGTAGCACACCGGTCTTGCACTCCATGAACTAATGCACGGCACACGCATATCCTCTTTAGACAGTAACTTTTCCATCGAAAATATTAAATTTTCCAAGCGTGATTTTTGACTCTCCTTCAAATCCACAAAACAACACCAGGGCTGCGCAATGCTGTTGAATGGTGGTGGTTGTATCCTAGCAACATTTATTTAAAAGACTGACGGTCATATTTTGATATCTGTGTGTAGTTTCTATTTGTTTCAAGCTTCGCGCTTAATATGGAGCGATGGGTATGAATATGGTATCAACTGGAATTAACTAAGTTGCCGAGAAAATGTATTTACTCTTAGCAGGGCCAGAAGAGCATCTCTGCAGTGCAGCTGCCCTAGTTACAGAGCAGCTGAGTAAGTGTGAGGGGCTGTGGTTGGCCCAGGCAGAGAGGAGGAGTTTGTTAATGGTCGACTGAATTATGGAGGATTGGCTGTGCTGTGGGCCAGATGTAGACAACACAGTAGAACCAGTTTTTAATGTTTTGATCTATTTTTGCTGTTCTGTTGGGATGTTCTTATTCCAGAATTAAAGATAATTCTTTTAACTAACTACTAAAATCTGTAATTGGGACCTGAGGCAGTGAGCCTGTTGTCACTCAACAGCTAGACATCCCACCGGATGATTTTGACACCTACACAGGCAATGTTTACTCCTTCATCCGTGTTTGTGATTAGACCTGAATAACAAAGACTTCTGAGGCCAGAAAACTGAGAAGAACCCAGAAGCAGACTCACGGAGAGAACAACACAAACAAACGCAGATGTCAAAAACAAATACATGATTTACATACAGCATTAAAATATCACTGCATAGTCTGCACGAAATTCAAAAATACTTAACTCAAATTTAGCAAATTCAGTTTGGATGTAATGCATAGAGTTTCAGCCTAAACTTAAACTTGACTCTTCTAAGACTTCCTTCATGGAGTTGAATACTTTCGACTCCATAAGGGTTTATGGTTTCTACTTTATTATTACATGAACAGTTTTGCGCTGCTGATAATGTCAGATGAGTGACAGGGAACGGGTTGAAGATCCATGAATCTTTGGACTTATGTAATTTTAATTCTCATCACTATATTCTCTTGGATCAAGTTCAATACATTTTTCATCACCTTTGACTATCCAAAATGTGTTGAGTCTGAATACACAGTCGTAGCAATTGAATGTTCCATGTGCTCTCTTTTTCTATGTGTAAAGGCTGCTATTCTCCACCTGTACGCATCCCCTTGCATATCTGTGATTTTTTTTTGTGTGCACCACTGATACCACATTCAAAGCAGATTTATCACATTTAAAAGTGATTTAGTTCTGTTCTCTTCTTTCAGGATTCAATTTTGGGAACATGGTGACATTTGCCATGGTCGAGCTTCATCCAGTGGTATGATTGGAGCGTCCAGTCTCTCAGGGGACACCCTGATAGCGTGCCACTTCCCTGTGGTTCAGCTGCCGTCATGGCAGCTTCCTGTCCAGGCCTTGTGCAGCTCGACCAAGAGGCCCGGCCGCCTGTGCTCGGCGAGCCTGACCCGAGCTGTGTCACTCCCAGAGCGAGACTCGCTCAACCGAGAGCACGCCTTTACCGGCGGCCGGAGGCATCTTTCCAGCAGCTACAGCAGTCTCAATGAGGACCGAGCAGAGGAGGAGGGGGCCAGCGACAGCAGCGGGAGATGCGACTCCACCTCGTCGCCAGAGGAGGCCAGTTCCCGTCTAAAGAAGGAAAGCTCTGGGGCTAGAGCCAGTCTGCGGTCACACAACTCATTCCTTCCCAATGCAGATCTAGATGAGGATGAGGAGGATGAAGACAGTGATGGAGATAATCTGCACAGATATCACGAGGACTCATCTTTTGTGTTGCATGGAATTTCTAATTGGCCACTATGTAATGGTGTCAGAAATTATGCAATGCCCCATAGAGATATGGACAGTGAATGGAGCAATGAAGGGACCATGCTGGGCAGTGAGAGTGACCAAGAGTGGCCCTCTAACCAGCCTAACCAGCTGGACTCACCACAGACTGAGTGCCAGTGCTTTCACATGAACAGATCTGGCAGCACACTAACAGCTTGTGGAGAGCAGGACTCAGACAGACTGAAGGATAAGGTGTTCTGCTGCATGCACAGTCAACACAATTGTTCCCCAGAGCTCTTGTCCAATGGTCACGCAGAGTACGTCAGCGACTCTTCCTGCAACAGCTCCGACGGCGTCTTGGTTAACTTCTGCACCATCTATAACGGGAGCAACAACCCCGCCACGCCTCACGACCTCAGCAGTCCAGCAGTTCACTCCTCTCATTCACGTGACGGATCTGTGTTCCTCAACCTCCAACCAGTTCCTCTGACTCCAACCTCGGACCTCGGACAAGATGACATCACAGTTAACTCTCCTCAGAAAGAAGAGGATGACGCAACGCCCTCCGCTTCCTGCTGGTCTCCTCAGGGCCTTGACTCAAACTGCAACCTGTACTCCCTGGAGCCACTGCCACCAGGTCTCTCCTCCCTGGAGGTATCGGACCTGACCGCCTGTCTCCAGAGCCAGGCCGCACTGGCCATGGGTACCAACCAGAAGTACTACAAGCTTGTGACATGTGACCTCTCCTCCCAGTCACCCAGTCCAGCCTGGTGCAGTCTCATCAGCTGCCCCGAGGGTCTGAGCAGATTCAGCCCCTTCCCTCAGTCGGAGCACCTCTTTATCCACCATACGAAAGAAGGAGAGCACAAAGAAGTCAAGACGGTAATTTTTGAACGAAACAGTCCTTCTCAGGGTACTCTATGCTAAACATGAACATTTTAAGTATTATTAACATTCCTTAAAGATTATTTATAAGCCATTTATTCATCATGAGTCTTGTTTTGTCTTTTTCGGAGCGCTCAAGTTAATTAAGTTGCAGAGCACCCAGTCCAAAATCCATTTATTACCTATTAACTTGTTCTGCAAACTTAATGAATTGTTGTTAAAAAGCTTTTATTAATGCTTATAAGAAAGCAAGAAACTCATGAGTATTTATTAATGGTTTGCAGCCTGGCTTGTCATCCATCTGTAAAGCATTAGCGAATCACTGATGCCGTTTGTTATAACCTACAATAGAAAACCTCATGGAAGGGTCCTTTGTTAGAAAGTGGTAACAATGGCTCAAGCAAAAAAGGAACGATCATTTTCTTGTATGAACCTAAGCACGTCTATCTTTTGTTTTCTATCCATGTTCAGGAGAAAGAGGATCAACAAACAGGAAAGAGCATCTCCTCAGCACAGAGCAGCGCTGGGTTTGACTGCTCCCACTTTCAGACGTATGATTACCAGGTTGCCACCACCTCCTCTGACAAACCCCTCTGCAGGAAGAAACAAACAGACAGCATCCAGAACCTCTCCCACACTCCCTGTTCATTGTGCCCCAGCCAGTGTAGCCCACGTAGCAGTAAATGCCAAAACACAAGGGCTGTTTCCACGCGGCCATCTGTGATTCTGAACAGCGAGCACTGTCATACTGATGCTACTGAGAAGGGTAAGGCGATAGTGAAGTGATCTTTTTTTCCAGGTTTTATAAGTGGGAGAAAAAAAATATAAATTGTCTCTCTACCTACTTCTAGGCACCTGTTCATTGGAAAATGCAGTGCTGCGCTACAGTAAGGCCCAAAGACCAACGTCGCTGCCCATTCAGCCCTTCGTACTGACTCCCGCAGGCAAATCCCAGGCTCAGGCCCAGCACCTGGGCTGCCTTCTGGAGCAGTATATAAACCAAAAGAGCAGCAATTCCAGCAGCTCCCAGCCAGGCTTCAAGGGCAAGGGCAAAAGAAGTCAATGCTTTTCTGACCTTCAGCCATCACCCACAGGCAGTCGCTACCCCATCTTCCTGGAAGCTCCTTCAGGCTCTGATACCTGCTCCACCTGCACGCCGAGCCCGGAGTGCTACAGCCACAGACGCATGTGGAGCCAGTCCAGCAGAAGCCAAGGACGTCCGAGTCAGTGTACATCAAAAAGCAGCCTGGATCCATCTCACACCAGCCCAAAGTCCAGGCCGCTTCAGGTGCAAGATAAAACAAGCCCATACTCAGGCAAAGCTCAGACTAACAGTTGTTTAAGTCTGACTCCAAATCAGTCGCACCATGTCAAAATTCCCACCTACCAGGACCTTATCAACCTCACCCCTGAGCAGAGCTGTGCTGACCTTGAGTCTGAAAGTCCCCATCAGTCCCAGAACCACACCTTTTACCATTCTTTATTCTCTCAAACACCACCCACTTTACCCTTAACCACTGATACACATCACCCAGAACTGCAGGTCTCCTCATCCCCTCCCACAATCTCACAACTAGAAAAGAAATTGCCACAGTCCAGAGCAGCACCTGTGGCTGAATCCGGCTTTTTTCATAGCAGTTTTACAGCAGCCCTCTCCTCAGTAGCTCCTCTCTCCTCTTTGAGCTCCATGCTCTCAATGGCTGCTGCTGGGCTGCATCTGCAGCAAATCCAGGACTCCGCTGGGCTCAGTGGGAAGCAGAGTCAGAGTCAGCAAAGTGAATCTCTGAACCTGAGTGACAGGCCGCCCGCAGAGTTCTGCCTCTCGCCCGATACATCCTACAAGTCCCTGTCTATCAGCCATCTTCAGAGGAGAGGTGAGGGTCAACTACTGGCTGATTTATTATATCAGCTTTTTTACAATGTGATGTGAAACACAGTATATAGCACACATAGGAGAATGACACACTTAGGAAACCTGAATGGAGTAAAAAGTGATTCAGTAGCTGTAACGACTCAAGGATTCCTCTTTGATTGGATTGTCTATCTAGTGATGAGCTGCTGAGAGCAGCAATAAAACCTCACTGTGCTGCAGCAGTGCCTTCAATACCCTGAAGGGGCTGCTTTTCAAACATGACCTATTTTTAACTCTCCCCGCACAGGATTGGCTGAGCCTTCTGCTCTGTAGCCTATGTGAGCGCGACTGCAAGAGAACGAGAGGGAGGAGAGGGAGCATGATGCAGTAGAAACACGCTAATGATTTATAACACACCTAATCATTTTTGTTTTAGTGCCACCATATGGGCCACTTGATGCCAATGTAATTATACAAACCTGAACGTTTTGTGACGGTTAATCATCAACGGAGGTACACAGCAGCAGCGAAGAGCCAGTGTGGTGCAGCACTGCAGGCAGCATCAACATGCATAAAGAATTTACTGTGACATTTGCAGAGGCTAGTCAGTATGAGATGAAGAAAGGAAGGCAGGGAGAAGGAAAAGCAATTCAATGAAGGTCACCACTGAAATGGAAACTTGACTGTTTCATCCTCAGTTCGCATTTCTCAGCTCTCACAGTTGCCTTCCTGCAAATACGATGAACCCTGAAAGCGTTCTCTCTTTCATCTGTGACTTGACCCAGTTAGTGAGGAAAATCATAACGAGTCCATTTCATTTATAATGGAGTCCTTTAAAATACACAGAAAAAATCTGCTGGCACTGTAAGATCATTCAGCCTGTTTCCAAAACAAATCAAGAATGTTCCAGAAATGAAACCGCTGTGCTGGAATCTTTAAATTGCTCATTGAAGAAGATTCTTTAATCAACATCATTTTCACTGGAAGCAGGTCACATTTATCCCTGCTTGTTCTAGGAATAAAGAGTTTCATCTCTCAGTTGTACAGCAAAACCACATAAGATGGAGACGTTTGCTAGTGTTTTGTACCAGCCAAACAAATGCATGAGGTTTGGTTTGTCAAAACCTCTTTGTTCAATGTTTCTAGGTTTGCTCAGGTGTGTGAGCAGAGCGGTGGAGTTGATCATGGCTCACTTTGGCAGCAGCAGAGACCCTGAAGAAAAGGTATGAATTGGCAAAACTCAGCAACTTGAGCAACATGTCACAATGGAAAAGTGCCAAAGTGCCATTATTTACATTCTAGGCCTGGAGTCAAATAACTTGTGTCAGCAGGAAATAATACTGTATCATATATATTTCCCTTTGGAACAGATGCGTCTCGGTAACAGCTCTTGGAGTCCCACAATTGCTGGTCTGGTCCTGGAACATTTGTGTCCATCGATCCAGAATATTTTAGAGGACGGACTTAGGGATCACAAACTGGATCTCATAATCGGGCAACGCCGCAACCACTCCTGGAGTGTGGTAGAAGTCTCTACTAGGATCGGTAATTATAGCAGAATTAAGTGATGGTGCTTCAAAGGAACCATCATGAATGTACTTTTGGATCACTTTGCCAGCAGTAGTAGATGCCTGGCTTTATTTACAGCTGGAGCAGTATTGTTTTTGGTGCACTATTCATTGTGGGCTCAACTCTCTGTGGTGTATGATGTCCCAATTCTTCCACAGGTCCATCCACCAGAGTTCTCCGCAGCCTGGTCTCAAAAATCAAACAATGTCCCCAGCTCACGACCCACTGCATGAGGCTGAGAGCCTTCATTATGGGTCTGCTCAAGTAAATACCAAAATTACCTAAGCCCTATTGATGCTAAAAATGCTAAAGAGGTAGCTGTATATCAATGTATGTTTATTTTGATTGTCATTTACTCTCTTTCAGCTTAAGAGCTTTGGAATTCTGGCTCAGTCATCTTCAGTCTCAAAATGGTGAGTGCGCCAAGTTTAATATATTTTTGTGACACTAGCAGCATAGCTCTTGGGATGTCTGCTAGCTTGAGCTAAGTGCTGCGAGCTGCCAGCATGTCTTTAGCCCTTGTTAAATAATTGTTAATAAGACTCTTTTAAAATGCTTTTTCAAACAAATAGCATTTTTTGATCTTTGTGTGTCCAAACCGATTTCTGTCTTTACAGATGTGGTCACAACATACTACCATTCTTGGGGGTTTCTCTCAATGTCTCTGGGTCGGTGTCAGCCCTTGTTTCAGGAGCTGCTGCTCCTGCTGCAGCCGCTCTCTGTGTTGCCCTTTGACCTCAACTTGCTCCTGGAACCCCGACTGTTACGTAACAGGCAGCTGTGTCCTGAGAAGCAGGGTGTCTCTCCACCTCCGCCATGCTCAGGCCTCCTTGTGACCAGCTGGCCTCTACTGCAAGCAGACAGGAAGGTGGACAGTAGCCTCAGTGGTCATCAAGCTAAGATTTCACACCAGACAGACCTGCGTAACCAAGGGTCACTCAGTCCTCTGAATTCAAGCTGCATCAAGCAGCAATGTGGAGGGATGCAGTCAAACAGGAGTCCACGGTTAGCTGCTATTCCAGAGTGGTGGCCAAAAGAGCCTGACCTTATGGATGGTGTGGTTGAAGGGGAGGACTGTAGCCAGAATTCTGTAGATAACTGGTCTCAAATAAGTATGGACAGCAGGCAAGAAGAGAGGAGGACAGATAAAGACAATGGGGCCCCAAATGTGTCAACTTGTGCCCAGGTGGAGAGCCCTTGTCAGGGCGGGCTGCGCTGGGCCAAACTGTTTGGCGCAGGGGATGCTTCAACCAGAGCAGAGTCAGTTTCCCAGAGTCACACTGGAGCACAAACCAGAAGGTAAACACCAGCCAGGTGATGTGACAATGTGACATTTATTGATATTTTTTTCATTGTAATAATGGGCTCAAGATTGATAAAGGACTGTCAGTGTAACTTTACTTGTTACTAATATGTCTTTACTTTTATCTGTTTGGTTTCAGGCGCCCATCACAGTGGCTTCATTTGGACAGGTCACAGCTTGGACTGTTGGCTCAGTCAATCAGGTCAATGAAGCTGGTAGCACAGATTGACAAGAACATGGACTACTGAACACTACACCTTCTATGGGTGGAGGAAAGAGTAAGATCCTCTTCGCTGTAATAACAACAAGTCTTAACTGCATGATAATACACAGTACTCAATCACACTGCTGATCAGAAAGCACATTAAATACGAGATTAAAGGCAGTGGCAATGGCCCACATTCTTCAAGCTTTACGTTGCACATTTCACCATTTATAAATCCATGATTACGTTGATTGTTCTTAAGTTCTTTGTAACAATCAGCTAGTTTCACACTAAATTACTAACCTGTTTGCACCATTAAAACTTAAAAATGTTCTCTTAACTATGGTATAATTTATTTATAATGTGTATGGAAACATCTGTAGTGCAGTCAAAAGAATTCAACTAACAGAAAGTCCCTATACCATAACAAGCTGTAGCATAACTGCCAAGAAAATATTGCCAAAGTATATTATACTTAAAAGCTCTCTGTAAATGTTAGAATTTCTTTTAATCCAATGAATCAGGGCCAATGCCCCTTTTTGCCATTGCACTCCTGAATAGCCATAAAAAGGGGCTTCTGTTACTCTCCTTTGTATCTGCTTTGTAGGCAAATATCAGTCATGAATTGTGAATATTTACCCGTTGTTGGACATTCATGCATTGTAAAGGTATTCATTTCTCACATGTCCATGTTGGCCACTTCATAGCTTGATCCTCAAGAAAAAAAAAAAAAAATCAAGCAATACACTGTTACTAGTGGCAAATATGCCACACACCAACCTTTTGTAGTGCATTGTCAGTGAGGTTCCAGTAAATTGCTTTTTTGAGCAAATTCCTTGCATGGGTTTACTGTAGGTGCATGAGTTAACAAACATACAATACTCTAGGTGCTCCAGTCTTTATTTAGATCTCTAAACTTCCTGGTAATGTTTTTATAGGTGTAGAGTAAGCTTCTGGAAAATATCTGCCACTGAAATTTTAAATGTGTGGGCTTTGGTATTGGTATTTTCAGTATGTCCTCAAGTGAAGTTAGTTCAGTTGCACAAATATAAGCCATCTTGTGGTTGTATCAGGTATTTAAATTTGTGTAAGGTATATTTTGATAGACTGGTAGTTAGATAAGAAATGAAGACTAGAAAATGTGTTCCTTGCATTTTGTCAACTAGAGAATTTTTATTGTGCTGCAATAATGTGAAATCTGTGAAATTATAACATCTAGCGTTATTTTTTCCTCAGCCTCTGAATGCTTCCTCTGATGCCCAGTGACAATCAAAATCTGTCAATAAAAGTAACATATTTACCTTTATTCATTTTGTATGCTAATAGTGTACAAATAATCATTCACATGCCAAATATATTTGCATTAATTAATCTCATGGTGATGTGAAAACTTATCAGATTCATCATGCCAGTAATGATAATTTTATTGGTGTGTAGGATGATTTTATGGTTTTTCTCAAAGGGTCCTCTTGATGCCACTTTTTTCCAGTGCATTCTGGGAAAGTTGACCATAGGTACGTCCAAACATGAACTGGTATCCTGTTGGATGGCCAGACATACATGTTTTGACCATATTAGAGTGATCAATTTCAGTGAAGTAACTTCTATAATCTATCTGATCACAAGGCTTTGTGTGTGGGACATATGTTGCTGGGTTCTAACACCAACCTGGAATGTGTCCCGTGTATGATGGCACCATACCCATGTTTGATGGATAGATAGTGGGCAAGGGAAGGGTTGCGCTGTCCTTTCTTCCTGGGATGTCTTGAGATGTGGGGTCATTCCGCTGCTCCTTTCCAAACTGGATCAATGCCTGCTTGCTGAGGATGGGGTAACCTTTACCAATTAGAAAACGAGATTTCGGCACATGGCCCGTGTATCCTGTAAAAAGACATCACTTGTTAAGCTGTTGAAATATTCAAGTAATTATTTGGCATTTTTATGCAAGAATACATATGAACCGAACTGTCCATTTGATTTATATGGAAGGGATTGCTCTAATTTGTGGGTTCACATTACTACTTGTGATGAATCTGTAGAGAATTAAAACCCAACTTGGCAGTTCCTAGTTCAGCATCCATCTTTTATTGTGGTTTTCCAGCCTGCAACTTCACCAGGGTGTTGTTCCTGTATGTGTTTCAGTGAAAAATCTGATAAACCCACTGCATGCCACCTGCCCACAGACAATGCTTGTGACTAGTGGCCATAGTCATTCTTTTTGCAGCTAAAAAACCAAATATTCCCTGGAAAAGCATGACAACAAATCTTCCTCCTTATGGATGTGTGAAATGCCAACTGTATGTTAGCAAATTTGACGTGTTTGCTGGGTACAGGTTCCAAATGTCAAACTCCTCTGTCTTGTACCTGAGATGAAGTACTTGTGTGGGTTATCATCTTCCATGAAATATGGTTTTCCACAGGGACTGAAGGACGTCAAAGGCTCGTAGGAGATCACTTCTTTGGAGATCGCTGTCAGGGGGCGTTTTGGTCTCTGTGCCAGAAGTCGACAGAGAACCATTTAAAAAATGCATTAGGTCATATGAGCTCTCTATATAACAATATATAATGAATACAGGAAATACAACAGACTTCATGTAAACCTTCATTCTAGTAATTAATACCTTCAAAATCTTAGTGGACGTGACTGGAAAAGTGATGATGCTGCTAAAATTTCCTCTTGGTCATCTAAAAAGGTTAATCAGTGCTAATCCCAGAGACATAATTAGTGAATCTGTGTTTGATTGTATAATAGAGCTGGCCAACTCTGTCTTTCAGTTTATTACGGATTATATTACAGTGACGTGTCAATGGAGCTCCACCATGGATAATTAAACACATGAACCTACTCTGAGCAGTGAGTCATGGCATGCGTGTGGAAGATAGAGAGAGGTCACCTCCAACTGTTGGTTGGTGTAGCTGACAACAACTGGCAGGTTTGTTGACTGCCGTCGCGTCTTTGCACGCCCTTCCTGGTAAAACTCAGTCAGTGCTTTACGACATACTTCAGAGTAGCTGCAGGAAAAGTAGTTCTGACTTCTTGGAATGAAGCCTAAAGCAGCAAACAATTATTTGTTCAGGTTTTGATACACAAGTCCCTGAGATTTATGTTTCCTTTCCAGTACGACAGTGATGAATAGATCTTTCTTTTCAGTGCTCACAGTACTGAAAAATGTCAGACATACATTATGCTGTTAACTGCCTTTTGGTTATTTCACATCATAACTAAGTAATGTTCCCAAACTTTGTGGGAGGATAATGTTTGTCCCCAAGATAAAATAATTTTCCATGAGGTGTTCCGTTACTTCGTTGACTCCTCTGTGTTCGTGTGCAGTACCTACCTGTGTATCCTGGTATCACCTTCTTCAGGTTACTGTCAGGGATGCTTCTCACCGTCACAGCAGTGGTGTCTGTGTCAACAGAGGGGACGTGACCCGGGTGGAGGACCAGACAACTGGAGGGTTTCACACCTCGTCTGGTAAGCAGCTCGGCTGTGAGCTGACCATATGTCTTCCCCACGTTAAACTTCATCTCTGGACAATACCCTGTATAGCTGCAAAAAAATTCTTGTGTAGCAGCTTTTGAGTAAACTAATAACAAATAAGAAGTCATATTAAAAGTGAAGTTTTATTAAAAGTCATTGTCATATAGTGTTCTCTAACACTGGGCTAGCTCTTACGTACACTAATGTAGTTTTCCTATTGTAATTTGTGTAGTTCACTATAATTAAGTGTGTAATGTTGTGAATAAAATTGCAGGAACACATTTTTATACAGTATATTGCAGTGCATCAGAGTAGGCCAACTACTAATAAGTCCTAATAAACATATACATTTAATACCACTCACATTTTAGATACATGAAAAAAATGACATATTATAATTTAAGTGTTTTTCCACAAGCCTGTAAGACCGGATTTCATCTTATGAAGTCAACTAAACAGCATTAATCAGCCCAGACGACATTTAAACAATTTACTTTTTTAATTAAAAAAAAACAAAACAAACAATTTTTCCTCATATTTTTTTGTACCTACCCTGGAATGTAATGTGGATCGGGTGTCAGCAGAACTTTGCTAAATGGAGGGGCGTATTTCTCCATTTCCAGTCGTGCTGATGAATGAAAGCAGGTCTCCTTCCTGCGCTGTTCGCTGGTTGCCACAGAGAATCCAACACAAACACGCCGATGGAGCTCATTGTCTTTAAAATGACGTGCGCGCCCAAACTTTTTTTCTGCAAGGACTCATATAGCTGGCGATGCGTGGTCAAATATTTAATTGTCTGTAATACACGGATGCGAGGGGTTCTGTTGCCACTCACACTTCATTTCTTGTGTGTCAAATACAGCAGCAACGAAGCCTCCTCGCCGATCTATCCTGGAAAAATACACTTTTATCTCTAGTTTAAGGAGTACTGATTAGATCTATAAATATAGGTTAAATAAACGAAGGATAAATAGATATTCTTGAGAAATGCTCAACAACGCCCCCTAGCGATGTTATAGTACGAAGAAGAAATGTTGACAGTGACTAATGTACTGTTAATAATCATAATAATAATAATAATACATTTCCTGTTTTTACATATTTATGTTGATTACATTTTCTGAAAGATATGTTCCTTGTAATCAGTTTTCAATACATTAATTTCTTGCTAAAAATGTCAAGACTTAAAATGTACAAAGTCTAAAAACACTGTAATAAGACTCCAAAACACCAACAATGTGTTATATATTTATCTATTTTGATTTTACAACGTAACTCCCTCTACTGTGCAAAATACCTTAAATTCCAGTCCAAGGACGACCTCATTTCACTCATTGGTACGGCTGTGACACAATATGGACAAGTGTGTAATGTATAGTATGTTACAGACAGACAGATTTGAATTATTTGATCCAATCTTTAAATGTGGCGGCAGATGAACAGAAGGGCAAGCAAACAAAAAATAAATAAAAAGAAAAAACATATATTAATTGTAATAAATTGTAATTGCTGACAAATGATTTGAAAAGTGTGAGTTCCTGCTTCATGGGTTTGTGCATAGACTTGTACGTGTTTGTGCATCACACAGATACTTGAGGATCTGTATAAGCATGTGGAAAAGTATTTCCCCACTTACTACTTTAGAGTAAATACACAAATAAATAAAATGGAGGAAAGATTAAGCCATGGTTAACATTCATTATAGGACATCACCAATTGTAAATGTGGACAGACTGTGTACGGACTCAGTGTAACTTGCCTTTATTTGTTTTCCAGGACTGTGAATGGGCGTGTGTTTGATCAGATGACCCGTGCTGTCACCGCTCACTTGGGGAATGTACAGTAGATCATATCAATGGGCGGTAGTCCATTCCTATGCACGCATTCCTTTAGTTTCAGATAAATCTTGGTTTGCTGAAATGATGAAATTGCTTTTACTGCCTTCTTGCCTTCTTAACCACCCCCCACCCACGCACACGTCATAACACTGTATATCCACTGAGGAATTTTAACCTACTATGTGACTGTTCTCACACTCTTGAATGAATGGATTATGTTAATGCATGTAGGTCACAGAAAGGAGTTTTGTTTCCATGTCAACTTGTGGGAAGTTGTGATTTAAATGGCAGTTCACAGACCTGTTATTTTATCTTTGATAGCCTATCTGTCAGCATTCCTTTCTTTTTCCTCCCTTTACAGCAGCTCTGTTTCTGAAAGGCGCTGTATCACTGAAGTGTGTCATGTGTTATTTTGCTCTGAGTTTTGTCTTTAAATACACAGAGTATCCCTGGCGAAATCTGTGTACCCATGTCATGGCTTGTTCTTGTTATGTCTTAGATTTCTTACAGGAGTGAGGACAAATCAAACATGTCAAACAGCGGTGCAGATGAGTCACAGCTCTTTTCCCAGTATTCAGTGACAGGAAACAGCGCGTATCAACATGCAGCCCTGCGCCGTGACAGGACAGGTGATGGGGAGAGGCGTGGTCAAGGAACAGAGGTGGATCATGCTTTGAATGCTTCATCACCAGCTTACCTGAGCTAATGACTGCGTGGGTTGTTTAAACTGGTGTCGTCTTCATATGTTCCTGTTGCAGTTCAGCAGCTCGGGCGTGTAAGTGACAGAATCCCTTCAAGATGAACCTCTACAGGAGCTTTGGAAACCTCATGGAGGCTTGGGTAACTGAAGGAAACCTGCATTCTGACTCACAGTCGCTTGGAAATAACGAGGATGATTCTCCTGCACCTTCCTCTGACATGGGGACAAACCTGCGCTCAGAATCGGTGGACTCTGGAGTGGAGACAGCCAGCTCTGACGCATCCTTTTCTGTTACATCCTGCTTTGTCTCAGCGGATAATGGAGAAATAGATCCATTTCTACCAGAGAGAGATGGCGACAGACTCACCCCAGCCTCAACATCACAGTCTCCTGTTCTCTCCCCTCTTGTGCCTTCCCCTTCATCCCTGTGCTGCCATTCCAGCAGACCTCAGGAGGGCTCCCCTGCCTTGCACCTAAAAATGGAGCAAGCACTCCAGAGGACTGACTCCAAAATGGACAACTCAAAGCCCCTTACAGTGGAGGAGGTCCTCAGGCGACAGCCTCGGGCATCTTTTCTGCCCAAACGGCACACATCAGAGTTAGTGAGAGGTCAAAGGTCAGAGAGTGTTGGTCTGAGGAGAACAGCCAACACATCAGCGCCCCTCAGGCACAGATCACAAATCTACAGACGGCCGGCGTCCATCAGTTTTGACAAGCGCAGATCAGAGGTGAGATATTGTTTATGTCACAAGCAAAAATTATGTTCAAATCTCTATAAATTTAGTTTTTGGTTCTTGGAAAAGCCGGAGAGATTTCAAACATTTCTACACTGTGTCTTATCCCTGTTACTGAAAACACATTAGTGTTGCTCTTAATTGTTCTTTCAGTTTGCCAGAATTACATAAGTTTCACACTAACATGCACGGTCTTGCACAGCACAAGCTTGGAAATGTTGAAGGAAAGCATGAAAGAAAGTCCCAGAGGTGTAACAAGGCATCTACTTTTGCCCTAGTTAAAAGGTTGCAACACACATTCACCAAGTTGCTCTCCAGTTTGAAGTAGGACAGGCATGTCATTACTCACACAGTATCTCTTTCATGCTCACAACCTGCCATGAGACTGTTTATGGCACAAGGGATCATAAACCAGTCTGCCCAGGTGACTTCACGCCCACAGGCGCGAGAGGAATGGATGGAGACATGTCGTGAAACAGACGCGGAGAGAAAAAAAATATTGTCTCGATTGTAGAATTATGAGTTTGACCAACAATGTACAAGACCTTTGGAGACATTCCTCATCACAAATGTCATGAGAGGGTGAGCTCAGGGTGAAAATCAGTTCACACTGACATCACATAACAGTGTTGAACAGGATTAATTGTACCATTCATATTGGGTGTTTTGTTTTTTTTAGTTCCAGGGTGTGTGCAAACGACTGTTCATTTTCCTTGTGTGAGGGCCGGCGTTAAAAGGCTTTGAGGAATCCATCCATGAGAAGCAAAGTAGTGGATGTTTCAAAACAAGTCGATGCTATTACCCAATTATACATTAGCATAATTACATTTAATTGCACTTCCATTATTGAGTTCAGCAAATGCAATCATGGGCAGAAAATTAGACATATCTGGATATTCTGACTGAATAGGTTGTAATAAACATTTTCAAAGTTCATTTCAAGGTTCATGAGAAAGGTTTACTAAATCAATTCATAAAGTAATATGAAGAAACATAGCACATCATAATATTCTATTCAGTGCTGAAATTATTAGTTGACTAATGGATTTGTCAGACAACATAAAATCAATTGCAGTTTGCAGTGACTAAAATGTGAAGCTTTGTTACTTTTTGTTTTATATTGTAAATTGAATATCATTTGCACTGTCTGTCAGTAGACATAGACCACATGAAGACCTTGGACCTTTGGAAATTGTGATGGGCGTCCCCCATTTTTTGACATTTTATGGATGCAGTTTCGTAAGGTTGTACTTAGATACAGCAGTGCTAAGAGCATATGATCAAATGCTCCTAATGACACTTTTAACATGTTGTCATTGATGTCTACCCAGTGTAATGTAACGTGTAGTCATGCTAACATTTGCTACTAGCACCAAGCACAAGTGTCTAGTGCAACTGAGTGCTATTAGTTTTGCAGGAGGGAGAGTATTGCATGAACTGGAAATTTGACCTGGCGCTGTATGAGACGTAAGGGAAACGCCAAAAATTTAAAATTGAATCATTAATGGGACATTTCGTTCAAAACCAGAAATGTCAGCCACATGGCTGTGTGGGAAAACTTTGCTTTCATCCTCTGAGAACCATGAATGTTTGCAGTACTTTGCAGAATTGCAAACACTATGATGAAGCAAAGAAAAATGTGTAGGTTGACTAAACTTACAAACAATGTATTTTACTTTGTATCTTCCAAAGCACTTTTCTTTCTTAATGATCTGTGCAGAGGCTCAGTGAAGAGGAGGAGAGGACAGGACTGAGTCCTGGGCTGAGCTACCTGGAGCACGTATGCCAAATGTTGGAGGAAATTGCCATACAGCGGATGCACAACCAAGCTTTACAGATAGAGACGGATGCATTGAGGGAAGGCCAAGATGCACAGGTGAGACAGTTGAAGACACTTGTATGTATCATCTTCGCAAGGCAGTTAAGAGGCTTTCACAGTTTTTACATCGTGCAGGGTTTACAAACATGACCCAGGCACACAAGCTGGTCATGAGGGATGATGTCTTCATGCTTCCTGCTTTCTCATCATGTGACTCACTTTCAGGCTCCCAACAACTGCCAGAGTGACACTGGAGCTGCTGAGGAGGACCTCTCTTCTCATCAAAGCCTTGAGAATGTAAAAAAAGCAGAGCACAGTTCTACTGAGCCCCTGCAGCGGAAACAAAGAACTTACGGACATTTTCGGCAGAGATCGGCTTCAGACACTACTATTGCAACGCTGCATTTAAGTGCGTTATCTTCTACTTGTTTCATTCCATTTTCACCTTACCTTTTCTTTTAGGGGTATGTTTTGCAGATTTAGGAATTGAATTGATCCACCACCCTTAAGAGAATAGAAACATGTTGTTTTGTGTGTGTGTTTGGTGCAGAAAAGGTGAATTCAGACTGCAGAGGGCAGCATCTGAGTACAGATGACCTGCTTGAGACCACAGAGGAAGAGCATAAAGCCAAGGTATTATGCACTCAAATATAACACATAATTTTTATCTTGGAAAGTAGCACAATCAAACTACCAGCTTGATTATATAGATACTGTGTCATTTGTATTGCTATACTCAGCTTTATGAGAAACATGCTATTTTTGTTGTACTTTGTCTCACAACATTGTATCATTATGGTCCAATGGGTCATTTCAATGTGTCTTTTCAGGAGTCTAAAAATAAGGAGAGCAATAAAACTAACAGGAACTGGAACTTAAAAATTGGGACATTGAGAAGAGGGGTTTCTACTTCAAGAGATACAAAGAGGTAAGGCATTGTATTTGTAGCCTCTATGGGGCAGCATTATTTATCTCATGTGGTGCATGCACTGGTCCACAGTGGGCACAGGAGATGCAGGAGGAGCTGGTGGGAGTTCAGTCCGTGCATATGGACATTTTGTCCCTTTTTTAATTCCATGAAACATAGCTTACACTTTCCTCAGTTCTCCACCATGTCTTGCTTCAGCTATGTCTGATGAATTTTTTTCACCTGTACAGCCGACAGTTGCAGCCATCTGAGAAAAACTCAGCCCGACTACGGCTGAGCCAGCTGTTCAGCAGGACGAGGAAGACCCAGCCTGTCTGAATGGACCCACAGAGCCTGTCCTGATGCTTGGATGCTTTAGCTTTGGTATGGCTAAGGAATAAGCTTTTCTTAAAAGTTGAATCACTATTGCTGCTTTCCAGCTGACTTCCTATTCAGCCCGTGTGGTGTAGCAACCTGCTGTGTTTATTTATTGCCCACTGTGTACTTGCCCTCCTTATTTATGCAATTTATTATTATGAATTTATGCTATTCAAAATTAAATTTGCCAAAATACAATGAAAAGTTTCTGAAAATTACCCTAATTTGTGAAGTATCGAAGCCATTTCAGAATTTTTATCAGTAAATTGTAAATAAAGGGATTCATTTCAGGGTATTTGGTACAATTCAGTGTTTGTTTGTTTTTTACAAAACATATTAAACCATCTGAAACTGTGCAGAAAAACACAAATACCTCACCTACCTAATATTACCAAAAATTGTATTGCATCAATTAATCCATGACCTATCCCCTTAAAATCTCAAAAAGATAAGTAATTTTGTTCCTACTAATAGTAAATAAGAAAATACATTTTCTACAGCCACTATCACTCTGTAGATTGGCAGATGACAAGTGCAGGCCACACAGAGTTACTTTTCTCATTATTTATTCTTTATTCACCTAGGTTGGGGGGACAGACCTCCCCTGGCATTCCCATGTAAAGAGATGTCAATGGCAAACACATCCAACCAAACGAGAGAGGGTGAATAGGATCCAGTCCATACATAAAATACATTTATTTACTATTTATTGAACCACCAGCGTCCATTAGTCCCACACAGCATCCATCTGTGCTATTAAATATATAGATATAACATCTGTGGAGGGATTTAGTTACTGTATGTGTGTGAGAGGGGGGGATTGGCAGAGAGGTTAGAGCTTATAGACGAAAAGAGTGGTGGTAGGGGGAGACACTGTCAAGTCATGCCTGCAATGTGCCCCCCCCCTTCCTGTGACATCATGCCTACATGATGCCACAGGAGGACAAGGGGTTGGCAATCTGGCAGGTGCAGGCTGACTGGCAGTATTGGCGCACAGTCTGGTAGCAGCTGCGGTCGGCGTCCCCACCCCACTGCACGGGCCCATTGGGGTCAGAGGGCAAGCGGCTCAGGATGCTGGTGTTGATGGCCAGTGCAGCCAGGCCATAGTCGGTGAACAGCACCGTCTCGCGCCGGCACGTGGGGCAGGAGATGAACTTATACTTGGGACAGGACTCATAGAGGATCTGCAGGCACTCCTCACACACCGAGTGCAGGCAGGAGAGGATGCGCGGGCGTTTGCCGGCGAAGTTGTAGGTGTGACCGCACGTGGGGCAGTCCAGGGGCTCGCAGGGCATGACGGGTCCCGAGGAAGAGGAGGATGAGGTTGAGGAGGAGGTGGAGGAGGAGCGCAGCACGTACTGATTGACTATGACGTCCTCCATCTTGTAGTGAAACTGGTGGTAGCAGATTTCGTTGGCACTGGTTTTGCGCTGCGCCAGGAAGCTCTGCTCCCTGCGCATCACGGGGGCCGGGGGGGACACCATCGGCCGAGGAGACCCTGCTATGTCCAGGGTCAGGTCGCTGCAGGCCTGGTTGACGATTATCTCGCCTTCACCTCCGCCGTCCCACGCCACTCTGGGGGGCGGGGCATAGCGTGGCTGGGTGACGGGCACGGGGCACTCTCTGGGGAACTTCTCAGACTGGATGATCTTGACGGTGTCCATGGGGATGGTGACGGGCTGACGCCTGAGGCAGGACATTCGCACGTTCTTGGTGGCGGAAGAGAGAGGGTTGCGGTGGCTCTACTCAGCGATCGACTCCCCTGCCTGGTTCTCTGCGAGGGGAGAAAGATTGGCCTCCTTTTCTGAAGTCAGCCATTCGAGGGGACGTGGGGACGGATGGTTTCCTCCATGTTTCCCTCACAGATCGCCCCCCTTTTGTGCACTATATACTGTCAGCCTGAGTCTTTATGGGGGCAAGACAGATAGAGGAGCTTAGCCAGAGCACCACAGTCTGTAGCTCTTATCCTGTCACAGCTGATATGTACAGATGATTTCACAGTCCAGCTTACAGTATCTGACCAGTGTTGACTAAATAAAGGTAGTAATTTGTTGTTTTAAATCACTTGCTGATATTCCTGTGCTGTCTTTGATTGGCTGTTTA
This sequence comes from Psettodes erumei, assembly GCA_016785225.1. Lineage (NCBI taxonomy): Eukaryota > Metazoa > Chordata > Actinopteri > Pleuronectiformes > Psettodidae > Psettodes > Psettodes erumei. Next base: position 461,158 of record JAFBJZ010000945.1, read on the forward strand.
CAGAAACGTATATTCACACACAAGGACAGTTAAGTACTTTAACACAATGATATGTTCTCCCTCACTGAACACCAATAAATAATCTCATATGCACACAGATGCTCACGTATATATACATACAGTACAGATTGGTGGATTTTTGCATTCGCAGAGGGGATGCAAAAGTTAAGAGGTCCAAGAGGTATTGTCTTAAACTATATCCTGTGGCCTGCCAAAGGAAACTCTTGCCTTCTCAAACCAGCCTTCACTTGTGTGTCTCGCTTAAGCGCCCGCTTAGCTTCCTGTTTTTGGCTGCGGGTTGTGTTACACACCAATGCAAACGTGTGAGAAAGGAAGAAAGAATAACCCCCTTCTCTCTGCTCCTGGTCCAAAGTGGTCAGGCGACCCTGTGTGACCCACTCAGTGGCTTGTTGATAAGACAGAGGGAGGTGAAGGAGGTCTTTTTTTTGGGAGGTGTTGTATAATGCTCCAGAAAGCTATTGGAATGACTCCTCCAATCTCCAAGGCTCCTGAATTCCTCAAAGGTGGGAGGAAAGCTTGTTTTTCTTTTTTTGGACTTTCAACCAGTCCTGCCAACTGAGCAGCAGAAGCGATAACAGTCTAGAGGATGCCTTGGTGCTTGTCTTCCTTTTTCAGTGACTGGTTTCAGTGTGATTCCTCTGTTCCATCCACCTGTGAAAACATGAAAAATGCATAAATTTCCATTTCTGATAAACCTGTAGATATTTGCAGTTTTCACTGTGCTTTTCACCTGTACATGAAAGAATATTGGCTGTGAGGTATTAGTTGTTTTTAATGAGAATATTTTCAGTTAACATACACCTTAAAAATGTTATAGTCTGATTTTGGAAAATTTCACACTGGATTTTTTTATAGCGGTGAAAAAGTGTCCACTCAACTGTATCTGTATGAAGATCAGTTTCTCTGTGTTTAGATCAGATGGGATGCTGGAATGGTTCTCACTCGTGTAAAAAAATGTTTTGTCTCATTTCGTTTTGCATCTTGGCCTTGGTCCAGAGTTAGATCATTATCATGTGGTCACTTGTTGTGGGGCGTAGCACAGATAGTTCACCTTTCCTGTGACTATTAAAGTTGTTGAGGTAATTATTTCATTAAAAGCTCTTATGATGTAGAACTAGGCAAGACAGTACAGCTCTGCCATAAAGTGTACTTACTCCCACAATGTTCCGTTTTTTGTCGACACCCTCATAATTGTATTAATTCAAAGATATGTTTTAGCACTGAAGTCATAGTTTGTGATTGTTTTGTATGATCATATTGGGAGGAATTTGTAATATTTTACCACCTTCTGTATGTAAATAGGAAGCACAAAAAACAGAGAAACCCTTCTCACAAAGTCTGGTTCAGGATAACAACGCTAATGATCTCAATAATGAACATATGATTGAATTTTCAAATTTCAGAAAATGGCAATACTTAACATCATGAGCTTTGTAACAAACAATAGAAGCCAAAACCCACACTGTCTGTTTAGGGCAGGCAATTGTGACACATTGTTGTCCCCACTCTTGTCATGGTTGCTGCTTCCTGTCAACACTTAGACATCTTGTGATTTTACATCACACTAGAAACATGAGTGGAAACGCGGTGCAATCTGCGTGGAGAATTTGTGTCATGCTGTGTGTGGGTTTAGGAGAAAGAACAAGCGCACGTATGTTGGTTGTTTTTTTTTTAGCATAATCAAATACAGTGGCTACCAAACAACAGAAGAGGGAGGATGACACATCTTTCATTCAGTGCACGGTTGTCAACAGTGATGAATCATTTGAGGAAAAAAAAACTGAGCAGAGGAGGTGACCTACATGGTGAGAAAGAGAGAAAGAGAGAGAGAGACGAAGGGGAGAGGGAGCACAGCGCTGGTTCTGGTGTCTATTTATGGTTTGTTTATCTATATCTCAGTGGTTTCCTGCCCCCAGCCTCTGCCGAAGATTCACACCGAATGACAGAAATGCACCTCACAGACCAAAGTGGTTTAGCCCATTGCTTATACGTTACGCAGTCAGCCATACTGGGTGTGCAGGCAGACATTTGTTTTTCCCCTTTATTCCTTCACTGTGAATCTGTTGACATATTTGCATACTCAAACACTTGGAGCTGTTAGCCAGAATCACTCCCAGTCCCACCAAATGTGTCTCACCAGCACTGCAGTGCTGCAACACTTCTCCCAAAATAGCCTCTGTTTCTTTCTCATCCTCTTGCACACACGCAGTATGAATTCTTTTGATTAGGCATGGTGTTGGCACATTATTTTCACCCAAACACCTTGATGGTGACATATTTTGGGTGCTATTCTTAGTTCTTTCAGAAGATATTACACATGCCAACATTAATAAGGATCATTGTTTGATATCTATATCCATCACTGCGGCAAATGTTGGATACTCAAATTACAATAATCAAACTGACGATCACTATGTTGAATTGTGTTCCACTGTTATATAGTATATGAGATAAAGCTGTCTACAAATGTAAAACTTTACTTTTAGTTTTTTAGTACAAATTCTCTTCAAAAAACATGAATGTGGACCTTTTGAAAAAAACAACAAGATCATAAAGTAAATCATGAAAGTGAAATATGTGGCACTGTGTATGTGAAACTTTCATGCACCATATGTGAGCACTGAAGGTTTGGTCAATTTCAAAGACTTGTTTACTAATTCTGTAATCAGATATTTACTGATGTAAATAATATTGTTGCTACTTTCACCAAGTAAAGGCTTTGCATTGGGTTTAAACACATTTAGCATTTGAGAGTTTTGGCTTCTTTTGATGAATTAAACAAAGTGGTGTTTTATCATTCTAAGATATCAAAATTTATCACTTACAAAGTTACAATGATACTCTCAGCATCAACTGATTTTCTGAAGACCAGGAGGAGGGTGTGAATATACAATTGAATTCAAACTATACCAAATAATGCTTTGAATTAGAGCTAAACTGAGATATCTGCTGGGGTGATATAGTACATCAGCTGATATGATCTTACGGATATAGGCGGTATGAGTGTGTGTGTGTATATATATATAACAAGAAACCACAGTACAGAAATGCTACAGATATGCTGAAGTAACTAAGAAGCAGTGTCAAAATTACATCAAATACAAGTATCGAGTATGAACAAATTCAAACTCACTCTCAACTAATGATGCGACTACTGGCCTAATAAAAAAATCCAGTATCAGGTGGGCTGTTTGAATCTTAAAGAAACTCAAATAATCAGCTCCCCTTCTCTCAGTTATTATATGTCCAGATGCATTTTGTAGATATAATGTGCTTGTGAAAATACTTCCCCCTGGTAATAGCAAGGGACGATGATTAAGCAACCAGACTGCACAAGGAGCCTTTGAGCCTGGGGAGGGGATGAAGTATCTAAAATTACCCTCTAATTTGGTGACAGTGCTATGAAAAGGGCTGATAAGTGATGCAGGCGGCCCGCTGATGGGCCTGCTTTGGCGCAGCCTCCTCCTAATCGACAGAAGCCCTCTACGGTTATGTAAGGAGCTCATCTCCGGCCCAGCTACCATATTAACACAGTGTAAACTGCTGCAGCTCTCCCACAGTCTTGACATTGTGTGTGTGTGTGTGTGTGTGTGTGTGTGTGTGTGTGTGTGTGTGTGTGTACATATCTCTGGATCCTCTCCCTGCAGAGGAATTATCACACTAATGAAATCATGGCAGGCATTTGACCTCGTCATTGCGAGCAATATGAGGAAGAGGAGAGCGCTGACCACAGAGATGTCAGAGGAGTCTGTCTCAGCAGTGAATTCCTCATACCGTTAAACACACACTGAGCTGAGCGGACACAAACACGCACATATCCTCGAACATTCTCACCCTCAGACATCCTCCCGTCAGACACACAGCACCACCCTTTACATTCCAATAGACGCACAAACAAACAGATAACAAGGGGCAACTGAAAGCAGATTTTTTAAAAAATGTGCGTATCACTGTCAGCCATGCTAGGTTTTACTTCTGACTGATTAAACAGACACAAACACATACCTGACCTGTGTGAAAAGAGAAAAACACAGACATCGCTCCGCACGCCTCGAACATTCCTGCCCTCTCGCACTCCCACTGTGTTCCCTCATCTCTTTCACGCACACACACACACACGCACGCGTACACGTACACACACACACCAGGTCCTGATGATCACACAGGATAGATTCCACCTGTGCAGAGCAGGAGAAGGGCATCATGTTCTGAATGAGTCATACAGACCCTGCCTGTCTGTATTTATCTTTTCTGTCAATGAAAATCTGTCTGTCCTTCTGTCTGTCTTTCTGTCTATCTATCTTTTTACCTGTCTATCAGAACAGGGGGTCCGAGTCTTTGTGCCGCCGTACCACATACCAGCAGTATGTCAGGTATGCCAGATATGTTGAGATGTGTATCACCCAAAAAGCATTGCCACCACATGTCCACGTGGACATGTGCAAGATATTATCTCGTATTTTGATTGCATAACATATTATGACCTTAGCGTGAAAATCCCCAGCTTTGCTGTATGTTTGCTGGCTGCAGCTCCCCTCTGGGAACACGAAACGCTTGCAGGGATTCAGTGAAATGCTGTGAATAGTTTAAATGCAGGAGGATGTGCCCCTGTGGCATGTTTTGCATCTTGAGAAGTTGATGAAGTGTGGTGTTGTGTAAATACAATACATGCTCGGTATCTTGGTTGTTTTCATCTTTTGTGTTGTCTTATATTTGTATGGTGCAGACATAAAACTTAAAATGCCCAGATTGCACATACAGTGGGGTGGTGTGGGGCTGATTTAATTAAAAGATTTAAAAACTTATCGCATGTATGATGTTTGGCTCTTAGGGATGATCTGTATATTTGCACTCAATCCAACAGGCTGTCATGACATGCAACATGGTCTACTGTATGAGGGCAGTCTGACATTTGTGTTTTTTTGCATGGGCCAACAGAGGCTGGTGAATATGTGGGGAGGATTTTATTAATTCTGCCTGCTTTCATTCACGGCAGACACCGGCCATTTTGCCTCGCAATTCATTACAGCCAAGTGCTCTTTGTTCTCGCCCGTGTAGCCCCCCGCAGCAACATGGCAGAGCTGTACACAGGCAGAAAAAAGCGATAACCAGCATTGCTCTGCCTGACACAGACCTCGCGGAAGATTTATGGAGGAAAGGTTCAGCAAATGCCCAACCTCTTCAATAACAACACTGGCTTGATTGATTAAGGCCATTGATCTTTTCTTTTTTTTTTTTTTTTACAGGAGGCCGCCTCAGCACAGGGTTAAGGTGGACGGAGTTGTTGATGTCTTGTGAGCTTGTAGAGTGGACTCATCGATGAGACAGAGGTGAGGTGGCCGAAATGTTTTTGGACTGCGTGAGATGGAGCCGCTTTGCATTAGGGAGGGGAGTGCGTTCAGGAGCAGCAGTTATGCAATCGCAGCATGGTGTACCCAGCGCTCTCACTGCAGCGCCAATGTATGGCCAACATAGAGATGCCTTAGTGGTGCTGACAACTACAGAACAAGCCGTTCCTGACCTGTCCCCGTAACCGCACCGCCCTCCTCCTGCCCCCACCGCCTGTCCATGCGGAGAGGTCTGTCAAATGTCATAACCGCTGGAGATATGACACCAGCAAGATACCCAAGATACCATCTAGACCCAAACATCATCACGCTCCCTTTATAGATTCGAAACATTTTTTTGTGGTCTGTGCAAAAAAAACAACAACAAAAAACCCCACAGGTGTGCAGGTGTGCGTGGGTATATGTGTCTCCATTCATGCATGTGTGTGTGTGTGTGTGTCTGCAAAATGGACGGCCGTGACGCAACAACCATATAAATCCCAGCTCAACATAACAAAGCAAAAGGCACAGACTGTCAGAGTCTATTGTGTTCTTGCACAAAGAAGAGCTGAAAAGATGAGAACATTACTGTGAAAACCACCGAGAGGAGCCAAACCATCACACATCTGGAACACACAGATAAACAATATGAAGATTAAAATATCAGTGTCTTCACCACGGAGCCTCGTCCTCACCTGTACGCTTATGCCCTTGTTCCAGTCTTTTCTCCAGCCCTCCTCGCTTCTGTTCCAGCTGTTTTTTCTTCTTTTTGCTGTCAACGTTATTGATGCTGCTCCACGATGATGAACCAAGCACCGCTCAGTCCCTTGGTTCAGGGGATGTCTCACCAGCGGGAGGATGCTCTCTCCTGTCCATTCGACTCACTAGCAGGATGAACCACATCCAGCAGTGAAGGGAGAAAAAGATGGAGGAGGTGTAAGATGGAGGATGCTGTGGCAAGGTGGATGCGTCATGTCTGTGGCTGCTCTCATCGAGCTCTGCATCCTCTCCTCTCCTCTCCTCTCTGGTGCCTTTGTCCTTCACTGTCTGACCAGCTGTGGCTGAGCGTTTCCCTCTGCCATCTCTTTCTCCATCCCTCTGTTTCTTTCTCACTCTGTTCCTACGCCTCTCAAATTATTCGGTTTATTTTGTGCGGTGACCTGAGTGTCTGTGCTGTGTTTCTCTGCTCGGATGTCTTCCTCTTCCTTCCTTTATTTGGTCTTCTCTGCCTGTCTCTTTCTTCTGGTCTTCAGGTAAACCTCTCTCCACCTTCTTCCCTTCTCTTCTCGACTCAGCTGCCGTTCATTACTCCTCTTCCTCCTCCTCCTCTGTCTGCCTCAGTCAGTGCACCTCGCAGTCACACATGCGCAGTATTTTCACGCATACATGCACACACCCACGCACACACTCTCCCTCTCTCTGTCTCTGTGCTTCTGGCTCCCTCCTTATGCATGTGGCTTGTTTTTGCCTGACCACCCCTCCCCTCTCTCTCTCTCTCTCTCTATCCCTTTCTCTCTATCTCTGTTTCTCTCTCTCTCTCTCTCTCTCTCTCTCAGACGCACTCCCTCTCTTTCTCTCCTGTGCACTCTCTCTCGCTGCAGCACACACTGCAGTGCCTCTGCAGGCAGGATCACGTTTTCTAGTTGCCAGAGAAAATATTTCAGCCAATGAGGAAAGCTAACAATGCTGCCCACCCTCCCCCTACCCCTTCATCTATGCATACACACACAAACGCATACATTTGTACACAACCTCCTGAGTGAAAGCTTTGCACAGAGAGCCATGAATCACACTTATACACTGCATGCAATATTAATACGCGCACACTCAGGGTTAAGTACACCGGCCAGACACACAGGAAATACAGGAAGCTGGCATCAAATCCACACACATTGCAGCACATCTGAGAAAGGAAAACAAAGCATAAATTCCCTCACAAAAGGGTTCTATCAGGATGCTGACAGGAGGCTTAGCTAAATCACATCCATCACTGTCAGCACCGACCACATCTATCTCATTCATGTTTGTAGAGAGCAGAAGTGGTTTCCTACAAGCACAGCTTCAAAACAAAATGTTCATAATATAGCAAAGGAGTGCATTTGCATTTATCCTCCTAAATCTGAGTTTCCTCTAAATTTGACTTACTTGAAGGCAGCTTTCCAAGCGGACCTGCACATGCAGGGATGTTGCATAATGAGGATTTTAATAAGTTTCGTATCTACTTCAGGCCTTTATGCAGACCAATAAATAATCCTCAGATCAATGTGATTTTTTTCAGTCAGTGTAAGAGGTTTATGCTTACATAATGTGGACATCAAATGTACAATGTAAATGAGAGGCAATGGAGCAAGAAGTCACAGGTTATAACAGATAATCTGAACATCAAATAGCTCCAGTTTTAAGATGTTTCAGCTGTGACAACATATTTGTTAGTTGCATAATCTTACTCTTCTCTAAGTCTTCAGACTTCTCAGTCAGATGTTTGTGAAAGAGCCACAGAATGTGACAGTGCATCACAGTTGTAATGCAAGTTCCTCAAACCAAAGCATTACAAAAATGTGTGTGTGGGACAATGGCCATAAACTAAGGTTTGTGGCAAGTTTAAGGTCTTTACAGAGTTGTTTTCTTATTTAGGAATTTTCCGACTGCTGCCTTAAAGAGGTGAAGTGCAGTTCAGATGTAGCTATAAGCAACTGAAGACCTATGTAATTGTTCTTACTGGGACAATGAGACCTGTCACATGCAGGGAGGGCCCAACACGCCTTGAGGCAAACCTCTGTCAACAAGGCCTCATGTCTTCTTTAGCTGCAGTGTGGAAATACTCAACATTTAAGATGTTACAAAAATGAAAGCGCACACACATTAGCATCAACATATACTGATCATAAGAATTGTTGATGCCTTATTGTGTACACCACTTTAATGTTATAGTTGGTAAAGGCAGGGCCAACTTATCTTAGTCTGTGATATTACAATATGTCGGGTTAAAGCCAAACTAACCAAATGCATCCAGAGCAGCATTAACAGTAAAAGGGTTTAAACTGTTTGAAGCTTGTTTTGTGCAGGGATCTGCATAGTGCAATGTTGCACCTTGTCCTCTGTAGTGACACACTGGCATCAGTAGTTTTGTCTCCTGTTTTTCACATTTTTCAAAATTTAGGTCATGCTATTGAAACTCTGAAATCAAAAGAACTTCTATTCAGACAGATGATGCACTGTATCTCACTCCTCACACCACTGCCTGTACTGGTTCACATGATATTATTACTCTTTGAATATACAGTTGATGTACGCTATGATGGACATTTAATGATGATGTCTCAGCAAAGCCTCTTACATAGATATTTGATTAATTGTATGTGTAGTGTCATTACATGGTATGCCATGTATCACTATTTTCCTGTTTTAAAAGGACTGTGGAGTAAACAAATACCTGTGGACCCGTTTCTGTTGTTGTGATTGTTGGCACCCCTTTATAATTTTGAGTTTTCTGAATTTGGTCCTTTCACATTTGCCGTAGTTAGACATCATACACCTAGGGGCGGGCCTTTTTTCCTAACTTGAGCAGTAATGGATGCTTGTTGTGTGCGTTCAGGCACAGAAGAAGTAAGTTTCAAACCTTTGCTCTTTGGCAAAAATAGAACGCGCACCTCTTTGGGGTGCTTTTTCTGTTTGTAACGGAGTGAACTATTGTGTTTAAGCATTACACACATTCAGTGTTTCTATAATAGCTGTTGCGCTATTTGCTCACAAGAGGGCACTGTTGACTATATAATTAATTACTGCAAATTATTTCCAGGGCCTGAAACCATTGTTTTATTTCATGTAACATCCAAAATGCTTATTTTAATTTAATCAGTCTTTTTTATTATTCAAATCTAATACGTTGCACATTTATATGTGACTGATGTGACATTGGGCGAATGTGGCAACTCTAAGACCAGTATCTGGCACATGACAGTTGAGAGTGAGAAAAGGCTCCGTGTTGACCTTTGACTGTGGCTTCTTACACTCAGTCACAACGTTGGACAGTGAAATCTCCACCAGACATGTTAAGAATATGGTGGTGGTAAATGAGACACCAGTGCAAGGAGCAGAGCACGTAGGTCCAAGGCAGGAATCATAAATCATTTAACAGTGGTGCACATATTCAGGCTACACCAGTGCTGTTCATTCAGTATACATTAACCACAGCTAGTGATAAGAGACAGCAAACGTGTCATAACGGGAATGACTCACAAATCTTTCTGTCTGTGCATTTATTTACTCAGTATATAAAAGAGAGTGTAATATACCTCAGTAAGAGCAGATTTTACCAGAAATTTAATTTGCAGTAAGATAAACAGCAACCCATCTTACATTTTCTGCAGGAACAGTGGTGAACCACCAGAGGGCAGTAAAGCCAGTTAGACAGTGACTGAGTAATTCACACCCTGACTTACCTGAGATTTTTTTATTCATTAACTCCTAAAGCAACAAACAGTACGGTGCATAGATTTAAGAGTTGGGCGCACTCATGGACCATGAGCACAAACAAGGCTCAGATAGAATGAGGTAGAGGATACAGTTATTATCAGGGGATCTAAAACTTCTATGTTGTGCACAGAAACCTGCATTTTTATATATATATATATATATATATATATATATATATATATTAGCTAATTTACTGCCATAAAAATACATTAGTGTATAACCCCATCCTTTAAATATTAAATTACAATTTCTCAGAGCAGTCTGGAGTCAGTCGAGTTGTCTTAACCGAAGTAACCGTGGCAGAAAATGGCCACACAGAGGAGGATGACCGCGTTGATGTTGACGATGTTCCTCCACAGAGGCACCTCGCTGGTGTCTGTGAGCTTTTTCTGCAGCGCCGCCTGCTCCTCTGGACTTAGCTTGGGGCCTTTTTTCTGCTCCAGGCCGCAGAAGCACATCACCGCCTTCTTGCAACAGCCAGGCTCCTCCTTTGACTCTGTGATGGAAGAGACAGAAACGATGAGGTTAATCTGCTTGCGTGCGTGTTTGTAGATTCTTGAGTCTATCTACTGTGTGCTTTTCCTGTAGGTCTGCTCATTACCCTCTATGTCCATCCAGTCTGAATTGGTGTTTTCAACCCAGTCATCCTGTTCGAGATCAACCCTCTCCTCTGTACAGTTCCTCAGGCTCCAGCAAAGTCGATACAACTAGACAAACAATGCAACACACGGGTTGAAAAAAAATGGCATTCGCCATGACAGTGAGCTTCCGGTAGGTCATTTGGGAAATTAATGATTTATTGCGCCTTATCTCACAGCAGCCACGTACGTGCTTGTCGTTGATGGGTTTGGTCATGAGAGAGACTGCCAGGATGATGATACAGGAGACAGTGAACAGGATGATGGAGAAGTAGAGGTAGTGGACTCCACATATGATGGTGGGGCAGTTACTGGGGTTGACGCAGCTGCCCGTGCCGTACGCAAATTCAGCTATCATCCTGGTCAGGCCAATTAACAGGCCAATAATGAGGCCATAAAATGCGCCCTGAGGAAAGATAGAAGTTCAGCATCCAGTGTAGAAAATATGGTCACCAGGTGGTATTTAAAGGAGCAGTGTGCCAGTTAAGCAAATATGTATATTTGCTTTTCTTAGCAAGAGTTAGATGATCTCATGTCTGTACAATAAACTGGAAGCTACAAGCTAGGGGATTGTTAGCTTAGCTTAGCATTTTAAGAGATAGCCTTTTAACCATAATTCCATGGTTTTCCACTGCTTTATTGTCAGGGGACACCTAATTACACAAGAAGTAAGAGGGGGCAATAAAAAGAAAGATTTTACCAATGACCTTTGGCTAGTAATTAAGATTCTTCATAACAGACCCATAAAAGTCGACTTTATTTTTAGTCATGCCAGCACCGTCATTTTAAGAACGGTGATGTTTATTTTGCTCCAGACTGAAATATCTACTATTATATGCCATGAATCTTTTGTACAAACAAGTGTGTCAAAGATGAGGTAGCCTAGTGACTTTTGGTGATGTTGCTGACCTTTGGTGAATTTTGTTCTTGAGGATCATGAGGTTGACATTTGTCTCAGCAACTACTAACAAACACCTGCAAAATTAGCGACACTGACATCACGGCTGTACTGTATATATTGCTAAATGGCAAAAATTAGAATGCTAACATCCTAGATTAACATGGTTAACATAGTAAACATTGTAATTGCTTAACATCATCATGCTGATATTGTCATTGTTAGCATTGAAACATTAGCTCAGAGAACCTCTGTACTTAATCAGAGCCTCACTTGATCATAGACTCTTGCCTGTTTATACGGAACAGACAGCATATTTCACGTAAAACTGAAATGTGCATATACAGGGGATTCAAGTGGAAAACTCACCGCCTCATTGACACGTTTGCAGAAGATGGCGAGCATGAAGACAGCTGCAACAGGTGGTGTGAGGTAGCTGGTGATGGACTGGATGTAGTCAAAGAGCTGACCACTCTGAGCCGACTGCACCACAGGGATCCACGCTATGCTCACACCGATCAGGACCAAGATGAACACTCTATATCCGGGCAAATGCACGCAGGGACGTGGCGGCAGTTAGGAAGCTACAATCAATAGAAGTCAAACAGAATGCAACTCCGAATGTGTTTTACCTGCCAGCAATCATGAGTTCCTTCTCAGTGGCAGAGCGGCGAATCTTAGTGTAGATGTCCATTGTAAAGAGAGTACTGGCACTGTTGAAGATGGAAGTAAGTGAGCTCATTAGAGACGCCAACATCACAGACAGCATAAGACCTCTTAGACCTGAAACAGACAGAAGAGCAGGGAAAAAACAGGGGAGAAGATAAGTTGAAGAAAAACAGCTGCAGTTTGCATTCTAACCCCATCAGAAAGATGTCTTTCACCACCTACCGTCGGGCATGAGATTCACCACCAGTTTGGGATAAGCGATGTTCGTGCAGCCCACAGTAGCTTCACAGTATTTAAGACATTCATCTGGTTCCACGCACGCCACCTCATCTGGAATAAAATGAATACGATTAGCAGGATATTCCAAAATATTTCAATCTCTGTGCAAAATGCATGAGCTTTCAGCCATCGAGCCTGACGATGAAGCTTTAAAAAAAAAAAAGGAACACACTCACCAGTGTAGAGGATCCTGCTGATCATCCCTGGGAAAACCATGAGGAACATAGGCAGCAGCTTCAGGTAGCCGCATAAGATACAGCCTGCCTTAACGTGAGATAAATTCTTGGCTGACAGGCAGCGCTGGACAATCACCTACAGAAAAGCAACGGTTGGAAAAACATCATGATCCGATTAGCAGCAAATGGGATGGATAAATGGCTGTAGTGGACTCCAAATTGTGGTCTCAAGGTTTCAGGTTCAGCTCAAAATATTTGCAGAATTAATACAATACTTAAGTCAACAAAAGCCAATTAGACACGCTTGCTGATAAGTTTTCTTCAGGGATAAAAGGGAAACTGACCATAATGTGTTTATGTGCATACTGGATGTCAACATTTGATTAAGCATCTGGCTCTTCACTGAGGTCCAGCTTTGGCCTGTCTGTTAATCTTATCACAATCTCCAGGAGTGTACATTAAGGTCTAGCTAAGAGCGAGCCGGTTCAGGCCGCTTGAGTGCAGTCTGTCGGTGAGATAATGGCCCATGAATGGGCGTTCAAATGTGTTGAAATCAGTTGATCGAGCCTGTGTTTGTGTGTGTGTTCAGAAATAATTGCTACTAAGTCAGCACACATACAATATGCTCACTATCACAGTAGGCCAACAGCACTCTCCATTCGATGACTGACCTGATCAGTGCACCAGTACCAGGTGGCCTGAATGGTCAGTCCGAACACCAGGCCGGGCCAGGGCAAGTCTCCTGTAATTGCATTCCTAAAGAGATGGAAGGAGTCCGCCCGGGGCTCGTAGCAGCTTGCGCTGATGTTTGTTGTCATGGATGGGATGGCCTCCATGTAGCGCTCCTTGAGGCCTTCATAGCCTCCCACCTCATTGAAAGCTGAGGACATATGTAGAAGTTAGACTAGTGTGATTTTCACTCTTCACCAGCTCGATGTCACAAACAGGACGTGTCCTGTCATCATAACTGATTTTTAAAAAAGAGAGAAAAAAAATACCATATTACCAAAGCCCATAAGGATGAATGATCCAACAATCATGATGACAGTTTGTAAAGTGTCTGTGTAGATCACTGCAGCCAATCCACCTGAAATACAGTATGTGACGTTATCAGTCAAGAAATGTTTCATTCCAAAGCACATCATTTTATTGTCATCAATGTTATAGCTTACTAAATATTATGAAATTAAGCAGTGTTTGTACAGGATCTCATTCACCTCATTAGGTGATGAATGCTGTTTCACCGCATACCCCGTAAAAATAGAGTTCAGGTGTTCAGCATTATTAGAGCAGCAGAAGGGCAGTTCCTGCTTATCACAGTCCATGTGTTATTAACCACTATTGCACACCACAGATATACTAGCCAGGAGGAGAGTGTGTGCATGTGTGTGTGTGTGTGTTTATCTACATCCCCACATATGGCCTCACCTTTACCCCCATGATCCCATTCATAAAGCAGATAAGTCTAACCATTTCCTCGCTTTAGTTTATGAGTGCGGATTTTTATGACTTTAAGATGTTGATCCCATGTGGACAAACCTGTGACAGTGTACAACGCAGTAATCACCAGCAGAATGACAACAGCTAAATAGATATTCAACCCAAGAGCCTGGTTGATAAAAATGGCGCCAGAGAACATGTCTGCCTGGATGGAGCAAAGAGGAGAGAACGTATCATTACAAACAATGCCCTCTGCCAGTACAACCAGAAATATGGCATGTCAAGAGATGCTGTGGCTTTAGCGAGGCATGAATGGAGGTTAAGATGTGGCGTCACATCGACTTACTGAGATCTTAGTGAACACATACAGGAATAGGGACAGCACAGAGAGGTAGATGCGAATGCGCTGTCCTCCAAACCTCTTCTTCAGGTACTCAGGCATGGTGACCACCTAAACGCACCCACAAATCAGCAGATTTTATTTTAATCTACTCGTCTTTGGTTTATTGTTGTTTCTGTTGTGTGTTTTTATGAAAGCATGTGTTCCTTTGTGCCTAGTTTAGAAGCTTGTGTGTTCTGTTTACCCCAGCTTTGATGTAGATGGGCACAAAGAGCCATCCCAGAATGACGACCACGATAAGAGCCTGAAACACACACACACACACACACACACGCACAAACAAGGATAATAAATAATCAATACTACCATTTGCCAAAAAATGTTCCAATGAAGGCAGAGTGGAATTCTGTTGCTCTGATTCGTCCCATCCTCTGCAAGGTGAAACAATGATCTGCATGATGCTCTGCAGATTTATCAGCTCACCTGACAGAGACAGCTGATGATATGTGGGTCCCAGGTTAGAAATACATTTGTGTAAGAAGTGATAACTGTATAGTTGGCACATTAGACGTAACTGCTCACATTCCATTCAAATCCACCGATGGCTATCCCTGCAGCTGCAGCCGTCCCGGCGATTCCCACAAAGTGGCCGCTGCCGATGTTGCTGGCAAAGAGTGACGCTCCGATCTGTGGAGTACATAGTTAAATCTGTCAGTGATGTGCATCTTAACTTTTAAATTCTCAAAGGTTTCTTGCTGTGCATTTAATAGCAAGATATCAGGGTGATTTGAAAAAGAAAGCAGAGGAATTACAGGGTGCAAAAATTCCAGCGAACTTTTATGGTATGTCATGTAATCAGTCATGAATAGGAACAAGAAGACTTCTTAATTAGTCTAATAAAACCTGACATTGCTGCCATTATGACAGTCTGTCGGCTTGTTTATGTGCATCCATTATCGCTGTGTGATTACTGTATTGTAACTGTAAGAGTTCAATCTCGGCAATCATGGGGGTTGACTCCGTCTTGTTTGGAGCTATGAGATACCCACAGGCCACCACACCATACTCCTCCCGGCAAGGAAGAAGCCACCGACAGTGGCTCGGTTGGTGCGAACCATAGCCTGAAGAGGGAGAAGTAGACATTTCAGAGGATCAGTAAATGCATTTGGGAAACACGGCAGCCGACTGTCACACACTATTTCAGCACTCACTGCATATTTGTTAATGATTACATTTTCTTGAACGCACAGTTGAGTGCATCAAATAAATGGAAAATGAATAAGATTTACAATGTTGAGTAAGTCAACTCCCGCTCCCCAAGGCAATCCTGTACAGGTGTTAAAAACAATAGTTTTATGGTTAAAAGTAAGAGGCAATGCTTAAAATAAGCAAATTAACTAACTTACATTAGAATTTACATTAACTAACTTAAGTAACTTTAATGCTCTAAATTAAAATAAGATACAATTCTCACAGCTTTTAAACTGGGCAACAGTCAACTATTCACAGGGAAAGAAACTTTAAAAGAAAGGTCATCTAAAATGCTGGACAGCTCACCCATAATCCGACACCCAAGACAACCACGAAGTAAACCACAATAACAGAGATATCTGCTGGATTATTTAGCGTTGTGGCATTGTTCATCCCCACGCTGCTCCTTCTGATGGAGAAGCCAAAATAATCTTGAGACATTTTGGCTGAGTGATGGTGACCGAAGAACAGCAGCGTTGCCGGCGACGCTTCTCTTTGAGTGAAGCACCTGCGGAGACACACACTTATGTACTTGGACCCTGCCTGCTTGTACGCATGTGGGTGTGTGCATGAGAGAGAGGGTGTGAGGAATTTTGGGATGGGTGTGTGGGTTGTCCTGACAAACTACCAGATTTTGCATTTAGTATAAAGTGTACCTGTAATGTGTGGCTTGTTGATACATGGCTTTGGAGGTGAAAATTACATGTGTGAAAATGTGTAACCTTTTGGCAAATAGCCCTGTTAATCATAAACCCACGAGGAAATGGTCCTTTAAAACAAAGGACGTTCAGAAAAAGTCCAGCGCAGATCATTTCACTTCAGCTGAGTTCAGTTTAAATTCAGTTCAATCCACATATGATGACAGATAGAACACAGAAAAACTAAACTAAAGCAGTTTGCTGTAAATTCTAAACAAAACAAAACAAAACAAAAAAAATAGAGAGAGCGTTGAGAACTTTTTCTCAATAAAAATAAAGGTATTCATGAAAATACAGTATCTCACTAATGTTTTGAGGGTCACAAAAGAGTTTTGTAAGTAGAATGTGAAATGACTGAACAAACAAAGTGATTACCTGTAAAATACAGCTATTTATCATACAGTATAAAAGTAGTTTCTGGATCAAAGCGAAGTAAAACAAGGAAATGGTTTCAAATTTATTGTAAGTCTATGACAAATAAAAAGCACTTAACCCCCAGCTTCACCCCACCCACAGTGAAACTGTAAACATCCTCAATACACTTGAGTGTTTGTGTGTTAATTATTAGTCGAAAGGCTAAAGTTTGAGGGAGGGCTTTGACAGGGGAGAGGCTTTTTAAAACTCTATTTGCATGTTTTCCCAGAAACACACAGGGGCATATTCAAGACAAAAGCAACATCACGGTTTATTGAAGGCTGTTGTACTCAGCTGAATTTGAACGCTGTAACACAAGTTACGAGTTCATTTGTGGCAGATCAAGGAGTAAACCCACTACTCCAGCCACGAAATCCAACGTGCACCAGGTTTCATACATCGACCTGCGTCATGTCTCTCCACCTATGCCCTCCCACCCCAGTGTATCCTGGGCTGCCTCGACCCAGTGAAATTGCTGCTTGCTGCTTCATCTGTCATTATAATGCTGACATCCATGTCCAAGGTCGTAGTGCTCCGTCACTGCTGTAGCAAGATGGAAAGGAGCAGAAGGAGAAGGAGTGGGTAATATGATGGTAAAAAGATAAAACCGTGATAAACATGAGAGAATTTAATGTTCATAACAGGATTCAAAAGCTATAGATTATATTTAAATGCAAATATTTTCATTATTTTTTAATCTAACATCCTACATGGAAGACATTAGATTCCTACAGTAATAAATGGAGGAATTAAATGAATTTCTGAGTGTATATGAAAATATAAGGAGTCTTAATCTGTCACAATCCTCCCATAGAGCACAGACACTTGTTGATGCTGTTTTCTTGTAGGTTTTTCCTAGTGCATTCTTTTCCCCCTTTTGTGATTGGTTGCCCCGCCCTAATGTGTTTCACCTGTGTCCTATTATTCCTGCCATTGTCACTTTGTTCTGGTGTGTCTCTCCAGCATTTGCCTGTTTCGCCTGTGTTCCTGCTGTGCCTGTGATTATCCACATTTTCAGAGTTTGGGGTCTTTGCCATGACAGTCTGTGTTTTTTTGTCTTTTGGGGTCATACCTGCCTGAGTTTGGGATTCTCGTAAGTTTTAAATATCTTTTGATCTTCTACTTGTGTCAGTCTGTGTTTGGGTCCTGTCTCTCTCCAGTCAAAGCAATGCGGGAATCAGCAAGAACAAATTTATATGTGTAATAGTTCCTGTCAAACCAGTGGAAAACCATCTAATTAAATGTGTTTCCAATTGCGAAGCATCCAAATGAGAGGTGAAAATGGAGCCAAAGCTTCAACAGTGTGTTTTATTGTTATGTCATTTTAAAAAGCGTGAAAAAACAGTTACATTTATGTGTTTCGGCACAGATTTCTACAGAAGTACAACAGCCTGCATGGCGCAAAGAGGAAGACATGCAAGGGCCTGAGATTAGGGAGTTATGAGACTGGTACTGTTACAAATGGCTGCTTGAAATGTCTAAATGGGGACAATCAATATTCACTTGAATGAGAATCAATAGTTGGAACGAGGCCAGTGCTCTGTGGGTTATTAAGGCTCGGTCAAAACCACTGATTTCAGCCTGGATTTCAAGCCCAAGAAGACAGTTCAGCCTTCTGTTACAGCTTCAGACAGGTCAACATCTCCTCAGATGCATCAGACTTTATGTGGCCCGCTTCACTTCGTTTTTCCCAAGACTGACATCTGGACATAAACCTGACAAGAGCCTGTTGCTGTCTAAAATACCTAAGAGCTTATCACATCCCATGGAAACAAGGCCACAAACAAACTCTGCGAATGAGTGCAAAAAATTGATCTCTTGGAGTTCTTGGAGGAGTTCTTTCCTCATACAAACAAGCTGAATTCATGGGAAAATACTGTAGTTGTCTTTGGCGTACAGAGCAATGATTGAGTGCCCCATGGTCAACACAGACCCACTTGTATCTTATGAACTTCTCCCTGTGTCTACAAATGATTTAGGGCACTCTTGCAGAGGGTCCCATGGACTGAATCAGGGAAACAAACCCACAGGCCTGGGCCTCAGAAGTCAGACTTATAGGCAGTATTAATCTTGTGACTTCAGCACGTCAAGTGAGGGTTTCAGGTTCGGACAGTAGCATTGTCCCTAGTTCAGTTTCAAAAATCGAAAAGCTAATGTATGGCCATTTACAAATCAAAATGCCAAAACTAATTCATTTCCTTGTTTCAAGCCAACTTGATTACTGTAATGCAATTTTAAAAAAGGAAAAAAACAATGTATGCAAAATATTTTCTTGCAATCCTCTATCAAAATGTTTCTTGAGTTATTTTGTTTGAGACAAGTATTCTTATGCAGTAAAGGCATTCAAACAGTCTTAGTATAAATGAATGGATGAATTAACCTGCTAGATTTCATCATTACCTGACAGATCTCTTACACACAAATGACAAAATGCAGAAGAGCAGGGCTGATAAGTAACTACTGATTAATCTCAAGGAAATTTAAATTGAAATAAACCTGACTTGGTTATAAGTCTTTGAAGAAGTTTCACCGCTTTTCCAAAAGGCTTCATCAGTATCATCACTGATGAAGCCTTTTGGGATAACCATGACCTGGGCGAACGAGAAAATTCCCAGCCTTACTGATTAATCCTGCTGCGCACATCCCAAATTAAGAAAGCTCACTTCAGTGGTGGCTGATACAACAATACATTTGATAGATTGACTAAATTATTGGACTTATCCACTGTGCCGTCAATGAACAGTAAAGAAGGATGTGGCAGAGTTCACTTGTAGGCCAGCATAATTCATGTACTGTAGTTCAAGAGTTGTAATCACAACACCATCTCTGGGCAAGGTTCCATATTCTGCAACAGAGGGGCATTGTAACCACAAGTCATGACGGAGACTGAGGGGTTTTCACACAGGGAGCTGTTGATGTCATGCTGGGTAGCAGACATGGGGGAAGGGAGCGCTCCGGGGGGATCAACTGGAATTTGCACATGGGCCCCGCGGCAGTCATCAGAGGTGAGCCTTCCCCATCATAAAGGGGTTCACGTGAAGAGAAATTTGGAAGATGGGACTCGGCAGGGACTCTGCTGCTCTTCACCTCCCAGCAGCATCCTCTGAGCTTCAGATCCCTCATCAGCTAACAGCTACTCTTAACAGAAAAGGAGGTTCCCCAAACTGGAGTCTGGGCCCATTGCAGGGGCACGTGACTAATAACAAAAACGTGCACTGATACTAAACACTGCTGTAACTAATAACATTGTGAATTGTTATTGTTATTCTTGGGTCCACCTCCTCTTTTCCTGCAAGGTCAAGTTAAACCGTCTGCTGTGAAAACATGTAGGAACCAGACTTATTTGGGGATAACAGTAATCTGACGTCAGCAAGGCTGTCAGGTTAACGAGATTTATTCCGAAAGAAAAATAAAACTTAAAGTACAAGATGCACAGACTTGACAGGGAACACAAAAATAAATTGACATCAGACAAATAAGATTTAAGTGTCTTTAACAAAGAAGATGTATCTTGTGGGACACTTAGGATTTTGTAGTGTGTTTGTGGTGAATTAGGAAGTAATGTAACACTTTAGGGTATGCATATTATAAGCAAGTAGTGTATGAGCAGTGATGCCTGGGAAAAGGCTGGAGAATTTTGCATTTGTTTTGATTATTTTGCATAACATCATTGTAGCAATATAACGAACCCTCACTTTTTCTGTTTTACTTTTATTAAGCTTTGCCATAAATATTTTAGATAATGTTAGCCACAAGGTGGCACAGTAGTACAGTGCTCCAAAAGTGATGCATCACTGTGACCACTGTGACTTGAGGGAGAATACACTGAGCTCTGGCTGACATTATAAAAAAAAAAACACTCTTAAATGGAGTCTATAATTCAATCTCTATATTGCTTCCCTCCGTGAACTGCACTGCCTTATTACATGGTAGGTTAGAAGCGGATTTGCAGCATCTTTATCAGAAATTATCTCTGAACACTGAGGCCCAGATTATCTCCTTATTTGTTTATTGCAAGTAGCCTACATGTCGTTTCCTTATAGACCATATTACCAAGTTATGTTTTGTGATGACTGGTGTGAAACATTGTTTATATTGTATTACATTATATTGTATTATTACTTTTTTAAATCGTCACAATGAATCAATATTTACATTCTGCCTTTAATAAAAGTGGCAGTGTACTTGTTTCCATTCACAACAGATGAAGCGAGTGAGACAGTCACTTTAAGAGTCGTTAATCTGCTAATTAGTCCCAAAAAGTATCCGGCAAGTCCGGTGTTCGGGTACAGGGATCGTTTCTTCTTTCCTTATCGCCAAGAAATGACTTTATAGCAGGCGGAGGAGCGGAGTACATCTTCACGGGAGAACTGGTTCCCAGTCAGTCAGCTGTCGAAAGGTCAACAAACATGGCGACATGTCAACAGAGTGCCAACGCTACTGTTTTCCCCCCAACACTGCTCAACTTCCACCCTCCGTGAGAGGAGCTGGACAGGGAGGGTCACGCATAAGAACCAGCCTGAAGCAAGAAGGAAGGAGTGACACCAGGTGCGATGAGGAAGGTGAGCCTTATGGTTTTCATGTTATTGGGAGTATTTCCAAACAACACAGAAAGGACTAGACAAACCAACCAGTTTGCCAAGTGCATCTTGCAGAGGTGGAGGATGGACTAAGGTGTCCTGCATGCAAAAACCCTACTGAAGTAAGCATACACAAGCATTTCCAGCAAAATGCATTTAATATACTGGTTACTTTACATATTACATTATTAGGCTGATGCATCAGTTTGTAAGGCAGCATTTTACTGCTGAAGCTCCTTGAGGTGGAGCACGTTTTAACTACTTCATGCACAGTTATGTAGTTTAATCCACTGGTTCACAACCTAGGGTTCAGGCCCCATTCAAAGGGTCACAAGATGAGGGGTCTTGAAATAGTTGATGGTGAGAGGAAAGAAAAAAAAAGAAGAAAAAACCTAAATCCTGCAACACATAGTTGTCAACTAGATCAAAGCTCAGGGAGGGGGTTCGCAGAGGTAAGTGATGTAAGGAACACGTCAGGGGCATACCCTGCTTTACTCCCCTCTAATGTGTGCTGGGAAAGACTGTTGAACTTAAGTTCAACAAAATGAAAACAGACGATACAGGTGAATTACCTGAAAACTGTAGTTAGATAAATACAGATTAAGAAAAAAACAATTGGTGGTGTAATTGAGTAGCCGAGTACAGTACATTAACAGACAGATTTATCAAAAGCTGTGTACTGTGAGAACAAAAAGATTGGGTGTATACACGTCACACACAGTGAGGCCCAAGTGTATCTTTTTTTAAAGTTTGAAGTTATGCCTGGAAAAAAACCCCTTTTTTTTCTGTAGCTCCACCACATACCCCTGTGAACATGTCAAATGAAAACAGAAAGGGATGGGAGGCAACAAGGGGGGAAAATGTTATAATGTTTTGAGTGGGAGTCGGTTATAAATGCATTTTTATTATCATTAAATGCGGATGAGTCAAGACTGAAATGATCAAAAAAGGTTTGGTTAGATCATGTCAGTGACAAAGCATTAGAGGCATTTTTAGACTAGTCTAATAAAGTATGACAGGAGGGCAGACTGCCCAGAATTTGGAAAGCCAGTAAGCCTATTAATTATAGGTGGATTGCTCCTCTGAAATTGTATCTTTGTGATCTTTGTGAAGAAAATGAACATATGACAATGAAAGGATTTACAGTGGTTGGAGATGTATCTCGTGTTTAAGTGGGGGTCACGAAACTTCGGGTCACCATGGAAATGGAGATAAATAGAAGATAAAATGGGAAATGGTTGCAGCTGTGTTTTTGAAGTGGATCGAAATTAGGATTTAATATAGGAGAGTTATATGTTATACGAGTATCAGAAAGAACAGGTTCACAGTTGACGTGGAAATATGCATTATTTGACCAGTAGGAACTGAAGAAAGTGAGTTTGGTGTAGGGATATCATAAATTGTATGTAGAAATGGACACATTGCTCGGTTTAGTCTCTTTGTGTGATTCTTGAAAATAAAAAAAAGATATAACAACACCAACCTTATCCTTTAAAATGGCAGCTGGCTGGGATCTTGGGACTTGGAGAGAGATGTGACAGAATGGGCACGTCCATTGTGAGACTGGCTTACACAAGTTCAAATGAAAATTTGTTTAATAGTTGTGTTTAGAAAGATGTCCAAGAAATAAAATGTGTGTATAAAATGTAAATAGAACATGAGACTTAGTGGTCTGTAGAGGGTGCAAAAAAATGAAAATATGATATTGTGAGATAAATGCATTAGCCTGTCAGTTGGTGGGAGTGGTGCATCCACTCAGCAGTGTCTAGTACCTTTGAAGCCAAATGAACCAAACAAAAAGCAGCAGTAGAGTTAGATGAAGAAGAAGAATGACGATCACCCGTGGGGTGAGTCAGGGTTATCCATGTGAGGCGTTCATCTCAATGCCTGGCACATTTTCTGCAAAGGCAACAACTAAGTGCTGCAATTTTGACAAAGAAACCAGTGATTGAGGTAGAACAACCTCTGCATCAAAGGCTGAACCCCTCCCTCAGCTGCATGAGTATAACCAGAGCAGGCCAGTGATTTCATTTCATGCACATGTACAGTGATATGCAGTCAGTCATCAAAATGATTTCGCAAGATGACCATAGCCTGTCAGGGTCATGGAAAAGTGACACACCAGTTCATTCCCAGAACAGCAGATGCACAGAGGCTTGCAGTATGTTGATAAAGGATTCACTGTGCATTTGCTTAGAATAGGAACTACAGCAAATGACAGGTGGAGTTTTTCACCCGGTATATTTTACTCATTCTAATCATACCTACAGGCTGTTCTGCCAACATCCCAACACCTAAAGAGTGTCAGGAGATACGGTAATCACAACAGAAAAGCCACAAATGATGGCAATTAGGGGAAACTAGCATTTAGGAAATGTGAACAGACAACACACTGTTCCTGCATAGTTCTAAAAGCTGGATAAGTATTGCAATTCAATATGGAGCAAGCTGTTCATAAAATCACTGTGCCAAGATGGGGCTTTTTACAGCCTTTTGCTGAACAAAAGAACAGACCGGACTAAAAGCAGAGGCACAGCAAGGCTGGAGAGACACGCTATACTCAGTAGAAGTCGGGTTG
Organism: Psettodes erumei; assembly: GCA_016785225.1. Lineage (NCBI taxonomy): Eukaryota > Metazoa > Chordata > Actinopteri > Pleuronectiformes > Psettodidae > Psettodes > Psettodes erumei. Next base: position 484,943 of record JAFBJZ010000945.1, read on the forward strand.
CTTTTCATTTGCAGAATGAAAAAAAAACAGCTGCCAACAAAACCAAGTCACACTATCCTGAGCCAGCCTGACCAAAGCCAACCACCAACACTGCAAGCATGCCGCACCTCTGTACATGTTGTGGGATATGCTTCTGAATCTGAGTCAGAATTTTTGGAATTTTACCAACTCAGGTAGCCTCAGTTTGATCATGACTGCATGACTCTTGGCCACTTTTAATAGTGTTAAGTGAACTAGTCGTAAAAATCCATGGGTTGGTATTGATGATCAGTGTCAACTCTGGAGAGCCCAATTTTATCATGCCTCAATCCAGAGAGTATGTAAACTTGCAAACCCTCTGGGTTTTTTATTGGCTTCCTTGTCTATCATTACTCATCTTTAATACATCTTGTCTCGTCATCTGAGTGGCGCAAGTTTGTATTTTCAAGAGTGCAAGAAGTTGAAGCCTCGTCATGAGCCCTAACCCTCAGCCTTATTGCTTTAAGGCAGTCTTCATTGGCCGGCCCTGTGCGATTGTACCCAACCTCTGCTGCTGAGTTAAATATCAGTCACATTTTATAGCCTTTGCTTCAGCAGAGGAATGTTGGCGCGCATCTATCTGATGATGAAAAGCGCTGTGAGATTGACTCGATCAAGGCTCTAGGCCTCACCAAAGGTATTGCAATGGAGGCACTTGTTTTCAGTACCACCAGGCTTCCAACTGAAAGTGTGCTGGTCTTATGCCTCACAGCAGAACAACAACTGCAGTGAACATGTTAGGCTGTTTATGTTTATGATATTCAGAGGTCCAGAGGTTCAGTGTTGGGTCGACTGTTCCCTAGGAGTATTGGATTCAGAGGGGGCCAATAAGAGAACAAAAACCATGTGTGATGAGGCTTGACAGAGAACTGCTAAAGACAGAGATTACGTTCACTGTGGCTAGCTGCAGAGAAAGGCTGTAGATTGCTCCCTGACCAGAATGTCTGCAGTGCCTGCAGTCTTCTGGCACATCCAGCTGGCACAACAGGACAACATTGCGGGCTCTCTTGTACAAAATGACAACAGAGCCCGCAGAGAGGGTCTCAAATTGGCTGTGGATAAAAAAAAAACAATTTCATCACAGCACATATATCTCAATTGTCGCTGATGCACATATAAAGCAGCAGGCGAAGGTAACCCTAAAATCTGCATGACCATTACTGTTAGGCATTTATTTATCCTTAGAAAATCACTGCAGTGTTGAGTGCTTTGCTGGGGATGTTTTTATGAGAGTGTTATGGCTTTAGGGATGGCAGCTGACTGAAATGTCTCAGTGACTACTGAATGAATTGCCTTGGTATTTGGTACTCGCATTCATGGTGATGCCATGATGATGCCACAGAAGTTAACACTCTTGTCCCCCCTCAGGATGAATTGTGACAACTTGATAACCTCAATTTCCTTTTTTTAATGTAGAGCTATCCACAGGTGAGATATTTCATCTGATCAATATTCTGGTCGATGACTGATGCCTCTGAATTGAATGACATTCCGATCAACCTCAGCTGTACTTTATGTTTAGCAAATGTAAGTAAGCTGATGCAGTGAACTAAAATTTAAACATGGTAAACATTACACCTGCTTTGCATCACCATGTTAACATGTTAGCATGCTGAAGTTAGCATTTATCTCAAAGCACCACTGTGAACAAACGCAGCCTCATAAAACCACCTGTGGGGCAATACACTGAAGCTGAGATATATTAAAATATATGATTTTAAATTGATAGTTTAAGTAGTTTTCGTAGTAAATTATGAGTAAACGCCTTTCAGTGCTTATGAGTTTGCATGATATAGTTGTGACTGCACAGAATTGATGGTAATTCAGTTACAGACCACTGGCCACTGGGTGTAATTTAACTTATATCAAAAGAAATCAATACTCCACAATATTTTATCTCTTTATCGTTCATAGGTGAAACCATGTGGTACATGCAGCAATAGTAAGGTGTGTGGAGAAAAGGTGTGACAGCGGTCTAGGACAGATGGGTCAAGAGCAGGGTTTGTGAGGAGAACAGTGGCTTTAACTGACTCAAAGACAGATGGTTCACAGCCAGATGTCAGGGAGGGGTTGATGATAGCAGTCAGGAAATAGAGCAGATCAGCAGCAATGGTCCGGGAGGGGGAGGCAGGAGTGGGTTCATGAGGGCATAAGTTAAGTCTGCTCTTGGGAATTTTTTTTAGGACTTCATTTAGGACGGGTTGAGGGAGACATAAGCTCATATTAGAGGGGTAAGCGGAGGAGACAGTGACCAGAGGGTAGCCTGGAGCACGATCCTCGGTTGTCATCACCCCTTTGTGGAGTGAACAGAGGAGGGGAGAGTGGTGCTGAGATGAGAAGAGAGGATTGAGGACTGGCCTCTGTGGGTCAGAAACAGAGGACTGGATTTAAAGTGGTGCATTGGCAGATTTGCCAGCAGATAGAAGCAAAGAAAGGAGAAGGGTGAGATTCGAAAACTCCTCCAAGACAGCCAGGTTTGTGGAACAGCTGCCCGCGGGCTTGTCTCTTTGATTCACCAGGCAGTTTACAGCCAAGGAGCAGGTGGGAACAAACACAGGAGCTTAGAGGAAAGGGGAGAAGGTCCTGTGGGGATAAGAGAGCAGGTTTAAATGTAGGGGTCACCAAAGAGACATAGAAAGGAGACAGCTGGATGGAGTGAAGAGAGGGGAGCTGGGGACAGAAAAGAGCAGTGAAATCACAAGATATAATCGGTGTTAATGGGGTGAGAGAAAACCAGTTGAGAAGGGTTTTTATCGAGGGGAATGGAGAAGGATATAAGTGGTGTTCTACAATACGCTAAGGGTCAAGAGAGGCTAGTGGCCATGGCCTCCTTCTTTTTTTCTTTTAGAAATGTCCGAATGATTCAGGAGTCCTAGAAATAGCCATGGCTGTGGCTCCATGGATTACAGATATTTATTGTTTTGGAGCTGTCTTTGTCGGGCCAAAAATCGTTATTTGTGCAAATGGTTGTTTGTGAACTAGTTACGTTTTTAGAACTGCCCTCAATCCCTCATCCTTAGATTAGATATTGGGCATCTCAATACCAATGGCACGTTGGAGTTATGGCCTGGCCCTGTCTTAAATCTTACACCCATGAGGAAAATATTTTGTGATGTCTCCAAAATCCAGAAGTCTGAAAGTAAAGCCAGATCTACTCTTAAAAAACACCCAGCAACTTGACAGAGTTTGCGCTGTAAGTGAGTGGAGATTAAATTGATAAAGGTCATCAATACCTGTTTTCAAATCTGCTCCTGATTTACTGATACTTACCATCTAAATGAACATGGCACAATCCCGCCCCCTTGGTTTCATATCACGACAAAAAGACACATGATATCTTGTATCTAATTCTTCTATGCTACTCTTATTTTATTTGTTTGGTTGTTTGTTTGACCATGTAGGAAAATAGCATGTGATCGCTGTTTAACATCATGGTTCCCATGATGTTGTTGTACTGCTCTTAATATCATCAAAAAAATTGATAGCTTAGATTGGATTTGTAGACCAGAGATTTTTTTAAGTTGTTATATTTATATATATATTTAAGCAAAGTGTTAAAAAAACAAATGTTCTAATATTCCTCTTAGTCCTGTCTTCTCACCTTTTACTCTGTTTTTTTCTTAGGTTTGTATAGTATATCCTCTGCACTGAGTACTCCGAGGTATTTGAAATAAACTGCACTATTTCTCTTACACATTATTATTGCTCTTATTATTTGTTTGAGGGTATTTACCTCTACGGGAGTAGCAGTATTGGCCAAAAATTTATTTTTGTATTTTTGCACAAATTCCATGCAGTTTCAGTTACCCCTGTCTAAAATTGTCCAAGTAGTAAATCAGTCTATTACTTTAACATCAGCTGCTTAGCAAAACCTTGTGACAAACAGTCCTTAGAAGACCCCAAACCCCCTTAGCTTGTGTCATTTGTACTTAAAATTTCACTTAGTTTCTCTCTGACTCATTTGAATGGGTAAATAGAGAACTTTCTATACCTCCTTTGATTACTTTTTAGCTGCTATTCTCCTATTCTGTAACTCAGTCATTTTTTTATTGTTGGCACCAACTCCTACCACATGACAGTCACAAGGCATGATTTCAGCGGAACTCTCCCTTCTCAGCAGCAATGGATTTTATTTATGTTCATCTCTCAAACAAATTCCCACTGTTGCCTAAATCAATCCATAAAAGAATGCCCCCCATGACCTGTGTAAGTTTCCATACAGAGACGTGAGTTAATTTTAAATTAATAAAAGAAAATAAGATGAATAAAAATAGCCATATGGTGCTGTCAAGTTTTATGCATGATCCCCATATACTGAAATAATGTTAAGGTCAGGCCACCCTTTTTCCTTGCTGTTGCACTCTTTATGGTTTTAACATGATCCTATAATAGTTGATCACAGTATCATTTCTTGTCTAAATGTCACTGTGAAAGAGGTTCTGAAAGCCCCTTTTGTTTAGAGCATGTGAAGTGCTATACATAACAGCATCTCCGTTATTATGCCATTGCCGACTTTTGCCAAAAGTTCACAGCATAAATATTTCATTGCAGTACATTAAATTTCATTTATGTGTGACTTTCCTCTTAAAAGACAAAAAATGGCAAAACACAAACATACAGTATATTTGGAGACTTTGACAAACCCGTTGGCAGACATGTTGGGTCAGCTGGGGTTTATACACTAATTAGAGTGGAATCTGTACAGCTCTGTATGCTGTCACCCCATCACACACACAGGCCAAGCTCATTCAGGAGTAATTTAATTGCATACTTTATGTCTGAATTATTCTTGCTCCAGCGGCTACATTGTATGGCGAGGACAAACACTTTTCATGTCATGATTTTGGCCTCCAAGGATGAAAGCGAGGTTTTTCGGATGGTACGCCCTATTCGAGGTTCCATAACATTGGATGCAGCATAATTATGAAAGAATAAGAAAGATTATTGGCGAGGAGGGTGAAGAATAAGTCGCTAATATAAGAAATATTCCCATTCTAAACACACTAACGGCACTTTTGACCAAACCACCACCCAAAAACACATTTGCTACACCGTGAAAATTTGCATAAGTTGTTTTATTCATAGTTGTTGTTCTTTTTTATATTTCGTTTTAGCTGTTTTGTCTTTTGTTGAAGTGGACATCCCATAAAGTCAAGCCTGAAGCCCTTAGCTGAGTTGTTTGCACATCACCCTCTGAACTGAAAGGAAAGGGTAAGAGGAGGAGTGGAGTGGGGTGTTCCTCCTTCTCGTTCTCTCGCTCTCTCTTTTCGCTCCCAGTATCAGTATCCCAACTCAACCTTTTATTTTCATTTGTTTAAACAAAAAGTGGTACCGTACAGTATATTTACACATCATACTGACTGACTGTTTAACAATTTCCACTTAGGTAATGCAAGGAAGATTGAACTTTCAAGGGTTGCTTCGTATATTTTTCTACAGTCTTGTTCTCCTTTGATCCACTTTCTCCTCTCATGCTAACTTTGCAGTGAGGTTTACCTTGTCATCATCGTAATCATCATCACCACTATCGTCATCTTCATCATCATCATAACATCATAATCACTGTTATTATATTGATATAACTCTTTTCAATAGATTCCTCTCTGACAACTGTACAATCGTACACAGTGTTGGACTTTTATATATATTTTTGGGAATATATTATTTAAACCTAAGAAATAAGGAACATAATCCCAAAGAAAATATATTAGTATCCCAAAGTAACAAAACCATGCAAGTTTTAATGTATTTGTCCATTAAAAATAAAACAAAACAAAAAAAATTATGTTATGGATTGGAGCTGGTTTATATACAAACTGATCTTGGCACTGTTTTTGTTGTCTCTTGCTGGAAACTGGAATGGTTGTAAAGAATACTTTTGACTGTACCGAGCGTAACACTCTTGGTATAATAAGTCAGTGACCTGCTGTAAAAGGCAGGTTTGAGAGACATATTCTTTTTTTTTAAAGCACAAAAACGTAAAAAAAAAAAAAAAAGAAAAAAAGGAGTGGGGAACAGGACCACATTGGAGAGTTATTGGGGGGTAGAAATAATGTGTGGGAAAACATATTTTACTTCAGCTTCAGACTGTGGCAGTTTCCTCTTTTAGGGAAGAAACCCCGTGACATCATGTCTTCTGAAAAGTCCCCCTCCCCGAAATACAGGCTCTCTCTACATCTCAAAAGGTGCGCTCACTGGTTACCACTGTTAGGGTGAAAATCCAAAAGAGAACATTGATTCTGTCAAAATTCATATAGTAAAGCAGCATTAATTGACTCAGGCAAATAAAATAAAGGAGACAAAAGTAACCGAAAACCACCGGCACAGACCTACTACTCAGTCTCAGGTTTGGCAGGCAGGTAGGGGTAGCTGTCTAAAATTTCCAGTGTTGCCTTGTCAAACAAGTGCTTGACTATTGATCCAAAGATCTTGTGTGTGATCAAACATAAGGTTGTGTGTCCGTGTGTGCGTGTCTGTGTGTGTGTGTGTGTGTGTGTTTGGGTGTCTCTGCATACTCATATTCAGTGCAAACACAAAAATCCCATCTTGACCATGGCCCGTCAGATCTGTTGTTTCAATTGAAACAGTTTAATCTACAGGAACGTCTTTCCCTGACCATCTTACTACCTCATTTCCTTTGCAGTTCTCTGGTGCATCTCTTCAAAGAGATAAACCATCAGGCAGACTGACATGCCTTTTGTTTATCCAGCCAGATGGTGGGCCAACTGCTGCCATGCAGCCTGCTTTACCCCACCCCCCACCCCCCACCCCCCCACACACAACCCAAACCCAGCGTCGGGTCCTAGCACAGCCCAATGTACTTGAGATTGTTCTGGATGATCACGTCCGTGACAGCGTCGAACACAAACTGGATGTTGCTGGTGTCAGTGGCACAGGTGAAGTGCGAATAGATCTCCTTGGTCTCCTTGTTGCGGTTGAGGTCCTCAAACTGCCGTTGCACATAGACAGCTGCCTCCTCGTAGGTGTTCTGACCTTTGTAGTCAGGGAAGCACACTGTCAGAGGAATGCGTTTGATCTTCTCAGCCAACAGGTCCTTCTTGTTGAGGAAGAGGATGAGCGACGTGTTGGTGAACCAGTTGTTGTTGCAGATGGAGTCGAACAGGCGCAAGCTCTCGGCCATACGGCTCTGAAAGGGAAAGGAAGTAAAAGGGAAGTCAGGCCATGAGGAGATCATTTCACAGCTCAGAAAAATTTAGTATTTACTTTGAAGGAACCACCCAAATCAGCCCAATTTATCACACTATCAGATCCCATTCATAAGCAGAATCCCATGATTTGACAAAACAAAATAGAGGATATTAAACCACGTAAGGTCACAGCACAGTTCGAGGATGAAAGTGAAGACAAGATAAGACGAGGTCTAAAGTCATCCGGCACATGTCACAGATATCCACTCGCCTAGCCACTGGTGCAGGTCCTCTGTTATGTAAACACAGACTTGAGACAGATGAAGATCCGTGACTGAACTCTCACATTCTCCTCTGGAACAGCAGATTACTTCTTTTAACCACCCTTCTCTTCGTCCAAAATTTGTGCATTGATCAGTCACAGTAGATGTGTGACAGTCTTAATTTTATTCATTACAGAATAAAATCATCATCAAACATCTCACTCATTGAGAAGAATGGAGGCGTGAATGTGATTATGATTGCTTTTTATTAAAATGCGATTGGAGACAGGGACAAAGACAGTTGACGGGCTGTTTACACTGAGGACAGACTGGTCTGACCTGTATATAGTTTGTCATAACACAATTGCTCAGCCGCTGAGACTCAAAGCTTATGGAGGGATGATAAGAACAACACTGGCTTCTTCCTCTGAGCCTCTCCCTCTGTGCTATTAGGGCTCATTTAAAAGCTTAAAATCTACTCTATTCCTTGTTTTTTTTCCAAGTGCATCATTACTGCTCTGGCTGTATGGTTTCTTCTTCAGCCTTAAACCTCATAAATAAATGTTGAGCTCTTCCAAACACTGGTGCATTATCATTTCCAGTGAACAGGACCACATTAGGTGTCCCATTTTATTTTTTTCCAAAGTTAAGTGGAAGAGGAAGATTTAATGGATATAATGGAATCACAGACATCTGCCATGTCCTTCAGACAGATAAGCTAGTCATATGATACAGTATGGGGAGAACACAGATGAATAACAGCAACACCTTGCATACCTGCATGAAACCACAGTATTGACGTTATGCCATCACTGAAATGTTTTTGTGCCTCAGCACCAGTGACGGCAGGTTTTCAGATTGTCCATGAATGCAAGATATCTCAGGAACGCCTTGAGGGTATTTCTCCAAATGTGGCACAAACTTTCAATAGGACTCAAGAATAAACTGATTGGAATGTGGTGATCAAAGATCAAAGGTCACCAGGACCTCATACACTAAAGGATTCATATGCCAATCATGATAACACTTCACACAAATGTCTGTTAGGGTAAAATGATGTACTGAAGACATTTTATGTACAGAAGGTGAAAGGACAGCTTCACTGTGACATTGTAATGTTCTGCAAAAACACTTTTCTGACCGTTAATTAACCACATCATAACTCAGGAGCTCATATTTGCTGCAGCATGACTGGTTGGCAGAGGCATACAAGCATGAGGTGGTAATTGTAGTTCTTTTTATGTTAGGTAACCTGTTTATCATACATATTGCATTTAGCTTTTTTCATTTGATTATACTATGCAGTGTGGGGCATCACAAAAATAAAATGGTTTAAATGTTGGTAAATGAAATGGGGTTGAATTTTCTCCTTTGATTTGCAGAATGGAATAATATGCTGGTAACGGTGCAGAAGAAAAAGTCTCTGTGTGTATGTGCATGTATGCATTCCTGTGCAACCTCACACATTGTGCTCATGTGACTCTGAATGTATAAGAGAAAAGAAATAAAAAGAAAGTTGATCTGTTCATGGCAGCTGCTGGCATGTGGCGACTGGCCAGTAGCTTGTGACTGGGAGGTTGTCAGATGGAAGACTGCTGTTTAAAAGGTTACGGAAACAACATGATGCTCTGAGCAAATCACAAGATCTGCACAGCATGAAAAAAAAGACACTGAGGCCAACAGTGAAGGATTGCACAATTGTAGTGCAGATTCAAAGTAAACCCTGATTATTCAGTGGTGTAAGTGCACTATTTTTGGATAATGATGAAAAGGCTACAGTTATGAGAGACCAGTGTTGCATGTAACCCTTAGATACAACCTCCATAATTGGTTTAAGAGCAGGTAATGTAGGTTTTAAAGATTGCATTACCATGTTACCATTTATGTCCATGAAAAGCTACCTCTTTATAGTAAGTAGTGATTGAAGATTAAAAATGTTTTCACTGAAAATAGTGTTTTAATATGTTGGTAGCAGAACCTTAAAAGAAAGCTATCTTAAGGAATGACATTTTCTATAAGCACAATTAACATAAATAGAGGTCTGTTGAACCACAAGTGCTACAAACTACGTCCTGGAAAGTGCATACATTTTCTCCAAACAGACCAAAATGAAGTAATTCTTTCAACAAGTAAAGTGAGGCACCGCAGTGAGGAGGGAATAGGCTGAGGTTTTGTTCCACACAAATTGCATAAGAGTGTGTCTCCAAAAGCTGTTAGACCCCAGTTCTGCACTGAAGGGTTAAAATGGGTCTTTATCCATCGGCCTTTTCTTTTCACTCACATTCTCTCACATGTTGTTGCCCGATGAGACTGAAACATAAACTCTCCTTTCTGTATGTGTCCCTGGGGACTAAGGCTGGTCCCTAAACATTGTACGCTGCACAAAGTCATGTCAGCCTGTTTGACCTCACTCGTCCTCTCTTCAGGGTGTCAAAACAAGAGCCCGGCTGCTAAGAGAGTATGGCAGGAGACAGCCCGCTGAGCCCAGGGGGTCTCAATTCTCTTCACCTGGCCTGTACAGCGATCGTACGGTAAGAGTTTCTTAATGGGGAGCGGGAAGGGGGAGAGTAGCACACAGAAGCACTGAAGCACACAGGCCCCCTTCCTTTGCTTCAAACACCCACTGATACACAGATATGCATGTGCACCCCCCTCCAAACACACATAGACACTGCTTTCCCCCTCACCTCTTCCTGTCAGAGTACTCTCGAGGCGCAGGCCTTAATTAAGCTTCAGTATTAATGAGGAAGTTCATCCCAGTGTCATTGCCTTGTTTCCCATAAATACAAATCACCTAAGTGTGCAGCCACCCCTTCGTAATTCATTCAGGTTCATTTTAAAAGTTGCTGCCTACAAGAAGGGGGTGCACTTCTCTACTGAGATGGGGTTTTTGTCATTATGTTTTTCTGCTGCACCTGAGAATTACATCATTCAGGCCTCTCCCTTTCTGTTTTCCCTCTCTGTTTAATTACTAATGGCTCTGTTGTTGTGGACAGCAACACTGCCGGGTTTAAATGTGAAACAAACATTAACGCATTACATTTGTACATATTGCAATGTTGTGGATAATGTACAGCTCTCCATAGCTTTTTTGGGCATTCACATTTGCTGAATCTTTTATTTGTAATGCACAAGAGCATGATGAAGATAATACAGTTTCACATTCTGTACCCATGTAATCCAAACACAAACAGGTGACAAATAATAGCTTACACTATTGCAACTAAAGGGAGAATAGTATGGCTGAGCTATGCTAATTCTACATGTAACCCAGATAGCTGCAGTTGTGTGTATAGCACTAAACCTGCAGACTGAAGGTCATTGAATAGCATTTCAGTAACTTTAAAGATAAACTGAAGCTGGAAAGCAAATATTTTTTTTAATTGCTGTTACCTTATAGGAAAGCAACACCCAGATGATATAGGGGCCCGGATATATAGTCTTTTAAGAAAAATATTGCCTAATAAGAATGACATGATCCCTTTTGATGTGTCTTTGAGCAATCTCATTCCATTTCCTGGAGAGATCTTTCTCAAAATACCATTATGTCATATGGAACAATTCAATTATATGATAGTGATGCCTTTGATAACCCATTAGCCAGTTAAGATGTTGTGACTGCATGAGGGAGAACGTAACTGTTCCATGTTGCATTTCTGAACAGCGTTCAGTGTGATCCAAGTGTTACTGATCAGGACTGTCATTTCACATTCAGATCAATTCAGATGTAGGTCTCCACTGTAGCGTGAAGGAAAAGTATGCACAACAAAATTGGACATAAAAACATGAAACACCATTAATACATTTCCTGTCTGTTTTCATGTCACAGGTAAACTCACATTTGAGAGACTACTAAGAGTAATAATTGAAAAAATAGAAAGAGCTGACACTGCAGTCAGCGTCTGCCTTGATGTTTGGCCAACATAAGCTTAAACAATCACTAACCTCGTATCTAATCTTTTCATTTTCACCACACACACACACACACACATACACACACACAAACCCAATTCATTGCAGCTGATCAGCCTTGGCTACTGCATATAAACCTGCACTACACTTTCATGATAACACACTCATGAGCACACGCACACGTACACACAGGCACACAATAAATGCATGCGCATATACACCTCATATCTATTCTCTCCACTGCTGCTGTTTGTTGTACAAGCCCTTCCCCCCCTCCCCCAACTCTCCCCTTCTCATCCTCCCTTCCCTAGTCACAGCTCACTGTCAACAGCGCAGGATTAGGAGCATTTGACTGGCCTGTTGCTAAGCAACAGTAACCACGGCAACCGATTCATTATGAAGACAGGGATGGGACAGGGAAAATGCATCAGGGAATGGGTTGATGGGTAAATGTTGTACTGTAATTATTACGGTGTATTTTTTGTCTTGTGTGAGCTGGTGCATTGAAATCGAACCGGTGTTGGTCTGGTCGGAGGAAGTTAGCTTCCTGCTTGTGTGACATTGAAGCTTTGAAGGTTAAGATCCCTCAGATGATCATTGGGCACAACAAGCTTAAAAGGCATGAGACAATTCATGGAGCCTCATCAAAAAGGCATTGTGCATAGATCTGCACTGCTTGCAACAGAGATAAAAAGATGAATCAGAGTTGCACTGGAACTGAAACTGATGAGTCACCTCTGGGCTGAAAAGTTAAATCAGTGACTTTGTTGCACTGAAGTTTTTGTTCACAACAATTAATTTACTGTTTTTCATGTGTATATATGTACAGTAATTATAAAGAATATACTGTGATTGCTGACTCAGTTGTGATTGTGCTGAGGATACATCGTTGATGTATCTGTATCATAGCTATATGTGCTGGCAGGTTCATAATGTGCTCACGTAGACTCAGGAAGGTCACATAACCAGAAGTCAGCTTTTTCATTGAGTCAAACAGTAAGTGTTACTGATGCTGAGGGGAAATACCTCCACTGCCAAGGCAGCTTCTATTAACGACACATGAATTGTGACTATAGTTGTGTGTGTGTATTTATTTGTATGTATATTGGTTTGTTTACTATGTTCTGTATGGTTTCTGATCTGCAGTAGGCTTTATTTCTTTTCTTTTATCAACTACAGTAGTTTGTTAGAATACAGTAATTCTCTCTTTGCATCTGAATCAGGGCCAGCTTACTGACAAATCCTTTACCCTCACCTTGTACTGACCTTCAGTCAAGGACAACCAAACATCTATCACAACTGATGCTTAACCCAATTTCACATAAACTACATCAGCAATCCAAGACTTCTCAAATAACCATGACCTGAGTGACCACCACCGAGTACCCATATAAAACTACTCCTGTCTGTCTCACAGTTCAGATGTAGTGAGCATTTAGAGGCTAGACTATGTGTTAGGTAACAGCTGTTCAGCAGTGTTGTCAGCTGACAGTGGTTATAGTGATGGGCAGTTCCAAGATGCAGGAATTCACTTTGGAGCCTTCTGTAGATGTTGAAGTAACATGTATTGCCTACACTTTTAGATTAAGCGTAACATGTGAACATTGCATGTAGACTTATTACTATAACATCCCATCATTGTAAACCTTCTGTGGATTAATGAGGGTGCTGCCAGAGTGCTGTGTGGGCTTTTGTACAAATGATCAGCCCATATTATGGCATAAATGACTGCAGCATCTCAGCCATGAGATAAATTCAGAGTTCATGTGTTACTGTATGAAGACTTGAAGTCACTGGCGGGGCCAAATTTACAAATTTTGTCAGGACTACTGTGGTGTCATCACAACAAACTAAATACATCCCTCAAGCACTGTGTAACATTCAATTTAAAATACGCAATTCATCTCTGTGAGCCATATGCCACACAAGCCTTGTGTCCTGATACATTTCTGCCCATTTCTGCCATATGTATGTTCTATTAATCCATTAAATATTGTATTTAAATATGATTATACTTAAGTAAAATGTGAACAAGAAAGGATATAAACCCACATTATCAGACCACCTACTGCGTATTGAAGATCATGAATACTGGGTCTAAGTTAATGTACTTTTGCCATCAATTCTGTATTGAATCTTTACAGATTTTTGCATAATATTTCACACATTTGGAATTTTTAAAGCAATTTAGTAGCTACAATCATTACAGTAGCTAATATATGTTTGATCATTTTCGGGATGTCAACATCCAAATTTTAGATTGAATGCGGATCCTTCAAGCAGTGGGCAGTGGAAAAAGAAAGTTGAATGATCAAAGAAAAGTTATTTAGTTGAAAGTACATTGTTCATACAGAGCTTTGTCACTGAGCCACTAGTTTGCCAGTGGCTGTTTTTAAGCAACATGCGCAGGACCATAAAACTGGCTGGATGCTTTTTTGCTGTCCGTTGGGCATCTCTGTTACAGTACAGATTGCTTGAATAGACTAAAATCCCTGCCACACCCATGAAAGAAAAAGGCTTTAAAGATGCCTTGCAATCACTAGATTCATTCATGGTACTCTATGTGTTACATGCTGTGATTGATAATTTATATGAGAACACCTACTCAGTGTGGTCCAGTAGTTGTAAGTAAAGTGGCCTCACAGCAAAACAGACAATAGAAACACGACTTTGTCAGGATTTACCTCACCCATAACTAATTAAAAGCTGGGATAAGCCTTAACTTATCCTCTTTAGTGGATTAAGTTGTAACATGTATGGAGAATAATTTAAGGTGTTTTTTTTTCACCCTCATACTAGAAAAGTGTACGACTGAATGTGAACAGCATCAGTCTTGTAATGGGGGGATACAACCAGGCATGTGTGCTCAGTACAGTGGCAGCAGCAGCACACAGGCTATGATGGAATATCTATAATGCATCTAAATCTTAAATGGACAACATGTACCAGGACTAAGAGCTGATGCAGTTCATGGGAACACAAAGACTGGCTGTTTCATGAAAGGGTTTCACTTGAATCAGATAAGACAGCATGTCACCGTCTGAGCAATGAAAATCACAGCTCGCGTTAATGTCTGTACTTCTAATTCAAAAGTTTACCATGGAGCAAACTGTAGAAACCTTGTTGGCGCATTCAAAGAAACCACAGTGTAGTGTTGAGTGTTCAACCACAAACCAACTATAAAAATGTCAGAATTATCAGAAATGAACCAAGGATTGAAATGGTATAACTAGTGCTTCGCTGCTAATAAACACTTTCGGTGCAGCAGGATGGCTGCAGGATTAATAAAAGTTGTGTGTGGTTTTTTTTCTCGTACCTGTGAACTCCCATTGCAACACTGAGCCTCCACAATCTGCTAACTCTCACAGGTACAGCCTCGCACTTTATACTGTGAACTCAATTAACACCATACTGCATTTTCTCCTCAGACTTTATTTTTAACCTATAAAACTAATTGATTTCATGTTCCAGCCTGGCACAATGTACACCCTGTTTTATCCGGGTAACCCATGAATTATCAGGCCAGTTCAGTTACAGGGCTGACAAAGTTTCCTCTGTACTCAAGCTTTCTATTGGAGACTGTTTAAAGATGCCAAGGTGAACCTGGATACTGGAACCTCCTCAGGGAAAATATTTTATTATGCCTTTAGAGACAGAGAAAATAGCTGAACCCTCACGATTGACCTAGTCAGAAAAAGGTAAAACAGTATCTATTGTTGACCTTTCATTGTCAAAAAAACAGTTAACAGGCAATAACCACCCAACTATTCCAAAACACTCAGATAAGAATACGGAAATGCTGAAATTGTTCAAATGCCATAACCATGAAAAGCAGATAACAAACACTGGCCACTCTTTTCATTCGGACAGATTAAAAATGGCAGTGTGAATGCATTCTAGCCATTTCCACAAGGTTATTAAGGAAAACTACCCTCTGCAATTATGTCCTAAAAAATGGCCTATTACAGTAGGAAAATATGATAAAAATAAGAACCTCTTAATCAGATAGTCATCTTTCCACAGAAAAAAAACATTCATGCATCTTCTGAGCAACTGTGGGTAGAGTTTGGTAACCTGGGGGTTTCCCAAATGTGGGTAAATACTTCTATTTTTTGATAGAACTAAAGCTTCAAAATGGTGGCATCCTATACTGAAGACCTGTTCAGCTCAAAGTCCACTCAGTAGAGTGAACTTTAACACTCATGCATATTTGTTTAGGCCTGTCTGTTTTCCTACTTCAAATGATAAACTGCTTAACAGTTTGGTGGTTAAATAATCCTTCAGTGAGCTAAAGACTGTGCATTTGTTTCCACCAAGTCATCTCCATTAGACAGTTGAGCGTCAGTGTGCTCAGCAAGATGTTATCATTTATTCGATAAGGTTTGAAAGAGACCAAAGGAAACACAAGCATTTTGAAATGAAAAAGGCAGACATGTACTTGATCTACTTAAATATAATGCAGAGAATAGCTGTTTTGCAATACAATTATTGCAACTGAAATTCAATGTCCTTTCCTTTTGTTATAAATGGAGTACTGTTGCCTTAAAGAAGAATGGAAAGCTGTTGCCTTTCTGTTTTGTGCAGTGGCAGACACACTTCTTTGTGCCATAAATTGAAAAGCAACAGCCTATTGCTACTGTGAAAAATAAACAAATAAAAAAATGACAGGAGAAAAAAATATATAATTCCTGTGACTGTGTAACCACAGCAAGACTGCTGTATTAGATGGGGATGCACAGAGAGGAAGTAAAACAGCAGAACAGGCTTGTGTTCTCTTTGCTTCTCAGAACTCAAACAATTTGATACAAATATAACTTGTTTGGCAATGGTACTGGAAATAATAGCAGTAGAACTGATGTATCTAATGATAATCTGAAGCCCTATCTATTTCACATAAAAGATATTTTCTCTCCTCTTAAATGATGTGACCCTGTGATGGAAACGAATGGCACAAAAACTCAGCAGGAGAAAATATTGTATAGTTTGTGCTAATAGGGCAGTGAGGGCCGTGTTCCTCTTCAAACTACTCTGTTAGAGTGAGTGGCTTCTGCTTGCAGGCATGTTTTGTTTTTTTGGTGTTTATTTGTTCATACATGCTCATAAATCTGCTGTGAGTGAAAACGCAGGCGCTTTTAAAACTGATTTTTCTTACCGTCTGGTTGTCCTCGTAGAGTTTGAGGTCATAGCCGCTTAGCTCGACACAGAAAATGATTGCAGTCACGCCCTCGAAACAGTGGATCCACTTCTTCCTCTCCGAGCGCTGTCCACCCACATCTACCATCTTGAAGGTGAGCTCCTTGAAGGTGAACTTGTTCTCCACGATGCCCGTGGTCATGTCGCGGGATCGCAGGATGTCCTCAACGGTAGGGATGTACTCGGGTGCAGAGATGCGGTCCAGGTCATTCAGGTAGTAGGCAGTGTTGTCCTCTAAATGGTACTCATTGGATCGTTGAAAGCACTCCTGGACCCCTGAGTCAGCCCATAGACGTTTCATGACCCCTAGCAGCTCCGGAGTGATCTCTCCCTTGCTCTCAGCTGGCCCTGTGAGGGCAAAGAGCTGCACGGCATCATAGGCGCGATCAGGATTGTGAAAATCAATCTTCAGGGTGGTGAGGGCCCGGATAATGCGGGTGAGAGAGTCGATGGCATTGTACAGAATGAGGGGCTTGTACTCCTTGCAGGCCTCCAAGTTGAAGCCGCCGCTGTGGATGATCTTCATCTGTTTGACAATGGTGCTCTTGCCTGAGTTGCTGGTGCCCAGCAACAGTAGCTTGATCTCACGCCGCTGCCGTTGACTCTCCGAGCGCAAGTGGCGGTCAATTCGCCGCGAGCGCCGCGCCGCTTCCTTCTCCTCCGAGCTCTGACGGCATCCCATGGTCCTCCACCACGTGGTGAGCACAAAGGAACTCGTGCTGCTGCTTGACGTGAAAGCAAATTATAACGAAGCGGTGAACCGAGAAAAACGAACTGGTGGAAGAGTTGATGGGTTTTCACTAACGACAGGAGCTTGCTGGGGAAGAGGCAGCCAAAATTTTACAGCAGACCTATTTAACACCAGACCGGAGAGCCACCACACAGAGGAGTGACTCAGGAGTATTTCATTCTTTTTGTTCAGGGGCAGTCTGTGAGTCCTGTGTGGGCAGAACCCAGACTTGTGGGATGCCCACACAGCGCCTGGCACTGAGATTGGACTGTCTGCTGAAGCCAAGGGAACTGGGGTTCATAGCAGGGGCTCCCCCCGAGGAAAAGCTCTGGAAGAGGGCTGCAGAACGCTCAGTGTATGTAGAGAAAGTGTTTGGACTTGATGTGTGTGGAAAGCAAAACCCCCTCACTCTCCTCCCACATGGCTCTTGTGGTGCGCTGCCCTTGTTTGGCTTCTGCAACCATCCACTTCGATTCGATTTTTGGCCTGTTTTGCTTGATCTTCCAGATACAATCTTTTCTGCTTCTTCTGCGATGTGATGTCTCCCCGACAACTGTAGGCCTCTGTGTCTGCCAACACATAAAATGGAAAACAGACATGAATAACAAGTTTAAGACAAATACGACCAGTATTCATCACTTTCCGGCCCATCATTAACCCATGTACCTGTGAATTGAGACAGGAAGCGAGGCGAGGGTGGGGGAAAAACAAGCAATGAGTGATGTCATGAGTCTCAAAGACCAGAATTTGTGCTCACTAACTGAATCTAGCAACCCGCTGTATAGCCTGAAGCATTCTCTGCAGATGCTTGGCGGATGGATAAACCACACATTGTCATTTTTGCACGTCTGCATATGTACAGATTAAACGAGCGAGATAAAATATGTTAATGAGTGAGTTTTGGATGTGACAGTAGGCAGACTGTTTTACTCTGCAGAAAGCGAGGCTGGAGGTTTGTCCCTCTCCCTCCAGTTCAGCGAGCTAAAAGAGTTTAATTGCCTCCTTGTTTTAGCTCCACACAACACACAGCCATGACACCAATATCAATCTTTTTATCTCACTCCAGGAAAGAAAACTAATTTCTGTTATTGAACTGTTAAGTTCATTAAACACTGTGCAAACAAGAATACCATATATACTACTTTACCTTTCTTCAACAACTGGAAAATGGCCGTTCGGCAAGTAGTCACATGCATACTAACCTGCACACTTCCCATTTAGCCACTGCCATGCTACCCTTTTTTTCTGTGTATACTACCTCTTCTGATTTCTGTTCCTAACAGTCACCGTCTTGCTCCATCTGCAGTTCTGTGTTACCATAGACTCATAGAGCCACAGTAGAGCTCAGCTGACCACGCCTATCCATTTAACACACCACACACACACACAGACATTATATACGCAATCAAGTCAAACATACACACAGCAGTGGGTGGAGAAAAAACAAACTCTCAGTTCTGGAAAGTTAAAACAGTTCTAGATAAACAAGATAAATCGGTTTCCTTGTCGTCACTAGCATCTTCTGCCATTAACACCACAGCCTGCTGCCTGTAACAGTCCTCTTCCTGGTGGGCATCAGGTGAAATGCATATTTACCATCACAGTGGAAAATAACAGGCTCAAACCAGTAGATGCCTCTCATGCTTTCATACCACTGTAAAGCCCCTTCTCCTTGCCCAGACATCTGTTTTGTTATCCTTCAGATTCCTTCAGATTCACACTGTGATCTGAAAAAGAATAAAAAATATTTTGAGGAATATTTTGTTTCACTGCTTTGATGCATTATCTTTTCAGGAGACTGCATTTTTACTTTGTAGCTACTTAGTAGCATTCAGTATTTGTGTTATCCAAGTTTGGGGACAAGACTTCAAGTAAAATACTGTCTTATAGTTTGCAATGATTTTTAAAGCAAAAACAAATTTGGTGCAGTCAACGCCTTTGGGATTCTGTGATAAATAGATGCACATTGAAACAGGCTGCATACTACTGGCTGAGTAACAAATGTGAAATCATACTGTGGCCTAGTTTTGTTTTTTTTGAACCTATACTCTGCAGACCTGTCAGATAGATAGATGGAGAGAAAGAGAACGAGAAAGAGGGAGCATTTCTCAGAGCTCAGTGAGTGAGGGCCACTCTTCATAAGACCGAGAGGACAAACAGAGCAGAACAAAGCCATAACAAAGCATCACAACACAAACAGAGTGCGGAGAGCATTGTTTCCTGGCTTCAGGCACCTGACTACCCTCTCCACGCAGTATAGCCAGCCAAACCGGTTAATGCATATCATTGATTTTGAGGGCCTACGAAACACATTAAAGTTTGCGTGTCCAAATCTTTTCAATTAACTATTTCAGAAATGTGCAGCACTTGCATTTCTGCACTTTCTGAAGTAAAACCACTGTAGAAAATTGCTATGGAAGATGCGTGTCAGCAGTGCAAAATCAGTATATATTATTATCGCATTCTTTAAATTCTTATTAATTATATTCTCCATGCTATTAAACAGTACAGAAGAAAAATGTGGTCTGTTGCTTACTTACACCCTACTAACTAGAGCAAAACTCAGCGGGATAAAATGCCTGGGGCTTTGAAATTTTGAACAAAAGGTAAACAAAATTAATTGCGAAAGTGCCTATAGCAAGAAAACATGCTTATTCTTTGTAACAAATTACATAGTCTAATTTAAAGTTGTAATTGCCCTGAATGCAAGCAACAAAAAAAATAGTGGGCTATGTAAGTCCAACAAAATACCAGGATTTGTGACAGGATTTCACATGATGCCTCCAGTGGCTCCACCTTTGCTTGTTGAGGGTACATTTTCAAGCTTGCCTCCTCTGGTCTCTATTCATATTTATTTTCATATATGTCAAGCCATTGTCTGAAAAAATGGACACCTGCACTATTACACCGATGGCTCTGTTTCAAAGGAGAGGCGTGTCGCTTTAAGAGTAAGTGAGTGGAGACAGAGCCATGGGGGCCACGGTGAGAGGCCAGCATCTCGATGTATCATGAGGGCTGAGGTAATGTGATAGCAGCGATGAGACTGAGCCAGGTCACTCTCCTGCCTTTCCTTCGCAACCTCAGCTGCACACGGCCCATTGGCTCTCCCTCCATCCCTCTCCCAGGTGCTTACTGGCCATTATTAATTTACCACGCTGCAAATAATTACAGCCATGCCCTTTATTAGAGATGAGTACATGTAGTGACAGTTTGTTTCTGTTGTACAATGTTCTCTACTGCGGTTGTTGAGTCCACAGAAATGCTTTTAAAATTAGGGTCAATCACATTAGACTGAGTGGTGATTTTAATCCATCAGAGGCTGAATGTTATTGCTCAGCCACAAAATGTGTTTAAAAAATAAAGTGTTGTGTCTACAGGTGATTAAAGGGCTAGTTCAGGTTATTTGAAGTTGAGTTGCATGGGATACTGATACTAGTCAGTTTATTAGCTGCAGTAGGGTTCGGTCTGTGCACTACCACTTTGGAGAAGCAGAGAGGAGACAGACACAGATGCTGAGCCACAAACTGCTGTGCCCTGGAGCACAAAACAATATCAGTTAAAAGGTTTGATATATTAAGAATATTTTCACCACTTCATCTTACCGTCAAACAGCCCTCTCCTCTGGCAGGACATTATCTCAACTGTAGGACACACACCATTTAAAGCCAGCAGTTTTGACCCAAACACCTTCTACAGTGCACAATGTAGGTGTACTTATGTGTAGGAATCCCGTAGTACTGCACTGGAGAAAATGTAGTGCCAAAGGTGAGGTCTGTTGTTTAGATAAAATGTGAAAAATAATGTGAAAATATCCTTCATATAGCAGAACAACTCAACTCAGCTTCAACTGTATACCTCTTAACAGCTATTTTCAATGTATACAAACATGTTATATTTATATATTGGTGTGAAAATGTGATCAACAGATGTAGGAAAGTCCTGCTTGTGCTCAGGTGCATCAGAGATGAAGACCAAATGCAGGAAGTGGGATATTTTTTAAAAAAATGTGATTTTTATGAATCTAATGTAAAACTGTGTTAAAAGAAGGGTGAAAGGCACAGGTGTGCTTTTAGTCATCTTCTAATGGTTTATGAATGATTCGTACAGGTGTGTTTGTCAGCGCTGCGTTCAGCGAGCTTGCATTTCAAGAGGTATCGCATAAGGCCCTACAGTGAGAAAAAGCCTGCCGTGGACAGACTGCGGGAAGAACAACACACTTCACAACATCTGCCAGTCATAAATAAGTATTGTTTTCAACAGGGGACTAGCGAGCAATCATATTTCCCATTTATGAACCACTCACCCTGCACCCATTTACAACAAAACTAACCAAAGCAGGAAAATAGCCCATTCATCACGGCCAAGAAGGCCAAGGACTTTTGAACAGCAACATGCAGACTGGCACCCGTGTTGGCAAATTGAGTGAATAAAGCTGCTGCTTCTTCTCGTCAGGGTTACACAGAAAGGCACGTGTATGGCCAATTTAACTGTGACTATTCAGAACAACATGGTGCTGGGGAAATGTGACTCTTTAATGACTGTACTGTAATTCATAACCACATGACCCATGGGTTAACAGGCCTACTGAACCCTGTTTGTCACCATCATTCATGCATCAGGGGTAGGGGAAAGGCTGCAGGGACTTGGACCTCCCAACATGGGCCCTGAGCCCTCCTGAATGGCAGAAATATTCCAAACAGGAAAAGAGGTAGAAGATTCTTCCGTCCTCTCTAGTGCAAAGGGGTTTGCACCGGAGCATTGCATAGTGAATGTATTGTTATACAAATACCGACAGAAAGTGCAATGTTATCTCCCTTAGCGATGTATGTTGGCATTACATAAAGAAGCCTTCCAGCAGCAAGAGTCCCTCCAGCAAACTAACATACAGTACAAACACTGTTTCCCACAGGTTAAGAATTTACTTGTGGTGGTGGGGGGCATAGCCTGTGACTGATGTACATGCACTTTGTGTGTGTGTGTGTGTGTGTGTGTGTGTGTGTGTGTGCGTGCCTGCATGGGGGGGGGTTATGTTGCTACAATTTGTCCTCTAAATGTCAATCGCAGGCTGTCTGTAGACCCTATAGGTTGTGTGTGTACAGAGTAGCCCCCACTCGGTTACTGCAGCACATGCAACTCAGGTGTGTGGGCAAAAATTAGCTGCTTTAAAAAGTGAAATAAGGACTTGGGTCGAGACTGTGGTTGCAGTCGAATATTCCTTTTTGCTTAGGAAGGTTCCTGACTGAGTGAAATGACCCGGAAGTATCGAAGTGGCAGTGCCGATGAGCTGGTCGTATTCTCTAAATGCTGAAGAAAAGGTGCTTCAGTGCTTCCCTTCTTATCCCTTTTTAGGGATACAGTGGACTACCCTTTACAAAAGCATGACTGCTGCCAAGTACATGCAAGGATGGAGATCACGTGGAGTGAACAAAGATAGTTTCATTTGGCGCATTGTTTGTGCCTGCGTATTGAATACTTTCTGCCAGAAATGCTTTCAGAGGAAGTTGTGGTGGACCATGTGGTACCTGACTTTCACCCCAGAGACTGGCCTTTAGGTTTAGGCAACAAAACTACTTTTACTACCAACTACAAGGCAGTTTTTACAGCATTGAGGTTTTCAGTGTACTTATCTGCCTGGTGTTATAAATAAAGTTGGTTTAATAAAAGGCCTGGTGTAAGTACAGTTGGATTCTTTTAGCACTGCAGTTGTCTTTTCCCTTAGTCCTTATGAATTATCCTTCACATTTGTCCTCGACTTCATGGCGTTTTTTTTTATTGAGGTCAAGGAAAAGTGGTCAGGAAAAGAGTTTTGTTGACTTTTCAACCACAGTCTGTAATTTTATATACCTGGGCGGGACGTAATGTACCTGGGTGGGTTGCACAAGTAAAGCCTCTATATGGGAAACACTGACATGCACACAGAATAAAAGGACTCACATGCCTTACGATCAGCTGCACAGTGCTTATGCTTTCTCATCCAAAGGCAGCTGTTTCAGCGGCTGGAAGGTTGCTTTCTGCTTCTGACTAGCTTTCCTCTGGCTGCCTGACAAAAGGAGGTTATTGAAAGACTTAGGGCTGTCTGGTCAGTGTCCGTATACAGTGTCAGACTCTTACTGGAGTCTTACTGGGATCTAACAGAGTGATTTTTTTACAATAATATCCGAAACCCTAGGAGTGAAACAGTAGCTAATCTCTACTAAATCCTGCTATTGTGTCAAGTTTAAGCAGTGAAAGTGAAACTGTGATCAAACCTCTGGGCCATAACCAGCCAAATGTCATTATTTTTCAGTTCTGAGTGTTGTATAGAATTGTATAGAATACTTCTTTGGATGAAACACACAATGCTGTGATGGACTGATTGGTCTCAACTGAAAAAAAATATGCTGAAGTGAAAAAGAAAAAAAAACCTGGGTCAGAAAGTTACCCAGCCAGGCAGAGAGGGCCTCTAGGTGAGACTGCTGGAGAGACATTATTAATTTATGTGATGCCACAGAGGCACTGAATAAGCAATGCCTTAGTGAGAAAATCTGAGGTGATCAATAGGCGTGCATTTCTCGGCTACTGTTGTCTTCAACATCTTTAATGCCACCAGAAAGTCACAGATAAGACTGGTGTAGACAGAAGTTAGACAGAAGGCATTTGGCCAAAAGTGGATGATGTAGTTCAAAGGGGGAAAAAGGGAATACATGGAAAGCTTTAATTCCCAAATGAAGGCATATATAACAGCAAATCTGGTAAACGGATGTTCAGGCCAACTAATCCTCTTTCACATACACATGATTGTTGGCATTTTTGAAATGTACCAGGGAGGAGCAGGCTGAAAACTTCATGAAATAAAAATAAAATGTTTTAAAAATAAAGGCCACTGAAGTGTATCTGTGCATAGGAATGAGGCTGTTGACCGCGTGGGGGGAAGGTTAGCGTGACATTCATAGGTGTGTCGATGATTTGGAGCTGTAGTTTTATTGTGCTACAGTGGCGTGTCCACACTGTACACCTGCTGACGGTTCAGTGAAAATTTCCATGGACGTTAGGATTAATTTGAAGTGAGTCAGTGGCACTATCACAATATCATCTTCCACTGCAGAAAGTCTAAAGTGCTCCTTGTGAAAGAGCGCACTCCAACATGTGTTTCATTGCAGTCTGCCTCCTATGGAATAGGTATCTTTTGTGGGGAAGTAAAATAATGCTAACATATAAATGTTCACAGTGCTTGCTTGGTTACTGACAAAGCAATCATAGTCTTGCGGTTGTAATCACTGGAGGTTTTTCAATATTTAATCAGGAGCAGACATGTTCTTGTAGCTCCTGCCTTTTTAACAGAGCACCGTAAAGGTAAATATTCCCATAACTTCCAATGTTCAGTTTGCACATCTTGAACAAGATCAAACCCCACCAAAGTATTCTAGGTGCAAATAAAACTAATATCGGATTCACCTGCAGTTTTCAAATAGAGCGGCAACAAAATAAGTAGGGGAAATAACGTTCTTCACAATAACATCACAATAACAATCACAATAAGCCATCTAACATAAAAGTGGCACAGACAGGATCAGTTAGCATCAAGCAAAAGCAAGAGATTACAACATTACATCGACTGATGCAAAAGGACAAGCCTTTTATTAGGAACAACTATTGGATTTTACCTTTATTTTAAAGGAAAAATCCAATTTTGGATCGAAGACATGAGGTTTCAATCTTTGCAGTGCTGTGCTTAAAACTGTGACCACAACGTCTTGGTGGCTAACAGGAAACACATGACTCAAATCAAGTCTTTAAAGCTCAAACTCACTTTTAGCGACTCTGGCTTGAGATGTCAAGGGTATTTTTAGACCAAGGTGGATACCCTGAACAGAAATGGGTTGGAGAAATACTGCAATATGTATGATGTATGTACATTATCTGGACAGTGTGTTAAACAGATTTCATTAATTTGAAGTTTATAAAGTGGAAGTATTATATGAATCTTCCTGAAAGATAGTGAAGTATTCACAAAATTAGCTGTGTCAACTGGAGATATCTTTGTAAAATTTTGGCCATATACACCTGCAGAAAACCTGAGTGTTGTGACTTTTAGAATGGCTTTACCTACAGTCCAGAGTAACCAGGACATTTCTTATCAGTCAAACAACAAACCAAACAAATAAGAGAGCATAACTGCCATGCTGCTACGTTGATAATAAAACATTTCGATCCAAGCTTAAGGTGGAACCTTAGAATCTAAAATAGGAAAAAAGATATTGTAACTTGGCCTCGTGAATAAAACCTAAATGTTTTACAGGCAGCACCACAGACAGGTTAGCTAGGACAAGCAGAAGCAGTTATATAACCCAATAATCTAATAAGAGTATATGCTATTTAACCACGTGTGTTCTCATTTATCCTGCATGTATTCTGTTGAGGCCTAGAGCAGAATTGTTTTTTGTTGGAGCTACTGTAGGTGTTACCAGCCCAGCAAAGTTTCTTCTTACATCTCACAGCTAACACTGTACATGATGGGAGTTTTCAGCGAGATGGAACTGGCTACTTCAGCGATCATTTTAATCAGTGAAAATCCTTTGGTCACCCTAAACGGGGAAAGATTAATCAATTTTAAAAAGGGCTGTCACGATTTAACTCTTTACAGTATGCAGATTTATTTCCCCACATCATATTTACTGTATGACTAGATGCTCACTCAGAACAAATTGGCAATGACATTTTGAAGTAACAATTAAATGTAGAGAACAGGGACGGTTGGGTATTTTTTTCCAGTTCCAAAGGCCAAAGACAGAAACTGTGATTGACTTGAATTGACAGTTGTCTCTTTAGTGAAATCAGCGTTGAGTTGCATGTGAAGTGAAGCAGTACATATTACATGGCAGAAATCCAGCTCCCCAAATCAGATCGTGTTTGCAGCGAGATTACTGATTTGACAGAGCACAAAAGGAAGCTTTAAATTATAGGTGGATGATCTGGAGGGCACCACACTGAGTGGTTTTGCGTGCAGTTCACTATGCTGTGCTGCGACTATCACGTTGTGGAATCTGGGACAAAAAAAGCTGACAGTCAATTTCATGCTTCCAGCAGCAGAATGATAGATCAATGTCACCCCAATGGCAGCTAATAACATGAGTCCTGTGGAAAACACTGTACCATGTGATGCTTCTGAAAAATATACTGCATGCCTTGTTGCAAGTAATAACCAAAATGCATCCTTTGCTGTGCACATCTCAGTGGAACGAAATAAATAAAGTATTCCAACCTAGAAGGCCTGCTCCTGTGTGATGAGTCAGAGCTTTGTGGTCGCCCCATCCTGCGTCAGAATCATATGAGATATAGGTTGCAGGCGGAGTGATCTTCAGCACCATTCAACAATTTGCATCACTCTGTGCAAGGTTTACCACATAATCATGAACGAGCTGCATAAAAATGCAGAGCAAGCCTTCATTTTCCCATTAATAAACCAGTCCTTATTCCAACATTAAATTCTGTCCTTGTATGCCATCTGTTCCTGAGAATAGATTGCACTATAGAGTGAAAATTGAACATGCAGTGGGCCTTGTCATCGGGCCGGAAAAGGATAGCTTGTTAACAACATTTATGCAGTGGAGACACATTTAAATGGGCTGTCAGGGAGTCTCAAGAATGAGCCTGTCATCAACCGTGTGTCTGGGTTTTCTCTTCAAGAAGACTCCTGGGGGGAGGTGTCTGAGAGCCTCTAATGGCAGATAACACCTTGCTTCGAAATTATGTGTCGGCTGACATTGCACCTAATGGATTATCCAGGATTCTCCTCACAATTTATGTTGTCATTATGGTCTGAGACTTTCAGAAGGTTTCTTGTGGTTAGGAATTAGCTGTTCAACTCAAGATATCCAAAAAGAAAAAAGAACAGATCTGGTTGGAAAGCAACGGAGGAAGAGGAGTAAAGCATTAAAATGGTAGACAGACAGTGTCAAGGACTTACTGGTGATAAAAGTCAACATCACACAAGAAGGCCCGGAGACTAAAACCAAGCTAAAGAGAAGAGTAGATTGATTTTGGATTTACATCCATGGAGTGACCTGGAGCAAAGCTCCAAATGAATGCTAATGTTGCTCAATGTCTGCTGAATGTGTAAGTAGACAACTCATTATCTATAACAATTTCACATACCACTGTGTGGCGGTTGCTGTGTGGCTGAGGGCAGTGCTCATGACATCTATAACAGGCATGAAAGCATATCACATTTTTTCCAGCAATGTGAATCGAATTATTCATTCATACCAGATCTGGGAGTTTAAACTAAACCCAACTGCTGCTGAACTATATTGGCTGTCATTCCCCTAAAAAGTGTGATATAATGTTTAAGCTATCATATTTTAATTTATCTCTCAGAATTGTTTGCTCAACATGATGTGTTATTGCTTCCTGACCTTCCTGACGTGCTGTCCTGAATGGGGACTTCAGAGAAAGACGCCTGTATACTGTACACATGTGAGGACACTACTCATTCATTCTGGAAAACAATGATGGGCAGTGTTCTCCTCTATACCCCCCCAAAACAGAGGGCTGTTTAGAGGGTGGAGATGGGGTGGGGGGGGGTGAAGCTTCTGTATGCTAGATGCTTCTTTGCGATAATGCTCCGTTTTACGTTCCTGATCTCGATGGCTGTGTTCCTTCTCCAATCCAGCGGGTCACACTGAGTCACAAGGCCAGCCAGCGATGACAATGGCATGTTTGTGCAAAGGGCTGAGCTATGGGGAGGCTGTCTGATGTGAAGGGATAAGATGGCACAAGGTGGACACTGGAGTCCCGTATGCATGTGTGTGCACTGGTGTGCATGCATATGTCAGCAAATGTGTTGGCTTATGATATCTGATATACATATACGTTTGCTGCTGATGAGGTTTTTTTTCCCCACTTGTCTGGTGATACATCATCTCTCTATTGAGCATATTATGTGCACTCGAGGTTAGTGCTACAAGGCCTCTAATCTACATTCAAAAACACCCACTGTATCTTAATGTTCATTTGTGTCATGCCAGATAAGATAAACGTGTTTTGCTACAAAAGGAAATTGTGGGTACCAGATACTTTTGGGCTTCAGCAATCCATAGATACTATCTGCAGTTGTTGATTTGATAACTGGAACAGGAAAATACCTCATACTGCATTAGATGGGACAATAAAACTGGCATTAGCCTACCTGATCAGCACTGTCAAATAAATGCTGTGGGCACAATGATCAGTGAAATAAAAGTTTTTAAAAAATGACACCGTTGCACTGGGCCAGTTGCCCCGACAGAGACAAAATAAGATTTGAAGCAAATGACCAAAAAACTAAATCCATCTTTTAATCAAATTATTTGTAATCTTCTTTATTGCCAAGACCCTGACGGGTAACAATGGCAGTGCTGTTTTACTGTATGTGTTCTGTTTACACAATGAATGTGTGAGACAGAGCAAGATATGGGAACAGCGAGACATGAGAAAATGTCACCTGTTCAAACAAGGAAAGGTAATTTTACTGCTTGTTAAACACCGGAAATCAGAACTGACTACTCTACAGGACCACGCTAACACAAACTCAGTCATTATTTTCTGTTATTTATTGGGAAATAAAATAAATATTGGTTATGGTAAAAGTGGAAGGGACGGATGGCAGTGGGCTGTAGAGGTCACTGACACACACCACCAGCTTCACTCATAAAAGCAACTGTGCTGTAATTAACCATTCATTTTTGGTCGCATCCCACAAAACATGTATTAGCATCACAGAAAGCACACGCTGTATACATGCTTCCGTGTACAAACACACACGCAGAGGTGCTTTTTTTCTTTCAGTGCAGGCCAACATCCCTCACCAGTGGGTAGTAGGCCATAGCACTCCCTCATCGCCCCCTCCCTCTCCACCACCTCCTTGTTGTCATATGACTGCTGTTATGTGTGTGCAGTGGAACACAAAGTTGCTCTGTTAGTCCCCTCTGCTCTGCCCTCTCAGATTTGAGTGCTGCATGGAAGCAAGGCCCTCTCACTCACCGGCCTCGGGAAAACAGACAGGCCCCTGTATGTGACTACCAGCACAGATTAGAAAGGAGAGCAAAGAGAAAGAGAGGGATGAATTGAGCCGATGTTTTTTTTTTATTTTTATGTAACACCGAAAGATAACTTAATCCCCTACTCATTCACAGAGCCCCGCCCTAAGTTTTTGTTTCATTCAATTGACAGCCATCCTTGCTGACTCCTTGAGTTAACTTTTAAGTAATTTATTAGTCTTCCTGACATCAGCGCCTGTCTAAAAGAGACAGCTGCCCGGAAGCCAGTCTGTGTGGAGATGACACTTTGTCCCAGTACCTGGCGAGGATTAAAGACCCAAAACAAACAGAAATGCTGAGCCAGCTGAATCGGAGCAATGCCCTCACTTTCCATACAGAGTGACAAAGCAAACAGACTTGGACTCTTAGAAAGAAATGACATCTTGGATTTTTATTAACTCGGCTGCCAAGGCTACCACGCTTGGCCTCCTCGGTGCTCAGCTATAATAGAGCTGAGTGTAGTTGTCCAAGTCGGAGGTGTGCTGACCTACCGGGTTAGAGATTGCTAAAAGTGAAAGGACGTTGACCTCCTCACTGAAAGAGCTGCTACTCCAACAGCCACTGTCGCTTTAAAACCAAGTCTGTCCCTGCTGTCCCCTGCCATTATGTCACCCACTAGAGTGGAAGTAGCAAGTAACAAAAGAGGTGGAAGGAGGTCAACACAGCATAGGTTTTGCCACACTACTGCTCTTGTTTTTATATGCATAAGGGTGTCTTGAGTGAGAGCATACCACATCCTACCACTGCAACAAAAAGAGAACAAAACATTCGCCATCAGAAGATGCTTTATGTTACGCTTATTCCACTGACTTAAGCGCAGGGTTTATTTGGGGGTGTATTTGGCTCAACAAATCCGCTCAATCAAAATCAAAGCAATCTTGTTTGTTTGTTCAAGCGGTCTTGTATGAGGGTATGGTGACATTTTTTTCAGTGTGTGCGTGTGTAGATGTTTGTGTTTGAAACTTGGTGAAGGCCCATTATGTAAGCATGTGACCTTTATAACCTTTATATTTGACACTGGACCTCACCTTCCATCATTTTAAAGCCAAGGTCATCAGTGACCTCTGACATTGCCTAAAACGTTGCAGAGGAAAACCGAAAAAGATAAAGCTTAATGTGAGTGCAGGTTGTGGGGCTGGTTGGAGCTTTTGTCACACTGAACACGACCTTGGTTCGTCTTCTCATGGTTACCAACCAGTGACTGAGACTGTAATAGTTAACACTGAGAAAAGATGAGGATCACAACTGTGCAAAAATCTTCAAAGGCTCTCATCTTTGTGGGTGCAAAACACAGACGGTCCTGTCTGCAAAATGTTGTCTGCACACAGAAAAATAATTGTTGTGCGTCAGACTCTGGCTGCGATATTATAGACAGGTGTTTTTTCTTGCAGTAACTGACACGGCAGCAACATGACATGCATCTTCTGTCAAGTTGGTACCATGAAGAATTTAGTATTTCCAGGTTTCCTTACCACCTTATTACAGTATCACAGTATACTAACACAGATTTAGGTTTATCAGTTTACAATGTTAAAAAAACAGTCATTTCTTTCTTGAAAAATATGTAGATATTAGCTCATTTCATTTATCAATGGTAGTCATTTGAGATCTGAAACTGATCAAAAAGAAATTAAATGATACACAGTGGAAGGATAGTTACATGCTGAAAAAATGTGGTTTGCGTCCTGCAAAAAATACTCAGAAGCGCAAATTCGCCTCGGAACTACCCATTAAGGCTTATCCCAATCTGTCAACATTATACTATGGCTAAGATCAATATTCCCATCAAGTTTTTGCTTTTTCTTACTGACCCCAATAGAGCCAAATTACAGAGGGTTTGACAAAAGTATCAGTCTAATATTCCTGATAGATTTTAAGATGAGTGTGCTGCTCAGGACATACAGGCAAGGAGGATTTCATCAAACATCTTTGCCTTGATTCACAGATGTCTGAGGAGGCCTTGGTGTGAGCAGCTGCCGGTGGAATCATCACAGACACATCCAGCATTCTTTTTGTGTCACATGCTCAGAAAAGCGCTGTCTTTCTACCACCGTGAAATTATCACGGTCCCCCCTCCTCTCTTTCATCCAGTCTGTTCCAAATCTTCTCTTTCCTTCTTTCTCTCTCTCTCTCTCTCTCTTGCTCTCTGCTGCATCAACCTCCGCCCCTCTGCCCCATCTGCCTCCCTACTGTTAAACCCCCCCCAGCCCCTCGACCCCTCCCTGCACTGGTTCTTCTTCTCTCTCAAGCATGTAACACAAACACACATACAGTACACACAATTACACATGCTCTCCTGATGCCACACAACCGATCCCAACCCCCACTGAAAAGGAAAAAAAAATCAATAAAGCTCCTTTTAATATGAAAGATTGTTCAAACAGAAAATGTCACAAATCATCCCGTTTTTGCCTGCTGAGTAATGACCACACTCTGCTCTCGCTCTCTCATTCCCTCTTCTCACTGTTAAGCTATACATTCATAAACAGGCACAAACAGCTCGACACAAATGACCCAAACAAATCCCAGCTCCAGATGATTATTAATCATTGTCAATGTAAATTTCCACCCGTGGAAAGGCAGACAGCGAAGCTCCACTGGCAAATCCTCCAACGTTCCTGTGCTGCTGTCGGGCCACAATTTGCCCGCTTATTTCCAGTGCCTGCAGAGCCAGGCTCTGTGGGATTTGTACACCTCCCACTGCACATTCACATTCAGTGTCTCGTAAAAGCCAGTTGTAAGTACTGAACACCTGATCATGCGTGTGACGGTGCTTTTACTCTCTAATTTCCCATCTTTCTGTTTCACAGATTATGGACAGAGCACAGAGACGTTCATGCAGACACACATACACACACATATTTGATGCATCCTCTACTTGTCCTACATACAGTAATTACGTGAACTAAGCAATGCATTCAGATAAAAGCACTCTATAAGAATCAAATATGCTCCTGGGAGGTGATGAGTCAAATTGTGAGCATAAGATACATAGCAGCGACTGTTGGCACAGAGCTAAGAGGGTGGAGGAGGGGACTGGACAGGCTGCCTGCCTTGGTGCCATCTATGAACATCACCTTCCCCATTTTTTATCAGGAAAACACACTTGCCCTCCACAAAATCGCTCTAATGAAATAGCATCTTGCTCCTCCTGTGTGTCCAAAGCAAGCCAGCTTTGTGGTGATTATAAAAAACAAACAGCTGTGTGTGGAGAGTAGTCAGGCTTACCGTGCTCACAAGCCAGCATCCATTTACAAAGGATACTGCAGACAAGCCCTTGCAGGGAGAGAAAGGCTGTGTGCAATCCACCTTTAGTCCTGCTGCTTCATCCTCATATCTTCCTCATATTCACAGGGTCTCTCTCTCACACACGCACAGACACACGTACATATCTCTCTCCCTCTGTCTCTCTCTCTCTTCTCTTTCTCTCTCTTTCAGCGCCCCTCTTTCTCTGTCTTATTAACGTCTGTGTTCTATATCCTCTCTTGTTTGCTCCAAGGCAGTTGAGACACTGCAGCGATGGGGGTGGAGGGCGTGTATATATGTGTGCGTGTGTGTTTGAGTGTGTCAGAGACGGAGAGGCAGAGAGAGGGAGTGCAGGACAGAAATGGAGGGAGGAGTCAGCAGGGATAGAGAGAGCGAAGGGGGAAATGGTCAGGATTAAATCATGAGAGTAACAGAGAGAGAGAGGGGGAGAAAATAGGCTTTGATGGGGTGGCTGCAACATTCAGTGTATCTTTATTTCATGCTATAATGATAAAATATACATTGGCCATTAAGGAATCTGAGCTCTGCTGGCTAGAATGGAGGTGATTCAGTGAGTGGGGCTGTTTCTTGAGGTATTATATGCCTGCTGACTGGCCAACAGCAGGATTGGTTGTGATTTCATTGATGACTGAAAAAACATACAAGATAGGGAGAGAGTGAAGAGAAGGAGGAGGGGACTGGGCGAGAAGAGGAGAGGAAGGGAGGGGAGAAATGACGACAAAGGAATGGGAGGGGGATTGGACGATGGTGTAATGTGCTGTTTCCGTGCCAACTGTTTCTGTGACAGTGGGACCACTTCCTTTATTGCTATTGGCTATAACCAGGAATTGATAGAGACCAGGGCAAATGAGGCAGCCAGCCACAGGGTGTGAATGGGTGGTTCTTTTTGGAGTGTTTCTTCCACTTCTTGTTAATCTCTGGCAACAATGCAAAAAAGGGGGAAAAATTTTGTTTTGCTTGACTGCAGCTACAGAGAACTACACACATGAACACACAGAAACATAATGTAGCCTGAGCACGATGTGGATTATTGCATTGTCATTGTGGATGCCACCAGTGTGTAAAGAGACTCCTTCTTTCCTCCTAACACACTCAAACAGAAACACACTGTCCAGCAAGGAACAAATCCCCAGATCAGGTTGCTGAGGGTGTGTAGTGTAATGTAATTGCCTGGACACCAAGCCTGGCGTCATGAACTGTGAGATAATTAATCGGCTATAGGCCAGTGCAAGTGCACATCTGGTGGGGTTGAACAACTTTGCCTCTCCCTGACCTTTCATCTGAGCCTTGTAATCCGGTCTGGCAGGCAGGTGGTGGTGCTCCCATTCCTTCTCCCTGTCACTCTCTCCCTCATTGTCTATCTTTATCCCTGTTATCCAATTAGCAGTATATCATTAATAGCCCCAAACAATTTCTCAGTCCGAACACAGTCCCTTCCTCTTCAGGGGCCATTTACGACAGAAATGTACCATCTCTCGGTTTCAGTGTCTGAACTTCTCAAAAATGTATAACAGAAACTACAAATGGTACAAGAACTTACCGTAAATCTGGTGCACTGAAAAAGAACTGATACCTGCCGCCAAAACCACTTTGACACTAAACCACGATGTCCCTGTTTATAGGGACACAGAATGAAGTGATAATATTTTTTTGTGTTTTTTAAAGATTGATAGCAACTCTCACCTCACAATTAGCACCCAACTGGTAACCTATATAGCAACATAAAGCCTGTACGTGATCATCTGGACGTGTCTTTTGATTCTGCTTCCTGCAGTTAAAAAGTATTTTCCACAGCCCCATCTTTTTTCCACATTTACATGGGTGTAATTCTACTCAGATTCCTTTTCCTGATTGCAAAACTGAAACAGCAATATTGTTCATCAAATGAAGAACAAAAGATCCCCCCCACACACACACACCTGTTAAGTAGCACCACACCACACAGTAGCCTGTTAGTTTTACAATTGATTTCAGGATTTCAACACCAACGCCCAGCAGGGTTTTCTCTCTCAGTATCAGACTTAACATTTCATGAGCTGCAGCACAGCCTGGTATCTAATAGAAAGTGAAGGAGATCCCTCAAAACCCAACCAGGAAAGCTCCAGCTGCGAGTTCTTTAAAATGTAAAATGTTCCTTTTAATGTGCTTTTTGTTCTAGTTATTAGCGTACTGATTGACTTGTTTTGTTAAATCACTTCGCTGACACGCCCTTACTCTTTGTCTTTTGTTTCCCAAGATGTTCTCTGCCCTTGCCTAATGACCCTTCTGTCTCCTTCAGCATTTCTCCATCCCTTTCACTCTCTATAACCCTCACTATCCCTTTTTTGTCTCTCCCAGATTGTCTCTGTGCCTCTCTCAGCTTCCTGTCTCCCTAATCCTTAATCCTGTGGAAATCGGTCAGGCAGAATGAGACAGCTTTGATCAGGCTCTCATATCAGGCGTGCTAACAGTGTCAGCACACCCGGATCCCACTGAACCCTGGAGCCCAGGGGGAGAGCTTCAAACAGGCGTTCACCCTCTAACTCTGCTTGAGAGGAAAGGGAAAGGGAGGCTGCAGAGTTCCTGTTTCAACTGCCAGCTACAGACTCTGCAGACATCAGTCTCTTTTTTTAAATTTAGCAAACGTCTGCATCATGATTAGACACATTTATCTCTGATAACACCTTCACTTTAGGATAGGATTCTTTGGCA
This sequence comes from Psettodes erumei, assembly GCA_016785225.1. Taxonomy (NCBI): domain Eukaryota; kingdom Metazoa; phylum Chordata; class Actinopteri; order Pleuronectiformes; family Psettodidae; genus Psettodes; species Psettodes erumei. The sequence continues at coordinate 520,221 of JAFBJZ010000945.1, forward strand.
TGAACGAAACTTGCTGTTGAACACAGATCAGCAGCCAGTGTTAAAGCACATGTGGTCAAGAATGTCACAAGGTACAGAGATGTGAAAGTCACTTCTGCTTTTGTCAGTGGTGTCCATGACAGTGAGCATTGAATCTGTGTCAACCGGTGTTTGTGGTGGTACCAGTGGTATTGTGATCAACAACCAGGGATAATACCTGCCCGAGTGGAAGGCATGTTGCAAAACACCTGGTGATCTTGTTGCACAAATGCATAATGCAGGAAAATTAGGCCCTACTAAAGGTCAGCATTGGACAGAGCATCTGACAAATTCAGGAAAAAATACACTAACTGAATTGTGCAAAAGCAATTTCTGCTTTGCACTCACATTTTTGTCCACACGTCCAACCCTGAGGATATGTTTGGAATCATTGCAATAGAAAAACAAACTCTTTCACTTCAGTTTAATGTGTGAAGGGGACATCCTTTAAAGCAGCGCATTTACTGACTTGACATGAGGTGGTACCTTAATTCCGATATGAAAGGTTACAAAAGTAACAGTCTCAAGGACAGGATATATTAGTTCATTATCTCTGCATTCTTTTAGTCATTTGTTGCATGCAGAGTGTAAAGGTAATCCTTGTTAAATGAGGATAATGTCATGGTAATTCACAGTTTACAACTTTACAGAACCAACCGGGATGGTACGTAAGGGTTTTCCCTTCTCACAACCACATGACCTGGAGGTTGGAGCTCTCTGCAGATCTACAACAATACTGACAGTGTACTCAGTCTCCCCATTTAATCAGTTCAGAAGTGTAATCAGGTGCTTTAAATCAGCTAGAGAAATGAAGCATTTAGCAGGGCCAGTCTGCCGGATGTGCAACATCTGATATGTGACCACCTGTTATAATGAGCTCCATTCTCCAACTGAAGATTGTAGAAGGAAAAATCACATCATTGTCACATCACTGAGTTGTATATTTCGCAGGGAGGACCAACATCAAAGAAAATGATGTGGCATTTGCGTCAATTATTGCACAAAATAATGGAGCAGAGATGAAAATGGGAAAATGGCAATAAGAGTGTATTTCAAAAGGTGGAAATGCCTGAAAAAACAAGTAATCTATATTATATATTCATTTCAGTTGAAAATATATTTGTATAGCACTATCTCATTCAAACCAGCTAATAGTGCTTTTTTAAAGTGAACGCTGACATCTAGTGGAAAAGGCTATACACTACGCTATTTTGTGGGCTATTTGAATGCAACATGTTTTGTTTTGAGTCTTTTAGGAAATAATATGATTTATATTAATTATAATTGTTTTTTTTTAAACAAATCCCCATCAGACTTACATCATATAATCAGCACAATAAGTATGTGTATAATTTCGGGAGTTGAATACCATGACACTAGCTCTCTATTTCCTTGAGCACTGAGTCAGTGTTTCCGATAGCACACTAGCCAGTACTTCATTCCTCTCTACATATTGCTTACAAGGATTGACAGTGGCTGATATTACTATGTGTTCTTTTGTCCTTTTGCATCTCCTGGGGTTTGATGAGTTGAAGCGTGTTTTTAAACTGACCCTGAAGCACAATGCAAAAAAGTGCTCATTCCGGCTACCTTTTTTAAATTGTGAAAGGCTAAACTGTCTCCAATAAACCCCAGGTAGCTCTAGTTTTGTGTGATGAGGTAGCTGAGTACAGTTTGATGGATGCTGCACAAAACCCTCAGTTGTCTGTGAATTATTAGGGCTTTAAGTTAATGGTGCTCCTGTATCTTGTGATTTAAGGCTCTGTCGCTGAGAACAGATTGCACATAATCTGTAAGAAAAGCAGCTCTTTCCAGACTTTGGTAATCCCCACACTCTTTGGCTAGAGGGAATCCCAATGACCCCTTTCTAAACCCTAATGCCATCTTTATCTACAGGAAAGACACTCTCTTGTCTGGCATACGCTAAGCAAGCAGAGGATTTTTTTTATTGTTCTTTCCACTGGACTCTGGACACTTAAAACATACCTTAGAGCAGCACACATATTTAACTGTGGCTATTGTTATAATTGTTGTTGCACTTTTTCTTTGTTATTAAATCAAGATGGGAAATTAAAAGCTTATACCCACAGCCCATATTGACAGTTTCATACGGGTTCACGGGTCTGTTATGTTTTATTGCTGTATACAACAGAAAAAATATGCTTGAACACTTACAATTATTATATTATCCTTCTTTACATTGCACATGGCGATATAAATAGTCTTTTATACTGAAATGTGTAACAAGATTTGTAAGTCTGTAACCAAGTTTGAAGAAAAATACTTGAGACTGTTTCACTTGATATGCCAGTGTTTAATAGTAGCTTGTGTATGCTATGACTCTGCACATCTGAAGGCATCGATGTGACATTATGTATCTCTGTACAGAAATCTTGACGCATTGCACATTCGCAAATGTCTTGTCAGCTGACCTTCTTTATGACATAGCCTTGTTTTTTATTCTAAAGGTGTTTATAGTATAAGATATGTCTTTTCAGTGCAACATCATTCTCAATCCTTAAGTAGTTAATTCAGAAGGATTTCATTGACTCACACGTTATCCTTTATCATCTAAACTTAAACCCATCCTCATATCAAAATGTTAATTTTAAACACATGATATAAAAAGTAAAAGCTAAATTTGGCAGATTTGTTTTTCATGGTTCCTGAAGGATGAATCCAAACACTGTTGATGCACCTATGACTTTTCTCCTAGCTCCACCATCTGGGTTAAAATATCCATTTGAAGATGTCAGTGTCTAATGGGCAGAATTTAGCACAGCTTGACAACAGTGATTTGGTACAAGAGTTCTCACTCAAGCTCGACCATCATGGGAGAGCTGTATAAGTAAAGCTTCACAAACTAGATAAATGGAGGATGTCTAGTGATCATAAATCCTACAAGGACAAAGTTCCTGTTTAGGAAAGAACCCTCTTGAGATCTGTGTCCAATAGAAAAATGTCTCTTATCGCTCATTCCAACTAGGTCTGTGATCAATGCAAATTGTGATTACGACTAATGAGGGTTCTGCACTGTGTGACTAATGATGGCATTGCAATGCTTGTTTACCTTTCAATACATCATCTGCCAAATATCCTGACTGCAATGGAGTTGATTCCTATGAAACGCGGCAGAATGATAGCCGACAATGGATCCAGTATTTTTGTAATCATACTGATTAGACTGAATGGGGGCCACAACATTTGTTTATACCTACAGCAATTAAAAAAGAGAGAAAAAAGACAGGCCTAACATATTTTCAGTACAGAGAAATTAATTGGTTTATTGCAACACACCATATTTTTTCATACTGTATGTAGTTGTTGTACTGATGTAGATTTTTTTAAATTTTTGTTGTGTATTGCAGCTTATATTGTCTGTCTTATAAGCATAAGTCTTCAGTCCCTGGAGCATGGCCTGATTTAAATAAACATTTACAGATTTGAATCACTAAATTGTCCATCAACTCTGTAAACCATATTTGTGACAGAGATCCCTGTACACATTCGTCACTCTTACTTTGCAAAATATCATAAAGAAGATCCAATTTAAAATATTTTTTATATATATATATATATATATATATATATATATATATATATATATATATATATATATATAGATAGACCACAGTGCTCACTTTTAATTTCCCCAATCAAGAGGGGTTGTCAATTTTTTAGTATTTTGTCAGAAATTAAAATCGTGTTTCGCACAACGATTCAGTCGTTCGTGATTTACATTGTATAATCTACGTAATGCATAAGGCTTTAGTTATAGTTGTGTATGATGGACTGCAATGCTGGCAGCTGAATGGAAACCATTGCAAGAATTTTCAGTGCACAAAAACATTTCAGTGCACGTCCTACTTGTAAACCTCTACAGCAGGGCGATTTTGCGCGTTCCCGTGACTCGCCATAGAAAACAAAGCTGAACGTCTTCCATAACAGCTAGGGGTGCAGGCTTGAGGAATATACGAATCTCTTCTGGATACATCACGCTGGCTATGGATTTACTGTGGGTGTAGCATCGTCGGAGACCGAGCCTTCTTGGCTGGGGTGACGGCAGGACATTAGCAAAACCGACGAGAATAACATCAGCGTGTCTTTTTTTCTCGGGGTGCTTTGTCTTGTCCACCTAACGATAGCAAACCATCATTCCCATTTCAGTTGCAAGATCTTCAGCTAGTGATCACTAGCTGTCGCCGGGATGTATCATCATGTTGTCACCTAAAAGTAACTGCTAGGACGACGGATTGTGAAGGATAAGCAGAAAACCTCGCCGAGGTCCCAACGGGTTGTCACCGGGACCTGAATCTGTGTTAGCCACAGTCGCAGAACCCACTGTTTTCGGCGATATGGCGGAGCAGGGCTACTCATCTTGGTGAGTGCGCACAGGCACAGTTCTACCTACTAGCAGCAGCTAACGTTAGCTACTGCTACTACCCAGCTGATTGATATAGGTCACTAAACCAATGAATCATATCTCCGGCAATTCGCAGAGATACTCTGCTCTTCACATCGACGCTATTACATACATCTAATACCGCCAAGAGAGCAACATGTCAATCATCTAAGATTTTTTTCTTGCAGCGGTGATGTTGCTAGCAGCTAACTTGAGCTGGATGTTTAGCTAGCAGCCCCACCAGCTGATGTTAACGCTAACGGCTTCGGTCAATTCCAATGGTGCTATTGTGAGCGGATGCTAACGAGCTAGCTGCACAGCTAACGGCTCAATAAGCTCATTGGACTAGCCAGATGGTGAATGACTATTTCGCTCCTATCAACAACACTTGCTTTCTGAAAATTGTGATTTTGCAGAATATGCACAACGTTGCACGAGAACGTGGGAGATTAGCGGTCGTTGACTGTGCCAGCTAATTAGTGTTAGCTGATCAGATGGCTAGCATTCGTCGTCGACCCGCTGCACACAATAACAAAGGTTCTGCCGTAGAGGCGAGCTAGCTAGCTGGTATCGCAGTCATGTCCCAAAATGCCAGTTTCGGGGTGAGCTTGGCAGTGGTGACACACGTCAGGTTGTTACAAACCATCTTTGTGAGATACACGCTCTTAACACCACGTTAGCTTTGTGGTTTAATTGGTGAAGTAAAGATGTAACGAAACCAGACAGAGATGATGTGATCTCTGAATTGCATTATCCCCATGAATGAAAAAGACCTGACTTTGTTGAGGCCTTGCTAATTAATGAAGGCTAAAGTGTACCCGATTGATCCCAGCAACACGGACTAAGTGTTTTGTAATGATCGATTTTAGAACAACATCCTATTTTGTATGAATAGTTCAAACCAATGACTCTCTCAAGTCATTAAATGGTGGGGATCCACACAAATGTAGTCTTTTGATCTCTGAGGTTTGTCATCTCTCCTTTTATATCAACATATGTTGAACGTGTTTTCCCTGGAAATGTTTTTCTTGTGTTTTTTCACATCAATTGTATTTTAGTGCGAGACATTGTTTTCAGAAGGAGAAGCTGGAAAAACTCTGGTGTTGAATTAGAGTTAGGCCAAAGACATCTCATCAACACAGACATGCCACTTTTAAGAACTATTTATTTATATTTCCCATTCATTCTGTATGTTGATACCAGAGTTCATATATTTCCTCTGTATTTTCTATTTGACCTGCATTCTGTGGGGTGAATGAGTGACTTTTTATAAATATTCGACAGGAAGGAAACGGCAACCAATGTGTAGATAAAACAAATAAGCTGTGTTAAGTTTCTGTTGCCCAGACTTCTCCTTTTGCATTTTTCCCTTTGCGATGTTTGTGTGATGTCACTGTATGTTTTGAAAAAGTTCTGTTTGTGGTGGTCACTGGAAGCACGTGTAATTTTGTTGAAATTCAGGATGGAGTGAAAAAGCTAAAGGGTTCAGCCTGAAACCCTCAACAGATTTGGTCATATATGAATTTGACTTTTTTTTAGGTTTTTCATCACTTGAGTTCCTCTTAACAGTGACAAACTGTGACAGACATTTTATAATGATCACAGGGTGAAGGCACAGGTACCTAAATGTGCAGTCTAAGGCCCCACTTACACCTGTATGTGTGGTGTTTTGCATATTGTTCACAGTTAGGATTAATAAGCTCTGTCATCATCTTCAAACTGCCTGCATTGTGATTTAATCTAATTCTGGAAATTAGTTTGGCCGCGCCACTTGTCAACAAATGTGGTGCTTCCAAGAACAGGGGTAGCAGTGCCATAAATCAGCATCATTCATATTTATAAAAATAAAAAAAGACTGAAGACATCCAAGCTACTGCTACTACTTGTAGCTTTTGGCAGATCACAGGAAGAGGGTCAGGCCAGGCTTTTAAACTTCCTGGGTAGATTTATCTATTTATTTATTTATTTTTTTCCCCCTGAAAATGTGATCACGATATGGATCGCACACACCTGGCTGAGAGCTGATCGCAGTGCAAACCAGGTCATCTCTGAATGTGATCAGGCTGGTCTGATTGCTCTCCAATTGTAATGCATTGTGGGCACTTACACCTGATGTTAACATGCCTTTTTTTTCCTTATCCAGATACAGATCACACAGTCAGTCAGGCCAGGTGGAAATGGTGTCTGATATACAAGGGTTAAAGGGAACCACAAGGACACAAGCCCCCATCAAAGAGAAAAATGAGGGAGAAATGCACCCTCCGGCAGCTTCAGAATTGTCTTGTATACATGTTGTAGCCTCAGGTCTTTGTGGTATGATAGGCTAAAGATTATGGGTCGTAAATAACGATAATTTTTGTTAGCGATTAATCTGCCGTTTTGATGAATTGGTGTGCTTGTGCAGTGCCAGGAAATTGGGCAAAATGCTTTAAAATTCATCAAAATTTCCCACACACCAAGGTGACACCTTCAAATGTCTTTTCTCATGTCGATCGTTCAAAATCCAAAGACATTCAGTCCACATTGTTTGCTGTGTTGGTTTGACGTCGGTGTGGGGGAGAATAACCCCAAACGCTCATATATGAGAAGCCCGAAACAGCAAATATTTGACACATTTTCTTAAATATGACAAATGATCGGTTGATTTTCAAATGAGCTGCAGATTAATTTTCCCTCGCCAGACTGATGAATCGTCGCCGCTTTAATAGAGATCGACCTTTCTGTCTAATGATGCCCTTTAAAACAGCAAACCGGTGTGTTTGTTAAATTTGTTGACGTTTCCTTTAAATTCACCCCCCCCCATGCAAAAATTAAATCCTGCCTGAGCAGGGGCTCGAGTGGGTTCGCCATTCGCATAAGCGTGCAAGGTCAGCAGAAAAATCTCCGTCAGAATAGTGACCATCCCTTGTGCTGGAAATGCCATCAATGTCCCCGAAGAGCTTCTGAGATGAGTAACAGGTAAAGGCAGCGGTGTAGCTGACACAAGATCGAAGCTAGTGTGCTCGTGGTGGCTTTTTTTTTTTTTTTTTGCTTTGCGGTGTCCCCCGGCCTTTCGCGCCCGGCCAACAGTCCGTGTCAGGCGAGACATGAAGTCGCTGCGGGCGAAAAGCGTCAAACTCGCAGAACACCCGTGACGCTGGGTTTAGCGTGGTTAGCGAAATGGGGCCTTCACTCCATATCAACAGGTAAAGCAACTTCACGCCCGTTGCACTAGATGACCTGGCACATTATCTGTATTGTACGGCGTGAATAATGTCAGAAGTATTACTTCTGTTTTTGGCTCTTCTGCCCTTGTGTCTGTCGCTCGAGACGAGCAGCAAGACTAACTCCAGACTGCATCAAATCTCCTGGCGTTAGAAAAGAAAAAGGGAAAAAAAGAAAAACGTGTTCCTCTTGCCTCGAAATCAGAAATGGAAACATGCAGAGTTGGGACATGCCTCCTTCATAAAATGGGGTAGTGCCGCTTTATGCGTATTTAATAGAATGCCAATTATATACCTGGATGCGGACTGAAACCGTTACATTAAGTGACCGCAGGCAGAGATGGCATTATCGTGTTTGGCTAAAGCAGGTCCTTGAAGGCACAGACCTGTAATGAACAGACACCTGGTCGGGCTTCAGTGCGCGGCGGCATTGGAGCGTTCTGTTGTGGGCAATTAGTTTTGCAGCCACTGTTTTTCGCCGGCGGGATAAATTGCAGGTACGGCAGGTAAACCACAGCGATTCGCATTCCGGCCCCGCGATGAACGACGGGCCGGCCGCGCAGCCCCGAGGACGCCTTGCCCGAGCCCCATCCGGTCGTGGTCTGCTTCCAACCGGCTTCTCGGCAGCAGTCCGCCCCGCGGCTCGCTTGATTCCCGATGATTTGTAAGTGGCCTCGTCTCACCCCCGCACACCGGCGCCACGCTGCGTGAAAAAGGAGCAGTTTTCCCCTCGTCCCAATTCCTCAACTTTCAGTTCGGAAGCTTGCTCGCGCAGTCAGGTGGGAACTTTTCGACGCGTACCCGAGAGTGCGTTGCTTCCTGATGTCGACGCAGCGACGTGCGGCCACGGTGCGGTGTTAGGGAAGGGCAGACCTATGCGGTTCTCATGAGGCCTTTTCATTTTACCCATGCAGCCAGACAAATGTCAAACGCTGTGCAGAGCTTCTCTTTTAATTTCCGCGCTGCTCTTTCGCTGCGCTTTATCGTGGCCATTTTGTGAAAGCGCGTTAAAAAACAATTCTCCCACTGTCTTAGACCGAATTGCCACGTGTCTTCGGTTGAGCGCGTCAGCTAAATGCATTGCTGGGCGGCCGAAGGTGTCTTCAGGGACGCCGGTCATGGGGACAGTGGCAGGACAGTCATGTGAACAGTCGAAGGTCTTCGGGTCTTGTCGCTTTCCCGCTGCGTCAGACCTTCCCATGAACTCCTACCCCCGTTTGTTGCGATGGAGAAGCGCTGAAAGGCAAGCGTGTCACAGATGCGATCGGTCTAAGCTTAATATTCCCGATGGGTCTGTTAGTCTGAAGTCACGGGCGAAGGGAAGAGAGAGACCCCGCGACAACACCGGGGCAGGTTCACTGTAGACGGTTCTAATGCACTCCTAATGCTGCGAAGTCTCGGGGCCGCGTTGATGCCGAAAGCATAAATTGGCTTTATAATAAGGAGGTGTGTCTCGAATGCTCCCGAGAGCTCAAGTAAAGTAGCGGATAGACTCTCTTTGTAACACGGGGGTAAACAAAGGCTGGGCTTCATGACCAAGCTTGCAGAATTTGTTCAGTATGGCTCCGACACTCCTTAACTTTGATAAAAATGAGATCATATAGTTAAGCAACTTTGCCCGCACCTTCAGCAATGTTCGGTTTCCAGGGGACTGCAGAGAAGTGCATCGTGGTTCTTTCGTCTGTCCAGGTAATTATCTTGTCTTATGGACAGAAGCAGACGTTAGTAGCCATAACGTGCAGCGTTACATCATTGACGACAGCAGATTTTCTCGCCCGCAGTCCCATAACACCTGAGGCCCGCAGCAGAGACGGGAGATTGCTCGGTTCTCGGTGCCACCTGTAATGTCAACACCAAATATTTCGGCAGTCGGCGTAGTTTGCCACAAAAGTGTTGTGCGTGCCTTACTCCAATTTTATGGAGGCATGCCAAAAATGGAATCTCGAGTAGGCCCTTTTCATATTATTTTTAAAGACAATAAACATGTCATCAGTCAGGAGCAGACAGTTGGACTCTGGCTGTAGTCCAAACTATATATGTCCGAAACTTATATTTTTCTTTTTTCTTTGGCGTTTTTGTTAATCAGTATGAGAGAAAAAATAAAAATATTTCTTGGTGTACACGCTTAAGATCTAATCCCCAAATCCTATCATTAAGACTATCCACGGCGCTGTCTTAATTCAGGCTTGGCCTTTTCAAGATGCTGACTAATCAACTAATCTTTCACACAAACCCCACTATTAAGTAAACAAAGCCGAAACTGTTGACGCGTGTGCGTTTGAAACGAGGCTGCGCCCGGTGAACGGTGGCGTCTGTCGTCACCGAGGTTCGGAAGTCCTCGTCATGAGAATCTGTGGTCCATCAGAGCAGAAAAATGACATCAACGGCGCCGCCCCCCTCAGGTCTCCTCTTATAGATGCTGCAGCTGCCTCGACTGAGATTGCAGCATTAGCCCGACGGATTACTGAAACACCTGTTGCCTGGTTCCCGAACGGAAGCGGCACCTATGATTAATCACCGGGACGTGAAGGTCTAAGTAGTTTTGATTTGGCGGTGGTGTAGGCTGACCTGTGGCAATGGTTTTCACTCACGGCGTTCCTGTGCCCTAAGAGAATAATTTTTAAAAAGTATTAAAAGTAGTATAGATCTGTCTTTTCCCTAAAAACAAAAACAAACAAACTCCGGAGACGTTCTGCTGTGGGCCATCCTCATGACCCTTAGCTGAGGGCGTGGAGGAAGCAATTGAGCTCTTGATTTCTCCCGTCCACTTTATGAGTCGAGCGGGTCGTCGGCGCTTGTCGTGCTAAAGTAGATGCCTCGGAACGGTTCAAACCGCCCCGCACACACACACACACACACACACACACACGCACCGGCAGCCCAGCAGTGCAGGGCAGGTGCGTTTATTGTGACGGAAGCAAAAAAGGTCACGGCCGCTGAAGTACGTGGGCCTATTACGATCGATGCCTGGGTGAGTGCGCTTCCCCGTTGGAGGCCGGGCGGCAACTTTCATTACTGTAGTAAAATTATTATATGTGCATCATGAATAGACCCGAGGAAGCCGTTGCCTCTTAAACGTCCACGCCCTACAGGGCCCCGCGTTTGCAAAAGTCCTCATTGTGGCCCGGTGACCTGGACCTTAGTGGTCAAGTCATGCATGCGGCTGGCCTGACGGAGGACGGTATTGGAATTGTGTTATTGAAAACCTAGTCTGTCGGTGAACAAGGGCGTCTTATGGCATTTTGGGCCGCCGTCCAGCCCCTCAACAGTCCGGGATTGTATTTTGTTTTTAAATGTTCCATTCATCTATCGCACCCATGTTCTGCGGGCCTCTGTGCGCCGAATTCAGACCAACCGGTTCGATACCAGAATATGAATTAGGGCCTTTTGGTCGATGAAACGAGCCGCCCATCCGCCCGCCGTGGCGACACCCGGGCAGTGACATCATTAGTGTCTGTGTCTGGAGAAGGAGAACGGGGTCACTCGCTTAATCGCTTCCCCGACGCCGGAGGCCAAACATGCCGGATAAGACGTTTAACCGATTTAGGCTGCAACCTGTAAAGACGGGCCTGCGTTTCCTGAACGCGGTGTCGTATTAGCGGCGTACCATTTCGTCGGATGTTTGGAATATCCAGTGTCTTGGGTCAGGCGGACGGGGACCCCTTTGTCTGGAAAGATGATGCCCGGCGAGAGCGGAGTGCAGTCATTAAGCAGAGGCCTGTGTCGGACAAAAACAAGACCAGGGCAGAGCAACAAGTGCGTGTTACCCCCCCACCCACCACCACCCCCCACAGTCGCCGCTGCACTACTGAATGAATGCAGGAGGCTGAGATCGTTACCTTACGCAAACCTGTGAATGCCCGCATCGCTCGCTCCACAGTTATTTATCTCATGAGCCCCGGTGATGCCGCGATAGCCTCCATGGTGTCAGGCTCACCCCCACCCCCCATATGGCTATTACAATTTTCCTTGCGGAAATATTTTTTGCAGATTTCATTCATACGTTATCACTCCAGTTTGTCTGGTGAGTCAGACGCTCAGGCCTGAAGAAGAAAGAGATTTCAGGGGAATTTCGGACTGCCCGTTAACGTTCGAGTTCCGCCGACACAAGCTGAAATGCAGCGCTGCGTAACCCAGCGTGATGCGGTGGGAAAGCCCATTTATATTCCCTGTATGTTGCTTCACAAATAACCGGGCAGGGATTGAGCTGCTGGCCCCGCGCGAACGTGTGGGAGACAGTTTGTTGGGTTTTTCTGCCTTTGAAAAGCAGGCGTCAATAAAAAAAAATGGTGCCACCGTGTAATAGTGGGGGGGGCTTTTCTTTTTATCAGCAGGTTTTGTTTGGGCGTCAGCTTGTGACTGTGGTTTTCCTGTTTGGATCATCTGTCGTCACTTTTTTTTTTTTAAATGACTTCCTCTGTCTCTCTCTCTCCATCACCCTCTGTGTAACGAAGCTGTGACCGTGATCGGGGAGAGCCGCTAATTTGGCGATTCAGCATTTATTGAGTGTTTTATAGCTGGAGCAATACTGAACCCATGCAGATGTAAGAGAGGATTAGAAATGGGTGCAAGTTTTTGGAAACATTCTTAATATTTGGCTTAACTCTTTTGAATCGTCATTTGAAAGTATCCACGTGTATGGATCGGCGGCGACGTTATCGGGGCCGCGTGCAAGTATATATATATTTTTTTTTCTCGAGTCCAGCCTGCGCGCCTCGCTTGTGGCCAGAGGTTCTGACGAGAGACCAGACAGGTTAGGATTGGGGTCAGATCTGCACCTCTCCCTTGACGTCAGGCCTTCACAATGCCAGACTTGTCTTTGCCCCAGAAAAAAAAGAAAGAAAGAAAAAGGCCCGCATTATAAGGTTGCATGTCGAGTCGAGGCCGTGTCAAGGCCCCGGATCAGTGATATGGGAACGATTCGGCGCTCAGACGCAGCGCCGTTGCGCAAACGAGCAGCCCGATTTGTCTGTACGCGACAGAGAGATCACTTTAGAGGAGATTAATTAGACGCGTAATCTCGCAACCTCCTCCTTTCCGCCTGCCCAGAAAAAAAAACGGTGCGTTGGACCGATTGACAGACTGTAAAGGAGGCGGATGGGTGAAATTCTTGAGCCGTCCTCATCCTTCATTAAGAGACATTTGAACTGAAGTGCACGGCTTCTCTTATGACAGAAAACCCTGAGCGGCGGATGTGCAGCACATTGTCCTTCGTCAGGTCCTCTTTATTTGGTCTGGTCTGTCACGCACCAAACAATTACGCATTCAAATGCGCTCCGCCTATCTCTTTCCCACACGGCAAGGGAACATTAATCCCCTTGTAGTACCATTTTTGTGAGGAAACCGCCTTCGGAGCAACTCTGCCGACCTTGCGGACGGCCACCGCCGGGATGCGGGGATCCAAAAACGCTTCGCGCGGACGGACTCGGGAGACCCGGCGCTTTCAAATGACGTCTAATTCGTCAAACCTGCCTGATAGGGGGAAAAAAATGATGAAAAATAAAACAATTTCAACTGCGAAGGAAGCTGCTCACATTGGAAGTTTGAGTCATGAGTCATTTGCCCAAATGAGAATGACAGGCCAAATCAAAACTTAGAAGAAACCCAGAAAAATCTTAACCTCACCGCTGTTGTGAAAATTACAGCCGAACGCCCTGCCTCCGCTTTTGTTATTTTCCACAGCGTGGCGGTATAAAAAAAAAAAAACATATGCAGGGAAAATGATGTATTCTGATGTCAGCCTGATGGTACAAGTCCACGGGCGTGCGCTCTCCATCCGAATTGATTATAGAGTAGAATCCGGCCGGGGAAAAAAACTGAAACCAAAACACCTTTATCCCAAGAGGAAAAAAAAGGACGCTGGCTCAGTTCGGGGGAGGATTTTTCTGCTCCCGCGCTTCGTTGCTGTTGTAGCTCAGGGTTTTTCTGCAATTCAGGTTAATGTGGGTGTCTGTCTCTGTTTTGAAAGTAGCCGAGTTCGATGTGTTTTGTTTATCAAGTATTAAAATATATATTGTGAAAAGGAAAATACGATGGGTTGGCCGACAAAAAGGAAGCGGCAGACCGGCTTTTGAAAACATCGATTTACTTTCCAGCCGTTTAATGTGACAACTTGTGTTGTGTAGTAGAAAAGTAAACAGTGCAAGTTGTAACTGCTTATCAGTGCGCTGTCTGCAAATAGTTTTTTTCATATATCTCACTGCAAACACTGTACTTTTGTTCTCAGTATTAAATAGAAGGTCACGATTTCTTTTTTTTTTTTCTTTATGCATCACGTCGTCCTCACGTTTTGCATTTCTCTGTCTCCCATCCGTAGGGCGTACTCCCTAGTTGACTCCAGCCAGGTGTCCACCTTCCTCATCTCCATCCTTCTCATCGTCTACGGCAGCTTCAGGTGAGTGTCCACGAAACAAAAACCACCTCCTCGGCTGTCGAGAGGGACGGCGGGCGGCACGCGCGTCTCGATTTCCCCCCCCCGCACAAACAAAACCTGAGACGCGAGGCGTAATTTCTCAGATGACGGTTTACATGCCCAACTCGGTCGCAGGCTTCAGTAGTAGTGTGTTCGAACACAGGGAAAAGAGATCTTTTTTGTTCGGTTCGTTCCGGTAAGTGCGTGAATAAATCTTCTGGTTAACACACTTGTTGCAGCAGGCTCTCTTACAGTCCGTGTGAAGGGGAGGCGCATTACGGCCCTGCACATAATGGTGTTTGGATTGATTTCGCTCACAGGTGCATTAGGGCATTCACCGAAACGCATTCGTTTTAGAGGACCAAGCGTTATCAGGTAAGCTTGGAGAGCAGGTGACGACGGTGCAGAATCAATCAGGCGGCCGTGCCTCCATATACATGGCACCTCCGTCATCGGGCGGAGTAATCCTCTGTGCCGTGCAGATATAAAGAGGCAGAGACAGAGCGGCACGTATCGGGCAAAAATTGGCTGGGGTGGCGTTGGTAGTGTATAATAGGAGAGTCACGACCGATCCGATCAAGTTTCACCGAGCTCTTTCTGGTCTGCGCCTGTTGCTGTGCATCTCTCTGTTTTTGAGGTGCATATTAAAAAAAACATGGAGTAGAAATGTGTAGCCAGTGTGTCAAGATTTTATGCTGGGCTGAAAAACTAAATTTAATGGCGACGGAGTTGTAGAATTCGCCTGACGAGTCTGACGGGGCCAAAAATTGCTGAAAACATCAGGTAGGCGGTAAGGGGACGCTGCATTCCGTGAATAAATACATAAAACATGACGATCCATCAAGTGTTCGACAAGGTTTTACATCACTTAAGGTTCGACCGGCGCTATTTTTATTCCATCTCACTGCGCCGTCCTCTCCTCCCAGAGTGAAAAATCAGCCCCGCCAGCGATTAAATGTTCGTTCATTTTCTGGAAATTAGGTTCGGAATTTGCACTTCGCGATCGTCCCGACGGTTTGGAGATTCCGAGTTCGAGCGCTTCCACTCAGAGGCCTCTCTCGCAGCAGACATTTTGACTTGTCGTGCAGGAGGAGGCGCAGACGTCGCCCGTAATGTCAACAAAGACTCTGTTCTGTTCAAGCATTCTGACAGTGTAGACAGAAGAAATTAAACCGGGAGCCTTAAACTGAACTGATATTGTTATTTACACATCTGCGTCACCCACCGAAATCCGGCGCCTCCTATTGGAAAGTACACGGGGAATGATGTCATGATTGTTGACCTTACTCATGGGAATGATGTTTTTATAATCACGTTTGATTTTTAACAACATTTTTTTTATGTATTCAGGACCGTGTCAGACAAGAGCAGGGGAAAAAATGCTTCCAAGGGGTCCATCCATTTTTCCACACGTCGCTTTGTTATCGCATGTCACTGTTTACCGTTTTCACTCAAATTTAACTCCGTACTGAGGAATCAGCACAAAAGAAAGGAAGGTGCTTCTTTAAAAAAATCAAACTTCCTCAAAGAAAGATGTAGTTAGACTGAGATATTTATATGCAGCAAGAGCCATCAGGAGTCATCGTCTCCAATTCATCCGCTTTTTTTTTTTTTTAGGGCTGTTGTACCTCGTAATAATACTCCTGCTCCCTGCCCCCCCCCTTACTGCAGGTCATTAAACATGGATTGTGAGAACCAGGAGAAGGATAAAGATGGCAACCCCTCGACAACGGGGTCTTTCAACAACAGCAACACAAACAACAGTAAGTGTTGCACGCGCAGCGAGGCCTGCAGCGCACAGGCGAACTTTGCAAGGATACACTCCTAATTGCTTCGCTATTCTCTTCTGCTTGTGACCACATTTGTTGAGCTCACAGTTGAGTCTGTCATTTTGTTTTCTTTGCTGAAATTCTTAACACTTGGATGTTTGCGTTGTTTCGCAGGTATTCAGACTATAGACTCCACACAGGCCCTGTTCCTCCCCATAGGAGCCTCCGTGTCTCTGCTAGTCATGTTCTTCTTCTTTGACTCGGTACAGGTGGTCTTCACCATCTGCACTGCAGGTAACTGCCGCTCCCGGACATAGCGCCAGAACGCGACAGCAGCAGAAACAAACTGTTCATTTAGCTGCACTCTGGGGAAAGGCCTCTTTCCTCTGCTGATTATTTGGCCATTAGCTGCCCCATTACGCCGACTAAAATGACCGGAACAAGCGGCCTAGGTGTGTACGGCCTTAAGTCTCACTGCTGTGTTCTGTTCTCCTCCTCAGTTCTTGCAACAATTGCATTTGCATTCCTCTTGTTGCCAATGTGCCAGTATCTGACCAGACCCTGCTCCCCACAGAACAAGTAAGGAACATCAGGAGGGTTTTTTTCCTCTCTTCATTGTTGCACAGACTCCTCAGTGCTGTATTCTATGTCTTTTTTTATTCTTACAAAGCCCTTTGAGTCAGCCTGTCAGCAAATCGGTGTCTATTCAGTTGTGCAAATAATGGTAAAAAAAATCTTCAAAATGCAGATATACCACATCTTTAGAAAATACAACTGAAACTGTATGCGAGGCTTTACGGGTGACTTGGGTGATGTAGCCTTTTTAGTCGTCTTTTTTCACAGTGCATCCAGACAATTTTAAATAACCTCATCAGCTCCTTTTAGTCGCCAGTAAAGCACAAGGAATGACCAACACAGCACAATGCGCCTACTCAATAACCAATATGAACGCCTCTCTGATCGAGTTTCGCTAAAACTTTGCCAGTTTTACAGACCCACGAACGACACAAACTCTAACCCCACTATTACACACCTCAGGCACCTGGTCATTTCAGCTGTATAAATATCTAAAATCCGGACAATATCAAAAATGATTTCGTCGACACGCGCATCTCCACCGGCCAAATCACAAATTTGATCACGATACATCAACACTCTCTCACCCTAGATGTTCTTTGCGTGTCATCAAGTATGCAAATGCCACTCGGTGGTGGAAAAAAATATCTTCCTGTAGATATTTGCGAATATCCTGATCTCTTATAAGGTGTTGTGTGTGTGTTTGTTTTTTGAGCATGTTTCCTCTTCATTGCAGGATTTCGTTCGGCTGCTGTGGGCGTTTCACTCTGGCCGAGCTCCTGTCCTTCTCCCTATCCGTCATGTTGGTGCTCATCTGGGTGCTGACCGGACACTGGCTTCTCATGGACGGTGCGTGGCCCTGTCACGACTCTCGGAGAAATTGTTCAAAGAAAATTGCGGATACCGCCGATCCTCGTGTTACCGCGAGCCGCAGGGCGTTGTGTGCTTCACATTGACGACACTTGCGGAGTTGCACAGTAGTGAACTTCAGCGAGAATTGTTAAACGGTTCGGCACACAATGGTCTCCCCTAATTATCCAAGTATCCAGCAATTAGAAGAAGACAAATATGCATGAGTACTTTAAGCGTAACTTCTAACTATGACACTAGTAGGAAAATTTATTAAAGCATCCTTTCAGTAAAGGCAAGGATCTGGACTTGATTCAGTTTTCATCATCTCCTGAAGAAAAAGAAGAAGGAACTTAACATGACTCCTTCGGCAACACTGTTTTCAGGCTCTTGCTGCCGCGTGCTGCATGCTAACACAGGAGCACAAATTTACTCATGCACGTCAGGTGCCGTACAAAAGATAAAAGGCGTTTAAGTTGGTGTCCGAGCGCAGCACAGACACAGCAGAGAAAAGCGTGTGGGCGAGTGCAGTTATGTTATTTGACCCAGTTGACTGCGAGGATTCGAAAAACATATTCCTGGGCAGTCCTGTTTAGTAATGTGAGCGATGCAGCCCCGAGACAAATGGCAACGAAAAACAGACACGCACTGATGAAATTGGTAGCAGCTTTACTGAATTGAGTTCATTTTGAAATGTAAATTGTATCAGAATTTGAGTCCCCGCACTGAAGCTAGTAAAACAACTTTTCGTGTTCTATTCTGTCATAAACAGCCCACACGTAGCACGATCAGCTGGTGCAAAACAACAACAACAACAAAAAGACCAAAGAATAGAAGAAAGCAAAAATATAAAATAAAGCACACTATATAGATTGCAGAGTCCACGTCTGGGTTTGTGTTGCTGTTGCACCTGGTTTGAATAAATGCCTGCAACATGCAGCCACTATGATAAACATACACTGTAGTTTTATTGACACAAATATTGCATGTCAGCACCAGCTCATAGCTTATCAGCTCATACCACATGCAGCTGTGAGTAGGACATGAGAATTTTCATTGGAATAATTTTTTTTTAGATAATACATGTTTCTTAAACAAACTTTGTAAAATCTTATTTCTGCTAAAATGCGGCGTTGTACATTTAACTGTCATGTGTTTTTGTTTCCCTCCCTGCAGCTTTAGCCATGGGCTTGTGTGTCGCCATGATAGCCTTTGTGCGGCTCCCCAGCCTGAAGGTGTCTTGCCTGCTGCTGTCAGGGCTGCTGATTTATGACGTGTTCTGGGTAAATAAAAAAAAAATACTTCCATCCCATCCTCCACCTGCATCACAGTCAACATACATATGTTTAGATTTCACAAAACGGTGACGATTCATCTTGTTCTTAACATCCCCCAAGCGGCAAGAAATTGGGTAGCGAGCATTGATAGCAGCCGCCGTGGCTGAACAAGTACAGGGGAGCTACATGCAGAAACACAAACTTCACAATATAAAACTCAAATTAACCAGAATAATCATTTATGAGTACGGTGTGCAAGGACCGAAGCTGTGTCTTTGAGCCAAAACTAAGATGAGCATCATTGTCTCTTTTGGAGAAATGGCAAGCAGCTCAGGTGTGATTATCTCCATCTGGCACCGGTTGATTTAGATGCGGAGAAGTAGAATCTCATGAATGAACGTTAGGCCACGTACAAGTCCTAAGTGAGGGAGGAATTTGGGGTTTCAATGCCATTGTTAAAAAAAAAACCAACCAAAGTGCAGGGTGTATTTTCCACAATTAAATTAAATCACTGAGCCTAATAATCACTTTAGATTACGGAGCAGCCTGAGCATAGTAAAGCTCGGGGGGGTGGGTACATGACAGCTTCAGATACATTTTCTGTTTCATTCAGATAATACATAATATGCTTGTTTGAGCGGCCGCGCCTTTACGTCTAAGGAAGGAATGAAGATGAATGTCACCGTCAGCAAGACATCTGTGAGAAATCCATCGCTACAGAGAACAGATTTTCCCCTCTTACAAAGAAATGTCACACATAACAGTACAGAGGGAAAAAAAACACACACTCAAACGCTTCTGGTAATGTTCTGCCACCGAGTAAATTTTCTTCAGGTGCTGTCATCGTTCCTGTGTCAGGGCTCCTAGCAACCTGCCAGTACACTGCTGCCTTCAATGTTATGTCCTCACTGACACTGACCATTCGCAATAGCGCTATAATAGGCGAGCATTAAACTGACTGGTTGAAGGAATCGCTGCTCTTTGTTATTTCCTGGTAGCGGAGGCTTTGAGGGGAAAAAAAAGGCAGCTGCATGAATTGAAATCAGGCGAACCGGTGACAGCGGCAAGATGCAGCTACAGAACATTTCGCAATTTATGATCCAGAGCTGAAACTATCAACAGGAAGTTGAATCGGTTGCAGCTTCTCAAAGAGTAAAATGTCCCTGCGTGTCTTCATACAATTCGAAACATTTAAGGTTCAGGTCAGACGTAATAATGATCTGATGAGCACTGGCTGACCTGATCTTTGCGCTCCCCCTCAGGTGTTCTTCTCAGCCTACATCTTCAATAGTAACGTGATGGTCAAAGTAGCCACCCAGCCTGCTGAAAATCCCATAGACGTCCTGTCCAGGAAGCTCCACCTGGGGCCGGGGATGGGCCGAGATGTGCCCCGTCTCTCCCTACCTGGCAAACTGGTTTTTCCCAGGTAAGGGACAAGTCATGGGTCCTTTCTTTTTTCTTTTACACATTATTTCAGGTCCCTCCACCCAGGTGATGTTTATCAGCTTCTGCTGCGTGTGTTTGCACCTTCACACTCTGCTCATCGCTCTCTCTTTTGTGGTTTTTGACACTTATTTTATTGCCACACTATTTGGCGAGGCTCTGGAAATGACTGTGTCATACCATTTAGCGGTCCAGCACTTAGGTCCACAACCACATATCTTTACCGCTCTTGGCCTGTTGTTAAATTTGTTACAGCTATTTGTAGCCAGCGTAGGATGTATGCTGAAGGTTGCAGTGACACGCTCTGACTCTCCATTTAGAGAGTTGCAGTAGTCCAACACTTGAGGTCCTCACATGAGACTTCTGTAGGCGCAGACTTCAATTTTTAATGCATGGTAGCGTGCTGAGCGCTACATGCTAAATGTCATCCAGTAGCTCTCAGTAGAGTGATAAGAAACTAATTGTGTTGGGGCTCTTGGTTGGACATAGCATGATATCTGAAGATGACATCTTGGGGTTCAAGAAGTTCCAGTCTTGTTTGGAATCAAACAAGTAGATGAGGAAATGTGTTAGCTGCAGCCCTTAGCTAGGCTAGCATGCTAACACTGATAGCTTAGCCTTCCAACTGAAGATGACGCTCTACGGCTTTATGTATGGGACAGTGTAGAGCTGTCCCGAAATGGTCCCAGTTCAGCGGATAATCCACTCCCGCTACAAAGCGGTGTCTGCTTTGGTGACACCGTGAGGCCAAACATTTTTTGCTTGACTGAGAAGATAAGAATCCCACAATGGTCAGTCAGGTTTTCCTTCATGCAGAAATGTAGTTGACTACAGACGTCTGTCTGTCTGCGATCTCACACCTGTTTGAATTTACACTAATAACACACATGGGACTTGGGGGTACTTGAATTGCACAGCCAGCGTGATCCCAGTGTTTATGCATTGTCTTTTTTTTCCCACCCATACAGTTCAACAGGAAGTCACTTCTCCATGCTGGGTATAGGAGACATTGTGATGCCGGGGCTGCTGTTATGTTTTGTCCTGCGGTATGACAACTATAAGAAGCAAGCGACTGGGGAAGTCCCGGGGCCTGGTAACATGTCTGGACGCATGCAGCGCGTCTCCTATTTCCACTGCACTCTCATCGGTTACTTTGTGGGTAAGCAAGCAGTCGATGCACGGACGGATGCAAAAGGTCAAGGGTTTTATTGTTTCAGTCTTTGCTCCGTTTGTCGGAGATAGTTCCAGTTTGTTTGGGTGCTATTATTTTTGTGTTCTCCAAAAGTGCCCCAAAAACGTTTGCATGCATAATCTTTCAGAAAGTTAACTTTGGATCTTGAGTTTCCCAGCTTTGCATTTTCAGAGTTTTTGAGCATACGTTTTTTTTTTTTCTCATACGGATTGTGCGATAACTGTGTGACTCTGCCTTCAGGTCTGCTGACTGCCACCGTGGCCTCCAGGATCCATCGTGCCGCTCAGCCCGCTCTGCTTTACCTGGTGCCCTTCACCCTGCTGCCTCTGCTCACTATGGCCTACCTGAAGGTTTGCTGAAGGGAAAGGGGCCGCTTACTGTCATTCTTTCACAACAGATAAAAGTTCAGCTGTGGCAGTTCTGCAGACTTTTGCACTTCTTTTTTCGAATTCTGTAATTTTGTAAAAAAAAATGGGGATGCAAAGGGCAGCTTTTTATTTCTTTGCTAGAGAAGAACACAGCTTTACTTGCAGTTTCTTTTTCTTTATTTGCATTAAGTTTTAAGTGATGTCATTCACTGAGGCGTCCACCTGAAGTGCATTTCTATCTGATCTTGGGACAGTGTTTCATGTAATAAACTGTCAGAAAGGTTAACAAACCAATATTCTGTTAACTCCAGCTGCTCAAATTAATCTGAAAAGTGATGAATCAGCATTTAGCTTACTTTTAGATCAGGCACTTGGACGCCAGACATCAATGATCCCTTTTCTGACAAATAAGGAATGTTAGTTATTTACTTAAGTAATAAGTGGAAGAAATGTTTTCATGCTAGACCTATAAAACATTTGATTCAAGACTCGTGACCTGTGTCTGACCCGGTGTTTGTGGTCGACAGGGGGATTTGCGGCGCATGTGGTCCGAGCCCTTTCACGCCAAGACCAGCAGCTCGCGCTTCCTGGAGGTATGATGCATCCCCGGGACGAACGACCAGCGTGGGGAGGACTGCGGATCCTTTCCCTTAGTTAGAGGGAAGGAGAGAGGGTGCACTCACAGTGAGGCCATGTTGTCACCACTCGTTCATGCTTTCCGCCAACGATCTTCTGTGAGAACCCTCAGAAGGACACCAGTGTGTGGATCACAACGCCCCAACACGACTCATCTTTGGTCCCCACATCCTCCCCTTTTCATCTCCGCTTCCCCCGTTCTGTTTATTTCCTCTTCATTACAGCACATCCTGCCCGTGCTGTTTTTGTTCTGTCCATCCTCCCCCCACCGCCCTCTCTTTTTTTCCTTCTTCCCTCTTCTGCAGTTGGTCTCATTTGCCACTTCCCTGCCGCGGCCCGCTCCATTCGACAGACCTCTTCTCTCGCTGTGTTTTCCGTCTTTCCCTGCATCTTTGTTTTCCTCTGCGTCCGTTTGCCACCAACTCTGATGAACTCGAGGGCCAGAACACCCCCACCCCACCCCCTCCTCCCTTTTTTTTTTTTGTGGACTTACGGTTATGAGACACTTTTTGGGGTTTATATATTTTTTTTAGCATTGTCATGCTCATTATTATTATTAATATTATTATTGTCATGGAATGATTTAAACAAACCTTGAAGAGGCAGAGTGTTGCAGTGGCACAGGTCAGTGCTCGGGAGCAGCGACACAGTGAAGGAGAAGAGTCTTCCCCTCCATTCGCCCCCCCCCCAAACCCCCTTCTTCATCTGTCCTCTCGGGTCATCCCTAAACGAGGGCTTCTCCCCAGCGCCCCCGCCCTCGCTCGACACTCCCTGCGAGCCCCACCCTCCTCCTCTCTGTTCATCTGCTGTCCATATTCCCCACCCTCACAGATATCTATGTATTTTATTTAGAAAAGTTTTATTCTTGGCATATACAGAAATGATGCATTATAAATTGTTAAGCTGCCCCCCCAACTCCCCCCCTCCCCGTGTTTGAGGGGGCCGCTTCTATTTGTATATATGTGTACACATGTATTTGCGGTATCTTGGATTTGTATTTGTGTTCGGGAGCATGTCGTGTAGGGTTGGGAAACTGACGCCAGCCAGCAGCACAGTCCTGGTCAAACTCTGGCTCCCAGTTGTGTCGAGTCGACGACTAACGAGCATCCGTCATCCGGAAGTTGTTTTCCAAAGTTTTGTTGGCTTGTGTGAAAGAAACAGAGCTGATGGATTTTTGGAAGGGAAAAAAAACCCCACACACACACAAAAAAACACAGCTTCATCAGTGGCTGGTTGATGAAAAAGTTAGTTTCCTGCTCTAGTGTTAAAGTTTGTATGCCCGTGTGTGTGCGTGCGTGTGCGCGTGTGTATGGGAGAGCGAAACAGATGAGTGAACGTTCGTTTTACTCGGTTTTAATTTCAAATCATGAACTTGTTCAAAAACGGTGACAATAGTCAGGTTTCCAGTGAGCTGGGCGTGTTGGATCAAACTCTCACAAACACATGACATGTCTAATGGAAACAGTTTTTGTTTCATCTTGTACAAAAATTACTGAAAAACTTATTCTCAACAGGGGTCAATTTTTTTTATCAGTCTTTCTGCAGACAGGTGAAAATGTAAACAGTGTTTTTTTTTTTTTTTTTTCAAATAAATGAATGTTGAATTAATTTTAACGTATGCTATATTACTTTTCATCCTGAAACCTCATCGTGTTTCATGCTGGGTTTTGTACTGAATTTCTGTTGTGCACAGCCTAAATTTACACATCTATGGTCATGGAAACACTAAAAGCATCTTACGTCTGCTTTCACAAGCCTGTAAATGTCTGAGCATGATTATATCAGATCAGTTTTTATACATTTTGACAAAAGACAAGCACACCTCATCTGAACTTTGTAAATGTCAGTGTTTCACCTCAGTCGATGAAGACCTGACTATTGTGAAAGTGTGGACTCCGAGCCTGGAGATGAGGGTCAGTGGGATATGAAAGACGCACTGTAGTCAGATTTACATGTAGTTACAGATAAAGGTTCTCTGGGACGGTTATCTTGTGTGTGTGTTTGTGTGTGTGTCTCGGTATGTGCGCGTGCGTGTCTGTCTGGACCTAGAGAGGACAGAAAATCAGTTGTGCCCTTCAGAAATCCAAAATGAAAATTAGAAATTAAAGCTAACCCATAGGATGTTTTTTACTTTCACTGTTTTGTACGCTACAGTCTTACTTTTTTTTTTTGTCCTTCCACTGTTTTGTGGTGCTTGTCAGTTAATATCTAATGTATACTGGAAAAAGTGCGAACAACCGCACGGCAGAGATATACGGATGATGCAGTTTGCTGGCTCTTTGGGTTTTGTTTTTTTTTTTGTTGTTTTTTTGATTTTTAACTTTTTTATGCTATCTGGCCATGCATGTGAAGTGTACAGTGTATCATTTCTCAGACTTCATTAACAGGGCTACTGCAGTTTTGAGTCTCTGCAGGCCGACAACGAGTCACTGGACCTATGAGCTTGTGTCGTCGGGTTGGACGAAGGCGGGCAGGTCAGACAGACTGCAATTGATCAGCTCTGACCTCCTCTTACTGATTCACAAAGGCTGAATATTATGACCTGACTGCTCTCAGGTTGGGACGTCCAGCCTGCTGCTCGGTGCAGCCGTCTACTCAGACTTTACAGAACTACGTACCCCCATCACCTCTTCATGGACTTGGAAAGAAAATATATAGATTTATATATATATGTATATATATAAATATATATGTATGTGTGTGTGTGCGTATTTAACTCTACATGCACACATATACACATACATATGTGTGTGTGTGTGTATATACATATATAAATAACATGACGATCATGGTGGTAACAAAAATTTCCTTTTTTATAGAAAACATTTTTCTTTTTACCCCCTTGTTTGTATTTTTTTTTTCTTTAGCGCTTTAGGTTTTTTTCTTTTTTTTTTAACTTTCCACCTCTTCTCCCCTCCAGCAGAGTAGTCCGCTGGTGCATTGAAATTGCGGCTGAATGGATTCTGTATAGAAAAATGGTGAATAAAATAAATTAAGAACTGTGTAGTGAAACATGAATCCTGAAGTGCTTGGTCTAAAACTCTTTGTCTCCTTTTAACCCTCTCTCTCTCTGCCCCCCCCCTTTCCTTCCCTGTTCAGGATTCTGCTGTAAATAAACATGACTCTAACTGTAACCCCGCTGTTTGTTTCATTGTCAGCTTTACCTGGTTAGTCAAGCCTCGTTCGCATCTCTTCAGGGCTCCATTTAGCAACAACAAAAAAACAAACCAAACTCCTGAGGTCTGTGTACCTGCAGAAACAGCATCTCACATCGCAGAAACTTTTTTTTTTTCACTTGTTCCAAAAAGAAATGTTCTGCTTCTCTTGCATTCAATTTCAGTTGGATGCTCTGCCTGGGAAAAAAAAGGAAAGAAAAAGTGATGTGTTTGTTTACCCAAAAGAAATTCCAGAAAAGACTGCACTCCGTTGGTCGAAAAAGAGAATGAATCACCTCATGTCTTGAGGATTTCATGAGAAAGCCATGAGGTGATTCTCTTTGTGTTTTTACCACAACAATACCCCTTTTCCCCCCTTTGTATTTACTTTGGTGAACCACACATTGTTGCTTTGCTGTCTATAGCTGAGCACCTGGCAAAATTATTTTGTAATCTATTTATGGATGGAGCGTTCTTTCTTTTCCTTTTTTTTTTATTTATATTTGAGGGGACGAATCTACAGTCAATGCATTTGAAATAGGTGGCCTTCTTTTCTCATGCAGCTTCTCTTGGGTCTGCAATTTAGGGGTTTGTGGAAGCAAATGTCATCAGCACCTTCCTTCCTGCCTTAATGTGGGTTTGAAAACACCTCTCATGTGTTTTCAGGCTCATCCAGCAGGTGGCGACACAGTACAAATATCTGAAAACATTCGCTGACGCAGAGAAGTCAGGGTTTCGCTGAAAGGCCTGGTGTAGGGCTCTCCACTCCAGCTCATTCTCAGTTTGTTTTCGCTTTATTCGCCAACCCCGACAACCAACGTTTACAAAATGATCTCCCAGTATAACTGTAGTTAAGGAGCATTACAGAATCTTAACAGTTACCAAAATGCAAAAAACCCACAGTGGTTCATGTTTCCACAGTGATGCTTCTGTGAGAAGCAAAACGGCTGAGGAAATAAATTACTCCTCGATCAGGAAGTTAACTGAAATGAAAGGCCTGTTCTCATCAAAGGAAGGTAATTGATTCCTGCAGTGGCACTGGGAAGAGATCTTGTGAGCCTTCATCACGGGAAAATGGCTCCCTCAATGACAACCCAAAGACGCTGAGTCAAGAATTTATAGAAAGGCTGCCGCAGAATGGGAATAACATTTAGAAAAGGCGAATTCTCCTCTCTGAGTTTGTACTGTATGCTATGCAGCGGATGTAAGACCTTCTTTGTCGTTGTCCGCCTGATTCACTTTAGCTGCTCAGTGATTACAGATGTGTGAAGAATTGGTGTATTAAAATGACAAATGCCGTTGTGTACGAGCAGAGTTGGGGATGAAGGAAAGCATAAAGAATGACACTTTTCTGGAAAATGTGATTATGCTCGCTGAGCAAATCCATTTATCCTCCCGTGAACAGTCAGTTTAATGAAATGAAAAGATGCCATGACTGGTGATGTTAGTTTTGATGACTGTGAAGTTTAGCCGAGACACAATCTGTGGTTTCATGCTCAAAGGGAATTGTGACTCTAAATGTTAATATTTAGCACAGAGCGACGCCCCAAAAGACATTTAGCCTCACAGACAGATGGAGAGCCTGACCCACTGACTGGATGGATGGATGGATAAAGTGGACGGGTGGGGGGAGGTTGGAAAAGGTCGGTGAGGTCAAGGCAGGCAGGGTCCACCCCTCTTCACCTATTGGCCAGACCGCCCAACAAGCCCTGTGCAGCTTTGAAGCCCTGAAGTGGACAGAATTCCACCACGGCCATGGGGATTGTAGCATGTCATTTGTAAGAGATTTTGGCGAGATGGTCCTAAAAATGGAGAGGTTGGCCCACGCCTGGAATGTAGGGTTTTGTATTTAGAGGCGCTCGTAGGGTCCTCTCCTATTGATTGTGAAATTACAGACGGGCAGGTGACAGGGCAGCCTGAAATTATAGCATATCCAGTGCAGGAATCGCCTGCAGTTTTGATTTGGGAGGTACTAAAACCTCCATACTGTCAGGGTTTCGTAGAAGTCGTGTGAGTTGTAAATTGATGGCAGGGAATATTTATTTGATGTGGAATCATAGAAACTGCGTGAAACGTGCAGAAAAATGTGCATCCATCCATTTGTGCGGTTATTTTTTGTTTGTTTTTTTAAACCTACGAAGGGTGGGTCAGGCATTACAAAGTTGTGCTGCGTTTCCAAATGCTCATCACACTCACAGAATAGAATTTGAAGTAGAAGAAATCCAGAAATTTCCAAAGGTGCCAAATATGTTTTGCTGGGGTTTTGTAGAAGTATGTAAAAAAATATGAAAAAAGGGATCAAGAATAGGACCATTTTATGCAGTGGTACAGCCGTAAATGACACGCTGGTGTACCAATTTATTAGCATAAACCTCATATAGCTTCAATTAAAGGCTACAAAAAAGCAACACAGAATGTATATGATGTAGTCGGACAGTGTAAAAAAAAAAGGATTTGTCCAATTCGAAAAGGGAAAAAGAGGAAAAGTGTTTAAGGGAATGACTGCGCGCCGAGGATCATGCACAACACATTAAACACATACAGTGATTTTTAGCGCTTCCTACAGCAGCAGACATTTATTCCCAGTCTGATTCCCAGTCTGACTGGGGAATATATAACCAGGCAAAGCTCATAATAAATTTCAGAGTCAGTAGCACATGAAGTCAGCCAGCGCAGGTAATTTAAAAAGTGCTGGTATTTATTGGCGGTGCCCCCTGCTCATGTTAATGGCAGAGAGGTTCCTTCCCCTTCTTCTTCTTCTCCTCCTCTCTTCCAACCAGGCATTCCTGGCTTGTTTAAATAAGGCCTGCCTGCCTGGGCGCCGGTGGATTCCCCTCTGGCCCTTTGCCCTTTGACCCAAAGTGCATTCCGTATGTAAAGTGAGGAATTCCTCTGAAGTTCAGTTAATGGGGTTGAGTTTTTTTTTCTTTTTCATCCTTTGGACTCTGCTCCTGCACTCGCCCAGTGGAAGGGTGAAAAACAAGCTCGATGTACACTTAGTGGGCGGCTGTGAGTTATAAATGAGGTTTGTCGTTTATGGTTGGCAGCTAATTATTGGTATCTACCACCAGCAGATCACAGTTCGGTTCTTCAGTAAACTTCTGCAACAATCCTGCGGGATCATGACTAATTGATTTAATGGAGGGTGATGTAGAGTGAAAGTGTGACGGTTTGAGGAAGTGGCGTTTGTTTAGTTCTTGCGTTGGTTGCTGCCTCTACAAGCCACTTGGCGGAGGGATTTATTGTGGCTATAATCTTAATAAAATTATTACCGCTACATATGAAACCAAAGGGGTTTCTGGGGAGGGGAGGGGGAAGGGGATGGGGGGAAGCTTTTCCCCTATCTAAACCACGTCTAAGAATAAAAGCCGGTGCATGCCGTACAGACTGTAAAGCCCTTTGAGGCAAAGTTTGTGATTCGTGATATTGAGCTATGCAAATAAAACTGACTTGACTTGACATCTGAACAGGGCGCACATAAACAAGTGTGAACAATGTGCAGAAGTTCCTATGTGGCAGTTTAAAGATTAAACTATTGCAAAGGCCCATAATTAAAAGAAGACAGGGTCCAATTTCACAAACTTCCACAACAGAACGTGTGTGAGACTGCACTGTTGTATGTTTCAAACAATAACAAATGACGAAACGACCAGGGTGTCAACAAGTGTTGAGGAGGTCACCCAAACACTGAGTTTTTAATGAAGGTGACAAAACACAGAAAGTGTTGCTGTTACACCTAATACAGGAATATTTCCCCTTTGTTATGTTGTATGCGCTGTGCCTTGACAAACAGTTCACCAATCATAGATATGGAGCGTAGCCACCATTAACTATGTTTTACAGCTGAGGTCTCTGAGCAACACGCTGTTTACTGTAGCGCACTTCTGAAACATGTCAGTTCAGAAATCGTGTTTCTCAGCAATTCTAATGAAACAAAGTACATTTACTCAGGTGCTGCGCTTTAGTTACAATTTTGAGATACTTGTACTTTACTTGAGAATATCTGTTTCATGCTACATTCTACTTCACGTATTTATTTGAGAGCAGGTTTTACCTGTTACCTTGCAGGTCCAGATTTCATAAACAAACTAGGTGATGAACACTTAAGATGTGATTCATTTTTTATTGATTAATGAATATATGATAACATATATTTAATCATTTTTAAACTCTGAATTAGGCCACTTTGCATGCCTTTACTTTTGATACTTTAAGTATATTTTTCTGATAAAACTGTGTACTGAGTCCTCAGTACTTCCTCCGTCTCCGAGGAGAGGTCATGAATATCAAGGTATCAAAATAGAATAAGAATATCCTATATATCCTTTATCCATATATATATACATATCCTAAGAATGTTTTGGAGCTGTTAAAGAAGACCTGGGGTCTCCAAGCACAATGTTAGGGTTTGAGACAAATAAGGGAAGAAGAAATGTGTTGTTTTACACATCCTGCTCTGTGAGACTTCCGGGCCTTTAAATAGCAAACCATTGAAATGTTTTCTCATTCGATTTTTTCCAGGTGAAATCATGGATAATGGAGACCCCCCCCTCCTTTCCTTCCCTGAGCTCCCGAGTTGAAGAAGTGTATCTGAAGATGGATCACGGGTCGAGGTTCCTCTGCTCTTGTGCTTGAGGGACCCTGTGTACTGTTGGAGACGTTGTAAAAGGCTGTGCCACCCACACAGCTGGAATGTCATGCATGCAGTCCATAGAGTCTGTTTCAAGAGGGAGGCAGCGGGGGGAGGAGGCGAGGAGGGGAGGGGAGGGGAACCCTCTTTGGAAGAGGCAGGGTGCACAGGGGCTCGTGCTCGAGGTGGGGTCTACTACCTCTAGGGCTACTACTACTTCATGAAAAAGATGAAGCAGAACCACCCCACCCCACCCCCCACCTCCCAAAAAAAAAAAAAACCTTCTCCATTAACCTTTTTTTTTCTTTCTTTCTTTCTTTTTGGTGGGAAATTATCAATGACGATCCATCATGGTTGTTTGGTCTTCAACCGACGAGAAGAGAGGGGAAATGTAGGGAGAGAGAGAGAGACGTGAGATAGAGGAATGGGGGTTGGGAGAGGTTAAAGGGCAGAGGAAGAAAGGAGGTACATTTTCGGAGGATGGGAGGTTGGAAAAAAGAGGGAACAATAACTCCCATGTTTAAAAGGCTTTTCTCAGCCCCCATGATACCTCACACAGGCAGCAGTTTGAAGTCAGGCCGTTCAGCAGGGAGTGGTAGTTTGAGGCACTTTCCCCTTAGGCTCATTTTAAGAAGAAACATTTTCCAACACATGAAGCTGATGGTTTTTTTCTTGTCTTTGTTTTTTTTCTCTTTTCTTTTCTCAGTTTATCTGCATTCAGCTGGGTATACACCAAAATGCTACATTCCTTCCACATTTTTCTGTAGATTAAACATAACAAATTACTGTGAATTACAGTCATTGTTATTTAAAATAAATAAATAAAATATGTAACCAAACAGGGACACCTTTGTAAAAATGAAAGAAAATGAATTTGTAAAAATCTCTTTACATATGATTACTTTTTTTAAACAAAGAAAAAAAAAAGAAATACATCCATTCAAACGTGATGACTTGGCAGGATCACATTAGTTCTGTGTTACAGAAATATACATAAAATACATTTAGTAAGCACTCATTTCACATTTCACAATCACATATCTAAGGACTGCTTACATGAATTACTATTCACATTTTAGGCCTGTTTCAGGGAAGTTGTATTTTGAGCAACAGTGAAATATATTTACCACCATTACATTGAAATTATGCTACTAATTAATTGTAATTTTTTATAATGTTTCAGATGTGGAGTGTGTTTTAATTTGGGAAACGTCATAAAAATAAGTCAAATGTTGTGTTAAGATCTGAAAACACATTGGAAACAAACGTATGAAATTGTTTAAGTGTCTTTCCACAGTCATTTTACAGGATTTCTACAAGGGCAGGCACATTTCAGAATTAATCTTTTATCATTTCCAGTCTTTTGTTGTTAGTTAATACCTTGTTATTCAATAGCAGGGAGGGTGTCCTCATTTAAAGAATTAAAAAACACTTACATTTAAATTAAACACAACTGAACATCAAGATTTGACATATCCTCAAATGCACATAAACCACCTGACAATGACAGTAACGAAAACTGACTTGGGGATATCTGTAAATCTGATAAGGGAAAATGTGCAAATGAATAAATGACTCCATTTATTGGATCATGTTTGATTTTTAAAAAAATTGGAAATCTATAAAGTCACTGGATATTTTAATTACATAAAATCTTAAAGTATCTTTCAGTATAAACTGAAGTTTTGATCATTTTACTTTGCCAACATAGATAAATGAAACATCTGTGAATGGAATTTCAGTGGGTTTCTTCAGTTTTAAAGACACAAATACATATGATGAAACAATTATTTCATCAAATCAATTATTTACATCCAACATCTTGCCTGCTCTGACCTCTCTGTACTTTAAAAAAACGTGTGATTGTATAGGGAAAAGCAGCTCAACTAATCTCAGTTCCTTTTTAAAATACTTCTTAATCATTTTGAAGGTTCATGAGGAAATTCTAAATGATGATCTGATAGATTGTGGTCATCTTTTTAGCCTGTATGAAGTCAGACTGCCATCTTTAAACCAATATCAACATTGAATCATTTCATTTATTTAAAATGCTCCTGGAAATTGTTGCATGTCAGAAATGAATCTCGTCACATGTGCAGAATGCAGCTTTTTGATTTATACAAAGAATAGAGAATGCTGATCATCAGTGCCTTTACCTGTTCATGATTTGTATTTCAGATTCATTAGCTAGCTTAATCTCTCAGGCATTTGGGCATGATTTTCCTTTGTCTGTCTTTTAATTAGTTTGTGAAACAGGAAAGGATCATGTGCACACACACGTTTCAGCAGCAGTTATGAAAGCAGAAAATATAATCAGATGAATGACAAAAATGTCCCATGTTCACTTCCAGGTGGTGGAACTTTGGTTTCGTGTTCTGAACTTTGACAGGACACTTGCAGTCACCTCTCATGTGGTGAAGCAGAGGAGGGCATCACTGCTCCAAACCTTCACCGGGACCCATCATGCCCCGCCTTACATCAAACATTTTTTTTTCTTTTTTGCCGACTGGCTGCACAATCGGATCCCTTCTGAGTGGGCTGGAGTGGAGTGGGCTGTGGGGAGTAGAAAGTGGGCCCTCTCCCACTGGATAATGCCATTATTTCAGCTCCTCTGGCCAGGAATGCCAAATTTCACAGCCCGCTACTCCTCTCTGTGCGTCAATCAAAGCTTCGCGAGGGGGTCGAGGCGCCCACCGGGTCCACCTCCAGCACCGTGTGAGTCTGATCCGACCATCGATCCCTCGGAAAACATATCACACAAGCCTTATCCTTCATGTTCTCATTCACGCTGGCAACTTTTTATTGCTGCATTTATCTTTATTCGCTTTAATTGTCATTGTAGTAAAAGTTTGTGCACAATCAGACATATTGTCAGGGGTTAGGAGTCAAATTGACGTCTGCATGTTTGTATTCATATCGAAATCGATTATTTTAAATCGATCAATATTGTAGGCCTGATCTCCGCCGCCCATATTAGAAGATAAACCCGGCTTAGTCCATATTTGAACTAATGAACAGTATTACTGTCCCACCGGGGGCCAATTAAAGGCTAATCATGCCCCCACCCCTCCCCTTGTTACTGCACAAAAAGGTCTTTGCGCCAAAAAGTAAATACAATAATTAGTGATCGAGTATCCAGATACAATGAGCGGAGATGATGAGAAATTTGTGAATGGGAGTCAAATAATCAGGTATTCGTTGTGCGGTGTGACGCTTCGCAGCACGCAGCCAATCCCGTGCGCGCTGGAAACGTCGAACACGCCGAGACCAAACCAATGGCTCATCATATAGCAAAGACTAGCGCAAGAAGAGGCCAATCAGCGGGAGGCATGCAAACGAGGAATTTGCTCCGGCAAGGCTCTGAATGTCAAGTAGTCAAAGATGGAGTCCGGATCTGCGAGGCCGTGTGCTTGTGCGTGGAAGACTTGCGATTTTTTCCGACTCTTCGGGCTCCGCAGATTGAATCCCCACCCGCTCCCAGCCCGTCGCGAATGACGCCGCGAATCCTCAGAGCAGCGGAGCGCGAAGTGTGGTTTGTGGAGAGGGCCGCTTTTCTTTGTTTTATGGACAACTTTTTTCCCTTCTCTCTTTGCCTATAACGGATTGTCCCTCCCTTGGCTAGATACTATTCATGATTTTGGAGGAGGTGGTTGTGGAGAGAGAGGAGGAGGAGGAGGAGGAGGAAGGGTGGCGGTGGCGGCGGCGTTTGGTGGTGGTGGTGGTGGGGGGGGTTCCACTGTGTGACTTGCAAGCGAATTTTGCGTAAATTGTCAGGAGCTCGGTGCAAACTTGGAAGTTGCAAAGGTCGAGGTGTGGAGATTTGAGCGTTTATTTATGAGACTTGGAGGGAGGGAAACAGCGACGGGAGTTGAGCCCGCTCCCGTGCCCTGCGCATCTGGAAGCTCGCTTTCCAAACTTGATCGGGACAAGATTTAACGCCCCGTGGACAGATAAACGCGTCCCCGCACCTTATCGGGCTGTTGTGGTAGTGTAATGGGTCTCCGAGTTGGGGAGGGCGAGGGGGGAGGAGGAGGAGGAGGAGGAGGGGGGCATTTTCACGGTGCTGGCGTGCGTGTGCAGCCTATAGGCTGTTGTGCAATCTAACAAGTCGTTAGTATTGTACCGAGGGGGCTTGTGAGCTGGCAGGAATGGCTTTGCAGAGCAGATCCAGCGCTTCTCAACGTGAAGGAGGCGAATAGGCCGCTCACAGCGATGTATGGCGGAGTAGACGTAGAGCTTTCAAGAACAGGTAAAAAAACCCCAAACAAACAACGACAACAACACGAGAACACCTGTATGTGCTTTTACGGGAACAATCAGACGAATCGGGCGTGAGAACACGAGCTAAACGGTGTTCTCGAGGTTTCCAGCTCATGGTATAGATTCTGCGTTGTGTAACCACGCATTA
This sequence comes from Psettodes erumei, assembly GCA_016785225.1. Taxonomy (NCBI): domain Eukaryota; kingdom Metazoa; phylum Chordata; class Actinopteri; order Pleuronectiformes; family Psettodidae; genus Psettodes; species Psettodes erumei. Next base: position 554,559 of record JAFBJZ010000945.1, read on the forward strand.
ACTGTGCAAAGTTGCAGGACCTACTATGCTTTTATTTCACGGGTTGCTGCCGTTTATTCTTTACGGATTTCCTCGCGATTCCGAAAAACAACTTTTTTAAGTCAAACTTTTTTTTTGTGCTCTAGTTTTGTCGGAAGAAGTCAATGAATTTCTTTCCTCGGATTGTGTTTGCGTTAATTTGAAGCGATCGTTTGGATTCAGGGGGAAATAACGACGACACCAAAACGATTTTTTTTAAAAAAAAGGTTTTGATCGGAAGCCTGTAGCTCTCTGAACGCTTTGGGAGTGTGTCCCCCTTTCTTCCTCCCTTCCTTGTCTCCAACCTCCCATTTCTCCCCCCCAAAATTAGAATGCATGTCATTCACAGGAGAGAAAAGTATGGGCCCACATGCTGGGAAATTCCCGTTCTCCCAGGGTGAGAGTAACCAATGCTGTTTAATTTAGGAAGCTCATTTACCTCCACCATTGAAGAGTTTTATTGTTGAACGGTAATATTCGAACTTTTGAGATGCAGCTACTGCTAAAGCATTTCACCGTAACATGGTGAGTTTTTGCACAGGAAACTATTAAAAAAAACAGCAACGAAATGTCATCATTTTGCAAACTTTGGACTATTTCTGGATTTGATTATTTTGTGATGCAAGTGTACTTTTGATAATAACCAATAAGTTTGATGCATTAAAAGTACAGGGGCGTGTAATGTATTTATTAGTGGTGTAGAAGAAATTGTAAAGATTTTTTTTGGTGGTGGGGGGGGGCAAAAAAAAAGGTGGACAGTTGAGTCAGTATGAGCATTGGATGCTGATGGTGTCCATGTTGTCGTCCACTGCCCTTTTTCTGTTGCACTACTGGACATTGAGATGAGCAGTGCAATATTAAAAGGGCATTGGCTGATGAAACAAGAGACCCACATTTCCCTTTTCCTGCCTTAACTCTTAACTTACACTATGAGAGTGCCCTCAAATGTGTGTGTTTTTTTTAAAAAAAAAAACTATGTCTTATAATCTAAAAAAAAAAAGCAACAGAACTATCTGTTTTATGTTGAAGGCTTAAAGATGCAGATTCTGTCATTAATTGAGCTTATATCCCTCACTTAACAGCCCTCATTGCTGTAACAGGAAATTTAAAAAAGGCTAAAATCAGATTTCATTGCAATTTGAATATCTCAGTTCCTTTTCATTAAGTAAACACACATCTAGACAGACAGCATTGTTGCTTATTTAAATGTAATTGGGAGTTTGGCAGTGAAGAATGGCTGTCCCCATGTCCACGTGCTGACACATGCTGAGGTCAGCTGCTTTGACAATGTTGCACTACTGTACCATCCATTCTAGCAGTGCAATAGTATTGTCATAGCATTTGGCCTCAGCTCACACCAAACTGGTGCTAAAGGGCTCATTTCAAGCGAGTTTGTGTGGAAGTGGGACTGATGACTGATAGCAGGTGGTGGCGCGGAGAAAGAGCCTCCTAAAACTGTTTACCCAGTGCTGTATTTACAGAAGACAGTTTACACACATATGTAGGCCGACATAAGCACTTGTGACCTAAATTTGAAACTAGCGAGTGTAGCCAAACAGATGCACATTTAGGAATAAGTCATTTTAAAGGAAGGAAACAAATAACATAACCCCCCCCAAAAAAAATTATATTGATTTGTGTCCATCTCATGGACACGCTATAGGATGTCATCATTTACTCAACCTTTTAATTTGCATCAAAGCTCATGGCTGGTGATATAAAGTCAACTATAAATAAACTGAACCAAATGGAGCGAAATGTAGATCTGAAAACAAAATGGGAGCAGATATAGTAAACTAAAAACTATAATCCTGAAGTGTTTCAGTACTTAAACTCATTCTTTATCCAAACTTGATTTTCCTCATTTTTACAGGGAAAGAATTCTCTTTTGAAATGTGCAGTTCAGTTTCCCTTCACCTGCATGTTGTTTTGTCGTCACACCAAACACTGTGACAGTGTGTGTACCTCTGTATCAGTGGTGGTAAAATATTGGAGCATCCTCGGTGGTAGCAGGTCGATGGGGGGAGGGGACGTTTGGGAGGAATGTAGGGAGCAAGGCCCTCTCTCCCCCTCGTGCCCCCCCCCCCCCCCCCCCCCCACCCTTCCCCTTCCTTTCTTTTTGTGTTGAGATTAGGTGTCACTGCTCCTGTGTGTGCCTCGTGTTTGAACCCTAAAGTAAGAGAGTAAAGAGGTTTGTTTGTTTTGATGACTGCCGGCAGACCTTTCTGGGTGGAAATGTTTAACCACAGTCCAGTTGCTGTTACAAGCTGCCGCAGAAGGACACGAGTAATTATTAAAATCCGAATGAAACATTTGTTTGGGGGGGGGGGGGCACAGATTACCTTACTGTAATACAGTGTTTCAGGCTAAAGAAGGATTGTTGTGATTGTGTATTAAAAGCCAATTTGTAAAGTGTTATTATGTGGAAAAAAAATAGTATTGCATTTTGGAAGAAGTGTCTCAGATTTAAAAAGTATAGGTGATTTCATACTGCAAGGAAAGCAAAAGGAGACCTCAGTCACTTGACTGTGTGAAATTCTCCCTGAGTAAAGAACGTGACTTGTTTAGGCTTGCTTGCAATGCTTGCTGGGAAATCCTGGAATGTGTGGAATGGGGGACGGTGGTGCTTCTGCAGTTATCTGACTGCATAGAGCAGCAAGTATCCTGCAATGAAGCCCAACATGTCAGCGGTGCCTTTTTTTAGAGCAGCTTTGAATGCGAATCACAGAGAAGCCACAGTGCAGATTAAACAACAGGGAACGCGTGCTGATGAGATAATGACATCTGCATTTCATTAAATACATAAAACCCAACGCACTCAATCCACTTCACATAAAACAAATAGTTTTCTTTTTCACCCTTTTGTAATGTGTTTATGGGTCTGCTGTTCATGAGTGAATGTGTTTTCATTACACTTTCGCATAATGAAGTTTTTCTTTAACGCTACTGAAATCAATGTAATAGAATTTCTTGGAAAAAATGTTTTGGGGGGGGGCATATGACTCAGACATTTGACAGTTTTATGGAATAAACAGAAATGTCAAGTTATGTTGGATTTTTTTAGTCATTTGTGAAACATTTCCGGTAAGAGAAACTGCTGTTATCTGTCTCTCTGCCACCTTCACTCTGAATAAAGATGATTAAATTCATATTTTGAGTTGTTACATTTTTGTGAAAGAAATTAAAAGAAAAAAGATAAAGGTGATAGCATATCAGATTTAATTAGCAAAAATCGGATATAGACTACAAATAACCAATTGGACACCCTTATGCCTAACTGACTGGTGTTTAAGAATTAGAAAATAAGAATACTAAACTGAAAAACAACTGTATCACTCCATGAATTTTTTAGCTCTTACTTTCAATGTCAAAGTTTGATCTGAAAATTTAATGAAAATATATCTGCACAGTAAAAAGTATGATGTTTTCTCCCAGTAAAACTAATGATGCTAATAAGTCAACTAGTCAACAAAACTATATACCATTTAAAAAATTATAACAATAATATACTGTGAAGCCAAACTTAAGTTGTTTCCAAAGTTACCAAATACTACAGTTAAATTTTGGAATATTTAAAAAATGTTAATGGAAAAATATTTTTAATATTTCTCAAAAATGTACTGGTTTGATTGCATAGCTTAAAAAAACAATATGTCTTCGGTTTGAAAATTTCCTTTAGTGGAAAAAGCTGGTACTGTACTATCATATGGCTCAGAGGAGCATTCATTTTTCTGAATGAAGAGAAACCATAGGGAAAGTGAGAGGGAGAAGTTAAAGTTTAGTGTTTGGTGACCTCTGCAAAGAGCAACAGGTTTAAAATTTGAATGACATATTTTATACTGTAAACAAAAAGCCGCTGATGCTGAAAACCAAAAGTTGGTGTGAGGAAGGCCTCTGGTCTGAAACACTTCAGCAATGGTATCTTGATAAAATATGATTTTATACAGATGCTGTCAGCTTTGGTTGAATATTTACACGTTGGATGAATTTATTTGTGATAATAATCAAATTGAAATTGTGGCTGAACAATCCTCATCGCTGGTGTGGACAACCAACATTCTCTCTCTTCCTCTGTGAGATAGACATATATTTCTGCTGAGCAATGTGTGCCTGAAACTCTAAACAACAACACAGAGAAAGTGATACTTTCCACACCTCTGCTGTTCAGGTGTGCTCTATATGAGAGTGAAGCTCTTATGTCACACTATACTGTGTGGTGGGGAAGAAAGGTGGATGGGGGGTTCACAGAGTAAGACAAGATGTGTTTGGTATGTGGGTGTTTTTGTCTGGTGTGTGACCAAAAATCCATTTTAGCTCTCAGGGTTATCTCCTGTCAGAAAGTAAAGACAAAGAAAAAACTGTTTATGTTGTGGGCCACACTCACTGTTTGTGAGTTTCTTTTCACTAAGTATTAAAGATAGTTTCAAAGCCCAATTTACCACCGCAATACCAGCATGGCTGTTATGTGTTTTTATGTCCTTCCCTGCATTTTGTTATAACCATTTAGTCTGTTAAAAGAAATACTACCTTGATAAGTTAAGATAAAAATGCCCTGTCCTCACACATATAGGTAATAGTATCAGACCCGTCATTAAGATCCACATGGGCTGTTATTTTTCTTTTTGAAATTCCGGTCGGTTAATCTGCAGAATGGCAGTTTAATGCCATCCAAAGGACAGGAGATGTAGTGCAGAATCGAGGATGCCGCTACATTTTCATTACTCTGACATAATCATTCCAGGATACAATGAATAATAAATTATAAAATTAAAGTTTAACTTATGAACTTTATACCAAACTACAAATGGAGATTATTTCTCTGTGTCACTAAACATTTCAGAGAATGCTGAGGTGATTTTCTGTGCACAGGGATGAACCATAATGCATAAGTAGTTTAAAAACAGATTAAATAGCAGCTGAGGATTTGTACAGGTGAGAAAATAAAACATGACAATTGATAATGAATAAAATGGAAAGACATAAGAAATAGACAACAATAATAAATCCAGGTGACAAGCAGACAATGACAAGGGAAATCCAAATAAACAGAAATAGCTCCCATACAGGAAATGAGATCATCTAAGAAATGTGTGTGTGTAAGTGTATGTGTGAACAAGAAGAAGTTGCAGATAAAAGCAGCGTCTGCTTCCTAATTTGGACTTTCCTCTCATGTTTTATTTGAGAGACCAAAACATAGCTGTTGAGCTGATAGAGGAAATAGTAAAGGCAGGTAATGAAGAAGTGAATTCTTACACACTTGCGTGAATTACATCAATACATCGTTAGAGTATAGGAGTGGTCCACACCTGAAAATGATTTTTCCTCGTGAACTTCTACTTTTTAGAGTTGGAAACATTTGAGCAATGATAAGAAAGTCAAATTCATACTGATAAAGTGTTTTTTTTCTTTTCTTTTCTACGTTTAATCTGTGGAAGCTTCATTGTGACTGACTTTTCTGACATTGCCTCTCAATTTCACTCATCATCCTCATCTCCAGTATCAATATCAAAGATGCAAACCAAACCTTTGTGGCCATTATATAGAATAAATTATTATCATGCACAGTATAATGTGATACTGCATAAATAAGATCAGCAGGAACAGCAGGGAAACCGTGATACTATTCACACCTCAGCCCTGCAAGGGCAGTGTTTCATTTCCTGTGGGCCAAAATAAACAACAACAAAAAACTTGTGCAAAATCACACGAGTAGTGATATCATTCAGTAAAGTGTGTGTGTGTGTGTGTCTGTGTGTGCATGTGTGCACAGAGAGAAATCAAATTTCTCCAGGCTACCTCTTGATAAAGGTTAAGCTCTCGTGGGAGTAGCACTGTCTGAACCAAAGAGAGAAGAAGAAGAGAACAAGAGGTAAATACAGAGCGTGTTCTACAATAATTCACAGGTTTGTGTGCGTTTCAATGTGTGCATGTGAGTGCATACCAGGGTTCATGTGTTAAAAGCAGCACAAATGTCACATTTTGATTATTTCACTACTTTTGTTGATGAGTGAAGATAGCTCTGAGGGTTCCTGATACTAACATCTGTTGTCACTATGAGAAGAGCAAAGCAAAAAGGAAAGAAAGACATTTACTTTTATTAGGAGAAATACAAAAATGTGCATTGGTTTAAAAGTTGCCATTCGATGAGCAGCTATTTTGTGAGGCTGATGACAACAGATTGTTGACACTGTTGTTACAAAAGTGATTTCATGGAAAAATTGAGAGTAAAAAAGGTTTCATTCCATAAGAGTTTGTTGTTTGCAGTAAATAAAAAAAAATATATCTTGACTCTTTTAGTCAGTTCAACCATAAGGATTGGTTTGCTGCGGTAATGATTCACTGCCATCCAGTGGACAATAGATGTAGTAGCAAAGGGAAAACTTAAAAGGACGGTTCACATGAAAAATAATTTTAAAAAAACAACTTATACTACTTGTAGCTCTGGTTCCAGAGTTTGTTTTTTTTCTAAAAAACCAATGTAAATATCCCTAAATAAAAGCTGTTTTCATACATCTCAAAAGTCACTCACACAATATGAAATGTTTATGTGAGCATGTCCATTAGTATAAACTGAGATCCGCTAGTACCACATACGCCTGCATGCTTAGTCAAAGTTGTTGTACTTCAGGCAATGAAAAAAAATTATATGAATATTTTATTGAGATAATAGAAGTTGCTCAAACAGAAAATAAATAAAGTTACATCTTAAAAACCATTACACAAACCTGAGCTCAAAAGTGCACGAGCCACAACATGTGAATAAAAAAAGAGAAACAGATTACAACAAAATTTGCACTCATATATACAGTAACCCTGAGTCTGTTCTTCCCAATATCTGAACATATTTCATTTATGGATTTAGCCGGTAAATATTATATGGCAATGCAACTCGCATCCAGCAGATGGAGCCATAGATGTTTTTTGTTTGCAACGCGCCCTCCACAAATGCACAGGTGCAAATGATCACCCTCATCAGTGAGAACAAGCGTGAGCGGATTCCTGTGGAGTCCTCAAACGTTCCTCTGCTGTCTCGTTTCAGTCGGCTGTCTTTAGCGCTGCAAGAGAGGGAACCTGTTAACACCTGAATGCTCCAACTACAAAGATAATTCGACAAAAAGTAAGTAAAGTCAAGTAAAATGCCGGTAAAACATTGCATCATAATGACAATGACCTTAGTTTCTGACAATATGGTTGTTCACAGCGGTGAGCTCTGATGAAACAAAGTCAGCGGAGTTTTGAGATGCTGCCTCATGGGGCATCTGAAATAAGGAGAGCAAGATGGAGGGATGACCACCGTGATAAACTGTGAAATAACGTCGATTTCTTTCCCTTGCAGGCGTTTGAACGAGGGAGGCGACTGACCAGGACAGGAGGGGCCATGAAGAGGTAATTAAAGGGATAGTGCAGCAGGTTGATGCAGGTGGAGGAGTAAAGATCTGCATAGCGCATCAGCTGGCTGGCAAAGAGCGTCTGTCTGGAGCCGCTGCGCAGGAGGCTGCCCATCTGGCCGTAAGACATGTCCATCCTGTGGGTCAGCATCTGCGAGCACAAACAGCCTGGTCAGAAGACAAAGCCTGGACAGATGGTAACGAGATGAGAAAAGAATCTAAACCACAACTGCTCGGTTTAACGATACACGTTCTACCATATCACCATGGGCAGTCTTCACAACAATAAGAAGGACCTATCTCTTCTTCCCATCTCGTTTGTCTGCTTACGGAATTACCTTTTTTTTTTTTAAAAAAACACAAGACTTAAAAAAAGGGAAGAGTATTACCAAATGCTGGAGCTCACCTTCATTCTTGTCTGAATGGCGCTGATGTCAGGACACTCTCGAGTGCTGCTGTCCAGGTGCCTTCACGCCAGAAGAAAGGACAATTAACAGCTGCTACGTAGCACCATGTAACAGTGTTGTAGTTTGTGTAGAAAGTGAACAATAAAATGCTAAAATCACTTCATTATGAATTACTGACTATGAAATGTCTGTTGTGTTTTACAAGGGATTAAGATTTTCAGAAGTTTGAATTATGTAAGCAAATGAACAGATGGGCACATACTCACTTGTAAAGTCCTGCTAAGAAGACGTCGAGACCTTTCAGCTCCTCAAACAGAACTGAAAAAAACAAACAAACAAGAAAGCCATCATGACTTTGCAGCAAAAAAAGGATAATCACAATAATGCTACAACATGTTCCTCCTTACTTTTCTTCTCCTCCCACACATGCAGCTCTTTGGTGAGCTCCGGCACGACCAGAAAAGTCTTCCAGCCCTGACGTTTCTTGGATTTGAGGATGTCGCCAAAGATGTGGTCCCCAATGTAGAGGATTTCCTTACCCTTGACGTCCAGCAGATCAGTGACGATGTCTGATGATCCTGCAACCGGGAAACTGAGTAAGATGACTTAACCGAGGCATTAAATGGTGAGAGTGCACGATATATCTACGATGCAAAGGCCAGCAGAGGTGGTAATTGTTTGTTTTAATTTTATAAACTGAATATTTACTTGTTAACATGAACCATGACTGAATATTAAGTGGTGAAACTTGAATAGTAATGAGCATTGAAATATTTTAACTTTAAAAAACATATTCATCTATGTGTTTTGAATCACAAACATTTTGGAATCCAATTTCAAGTTCCCAAAGAGATGTGAGGGGAGGGATGTTCAGTTGGCTGCAATATACAATTTAACCAGTAGAGACCACTACACCCTGCACACTGGTGCGAAAGGCCTTTCTTTGTCTCCATATTTGAGCAAGTATTTTGGGGTCTAATTGTATTTCTTCATGTATAATTTGAATTTTTAACCCCCAAACTTATCCTTATTACAGCGAAAGCCTTTTAATGAGCACTACCAACCCCCCACGACCTTCTGTCTGGTAAATTACACACCTAATGGTCACAGTAGGGTGCAATTGGAAATGTCAATAATGACCTAGTTCATACAAAACTGTAATTGGCTGAATATTCCACTTTTTTACTCAGTTTGAATTTAACCAAATCAGTTTTGCTCCCATTTATTAAAAAGAAAGAAAGAAGCAGTCTTTCTCTTGGCCTTATCGCAGCAAAAGTGATGAAGAATGCTAAGAACTATGTATTCCAAAACTCACCTCCAGAGTACACTGTTCCATGCTGGAGATCACCTGTGTAAGTCCCAATACGAAGCTTCCCTGTGTCCTGTGTTGGAAGTATAACATACCGCATTATTTAATACGTTAATATGTAAACTGGAGATATGAGAGACTCTGTCACACACCGTGTCCACTTGTCTCAGCACAGTCCCCTCTGCGAAGAACAGCGGCTTTCGGGTGTCCACAACGACAAGGTCAAAGAAGGAGCGCCAGGAATTTTTCACGCATCCAGACTGCATTAGAGAGTAATGTTGAAGTTGCATGATTTGTGATATTTTCCAAAAACATTCAAATCAAACATTCAAATTGCCCTACCTTAGTATTACTTTCAAGAAGGTATTTCATAATGGCCTTGATGAAGAGGGAGAAAAAACAAGCCGTTACAATCAATTTAAACATCTCCACTGGATTTTCCTATGATTTTTTTGTAAAGCGTGATGGTAACAAACACATTTACATGCTCACCTCAGTGTAGCTGTAGTCGCTGTTGGTGGCAAGAAAGACTTTGGCCACTTCTTTAATCCGACTCAAGAGTACAGGAAGATTTGCCTGTAAAAATAGACATTTGTCATGTCAAGATTTCAGCCACTTTTTGAAATTCAAAAATATATAATTTGTTGCGTAATGTTGCCAGTGTACTCACATCTCTGATAACGTATTTCTCCAAATTCTTGGTAGTTCGTTCTTTCAGGATTCCCTGTACAGCACACAAATGTAACATTTATTAAACAGACAAATTAACATTACACCTAGAAACAAATATATTTAGCATTGCTTATGAAAATGTAAATGATAATTCACCATATCATGGATGAAATCCATCGCATCTCGAACATCCTGAAACATGCTTCTGTATGACATGAACAGATCGCCGTGCTGGTAGCCTGTCAGGAGCCTGGAGGAAATTTAACGGCAGAGAAAGAGTGGAACTTTATTATAGATACAGTTGAAGGCTGAGTAGTAACAGACGCAGAACGGAACAGTCAGAAAAACGTGGATAACAAAACTCACTTTGTGTATCTGGTGCAGCTGGTAAAGAAGTCCACAAGGCAGGCGTAGAGATAAGTTTCTGCAGGGCGCAGGCAAACAAAAACTAGTTGGCTAACATTTTTTCTTTGCTTATAATTATATACAAGTTTATACACTTGTACTTTTTAAAATTAGTTTTAATATTTTGACAAATGAAGGATAATATAAGTGAAATTAGCTACCTGAGAGATTGAAGAGTGTGTTAAGAATGTAAAAGCGGTCGGTGTTGCCTCTTTGAATGAATTTGTTTGGGTAGTAGTTGTGAATGTCTTCTCTGTGAAGCACAAAGGTATTGTAGTCCATTACAAAGTAGCAATACAACAGAGCTTTTACAATCTTTGGATTCTGAGCTCAATTTTACCCTTTGAGGTAGTGGAAGCCATGGCTGCAGACTAAAATAGTCCCATTTGAGTCCACCTTCAGCAGGTTCCCGTATGTGGTATCAACCACCAAACCGCTAAAAGGTGGAAAATGACAAGAGGGGAAAGAAAAAAATTATAATCATTTTAATTAGTAGTGTTTTTGTCTATGGACCCCAGTAAAAAAACAAGTCATTTCATTTCAATATCCTTACAATTTAGTTTTCCCGAGGCAAGAGTAAAAAAGAAATGTATAAGCATAAAACCTGTAACCTTAGTCTGACTTCTATTCTGTTTTCATGGTACAATGAGAAACAGATGACTTTATTGTGATTTAAATCTTCGGTTACAGCGATAGATTTAAGAACGAACCGCGTAGGGAAGCTGGGGTCATATGTGTAACGTAGGATCTCATGGGGGTATCCAATAGACACCATTCTGTCTCTTATCAGCTCAAAGCCCAGGCTCTCGTAGTCAGGAGACTTGTACACTGCAAACAAACACACACAAACACAAAGCAATCCATTAGCATAAAGCCAGTAAATCTTCTGTGGCCTGTTCAAGAAAGAACTGTGAAACCATAAATAATTCAACACAAGGGAGCTCAGTCTTTCTGTGACCACAACAGAGAGACCTATGTCTTTGAGCACTTTACATACTCGCCAGTGTGTAGTCCATGTCGAAGCCATAGCATTTGATGTTTTCCAGCGTTAGACTCCTGTTGACGAACACCCTGTGAGCAAACACAACAAGCACAGCTGAGGTCTGCAGACACATGAGTGGGAGGAAGTGTTTGGCACCTCAGACATGTTGTGTTCTGGATTCATTGCATAATCCAGGTCTGTGGTGGACTCGTGTGAATGTAGTGTCTTGGAGTTGATTGTATTGCAGCACATGCTCGGGTATTTGCTGATGCAGCTTGTTTGCACTATCGTAATTCTGCCCAGAGGTTGTGTTCATATTGACATGAAGGGCAAACATTGTCTAAGTTGAGGAGGCCTTATTTAATTGTAGATTGGTTGTTGTTTACATTTAAAGGATCCTCATCTACAGTTTGACCTCAGCTTGTTCTAGTTTTGGCTGTTTCCTGCTCCTCACCAAGTCCCCACAGTAGTGAGGTGGAGCTGGGTGGATGCTAGAGATGTTATCATTTTCTTCGCTATCTATAGCACATTTTCAAATAAGTGCTGATTACAAGCAGAGAATCAGAAATATTTTTAAAAAATGGATTTGTGATTGTTTTTTTTGACAGTTTGTTTTTTAACATACTGTGTTCACTGGTGTGACGGCAGTGGCTTCCTGTGTCATTCACCCCCTCGATGCTCCTCTTTATCAGTGACACCCTGACGGAGACAGAGAGGCCTATCTGTAGCACCTCAAGCTTGGATGGCCCTGTCTCAACACTCCCCCTCACCCTTCATACATATAGAGTTGCTGTAAATAATTTACCTGCAATCTCCTATTTTGTGAGTGTGTTATTGCTGCCAAGCATCACAGCTCTTTCTCCTGAGATCAATTCTGCAAATAATGAATGGATCTGATGCTGTGGAGGGGGCCGCTGGTTTCAGCATCTACTGGTTAAACATATTTAACGGTAGGGTACAAACCTTAACAGGATAAATGCAGGTTAGGAGGTTCAGGACAGTACGGACTGGTGGATGTTTTAGACTAATTGTTTTTGTAACATCAGAGAAAATATTATGTGGAAAAAAGTTGTAAATGTTCAAAAGTGTTCTCCTGACCTAGATCCACATTAACAAAACTCAGTAAATTTAAGTAAACTTCAGTGTGTGTGTGTGTGTGTGTGTGTGTGTGTGTGTGTGTGTGTGTGTGTGTGTGTGTGTGTGTGTGTGTGTCTCTGTTGTTACCCTGAGATAAATGGACTCACTTCTGGTCAATGTCTCTCTTCACCTTGGCCTCGGCAGGGCAGGTGCTGGGGTCTGCGTCCATTGTCGACACAACTCTAAACGAAGCCTGCTGACGTCCAGCTCCTGTTAGTTGTGTTCACACGCATCTGCTCGTTGCGGCACGTTTGGCCGTCAGTCACCGGAGAAGCATTTAAATCACAAAAAAATTGCCCCGAACTTATTTGAAGGCGTGGCCTTGAGTGTTGTTTTCAGTCTTGGTAGGATTACGCACACTGCAACTCCTCCCTGTGACTTTTTTTACTCTCTGATGTCAACGGCTGCGGGACACGCGCATTCAGCCTCTTTCTCTTGCCATTGCATTTGCATTTTCCACGTGTTCATCCTGCAGAGACATTTCGCCTCGAGCGTGTAGATTGTGTTATCAGGGGCGCACACATGTGCCGGGGCTGCACGCCTGCGTAATTGGTAGGAGTTTCCCGAAGACTGTCAGTGCCGCTGTGACCCGAGCAGCTCGGCAAGATTTCAGGCGTTTTAAAAATGATTCAGTTGGCGTACTTTCACCACAAGCGGAATCATATGCGTGTTATATGAAAAATACCAACATGTTGCCTCATGAAAAAGTATAGTATCGTGTTGGGTTCATCCACAAGACAAATAATTCCGGTTATAGTACATCACCATTACCTATAGATACAGGCAGCTTTAATAGTCTCCCTGAAGAGAGAATATTTTTCTTTTATGGCTTTTAGGGAAGATGGAAGTCTGTCTTATTGCTCATTATACATTAATTTAAAAGCTCAGAACGAATGATGAGTTGTTTTTCATGCATGTGCTTTAAAAAGATCTGCTGGGACTTTTATTTGCATATGCAGAACAATAGTCTTACTCACATGAAAAAAAAACTTTTGTCAGTGTGCTATATATATAATGGATTATAATAGCTGCATTATGTGAAGAGAATGTCATTGTTACAGCTGGTCAAAGGTAGTTTTAACTACCTCACTCTGTATATGCAATATTCTTGTCAAAATACAGTGGAGTTTTGTAAAGCTGCATAAATTGGAAGGACTCAAATAAAATACAAGTTCCTCAAAACTGAAAAAGTACCTGGTTATATTCCACCATATGCCCCTCTTGTAGATAAACACAGGCAGACAATGTAAATGTGATCTCGCCTGACTTCAGGCATCTTGTGCTGCACAGAGCATGAAGTTTATGCAATGTTTCTGATGCCTATCACTTTAGCCTGTGGTTACACATGCAGACCCCCACAGATAACCTCAATAGGCAAAGCTGTGAGGTGAACAGTCTTGTCTGACCACTAGCCCCACTATCCACTTTGGGGCATTTAGGAGTTCACCAATAAAATAAGATCATGTAACCACACAAAAATGCTTAAATTACTAAAGCAAATTAAAACTGAAGTGTACTAGAACTGTAGTGGACAACAAAACAAAATAAGTCATAAAAGACAGCCAAGTCACTTTTTTTTATTTTGTGTACAGCATTGCATGAACAGATAGTCTGTAATGACCATTTTTTTAAGCCATTTAAATCCTCACATGATGTGACATCTTTAAACTGCATGTTTACAAGTTTGTTTTAACTTGGTGAATATAATCAGAATTTGGTCTCGCATGTTTTGATCACACCGAGTTCTGATCCAGTGAGTTTTTCCTTTGGCTGTCCAGATTTGCAGTGTATCCTCTCAAACTCTGCAGCAATCTCCAGTGCCGTCCGATTCTTGGTCTCAGGGATGTTAAACCTCACGTACAGCGAGCAGAGGGTGCAGAAGATCAGGAATATGAGAAAGCAGAAGTAGTCCAGCTTGTCCTGTAAGGGAAGGATTTTGAAGGGCCATTTGTGAGTCAGAGAGAGCTTAACCTTGCCTGTATATTTCTGAATCTCACTGGCTTCAGTAAAATGTGCCATTTTGCCAAGAAAATAATATGCTTACCACTAAGATAGGGAAGAGCATCCCCAACAAAAACAGGCCCGTCCAGTTGATAGTGCAGGCCACAGTGTATGCAGCTGACTTGAAAGACTGAGTGAAGATTTCCCCCGGCAGAGGAGCTGTTACTCCAGCTGATGGACAAGAACATAAGAGGCATTTATACTCCTCACTATTGATTCAAAGAGGCAATACTTTAAAACTGGAAATCCTTGATAAATAGCTAAGATCTCCAGTGATGAACGTACCTGGTCCACTGGAAAAGAAGAATATGAAAATGAAAATGAGGCCCATGCTGCAGTAAGGCATCCAGGTGACCTGAGTCTTTGGAAAACAGAAAGATCTGCTGGATTGCTTGCTTTCAGGAGAGATTTTACACAATGTGCAGAAATGTTCTGCAAACAGTGGCTGGTGTTGTGGTGACTCACTTGGAGGTACAGGGTGATGGTGAGGAGAACCAGTGTTGCGGACATTCCCGTGTATCCTTTGAAGAGCAGGACTTTTTTCCCCATGCTCTCAATAATCATGAACTGCAACGTCAAAACAGAATTTCAGGAGGGGTAGCTACACATGAGGACAGCCGTCAGGGATTATTCACATTCAATAAGAACACTGTAAGGCAACTGTGATAGTATTTTTTTTTCTATGATTGTTCTCCCAAATCTCTGAAAGAAGTACAAGGGGAAAAAAAACGTTCATGTCAGGTTGTGCAATGGATGTTACACTATAAAACGTGATAGGATGTCAGTGAAGTGGGACTTACACAGCCTACAGAGGTGGCAAACTCACACAGACCCGTTCCCAAAGCAGCGTAACGTAACTGCTGCTCTTCAATTCCTGCCGCACGAAACACATCAAAAGAATAAAAGTACACCTGGAGAGTAAAGCCCCAAAATTAAAGACTTTTAAAAAGTAAGACGTGCTCAAATTGTTTGCTTTGCTTGAGTTTGCAGTGCAGGATTAAGTGCAGGGGTGCATTTTGAATGTAAATAATTGCAACTTTTATTGTAGTAATACGACTGATATGTTTGTAGCTTTTATGTTTGACTGTTGACAACTGTCACTGTTCACTGTTAAACTTCACCCCATCCAAATGACAGTTTAGGAAAAGACCATAAGTGGTTGACTATATATAACTTCAACATTCCTCCTGCTACTATGCATCAAGTTTTATCTTTTTATCTTATGTTTTCTATATCTCAACTCTTTTATCTTCAAAAGAACAAGTATGTGGGGGGGGCATTTGACATGAATGTTTACAAGTGTAAATACTGTTAAAGAATTATTTACACGCACAACTTCAGCACATGGTTGCATTCAGTTCTGTACATTTTCTGCAGTGTTCAGTGTGTTGCACGCCACTCACAGCATTGATGCCACAGAGCTGCAGTGTAGTGAAGGAAATGATGATGGTGAGGAGCTGCCAGCGGACTGTTTGGTTCTGAAAGAGCTCCATCACTGAGTGACTGCGGACGCTCTGCAGGGCAGCCTTCTCCTCCATCATCTCCTCCACCTCCCTGCTATGGTCCCGGTCGCCCCATAGCCTCTTTAAAGCTGAAGGAGCATTAACAAAGCACCAGAATTAGTTGGTGGATAACACCACTGGATATCACAACAAAGTTAGGAATAAAAACTTACTTTTCTCATACCTTTATCGCAGGCCTGTCGGTCTCCTCTGTGCAGGAGCAGGAAGTTTGGAGATTCTGGCAAGTAGGGCAGGGTGGCAAGCTGAAGTAACGCGGTGAAACCATTGAAACCAAGCAGCCACGGCCACCTGTCCTCGGTACCAAGTAACTCACTGCAAGAGCAGCACCAGCTTAACATCATGCAATGGAGCTATCCTTATGTCGTATAATGACCTGCATCCAAACGCACTGTTGTATAGTGTTTTGTCAAGTTTTAAAGACACCCAGTTTGTGGGTGGGTCAGGCTTTAATATGACTTGGGTCAGTAATCATTCCTATCAATGTGACTTAAAAGAGGTCAGAAAGGACAAGGATCAATCATTCGGCTTCATTTGGTGATGATGCTGTGTTCTCAGATCTTCAGATCTTCCGAGGGGGACATGAATGTACTGCATGTAGCGAATCTAACATCGATCCATCCAGTAGTTGTTGATATATTTCCGTTTGCACCAAAGTGGTGCACTGATTTCAACAATGGCCAGAAGTGTAATTGTTTCTGAAACCCATCACTGCATATGGATAAAAAAAATGGATCTCCACAGCCCTAAATGTTCAAGTTTCTCTTTGACATTTTGTGCTGATTATCATTTTTACAGTAAATAGCTTGTTTCTGTAGATAAGTTCTTGCATATGAAGATGGTTTAGGCGAGGTTATCATTTACACCACTTCATGATTAAAAAATGTAGATGGATATTTCACATATTTTTCATGCTGCAGGAACTTTCAGTGAGCAATCCGGGAGCAGGCAATGTCAGTATTGTGGTGCAGAATTACTGCCATTTGATCGCTGTCATTTGACTCAACCACTGCCTGAACCTTTTCATGTCCCTTCATGGCATCTGTGACACTGAACGCCTTACCTGATCCCCAGCAGCTGACCACAGAACTTCCCCAAGGAGATGAAGGTACCAATGGTCACACCCACCATCCCTCGCAACCTCTTGGGGGCGCATTCGAGCAGGTAAAGTGTGTGAGCTGAGAGACTGACTCCTACAGATATGCACAATGGACAATGCACAATTGGAATCTTACATTCTCGGGAGAGTCAATAATGATCAATAAGTGGGTGATGAATGAATTGTCTGTTAGGGTCGAACTGGCAATGAAGAGTGATGGGGGGAAAAAAGAGATGTTATAGCCTTCTCACAGCATAGTTTTACCTGCATTGATGCCATATAGAAATCGTCCCACCATGATCATCTCAAAGGACATGGCTTTTTGACTCAAGAGCATCATCACAGCTCCAGCTATAGCCACAAAATTGTTCAAGAGCAGACATTGCTTTCTGTTGGACAGGGAGACAGAGACTTCCTTGTTTGCCATCATTAATAATAATGATTAAAAACACGGGGAAACCAAAGCTTGTTTTTTCTTTGATGCTACATGTACACTAACCTGCCATATTTTGAGATGAGTGGATTTGCCACCAGTGACCCCAGTAACCCCCCGATGCACAAAAGAGACACAGTGAAGGACCAGATGAGAGAGACCTGCCACTGCTCCAAGGAAATGCTGTACCTCTGCAGACATGTCTTGTTCACCAAGTCCTTTATAAACTGCAAATGCCACATGTACAGTTTTTAGTTGGAGCAGTTATCACATTTTCTCCACATGTTTTTATAACTGAAATATATAGGTGAAAAGTATTAATACATTTTACATCTCCTTGTATACATTTGTTGAAATTTTACTGTTCTTTTGAAGTTTCTACATACATCTGAGGGTGAAGTCATCACAGATATGTAAAATCCATACTGAAATGTCCCTCCGATGCCAGAGACAAAAATGGCAATGATTACAACAGGGCAATGTAGCTGCAGAGGTTGAGAATGTGCGTGGTTAGAAATGAAAACATCAAAGTGCATTCTGTTTGACATCAACCAAATCAAATTCTACTCAGATCTTCTCATCATCACATTTCCTCAAGCTTACATTTGTCAGCATCTGTATTAAATTATTTATGTTGGTTCTGCAAGCTGTAGTACAGCAATCACTCAGAGCATGAAATTAAATGTATTTGAGCTTTTTTTTTTTATTTAGAGTGTGCTCTGAGCCTTGGTATTCATGAATGTATCCAAACAAAACAAACGTGAAGCAAGCAGATAAAATAATTTTAAATGTTACCTACCAGGATTGTTAAGTACTGTGACATAGCTGGAGGTCTGGTCGTTGTCACGTCCAGAGTCTTTTCAAATCATTCATGCTTTAAACTGGTACTGCAGACATTAAACTCTGCACTGAAATTATTAACTTTCTAGCCAGGTCAAACATGACTGTGTGTGTGTGTGCAGTTTGAGCAACTGGATGAGCTGTGTGTTCTGGCTTCTGTTTGCCAACAGATTTTGCCCCATAATGATGAAAGATTTTGTTCAGATTATACTAAAAGAAAGTAATTTTTTTGTTTTGCAATCTACTTCAAAGCTTGAGAAACTTGAATTGAACCAATGTCAAAGTGACTTTACAAACTCCTGTAAATCTGTAATGATGACCTCACTCTGCACAGTAGGTTTGAACAAAAGTCCAACCAAAATTATTCATCGTGAGTTCCAAAGAAAACATTGCCCTTTTGCCCATTTCCTTAAAATCTAACAGCCTTTCACACATCAACTGATCCATTTGGTTTACACATTCAAATAAGGAATTACATCATGTGAAGAAAATGTCATTTCATGGATATGACAGGGTTTTAATGTATCCACAACACTAGTTCAACATTTTGGTGAATGTGCTTTCGTGCATGGAGTAAGATCAGATGATCAGCGGTGAACATGAAGCTTCCACTATTAGCTGGTTAGACTGCTGCTTAGTAGAAAGACTGGATACACTTAGCTTCTTGGATCTGTTAACAGGAATACATGTTAATCAGTGAGCTTTTGAGCTGCTGAAAGGTTTTTTGTACCTTTGGACAGAGTCGGGTGAGGTGCTTCCCCACTGTTTCCACTCTGTGTGTCCTCGCTCAGGTCATGACTCCATCGTATAGCCCCTGTTCTGTGTTTCTCTCCTGTGTGTCGCCTGTGCCTCCGCCATGCTATGTCCCCTGTGTCTCTGTCTCCTCCTCCCGTGTCTGTGCTCCCTGCCCCCTCCAGTGCCTCTGCAAATGAGAAGCCATTCATCAGACTCTCCAGCTAAACATGTGTGGACATGGCTGTCCTACGTTAAATGGCAGACGGACTGAAACTTCAACTTCTAAAAAAAAAAGCTGTCAAGGAGAACTGTATCCTGCAGGAGATGAAAACACTAGCTCTAAGGGCTCTATTTACAGCTCTCCACAAGCAGGGATGTGTGACAATGTGTAAAAACAAATGCAGGCCATCTTTTTTTAAAAACATATCTTCTGTATCCCTTTATACAGAAAAGTTACCCACACCCATGAACGTAGCTGAAGGCTGTAGTCTCACACCTTGCTCCCAGAGAGACTCTTTTGGACACATTTTTCTGAATGATTTCCTTTTTTATTTTTTATGTTACTTTCTGTGTCTCCTGGTTTTCAGTGTTACTTCCTTCTTTTGTGATTGTCTGCCCCACCCTAATCTGTTCCACCTGTGCCCCATTATCCATGCCTCCCTTTTATATACTGTATAAGTCTTTGTCGATACCTTTGTCATGCTCAGTGTGTCTTTTCTGTTCTGTTGTCTAGTTCAGCTTCCTGGTTCTCCCTCTTGTCCCTGTGCTCACCTATGTGTTTTGTTCCTTCCTTCAGTGGCTTTAAGTTGGGCTCAGCACTAGATTTTTATTTTTATGCCTTAGAATTTGTTTTTTTTGCCTCTGGCTGAGTGCCCTTCCCAACTCCACTTCCCAACTAAACCATAACCAAACCTCCCAAAAATCAAGTGATACTTACAGTGATATTTATATGCAGTCAGCATTGTTGATAATTGTAATATGTTGTAGGCTTTACAAACTGCTCACGGTCATTTTTGATTTTCGAAATCCCACGGTTAATCAAACTCTATTTTGATTCAGTTGCACTGTGTAAGCTAGGCTATAAGTGCTAGTGTATATTATATATATTATATAGTGCTATTGTTTGAATTCCCTGCAGGCATGTGATAAAGCTAATAGAAGACATCCTGGTGAACAAGCTAAAAAAGTGTCAAAAAGTGTCATCCTGTTCCTTCAGGACCAGAGTGAGGAAAAACAGCAGAGAAGGAAGAGAGGAAATTAGTGCACAAGAGCTGCACCTTGATTGGGTTGATGGGTAAGTCTGCTAATGCGGGACAGAAGTACACCACTGGTATCAAACATCTTGCATCGTGCATTTAATGAAGCTCTGGATCGCTCCAGTAATGACAGCAAAGACCATCTGTTTAATTGCAAACGGGCTCAACATCTCCACCTCCATCGTTGGATAGAAGTTATTTTGAGCAGCTGTGACTCTATTTGTTAGACTGCCTGCTGTGCACAACACAGAGATGTGACTCTTCCTTTCTTTAAAGTTCTCTGCAAAGCAATGACTGCAGCTCCAGCCACCTGCTCTGCACAACTCTCAAATGTGTGGACGACTCTCTGAAAGCTGTGAAGGTCACTAACTTTAAAGCAAAATTGTGTGTAACTTTGGAAAGACGAAATGACTCCCTCTTGCTGAGTTCACATCGATTTATGACCAAAATATCACCAACGCTGAGCCAGTGTTAGCATGTTACTACTCAAAGATGCTAAACATGTCTGATAAACATGTTAACGTCATTTGTGAACATGTTAGCATGACGACTACTACTAATAGTAGTGTGCATATGAATACTTAGGCAGTAAGTAAATAATAATAAATATCATTTATATACTGCCTCAGTACAGCCTCATAGAACCTAAAGACTGTTGTTTTAATATATCTGTTGCAGCTTAATGGAGACATTAATCACTGGAGTAAGCCTGTAATGAAGTCAGCCAACTCAACTGTTTCAAAACTTTCTTCCTGGAGACATAGAGAAATACTAAATGTCACGTCAGCATTTCCACCGTATGAGCTGTTATTCATTTTTCAATCACAATTATCACAATGGCATTTACGGCATTCATCCAAGCATTTATAAAGGCTGGCTTTACTGTATGTGACAGCATCTGCAAGCATATCCACAGCAATGACTGTGACTATTAATATCCCGCAGTCTAATAATTCTTTGTAAAAGTTAGCGGCCTTTTTGGAAATGTGTCAGTCAAGCTGTTTTTTGATATGTCAATATTTGATGAAATTACTTTTTGTGTTGTTTTTGTCTTTCAGTGAAAAGCCCAACCGAGTACTTGGTTAAGTGTGACAAAGTTCTGCATCAACAACTTTTTAGCTGGGGCTCATCAGTGAAGCACATTAACATTCAAGTCTGCAAAAAAACATCATCCCTCTGTCACTCTCAGAGCCTCTTGCATTGACTTTAAATTAGCCATGAGGTGGCAGTAGCACAGTTGATAATGTTCAGCATGTGTCCCCTAACAAACACCGTATCTACCTCTGAGTCTGGACCCTTTGTTGCAGGCCATCAAACACTTGGCAGCAGACGCAGACGCTCAAGGAGTTGTGCCAAACTTGTAAGGTCCTCCCAAGTAGACTGAGAGTCATGGTAACGCTTGATCATGATGAATAATGAATGGCTCACAGGTTCACTTTACAAGGAGCTTTTCAGGTTCAGACACATACTCACTATATTCTCATTATCTCAGTATGAGCTGCAGTCCAGGCGGGGTGACTTACACCAACAGATGCTTTTACACCTTCTACTCTATTCTGCTAGATATTTCCAAAAAGTCAGTACTCAAGAAAATTCAAATGCAGTTGAAGTTAAACTTTCAGTTAAACGTGAAATCATGACTCCATTGCACTTAATGCTCTTTTTAACCTATTATATGTCAGAAGTGTATTAATGTTCCAAATTCAAAGGTGGGTTAAAAAGCCAAGATAGCGAGGGGTATGACAGACAACAATCATTCAAATATGTAGATATACTGTAAGTGAACTTATCCAGACAGTCTCTCCCAAAAGACATGATGTTGCTTTTTTTGAGAAAACTGTGTTGCACACTGCCCACTGAGTTTTATGATCTTTGACCTTTCCATGAGCATGTCACCATATACTTTTTGGTTTTGAGTGAAATGTCTTTCTCAGAAAAGACCAATTTCCACAAAATTTGGCTTACATGTTTCCCAAGATGAACTGTCAGGTAATAGCTAACTTTTCTTCATCAACTTTCACTTTGTCCATTACATTGGAACATTGTACATTGGCCCAATTTCACTTTCTGCATTTTATCTGACTCTGGACAGATGTTAAAAACATACTCTTCTTGTCTCACTGAACTGCTTTCAGCTGGAAGTGTTTGCTGATGTGGCATTTTCTCTGCTGTTGGATGATGGGACGGCCTGATCGGATACAGACCAGAAGAGATCAAAGACAGCATGGCAAAAGATGCAGCTGGAGTCAGTCTTTGAGATAAGTAATGCTATATTTCAATACCCATGATTTATACTTATCAAAGATGTGAAAGGCTCATGCGTTCAAGTTGTCTTTGTTAGGAACACAGAAATGTATACATTCAAGTAAAAAACCTGCAGAGCTTGTCAATGTTGTCCTCAAAGTGCCAGTAAGGAGATACACATTTCTACTCTCCAGTGACAGGAAACAGACTGGTGCATCTTAAGACAAAACAAGTTTAATAAAAGGATTTTGCAATCATTGATGCTGATTATAATAATGTCCGCATATATCAAATATGTCTTTTGTTATGTATCCAGACTCGGTTAGAAAAACACATTTCTTACTTTGCATGATACATTCATTCTCAGAGTCCTTTGGCCATAAAACACACTCATGTATAAGGTAACAACACAGACTAACCAATTATGCTGTGAATTCCCGTCCATGCATGCAGACTTGTTGCCCTTGCTTCCGATTACAAAGGACAGATTTACAAATGAACCCGCACAGTGGCAGTATATCACTCTGTTAATGGAAATACACCTGAAACCTAAGAGTCAAAATCCCACGTTGTATATTGTGCCATCATGCCCTTGAGCGTGGCACTTAAACCAGATTGCCAGTAAATCTCCAGCTCAACACAAATGGCTCTTCTGTCAGGTGTGACGCAGCTAAAAGCCCCCTTGGACTCAGGTATCAGGGACATTAGAGAAGGAATTGGACTGAAAACAGGTGCAGAATGCTGCTGGAGGGGAGGGCAGGTTTCTCACTCAAGTTAGGAATTGGAATCCACTGTCAACATAACTCAAAGCTGAATTAATTTCCAGCACAATGGTGACAGGTGACATTGTATTTTTGGTCAAACTTGTGTGAAAGGATTGATATCAAATTGCAATTTCTGAAATAAACCCAACCTTTAGTTGGTATTTGGAAGTATTTTCCTTTTTTAATTTTAATTTTTGAACATTCTGTAAAAAACAGATGGATGAATGAACTATTGGCATTTACAGCTACCTGAGTAAGTCTCATATTGCTCAAATATGTACTCCTAGTGTTCATTTAAGGGTCTGAAAAATAGTGGAAAATCTGTCTGAAATGTGCCTTTTATAGCACCACCACTCTTTGGAAGAAGCCATTGAGGTCAAGGGTGGTCTTGATGTTCTTTAATGGACCAACGCTTTCACTCAAAGAAAACTGGGAAGTGACTGTTGGGCCTCCGAGTAGCTGTTTCTGTCAACCTAAGCAGGCTGCCCACTTTGCTACTTGCCTCACTCCAGGGTTTTTGTACCCTTCTTGTCAGTAAGATCAAAACACAGTCCAGTAGGTAAAC
This sequence comes from Psettodes erumei, assembly GCA_016785225.1. Taxonomy (NCBI): domain Eukaryota; kingdom Metazoa; phylum Chordata; class Actinopteri; order Pleuronectiformes; family Psettodidae; genus Psettodes; species Psettodes erumei. Next base: position 578,334 of record JAFBJZ010000945.1, read on the forward strand.
ACATGCATTTGGGGTGAAAAGTGGTGCTGACTATGTAATTGTGCAAGGCGGCAATATGTTTCCCTTTTAAGGCACATCAGAAGGAGACTGGAGAGAGCCACACACTTGCAACTCATGTGCAAAATTTTGGTCCACATTGCTTTCTGACAGATGAAAACCACACTACAGTTACACTTTTACATTAACGTTTAAAAAATTATGTTGGATTTGAAATTGTAATGGGATGTATTGGGAAACATAATTCACTTATCAAAATTGTTAATTTATAGGTCAACACCTATTACAGGATGTTACTTGGACTATGAATCAGTATCAACTTCTGCCTTTTTCGTTTGCAAGCACCTCACTTGAATTGGTGTTTCTTTTTTTCTTCTGTTTTAAATGCACTGATACGTCAGTCTCTATAATAATTTCCACCACTAGGGGGAGCAATAACAGGTTCCATAGACAATAACACAGAATATAAATGAAGAATGTGTATATGAGTGCCTTTAGTGCCCTCATCAAAAATATTAAACTGAAAGAAATTAATGAGGACGTTATGGTACTTCAAAGATCCCCCTAATTCAGTTCCTCACTGAAATCATTTCATAATTTTGTAGTACTTTATAATCATTTTATTATTTTTCAGTAACTTGTCTTATTTTCAATATGTGCTCTGGCAACCTTTTTGAAGCAAAAAATCAGGACTTAGAAATTTGACTTTGAAATGTCATTTTGTTAAAGCCTATAAGCAGTAACAGTAATAACAGTTACCAGTCATCTTTAATTCATTTAGATTTTTAATAAACACCAAGGGTAGTAACACAATTTTGAAATGAGCTCTGCAGAATACGATATTTTATAATGAAGTTTTGCAACACATTTTTTATTTATATTGTAGGAAAGACAAAATACTTTGCTGTAATGTTGTCACTCTGAATTAATTTTGTACGTGGGCTCTCATATATTACAAAAAAACCCTATGAAATAACATGAATGGGATGCATAATCTCACGTAATGCCGTCTGCAATGACCATCCCTCGGTTTAAATGAACAGCAGTATCTCCTCTGAACTGTGTCCCGAAGATTAATGACACGACTCAAACGTTGACCGGATAGGATACCCTGTCCATCCTGGAGGCGATATGTGGACTGAATTTATAAACCCTGCGTTCATTCACTAGATTCCACACACAGAGAAACGAAGGGAAAGCTTTCCGCCTTGGAGAAGGTGGGAGGTGTCAGGTGGTACGTGCCTCCAGCCAATCCGGAGTAAGTGCGCATTGCGATCCTGTGCAGAGGGATTGTTTTATTAAAGGGTTGGTAGTGATCAATGGGCGAGTGGAGCTGTCCGCGGTGCTGAAAGTTACTTCATGATGGGGCTGCCCTTCAACACGGTGGAAAGCTCTATTTTCAGCATCCCGATTAAAAACCATACATATGGGATTATACGTATCATAAGACGCTACATTTATGCATTTTAAACTGGCTTCCAATTTCCCACCTGTTCTGTTTTGCATGGATGATGTTCAGATGAGCTGAGAGAACTTTAAGACTCTAGTGCAGCTAAGGCAGAGAAAACCTTGTGAGCAAACTCTGCAGCTCCGACTAAAATCCCACGACAAATACAAAAACATAACTCCAATATAGCCTAACGGCCCTAAGACTAAATTTGTTGCTGGTGCAACGCCGGGGCGTGTGGATGATTGGGTTTCAGGCTTTGGTTTATGCCTCCACAGCTGCTCAATCTCGGGCAGTTGGCTGTATTTCCTCAGGGTGATATAACTCTTCTACTCCATTAATAACGCAGCAACCAACGGTCACATCAATCTGTGGCTGGCTGCAGATACCGGCCCCGGTCATATAGGTGCTACCACAGGCCTGCACGGTCACATGGTCAGCGAGCCAATTGAGCTGGATGAAATCAGCAGATTGTAAATCAGCGGCTGCAGCGAGGTGCGTGCGCTCCCCGTGAAGTCGATAAACGGGGGAAATCACTCAGGAATTTATGAATAGGCTTGGCTGATAGCTAAGTGATGTGTGCAAATCCTAAATTATACCTTCGAGAATGGAAGTATTTCCAGTGCAACTCGGAGTTGCATTTGTGAACTGACATCTAACAACAGTAAATTGAGAAAATACACCTTCTGTGAGTTTACTATTTTTGGCTACAGTTTCAGAAAAAAGTTGCGTTTTTTTCATTACAATCTCACCTATTAGGCAATTATTAGTGTCAAAGTGCGGTTAGATGCACTTTCACACCTAAAAGACACCTGTAAAAAAGACAATAAGTCGGTAGTTTCTGCTGATCCTGATTAAATAAGGCTGGGCTTCACATCCCATGGTTGCAACCTTTTTCATGACGTCGAGCCAGTTGTTTTGGTCCTCTCTGCCCAATCGGAGGCTCCTCTTACATTCTACCGTAGCCGAAATGGGTCTATTCATGCAGCGGCTCTGTCCTCCCGTAAGTACCATAACGCCCTTCGTCGGGTGCTCTGTGGTACCCGACTGCTGCTTTAAACGGCAGCACTGACATGGAAACCCCTTTGCAGCTGCAGAACGATTTCTTTCCAGAGCAGCAGCTCCAGCACTGTAAGTACCAGCACTACTGCGGGCGGGAGGATCGGCTCAGCAAGCAGCACGACCAATGCTGCACCTGCAGTAGCTGCACCTGTGATGCGAGAAAAAGCCTCGTCTTTCGCGGGACGTCGCCGACCACTGTGGGAACTTTAAGGACACCTTCGGAAACGTCTTCGAGGCAAGGTTGCCAGTACAGCGTCTGCGACTTCACACCCTCTAGTCATGGTAGTTCATCCAGACATCATCATCCTCACCATCAGCAACAGCAGCAGCATTGCCGCGGTCGGCAGCGGGGCAGCCTGGGCAGCAGCCACAAAGACAGTAACTCCTACAATGAAATAGCCATGAGCAGCTGCAGATACAACGGCGGCGTAATGCGGCCGCTGAGCAACTTGAGCTCGTCCCGCAGAAACATACACGAGTTTGATTCCGAGTCCCAGCCTCTACAGCCTATCTCAGCCGCAGATGCGTCGGACACCCTAGTATCCAAGCCGGAGAATAATTCAACCACCCTGATGCCTTACGCATCGGGAGACGGAGGGGGAGGCTGCGGCCACGGCGGCGGCAAATCGGGAAAAAAGAAGAACCAGAACATTGGGGAAAAGCTCGGACACAGGAGGGCCTTGTTTGAGAAAAGGAAGCGGCTCAGCGACTATGCTTTAATATTTGGGATGTTTGGGATCGTTGTTATGGTTATAGAGACTGAACTCTCATGGGGAGCCTACGGAAAGGTGCGTATTAACTCGCAGCCCATGCATCCCGTCCCCCGTCTAGACCAGAGTTAATTTAGTGGCATGTGACCGAGGGAGCCCAGCCGTTTAAATTTAACCACAACTTCTGACCGAAGTGTTAAAGACAAGCAGTCACTTTGTCAGCACAAAGTCTGGGCTCGTTATAAAGTATCCCATGTAGTCACAGTTCCTGTCAAGTGTAGGAAAAAAGGCCCAGTACTGTCCAGCCATGAAGGGGAACCCCAGAATACAGGAAGATATCATGTCAGCATTTGTTGCAGTACACCTTATAGGAAGCTTTCCCTCATGTGTTTTCCCTCAGACTTTTGTAACAGATGTAACAGCTGGTTTACCATGTAGCCTTAAAAATGTGATTTCATGTCATTCTGGTGCTGTGTTTTGTTTGGCTTTAGTGTTGTTGCTCTTTTCCAGGAGTCCCTGTATTCATTAGCTCTAAAATGCCTGATAAGCCTTTCTACAATCATTCTCCTGGGGCTGATTATCATATACCATGCGAGAGAGATACAGGTAACGTTGAAACACCTTTTCCTATTCTTTATCTGACGCTAAAGGGTCATCACATTTAATGAATGATAATGTTTCTACATAACTAAATGGAAGTGGACTGTACAGGATATAGCAGATTGGTTTGGTAGGCAGTAAAGTTTTGCACAAAATAGCTTTAAAGTACTTGCAGGTTAGAAAACATGTTCATTGTTGACTTACCAATATGCTTGTGTAAGAAAGTGAAGTGTTTTTTTCAGTTTCCCTGCAGCGTGGGGCAGAGTCATTATTCAATGAATTTATATTCATAATGTGGACATTTTGGATGGCTTTATTAACTTTATTTTAATTTTCTTAAGATAAAATGTCACCAGTTTCTAATAACTCCAGCCTAAATATCACTAACTTCATTAATGACAGTGGAGGTTTTTGTACTTTAGACTGGAGCAGTAGCCTGATCATCTTCTGAGGCCACATTAATGCTTCATTATACATTTTGATAAGATTTAGGAACTCCTCACAGATAACAGCAGATGAATATATATTGTCAGCCTCTCCTGAGATGTTCCACCACTTGGACAGTTTTATGGCCCTGCCTCAGAGCATTGTTGCATTACTTACAGTTCTTCCTGCGCTTCAGCACTTGCGTCTTTGTTAAACAGCCACAAAATTAATGGCATCCACTTTCCGGGGGGCTTGACGTATGTTGCCAGGAAGCTTTCATGTGTCTAAGACTCTTCTTTTCTTCTGTTAATTAAATCAGCTTAAAGGGGCAACTTGAAAAGAAACACAGCTCAAGCATTTTTATGAATCTCGAATGATGCCATGTTTAATCATGTTAATGGATTTTCTAAGTTTTAAAGGAGATGGTTAGTTTTAAAAATGCCTTTAACTAAATTGGATGAGCTGATCCATCTGTTTTCCTCTTTACTCTATTAAATCTTAGATTGAAGATGTAGAATAGGTTTTGGAGAAACAGACAAAAATATCACATTTGAATTTAAAAAAAAAACATTGCGTTCTTATCTCTTGCATCAATGGTTGCATTAGTTATAGTGTATTCATCAGCCTTGTTGGTATATTTAGGACTTACAAGTACCAGGGGAGCATAAGTCATTGAAATAGCCCAACAGTAAAACGTGTCGACCCCCTTCAGATGTCTCACTGTAAACCTTTCTTCATATGAGGGATGATATAAAAGCACAGACATCATTACCATATTTCAATGCATAACAGAAGCATTTTCATTCGCCTCACAGAAAGCTCCCAGTAGCTGTTTATAAATTAGAAAGCGTTCTGTAAGTTTGCATGAGAGTATCGTATTCATCTTTCCCTCCCTCGGCCTCCGCACCTTTTTACTCTAATCCTGTGTAAATTATTCAGGTCATAAACTGAGCTTTTTTTCACCTCTAGCTTGTACAAAATTTCCTTGATGCTAAATAATGTAATGATTTTGTTGTGACTGATCTATTGCAAAGGTGTGCTCCTCATCACATTAGCTTTCATTTAATGGGTCTTGTAACAGATTGTGGTAAATTAGTAGTACATTTAGGGTCCTTGTGTACAGTAAACCACCAAATTGTACCCTATACTTTTGCCCCCAGTAATTGTATATTCTAACACTATGATACAGAAACACAGGTGATGGTTCCTAGTTTTACAAAGCTTGAATCCTCTGTTTTGCACACTTAAAAATGCCTATGAAGCAATACTCTCTTCCTTCATTACAGGTGAGCTGAAATGCTCATTTTAGCTCTAAAACCAGCTTTTCCTTTCCACTCCTTTCATCGTCAGTAGCTGCACATTTACCCCACAGGAAGACTGTTCAAAGTTCTTTGATGCAGACTCCTCTGACAGTCACATCAATATCCAGAACATTTTTCACCCTGGATAACTCTCGCTTCACGAAGACATTTCCTGCTTTGTTGGCCTAGAAAATTTTATCAAGGCAATTGTTTGCCTCTGAGTTGATTACTGCAATGCACTTTTCACCACACAACCCCTCCCGACAATGATTTATACACAATTTATTCTAATGTGGAGGCCTGAACACTTAAATGAATCAGAAAACATCATCACGTCACCACAGTCTTACTCACTCCCTACTACTTCTCTCTAAAGTTGATTATAAGGTCTGTCTCCTAATTCATCAAGTCCTCTGGAACAAACTATCAGCCAGTTCCTGGAAGCAGACTTTCTTACTATTTAAATCCAGTTCATAGCATTTATACTTCACTTCCACCACACCAGCTGCTCCTCTCCTTACCTGCCCGAGGGGCTTTTGTGCCTGTTGTTGCTAATCTGTCATTACTTAGGTCTTGTAGACTGACATATGCACTTTCCACACACACACACACACACACACACACACACACACACACACACAATCTATTCTGAATCTATCTTGCTAATGACACACACATGCACACACAGAGGCGCTGGAACATGTGTGTCTGTTCCCTCCGCATTTTCTCCGTGCCCCTGCTGTTTGCTGCTCAGTCCAGTTTTTGTGACGAAACTTATTTAATCAAAAAAATGCATGAAAAAAATGTAATTGGATTTCAAGTGAAAATGTGATTTGACTTTGAAATGTGATGTGTTACCTTTAACACAGTGTCAAGTTGATGCAGGGCTGAATATAGACTTTAGTGAAACCCCAGAGATGAAAAGCTTAAGTTTAAGAATCACATTTTTTGTCTGTGGTAATGAGCTATGGTAGGTGAAAATCACCATCCAAGGTTTCCAGAGCCCAGTTCACCTCTAAATGTCTTGTTTCGACCAATAAAATGTTCTGAAGACATTCAGTTCACATTAATTTAAAGCAACCATAGAGAAGCTGGAACAAGAGAGTGACTGACATTTCATTGTAAACAGTCATCTGAATTTTTCTTGATTGTTTCTGTCAATTAACTACTCAATGGATCAGTTCATTGTTACATCTCTATTGTTTATTAGACCCTCCCTGTCTGGCGAATACTGTGCCTTCCAAACTTGAAGCCCCCTAGTTTATAACATTACAAATCTGCAGTCTCGAAGCCAAAACCAAATTACCAGGGTAACTTGAGCAATTATTTTCATTATAAATTAATCTCCCAGTTATTTTCTTGTTCAATCTATTAATTGTTTGCTTTGTTAACAATTAGAAAATATTGAGAAATGCCCATCACAATTACCCAAAGCTCAGAGTGACATCCTCAAATGTCTATTTTCTTTTTTCTTATCAAAAAAGTTGCTGATTAACTCGCTCTAAGTCAAATAAAGCTCAGTCACCTAAGATCAAGTTTTATATCTGGATAGGACAATCCTTTACACTACATCTCATTTTGAAAAGCTCTTCATATGTTTTGTTCAAAACCTCATCTATCAGTTAAATGTAGCAGAGAAAAAATTGCAAAAGTACATTTCCGCTGTGATATATTGCGTGACAAAATGGAAGTAAAGTGCAAGTACGCTGAGTCCGAACCACTGACCTGCCAATTTGACTCCATACTCAGTACTCTTGCCTGGATGAAACATGGCAACAAAGATACTTTCAACACTCTTGTTTGAATTTTTTTTTTTTTTTTTGTATTATTCAGTTTAATGTAAAGTCCCCAGTCTTTGACCCGAACTTTGTTTTCATTAAGGCTCTATATGAGCTTAAACTGTGAGATTTGTAGAGTGCTTTCCAAAGTGCACTTTCTCCATGTGGGAAATTTTGTTCCTGCAGTGAAATACATTATGCATGCACGTCCATGTGTACTCACAGATGCCTGTCAGATGTACTGTAGAGACATAAGTCAAGATGATGAAATATTTCCCCACCACTTCAAGCCCCTTAAAACTGATTTACTTGTCAAACTGGGTAAAGACTGTGCCCTCTCGTTTTTTACAGGATATCACAACAGGACGTTTTTCCTCCTCGGAGTGACTGCAAAACTCAAAAGGTCAGGTCAGACAGGATAGATGTTGGACACTGGCTGTCATTTGAATTGTTGAGGGATACATCTGTTATGCTGCAGTGGCAGTGACGGGTGACCTGCAGAGCCAAGTGCACTAACAGAGAGAGACAGCATGTCCACATCTTGCTAAATGTCTTTAGGTTTGTACCAGCATCTAGAGTTAGCAGACATGTTTGATCCTCCCTGTACGTTGTTCAGGTATCTGATGCACACATCCCTTTATACTTCTTAGGATGTTATTGGCTTGATTTAGTCCCAGTAATATCTTTTGTTGACAGCTGGCAACCCAGCCAGAGGAATTTTTAGAATTTGAGTTCAGATGAGTTTGCTGTGTTGGCAGGCAGCAGCTTGCTGTACGGTGTGAGTGGAAATGGAGAGGTTAGTGTCTGAAGCTCCTTCCTGACTTTGATTTGTCATTGTCAAAGTCTGATGTGAGCTATGAGCTGGGCGCATGCGAGGATGAGTTCACCTTTTTCACCCCGAAGCAGACAGACAGACAGGCAGACAGAAAGTGACATTTTTGGAAGATTTCTCTTCCACTTTTCACATCAAATGTTCGTATGCCGAGGGGTGTTTGTGTTAAGGCCATTGCTACTTTGCTGTACCTTGTGATGACAGTTCTGCTGAGATTACTCAGACTAATGCAAAAAACGCTTTGGGGGCTGTTTCTGTCTTTGATGTGTGCGTTTGTGATAAAAGTCGGCACTGATGTTTCACAGTCGCACAGTATTACATTTTACAATCTGTAGAAAAGATAAAATAAGAAACACATCGCTCCAAACTGTGCCAGCAAACCCCTGCCAAAGCCAAACCCGCTTGTCAAACGCCCCCCCGCCGGGTTGTGTGTATGTGTCAGAGATATGGTGTAACTGCAGGAGACGCTCTGCATTTCTCACAGCGAAATCTGTCCTCCACCTGAGACTCCAGACCGGAGTCAGATAACCACCACTGACTGGTGACCTCAGTGTTTTCACTGAACATACAGGCTTTCAAGGACAGAGACACTCAGCCTCCCAAAGAGCTGAGGAATCCTACAGATTATTTATTGATGGCATTTACCAAACTGTGCTCTGCATGTGGCTTTAAACATGCAGTTGATTTTTAGATTATTAATGTGTGCAAAAGCAACAGTCTAAAGAAAGATTTACATGGGCTTTCACTTTGGCTCAGAGAGGTTGTACTTTGCTTCAGTAGATGAATGCATATGCAAATGCAATGCTTTGTTTCAGAAACAAAAAAAATGAATCTGCAGCAACGACTTCAGATTTACTCAGCAAAGTGGCCTCTTAGTGGCTCACTTTGATATTATAAATAAAGCATTGCATTAATGTCTAATTGGGCTGAACCTCTGAACCTCATCCACTAATGAGATTGAGCGATTTCATTCTCGGTGACAAGATATATGTTCCCATCTCCACATTACACAGATTAAATATTGAGCTGGACTCCATTAGTTATATTGAGCGTAGTGAAACCAGTAACCAACCCAGCTAGCATCGCAGGTGAGCTCCTCGGAGACGTGCTGTATAGATGAAGGACAGCAGCAGTCGGCGAATGATCTCAGGACAAATTCAGCCGTGTTGACTCTCAACCTGACATGAATGAAACTTCCCCCATGAGCAGAGGATTAGATCAGTGTTTCACATCCATCAAAAAACAAGCTGAATGTTAGGGAGAAGCCTGTGACATCTGGATTCGTCCTCTTAGATGATTACTGTGTTGTTTCTCTGAGATCTGTTGCACAAAGCACAAGTAATGTAATGTATGTGCTCTCATACTTTATTGTCAGGGTGAGGTTACAGTTTTTGTAAAGTGAGGATATCTGGGTGTTAAGACTTTAGGGTTAAGGTGAGGACATGTCCCCAGGCATATAGATACACCAACGTACACGTGTGTGCGTTGGTGCATTTCCAGATAATAAATCAGGGTTTATCAAGGAAACACAGTACGCCACATTAACAATTAATGAAGAATTACTTGAAGTGTCAAAAATATACAGTTATACTTACTCTCCTGTAGAGGTACTGCATCTGGTGATGCAGATGGATTTTGGTTTTGATTTACCTATGTTTTCCAAAGTATGAAAGAAACAATGTCCCTGTTGCTGGACCTTTTTAAATGCGGTTGTGTGGCTTTAAGAATAGGTATATTACACAGCTCTTGCATGATTGCCCATGAAAATGAGTGTTCTCTGGATGTGAGCTTACCAGTTGATGCTGTGAGCATCACAGCTGAAATTCCATTCACCTCCACTGTGCTGGGGGTTTGGGCAGAACTCACTGACAAATTGACAAACTTTGAAAGATGCTGAGATTTTCTGAGAACCCCCCCCACACACACACACACCCCACACACACACACACACACACACAGACACAACCCACCCCACCCTTACTAGACCCTTTTTAGCTGTCTTTATTATTTATGGTCAGTTTATCTTCCTTGCTTCAGTCCAAGAGAGTATTATAAGAGCTGAGAGGTGTGTGAGTCAACACCTTGTGATTAAGGTAACATTTTACTTCGTCTCTTTCTCGTTTTTATTTTGAAAATAATAGTGTCTAGTTTTACATAAAACCTACTTGAATGTAATAAAACATTTGCTGATAAAATAAGCATATTTACAACTCACATGTCAAAGTGCTGATTGCCAGACTCCTCAACTGCTTTCAACCTTTGTAGACATGTGTCCAACTCGCTCAGTTTTAAAAGCATTACTTATGGTGTTAAGATTATTTGTCAGCCTCCTGTAATTAATTCAACAGTTTTCCTGGTGCATCAGCTGTCTGTTGATGACTCTCGGTGTCTCCCACCGTAACATATTCCCACACTATGTAAACAACACAGTTTACTGTTTTTTCCCCCCACTGGAGACGTAGTTTCCTCCACCACTCTCTCATAACTGCTGGTTCTGCTGCTAGCATGGAATATTTGATGCTCCGAGGTAAAGGGCCCTTGAGGATTGTATTTCAGGTCATCCATTACCATAATTGCTTTTACCCACCAAGTAGGCTTTCCTTATGCAACTGGCGTTTAAATGTTTAATTACATTGTTTTAAGGTAACAAACTTTGTAACTGCTTTTGACAGGACGGGTTTGTTGTTTAAAATGTAAGATAAAACGCAGCTTGAGCTGTGTGCAAACAATAGATTTAGCTGCTTTCAGAGCCCTAATTCTGTAAGTAAGAAAGCGCAGGTGAGTGGAGTCAAAGCTTGCGTTTCCATGTCTACATTACACTCACTTGGAAAGCCGAACAAGACGAGCTGTGGTTAGAGTTACACACTTCTCTGACAGATGTCAGTTTGTTAAAGGAGCTCAGTGTCACTCATTTGATATGAACAACTGCCTCTGAAAATTTAATTCATGTGTTCTCTGTGTTGGGGGGGGACTTTGATTGCAGCTTTTAAATAAAATAGAAATGAGCTGCAGAGGCTTTGTAGGGGCAGCTGTGCCGTTTGTTTAGGGACACGTGTTAGCTGTAGCTTGTCCTGTTTTTTGTTGTTGCCGTGTATGCCAGCTTGTTGATGGCAGATATTTCTTGTACAGTAGCTGTCGGACATATAATTGGCTCAGAGACTCTAATGAGTGTGCAGTGTTGTGCTGTTGTGCGTCTCAGTGAACTTTGTGTGTTAATGTGGTGTTGGTGGTGTCGGAGTGTCTTTGAGGCTGTCAAACTGCAGTATGTGGAGCGTTCATGTATGTCTGAGAGAAAAGTGGCAGTGCAAGGTATTATTGATTTTTTTTTTTTGCTGTGTGCTCTCTTTGTCCTTGACTTGAAAAGGAGCTTTCTTTTCAATGTGAGAAATATGACTATTTTTTGGCACTTCCATTTTATGTAACATATCAGTGCTAAATTTACAATCTAGGTCATGGATCCCATTACCCCCTCAGGACTGGGACAGTGTTTTTTACATCTGTAATGAGAAACTCCAAATTAAACCAAATGGAGGCTAGTTGGCAAGATGCCGAGTCGTGATGTGTGCCTACAGTGTGTGATGCTGAGCATTTTATTTCTCATAAAATTAGAACTGTCTTTAACTGCTAAATCATCACATCTAGTATATTTCAGATACAGAGAGCTTAGCAATTGTATGAAAGATATTTTGTTGTGGAGGGAGCTAAATCTTCTCTTCTTTGAGACTCTCCTCAGGGTTATTTATTATTTGCTACGGACCCTGCCTTAAAAAAGAAAAATTACTACAACCACCCCCTATTTTTTTCACATTTTACTCCAATTCAAGCTCAATATTTTATTGTAACTTTTTTAAAAAGATCCAAATCACAGATTATAATTGAATTACAGTTCCCAAAATTATGAAGAATTTGATCAACAAATGGTGAATTTTGTTTACCGAGCATTCCAGCTGCTTGAGCAAAAAGATATTACAGTTATTACCACTGTTCCTGAATAAGTTAAAAGGGGCACAGGTGAAGGGGCTTCGGGCTTTCATATTTTTTTGCTTCATCTATTAGTTAAACAGGTTAGGCTGTACTGAAAGTGCATGATATTCGAGGTTGACTCGATATGATACATGTGACTTCATCGAAGTTCTATTATAATGCAGAATAAGTAATGTTCAGTCACTACTTTCTATACGTTTTCTCCCCCTCAAAACTGACATATTGGCCTGACTCAATACTACAATAAATAAAGTCCTGATACAGAGGCATGTTAATGTTCACTGCATATGGTAAAATGTACTTCATGAGCCTTTTCCTTACAGTAAATCCTTCAAGAAAAGGATGAAATAAAATATAAATCTGAGGCATGAAAAATTTAAAGACCCCCTTCTTGCTCTCCCAAAAATTTCAGACCACCCTCGTCTCAGCAAAAAGAAAAAAATACATAACTCTGCACTGTTTCTTTCCACCACTACGCTGAAAGATTTCTATATGGTGCCTTAACATCAAATGTACCTTGAATTGTTCCCCATTTGCCATCATGGGTAATGCAGGGAGGTTTTTGTGTGTGCACAAAATGAAAATCCAAACTGCACATCAATGATTAGCTGAGCTGACAGATGAAGGAGCTCAAGCACAATCCTGTTTGCAAGGACGCTAAACTGTAAGGAAGAAAACATTGTATGTGCATATTTTCAATGCAAATCCTGAGAAGTTACAGGGCATAGTATAATTCATTACCAAGCATATTAGGCAGGTTTGTGACAAAATGTAATTTTGCAGTTTTTCTTTTCTCTTCTGCTTCCGTAGCCAAAAAAAGCCACCAGGAAAGCGTGCTTATATTTGCTGACAGTAGCATTTTGTGAAATATCTACTGCCAGTTGTGATGGCTCCTACACAGGCAGAGGACCTTGAGGTGATTGAGTGAAAAGAACAGGAGCAACTGTGGAGGAATATCAGTGTGCACATGGCATATCAGAGTGGAATTATTTGACAAATCCAGGGGAAGCTAATACAGTTTGATAGTATTTAATATGCAAACCATCCCGGTAAATATAAAACGCTGCGAGAGGAGTAAGATTGAGGTTGTGCGTCTATAGCCACAAGCATGGTCAGGGATCACTGTGAACGAGCTGGCAATGGCGGTCACAGGCTCAGCCATTAGTTCAGGGTGAATACACTGAGCAGTGGATCTTCTGGCCGAAGCTAACTGTAGGTAGGAGTGAAGGTGATGAAAAGGAGGGAGCGAGGGAGGGAGGAGGGAGCAGCAGCAGCTGAGGTGAGCACGTGAGGAAGTTATATACAGTGCGTGACAGAGGACAGGGTGGAGAAGAGTGATGAGGGGCGTTGAGATCCACCCACACTGGAGTCCCCAGTGAAATGGCCCACCGTCTGGTCGGGTTGGCCAGGCCATCGGAGCCTAATGCTAATGTGGAGGTGGCAGATGTTCTCATCAGTATAACGCTTTGAAGTTGAAAATGCTACTGCTTACTGCTATTGTAACACTTCTGCTTCTTTTGTTCAGAGAGTCTGAAAGATGTGTGGCAGAATTCAGCCCTGGGGTAGAAAAGTCCAATGTGGACTGAGACTGTTTTGGCAATTTTAGTACAAATTACATACTTCACATTAATGATTGCCTATCTTTTTTTTTTAGAATTTTAGAATTATTTTGAGCATTTATCCATTATCCATTTCATTGTTTAGATGTGTATAGTAAAAAAAGGTCCATCATAACTTCCCAAAGACCGAAATAAAATCTTCATTCATCATGTTTTATCATTTTTCATTTTAACATTTTTGTTTTGAGTCACTTTTCATTTCCCCAAAAGCTGTTGTCTTCCATCTATTAACTGAAATGTGCAAATCAACTTTTAGGCTCAAAACTTGAAAAAGGACATTCTACAACAAAGGGATTTTTTCCAACACATGAAAACCACCTGAAAACATGTAAAACTGCAAAACAGAATGTATTCTGAAAAACAAGGGCATGATATTACAGTCGTACCACCTTCATCAGATAAGCTTGAATACAGTATCCAGTATCATTGGGGGTTTTTGGCCTTGGATGAGCATAAGGTCCTCTCCTTATCATATCAGCTCTTTGTTTATTTATTTATTTGGGAGGCCTGAACGTCCTCCAAAAGTTTTTCTGAGAACAGTAGCTTCAAACAGTTTCATTTTTGAAAATTGGTCATGAGTAATATATATAATTTTTCTTAAATGGGGAAAAAAATGCCAAGGTCTCTCTAATGTAACTCAAAAATGTGACTTAATGACTCTAGGCTATTTGTGACTCATTGTTTAATAGGTTTAATGATTTCCTGTAGCTTGCTGTGTCAGCATGATGAAAATGTCAGCTGGCTTTTACCCTCCATCAGCCTCACCATGCCCTTTCCTCGCAGTTATTTATGGTGGACAACGCAGCCGATGACTGGAGGATAGCCATGACATATGAGCGCATCTTCTTCATCTGCCTGGAGATCCTGGTGTGCGCCATCCACCCCATCCCAGGGAACTACACCTTCACCTGGACCGCACGCCTGGCCTACTCCTACGTGCCATCCAAGACGGATGCGGATGTAGACATCATCCTGTCCATCCCCATGTTCCTGCGACTGTACCTCATCGCTCGTGTCATGCTGCTGCACAGCAAGCTCTTCACGGACGCCTCATCCCGCAGCATCGGTGCACTCAACAAGATTAACTTCAACACACGCTTTGTGATGAAGACCCTCATGACCATCTGTCCTGGCACCGTGCTGCTGGTCTTCACCATCTCGCTGTGGATCATTGCTGCGTGGACTGTGAGAGCTTGCGAGAGGTGCTTGGATCAGTTTCTCACGCTATGCTGTGCTGCTCAGCATGAAACATAGATAAGGCATAAAAATAGATAATGTACACACTTTTAACCTTAGTCTGAATTTGAGCATCAAGGTAGAAAGATTTAAATTTGCTTTAAGAATATATTATAACCTTACAACATTGTGAGATTTAATCTTATATATTACATTGGATTAGATCTTCTAATTAGTCATTTGGACAAGCTGGACTGCATAAGTCTCTGCAAGTGCATGAAGATTAGTCAACTATTGCATTTATTATTCATTACAGGTACCATGACAACCAGGACATAACCAGCAACTTTCTCGGAGCTATGTGGTTGATCTCAATCACATTTCTTACCATTGGATATGGGGATATGGTCCCAAACACATACTGTGGCAAAGGAGTGTGCCTCCTGACTGGCATTATGGTGAGAAAAGCAGACTGAGCAATTCATCTTTTTTTTTTGTGAGTTTGTGAAAGTGTCAAACGACTGACAGGAGGCCTTATAATTTATGCAGCTAATATGCTGCTAATAATACCTGACTGTCCTGTCCTGTCTGTCCATTCTTGTTATTTCACAGGGTGCTGGCTGCACTGCTTTGGTGGTGGCCGTGGTGGCAAAGAAACTGGAATTAACCAAAGCTGAAAAACATGTCCACAATTTTATGATGGACACCCAGCTAACAAAAAGAGTAAGTGAACGCTTAGCGTCCACTTATCTCTTATTTGACATCAGACGTATTTTATCTGTCTTTGTCCTCGACCAAACGTCTCTCTCTGTCTCTTTTTTTAACCTTAGGTTGAAAAACACAGCTGCGAATGTTCTCAGGGAGACGTGGCTCATCTACAAGAACACCAAACTGGTGAGGAAGATGGACCACGCCAGAGTCAGGAAGCACCAGAGGAAATTTCTCCAAGCCATTCACCAGTAGGTACCGTGCTATTAACACTGACCTGCCACTCATGTTGGTTTAATGCCCTCCAAACCCGCAGTGTGTTTACATGTGATTCACCAAAGCAACACGAACCTGAAATCTGAATTGTTTGACACCTGTAGCAAAACTATTGTTTTGTGTGTTGTTGAAGGACCGTGTATATCTCAACCATGTTTCACCTGACTTCACTAACCTTAAATTTGCAGGTTTGGTAAACACTAGGCCTGTTGATTCAGCATTGTAAATAATGGCGAAGATGCAAGGAACTGAATTTATGTAAATATTATTCACTGACACGCCAGACTTTCTTGTAAGTCATTTATTTTAAAAAAAAACAGGGTATGAATTGTCAGTATCAAAGAGACATACTTTGTGTAAAAAGGCCTTTTCTCTGAATGAGATTCATTTTTGCAGGGTTACTGTGGAAACAGTCAGTCTTTCAACAGCCTCAGTTTTACAGATGTATTCTAAAAATAATGTTAATTTGACCTAGGAGTTCACGGCAGTATGATATTGATCACGCTCTCTCTCTCTCTTTCGCTCTCTCTCTCTCACCTTTTGCTGTCATATTGGCTCTTGTGTGTCTCCACTGTGAGTCAGATGTCATTCTGACCTCAGGGCTCATGCATCTGGGTTCCTACTTTACTAGCGGCTGCTCCGACACTTACCTGTCAGCTAGTCTTTTAGTGGTTCCCCAAGGGCCCCCCCTCTCCAGGTGCTAGCTAATCACTCTGGGGTTTTTTGTTGTTTTTTTTTTACAGTGCTTGCATGCACATCTAATCTGTATTGTGTTTCAAATGCTAGAACTCAGGTCAGTGCTTTATTAAAATGCAAAACTAGATATACAATGACGTTGTTATGTTATGCAGCTTAAGCTGAGGTAAAATGTCCCTGGTTTCCTTGCTTTCTGTGGTTACATATATGGGTATGCTATGTACAACTTTGATTTGCTCATGAATCTTTTGAACATTATTTCTTTAAAAGAAATTAGGATGTTTTGATTACAAGGTAGAGAAACACACAAACTGCCTGCTGCTGCAACCTGCATCCAAATTTGTGCTCTTTAATAGCCTTTTGTCATGGATGCTTTGTCAAGTCATTATGCTCTTGCTGTCGTATTTAAGCAATTTGCAGCAGCGGTGACAACATCTCATGCTCACCCCCCGTTCTCTAGGACAGCCTAATAATGGAAATCCCTCTGCGCTACAGCTAAATCTAAATCTATAAAGAACCAGATGCGGTGGAAAAAAAGTCACGTCCAGTTCTGTGTACAAGGACAAATACTCAGCATGGTGTCAACATTGTCCCTTCACGCCTTTATCAAACAAAGATTTTGTTTTTGTTTTTGTTCATGACCAATGAACTCAATTTATTGAGCTTTATTGATGTTTTTGTAACACTGTAGTCTGTGTGCAGGTTGTGTTACAAAAACATCTGGATTGACATTGAAATTAGGACAGGAAGGTGCCCCGATGGCGAGCAGATCGCTCAAGTGGATGGTTGGAAAAGGCCCACAGCTGCCCTTGACCTGTCATTGGTGGATAGAAAAACGTCAAATCAGATTTCATCTGGCCTGTTTCCTCTGGTCAGAGCTGCAAGACACACTCACTCAGACATCAGATCCAGTCTCAGCGAGGGATATGAGGTGTTAACAGTTGTTAAATGGGACCATAGACGCTCTGAGGCACTGTCTGCGTTGGCGAATGTTTACAGATGTTCGTTCAGGAGGGTTGTACCATGTTTCTGATAAGCAGCACTAGTGTAGGGGGAAAAAGGGGGGGATTAGACTTAGAGAGCAAGCTAAGCTGCAGCTCCAAGAAACAGTTCAAACACAGAGCGATAACACACTGGTGGCAGGACGAAATAAGAAGAGCAAATTTTGTTGCTGCTGTTTAGAGGTGAGGTGACAGTGTAGAGATGAGGGTTACAGCAGCCAGACCTGAGTAAACATCTGAATATGTTTTATCTGATGTTGTAATAATTCATTTGTCTACTTCATGTTTCCTTTTTTCCTGTTTGTGTCTACACAATGCAATAGAGCTCGAAAGTAAGTCTTCGCCTCACACGTAGATTACAGACCTGTTGTGTGCATGCTAACGAGAGCTTGTCCTTGAACCCAATAATGTGACTAAAAAAAATTACACTCCCTCATTTGATAAGTGAAATTCATGCCACAAACATGTAGTTTACAATAATTGATTTTTTTCCGCTCAACACCATCATGATTGTTGCCAGATTAATTAGTTCAAGATGCGACAAAGGTTTTCTTTTTATTTATTAGATCTCCGTTCAACTCAGTAGCATGTCAATTTGATAAAACACACAAAAGTCTCACATTCAATCAGCATTTGCCTTGCAATCAAACAGCTTTAAATAACCAGCACAAACACCTTCTTTTACGCCTTATTGAGTAGACCAGTGCTGCACATTGTAAACACGCCCACAGATGCATATTAAGTGAATTTCAATTATCAGTGATGGAGGGTGTTTTTCTTTCCATTTCTGCATGGATGTGATGAGAATTTGATCTTTAATCAGAAAGCCACTGATTAAACTCCAATCAAGCGTGCTTTCACGTACCGAAGGATGACGACTAGAGCTCTACAGGAGAAAGTAGCACAAGCATATGATTTATAATATCCCTCAAGTCACGTGATACAACAGCAGTCGTGCTCATACAGATCAGGGCTCAGGGTCATCTTTCGGCGTGTGGAACCATTGTTGCGCCTGTTACTACGTTTGCAGCTACATTTCCTTTCATTTCTCTGTTGGATGACACAGTAGCACGGATGCTGATATGGTGTTATTATGGCTAGTAAACAGCATACTAAGAAGGCCATAGAGCTATCATGCATCTCTGCACTTAGAGGAATTAACAGAAACAGTGATAGACATAGTTGAAACACTCTTTAAGGTTATCTGGTCAGTGCACTTTACCATACCACACCACAGGCCACAAAAACTGTTCAGTCAAGCGTCTCAGTCAGTTTAACCATCCCCTGTGGGAATGGTGTCCCTTTCCATCCACAAGGTTGAAGATGGAATCATAGCAAGAGGCAGGAGAGTGAGTGCACATTATGTCCAAGCCCAGCGGATTGGAGTAACAGGAATGTGACCCGAGAGGGAGGACAGGGTAAAGCCTGCAAGCGTACCCATTTTTTTACTCGAGAATCTGTACCTGTGACCGACAGCAGGAAGCTGTCAGCAGGGACAGGAAAAAAAAGGCTGCAGAATGTTCACCCTGTCCATTACACTAAAGGAGGTAAACAGAGGCCATGACAAATAAAGCAAGTTGGTAGGGTAAATATATAAATGGCACAGCTTTAACTGAGATTGCCTTAACGGATTTAGTGGAGTATTGAAAAGCTTAGCGTAGCCATTTTCCCCTGATGAATAGCAAGCAGCTTTAGAGTGCCCATTCAAAAGCAGAACTGCCCATGAGGAGTGATTGACTGAGGGAAGGAGACACATAGAAAATAAGAGGCGGAGCAAGCAAGCTCCCTCATCCTGACATCGAGCTGACCTGTGCTTCGACCCCCATTTGACAGCTATTGGTCATCCAACTGTGAAATGCATAATTCTAACAGGTCTTACATCAACTGCAAAACCATTTAACACTGAATACCTAATATCTTTCATCATTTCAAATAGACTACCTCCCTCTTTCTTTCTTTCATTTAATTACTCAAATAAGAAAAATGCAAAAGTATTTTGTACCTGTCTGTAAAGTCTGCTCTGTATGAAGCATCTCGGTCCTCAGTCGTCAGGACATTTTCCCCTTGCCTGTAGTTTCCTTTAGTGACTCCTGTGGCACCCTCTGTTGGTCCAGCCTGTCATCTTCGCTCCACATCTGCCTGTCTTCAGGAAACAGACAAATGATCCTGCATTGCATGAGAATGGGTGTATATTGGCTAATTAGCAGACTCCCCAAGGGCCCCTTGAATCCCTTCTCGATCTTCATTATTGTTTACCTTCATTTCGCCCACAACCTAATGATCACCTCGCACTCACATTGCATTCATGGCTCAGTTATTATAAGGTTTTTTGCATTTCTCTATCAAAATCTGAAGTATTGGCAAATATCATGTTATTTTGTTATTGTGCCCAGTGTAATTAAGCATGCGCGGGTGATTCGGGGTAAAATAAAAAACTGCTTAATATTTTGAAATCATGTTTGGTTGACTCTACAATACTGCACCGTTGCTGTTTTTGAGTGCCCCGAGAGAATGAGTAAAACAGGCTTTAGAAGCCTAATTAAACAGGAAATGTGAATTATTTAAGCATGCTGTATGGAGTAGGTAACTTATTTTATACAAATATTAGAAGTAGGACTTTTTTTGTTCTTTAAAAAAGTGGACCACATTGCAGTTTATTTTACAAGTTAATTGTCCTCTGAAAAATAATAACCTGTATGACTTTTTTTTTTTTTAAAAACAAGCTTTAATTATCGGGATTCCTTATAGTGGCAAATGGTGAAGTCCTTTTCGATTTTCTCCATTCTGATTTAATTCTGATTAAAAAGGTTAGATTAGAAAATACAGGAAAAGGAAGGAAAATAGTTTAGATTTAAAAAAAAAAAAAAAGCATTGGATATCTGACACAAAAAAAACATAAACTTAAAAAACACAGAAGTTGATAGATGTAGATATTAGATTTCATAATTTCTGTTCACACTGCGACGCTGATCTAATATCTGATATGAACCCCTACTCATTCCTTTAGTATTTATTTGTTGAGTGGGATGTAAAGCTGCCCCCCCAACATGGTCTCCTCTCCACTTGCATGCAGCTCAATCAAAATAGACTGACCCCTGCAATCCCTGCATTCTCTACACACATCTTGTGCATGACCCAGGAGTGCTCTCCATGTGTATGCCTTTGTGTGTGCACAAATTTAAACGTGACAAAACCTCTGATAGCGTTAATTCATTGGGTTCTGAATGGTCTTGTGTTCAGATTGAGAAGTGTTAAAATGGAGCAACGCAAGCTGAATGACCAAGCAAACTCACTAGTGGACCTTGCTAAGGTAAGCTAGACTAACAGTCTACTGCTGCATTGTGCATTAGGATGGGTAACTATCCTGATAAGCTTCTTTCCTTTGTGTGATTGAATGCAATGCATGCTGGTTCATTCCTTGAATTAGTTGTGTTTTCTAATATAATCAAAGTCTACAGGTGTCAAATAAACAGACAGGCTTTTCATAAGGTGATTAAAAACAAATCTGTGTGATGATTCTGGGTGATTGCTCTCATCTAAGATTTGGATCCTCTGGGTATGAAATAATAACATCATTTTATTTTGCAGTTCAAATTACTTTCCCTAGGATATGTTCTCCTGAAAATTACCTGAATGAGCGTAACTAGAAACACTCCTATGTATGCAAAAACACTGCATTTTTTTTCTTTTTACTTTACTCATTCTCTGATATTTGTCTTCAGATACACTAAACAGAAGTTGACAAACCTTAGGGAAAGACCAGGCAGTGTGCCAGCCTGACACAGCAGAAACAGTAACCTGGGGAAGGGAGACACACTGTGATCTGATGATTCAGCCAGAAGTGAAAGCAGAGAGAAGGAGAGAAAGGCAGGGGGATTTGACATTCAAAAGTACACCACAGTCAACTGGATTCAGGCCAGCGTATCATGAAAGGTATTAGTTAATACTGCCCAATCACCTTGTGCTGTAAAACGGTAGCGAGAACTGGGATGTGACATTGGATAAGGTGGCTTACTGCCAGCGCCACTCAGCTAACTCTTTAATCATTGTCGTAAGCATCTGAAGCCATGAGAGGGCAGTGTAGCATCAGTCTCCTCATGCTCTCAGTGGAAAGATTGAGCAAAACCTAGACAAACATATCACTGGCAACTGCATGGCCACTTCAGTGCAGTTTGTTGCAGTTAATTCCTCAGATCACAGTGCATCCCCTTTACTCATTATCACCTCTACAGTTTAATAAAGTGGTTACCAATCTTTTTCTGGTGTACCCCTGCTTTAGAAGCTGAAAAAAGTGAATAGCTATTCCTGACATACATATTTTTCAGCTCAGTTTTACTCCATAGTTTTCCCCAGATCATGTTTTTCACTTAATGTGACCTATGTGATCCTGTAGATTTGTTTGAATTCTGTTTCTCCCCACAGCATTTTATTCACTGTTGCTTTTCAGGCTCAATTACATGTCTTCAAGTTGTAAAATTGCAGGTTGAAGCTGTTGTTTTTTTCCCCTGCTTCTCTTGCCCATAGATTAAGGTTAGGTTAATTACCTTTGTGGTTCTATTACCTGAGGTTGAAGTGGATCTATAATATTGGCATATACTTGCTCAATCTGTTTCATCCTCTATTTATGATATTTGTTTCCTCAGCAGGTGCAGGCCTCTATTCTTGTTCTATGCCATATAATGTGTTCTTGTTTTATTTCACAATTTACAGATGAGGCTCAGGCTGGGTTTGGTTCACCTTTTCATGTAAACCTGTGTGTGGTTGCAATTAATTTATTTGTCAAAAGAAGAATTACATTTGTGTAATATGTACATACATTCAAATATTTGGATCATACATGACTTGTTTATATGAGGAACTTCATTTCTAACCCACTGAAAATTTTTTACAGGAATGAAGCAATAGTAACACAAGGTTTAACCCTTGTTTCCACTAGCTGTCAGGTTGAGCCATGTAAATGCTATTTTGGCCCTCACTGATACACTCAAACAACTTCCCCCATTATTCCCGCCTCAAATCAGAAGAGGACAAGGTAAGTGATGGATGGCAACGCCTCTGGGCTGCCAGGGATTATTGGCCCTATGCTGAATAATACCTCAGAAACCGCCCTCCAGCAGCACCACTCCACACGCGTGACATTCCAAATGTGACATAGATTCCTTAGGGTTATTTTTGATGACTGAACCTCAGGAGTTCAAAAATATCAACAACAGTATATTTTCCAAAGTCTTTTTTGTGGTAGTGTGGAATTAACTTTTCTGCTGTCAACCTCTGTCCCATCCAAAGGTGAAGTATAATGCGACTGTCGCTGGGAAACTGCAGCCACCAGACCAAATAACACAGACTCCATAGTACCATAACAAAAGCATTTACCTTGGCTCGTAAAATTTTGTTCATCAGTTTGGGTCTTCATGCTAATAACTTGAGGTTCACATTTTTTCAGCTCTGTCTTTAATCAATATCCACATGCCTGTGACCATTGTAAGGGATCCTGTTTGCTCTAATCGTTTCCCAAGTTCATACATGGGCATAACGTGATACCCTCTTTATGCTATTTCAATGTGTAGTAAATGATGAGGGATGAAATTCACAGCAAAAATCCATTTTAAAGTTCATTCAAATTTTATGTGAGGCTTCAACAGTCTGGTATAGTCAAGTAACATGGCTATCTCCCAAAGTTGTTTTTGTACAAAATTCCCTTTTGTGTTACAATCCATCTGTTTTGGCTTAGCAAGTAAATGCTGGTCACAAAAAAACAAAAAGCTAGCCTGTGATTTTGGAAAATATTAACTTGATTTGGCCGACTCAGACTCATATTGTTTCAGTCCTAACTTTAGGTGTGCATTTTAAACAGATAATTGCCATTTGTCCCACATCACTTACACTAAAATTGCTTCACAAATTTGATCCCTTTAATGCTGGTTTAGAGAGGAGGAACACTTGTGATTATTGTTCTGTGACAAACTTAAAAAACACAAATGTCTCCATTAAGCGTTGTGTGAGACAATGTCCTGATGTTTATGTATTGTCTAAACATATTTATTTTTTACATTATTTCTGCAGTCGTATCAGGATGTGTTGAGAATGTGAATCTTTTAATGTGAAGCTTGCAACCTCTGCTGTTTCCATTTGCCTTCTTTTCAGAGTGATCTGATAATTCAGAGCCCTGTCAATGGTATATTCACTGAAGTATTAAAGGATCTTGTGCTTGTATCTTTAATCTGTTTGCTAATAATAAGGGACATACAGTATTTTCAGGTTGTCCATCAAAAATAACAACAAATTGGAAAATGTATCATGTTAAATGTGTTTCCTCTCCCTTGTTTCAGACTCAGAACATCATGTATGACATGATATCGGACTTGAATGAGAGAGGAGAGGACATGGAGAAGAGGATTGCCTTGCTGGAGACAAAGCTGGAGACTCTACTGAGTAACTTGCAGGCTCTGCCAGGACTCATCAGCCAGGTCATCAGCCAGCAGCACAGGGACTTCCTGGAGGTGCAGCTCCAGCCTTATGACAAACACAGCCCTGAGCGTTCACAGTCAGTGTCCCGACGGAGGTCATCCTCCACAGCACCACCCACCTCCTCTGAGAGCAGCTAGAGTCCAAGGGGAATGCCTCCACTGAAGACTTTTGCCATCATATGGCCAAGTTGCATTTATCGTAAAGCCTTATGGTTTCAATAAGTATTATCCAAATTCTGATGACAGAATCCAAGATACTGGGGACAATGCATTTTAATGGATAACTTCATGCTGTTATTTGTTTTTTATTACCTCAAAAGATGTTGTTATCCTTGCTCTGGTGACAAGACCTCAAATAATGGCGCTTCCCTCAGTAAAAACTAAAAGGCCTATCGATGGGGCTGTGATAAGAACTCTACTCCATCTCTATGCAGAGGTAGCCAGTTTTAGGTGGCAAGGTTACCAAGTGTGAAACTATTGCACTAAAATAGTGCTTCTCACAGACTTTGTGCTTCTGCGGGCTTGATTCAGTTGCCGTGTTCCTAAAAGCAAATCGAGAAAACCACTGAGAAATCAGTCAGGGAGAATGACAGTGATGTTGAGGAAAAGTGCTGTGTTTGATGGACTGGAGTGAACTGCTAGCAGAAGGCAGAATCACTCCTTACACACTGTCACTCAGAGATAACTTAAAAAGCTTGAAATGAGGAAAATAAAGCATATATCTTTTAGGTTAGAAACAGCATCAACTATAGCGGTTTTCTTTTTACAGAGTGCCCCTGTAGAATGACTATTTTTGGGGTGACACTGCAAATACTTTAATCCTCTAGTCAAAATGAATGCATTAAAAATCTGTACTTGCACTTACTTTTTAATCAATGCACTTCAATGCTGACTGACATATGATATAAGGATGTGTTGCTCATTAAAAGACGAACATTTGCGATGTTTGGGCATGGGTTTATTATTGTCAGTTCTCAAACTGTGGCTAATGTCGATGAATCAAGTTAAAGCCCTTTTCTTTTTTTCCACAAAGAAGCATTAACTTAGACCCAGAGTTGTCTACAGAAATGTACTGAGTGATCACAAAGTCAGTTATTACCCCTTTTCTTGCTGTGTCTCACCTCCTGTCCTTCCTCCCTGTGCTATTTATGCTTGCTGTCATCCCAGCTGGGCAACAACAACAAATGCTGAACAACAACTCGCAGAGACCGTATCTACCTTTTAAAAAGAAAATGCCTATTTTTATATTTCTGATGAGGACAAGCACACCTCCTACAACAAAACTAACAATGGGATTTAAGAAGTGACAGATCCAGCATATCTAGCATATGGTTTCATAGTCCCTGGACTGGAGTTAAGATACATGTGTAAAATAGACTATTAGGTTCTTTCCTGAACTTATTCATACACAGATTTTTAAATTGCATTATTCTTCAGATTGCATTTATTTTTTAAAGCAAATGCTTTAGATGACACTGTGGGCTGAGCTGGAGGAGCAGTATGCAAGAGCAGAACTGGTAAATCTACCTGTAGTGGCTGACATTTTTTAGGTTTAAAAGTTTTAATGTGAAAAAAGAAAGTTGTAATATTTGCATTTGTTTGAAATAACCTCCTTGGCCTTTCATACAGTCTATCTCCATATCAGCTGTTTGAAAAGTCCTGATGTGGCCAACCAACCCTCTGGACATGAATATTCACCTTATAAACATAGGTGTTCATGCAACCTTTTCAACATTCACAGAGCATAGCATGGGTCAGAGAAGATTTGGTGGTCACTTGTCAAATCAGCAGCACTGATCTTGTTCAACCAGCCAACCCACCAACCAATAAGTGTATCAGAAGGTCAACAAAGTGACAGCATTGTCAGTCCACACACTTCAGCAACATAGAAACCAATGAGAGATTATACTGTATGCGACTTAACAATAAACAATTAAACAATAAAATGTACCATTTGACAGGCCTGTGTCATTTTTAAAAAATATATATTTTATTGTATTAATATTATTATTTGATTAAATAGGACAAGTTATAATATGTGTTTGTGTGTGTCCCTGCTGCTGAATGAACAGGTAAGACAGTTACATCAACCTAGAACTGTGTAATTTGTGGACCAAATCAGTTTTTAGTTACATTTAGTTTAATGTGGGATGGCAACCTCTCTTGATTTCTCACTATAATAGGTTTCTAACAGTAGTTAATAAGTACAATACTTGTCTCTGAAATGCCGCTCAGTAGAGGTAGGCCAATATTGTCGAATGAACCTGAAATATTTAAATTACAAATAAGTAAATACACTTTCTTAATTTCCACTACTCACCCTCATTTATATAAAAATGTGTACTACATATTACCACATATTTAGTAACTATTCTGTTTATATGTTTGTGTTCCGCGCCGTATTCCCCTTCCTATTCAATTTTTGGTCCTGTGAGTCAACACCCCGGGCATAGCGCTCTCCCAACCCTCGCGAGATTTCCCGCGAAGCAGTGCGCAGTAGCGCTTGCGTGGGTTCCAGCCTTGTGCTCGCTCAAACAAAATCCAACTTCGCCAACTCCAATGTAAACTATTCCCAGCTTCTTTTTGCAACGTTGATCGTATACCGGAACCACCGACACCATGAGTATTCTCGCCAAAATAGCGGAGATTGAAAATGAGGTAAGGTAAAAGTAGATAGCAGGGTGACACTATGAATCAATCACGTTGTAGCCAACCGCTAGCAAATAGTTAGCATAGCTCCCACAGCTGGGCCTCGCGTTATATTCATGATTTCAAGTTTACAGTTGCTTCACATCTTATGATGTTCATCCATAAGTGTTTATTCAGCTTGTAGGTGCATTATGAATCAAATAAGCTAATTAAGATGATGATGTTAACCAGAGGGTCTCAAGCATGTATACGGCAAATTAACGTTAGCATCCACGTACATAACTGTCACCGATTGCCCACAAACTGAGAACAAAATTGTTGGAATATGAATGAGACGACTTTTTTTTTTTTTTACTTAGCAGACTAAGTATTCAATTAGTCATTGTGTGTTTCCTTCTCTCACGGGAGGCTTGGAAGTGGTTATATTGGTGGATGTTGGAAACACTGCATTTATAATTTCCCTTCAGGGATGAATAAAGTAATCTATCTATCTATCTTATGCCATTAAGTCAGTTCGGTTGTGTCATGACAGTAAGTCAGAAAATACTAAACTGTGAATCGTGAAATTGTGAAAATAATCTGCAAATTAAAATATCCCTCCGTGCTATTCACTGGTTGTTGCAAAATTGTAATGGAAAGAATCGGTTTGAGACCTCATGCTGGTGTTGTTACTGTTAATTGTAGATGGCCAGGACGCAGCGGAACAAGGCCACAGCCCACCACTTGGGTCTCCTCAAAGCACGTCTCGCCAAACTGAGGAGGGAGCTCATCACGCCAAAAGGAGGCAGTGGTGGTGGAACAGGAGAAGGTAAGTGTATTTTACAAACACACCTTCAAATCTTAAACAAATCAAAGTGGGCTTTTAATTGATTTTTGTGTGTGTGTGTTTTAGGGTTCGATGTAGCAAAAACCGGTGATGCCCGTGTTGGCTTTGTTGGTTTTCCTTCAGTAGGAAAGTCTACACTGCTAAGTAACCTTGCAGGTGTTTACTCTGAGGTTGCTGCCTACGAGTTCACCACTCTTACGACAGTACCTGGGGTCATCCGCTACAAAGGTGCCAAAATTCAGGTGCGGGAAATTTTTTATTCCTCCTCAGTTCCTGTTAAAGTGTTTTAACTTGAGTATTTTTTAGCAATTTGCCTATTTTCCATTTTTACCTTCCTCCTTTTAAGCTCCTGGATCTGCCAGGAATCATTGAGGGGGCCAAGGACGGCAAGGGTAGAGGCAGACAGGTCATTGCAGGTAAAGATGTGACCTGTAAGGTTTTCTGAGTGATGACTGATTAGGGTTTAATTGTCAAAACTGACTCGGCCAAATATCCCAGTATTTTTTTTTCTCTGCTGCTATTGATGCCAGGTGTGGGATGCATTTCCAGGTGTCCCATTAAATGAGAAACTTTTCACTTCTGTCATTACTGTGTGCCATTTCATGCTTCGGGTGACATCTAAGCGGCAAGGCGAAATTCATTTAAGAGTGAAAGGTCAAGTTTAAAGACCAGAAAGATGAACTAACTCCATCAGTGGCAAGGAAATGTAAAACTTTCACGTGTTATGATTGTGAAATGATGCAGATGCATGCCACATCTACTACAGAAGTGATGTGACTCCATACTCCACTCTGATCTAACCAGTGTTTTTTGCTCGTTCATTTCTGTTTTAGTGGCTCGAACCTGCAACCTAATCCTCATAGTGCTTGATGTGTTGAAGCCTCTTGTTCACAAGAAGCTAATAGAGCACGAGCTGGAGGGCTTTGGCATCCGACTTAATAAGCAACCACCTAACATCGGCTTCAAGAAGAAGGACAAAGGAGGCATCAACTTCACAGCTACAGTATGTCCTACACAAGCACAACAGCAGTTTAGATAGAGACGTAAACCTATCACGGCTTTCACATCTTAAAATGTCACTGCGTCGAATAAAGAATTGCTGGTTGTCTTTCAACCAGCTGATGAACTGGAGAAGTGTGATTATCAGAATGTGATGTCATACTGCTGTTGTTTTGACATGCAGGATTTGTCAGCATTGTCTGTTGTTGATTGTCAGTTCATTTTGATGATGGGCTTTTTCCTGGCACCCATGAATTTACAAAATGTGACCAGCAGTGGGTGCAAACAAGTTATGCAGAGGTTTTTTTTTTTTTACTGATTGGCAGAATGAAATGTGGAAAATGCCTCTTTTTACACAATTTGGCATTTTCCATGCCCTCTGGTGGACATGCATGTAATTACAAGTAATTTCTGCAAATTACTTGCATTTGTTACAATTACCATTGACTCTGCATTATTTTACAGATTGTTTTTTTCCATTATAGTGTACTAGAAGCATGATGTCATTTGTATAGTGTGAAATATATCGAATAATGGAGATGCTTTCATCATCTCGCTCTGATGTTGTCAGACATCATGCCTGTCCTCTCTCTCTCTCTCTCTCTCTCTCTCTCTCTTTAGTGTGCACAGACTGAGCTGGATGCTGAAACCGTGAAGAGTATCCTGGCAGAGTACAAGATCCACAACGCCGACATCACTCTGCGCAGCGACTCCACAGCTGATGACCTCATTGATGTGGTGGAGGGAAATCGGTAAGCTGCTGAAGTGCTAGAATGGGCCCTCCTTAGTCATCCCCAGTGGGTGTGGCCTGTTAGAGTCTAAAATCCTATTTCGGTTCTCGCTACACCAATGCAGATAAATTTGAAAATGCGTTTTGCGTGCCCTGTGGCCACACTTTTAGTCTCAGAACACCTTCTTGAGACATGTGAAATGTCTCAAGCATTATCATCTCTTAGCATGAAATTGGTTAAAAAAAACTAATGCATTATAATCTAAGATATGGATAATTGCGGGGTGGGGGCATTGTGGGTGTAACGCACACTTGCTGGGACTGACTATCAAGCATTTTTATTGCAAGACACCAGACATGGGTGCAGTACAACGTCCCTGCAGTTGTAGACAAAGAAGCATTATGCAGGGTCTCTTGCATTAGTACCGCGTTCTTCCCCAGGGAAAAGAGAAAATATTACACAGAAATTAGTCAAAGAATGTGTGAGCCTTTCCAGCAGCAAAGTCAAGATCGAAAAGAAGTAAAACCAGCAGAAATACAACTCATAGTGTTTGGTTTCTGAAAGAGATCGCTGCAGCTCCCATTAAGACAAAAAACGTTCCCCTATATATTGATTCTACACGGCAACATATTTATTCATATAGAATGTATTTTGAAATTATTTACAATCTAGCACAACATCCAAACCAGCACACATGCATTAGATCTGTTGTAACAGGAAAAGAAGGTCTGAATTCATTTCAGACTGCTGAACACGGACGGCTGCTCGTTGTGCAGCCTCTTACAGTTTCTTTTCATGACAGGGTCTACATCCCGTGCATATATGTGCTCAACAAAATCGATCAGATCTCGATCGAGGAGCTTGACGTCATCTACAAGGTGCCACATTGTGTGCCCATCTCAGCCCACCACCGCTGGAACTTCGATGACTTGCTGGAGAAGATGTGGGACTATCTAAAGCTTGTGCGCATGTGAGTAATTATTCCACTCACCACAGGGGTGTGCGAATGGAGACAGTTGAGGATTCAAGTGCTGCAAAACAGGGACGCTGTGAAAAATGTGATTTATTTATTTATTTATTTTGCTGTTGTTGTTCAGATGGGAAAAATTGATCATATTTCATTTGCAGCTATACCAAACCCAAAGGCCAGCTTCCTGATTACACCTCTCCCGTTGTACTCCCCGATGAACGAACTGCGGTCGAGGATTTCTGCTTAAAGATTCACAAAAACCTCATCAAAGAATTTAAGTAGTGAGTACTGTAGACCTCTCATTTTTTCCGTTTTAAAGGGAATTTCGTCTCTGTCCTTTTATTTATTTCATTATTTTTCTGTCATGCTTGACCTTCGGTTTGTCTCCATCTTTTTAGTCTATCAGAATTGTGCATTTTCTTAGAAAAGAAATGCCTGTCCATACACACTATTTGAGAAATTAAACCACTGTCGGGGGGGGGAAAAGCTAATTAGTTAGACCATGGTTATTTTTTAAACATGTTTAAGTATAGTAATTTTATTGCAGTCAGAATATAGAAAACAGAAACATTCATTCTACAAAAATGTTACTGCTTTGTCATAACAAATTATAGATAGACCTTACAACAGACTTAGTAAGTGGTCATTGAATGGTTTAAAACCACAGAGTCTTTATAAACAGGGCCACAGTGCTCTCTCTCTTGAGATAGCAGAGATAAGTATTAATTGGAGAGTTTGGATCATCTGAGATGATGTGTTGGACCACCATCTTCAAATGGATGAGCTAAGATCGTCAATCAGTCAATATGTTAGTGCTGCAAAGCATTATCCATCCTCCAGGGAATCAATGGGTCAGACAGTGACATGTGCGATTAGAGAGCCTTTGTAACTAAAGGATGTCGCTGTACCCTGTAGGTTACTTTGTATAGCAAAGAAAAAAAAGAAAAGACTGATCCTTATTTTTTATCTTCCTCCGTACACAATAATTTCAGCCATTTTTTAAAAACTTCTCTTCCAGCGCTCTTGTGTGGGGATCATCTGTGAAACACAACCCTCAAAAAGTGGGCAAGGACCATGTGATGGAGGATGAAGATGTTATCCAGCTGGTGAAAAAGTAAAGGGAGTCTTAGTTCACTGCATGGCCTGTGTATCACAAAGTGTTCTGTACAGTTGCTCAGTAAATATATCCATCAGAGCATCTGTGTCGTGGTGGTTCTCTTTTTTTTTTTTTTTTGCTCT
This sequence comes from Psettodes erumei, assembly GCA_016785225.1. NCBI lineage: Eukaryota > Metazoa > Chordata > Actinopteri > Pleuronectiformes > Psettodidae > Psettodes > Psettodes erumei. Next base: position 609,828 of record JAFBJZ010000945.1, read on the forward strand.
AATTTAAAAACGGTCAAATGAATATGTGTCACAATCTAAAAGAACCAGCAATACTTGCAATACAGCACCATGAATAGTTCATATTGAATATTGGTTAAGGCTTGCATTAAAATCTTTAAAAATCTGTACTATATAAAAAATAATAAATGAATATTACCTCATTTTTCCCTTTGTTAGTTTTTTTTAGCTATTAATATATATATGAATTTTAGCAAACACTGGCAATCAGCCATAACATTAAAGCAGGTAATTGGTTTTAATAATCTGGCTGATTGCTCTATAGCCCTGGCCTGTTTGTTCTTAACCATCACTTATGTGATTTAAAACTTATTTTGTAGTTTAAATTGTTTTCTATAGCTTCATGGCTCGACTAAGTCAGATAAACACTGATTTGCCCCACAATGGAACCAGTTACCGGTTTTAATGTTGTGGCCTATCAGTGTATATTAATTACCAAGTATATCCAGACACGCTTTTCTCTATTTAAATCAATGTGATTTCATGTGCTACTAAAGAATCACAGAAACACTGCATCATTGAATCCCCACAGTTACATGGCCTCCCTCAGAAGTCCGGCAGTACTAAGCAACAGCATTGCCACAACCACATCGGTCTGACTCAGAGAAAAAAAGTTTCATTTGAAAGCCCTGTCCAGCTAAGTGATTTATGTGACATTGATGATGAAGGTAGTTATTCAGGCTGTTGGCCCACCCCCTCTCTCTGGTAAGGACAGCCACTCAGGTTAATCAGTTCATTCACTCAGACGCAGTCTGGGGACATCATACGCCAGCTGTTCACCACTAACAAGACTCCACAGAACAAAATACAGAGCATTTTATCAGACCCGGGAGCACTTTTCCGAGGGAAGCCATGTAACGGCGGCGATTCAGTGACTTGTATGAAGTGTAGCGGCCATTTTGTGTCCGGGCACTGAATACTAGCCAGTGAGTGCGGTGGATAGCACTAGTGCATACCCAAGTAAATGCAGTCAAATGATATTGTCAGACTAGAAGAACAGCGACTATCGAACTGACAAACAAAGCTACATACAACTGAGCTGAGCTTTTCCAGATGTGTATGTGGTTATTTCACAGCATATTTACTATGCTGCAAAGATGTGGGAGAAGCTTTCTCATACATTTCACCTAGCATTATACATAAATATGTATAAAACTAGAAAACATAGGTGTCTTGACATATGCTGAACATCCATGGAGCAATAAAAATGGCCAGTATATATAACTGAAACAATAACAATTATGTGTATCTTTATCAACTAAAAATATAAAATCATACACTATATGGACAAAGGAAGCATTATCTCAATACCTGATCCCCAATTAAATAAATCTACAAAATCAAGTGTGTGATCGAGAAAAACTGCTCTGCGTGACAACGAAAGCTTATCCTGCCTGTATATAAAAGACATTAAATTGTGTTAAAATGCTATCAGTGATGCCCATTCATTATTGGTTACACCGTGTCTGATCCAGAACAAGATGGGGTGGTGAACATGGATTTAGATATGCAACAGGATTCCAGTTAACAGATATCTCAAAAGTCAATGCGCAAGTGAGACATCATGCTCACAACAATTACAGCAATGTAATGGTTACATGAGGGTGCTATCAAAAGTGTATTTGATGTTATAGACTAGAGTTTTTACCGAGAATGGCCACTTTTTCAGGAAAAGCTGCAGTTGTTGAAGGTACTGCCTAGCTATCCAGCAGCAGCAGGATCGACCCCCTCCCCAGGCACTGCCTCTTCCCCACCCCCTTTTACCCTGTAAATTATAGCAGCACTTTAGCTAATGAAAGAGTTGAAGACCGGGCACTAATAAAAGCCATTAAGTGAATAAAGCACTTCCCCCTCTAACAAAATTAAAGAATCTACCCATTTGGAGAGGGAGGACTCCATATTAATATTTATGAAATGCGGAACCGGCCACCCCCCCAAACTCCCCAACCCACATCCAATCCCAGCCTGACCAAGTCCTCCTTGCCAGTGCACCTATCCCAAGAGAACATCACCAACCCCTCCTAGTTTGAAGGAGGGGCAGGAGATGACTTGAAGGGAGCTGAGGACGCAGTCAGGACAGTCTGTCTCCAGTAGAGCAAGCTGGAAGACCAAGCTCAGCACCCTGCCACCTTCATCACTCCTCAACTGGTTGCAGCTAGCATCGACTTTGGGGCCAGCGGCTGGAAAGGTGGGTTTTCTTGAAAAGACCAGAGGTTTAGCAGTGACCCTCCAAAGATAGCGTCTTGAGGTTGTCAGTAAAATACTGAGAAATTTATGAAGTCTCATATTTGTAGTGTGGTATAGATAATTTTTTGGGTTGATCACTGCGATCTTCAGTTTGAAGATTTTTTAACGTCATTTTGTGCTTTAAATTAGACATTTTTAAATGATTAAAACCCCCAAACTTAACTGATTGAGGGTATTTAAAAGTGATTGAGAACATAGCAAAATATTTATAAATGATAGAAAACATTGATACATTCTTCATTTAAATTTAGAATGAGATTCTTAGATTTATACACTAGTTTACACACTGGTTTTCCTTGAAGATCCTGATTGTGGTCATCCATGTCAATTTTTGAAGACAGAAAATAGACCAAAAAAATCAAGGTAAGAAAGCATCATAATGTATCACAATCATCCATCCATGCATAAAAGCCATCACACCATCCCATCATCAGTCACACCGTATCACTTTGAAACATCCTCATTGTTCTGAAAAAAACTGAGGTCTGTTTCACTGCCACTTGCCCACCGTTTTCACCCAAAGTACCCCCATTTTCATTCCATTCTGGTCACAACAAATGCACTGTTTTCTCTGTGGTGCATTAAAATGCAGTATAGTGTAAATTCATCATACAAAGTGGTTCTGTTGCCCATGCTCTAAGTTGATTATCGCACCACATCCTCTCATTTTAGTAAGGCTTCCCCCGGGAGTGGAAGGAACCACAAGAAGAAGGTAACAAGATTGCCAAGCCTCTTTTTGGAGAAACAGCTCTCTCAGCTTGATGGTGTTCCAGCTCTTGACATTCCTCTCAGTGACCGTTAACAAAGTTAGGACTAAAAATGTCAGTAGTGGTTATGTCTTTGCTTTGAGGAGACAGTAAACGTCCTCAGATGGACAGCAGCGATAAAGCTGTAACTACCATTCTTGAGTTCATTGTGTCACTGGTCACCAAGATTTTTGTCCAGTCAAATACAAGTCAAATTTCAATGAGTGGACTCTGCAGTTCTTAATAAGATCACTGATGAATTACCCAAACTCTTTTTCCATTGATCAGTTGAAGAACACCCAATAGACTGAAGGAGAACTGATTTGATTAAGTCACCAGTCCTTGGGCCTGCGGTAAATTTTTCCTTGAAAATGTTGAATATTCTATTGCATCAAACAATAGAATTTTTTGGAATCTTTCGTGGGGGGTTTTGTGTATATGTGTCTTGTCCAGTAGAGTCGGGCGTGAAGGACGGAAGGGAGGGGTTTTGACGCAGTTTGTCCGCAGGAAGGGTGTAGCCCTTTTTTCCGCAGTGAGTGTGTCCTATGACTAATCGTTTCTTCTTCTTCTTCTTCTTCTTCTTCTTATAATTATTATAATTATTGTTATTATTATTATTATGTTCTTAACTACAACTGTGTTACAATTCTTTTCCAGTTGCGATGTAAACCCAATGCTACATTTGACACTCAGCCTCTGAGCCTGGATTCCCTCCTTCACACTTTTGGACTTTTTTGTCTCTTATGCTGCAGATGCCACCAAACCATCAAACCTGTCTTTAAACTGCAATAACCCAAAAATACTATAAGGAGTTTTGTTACTTATCAACTTTCACAGATTGTTACCTATGTTTAATGAAAGCAAAAAAATATATGTAGTGTTTTACTGCTTTTCTCCCCTTTCTTTACATCTTCAGTGAAGTTTCCAAGTCCCTTGAATGCCTTGCACTGAACTGGATGGTGTTCCTTTTTTTATTTCGTCTTTGCCCAGGACCCCATTGTGCTTGATCTAACCATGCAGTGTGTCTTCTGTCCATGGTTGTGCCAAGCACCTTGGAGGCTTCGGAGCACTACCTACCTTCTGTTGTGAACTTCGAAGCAAATTATGATGAACTTGTGCATTTTTTCATTTAAAAATAGAAAGTAAATAAACAGTACAACAGTGCAATAAAATACACTTGAAATGTCTGGAGAAAATTAAGACTGTAGAGCATGTTGGCAGCGACCATGGAGAAAAAGCTACAAAGAGACCAACAACCGTGAGGTACTTTTAATTTTACATCATATGTAGTTGTATTACTTCCATGTTCTAATTTTTTAAAATTCTAATTCATGTTGTTCTATTACATGATATACTAAGATGTAGGACCATGACCAATATATATAATCTCACCATACTATGTATTTTACTGGCACAAATGTTTCTCTTTTCTATCTTGAAGAGAGGGTGAGTGTGGGTCACATAGATAAAGCTGTCATTTTCTACAAGCTGGTTGGTTCCAAAATGGCAGATTTGTAGGAATGATCAATTACAGAAAGTGCTCAGGGGCTTTTAACTGACTAATAATTTCAGCCAGTAAGAGGTCATATATTAAAACAATATGCACTCTGTACAGACTGCGGACACATTGCAGATCTGTAAATCAAACAACGAGACATTGCGCAATGCCACATGTCATTGTGGTTTAGATGGCTTATGTTCTTCAAATGACAATAAAATTATATTACTCTTGTTTTTATACACAGCTTGGCTACTTATTTTGAATTCAGTTTGTCTTTCCTCATAAGTCAAAAAACAGTAAATGCATTTAACCAATTACAATTTACATGAATAAATGCCGGCTCCAGACTTCATGACTCTGACTGTATTTTAATGACTTCAGTCTTCACTTTAAACGATAACATCATCTCCAACCAGCAAGTACATCAAGAGCCTTGTTTTATAAATTTTTTACTATGTCAATATGCTTACAAAAATGTGTATTCATTGAAATGCAACCTTGATGTCAAAGATGTCAATGTCAGTAGTCTGTGCCAGAGTTAAAATGATAGAGGTTGTCATTGTTCAGTTCATGTTTATTTGATCAAAGCTACCATCTCAATTCAGCCTACGTTATTATATGTATAATTTTAAATACAATTTATGAAATGCATAAAATATAAACAAAACATCATATTTACTAAATGCCAATGACATATACTTCCACAATTATTAGAGTTTTTTTAAATAATCAGTCGAGAAATGTACATGATATTAGAATATTTTAATTTTGGGGAAATGTTCAGCCTTGGTCTGTGCTCTTAGAATGCTTTCTAGTTTAGATGCGGCTCCATATTTTGCTACTTACTGTACAGACACTTGAATTTAAAAACAATTCCTGAGTCAATGCAGTGAACTCCTGTTTTAGTGCAGATCATGTCACAAAAACAGATTTTCATACTGATCCCTTGCACACAGCGATTTCTCCAGATTTTCTGAACCTTTTAATTATATACTATATATGGTGAAGCCCCCAAAATCTTTGGAATTTTATGATGAAGAACATTATTTGTTAACTGTTGCACTATTGGTACAGTGGTTAGCACAGTCACCTCACAGCAGGCACCCAAGTTTGGGACTTTTCTGTATGGAGCGTGGCTATTCTCTCCCTGTGTCTGTGTTGATTTGGACCGACAACCCCGGATTCCTCCCTCTCCACAGAAGACATTTTGGACATTTAGTTGGCAATCACCAAGGTGTTTTTTCACTGTGATACAGTAAACCATATTTTGACCTTTGTTCATTTTATGCTTTATTCTATTTTTTTTGTTTTGTTGTATTTTTAGATCATATTTATGTCATGAAAACACAAACAGCCAAACTGATAACAAAACATAAAATTTTGTAAAAGTTTTTTTTTTAGTTTTGAAAACCCTCCACAGCATAATATGCATTAAAATGCATAAAAAGTTTATATTAGAGTATGCCATAGAAAGTGAAAAAAACCCCGCCATACTATAATATGTCGAAAAATGCAAAAAGTGGCCAAATGTTTTTTGGCCTAAAAATGCACCAAATATCAAGAAATGCTGTTGTACAAACACTCCATAGAATAATATGGGTTAAAAAACTCCCACCATACTATCCTATGTCGAAAAAACGCAAAAAAAATGGCCAATTTTGGGGGGCTAAAAGTGCATTAACACATCAAGAAATGCTGTTGTATATAAACTCCAAAGCTTAATATGTGTTAAAATTGCATAAAAAGTAAAATGCTGAAAAAAACGACATACTAAACTATGTTGAAAAAAGTCAAAAAATGTCAAAAAAAAAAAATTCTAAAAATACCTCAAAACATCAGGGAATACTGTTTTATAAACACCCCATAGCATAAAATCTGTTAAAACTTCCAAAAATGTTGTTTTTTAGAATGTCAGTAAAATGCCGGGAAAAAACGATTTACTAAACTATGTCGGAAAAAGTCAAAATATGTCAAAAAAAACTTTTTTCTAAAAATACCTCAAAACATCAGGGAATACTGTTTTATACACACCCCGTAGTATAAAATGTGTTAAAACTTCCAAAAACGTTGTTTTTTAGAATGTCAGTAAAATGCCGAAAAAAAAAACCGACATACTAAACTATGTCGAAAAAAGTCAAAAAATGTCAAAAAAAAAATTTTTCTAAAAACACCTCAAAACATCAGGGTTTACTGTTTTATAAACACCCCATAGCATAAAATGTGTTAAAACTTCCAAAAACGTTGTTTTTTAGAATGTCAGTGAAATGCCAAAAAAAAACGACATACTAAACTATGTCGAAAAAAGTCAAAAAATGTCAAAAAATTTTTCTTGCTAAAAATGCTTCAAACCATCAGGGAATACTGTTTTATAAACACCCCATAGCATAAAATGTGTTAAAACTTCCAAAAACGTTGTTTTTTAGAATGTCAGTAAAATGCCGAAAAAAAACGACATACTAAACTATGTCGAAAAAAGTCAAAAAATGTCAAAAAAAAATTCTAAAAATACCTCAAAACATCAGGGAATACTGTTTTATAAACACCCCATAGCATAAAATGTGTTAAAACTTCCAAAAACGTTGTTTTTTAGAATGTCAGTAAAATGCTGAAAAAAACGACATACTAAACTATGTCGAAAAAAGTCAAAAAATGTCAAAAAAAAAAAATTCTAAAAATACCTCAAAACATCAGGGAATACTGTTTTATAAACACCCCATAGCATAAAATGTGTTAAAACTTCCAAAAACGTTGTTTTTTAGAATGTCAGTAAAATGCCGAAAAAAAAACGACATACTAAACTATGTCGAAAAAAGTCAAAAAATGTCAAAAAAATTTTTTTTTCTAAAAACACCTCAAAACATCAGGGATTACTGTTTTATAAACACCCCATAGCATAAAATGTGTTAAAACTTCCAAAAACGTTGTGTTTTAGAATGTCAGTAAAATGCTGAAAAAAACGACATACTAAACTATGTCGAAAAAGTCAAAAAATGTCAAAAAAAAATTTTTCTAAAAACACCTCAAAACATCAGGGTTTACTGTTTTATAAACACCCCATAGCATAAAATGTGTTAAAACTTCCAAAAACGTTGTTTTTAGAATGTCAGTAAAATGCCGAAAAAAAAACGACATACTAAACTATGTCGAAAAAAAGTCAAAAATGTCAAAAAAATTTTTTCTAAAAACACCTCAAAACATCAGGGATTACTGTTTTATAAACACCCATAGCATAAAATGTGTTAAAACTTCCAAAAACGTTGTTTTTTAGAATGTCAGTAAAATGAAAAAAAACGACATACTAAACTATGTCGAAAAAAGTCAAAAAATGTCAAAAAAATTTTTTCTAAAAACACCTCAAAACATCAGGGTTTACTGTTTTATAAACACCCATAGCATAAAATGTGTTAAAACTTTCAAAAACGTTGTGTTTTAGAATGTCAGTAAAATGCCAAAAAAAACGACATACTAAACTATGTCGAAAAAAAGTCAAAAAATGTCAAAAAAAAATTTTTTTTCTAAAAACACCTCAAAACATCAGGGATTACTGTTTTATAAACACCCATAGCATAAAATGTGTTAAAACTTCCAAAAACGTTGTTTTTTAGAATGTCAGTAAAATGCCGAAAAAAAAAACGACATACTAAACTATGTCGAAAAAAGTCAAAAAATGTCAAAAAAAAATTTTCTAAAAACACCTCAAAACATCAGGGTTTACTGTTTTATAAACACCCCATAGCATAAAATTTGTTAAAACTTCCAAAAACGTTGTTTTTAGAATGTCAGTAAAATGCGAAGAAAAAAAAAACGACATACTAAACTATGTCGAAAAAAGTCAAAAAATGTCAAAAAATTTTTTTTTCTAAAAACACCTCAAAACATCAGGGATTACTGTTTTATAAACACCCATAGCATAAAATGTGTTAAAACTTCCAAAAACGTTGTTTTTTAGAATGTCAGTGAAATGCGAAAAAAAAACGACATACTAAACTATGTCGAAAAAAAGTCAAAAAATGTCAAAAAATTTTTTTCTAAAACACCTCAAAACATCAGGGAATACTGTTTTATAAACACCCCATAGCATAAAATGTGTTAAAACTTCAAAAAACGTTGTTTTTAGAATGTCAGTAAAATGCAAGAAAAAAAACGACATACTAAACTATGTCGAAAAAAAAGTCAAAAAATGTCAAAAAATTTTTTTTAAAAACACCTCAAAACATCAGGGAATACTGTTTTATAAACACCCCATAGCATAAAATGTGTTAAAACTTCCAAAAACGTTGTTTTTTAGAATGTCAGTAAAATGCCGAAAAAAAAAACGACATACTAAACTATGTCGAAAAAAGTCAAAAAATGTCAAAAAAATTTTTTTCTAAAAACACCTCAAAACATCAGGGATTACTGTTTTATAAACACCCCATAGCATAAAATGTGTTAAAACTTCCAAAAACATTGTGTTTTAGAATGTCAGTAAAATGCCGAAAAAAAACGACATACTAAACTATGTCGAAAAAAGTCAAAAAATGTCAAAAAATTTTTTTTCTAAAAACACCTCAAAACATCAGGGTTTACTGTTTTATAAACACCCCATAGCATAAAATGTGTTAAAACTTCCAAAAACGTTGTTTTTAGAATGTCAGTAAAATGCCGAAAAAAAAACGACATACTAAACTATGTCGAAAAAAGTCAAAAAATGTCAAAAATTTTTTTTCTAAAAACACCTCAAAACATCAGGGAATACTGTTTTATAAACACCCCATAGCATAAAATGTGTTAAAACTTCCAAAAACGTTGTTTTTTAGAATGTCAGTAAAATGCCGAAAAAAAAACGACATACTAAACTATGTCGAAAAAAGTCAAAAAATGTCAAAAAAAAAAATTCTAAAAATGCCTCAAAACATCAGGGAATACTGTTTTATAAACACCCCATAGCATAAAATGTGTTAAAGCTTCCAAAAACGTTGTTTTTTAGAATGTCAGTAAAATGCCGAAGAAAAAAAACGACATACTAAACTATGTCGAAAAAAGTCAAAAACTGTCAAAAATTTTTTTTTCTAAAAACACCTCAAAACATCAGGGATTACTGTTTTATAAACACCCCATAGCATAAAATGTGTTAAAACTTCCAAAAAACGTTGTTTTTAGAATGTCAGTAAAATGCTGAAAAAAAAACGACATACTAAACTATGTCGAAAAAAAAGCCAAAAATGTAAAAAAAAATTTTTTTCTAAAAACACCTCAAAACATCAGGGATTACTGTTTTATAAACACCCCATAGCATAAAATGTGTTAAAACTTCCAAAAACGTTGTTTTTTAGAATGTCAGTAAAATGCCGAAAAAAAAACGACATACTAAACTATGTCGAAAAAAGTCAAAAATGTCAAAAAAATTTTTTCTAAAAACACCTCAAAACATCAGGGATTACTGTTTTATAAACACCCCATAGCATAAAATGTGTTAAAACTTCCAAAAACGTTGTTTTTTAGAATGTCAGTAAAATGCCGAAAAAAAAAAAACGACATACTAAACTATGTCGAAAAAAGTCAAAAAATGTCAAAAAAAATTTTTTCTAAAAACACCTCAAAACATCAGGGATTACTGTTTTATAAACACCCCATAGCATAAAATGTGTTAAAACTTCCAAAAACGTTGTTTTTTAGAATGTCAGTAAAATGCCGAAGAAAAAAAACGACATACTAAACTATGTCGAAAAAAAGTCAAAAATGTCAAAAAAAATTTTTTTTTTTCTAAAAACACCTCAAAACATCAGGGATTACTGTTTTATAAACACCCATAGCATAAAATGTGTTAAAACTTCCAAAAACGTTGTTTTTAGAATGTCAGTAAAATGCCGAAAAAAAACGACATACTAAACTATGTCGAAAAAAGTCAAAAAATGTCAAAAAATTTTTTTTTCTAAAAACACCTCAAAACATCAGGGATTACTGTTTTATAAACACCCCATAGCATAAAATGTGTTAAAACTTCCAAAAACGTTGTTTTTAGAATGTCAGTAAAATGCCGAAAAAAAAACGACATACTAAACTATGTCGAAAAAAGTCAAAAAATGTCAAAAAAAAATTTTTTTTCTAAAAATGCCTCAAAACATCAGGGATTACTGTTTTATAAACACCCATAGCATAAAATGTGTTAAAACTTCCAAAAACGTTGTTTTTTAGAATGTCAGTAAAATGCCAAAAAAAAAACGACATACTAAACTATGTCGAAAAAAGTCAAAAAATGTCAAAAAATTTTTTTTCTAAAACACCTCAAAACATCAGGGATTACTGTTTTATAAACACCCCATAGCATAAAATGTGTTAAAACTTCCAAAAACGTTGTTTTTTAGAATGTCAGTAAAATGCCAAAAAAAAACGACATACTAAACTATGTCGAAAAAAAGTCAAAAAAATCAAAAAAAAATTTTTTTTTCTAAAAACACCTCAAAACATCAGGGATTACTGTTTTATAAACACCCCATAGCATAAAATGTGTTAAAACTTCCAAAAACGTTGTTTTTTAGAATGTCAGTAAAATGCCGAAAAAAAAAACGACATACTAAACTATGTCGAAAAAAGTCAAAAAATGTCAAAAAAAATTTTTCTAAAAACACCTCAAAACATCAGGGATTACTGTTTTATAAACACCCCATAGCATAAAATGTGTTAAAACTTCCAAAAACGTTGTTTTTTAGAATGTCAGTAAAATGCTGAAAAAAAACGACATACTAAACTATGTCGAAAAAAGTCAAAAAATAAAAAAAATTTTTTTTTCTAAAAATGCCTCAAAACATCAGGGAATACTGTTTTATAAACACCCCATAGCATAAAATGTGTTAAAACTTCCAAAAACGTTGTTTTTTAGAATGTCAGTAAAATGCTGAAAAAAACGACATACTAAACTATGTCGAAAAAAGTCAAAAAATGTCAAAAAAAATTTTTTTTTCTAAAAACACCTCAAAACATCAGGGAATACTGTTTTATAAAACCCCATAGCATAAAATGTGTTAAAACTTCCAAAAACGTTGTTTTTAGAATGTCAGTAAAATGCGTGAAAAAAAACGACATACTAAACTATGTCGAAAAAAAGTCAAAAAATGTCAAAAAAATTTTTTTTCTAAAAACACCTCAAAACATCAGGGATTACTGTTTTATAAACACCCCATAGCATAAAATGTGTTAAAACTTCCAAAAAACGTTGTTTTTAGAATGTCAGTAAAATGCCGAAAAAAAAAACGACATACTAAACTATGTCGAAAAAAAGTCAAAAATGTCAAAAAAAATTTTTTTTTCTAAAAACACCTCAAAACATCAGGGATTACTGTTTTATAAACACCCCATAGCATAAAATGTGTTAAAACTTCCAAAAACGTTGTTTTTTAGAATGTCAGTGAAATGCCAAAAAAAAAACGACATACTAAACTATGTCGAAAAAAGTCAAAAAATGTCAAAAAAAATTTTTTTTTCTAAAAATGCCTCAAAACATCAGGGAATACTATTTTATAAACACCCCATAGCATAAAATGTGTTAAAACTTCCAAAAACGTTGTGTTTTAGAATGTCAGTAAAATGCTGAAAAAAACGACATACTAAACTATGTCGAAAAAAGTCAAAAAATGTCAAAAAATTTTTCTTGGTAAAAATGCTTCAAACCATCAGGGAATACTGTTTTATAAACACCCCATAGCATAAAATGTGTTAAAACTTCCAAAAACGTTGTTTTTAGAATGTCAGTAAAATGCCGAAAAAAAACGACATACTAAACTATGTCGAAAAAAGTCAAAAAATGTCAAAAAAAAAAAAAAATTCTAAAAATGCCTCAAAACATCAGGGAATACTATTTTATAAACACCCCATACCATAAAATGTGTTAAAACTTCCAAAAACGTTGTTTTTAGAATGTCAGTAAAATGCTGAAAAAAACGACATACTAAACTATGTCGAAAAAAGTCAAAAAATGTCAAAAAAATTTTTTTCTAAAAACACCTCAAAACATCAGGGATTACTGTTTTATAAACACCCCATAGCATAAAATGTGTTAAAACTTCCAAAAACGTTGTTTTTTAGAATGTCAGTAAAATGCCGAAAAAAAACGACATACTAAACTATGTCGAAAAAAAGTCAAAAATGTCAAAAAAATTTTTTTTTAAAACACCTCAAAACATCAGGGATTACTGTTTTATAAACACCCCATAGCATAAAATGTGTTAAAACTTCCAAAAACGTTGTTTTTAGAATGTCAGTAAAATGCCGAAAAAAAACGACATACTAAACTATGTCGAAAAAAAGTCAAAAAATGTCAAAAAAAATTTTTTTTTCTAAAAACACCTCAAAACATCAGGGAATACTGTTTTATAAACACCCCATAGCATAAAATGTGTTAAAACTTCCAAAAACGTTGTTTTTTAGAATGTCAGTAAAATGCTGAAAAAAAACGACATACTAAACTATGTCGAAAAAAAAGTCAAAAATGTCAAAAAAAATTTTTTCTAAAATGCCTCAAAACATCAGGGATTACTGTTTTATAAACACCCCATAGCATAAAATGTGTTAAAACTTCCAAAAACGTTGTTTTTAGAATGTCAGTAAAATGCTGAAAAAAAAACGACATACTAAACTATGTCGAAAAAAGTCAAAAAATGTCAAAAATTTTTTTTTCTAAAAACACCTCAAAACATCAGGGATTACTGTTTTATAAACACCCCATAGCATAAAATGTGTTAAAACTTCCAAAAACGTTGTTTTTTAGAATGTCAGTAAAATGCTGAAGAAAAAAAACGACATACTAAACTATGTCGAAAAAAGTCAAAAAATGTCTAAAAATGCCTCAAAACATCAGGGAATACTGTTTTATAAACACCCCATAGCATAAAATGTGTTAAAACTTCCAAAAACGTTGTTTTTTAGAATGTCAGTAAAATGCCGAAAAAAAAACGACATACTAAACTATGTCGAAAAAAGTCAAAAAATGTCAAAAAAAAATTTTTCTAAAAACACCTCAAAACATCAGGGAATACTGTTTTATAAACACCCCATAGCATAAAATGTGTTAAAACTTCCAAAAACGTTGTTTTTTAGAATGTCAGTAAAATGCCGAAAAAAAACGACATACTAAACTATGTCGAAAAAAGTCAAAAAATGTCAAAAAAAATTTTTTTTTTCTAAAAACACCTCAAAACATCAGGGATTACTGTTTTATAAACACCCCATAGCATAAAATGTGTTAAAACTTCCAAAAACGTTGTTTTTTAGAATGTCAGTAAAATGCCGAAAAAAAACGACATACTAAACTATGTCGAAAAAAGTCAAAAAATGTCAAAAAATTTTTTTTCTAAAAACACCTCAAAACATCAGGGATTACTGTTTTATAAACACCCCATAGCATAAAATGTGTTAAAACTTCCAAAAACGTTGTGTTTTAGAATGTCAGTAAAATGCCGAAAAAAAACGACATACTAAACTATGTCGAAAAAAGTCAAAAAATGTCAAAAAAAAAATTTTCTAAAAACACCTCAAAACATCAGGGATTACTGTTTTATAAACACCCCATAGCATAAAATGTGTTAAAACTTCCAAAAACGTTGTTTTTTAGAATGTCAGTAAAATGCTGAAAAAAACGACATACTAAACTATGTCGAAAAAAGTCAAAAAATGTCAAAAATTTTTTCTTGCTAAAAATGCTTCAAACCATCAGGGAATACTGTTTTATAAACACCCCATAGCATAAAATGTGTTAAAACTTCCAAAAACGTTGTGTTTTAGAATGTCAGTAAAATGCGAAAAAAAAAACGACATACTAAACTATGTCGAAAAAAAGTCAAAAATGTCAAAAAATTTTTTTTTTCTAAAACACCTCAAAACATCAGGGATTACTGTTTTATAAACACCCCATAGCATAAAATGTGTTAAAACTTCCAAAAACGTTGTTTTTTAGAATGTCAGTAAAATGCCAAAAAAAAACGACATACTAAACTATGTCGAAAAAAAGTCAAAAATGTCAAAAAATTTTTTTTCTAAAAACACCTCAAAACATCAGGGATTACTGTTTTATAAACACCCCATAGCATAAATGTGTTAAAACTTCCAAAAACGTTTGTTTTTAGAATGTCAGTAAAATGCCGAAAAAAAAACGACATACTAAACTATGTCGAAAAAAGTCAAAAAATGTCAAAAAAAATTTTTTTTCTAAAACACCTCAAAACATCAGGGAATACTGTTTTATAAACACCCATAGCATAAAATGTGTTAAAACTTCCAAAAACGTTGTTTTTAGAATGTCAGTAAAATGCTGAAAAAAACGACATACTAAACTATGTCGAAAAAAGTCAAAAAATGTCAAAAAAATTTTTTTCTAAAAATGCTTCAAACCATCAGGGAATACTGTTTTATAAACACCCCATAGCATAAAATGTGTTAAAACTTCCAAAAACGTTGTTTTTAGAATGTCAGTAAAATGAAAAAAAAAACGACATACTAAACTATGTCGAAAAAAAGTCAAAAATGTCAAAAATTTTTTTTTCTAAAAACACCTCAAAACATCAGGGATTACTGTTTTATAAACACCCCATAGCATAAAATGTGTTAAAACTTCCAAAAACGTTGTTTTTTAGAATGTCAGTAAAATGCGAAAAAAAACGACATACTAAACTATGTCGAAAAAAGTCAAAAAATGTCAAAAAAAAAAAAATTCTAAAAATGCCTCAAAACATCAGGGAATACTGTTTTATAAACACCCCATAGCATAAAATGTGTTAAAGCTTCCAAAAACGTTGTTTTTTAGAATGTCAGTAAAATGCCGAAAAAAAACGACATACTAAACTATGTCGAAAAAGTCAAAAAATGTCAAAAAAATTTTTTTTCTAAAAACACCTCAAAACATCAGGGATTACTGTTTTATAAACACCCCATAGCATAAAATGTGTTAAAACTTCCAAAAACGTTGTTTTTTAGAATGTCAGTAAAATGCCGAAAAAAACGACATACTAAACTATGTCGAAAAAAGTCAAAAAATGTCAAAAAAAATTTTTTTTTTCTAAAAACACCTCAAAACATCAGGGAATACTGTTTTATAAACACCCCATAGCATAAAATGTGTTAAAACTTCCAAAAACGTTGTTTTTTAGAATGTCAGTAAAATGCTGAAAAAAACGACATACTAAACTATGTCGAAAAACGTCAAAAAATGTTAAATTTTTTTTTTTCTAAAAACACCTCAAAACATCAGGGATTACTGTTTTATAAACACCCATAGCATAAAATGTGTTAAAACTTTCAAAAACGTTGTTTTTTAGAATGTCAGTAAAATGAAAAAAAAACGACATACTAAACTATGTCGAAAAAAAGTCAAAAAATGTCAAAAATGTCAAAAAAAAAATTCTAAAAATGCCTCAAAACATCAGGGAATACTGTTTTATAAACACCCATAGCATAAAATGTGTTAAAACTTCCAAAAACGTTGTTTTTAGAATGTCAGTAAAATGCGAAAAAAAAACGACATACTAAACTATGTCGAAAAAAAGTCAAAAAATGTCAAAAAATTTTTTTTTTCTAAAAACACCTCAAAACATCAGGGATTACTGTTTTATAAACACCCATAGCATAAAATGTGTTAAAACTTCCAAAAACGTTGTTTTTTAGAATGTCAGTAAAATGCCGAAAAAAAACGACATACTAAACTATGTCGAAAAAAGTCAAAAAATGTCAAAAAATTTTTTTTCTAAAAACACCTCAAAACATCAGGGATTACTGTTTTATAAACACCCCATAGCATAAAATGTGTTAAAACTTCCAAAAACGTTGTTTTTTAGAATGTCAGTAAAATGCTGAAAAAAAAACGACATACTAAACTATGTCGAAAAAAAAGTCAAAAATGTCAAAAAAAAAATTTTCTAAAAACACCTCAAAACATCAGGGATTACTGTTTTATAAACACCCCATAGCATAAAATGTGTTAAAACTTCCAAAAACGTTGTTTTTAGAATGTCAGTAAAATGCCGAAAAAAAACGACATACTAAACTATGTCGAAAAAAGTCAAAAAATGTCAAAAAAAAAAAAAATTCTAAAAATGCCTCAAAACATCAGGGAATACTGTTTTATAAACACCCCATAGCATAAAATGTGTTAAAACTTCCAAAAACGTTGTGTTTTAGAATGTCAGTAAAATGCTGAAAAAAAACGACATACTAAACTATGTCGAAAAAAGTCAAAAAATGTCAAAATTTTTTTTTTCTAAAAACACCTCAAAACATCAGGGATTACTGTTTTATAAACACCCCATAGCATAAAATGTGTTAAAACTTCCAAAAACGTTGTTTTTTTAGAATGTCAGTAAAATGCCGAAAAAAAAACGACATACTAAACTATGTCGAAAAAAGTCAAAAAATGTCAAAAAATTTTTTTTCTAAAAACACCTCAAAACATCAGGGATTACTGTTTTATAAACACCCCATAGCATAAAATGTGTTAAAACTTCCAAAAACGTTGTTTTTTAGAATGTCAGTAAAATGCGAAAAAAAAAAACGACATACTAAACTATGTCGAAAAAAGTCAAAAAATGTCAAAAATTTTTTTTTCTAAAAACACCTCAAAACATCAGGGATTACTGTTTTATAAACACCCCATAGCATAAAATGTGTTAAAACTTCCAAAAAACGTTGTTTTTTAGAATGTCAGTAAAAATGAAAAAAAAAACGACATACTAAACTATGTCTAAAAAAAAGTCAAAAAATGTCAAAAAAAAAATTTTTTTTTTCTAAAACACCTCAAAACATCAGGGATTACTGTTTTATAAACACCCCATAGCATAAAATGTGTTAAAACTTCCAAAAACGTTTGTTTTTAGAATGTCAGTAAAATGAAGAAAAAAAACGACATACTAAACTATGTCGAAAAAAGTCAAAAATGTCAAAAATTTTTTTTTTTCTAAAAACACCTCAAAACATCAGGGATTACTGTTTTATAAACACCCCATAGCATAAAATGTGTTAAAACTTCCAAAAACGTTGTTTTTTAGAATGTCAGTAAAATGCCGAAAAAAAAAAAACGACATACTAAACTATGTCGAAAAAAGTCAAAAAATAAAAAAAATTTTTTTTTCTAAAAACACCTCAAAACATCAGGGATTACTGTTTTATAAACACCCATAGCATAAAATGTGTTAAAACTTCCAAAAACGTTGTTTTTAGAATGTCAGTAAAATGCTGAAAAAAAACGACATACTAAACTATGTCGAAAAAAAGTCAAAAAATGTCAAAAATTTTTTTTTTCTAAAACACCTCAAAACATCAGGGATTACTGTTTTATAAACACCCATAGCATAAAATGTGTTAAAACTTCCAAAAACGTTGTTTTTTAGAATGTCAGTAAAATGCCGAAAAAAAACGACATACTAAACTATGTCGAAAAAAGTCAAAAAAAAAAAAAAAATTTTTTTCTAAAAAACACCTCAAAACATCAGGGATTACTGTTTTATAAACACCCCATAGCATAAAATGTGTTAAAACTTCCAAAAAACGTTGTTTTTTAGAATGTCAGTAAAATGCTGAAAAAAAAAAACGACATACTAAACTATGTCGAAAAAAAGTCAAAAAATGTCAAAAAAAAATTTTTTTTTTTCTAAAAACACCTCAAAACATCAGGGATTACTGTTTTATAAACACCCCATAGCATAAAATGTGTTAAA
Organism: Psettodes erumei; assembly: GCA_016785225.1. Classification (NCBI taxonomy): domain Eukaryota; kingdom Metazoa; phylum Chordata; class Actinopteri; order Pleuronectiformes; family Psettodidae; genus Psettodes; species Psettodes erumei. The sequence continues at coordinate 628,019 of JAFBJZ010000945.1, forward strand.
ACTTCCAAAAACGTTGTGTTTTTAGAATGTCAGTAAAATGCGAAAAAAAAACGACATACTAAACTATGTCGAAAAAAAAGTCAAAAAATGTCAAAATTTTTTTTTTTTTCTAAAAACACCTCAAAACATCAGGGATTACTGTTTTATAAACACCCCATAGCATAAAATGTGTTAAAACTTCCAAAAACGTTGTTTTTAGAATGTCAGTAAAATGCCGAAAAAAAAAAAAACGACATACTAAACTATGTCGAAAAAAGTCAAAAAATGTCAAAAAATTTTTTTTCTAAAAACACCTCAAAACATCAGGGATTACTGTTTTATAAACACCCCATAGCATAAAATGTGTTAAAACTTCCAAAAACGTTGTTTTTTAGAATGTCAGTAAAATGCGAAAAAAAAAAAACGACATACTAAACTATGTCGAAAAAAAGTCAAAAATGTCAAAAAAATTTTTTTTTTTCTAAAAACACCTCAAAACATCAGGGATTACTGTTTTATAAACACCCCATAGCATAAAATGTGTTAAAACTTCCAAAAACGTTGTTTTTTAGAATGTCAGTAAAATGCCGAAAAAAACGACATACTAAACTATGTCGAAAAAAGTCAAAAAATGTCAAAAAAAAAAAATTTCTAAAAACACCTCAAAACATCAGGGATTACTGTTTTATAAACACCCCATAGCATAAAATGTGTTAAAACTTCCAAAAACGTTGTTTTTTAGAATGTCAGTAAAATGCCGAAAAAAAAACGACATACTAAACTATGTCGAAAAAAGTCAAAAAATGTCAAAAAAAAAAATTTCTAAAAACACCTCAAAACATCAGGGTTTACTGTTTTATAAACACCCCATAGCATAAAATGTGTTAAAACTTCCAAAAACGTTGTTTTTAGAATGTCAGTAAAATGCCGAAAAAAACGACATACTAAACTATGTCGAAAAAAGTCAAAAAATGTCAAAAAATTTTTTTTTTCTAAAAACACCTCAAAACATCAGGGATTACTGTTTTATAAACACCCCATAGCATAAAATGTGTTAAAACTTCCAAAAAACGTTGTTTTTTAGAATGTCAGTAAAATGCTGAAAAAAAAAAACGACATACTAAACTATGTCGAAAAAAGTCAAAAAATGTCAAAAAAAAATTTTTCTAAAAACACCTCAAAACATCAGGGATTACTGTTTTATAAACACCCATAGCATAAAATGTGTTAAAACTTCCAAAAACGTTGTTTTTAGAAGGTCAGTAAAATGCCGAAGAAAAAAAACGACATACTAAACTAGGTCGAAAAAAGTCAAAAAATGTCAAAAATTTTTTTTCTAAAAACACCTCAAAACATCAGGGATTACTGTTTTATAAACACCCCATAGCATAAAATGTGTTAAAACTTCCAAAAACGTTGTTTTTTAGAATGTCAGTAAAATGCCGAAGAAAAAAAACGACATACTAAACTATGTCGAAAAAAAGTCAAAAATGTCAAAAAAATTTTTTTTTCTAAAAACACCTCAAAACATCAGGGAATACTGTTTTATAAACACCCATAGCATAAAATGTGTTAAAACTTCAAAAACGTTGTTTTTAGAATGTCAGTAAAATGCCGAAAAAAAAAAACGACATACTAAACTATGTCGAAAAAAAGTCAAAAAATGTCAAAAAATTTTTTTTTTTTAAAAACACCTCAAAACATCAGGGATTACTGTTTTATAAACACCCATAGCATAAAATGTGTTAAAACTTCTAAAAACGTTGTTTTTAGAATGTCAGTAAAATGCCGAAAAAAAAAACGACATACTAAACTATGTCGAAAAAAGTCAAAAAATGTCAAAAAAAAAATTTTCTAAAAACACCTCAAAACATCAGGGATTACTGTTTTATAAACACCCCATAGCATAAAATGTGTTAAAACTTCCAAAAACGTTGTGTTTTAGAATGTCAGTAAAATGCCGAAAAAAACGACATACTAAACTATGTCGAAAAAAGTCAAAAAATGTCAAAAAAAAAAAATTCTAAAAATGCCTCAAAACATCAGGGAATACTGTTTTATAAACACCCCATAGCATAAAATGTGTTAAAACTTCCAAAAACGTTGTTTTTTAGAATGTCAGTAAAATGCCGAAAAAAAAACGACATACTAAACTATGTCGAAAAAAGTCAAAAAATGTCAAAAAATTTTTTTTCTAAAAACACCTCAAAACATCAGGGATTACTGTTTTATAAACACCCCATAGCATAAAATGTGTTAAAACTTCCAAAAACGTTGTTTTTAGAATGTCAGTAAAAATACGAAAAAAAAACGACATACTAAACTATGTCGAAAAAAGTCAAAAAATGTCAAAAAAAAATTTTTCTAAAAACACCTCAAAACATCAGGGATTACTGTTTTATAAACACCCCATAGCATAAAATGTGTTAAAACTTCCAAAAACGTTGTTTTTTAGAATGTCAGTAAAATGCGAAAAAAAAAAACGACATACTAAACTATGTCGAAAAAAGTCAAAAAATGTCAAAAAAAATTTTTTCTAAAAACACCTCAAAACATCAGGGATTACTGTTTTATAAACACCCCATAGCATAAAATGTGTTAAAACTTCCAAAAAAACGTTGTTTTTAGAATGTCAGTAAAATGCAAAAAAAAAAACGACATACTAAACTATGTCGAAAAAAAGTCAAAAAATGTCAAAAAAAATTTTTTCTAAAAACACCTCAAAACATCAGGGATTACTGTTTTATAAACACCCCATAGCATAAAATGTGTTAAAACTTCCAAAAACGTTGTTTTTTAGAATGTCAGTAAAATGCCGAAAAAAAACGACATACTAAACTATGTCGAAAAAAGTCAAAAAATGTCAAAAAAAATTTTTTCTAAAAACACCTCAAAACATCAGGGAATACTGTTTTATAAACACCCCATAGCATAAAATGTGTTAAAACTTCCAAAAACGTTGTTTTTAGAATGTCAGTAAAATGTTGAAAAAAAAACGACATACTAAACTATGTCGAAAAAAAGTCAAAAATGTCAAAAAAATTTTTTTTTTTCTAAAAACACCTCAAAACATCAGGGATTACTGTTTTATAAACACCCCATAGCATAAAATGTGTTAAAACTTCCAAAAACGTTGTTTTTAGAATGTCAGTAAAATGCGAAAAAAAAAAACGACATACTAAACTATGTCGAAAAAAGTCAAAAATGTCAAAAAAAATTTTTTTTTCTAAAAACACCTCAAAACATCAGGGATTACTGTTTTATAAACACCCCATAGCATAAAATGTGTTAAAACTTCCAAAAACGTTGTTTTTTAGAATGTCAGTAAAATGCCGAAAAAAACGACATACTAAACTATGTCGAAAAAAGTCAAAAAATGTCAAAAAATTTTTTTTTTCTAAAAACACCTCAAAACATCAGGGATTACTGTTTTATAAACACCCCATAGCATAAAATGTGTTAAAACTTCCAAAAACGTTGTTTTTTAGAATGTCAGTAAAATGCCGAAAAAAAAAACGACATACTAAACTATGTCGAAAAAAGTCAAAAAATGTCAAAAAATTTTTTTTTCTAAAAAACCTCAAAACATCAGGGAATACTGTTTTATAAACACCCCATAGCATAAAATGTGTTAAAACTTCCAAAAACGTTGTTTTTTAGAATGTCAGTAAAATGTTGAAAAAACGACATACTAAACTATGTCGAAAAAAGTCAAAAAATGTCAAAAAATTTTTTTCTAAAAACACCTCAAAACATCAGGGATTACTGTTTTATAAACACCCCATAGCATAAAATGTGTTAAAACTTCCAAAAACGTTGTTTTTTAGAATGTCAGTAAAATGCTGAAAAAAACGACATACTAAACTATGTCGAAAAAAGTCAAAAAATGTCAAAAAAAAAAAAAAATTCTAAAAACACCTCAAAACATCAGGGAATACTGTTTTATAAACACCCCATAGCATAAAATGTGTTAAAACTTCCAAAAACGTTGTTTTTTAGAATGTCAGTAAAATGTTGAAAAAAAAACGACATACTAAACTATGTCGAAAAAAGTCAAAAATGTCAAAAAAATTTTTTTTTTCTAAAAACACCTCAAAACATCAGGGATTACTGTTTTATAAACACCCCATAGCATAAAATGTGTTAAAACTTCCAAAAACGTTGTTTTTTAGAATGTCAGTAAAATGCCGAAAAAAAAAACGACATACTAAACTATGTCGAAAAAAGTCAAAAAATGTCAAAAATTTTTTTTTTCTAAAAACACCTCAAAACATCAGGGATTACTGTTTTATAAACACCCCATAGCATAAAATGTGTTAAAACTTCCAAAAACGTTGTTCTTTTAGAATGTCAGTAAAATGCGAAAAAAAAAACGACATACTAAACTATGTCGAAAAAGTCAAAAAATGTCAAAAAAATTTTTTTCTAAAAACACCTCAAAACATCAGGGATTACTGTTTTATAAACACCCCATAGCATAAAATGTGTTAAAACTTCCAAAAACGTTGTGTTTTAGAATGTCAGTAAAATGCCGAAAAAAACGACATACTAAACTATGTCGAAAAAAGTCAAAAAATGTCAAAAAAAAAAAAATTCTAAAAATGCCTCAAAACATCAGGGAATACTATTTTATAAACACCCCGTAGCATAAAATGTGTTAAAACTTCCAAAAACGTTGTGTTTTAGAATGTCAGTAAAATGCTGAAAAAAACGACATACTAAACTATGTCGAAAAAAGTCAAAAAATGTCAAAAAATTTTTCTTGGTAAAAATGCTTCAAACCATCAGGGAATACTGTTTTATAAACACCCCATAGCATAAAATGTGTTAAAACTTCCAAAAACGTTGTTTTTTAGAATGTCAGTAAAATGCTGAAAAAAACGACATACTAAACTATGTCGAAAAAAGTCAAAAAATGTCAAAAAAAATTTTTTTTTTCTAAAAACACCTCAAAACATCAGGGATTACTGTTTTATAAACACCCCATAGCATAAAATGTGTTAAAACTTCCAAAAACGTTGTTTTTAGAATGTCAGTAAAATGTGAAAAAAAAAACGACATACTAAACTATGTCGAAAAAAAGTCAAAAAATGTCAAAAAAAATTTTTTTTTTTCTAAAACACCTCAAAACATCAGGGATTACTGTTTTATAAACACCCCATAGCATAAAATGTGTTAAAACTTCCAAGAACGTTGTGTTTTAGAATGTCAGTAAAATGCTGAAAAAACGACATACTAAACTATGTCGAAAAAAGTCAAAAAATGTCAAAAAATTTTTTTTTCTAAAAACACCTCAAAACATCAGGGATTACTGTTTTATAAACACCCATAGCATAAAATGTGTTAAAACTTCCAAAAACGTTGTTTTTTAGAATGTCAGTAAAATGCGAAAAAAAAACGACATACTAAACTATGTCGAAAAAAAGTCAAAAATGTCAAAAAAATTTTTTTTTCTAAAAACACCTCAAAACATCAGGGATTACTGTTTTATAAACACCCCATAGCATAAAATGTGTTAAAACTTCCAAAAACGTTGTTCTTTTAGAATGTCAGTAAAATGCCAAAAAAAAAAAAAACGACATACTAAACTATGTCGAAAAAAAGTCAAAAATGTCAAAAAAAATTTTTTTTTCTAAAAACACCTCAAAACATCAGGGATTACTGTTTTATAAACACCCCATAGCATAAAATGTGTTAAAACTTCCAAAAACGTTGTGTTTTAGAATGTCAGTAAAATGCTGAAAAAAACGACATACTAAACTATGTCGAAAAAGTCAAAAAATGTCAAAATTTTTTTTTTCTAAAAACACCTCAAAACAACAGGGATTACTGTTTTATAAACACACCCATAGCATAAAATGTGTTAAAACTTCCAAAAAACGTTGTTTTTTAGAATGTCAGTAAAATGTTGAAAAAAAACGACATACTAAACTATGTCGAAAAAAGTCAAAAAATGTCAAAAATTTTTTTTTCTAAAAACACCTCAAAACATCAGGGATTACTGTTGTATAAACACCCCATTGCATAAAATGTGTTAAAACTTCCAAAAACGTTGTTTTTTAGAATGTCAGTAAATGCTGAAAAAAAACGACATACTAAACTATGTCGAAAAAAAGTCAAAAAATGTCAAAAAATTTTTTTTTTCTAAAAACACCTCAAAACATCAGGGAATACTGTTTTATAAACACCCCATAGCATAAAATGTGTTAAAACTTCCAAAAACGTTGTTTTTTAGAATGTCAGTAAATGCTGAAAAAAAACGACATACTAAACTATGTCGAAAAAAAGTCAAAAAATGTCAAAAAAAAATTTTTTTTTCTAAAAATGCCTCAAAACATCAGGGAATACTGTTTTATAAACACCCCATAGCATAAAATGTGTTAAAACTTCCAAAAACGTTGTGTTTTAGAATGTCAGTAAAATGCTGAAAAAAACGACATACTAAACTATGTCGAAAAAAGTCAAAAAATGTCAAAATTTTTTTTTTTCTAAAAGCACCTCAAAACATCAGGGATTACTGTTTTATAAACACCCCATAGCATAAAATGTGTTAAAACTTCCAAAAACGTTGTTTTTAGAATGTCAGTAAAATGAAAAAAAAAACGACATACTAAACTATGTCGAAAAAAAGTCAAAAATGTCAAAAAATTTTTTTCTAAAAATGCCTCAAAACATCAGGGAATACTGTTTTATAAACACCCCATAGCATAAAATGTGTTAAAACTTCCAAAAACGTTGTTTTTAGAATGTCAGTAAAATGTTGAAAAAAACGACATACTAAAACTATGAAAAAAAAAAAAGTCAAAAATGTCAAAAAAAAAAATTTCTAAAAACACCTCAAAACATCAGGGATTACTGTTTTATAAACACCCCATAGCATAAAATGTGTTAAAGCTTCCAAAAACGTTGTTTTTAGAATGTCAGTAAAATGCCTGAAAAAAAACGACATACTAAACTATGTCGAAAAAAAGTCAAAAAATGTCAAAAAAATTTTTTTTTCTAAAAACACCTCAAAACATCAGGGATTACTGTTTTATAAACACCCCATAGCATAAAATGTGTTAAAACTTCCAAAAACATTTGTTTTTAGAATGTCAGTAAAATGCCGAAAAAACGACATATACTAAACTATGTCGAAAAAAGTCAAAAAATGTCAAAAAAATTTTTTTCTAAAAACACCTCAAAACATCAGGGATTACTGTTTTATAAACACCCCATAGCATAAAATGTGTTAAAACTTCCAAAAACGTTGTTTTTTAGAATGTCAGTAAAATGCCGAAAAAAAACGACATACTAAACTATGTCGAAAAAAAGTCAAAAAATGTCAAAAAAATTTTTTTTCTAAAAACACCTCAAAACATCAGGGAATACTGTTTTATAAACACCCCATAGCATAAAATGTGTTAAAACTTCCAAAAACGTTGTTTTTTAGAATGTCAGTAAATGCTGAAAAAAACGACATACTAAACTATGTCGAAAAAAGTCAAAAAATGTCAAAAAAAATTTTTTTCTTGGTAAAAATGCTTCAAACCATCAGGGAATACTGTTTTATAAACACCCCATAGCATAAAATGTGTTAAAACTTCCAAAAACGTTGTTTTTTAGAATGTCAGTAAAATGTGAAAAAAAACGACATACTAAACTATGTCGAAAAAAAGTCAAAAATGTCAAAAAAAATTTTTTTTTCTAAAAATACCTCAAAACATCAGGGAATACTGTTTTATAAACACCCCATAGCATAAAATGTGTTAAAACTTCCAAAAACGTTGTTTTTTAGAATGTCAGTAAAATGCCGAAAAAAACGACATACTAAACTATGTCGAAAAACGTCAAAAAATGTCAAAAAATTTTTTTTTTTCTAAAAACACCTCAAAACATCTGGGATTACTGTTTTATAAACACCCCATAGCATAAAATGTGTTAAAACTTCCAAAAACGTTGTTTTTTAGAATGTCAGTAAAATGCCGGAAAAAACCGACATACTAAACTATGTCGAAAAACGTCAAAAAATGTCAAAAAATTTTTTTTCTAAAAACACCTCAAAACATCAGGGATTACTGTTTTATAAACACCCCATAGCATAAAATGTGTTAAAACTTCCAAATACGTTGTTTTTTAGAATGTCAGTAAAATGCTGAAAAAAACGACATACTAAACTATGTCGAAAAAAGTCAAAAAATGTCAAAAAAAATTCTAAAAATGCCTCAAAACATCAGGGAATACTGTTTTATAAACACCCCGTACCATAAAATGTGTTAAAACTTCCAAAAACGTTGGTTTTTAGAATGTCAGTAAAATGCTGAAAAAAACGACATACTAAACTATGTCGAAAAAAGTCAAAAAATGTCAAAAAAATTTTTCTTGCTAAAAATGCTTCAAACCATCAGGGAATACTGTTTTATAAACACCCCATAGTATAAAATGTGTTAAAACTTCCAAAAACGTTGTTTTTTAGAATGTCAGTAAAATGCCGGAAAAAACCGACATACTAAACTATGTCGAAAAACGTCAAAAAATGTCAAAAAATTTTTTTTCTAAAAACACCTCAAAACATCAGGGATTACTGTTTTATAAACACCCCATAGCATAAAATGTGTTAAAACTTCCAAAAACGTTGTTTTTTTTAGAATGTCAGTAAAGTGCCGAAAACCCCCCCCGACATACTAAACTATGTCGAAAAAAAGCAAAAAATTGTCAAAAAAAAAAAATTCTAAAAATGCCTCAAAACATCAGGGAATACTGTTTTATAAACACCTCATAGCATAAAAGGTGTTAAATCTTCCAAAAAGGATTTTTTTGTATCTCAGAAAAATGCAAAATCATGCCTACTATATTGTGATGAAAAAAGACCAAAAAATGTCAAAAAATGTTTTTTCTACAAACACATCAAAACATCAAGAAATCCTTTTGCAGAAACACTCCATTGCATCATATGTGTTAAAAATGCATAGTGGAAAACTAGTGAAAAAACACGTCATGAAAAGTGTCATGAAAACACAAAAAACACCTGCTTATACTATGCTGAAAAAAATGCGAAAAACATCAAACTTTATAAAGGCCGTAAAGCGCAACAAAATATAAAAGAATAGTCTGATCATCCATTGCATAATAGGAGTGAAAAATGCATAAAATGGTCGAGTATGGTATATCATTAAAACGCAAAACACACAAGTGTAGTCTTGAGTTGCAACCCAGTATTAACAATCTTGTGTTCCCAGTAAACCGCGTAGCCCATCACTGACCTTGTGCCGAGACAGGCAATACTTTATAGGTTATTCTATTAGACTGGATTACGGTCGCTGGTCTAAACAAACAGAAGGCTTATCAACTCCTCTCTCCCAAGACAGGGACAATACAAAATTAGGAACATATTCATGAACATTTGTTTTATTTGAGCTGACAAGTTGCTCTTCCATTTCAGTAACTTTTGAAATCACAGGGCTACAATTGCATGAGTTCATAGAATTACTTAAACTGTTCCTTAAGTATTTCACATGGTAACAAATCACAACTCAAAAATGCAATTTCTGCAGAAATTGTTGTGGGATTGCTGCCTTGTGCAATAGCTGAAGCTGAACTGATTTGTTGCCTTGAATTTGTATGAAGAAGTCGTTGAAAGTATGTGAAGAGACAAAGCAGTTGAAGTTGTGTGAAGAGAAAGGGATAATCAAGTGATGTGAATCAGCTGTGAGCTTGCACTCAGAAGTTGTCATAATGATAAACAGGCATTAACTGACAGGAGACCATTAAAAGCAATGATAAGAGACTGAGTGCAAGAACTCCGCGCGTATTGCTGATACTTTTTTTATGATTACCATCTCGGCCAAAAATGTACATGTCTGTTTCAGTCATCATTAATAATTAATCATATCAAAGAACATATCGTGAATTGCGCTTCATCAGCAATCCCACCAACAAATACTGTCTGCAGAAAGGAAGAAAAAGAAAAGCAATATGTGTCAATTCTTTTAAACTACTGCAGGTGGTAACACGCATCTACATCTGACCACGGATCAAAATGTTACATTCTCAAGCTGAGCATAAAACAAATATTGCATGATGTTCAATTGGGTCTTTCGGTTCTCACAGTTTTGCTTGACCACACAAGAGATACATATCAAAAACATTTCATATTCCCCCTTGCAAGTTCGATGTGTCAGGCATATCCCGCGTTACACTTCCAATTTTTTTTTTAATTAACTAGCAGAAAAAATGTCTCAACAGAATTATACATTTTTGACACAGCGAATACATATTCGACCTAGACATGGGATTTCCTTCCCAACATGAAGCCCAATGCACTGTTTTAACTTAAAACACCTACTGCAGCTAATTTACTTTGATGCAGCACCTAGATTACCATTTTAGGACAAGATTATTTTTGTTTTGAAACACAGATGGGTTTTTCAGGCTGTAAACAGTGTAGTTTATTAGGAGACATTTTATTTCACAGCATGTGGTACCGCCTGGAAAAGATAGTAATGGTTTTAGAAGAATTAATTGGATGGAGTTTTAGAAGGACCCGCATTGATAACAAAACAGTTGAATCACATTCCAGGAGAAAAATGTTGGGAAAAATGACGAGTCTGTTTGTACTAATAAGAACAGGGAGTTCCATTACACAGACTATGCCTTTATGAATGTGAGAACTACAGTAACACAAAAAAAACATAATTCCAGTAGTGCAAACTAATATGACACCTGTTAACACCGAGAAAACACAATATTTTTTTAGCTGAGACAGGACAACTTAATTTCTGTGTGAAATGTAAATGGATTGTTATGTGGCACAAGTGCTAAATGTTTCTCCAAAAAAAGAGAGCACAGTTTTATTAAAATGTGTTCTCTGTAGGGTTGCCTTGCCGGAACGTACCATTTCATCTGAGGATTTACACGGTTGTTATAAGACACTTTGCCCCTAATGCTGAAGGACTGGTTTATCTTCAGAAGGCTAATTTGTCAACACTGGCAGTTTTGAACAGTCACACAGACACGGTGAGGCGCACAGTGTAAAACCTCAAATGATAAAACACAATAAAGCACTACATTTTGAATTCTGTGGACAATTGTTCCAATAACGGCACAGTTTTTTTTTTCTTTAAATCCACCCAATCCTGTCACACGAAGACTAAATGCTCATGCTGCATGCAAACAGGAAACCAGGGGCTCGAAATAAAGAAACAAGTTACTAAATGTTTCCAGCAGAGACCACAGTTCAGAAATCGTGTCCATGTTTTTAACAATGGAGTGATAATGTTGACCAGAAGCCAGCCGTTGTTACCGTTCAGTGTCTAATACACTGGGTTAGGGTTAGACATTAAATGGTACAAAAACGTGGCTTTGGCAAAAAGCATCTTTCGAATTGGGAATTTCAGCTTAATCTTACAAAGGTTGCAGAACGTACATCACTAGCAAAAGAGGCAAAAAATGCCACGTGGCATTGGTTGGCGAAGGAAAAAGTGCGCCATGGGCTGGACAATTGTTTCAATGGCAATATTTGCTCCAAAGGACAGTAATGCTGTCACCAATACAGTGCATTGTTCTTGTGACGACCCATCTTCAACCGATAGAACCATGTCAATGGATGGACTTTCAGTAGATATATTTGTCTTTGCTGCAGGTTGCAAATTCCATTTGCGGTACGCAAATACCCAAACAGTTGGTGTCGGAGGGTTAATTTGGGTTCAAGTGTCAGGGAAAACATAATGCCTGATGTCAATAATGTCCATTTCAAGCATAGATCTGTCCAGGACCACCTGTGTGTGTGTTTTCTCCAGTGAGGCGCTCCTGGCTCGGCTGGCGGTTGGTGTCACTAGATTTAACGACACCTGCGTAGTCATGGATCCCCACTTCCAAGTTCTTGGCCCTCAAAGCAGCAGTGTGCAGTTTCTCCAGAAAATCAGGCATCCCTACCAGGGGCAAAGGGAAAACCTCTTCAGGACCGGGGAGAGTACACATACTCAGCAGGCAAACATTCTATGTTAGGCAAGGAATACGTCCACAAAATACAAAAATACACATTAATCTGAAAGTAACATAAGGAATATAGAAAAAAGTAAATCTGAAAATAATAGAAACATGCTAGACATTGGCAAGTTTGAACCAGTAAAAGGAGCTCACCACTTGACACCATCCAGCTCACACAGTAACGGGGAAAGACAGTCTGGGGGTCGTCACTGTAGGTCAACAGGTAATCAAACCCATTCTGGGAAGAAAAACACCAAGACAGAATGATGGCTACAAAACAAAGAACACTTGATACAAGTAAAATTACTTCCTGTAGCCACACACTCAACACAAACCTCATCAAAGGACTTGTGAGGGCGAATGACCATCTTTGATTGGTATGAATGGACTCTCACAAATTCCTGTGTCTCCGGTACTCTGGGATGCTGCACGGCTCTGTACAGCAGAATTACAAATAGACAAGAAAAAAATACTAAATTAAAGTTGCTCATTGTTTTAACCCCCCCCCCCCAAAAAAACTCCAGAAATCCAGAAACCCACCTGGATACCAAGATCATCAGGTTGTTGTCAAAATCAACATCATAGCGGCGCACATACACATAGTCCCTTGAGTACATGGGATACTGTGAAGAGAGATTAAAGAGATTAACTAACAGCTGAAATTTTAAAATATAAAGCAATGAATATAACATGGCTAGTATTTGCTCTTGACCAAATGTCATTACTGATGTCCTTCACACTTGGTTAGCACATAACACATAGCACTTGAAAGGGCTGTGAGCACACAATAGGTAGAAGAAATAGCATCATCCCTGAATGTATAACAGCAATCAAGAGGAACTCACGGGAAAGTGAGTAGCCCAGTGCACAACTTCAGAGCCCGTCGCCACATCTCTGTCCACCACTTCAAGCTTGATAACCAGAGAATCCCACTTCTTCCTGTACTCTGTATCCAGCTGGGGGAAGTCAAGGGTAAGGTGTTTAATGTAGCACACAGAGCGCTAGCAGTTGCTTTTATGCTGCGCATGTACAGCAGACATTCAGGTTGTTGCAAGAGCAGTTGGGTAATAACACAAAACACACTGTCGTAAATGTGCCACATAGAAAATCCATGAAGAGAATAAGTGCATGTTTAAGCCCCAGCGCCATAAATAATAAATCTTTAACAAAATTACTTTCAGTAGCAGGTGGATATAATCGCAACATTGTAATGTAGACTTCAGGAATGAGGAGATTGCTTCACGCTCAAAACCATGATAAAGAATTAAGAACATAACTCTCTCCCACTTCCAGGTGTTTTCTTATTGCATTCCAGTACCTAAATAAAAAAAGTTACTGGTTTTACTTCATTCCTTCACTAACTGTGACTGACATGTACCTAATAGCAAACATTAAGGTCTGAAAAGTCCGTACCTGTACATTGAAGAACTGTCTTGGTGTGACATCACGGTAGGAGCCCAACACTGCAATTAAAACATAAATACAGGATGCTGACGATTCAGGGAAAAAAAAAATCACACCAATATCATCTCAACCACAAGAAAAACCTGAAGCACAAAAGACAGAAACCTGAATGTGTGCTTTATCTGCATTTCAGGCATGCGGTGACACATGTGAGATTGTTTGTTGGCTGACCTCTGTATTCGTAGAGGTGACTGTTGGGAATAGGCCGCTTCCACACTCTGAAGTCCTTCTTTTCCATTACAACTTCCCAGCCAGGAACCTGTTGTCCAGCTACAGCTGCTGAGGTTGTGCTTAGCCGTTTTACAGCCTCGAGCTCCTGAAGCTCAAGTCCACACCTTCAAAGGGGAGATCAGGACAGCGTGTTTAGCATAGTGCACAGTTTTTTGTGTGTTTCAGTGCTCTTTTGCATAGATTCTGCAAGTCTATAAGGACAACAGCCATCTTCTATAGTTTACCCTTTTGTTTAATGTCTTGATGATAATGGCAACAGTGCTGTCTACCATGTTGGCCCTGACTCTGTTTAACTGGGTGATTAATTTGAAGCCAATTCATTGGTATTTGTTACCCTATTGAGCCTAACTGAATTCCTGTGTGCACATTTAAAGAAAAATCTCCAACCTGCGAATTTCTTCATCTTGAATCTTCTCATTCTCCCACATGAAGACACCAGCCAGGGCCGCGACGAGTTTCCCAGAGGGGGCATGCTTGCTCTGAAATCTGCGCCATATGTTCCCAACCAGTGTCCACCTGGTGCGCTCGGAGTACAAGTTTGAGTAAAGCTCGCCGATCTGACAAGCACGTCGAAGCCTCTGCCCGGTCACAAAGCTGCAGTGGTCAGCAAATATGGAGAGAAGGCCCTTCCTCTTTCTGCCAGATACCGCGGCGCCACTGGCACCTGCCTTCTGGAGCCAAGACAGCAGCAAGCCCATGCTCCTACCCAACCACGGGGCCCTCTTGAGCTTAGCGCTGCCGTCCTCGACAGACCATCTGAATGACCTGCTGCTCTGAAGTCTCATTGTGTTCACACCGATCTCGCAGATCGAACGACGGGGCACCGAGTGAAACATGACAGCTGTGACCGTGACGCAAGTTCTCAAAGACAATATAAACGCCAGGGGCTGCAAAGTGCAGCAGCTTGCTAACGAATTCGTGGCTCGCAAGCTAATGCTCTGCGGACATGCACCACTTCATCTAAAGGGATTACAATACGGAAGTTTGGAAAACTTAAAAAAACGTCATAATCTTACTCCGCTTCTGACGTTATCGAGCTGTCCGCGAACACGAGACATGGACGTTAGCATTAGCTAACGTTACCCTTGTTAACTGTCTACTATCGCGACACGGGCAAAGTACAACCCCAAACCGCAAAACTTATTTCTGAATCGAAACTATGATAGCTGCAATAGGAATTATATCGTCTACGATTGTTCCAATGCAACTGCCTAGCTGAGTATCTTGTCTAGAGACAGCCTCACGTTTTTCCAACTCTTGCAACGCATTTGACCTCCTCCACTTCCTGTTGGCTCGCGCACACCCACTCGGAAATCCCGCCTTCTAGGCACTGGAGCAATCGTTCATTGGACGCTCGTTGTTTTGGGGACAGTTCTGATTGGTCATAGTGGGAGTCTATCTGTAAATTTTGCATTTCGAGTGTTAGCACATGCGCCTGTCCGGTCTACCAGAGCTTTTCATCGCTTCCCTTCTATGACCTGGGTTCACGGGAGAGGGTGTTTCAAAGGCAAGCTGGACATCTATCGGAAAGAGGAAGTCAGAGTCGCCCCCCAGCGGGACGGTCGGCAGTATCAAGCAATGACTCAACTTGTGTACAAAGGATCTCTTTCATACCCAACACCAGTTGCACTATGGTGTCAAACCAAAGCTGTGATAATTGGTTGTATCTGTGTGCAGTTGTTTAAAAAAAGGTTATGACGGGCTAAGCCCGTGTTCGGATCCAACGCTTGTAACAAAAAGTTATACATAGATTGTTGTGTATTTGTTGTGATTGAGAAAAGGAGCGGGTTTAACTATATCACTGAATAGCCTAACACTTCCTGCCTCTTTAAATATGTGGACGTATTTGGAACAGCGCAGTTGACATCTTTATATAAAAAAAAGACTAACTCTGACAATGGAATCGACACCAAAAGGATAAATGCATGAGGTGAACAATAAAAATGTTATATACGCCAGGTGGCGCCGTTCAACCACGCAGAGAACAAGAAGTGTAGCCATAGATCAGTCTGAAGGACTTTAGGCTTCTTGACATAGGATGCAAGCTGAGTTCTTTGATCAAAGTCTAACATGATTCAAATTAAACTTATAGAAAATATGTGCGCAAGAGAATTTGTCTTAATGATTTGATCAGCAGAGCTACTGTATACACTAAACTCAACACTGAGAAGGCTCGATAGTATCATTAGGCTCCCCGTCAATCAATGTCAGCAGCAGCCCGTAGATGTCATGCATGTCCCTTTGTAACACCCCGGTATCCAGTCGTTCATTCAGCCATTCATTCAGTTATCTTGGGTGGCCTAACATATAAAAAAATCTAAATGAAATAGGCCAAGAGTCATGAAATAACCCTATTATAAACACAATGTATACTTTCACTACATTGATCGTGGTGGTGTAATGGGGGAAATTCTTGTTAGCTCATGAGCTCATGATTGCTATGAAGATGGAATGAAGACGGTTTCAGCATCATAAGACCATGAGACAAGGTGTTTTTTAAAAATAACCTTGTGGGAACACAGCACATGCCTCTTGGTTGACTGATCTCTGAAGAAAACAAATCCACATAAGCATTAGTCCTCTGACTGCTCCAGACTGCTGTAATGCTATTTGCATGCAGGGTATCATATCAGGGTATCATATCATTGTATCAATGAATACAGTTGTATCACATTGAACATTAAATTGAAAATGAAGCAGCCTATTGCCTATTGGAGTTGCTTTCAGTACATGCATCAGTAAACATGAATTCTCAGTCTTTCAAGGACATTGACAGTCACACCATAATCTAATCGGTGATTGAGTTGAGGTCACTTCTCTGTAACTGGCCTCGGGTTACTGGCGAGGGAGTAACCGGTTTTACAGTTAATATGATTGCTAAGTGAGAGTTAAAGAAGTCACAGAATAAATCTGTTAGAAATTTCCAGAGCATATCATTCCGATTGGGTGGTTTTGAAACAGATGACAGACAATCGTCACACCTTCTTTTGTGAAATGCTGTCTTCAGATGTTCATACAAAAATCGTAATTGTAACATGCCACGGTTGACCCTAAACATTGCCCAGCTGTTAAGGAGGTAGGAAACTTTCCATGGTCCTCAAAAGAAGTGACGTCAAATAAGGAGACACATTGTAAGGAATGAGCTCTTCATAAAAGAGTAATTATACGTTGGCTCCTGTTACTAAAGCAGTATCATATGTACATAAACAGTATGCAGTATGTTTGGCTAATCCACACTGTTTTTTCAGCCTTTCTCTCAGGCAAATACAAATCACGTTTTGGATTAACTATCAATCAGCCAAACATATTTTTGTAAAGATTAATGAGCACTCCTTCCATTCAGCAAATCACCTCTCTTTTGATGAAGATAACAAACAAACAATTACCAAAATATAATGACTTTTGTTGGAGGGTGAACGTTGCTATCATTTCCAACCGAATGCACCTGAATGAATGGCAAAGCTCCTGTGACGCAGTCAACACCACCATCGCCACCGGGTGCTAACCTGTACTGTTTTCACATGACATTGTTTCCCTGTAAGCAGTGGTTACTAGGGATGACTTTGGTTTGTGTGCATGTCTCTATTTGACCACAAAGCTGTGTTTGAAAGGTGGTTGTATGACAATTTAGGCAGTGTGTAATGATAAACACATCAGGATTGATAAAGACGTAGATCCTGTATATTTTACTGGCATTGGAAGGTGCATTCATAAGTATTGAAAGGGTTGTGGGTGTTGAAAAGAACTATATGATTAATCTATGTATAAAATAATAAATTACATCATTCATAATATAAAGATACCCACATTTACATAAGTATAGAGTAAAAATTTCAAAATTAAGAGTACACATTATGCAGAAAAATGTCTCTTGTCAGTGTTATTTAATTATTATAAGTTATGCCTTAATGTATATAGAGCAGCACAAAGTAAAATATTTCCCTCTGAAATGTGGGGTAGCAGTGGTGGTGGAAAGTAACTGAGTAAAGTTACTCAAATACTTTATTTAAGTGTGTCATTTTTAAGCAACTACATTTATTTAACAGTTATAATAAATAGTTTCTTATCAATTTAAGAAATTAATAAAATTTAAATCTTTTTTCATTTTTTGTTACAATCGGCTATAGTTTCACATGCAGAGTATTTTTAATTATTTTCTCCATTTTGACTTGTTTGTTTCGTTTTTGTTTTGTTGAAACGGAATGATTTTAATTATTGTTTGTTTAATTTGTTGTTTTTGTATGGACTCCCTTTGTTGGAGGTGTCGGACTACAATAAATTAATACAAATAATTAGCTGCTTTTGCTATTACATGGACAAATGATTTGGAACTCTTTTGTGGCTGAGTGTATGAAAAAAAATACAGAGAAAAGTAATTCTGTGAAACAAGTCAACCATGCACTGAACACGTGATAAAATAGTTAGAGAGAGAGAGAGAGAGAGAGAGGTGGAGCTTCCTCAGGGTGTAGCCAATAAAAAAAAAAAGAAACCTCCGGTTCCCCAGACCGACGCGATTAAGTTCTCGGCATGCCGCAGTTAAGGTCTCATTCAAACTGAGACGTATATGTATTTGAATAGATTAATTTATTTAACATCTAATTCGACAGTTTCCGGTAGCTTTGGATTTTTCCACTCCGGGCATATTTTTGGAGGGGAGTATATTTCATAATCTGTTTATTTTTTCATCAGCCCGCGCGCGCTATTATAACCTAAGGGTCCGTGCGCGCGATAATTAGTTTATCGGTTACCAAGCCGTATTCTTCGCGGGACTGTCAGCTGCGACGTGTGGTGAGTTCGATCATTTAATCCTTTTTTTTTTTTACCAGAGTAAATAGTTCCTTGTGGTGTATTCACTGAACACTAAGATTGGCATCATAGTCAGATGTGATCGTGAAGCTAATGCTAACGTTAGCTTGTGTTGCCATTGTGCTGCGTCTTCAAGACTGATCTGCTTGCTCGGTCTTATAACTGTATATGAATGCGAAGACTGACACTTATTGAAGGTTAAACATCTTGTTCGATAAAGGATAGATAATGGTTGCTGGTGGTGAGTTGCGGTTATCTTTACACCTGAGTAACATTTGGCTCGGATTAAAATCAATGGCCAGATGAAACCGGCCCTTTAATGTTGACCCAACGTTAGCAATATTGACCGTCTGTCCAGCACACATTTGGCAGGCCACCGAAATTGGCACGAAACACGCGATGGTGACTGCCCACACGGTCAGTCGACGGTACCGCAGCGGCGTCTTATGTTCCCTAAACTGAGCCACGTCCGGTTACGTCCCATTTTTAAGGAAACTCGCGTCAAACATTATAAAAAACAACGTACAATATGCGCAGTAATGCACACCTCCCCATAATTAATACATTCCCCTGTATAACGACAAATTGAGGACTTGACGTCCGATCGAGTTGTTTCCGTTCTTCACGCGCGTGAAGCCGTAAGACAGACGGCGCTCGTGTTCGGGGCTGTGCTCAATGAATGGATGACGACACGTGCGCACGGAAGAAAAAAAAGAACGTTTCTTATCGATAAGACAGCCATATCGCGTAATGAGTGTTTATGGTCGCCGGTGCCGACGAAGACGACGATGAACAAAAAAAAAAGTGGAGTGTGGGTGAAATTAGAGGACGTTGGTTTCATAAATGAAGCCGGTCGCTTCCTGCGACACATGCCACAAATGGCTTCCCATTGGGCTTTCGCACCAGGCAGCTCGTCGAGCTCCTCCTTCCGGTCCAAGCGTTTACTACTGGCTTTTACACGTCATACGCGCGTACTCGTTTTTTTTTTTTTAAAGAAGCCGACCCCCTCTCAATTTGCTTTTTGTCGTGCATTTCTTTTGAGTTTTCACCGTCCGTGAAGTCTCTTTCGTGGGCCCGGGGTGACGGGGGACTTATTATTAAAGAGAGCTTTTTTTCTGTCTTGTCTTTTCAGGATGTACCCCCGTTCATCTGCAGTTACAGTTGCACAATGGCTGTCGCTTCACTCTGCCTGTTAGCTCAGCGCCCAAGGAACAGCAACAGATCTAGTATAATTACAGGATAGCAATAAGCCCTAATTATTTGTTTTCTGGTCAGTCCCAGATAAACCTTTTTACGAGTTTGCACTGTAATTCTCAGAAATCCTGTTAAGACAGGTGGACCTGATGAGAAGCTAATTATTTATTATACCTTATACCTCTTTATTTTACTGGCTGCTGTCTAGAAATAGCATTATATAAATATTTAACAGGCATTCATTCCCATTAAGATTGTGAAGGGATTCCTTAATCATCTACAGTCATGGTTTCAACAACTGCAACTACAATAATACTGGCCAGCACAGTAGCGCTGGCTGCCCAGGGTCCTCTGACAGAGTACCTGTGGCTGCTGGTTGTCGGCTTTATCATCGCATTCGTCTTAGCCTTTTCGGTGGGTGCCAATGATGTTGCCAACTCATTTGGCACAGCCGTTGGCTCTGGAGTGGTCACCTTGCGACAGGCCTGCATTCTGGCCACAGTGTTTGAGACCCTGGGCTCCGTGCTACTGGGGGCCAAAGTGAGCGAGACCATCCGTAAGGATATCATCGATGTGAACATGTACAATGGCTCTGAGCACATGCTAATGGCCGGATCTGTCAGCGCCATGGTTGGTGAGTATCTGGCTTATCTTGCATGTAATTAAGCCTGCAGTCAGTGAATATTGTCAACAGAGCTTGCTGGCACATAACACGCTTCGTTTTGCAACAACAACATGTAGATGTCAAATCAACACCTGGGAATGACAAGTCGTAACTCCTCAAATGATTCTCTTATTTTCACATAGTTTATGATTTTTAAATGAAACATTGGCCAAATTACTTTGTCTGGAAAATTGCTGATTCCAACTGTCAAAACCAAACAATTCGTCGAAACTGCTAAAAACAGTAAATGAAGTTTGGATTTATTTATTTCTTTTGTTGCTGTGAGCCTACTAATGTATTAATGTATCATTTTTTTTGAATGTTTGAAAAGGTATGTGGAAAAACCATGTCAAGTCCAATGTGATCAATCAATTTATTCTCACTAGGTTCTGCTGTGTGGCAGCTGGCTGCCTCCTTCCTTAAGCTCCCTATCTCTGGAACACACTGCATTGTTGGTGCTACTATCGGCTTTTCGCTGGTTGCCAAAGGCCAGCAGGGAGTCATGTGGTTTGAACTCCTCCGTATCGGTAAGTCAGGGACTCTAATCATCTGACCTAGAAATGTCCTTATTGCCTTGTTGATTTACATCATGGGCTATGTTATGGCTGTGTGGGACCGGTGATGCAATGTTATCATAATTCATTAGCCAGTGTTTTGTCTGTGTCATAGACCTTTTTTTTAAAAAAAAAAAATATTTAGCTTAACAGTTCAGTGAAGTCACGAATGACGTGTCGCAGGTGCCGAGCTAAATCACCAACATGTAGAAATATGAAATATAATTCAGCTCTTATTCCAGTAGTCGTTGCTGTGGAAGATTAGGATACCTCATTGAGGAAGGAAAGACATTTGTCAGAGATCATGATGCAATTTTTACCAAGAACTTTGGGAGTAGCTGTGCAATGAAGCAGATCTAATTTTGCAACTTGTTTCTTTTTTGAAAAAAAAAAAAAACGTGAAAATTGACAACAAAATAACAAAATGTTAACATCATTCAGTTGATGAAGTGGTTTGAAATTTGACATTAAGGTCACAGGAAGAGCTGTAATCAACTGAATCACTGATCAAAGTTTAAATGATCCACGGGACAAGAATCTTTGTTGCCAAAATAGCTGTATGATTGTTCACTTTACAAAGTGGATGATTATGGCTACTCCCAAACTGTCAGCAATCATAGGCTGAGACAGAAAGAGTTGAGCTCTCCTGATTAGACCACACGTGAAAGGACTGCTTCCCAGCATATATTGCATCACCAGAAAATAATCTGTTTTCTCAGAAATCATTTCAGTACTTGTAAGAAAAGTTTGTTGTCTTATTTTCTGTTTTGAGTTAGAATACTAGAAGTAAAACGGGGATGATCTTTCAGTTGTGCAGAAAACTTCAAGAGTTGTCGGTTATTACCTGTTTACTTAATTGCAATGCTCCCACTTCTTTAATTTGCAGTTGGTTCCTGGTTCCTGAGTCCCCTCTTGTCTGGAGTAATGTCGGGCATTGTTTTCTACTTTGTGCGCATGTTCATCTTACACAAGGTAAACTGAGCGTTATCAACTTGCAGATAGCATGTGTATTTGAATAAAAGGAGAACTTTCCTGGGTGATGTGTTTAGGTCAGTTTCGACTCTGTATTAGTCCACACTCGAAATAAAATCGAGGAAGTGATTGTTAGATGATAAAGCTGGAGCTGCTGTACTGATGCAGGTTTATCTTAACCACTGCGTCCTAGTTACGCCACTAACTGTAACCTGACAGCAAAGTGGGGCACTCTTGTTCATATGCTGGAGTTTTCAAGTCTGACTTGGTGCTCTGTTTTGTCCCTGCAGAAAGATCCGGTACCTAATGGACTGAAAGCCCTGCCTGTCTTCTACGCCATTACCATAGGAATCAATCTCTTCTCCATCATGTTCACTGGAGCTCCGGGTGAGTATCATTGTTTCAGTCATTTTGCTCTGCATGCCTGCCCGCAGCCACAGCTTAAAATAAACTGCTTCCTCAGACAGACGGATGCCCACACGTATTCCAGACCCAACCAGGCGCTGTTTACCATTTTCACAGAAGCCGTGTTTATTCTAACGTGTTTCTTTGGGCCTCTCTTGCTTGTGGTTCTATGTGGGTCATAGCTGCAGTAAAGTTTTAGAGCGGAGCACAACAGGGAGATGGAAATAAGATTTCACTTAACTCCTGACATCACTGTCTGTGCCCTTCAGACATGGAGGAGGAAAAGGGAAGTAAAGAGGGTATTTGAAATGGTCATAGTTGTCTGCTGCCAGTAGTTGTACTGCTGCTCAGAATTTGTTTAATTATGTTCTGAATTCTTTTCCTCCAGACACCCTTTTATTAAATGAGCAACTTTTGCTCCTTTGTTTTTTTTTCTCTCTACAGGACCTAACAGTTCAAGATGTTAGCTGGCCTGGGCCATTAAATGGCTGCTACAGGCCAGAGTTTGACCAGATATGGTGCGCTGATGTGCACATCAGCGCCCTCACAAAGAGGAGATCGCTTGCAGTTCCTGCATAGTCTGTAACCTGGCTTAGTCAGGCACATTCCGTACAGTTGCGTGGAGTCCCTCAGCGCGCTGTACACGAGGACCTGTACCTGGGTACCTCACAGAAAAAGGTGCGAGACTGCATTTTAGTGACCTTAACCAACGCACTGTCTCTAGACGTCTTCTTCTTTTTAACTCACACGGACATCGTAACATCCATATGTTTTTATATGAGGTAGATGGAGACGCTTTATCACCTCACGCAGGCTGCGTGCCAGCCTCGAGACCTCGGTGAAGCCAGTTTAACGCCGGGATAATCCTCATCAGTTCCTGCAGTCCTTGACCACACAAAGCAACACGGCCACTGCTGCGGCCTTTTATTGATACGTGCAGTCTAACGTAGTGGCAGCAGCCGACCGAGTACAGTACGTTTGGGTTTTCCCGTGACAGGACGAAGCATTCCCCCGATCTGCATCCTATCGTAGAGGTGCGACTGGACACCAGGCATCCCACAGCACATTCCAATACTCAATATATACACCAGTGCCAGAGACCTCAAGTCAGCATGTGCAAAAATTCAGGCCAAAGAATTTGAGGGTCAGCTGTCGTGCTTTTCCCACACGAGGCTTGGTGTGACTTGGGTTCTTCACACCTTTTAAATCACTCGGCTGCTGTCACTCCACTGAAGCCTCAGTCACTGCAAAAGGAAAATCGACCTTCTTACTTAATCGCCCTAAATCAGTATAAAATCACTGACAACTCCACCAGTCGTCTCACAGGTACTGGGTACTGATACTTCTACTGCCTGCAGAGAAGTGTCACAGGTTGCTTTATATGCGCATATAAGCAGCTGTTTTTGTTAGATTTTTTTAATTTTTTGCCATTTATTGTTTGTGTCACAGTGACTGTACATTTTCACCCATGCACAGCACTGCTACACTGAAATGCATTTTTTTGCTGGACACAAATTTTCTGCCTGGGTTACTCTACAAAAACAAACCCTCCGTGGCAGCGGTTGCTCTGGGGATACCAAACACTCCGCGGCATAACCGATACTGGCAGTACACGCGGATTATTTCAACCTGAGCCTCACGGTCCTGAAACAAAACCTTAGGTGTCTTCAGAGGTTGCTATTATCAACTGCGGCGTCGCAAATAGGTAGCTACTGTTAGGAGTGAATGCTGGGTTTACAGATCCCCTTCAGCGCAGCTGCCGTTTAATCCTAATACACTACACCGGGTTCCAGACAAAAAAAAGTGAGGACAAATACCCACAGGTTCCTTGCCCAGTGAGTCATGAACTGCCACTTTAACTGTCATTGTAATTGAGGTTGGTGGTGAGCTGCACGTATAGCACTGGGAAAAAAACAACAAACATGTTATTGTGTAATGTAGGCCATGGGATACAGAGGTTTCAGGGAAGGGTTTGGAATGCGTCCGTGGTTAAATTCCATTTCCTGCGCAGTCCCATTCATCCCACTGCATGGCTGTGGTATAAACCCACCCCTTTGTGTGGGAGTGTTTATCAGACGGCCAGACCTGGGCTAGTCTTTAAATCCTACGAAATACGTCACAGTGACAAAAGAGTTTCCACATGAATGCAGTCAGGCCCCCTTTGTCATATTCAGGGCTGTTTTGTGTCCTATTATGTTGCCGACTTCCCAGGAGTGTAGTCCGCTGCCCAGTCGTGTCCGGCCCGGCTCCACCTGTCTCTTGATGTCTCACGACGTGTGGCAGACGGGAGGCTCAGCTGTTACAAAGCCACCTTCCGGTCTTTGCCTCTCATGACTCTTCCACCCTGAAGGGAGCTCGCCTCCATTGCGTAACTAAATAACCATCAGTTAGGTGCTCCGCAGTCTCATGCTGCAGCGTGACTCAGTGGAGAGAGTGCGCCGTGGACTCTGCCCTCGAATGAACACGGCGACCGAGACACTTATCGCTCAGCCTTGGCCCTCATTTCCTTTTGTTTATCTTAAACATCCCAAACAGTCCTAAGCTGGTGGAAGTGTGGTTTTAAAAAAAAACTTACGCATGGCAAGGTCACCTCACTGTGGGTGCTGCTTGAATTTTCAGCAGCTCCTGTATTTTTTTTTCCTTCCCTAACCACGCTGCTGACTTGTATCCTTTCTGTATGAAAAAGATGAGCACGTCCCCAGGGATATTTAAATTGCCGCTTTCTGTCTGGATGTCCTGCATTATATCCCCCGCTGTTGCACCAGCTTTGCTGCAGTCTTGGCAAGAGGGCGCCTTTTACTGTTACGGCAAATGGCTCAAGTGAATGACCCCCCCCTTACTTTTCCCTTTTCCTTTTCCCTAAGAAATATTGCCTTTTAAGGAGTCATTGTCCATGTGCAGTTGTAAGCAGGGCACAAATGTCACGGTGACATCTTTGATCATTCACCCATCAGGTGTTGTGTAATTGTCCACATCTATGGGTGCGCGTGATTGCCATATTTAACTTGGACCTGGCCCAATGAGGCAATGCCACTCAGGTCATGCCAAAATATGGCACACACGGACTGATGTCACTGGAGTTATCACATTGTGCTCAAGTTTCATTCACTTCTGCCAATACTTTTACAGATTTATAAAACTGCTCAGTTGTAATTGTTGGTGTGTCGGTCTTAATGCAGTGTAACTTTGTGTGTTAGGTAAGGTAGCACGTGCTGCCTTGTTGTTTTTTTTTAAAAAACTGCCTTTCTGTTTGCCTGTGTGTGTGTCTGATTCTGTCCGTGGTACCTGGCGATCCTTCAGTGCTGGGATTTAAGGTCCCTTGGTGGTGCATCCTGCTCATCTCGTTGGGCTGCTCACTGCTGACTGCCGTTTTGGTCTGGTTCGTCGTCTGCCCGCACCTGAAGAAGAAGATTGAACGTAAGTCGCACTCGTGTTCCTCTAATTTCCTGCAGCCCCATAACTCAAGTTTCCGCATCCAGGTGGTCGCCAGTTTCTGTTGACCACTGAAACTGATGGCTTTCCTCTCTTAAGACACCGGACAAGTGAGGGATTTGGCATCACACATGTAACCTAAACCTATTCACACTTGGGGCTCAGAATAAATCCAGCTCTATTGAAAATCATCTCATCTCATTGTCCCATAATCCAGTATTCAAGTCTGCACACCAGGAGTGTGGTTGTGGTTCAAGGGGAACAACGTTCATTGTGAGCCCTCATGAATATAGTGTAGTTCCCTCTAGTGTTATCAATGTGTAGATATTTTTTGACTTTTAGTACTTTGACATGCAGTAGTCACATAAAACTTATGGTCATAGACCCACAAATGTAGTTTTGCATTAGTTTTCGCTCAAAAGTTGTTGTTTTTTTTTTTTTTTATAAAAACCCATAATTCAAAACATGAGGTCAGTTTTTTTTTTTTTTGTTACTTGCAGCCACCTGGATAAACCTGGTTATTGTTAGCGATACAGACCTGACTCTCTCTGCCGCCAAAAAAACTTATTAGGCATATTCTTTAAAGAGACAACACATGCCAGGTAAAGTCTACCTCTCAGAGGAGCAGCAGTAGACAAGCAGCCTAAATGGGTCAGTGATCCACTAATTGGTCTTTACCTCCTTGGCTAAAATAAGCCGCGGTTGACTTAAGGTGTCGACATGGCATCTGCAGTGCATTTCTTGGGAAAAGGCTGAGGGTCACGACTGCTTCAGCTCCGGCCTCGACCACTCTGGATGATGGAATATGACCAGCTGAGTCAGACTGCTCCTACGATTATCACACAGATTTTGGCAGAGTACCTGTATTTACTCTGAACCCACAAACAAATGTCAAGTGAGCCACGCGTTGTTTTGATTCTTATCGTCTTTCATAACTTAAGCTGCTAGTGGTAGCGCAAATATGTTCCTTGGAAGGTCATAAGCCATTTATCTGATCCTGTGAACGCAGGTTACATTACATTTTGAGGACAAAGGTTTTGACTCTGTGGTTATGTAATTCGTGCACCTCCCCACAGCGTAGGTTGAAAAGAAACATGTGTGCAGCGCTGCTATTCCTCTGCTGCAATGTGTTTAATGTTTGATCATGAACCAAGCAATATCTCACTTCCAACTCCTCCCCTACTAGGAGATATCAAGTCTTCCAGCCCCTCTGAGAGTCCCCTGATGGAGAAGAGGGAGCTGAGAGAGGCCCACTGTCCAATCCTGAAACAGACTTCCAAGGAGGCATCCACGCCTCCCGCCCCGGCTGTCAATCAAATCCTCTCTGCTCAGCCCCAGGTGCCACCCGAGGAGCGCAGGGTGGCGTTCGACATCGGAGATTCTGATGACGGCGACAATAATAAGGAACGCAAGGTGGCGTTTGACATCGGAGATTCTGATGACAGCGACTACAGCAATGCAAATGGCGGTAAGTATGCAGAGAAATTATGTCGTCGGTCCTCTTACATGTAATTAAAATCATGTGGATTAACGGGTAGGTAATGTGTAACTCCTCAAGGGAAATTGAGGAGTTCCTTTTAAGCATTAAGTAATTTTTTACCCCTCTCTGCAGCCCCTAAACAGGTCCAATCTACTAATCAGCAAGTTCAGCACAGTAACGGCTCCACAAACGCCCAGGTCCAGTTCAGTAATCAGGTTCAGTTCAACAACAGGCCAGCGCAGATGCCAAGCAACGGTTACAGCCAGTACCACACGGTCCACAAGGACTCGGGCCTGTACAAGGACCTGCTGCACAAGCTCCACCTGGCCAAGGTTGGTGACTGCATGGGTGAGGGGGGTGACCGACCCATGCGGCGCAACAACAGCTACACCTCCTACACCATGGCCATCATCGGCATGCACGGAGAATTTAAGCATAAAGACAGCGACTTCCGTGCCAGCGAGGATGGCGACAAGGGCCCCGGGTCAGGCGCTCAGGAAAGGAAGCGCGTGCGTATGGACAGTTACACCAGCTACTGCAATGCCGTGGCGGAGCACACCACTCCCGAGGTGCTGGGCGAGAGTGAGGTGACGGTGGAAATGGGGAAGGAGGATGCAGGAAGCAGCCAAAGCTCTCTGGATGATGATAGGCTGGAGGAAGACAAGCCAGAAGTCTCGACTCTCTTCCAGTTCCTGCAAATTCTCACTGCCTGCTTTGGATCCTTCGCCCACGGAGGAAATGATGTTAGGTATGCAGGTTCCTTTTTCAACTTGTCACACTTTCTTTTGTTTCTCTGGCATATTGTTGACATCTTTACTTGTCAAAGTTCAACTCAAAGTCAGAAGCTTAACTTTGGCCACTGTTGAAATTATTTTTCTCTTCTGCAGTAACGCCATTGGGCAGTTGGTAGCTCTGTGGCTGGTTTACACAACCAGCAGCGTGACTTCAAACGAACCTACACCCATTTGGCTCCTGCTGTATGGTGGCGTGGGCATCTGCGCTGGACTCTGGGTATGGGGTCGCCGTGTAATCCAGACCATGGGCAGGGACCTCACTGCCATCACCCCCTCAAGGTATGAATGCCACAGACAGTGCCGATCCTGTTTCCCCTTAGTCATGAAACCACATCCTCCACAGACATTACCACTCTTTTGAATTTAGCAGGGATTGCTCAGAGACATTGGTGTATTTTCTTTTTTTATTCCCTTGCAGCGGTTTCAGCATTGAACTGGCCTCGGCCGTGACTGTCGTGGTAGCCTCTAACATTGGCCTGCCTGTCTCCACCACCCACTGCAAGGTAAGCTGGTCAAACACTGTGGTCTGGGAGGCAGACTGAGACGTGGGGAAGAGGCTATTTAGTGTGAGGGAGGCTACGGTAAACAGTCTGGTAGACGGTCCAAATGTGGAGCAGCTTTCTTACTGCGTCTTACACTTTAAGCATGCAGACAGATCACATCGGGTGATAAACGTGCTGAAAATAATTTACCTGACCTCTTCTTGTGTTTCCAGGTGGGCTCTGTGGTGGCAGTAGGATGGCTGCACTCAAGGAAGGCAGTAGACTGGCGTCTGTTCCGAAACATCTTCATGGCGTGGTTTGTGACCGTGCCTATCTCCGGCCTGATCAGTGCTGCCATTATGGCCATCTTCATCTACGGCATCCTGTGAGCTTTCAGCTGCACCCCGAGCAGGGGGGGGGGAGGAGAAAGAAAAACCGCTCCAAGTGCACACCAGGAGAAAAGAAGTGAAGTTGGAAGGCCAAAATACATTGCTTACCTCAAGCCAACAACTTTGGAAGGGAAAGGAAAAAGAGGAAAAAAAAAAAAATGCTGAAAGAACTTGTGTTACGGGCCTGTGGTTCTTGGTTGCATCATTTCTTAACCTAGATTTTGCTGTTCGTTCCATTTGGGCCACAATACTTCCAGTGGGAAGTTTGCATTTCTTTGTTCTGACTTGCATTTTCATATCTCATCCTTCTGTAAAGAGTTCATGTTATAGCATCGACTCTTTTTGTTGTTCTAGTACTCATTCTTCCATTATTATTTTTATTCAATTTTTTTTACTTTGCAAGTGTGTGTATATACAACCGTGCTGTTTTAATTATGTTTTACACATTAGAAAGTAATGAACAATTAAAATGCAGTATTAGCCTTTTGCAGATGTAACTATCCAGTCATAACACATACTGAAAGTAATGTAGATGCAAAAGCAATATTTTTAGCTGAAAAACGAGGTTATTGGTGTGTATGTGTTTGTTTTTTTTCCCCAATTGCAAGTATTTGTTAATGAAATCATATTTTGTATCTGGCTTTCTTGTATCACCGTTTGGGATAATTGGGACATTGTTTTTCCGCTGTTAGAACAAAATTGACTTTCGGGCTAACTGTTTATTTCAGAGCGGCCGGCAAACATGTTTTGCACCACATCGAAGAATTACTCAGACACATTACAGCACTGCAGTCTGTCTCTATGACGCAGCAATTATCTGAATAATTTAGTATGGCAGAAGCACAAATTGTAAACACTGGATGACCACCTGCAGAATGATCTGAGAAACCCTGTATCAATAGCATAAGACGTCAGCACACTTCTGGCAGGAAACGTCAATGCCCTAATCGTTAAAGTGAATGGATTGCCATCTGCCGAGTTCTTTAATTAGAATGTCCCGAGGCTCAATGTTTTTGATCAGTGCAGAAATAACTGACATATCTTATTACCAGTTTACTTGAATTTGAGAAATGGGCAGAATGTCAACTAATGCAAAAAAAAGAAGTGCTCTCGGACAAGACCTTAAGTCTCCTGTTAAAACTTGATTGCATCATTCTTGACGGTTAAATGCTTTAGGCCTGCTTCAGCCTCGTTTTTCTAGTTCACCTTGTATCAGCCACTTCCCAGTTTGGTTTCTTTTGTCTGTAAAATTTGCACCTGCACTAGACAACTACTTTGTTCTAGCTTTCCTCTTTCTACCCCGCGCCTGAAAAGCTGAATTTGAAGGTTTTCAGTGAGGAGGAACAGGAACCTAAAAGAACTGGAACTGATCTAACTGGGTTGATTTGGTGTTAAGCTGATCTGGTCTCCTTGTTGTGAATGAGGACAGACATGACGTTGCATGCCACCATTGCGTGGTCATTTGGCTGCAGTACTAAATGCATTTGAGACCTCTAGATGCTGTAGTTGCCTTAATTGTTTGATTTTCCTTTAGGTACCAAAGAAGAGGTTGTTTTTTTGTTGTTTTTTTTAATGCACATCAACATACTTTGGTCCACGTTTGTGGAGAAAAAAGCAAATGAAAAATAAAAAATTGGAAAATACAGGTGTTGAATTTTTATTTCATACTGATTTGATATAGAGGAAAGCTATGATCACAATACAATGAAAAAAGTATTGGTTATGGTTTCCTATTGTAAAAATAAGAATTATTAGTAAAGGCAGTCCTGAAATACTGGACTCTTCTATAACCTAACTATCTTGTTATGGAATATACATAAAAGACCACAGGTTATAACGTAGGTGGGATGGATCCCTTTTATTGACCATAGGTTTGGCACAGCTCAGGCGCCGGGTGATGAGTGAGCGGTGGGATCCGCGTGTTGCTACGCTTCCTCACTCCAGTGCATCTGTGACGCGTGGACAGACAAGAGAGGATTCCTTTACGCCAGCTTTACATCACAAACACACCACATTTCAGTAGTTTTCCAGGGCCCTCCAAGCCGAGTCTATGAATCACATCTTTCCTAGTTTTTCCTAGTGTGACTCACCGCCCCGCGCCTGTACTGATGAATGATGACTGCACCAGTGTGAGGTTTTTACCGCTGTAAAGCACAAAGCAAGGCCCCGCTCTACCCCCCAAAGGATTACAATGTACCACCACAGGTTGAATTTCTCTCCTGACACCACTGCATGAGGGTTTTCTTTCTCAGCAATGCGTCTTTTTCTACCACAGGAGAACAGTAAAGACAACCGTTATCGCTGCAGCCACAACTTTGGCTCAAAAGAATTTGATCAATTCCTAAATCAATCCCTCATCCTGCATCTTTTAGGGCAGGGGCAGTGCATCATTGGCCCTAAAAATAGCCAGAGGGTGATGATACAGTATAAATCAAGCACAATAATCACCTGGGGACAGACATTTCAGAGCGCCCTGGATTCTTGTCCTAGATTTCCTCAAACGCAAGGAGGACTGTTCAAATAAACAATGTTAAAATCGTATCTTTCAGATCAAGCAGTAGACTGATTTTTGTTACCGTTGCGATGGTTTAAATATCTCCAGAGCAACTTTTGACTGTATAAATCAATAAACTTTAAAAAAAACCCCAAAAAGTTCTAGAGTTTTTACAAGCTGGTGGGTTGTAAATTTGTAATTGCTCTTGGGGCAGTTTACTGTTTACTCGATTTAGAAGCCAGTCTGTAAAGGTTTTGACACTATTTCAATCCAGCTGAGACTGGCTCTGACTGGCCCTGTTTTTATGTGTGTGCGTGTGTGTGTGTGTGTGTGTGTGTGTGTGTTTTCACTCTCCGCTTGATTGCATAACCTACAATTTAACTTTCACTGGGTTGTTACAAACAGTTCACCACATCTTGCCACAGCAGGTACTTTTGTGTTGGCCTCAAAATGTTAAACGCTGGCTGGATGATATTACTTAACAGATAAGGACATGTTCAGAGTTATGTGTGGATTTTTGTCTTCACAACAAATCATTGCTGATGTGTGCGGGCAAAAGTTACAGGTTGTTCTTGTTTTTTTTTTTTTTTTTTTTTTTTTACCTTGTTCCTTGGTTGAATCCTGAATGTCATCATCTGCAGGGGAGAAATGAGAAAATGGGGGATTACAGCAGGTAGTCACAGTGTGGGACTCATAGGTGTAGACTAGACGAGTCTTCAGTGGCCCTTTTATTTGAACTTACCCAACTTGCTCACAGTCTGTGTAACTGTTTCATGGTGCTCTGGGAAGACAATAAAATAAACAGTTAAACAAAAATCAACTCAGTCTAAAATATGACTTAAGGTTCACGAATATGTGGACAACAGTATTTTTAAAGGAAAAATTCACAATCATCAGTTTCAGTACATGTTTGTTTTACTAATAACCCACAAGTGTAGATTTTCAACACTTACCCCGCCTCTGTCTCCCTGAAAATAAACAAATAAATGAATAAGGGCAGAAATGATCATTCATAGTTAATGACAGAAGCTGAAATTAAAGCTTTAACATTGTGGGAAAAGGATTACTGTCAGAATCTCACCATCTGTTTCCTCGGAGGACTCGGACTCTGATTCTGTGGTTAAACGTGAGGGAATTCATCGAAGAAAAAAGAAAACTGTGATTTTCTACGTGCCAGTGTGCTTTGAGGTCCAGTCCTGCCATCCAGTTCTGTTCAGAAACTCTCTGGGCTGTCCTTTATTGCCATCTACAGGATGATATTTGAAACCTTGCTTACCCACGTGAGCTGCAGCCTCAGAGTTGCCGCCTCCCTCTGCTGGAGGAAGGGGTTCAGTTATGTAATGTTCAATGTTTCAGGTATCACACATCTCTCAAAAGCCAACCAGATTTCTTTTTTTTTTTTTTTTTACATACCTGTGTTGGCATCTTCAGCGTCAACATGCTCCTCCTCTGTTGGAAACAACAGGTAATTCTCATCTTTAACTCACAGTCAGTATGTATGATCAGGGATTCCTCATGCAATCATCAAGTATAACTCACCAGACTCACCGATAACACCCTCTAAAAGTGAAAGATGTGAAAGACTGCATTACCAACTGAACCCAGATCTGCTTTGATCAGTTCTGAATGAAGTCAAAGGTCATACAGCCCCCTCTCACCAATGTAGTAGGTGTCCACATTCTGTTCCTCTGTAACTTGAGAGGAAAAAAGGTGAAAAGTGATTATTGATGAGACAGAAAACGATTTGACACTCCAAATAGTGGATTAAAGGTACATTTGCTCATGACACCATCTAATTTGGTTTTACAGCCGCCACCCTGGGCTTCAGTCCTCTGTGTTACAAACTTACCATTCATTTCAGCGGCCTCATTCTTTTGAGCGGCCTCAAACTCCATCTGATCTGAAAAGGCAAAGAGGTGAAATTACTCAGAGCAACATCCAAACAAAGACAATGGCTGTTTGCTTGATGAAAGTGAGGAAATGGATTGTTATAGATGCATTTAAATGAATTCAGAAGCATACAAATGAGAAGTTAAATAAATTCACGAAATACTGGTGAAAAACTGATTCAATCTCCCCATGTCGTTATGCAGCAAAAGTTTGCCACTTTTGCAGCCACCAGGGATTAACATGCCGGCATTAACACAGACATGACTAAAAATTACATAAAAGATTTACTGCAAATCAGTTTCAAAGTCATCTGGATCTCTCACTGTACCTATTTTCTGCAGTTCAGTTAACCCATCTGCATGAAAAAAGATATTTGAATTGAATTACAAACCATTTTGAGGCAGATATCATCTCTCTTGCGTTATCATTACTTCTGATACTCACCATACTGTGAAACTTTTTCCTCTTTCTCTGCAGATTCCAGAGACGCTGAGAGAGCTAAATGCCATCAAAAGTTACACGTTACTGAAAATCTAATGTAGTTTTTAAATAAGCATGATTTGCTTTTTCTTAGAGGGACAGTCTCACACATTATCACGCAAAAAAACAAGCAAAAGCATTGATCAGTGGGGAACAGTTTTAAATTACATTGAATTTCTGATTCCTAACTATTTATTAACAATTTATTCTTCTTACCGGTGCGAAATCCCGCCACGGCGAGGAAAACAAACACTGGCGCAATAAATCTCATCTCGGCTGCTGGTCTGTTGGTCGTGCAAGATTTTGGGTGTCACTCCAAACTGTGTTGTGTTGATGTCACGCCACGGCCTCTTATATCTTCAGTCACATCACATGCTGTACTTGGACAGGCGGCTCTGGTACCATTGTCCCTCCCTACCTGAGAGGACAGCTGGGTGGCACATCACCACACAGACAGATCCTTATTCAGGCTGTCAATGCTGCCCATTGTTGGCTCCTCAGTCACATGAGCCTCTATTTGGGATGTTACTGTGTCTGCTTGATAAAAAAGGGAGTCCTTGCATCTGCAATTGAAAACAATGTTCATTTCCTTTTGGGGCTGGGAATGGTGATTTCACCGCCCATGGCTTATGATGAATGATTTGAACAATGTGGCTCAGTACGACAGCACTGCAGACCAAAGAGATCCCGATGTCTCAGTTGTGAACCCCTCACAAGGTATATCAGCATTTTAAATGACAACAGCATAAAATTAAATAGAACTTTAAATAGAACTTTAAGAAAAAACAAAAGAACAGATTGGATAAAAGATTCTACTTTACAGATAAGGTTAACAGACAGGGTCTCATCACTTTATTGTGATTGTAAACACTTTCAAAACATACAGTATGGTCAAGTAGGTTTCAGCATGTTGGAAATCAAATTTACGACTCATTACAAGTCACATATACGTATTTGTGCAGAAGAACGTAGTCTAAATGCTGCACTTTTTTGGCATTTGCAAATGAACTTCAGCTTAAAACCCGAAGCTTTTCAATCAATTAAAGTGCATGGTTAATATCCTCGCAACAGCATGTCTTAACACATGCTTCCAACAAGAGAACGTCTTCTAAAAAAATCTAGCAAATTTCACCTCTAAAAGTGCTTAATAAGCAAATCAGCAAACTCTAGCAGTCTCCCCAAAGTAGCTAAACAACATAAGAAAGAGGTCTAGGTAAGTAGTGTTGGCAGAGAGACATGACATCGCAGGTACAAAATATGCATAAATCTGTTACAGCGTCACTGCAGTTTGGTCCTGGTGGTCAGGCTTTGATGGCACTTTTCGCTTCATGAACAAAAGACACATGATTTTTTAAAAACTATCGGGAGACCTACCATTTAATAAACACACAAGCCAAATACTTTGATAGCTTTAAGGCACTACAACAGATTTAACTGGTCAGTGTGATTAGACTCTCCAATTACGTTACAAAGTATTATCAGTCTTTTTTTTTTTTTTTTTTTTTAAATAGTAAGAAAATACATTATTCGTTAATATTTTTGTAATGACATCCAATTTACAATGAGAACTTCTTTTGGCAAAACTGTCTTGCTCACAGCTGCCTGTACTCACGAACAACATATTACAGTAGTGTGCTGAGGAGGTAGAGAGACTGAGGAAATGGGAAGACACATTGACTAAGCAAACCTTATGCAAGAACTTGGTTGAAGGGTAAACAGTGGTCGGCCTGTGTGGCACCGCCAGGTTGGTTTCTTAGATATTTAGCTGTATCTTGTTTATAACAGCGGGAGTGCACATAAAAAAAAAAGAAATCAATGTTTTTTTCAAAGACACAATCGTAGACAAAGAAACATAGTGGGTCTACCCTGCCATGCACCGTTATTCACAGTGATCACTACATTCAGCACAGTGCAGTGTAGCTCCACCATTCAGTGTGATTTGTGCCGCTGTTGCTGGTGACGCCTTCAGGTTTCCACACCGAGAGCAATGAACTCTGGCTGAGCAACTACAGGATCCTTTCCCATGTATTACAGCGTGTCCAGTATTGTTAAAAACAAAACACTGTACTCACCAAGTAAACCGCTGAGGAGAGACACTGCTAAAAGAAAACCAGAGATTTTAGTTATGGGGAAAGAAATGTGATTTAAACTGGCCCCCAGGTTAGACAGATAGAAAACAAAGAGGGATTGTAAAATTATTACCAAAACAGCCAGTTAACGTGACTTCCTCAAGTTTGATGTAGTTGTATGCAACACTTTTTTGTGGAATGAGGATTATTACAGAGATTTCAGGAGCACTTGCACTTGTGTGTTTTTTCACTTAGAAAATCAGGTTAAATTGTTGGCTTGTTTGCCGCCCCGTCAGACTTTGTAGCAATGTGACAGATGCCTGCAAGCAACAACTATGTTAATTGTCCATTAATCTGCAGATAATAATCTCTATCAACCTGGTTAATAATAGATTGGTCTACAAGAGAATGAATTTTCTTCTGGCTGACTAACACACAAAATCATGGTGTTTCCAGATCTCAGCAATTACATTGGTGAGTACTTTGTTTTCTGAATGATGGCCAAAACTCCAAATATAAAACCCAAGTATAAGTTTAAAGAGGCCAGACGCCTCAGACACCTGAAAGGTAGTTGGGATTTGCCCTGACTGGAGACTTATTACAGTGCAGCAGACATGTCCATGAACATCTGTGTGGGTATATACTGTACTTTGATCATATCTCATTGCTTTTGGTTCTCATCTCAAGTAGTTCACCTTTTTTTTTTTTTTTTTTTTAGAGTTCCCCTCTTACTCGAGTGTGCAGATCCTCCTGGTCGATCTTGCCCACCTGTCCATGCCAGCGATGGTGTGCCAGCAGCGCCAAGTTCCTGGCAGAGATGGCGCTCATCTCCACGGTGCTCGCTGCCCACTCCACAGCACTGAGGTAGTACAGCCGGTCGTGCAGGATGAAGGGAGGGGTCTTACGATGCGATGGGCGGTACGCGGGGTAAGCCAGCCACTGAGTCTCAGAAACGGAATCCCAGGAGAGGAACATTGCCTGCAGCTGCTCTTGAGACAGTGGCTGCGGAGAAGACACCCTCCAGACTTTGGTGCGGCTGGAAGGGGGACGTTTGTAACCCGCGGGGATGTGCACGGGGTCGAGAGAGGTCAGGCTGTGGATGACAGAACCTTTTGAGTCAGTGGTCAAGACATTAGACACAGTGAACTCAGAGGCCGGCTCCACGATCCCGAGGTAGGACATGTTGAGCAGGCCGTGGACCAGGGTTGACACCGTTTGGTGGTAGCGTCCGGGGTAGTGAGATGGGATCGGCGGGGAGAAACCCGAGAAGGTGATGTCCGACTTCCCCTGGTGAAGTGGCGTCGCTATTACCACGATGTCATACAGAGAGTGAGCTGAGCCCGACCCGTCGACGTAGCTGACCTCATAGAAACTGGCTGCAGTGCCTGAAAATGAGAGGCGGAGGAGGGACTGAAATCTTTGAAATTTAAGAAGTGTGAACAGACACAAGACAAATGCATCAACAAGAGAAAATGACCAAACCCATGTTACCTGTCTTGGAGGGTCGAACCTTGACTGAAATGGAAGTCACTCTGGCAGGGATGAGCTCACTTTTACTGTTGTACAGCAAACCTGAGCAAACCCTCTTATTGCCTCCATCCACTGCCCACAGACCTGAATCTGCTCCTGTTAATGACACAGCCCCTAGAGGACGAGGCATAAATGATAACTACACAAGTTCACACCCAACATTACTACACACGATACAACGCAAACTCTCATACTCTAAAACGTACCTGCAAAGCTGTGGATGCGGACACTTTGACCGTAGCTGACGCGAGTGATGGGCGCAACAATATCGTTGAGGAAGATCTGTGAAAACCCTTCGGCCATCATGACCTCCTCCAGAGTCTGGTTCATCAGGGTAAGGAAGCTATCGCCGCCCATGGCATGAAGGAGCCTCTCTAGGCTGGAGAATGAGTAACCGTGCTGCTGATACTGGTAGATCCTGTGAATGGCGCGATCGTTAAAGACTCTCAGCAGAACAAGAAACGGCAATTCTGTGATGATATTGGATACTTGATCTTGCACTAAAAAAATTATTCTCCTCACCTCATGAATTTGTCCAAAATACTCTCCACCCATATCTGCATTCGCAGAAAGTTGAACCCGTATCGCCAGAGCATGCGTAAGAAATTTACAATAAACCAGTCACTCTCTTCAAATGTCAACTCCTTTCCATCAAAGATTGCCATTTTAGAGGAGACATCTCTTCTTGGAGGAATGCCTGAAAAACACAGGAAACATATGGATATACTGGGCTGCAAATTAATTATGGGTTGAGCTATATCTGCTTTTTCATTAAGGACATGTTGCCCTTACCTAGTGTTTCAACAAAATGCTTCATGTGTAGGTTCAAAGGATGGATCAGCACACCTCCCGTCTCATACTCGTGATCCCCGATCTTCACTGTCGCTAGCCGCCCACCGACGGGGCCGGATTCAAACACGTCAATCTTCACCCCGGCTCCGAACTCCTGCCTCAGATAGTACGCTGCTGCTGTGCCACCAAGGCCTGCTCCTACCACAGCTTTGAGAAGCAACAGTGTAAACCGTCATTGCATCAGGCTCACAAATCACGGCCACCGCACACTGTCGACTTGCATTACCCCGGCAGCTAAAGCCTGGGGGTTTGAAGCTGAATGCCAAAGCCATATTCCTCCTCCTGTCCTACCAGGAGCGGAAGAACAAGAGGAGGAACGGCTGAAGGACCAGACTTTCATCATCAAACTTCTTCACAGCTACAGTGTGAAAAAAGCGGCAGCGCAGAAAAATATTGCTTAAGGATTTCAAAGTGCCTTTTTGGAATTAATAACACTGATTCTAGTTCCACAGGTATATTTAATAATTAACTTCTTTCCCAGGTTCCATTTGACTCGAGACCTGCAACTTAAGTCTCAAGAAATTTCAAATAGACCCACCTTACATACCATATTGCTTCGAATGAACAGGGGCGGTACATACAGGAAGGCGGGTGTGAATTATTATTTTAACAGGTGCAGCCTGGGACCGTGCCTACCTATCTTTCTGGGCTGGTCCTGCAGCTGCGGGGCTGAGGCGAGACTTCTCCTCCCGGTGTGCCAAAGTCCCAGGAACAGCAGTGCTCTCAGTGACAGGGTTTGTAGATTCATTGTGGACACCTACAACTCCGCACTAAGGGGCATCTGTGCAGGAGAAATAAACAGCTCAGTTAATAACTTTCAATCAGTCTCGGTCAAAGGTTACGGGATTTCAGGCAAAGTTATACCAAAGAACAAAAAGGGAAAATAAATGATCGCACAGCTGATGCCAACTGTCTCTCTGATGTTTTAAATCTTCATATAGCTGAAGTAAGTAGTTTTACAGCGTGGACTTACTATTTTAAAAGTGACTGGAGTAGGGCAGCCGCCTGTCCAGAAGTGGCTTTCGGCGTTATCCTCGCCGTTAGTATGAATGTAAATCTCGTTAAGACTTCTCCCTGTGTACTTACACAGAAAACTGAAGCGTTCTGAAACTGTCGCCAACAGACGTGGGGAATAAACTCGCTAAACTCGTTTCAACGTTGAATCGCGTCGGAGCACAACGAACGTCGCTAGATATTGAGGCACACTTCCGGGTACGCTTACGTTCGAGTTTCATAATAAAAGCCTCAGCTAAACTCAGATGAACGTTTGCTTATGAGAAATTACAGCAATTTCATTCTAAACATGACAGCGATAGATTGTACTGTTTTGTTTTGATTGCTTGTTATATGATTTCAACGTGTTGTCACTTCAGTTCTGCCTGTCAGTTAATTTTGAATTTGATCACATAAAACGGAAGATGACTTTTTTTTCTCCTAAAACCGGTTACGGAAGGAAAACGGAAGTGACGCAATCCTCTCGCGGCGTACCATGCTTGAATGGAGGTGACCTTAGATACTATTAAATTCTAAAGGGAATAAACGTGGGCCGAATTTTTTGGGGGAGCTTTGGCGTAGGGACAGCAGGTACATCGCGCGGGTCCGGTCCTGAACTCGGCTCAAAAATATTTCTGCAGACTTCGTGCGTGAACGGGACGAGCGGAGATGGCAGAGGCACATCAGGCACGCATGCAGAGTGAGGTGGAAAACATGGTCCAAAGCCTGGAGAGAGACCACATCCGTAAAATGCAGGTAGGCGTCTTTATCTGTGGACACGTTCGTGCTGGGCTACCGTTTCTGTCGGTCTGCAGCACCTGTATCCCATCACATGTAACACAACTTTGCGCCTACTGCCGCAGGCTCGCATGTTCAAGTGCAGCGCAGACTGCTGTGATCGCTCCACGGACTCCATGTCTCAGGTGCATCAGTGCATCGATAGGTGTCACACCCCGATGGCCAAAGCTCAGGGACTGGTCACTTCAGAGCTGGAGAAGTTTCAGGTGAGAGATGCGATACGACCGAGCAAAACCCCCACCCCTACCTGCCAACCTTCGAGTGTGTGGCATTTTTATAGCCATGTGTTCGGTGATCCTTTCCATTAAAGTTATATTTCAGTGGGGCATCTATAATAAAAGCGCTATGGCCACTGTTACCAATCCTGCTGCAGACCATGCCATGCCACTTTTCTATATATCCTGCTACTTTCAATTGAACCAGTAAAACAGATGTATGTAGGAATATGCATCATGGAGTTAACAACAAAGAAAACATAGTGAACATGGGGTTTCTAAGGCACCTGGGGGTCCAGGACCAGGGGACAACTGACAGAAAGAACTGAAATGCTGTTAAAACTATAGCTTTTTAAATGATCAACAACAGCTAATTACATACAAATACATTTACATCGTGTTGTTGCATTTCCTCTTAGTGGAGTCATCGTTTGGGTTCAGCCCAAGTTGAGAAATATCCACTGAGGGAATCAATCTTTAGTTTTGCAGTCAGGAAATCAGAGCCCCCCCCAAAAATGAAGATATACGATTAAGATAGACACAACTGCATTAACAACATCTGACATTGATATCATTTCATCAACTCCTCATAAGAATCAGACACTGGATAACTTTCCATCTCCCTTACGCTCAAGTGTTCATTTGTCCCCCCCCCCCAGGACCGACTTACCAGATGCACGATGCACTGCAATGATAAGGCAAAGGATCTTTTCGACTCCGGTGCCAAGGAGCCGGCCGTTCGGTCACTGATGGACCGCTGCGTGGGCAGTTGTGTTGACGATCACATTAACCTGATCCCCAGCATGACCCGAAGGCTCAAAGAGAGTTTGGACTCTATGCAGCAGTGATGAAGGATGTG
The DNA here is from genome assembly GCA_016785225.1 of Psettodes erumei. Lineage (NCBI taxonomy): Eukaryota > Metazoa > Chordata > Actinopteri > Pleuronectiformes > Psettodidae > Psettodes > Psettodes erumei. The sequence goes on from JAFBJZ010000945.1 coordinate 669,012, forward strand.
CATGTATTCATGCATAGTTTTGAATGTGCTTCATATTCAACTTTTCTCTGCCACATTTAATGTCTGAAGGTCTTCACCATCATGAGCCCCATCATGCCCTCATTCTTTTTTGGTATTTAATTGTGAGTGGGTCTGTGATTGTCTTACCTCCCGCAGCAAGATGCATTTATATAAATGAATTAAAAGTACTGTAGGTGTAACTGTTTCCAGACTGCACGACTTCCATAATATCAACAGCTAAAACTCTGCCAATTAGAAGGACTCGTGATACTTGCGCTGTATGCATTTTAATGACCGGAAAAAACAATCTCAATTATGTACAAATAATGGTGCAACAAAGGCAATACTAAGGCAGCAGCCCTTGTTGACTGAAAAAATATCCACAAGGACATGGAAATGTTGTGGATGTAACAGGGCTCCTGCAAGTACAATTTGTCCCCAAATTTATTCAAGTAATTGTAACGGAGTAAATGTAGCGCGTTCCTACCCACCTATGGAACCAAGCGATAACAAATGTGCCACTTGCACACCCATAATTGAAAGAGTTCCGTAAGGCAACTGGACTTGAGATTTTTCAAGAAAGCGTCTTCATCCGAGAGGCTTCTTCAGTTCTGAAGGAGAACAAAACTAACTGCTGGGAAGTTTTTGTGTAGGATGGGTTGTTGGTTTTTTTCAGTGATGGTCTGATGAATGAATGCAATAAAAGGCGTAATCATTACAGGATTAGTCATCATACCAAAGTGATAACTATGATGATAACAGCAAGAGTGGTCCTAAATGCTGAGTAATTCCACTTCAGGATTAGACAGAACAAAGAGCTGGACAGCTCTGGAAAATATATGCTACTATTAGTATGCTCAGAAATTAGACCTAATAGCAATGACAAAAAAAAATATGAAGCCGAGCACCAAAGGGCACCATATTCTGTTGCAGTTCAATAGAACTGTAGCAGATGAAAGAGACAATATAAGCATAAATACAGAATTAACTGAGCGGCTCCAGTAAAAACCTTCATTGATATCGCGTGTTAGCACCACAGCCCATGTGAATGGGCAGTTTTATTGGCAGTTGAAAAATTATGGTCATGTTCTCCTTTTGTAAAAAAAAATCCATACAAATACAAATGAAGTAAAAAATAAATAAACACCAAATAAAAAAAACACCTTTATCCTGGTGACAGTTGCAGCTACACAGTCACAGCAGTTCATGTTTGCTTTACAAGACTGAAATTCCTCCACATTTACTGGTTTTCATAACAATGTGAGGTATCTGCCCAAACTGGCTAACAAATAGTGACCTTTTTCGTCTTTTTTAAAAAAAAAAACAAAAAACATGACTAAAAAAAAATAACTACAAATGGTACTTCATGCGGTGAGGGGAGCAGTCTAAAAACTCTGCTCACACGTACATTTACAATGCAACGCAAGGTGAAATGAACTGACTGCAAGGCAAAAGCGTGAAGGGATATTTGACAGTGGAGCTGGTGGATACTGCAGAAAGTCTGAAGTGAACATTTCTGTGAGTTTCAACAGTGAACAGAGTAAGTGAATCAAAGAACCCGGTGAAAGTGACAGGTATGCTAACTGTAAACTGTAAACACATTAAGACTTGGAACGTCATGTCTCATGAAGAAAGATTATTGGGTTAAATCTGGCTTCTTGTCCTTGTGTTGCTGGTTCTCTTACAGGTATGTAACATCAAATTTACTTGTGTCAGCTGAAGGCTTTTCTTTTCTGCTCAAAACAAGTTCTACGAATACAATTTTTGCAACTGGTATTTCAGTAAGTCCATTACGTCCTATGGGAGTGGTGCTGAAGTTTTCTCCAGTTTATTGAAGAGGTGGTGGACTCTAATCTGAAAGTCATAAAAATATTTGCTCTGATGTGGAAGAGGATGCAGACCGGACCAATGTAAGACTAAGCGACCAAAGTAAGATTAACACAAGGAACGCGGTGCAGTTTGAGTGAAACCAGGCTGAAAAGCCTGCTTTTGCCACATCTGTCGGTGAGGCAGGTGTGATGCCGATCCTCTATCAGAGGCAGTTGGTAGAGATACTGCGACAATCCTTAAATACATTTTTTTACAGCTTTTAAATGTCACCCATTTGGATTTGTTGTTGGTACAACCGGCTCAAAAGGGCAACATGTGGTCTGGGTGAGTTTTCAAACCCACCCATCAGTAGAGTGAAGGCCCACACCTTTGTCCATACCCTACATTATATGGTCAGAGACCTAACAGACTTGAAATGTCCCAAACAAGTGGGTGCAACAACTGCTCTTCGAAAGTGAGAAAAACTGAAAGTTTTTTTTAAGTACGAGGTTATCTTAACGATGGAGTTCCTCTGACATTTTCATCTTGAGTCACATGTGGCTTTAGATTTGGAGAGAATCCAAATGATGACATTAACGAACGATTTCTGTTCGCCAAGAGTGGATCGGTTATTCCTGCTTATCTCGTGGGAGTCACTAGGTGTGAGGGTTGCTTCGCAGCGTGATGAGGCTTTTTTTAAAATGCTCGTTTTCACCCTGTGGTGATGCTCCCATATCCCTGGATGATGATGCTCCCATACGCACTTCCAACTCAGTTCCACTGTGGTTTCATTACCAAGCGTAACCTTAAAACCCTTCCATAGTCTTCACAAACACCAGATCTAAAAAAAAAAAAAATTGGTTGTATTCCATTTTGAATAACGGCCCAACATCTCAGTGCAAATGGATCGTGACAGAGATCTAAGGAGAAGAGAAGCTGCTCTGAAGGCAAAGGGTGGGCTCATCCTTCTTCGGCCACTGTGATGTGTCTCAGTCATAGTGTCACCTCCACATACAGATAACTCAGAATGTGCCAAAACACTGAATACATAGCTACAAAATGGTTTCCCAACACAACTCACTGAGTTAGAGAGCATGCAAATGATGTCCAATGTAGAAATGGTGTTGAATATGTCAGTTGATTGTACATACAAGCTTGTGTCACGTGTCTCTGCGTCACGTGAGGAATGGTAGCAGTTGGACAGTTATCACGACGCACTGCGAGCAGTGCTGTCTTGCCCTGAGGAATCTGGACGGTTGTCCGACTGGGGCGACGTGTACAGGAAGTTACAGCACACGTAGAGGGGGAATGATAACAAGCGGCTGTCCAGGTTCATCACCACATACTCCTGAATGATCGAAGGGAAAGGAAAGACTATTAAGTAAGCCCACTAGATAAAGTCGTGGCAATTGAGCCATCTATATCCAAACAACAGCTCACCGACCTGGTCTTTCTCAAGAGTGAGAAGCTGGTAACCCGTTGAGCGACTGCAGACCAGCTTTCCACGACTGTCAAAGGAGGCAAGACGTAACCTGGACAAAAAAGTTTTGTTTTTTTAAATGTAACCCTAAGGTTTCCCCAGGATTTTAATCTTACCAACAGATGGATGCACACTTCTTTAGAATGAACATTTTTAGTAAATATACTTATTTTTCTTCTTCCTGACAACTGATACCATTCATACTCCTATAAAAAGGTATAATAATGGAGCTATCAGCAGCAGCTGGCTAATTTATCTTAGCATAAAGACTGGAAACAGCTCGCCTGGCTCTGCCCAAAGGTAACATCTCAGATAAAGTTACTAAAAGTTTCTTGAAATCATCTTAGTTTGAAAAGTACAGTATACAGATATTGTACTATGCAGGCCTTACATACACCGAGTGTTGACTGCACCACTGACCTGTATGCCAAATGCCTCCGAGGTTGCAGGCTCACAGCGCCCCCACATGGCTGACTCAGAGTATTCCTTTTGAAGACGATGAAGCGGTTCGTGTAGGTCACCAAGAGGTCAAAACCAAAGTTGAAGCCCGTCCACCGCCAGCAGTACTGAGGAGAGGACAATTTCACTATGTGTGTCTGTAATAAAAATTCCACTAAACTAAACTGGGAGCAAATGTTACTGTGAGAGCGAGATTGTCTGACTCACATCTCCATCTTTTGTCAGCTTCCTTCCACACCTCATACTGCTCAGCTCAAACTCCTCTTTGTTAGCTTCCTGGGGACTAATGACAGACAGGTCATCACACATGTCCTATACATGCAGGTTTTGAAGGGGTGAAATCACGATGCCACAACAGTTAAAATTACAGCAACTCCACTGGGCCTTTACAAGAGTAATACAGCTCGGGTACTCACCCATTGTCATTGTCAAACTCTGTCCGGAGCATGGCGAACCACTGGTTTTTATACATGGAAGTTAGCCAATCTGGAATATAAATAAATGGAAGAGGCTGTTTCTTTTTGTCTACTGGTTGCTGTTAGAGTTTGAGAAGGTCCGTCTCATTCTTAATGCTGCTCCCAAAGAAATGAGACAATTGAAGCAACTGAATCAATCACAAACAGATTATTGGCAACTCCACTAGGCATATTTTACCCAGAATTATAAACCAAGTAACACGTAAGTCAATGAAAACTAAATTTTAGCATTAAAATACCTACATTGTATTGTCCTCTGTATTCAAAACCACTTAACTGCTTTTATATTGGGTAATGAAATTAGAAACCTCAATGGAAGAGGCTGAAATTATTACATCATGTCAGGCAGAACCAGATCTTACCTGGAGGCAAAATATTATCTCTCTCCAGGATGCGCGCAGATGCAAGGTCGTTGATGATATACTGGAGACGGACGTATTTGAACACCGAGCGAAAAGGTGCGCCCTCGTCTGTGTCCAAGAAGGGCTCTTTCTCACACAGGTCTGTAGACAGAGTCAAGCATTTGTGTGTGGCTATCAATAATGAATAAAAAAATAATAATAATTTCATATGAAGACACTACATCATAACAAGTTGACTTGACAGTACCAGTCCTGCGTTTGCACAGCCAGGCATCGGCATCAGCCAGAAGCTGCTTGATGGGGCCGTCCCACGATGGATTGTGCTGCAGAAACATCCACTGCAGAGTGAGAGAGAGAAAATTATGAGCGCTATCAAAATGAGCACGAAAACGCAGAGAGTGTTTCTGGGTTGTTGAAAAAGTAAACAACTTTGGCGTCCACCTTTTTCAGAGCAGTGTACACGTCCATCTCGACCTGCATGACGAACAGGTCCGAGGACTGAATGAGCAGCTCCATCACCTCCGCCCTGAAAACGCAGCGCAGACACAAACGTTAGTTTGTCTCTAGGCTCCTCAGAGGAGAGAAATAATCAGAAAACCAACATTAGTAATGGAAATAAACTACAAGATCACGTAAAACGACAAAGAACCGTCAGATGAGCGACAATACCCAAGTTCTTTCATCAGGTCGACATTTTGGTGGGTCATCAGGTTGTTCAGAAGCCACTCAAGACACCTGCGGCAAGAGATACATGAACAAATACATGTTACGAAACTTACCCACTATTTACGGCAGTTTGAAATTAATTCAATGAATTAAAATCTGACTTTTTCATGACGGAGTCCAAGCCGTAGATGCTGGCACAAGCGTAGTAACCGCAAACGGTCTTGGCGCTGACGTTTTCCTTCATGGTCTCCCCACACTGCTGGATCAAACCATCCTGTTGGCAACAACAGAACACCAGACCTGATCGGGTTTCTTCTTTCTTTTTTTTTTCAATACATGTGACTGCATTTATATGATATTGAAAAAGATTTTAAAATTGCGATAATAACTGGCCTCCATCATTTAACTGACCAGTTGTAGCATACAAGCAGCAGCAAGAATACTGACGACCCTGCTGGGCTTGATCAGCACATCGTCCCGGTACAAGGATCCAAATACGACCTGCAGAGCTACACATGTAAAACAGCAAGGTGCCATCAGTAAAACAAACAAACGTGGCCGACTGCTGGTTTTTGCAACTCAAGTGCTCTCACCTTCCGTGTCGATGTTCTGGTCCGGGATCTCCAAGTTGATTTCCATCATGTTTGACTCCTTCCAAGAGCCGCTGAACATACTGGAGAAATATCCTGACTGCAAAATGCAAGATGGAGACTATTAAATGATCAGGATAACCCACGTGAAAGATTACAACACTGGCTTTAGGCTGTTTTGTGTCATAACATTTTACCTGGCACAGGTACACTTTGTGGAGGTTCCACTCCTGACCCAGGGCACAGATGCGAATGTCGCTGTTTTCACCATTAAGGAACAAGGTTTGGTAAATGTATCTCGACGTGCTTTTCAGTTTCTTCCTGTTCAAGTTTGGACAACACAAACAACAGTGGAGAGGCGGAAGCAAAGGTCAGACGAAACATCGATGACAGAAAGATAATTCACGCCGAACTGGTCGTCGGGCTTGCCTGCGAGGTGTGTCGAGTATGGCATCATCCTCCTCTTGTTCACTGTCGCAGTCGCACCGGGCGTTTCGTTTCCTCTTCTTACAATCGCAACTGTGTTTGCGGCCGGTACCTGTGGCATCTGCAGCCTCCTCTGGCCCCTGAGGGGAGGACTGGAACCGGCTGCCCAGACTTCCCATGGCTACACTTTCAAAGAGACAGGAGGCAAAGAGAATTATCGCCAGAGGTTCGGTCAACGGGTCAGCTGCTCACATCGCAAAAGAGCATTGGAAATCAATAGAACTTCAAGTAAACATAAACTCTGAGATAACTGTACTGCTCATCACACATTAATATTTCATTTTGTTGGGTTTTTGTTTTGATTTTGCCTCTCCCAACAATAAAACTGCAGCACTCTTCTTCAAAAATTAAATTATCATCTAAATGGTCATCATGTGACAAAAGGTCCAATTTGTTAATGTTATCATCTGGCTTCCCGACCTGAATTAAGGTCAAATGCCAGTGCTTGTCTTTATGAGTCCGAGGACGCGAAAAAACACACACAACACAAACCAAAACCCGAGTTTCACTGGCTACACTTGTCCATAACAAGAGTCTGATGCGAAGGCTCCTCTCTTCAGCATCCGTCAACCACGCGAAATTAAACAAAATACCACAGCCGAGCTTACTCACCCGATGATCAGCACCGGGCGGGCTGGGGGAGAGGTGTGAGGTTGATTTGGACGGTAAACGCACACCGACCGATTATCCACCGGTCAGACAGTCTGTCGGACGAGCCAGCTGAGGAGGTGCTAACCCCAAACTAGCTTAGCTGCCGAATTCACACACACACAACAAACGCGGCCAGAAGACAGCAACCGCGTTATTCTAACAAGCTGCTTCCTCCGCACAAACCTCCGGACGGCAGGACCCTGTTCAGCCCCAGTTACATGTTTACAGGATCCAAACTGGATCTAAAGCAAACACAGAGGTGTGAGATGATGTGTAACTGCCCTGGAAGTCTGCGGCTGCTTTTGTCATTCTTCTTCTTCTCTCGGTGGTTGTCGGGAGCGTTGCACGTCACAGGCTCGGCCCCGCTTAGCAGCGCCACCTACCGCGAGACAGGCAGATTACACACGTCGGAAAAATAGTCAACCTTTCCCCCATCTGTTTGTTTTCTTTAAAAAAAAAAAAATCCTTATACAATATGAGTCGCCCCGTATGATATATGTGAAAGCGTAATGATAATTCCTCCACATTAGGCCAATTAGGATCAGTTGCTGAACTCTGCTGATCGATCTGGCTGCCTGGCTCCTCTTGAGTCCAAAGGGCGCTGCCAAATCAACAAAATGTTTAGCTTTATATTTGTAGATGTGGACTCTGGAACTTAACGTTAGAACAAAACGGGGGGGGGGGCTGTTAGATTCTATGGACTGAAGTACATTTTTGAAGAACCCACCCAAGTAGACTAAGGCTAAAATCCTCCAAGTTAAACATACCACTGGTTTCACCAGACAATAAGAATTCAGCAGAGGAAGTCAGCTTTCAAACTGTAATGAAAATAATTAAATCTTTCCTCTTCCTGCCACTGTAAGGGAGAAGTTATTGCTTGTCTAGACCAAATCTAACTCCATAAAATGAGAGTAATTTCCCCCAAAGCATGATGTCTTCTCCAAATCCTCTGGGTCAGTAAACAAAATGCTCATAAACAGATATGCATATCCATTGGTGTCCTGTTGTGTGGCAGTTCAAGACAGTAGATGGAAGTAGTGTACAAAAAAGAGTGCAGAAACACAGCACACCTCCAGCCTTGTGTATTTGCCAAATTGGTAAAGTTGAAGTTGATAATTTGACAGATTGGGGGGGGCATGCATTTTTCTTTCTTTTACTTTATAAATATGCAATCCTGCATGTGCAAAAGTTTAAAGTCCTTTATCAGGGAGCCATCCCATCTGTTCCAAAATTCATTCTGCAGTGTGACAATGACCCCAAACATACAGCCGGAGTAAGAAAGAAGAACTAAAGTGAAAAGAACAAGGAGCCCTGCAAATATGACCACCTCCTCCACCTCCATATAAAGCGAAGGGACAAATAGAAATTATTTATAGGACTATGATATATCCATAACTTTAGTGCCTAAAACCGTTGATTACACAGATACAGCTGTAGCAGGATGTGACGTAAGAAGGGCTACCTCTGATGGGCGTGACCGTCAGGGGAACCAGCCAGTGAACGACGAGCAGCTCTTTCACAACATTCCAATCTCTCCCAGCCCATCGTCCTCCTCCACCTCTGCCCCGACCAACCCCGTGTGTGTGTATGTGAGACTGTGACACGTAACTTCGTCCGTTTCATTGACCAGACTGGCCACCTCAACCTCGGGCAGGGAGCAGAGAGACCCCCCCCCGCCCGGAGCCCAAATCCGTTTTATTGTGAACATTTGGCAGCATGGAGCCGAAGGACGCAGTAGCAGGTGAGGCCGGGGTGAGCAGTGACAGATACTGTGGCGTTGTGTTGTTGATCAACCGCTGTAGTAACCAGTTGGACTCGCATTAACCGGGGGGTAAGCTGTGACGTCAACAATAGCTGCGTTTGCTGTATAAAAACGGTTGAACGTCTCGTGAAACGTGCATGGTTCTTTCGGGTTGCCTTCATAAAGCGCAATAAGTTTATTCACAAGATACACTCGCCGCACAATAGCCATAAAAATGTATTTATTGTCTTGTTCAACCTCCAGGTGCTCTCCTGAGCAGTGATGGGGAGGAACAAAGTGCAAAGCAGGCTGCAGCTCCTAAGAAGGACAAACCGCAGACCAGAAGCAAGATGGAGCAGATCTTTGGGTTCAAGGGGGAGGACCTGACCTCCTGGAGCAGCCTGGTGGCCCTGCTGAACCGGCCCACTGACCCAGCATCCCTCGGCATCTTCCGCTGCTTGTTTGGTGAGTTGAGCTGGCAGCCGTTTGCTCAGTCTGCTCACTGGGTCTGACTGACTTTGCAACAGGTTTGGGATAAACAGAAGTGCTCCAAAGTGAATACAAGAAAAATAAGCAATAATCAAAATTAGGATAAACAATTCTGCTGGGTTGCCTGTCTTGGATGTTTCCCTTGCTGATACCAGGATGAAGAATAGTCCAATCTGGAGGAGACGGAAGTACAGAATACCTTTTCTAGATCTGCAGATAAAATTAACAACTTAATCTGGGTTAAATAGCAGATAAAGCAAGATTGCACGACTTTAACAACAACAACCCTGGTCACCCTCACCGTGCATCTTTCATGCAGGTTTGCTGATGGCCATCGATGTCACACAGGAACGTGGCCTCAGTCACCTGGACTACAAGTACCTGGATGGGGCCCCGTGTGCCGCTTTCCCCTCTTCAATTTCTTACATCCCCTGCCGATGGACTGGATGTACTTGGTGTATGTGGTGATGTTTCTCGGTGGGTCACGCTCCTTGTTTTTCTGTTAAATGCTTATGTCCGACAGGTTTGACACAGAAAGGTTCATACCTCAGTGTTTACAGAGGTCTGGTGAGGAAAGGGGTCCCCCTTCGTTTTAGAGTCAAAGCAGATGCAGCCGTTTTACAGGAGACGGCCTCTGTGGGGTGGCTGTCTATGGCAAAGATGAAAGCACACATACCAGACAGACCTGCAATTTTCCACTTCTGCTGCCGCCCCCCAAGACACCTGAACTATGCAAGATTTGGACAAAAATGCTGCAGCTCAGTTAGGGAAGCAAACACTAAACAGAACACAGTGACAAAGTAAATCAATACTGTTTAAAAAATCACTAGGGCCACAAGCCACATACTTTACAAGGTGGACACACTATAAATTTGTGTTCTGCTCCTATTAACTAACTTGTAACCCAACTTGTGTGGATACCTTTGTAATTAAAGGCGCCTTGGGTATCATGCTGGGCTGTTTCTACCGTCTCTCCTGCCTCATGTTCATCTTAACCTACTGGTACATCTTCTTTCTGGACAAAACGGCCTGGAACAATCACTCGTACCTCTACGGCCTCATCGGATTTCAGCTAACACTCATGGACGGCAACAGATACTGGTGAGAGACGACGGCCGTTGCACGGCCTTTTGCGGGTCTATTTGCGCGAGGCTCACAGAGGGTGACATTTAAAACTGGTGTCTGTCTGTAGGTCAGTCGACGGATTGCGGAGACCTTCGATAAGAAATGCTCACGTGCCTCTTTGGAATTACACTGTGTTGAGAACACAGGTTTGTACACCTTCAATTTTTTCACTTTTTCACACAACTTTTGAACATGGCTTGGGTACAGGTCGTCAAAAATGTCTGTTGTTCCTTTCAAGATATTCATTGTGTACTTCATCGCTGGAATCAAAAAGCTGGATGCTGATTGGGTGGAGGGATACTCCATGTCGTACTTGGCGCACCACTGGCTTTTTGACCCTTTCAGGTAGGTATCATGAAGCACCTCAGTCCAAAGTTATTTCAGCATTTTGGTAACAGATGTACCTGAGCAATCCCACTTTGTCTCACCGGAACACGTGTCGTTTTCCAGATTGATTCTTCCTGTGGAGTTAGTAAGTCTGCTTGTGGTGCACGGAGGGGGTCTTGTTCTGGATCTGACCGCTGGCTACCTCCTGTTTTTCGACGCCACTCGACCGTATGCGTTTTTCTTCGTCTCCTACTTCCACTGCATGAACTCTCAGCTCTTCAGCATCGGTAGGTCTGTCGCCTGGCTTCACTGAAAACACACCTCCTGTCATCTTACCTGCATCTCACTGAGAGCGCCGCTCCTCCTCAGGGATGTTTCCCTACACAATGCTGGCCACCAGTCCTCTCTTCTGCTACGCCGACTGGCCGAGGAGATTCTTCGCCCGCTTCCCATCATGCCTTAGGGGGGTCCTGCCGTTCACCTCGGCAGACCCCCAGCCCAGCCCTTCTTGCGTTTACCATGAGGTCCAGAGCTCCAGCGCCGACCGCCAAGAGAGCCCGCCTGTTGCCAAAGCGTCCAAACTGAGACTGAAGCACAAGCTGGGAGCCATTTTTGTTATTATCTACATAATTGAACAGTTCTTCATGCCTTACTCCCACTTCATCACAAAGGTATGCTATGTCTGCCTCATGTTTTGTGTTAGGCCTGAACATTAGCTTGAGAAAAAAAAACTAATTTTATAACGTTGCATGAATTTCTTTCAGTACTTTTCTACACCCAGTGCTTCTGTTGAAAATGATTGAAATTTAAGCGCTGTCTGAGTCACCGCACTGAAAGTTGCTCAATCAGAGTCAACAGTCATTGGCCCACAGCAAACAGCTCTGACTGGTGTTGTCAGCAGAGGGGTGAAGGCCCTAAAGAAGCAGATGCTCTCTTTTCACTCTTTGCTATTAATAAATTTAAACTCCTGGAACAGGTGAAAGGGTTAAAAAACAACGTCTTTGTCAATGAAGGTTTTTTTTTTACATGAAATTATCCTAATGTTTTGTTATTATTCAGGGCTACAACAACTGGACCAATGGCTTGTACGGCTACTCTTGGGACATGATGGTTCACTCCCGCAGCCATCAGCATGTTAAGATCACCTACAAAGATGGAAAAACGGGAGACGTCGGATATCTGAACCCAGGGGTGAGTTTCAGGGCAAACGTTGGCAGACAAAGGCAATGTGAGCATTGACTCTGTTGAGATTGTCTTTTTGCCCTCGTTGACTTCTTGCCTTTCAGCTCAGCCTGTAGTGATAAAAGTAATAATGATATTGTCTCTGTGGTGCAGGTGTTCACACACAGCCGTCGGTGGAAAGACCACGGGGACATGCTCAAGCAGTATGCCACGTGCCTCAGTCAGTTTCTGCCTCGCTACAATATCTCCGAGCCGGAAATTTACTTTGACATCTGGGTGTCCATCAACGAGCGCTTCCAGCAAAGGTATGAGTTTTTTTGCTTGCGAAAAAGAGAGATGTCGGGAATGAGTAATAATTACCTCAGATGTGTCAAATTTGTATCTGGACTCTCCTCTAAGGATCTTTGATCCCCGTGTGGACATTGTGAAGGCCGACTGGTCACCTTTCCAACCAAACGCTTGGCTGATGCCTCTGTTGGTGGATCTTTCGCCGTGGAGGACCAAGTTCCAGGAGATCGAGGGCAGTCTGGACAATCAGACTGAGATCGTCTTCATCGCCGACTTCCCAGGTTAGGAACGTCCCGTTGTCCCTGTAAAATCACAGAGATGGAAAATGAATTAGTCAAACTTGAGGTTTTGCAGGGCTGTCCTTGTGCTTACTGACAGTATGTTACCTTTTGAGGTCTCCATTTGGAAAACTTTGTGAGCGAAGATCTGGGCAACACCAGCATCCACGTGTTGCAGGGCAGGGTGAACGTTGAGATAGTTGAGGAGAAAAAGAACCACAGTCTGCAGCCCGGTGAGCAGATGCAGGTACAGCTACCCACCGTCAACCATCACCGACACCACCACCGCTGTGTAACTGCAACCCACTACCCAATAACAAAAATGGGAATGTGTGTGTTTGTGTGTGCAGGTACCTGCTGGGGCTTATCACAAGGTGTACACAGTATCTGAAGACCCTTCTTGCTACATGTACATCTACGTCAACACTACAGAGGCGGCACTGCAGGAGAACTTCACCAGGCTGTTCGAGCTTCAGGAGCGCGTTCGCAATGGGACAGGTGAAAACATGTTAATGGCAGAAGGTGGTTAACACCACGAGGAAATGGAAAAAAAAAAGATACAGGACCCAACGCATACTGGAAAAAAAGGAAAAGAAAAAATGGCTTCTAATGCCACAGAAAATAAAAATCAGACGTGCAGTTTCCACTAAACGTCTCTACTTTCTCTTAGTTATGAAAAAGCAAGAAAAAAAAGAGAAAAGCTCTGAGAGCACAGAAATCCTCAGACGATGACTGTATTTCCACTCCCACAGAAACCGAGCCCCTTCCTCCTGAGCTGCAGCCCCTTGTCGCCGCAGACGATCAGGAAGGGTCGGAGGTCAACGCCACCGACCCGATCGTGCAGCTGTTCCTGAAGAGGCAGCGCCGCATGAAGGCGGTAAAGAAGCGCAGGGAGGCTGGCCTGCTGGAGCGGCTGGATCGGTTCGCTGTGAAAAAGTACTACACGATTCGGAGGGGGTGAGTGTCGTCGTCAGCAGGGCAGGTTTCGTTGTGTGTGAAACTATCCATCCCATGTACGTCCTGTATCTCATTTTTCGCCCTTTTCCTGAAGTTTCTTGATGACGGCCATCGCAATGAGGAACCTGGCGGTGGGCCTGCCTCCTCTGGAGCAGCTGACAAGTGAAGTCGCCTTTGCCAACATGAAGGCGCCCGAGGCGGAAGCCAACCAGGACGAACGACTCAAAGACGAAGTCGGTCACGGAGAACTTTAAGGGGTGCGGACGGGACCAAAGATGCTCTGCCGGAGAGCAGGCGCTGGATCACACATTCCTAAGAAATGTGTCTGTGTGTGTTATTACTACTGGACTGTTACCACACTGGGACACCGCCGCCCAGTAATTACAGGATTTTTAAAATTTCTACACTTCTGAAATATTTTTGGCATTTCAGACGATTTCCAGTGTTTTGCTATCGCATTCAAAGCTTTGCCACAGTACACATTTCTGTTACAGCTGCGGCAAACTATTACTGTATATGAACAGATTGGCGCCGCTTTGCCGTGAAAGATTTCATTTCGTTTGTTTGATTTTGGTCAGGATATTTGTAATTCCATTAGAGCTGGGTGGTACAACCGAAAAGACACTATGTTGAGGGTTATTTAAAAATCCAGTGCTGTACGTCATCTTGCATTATATGATCCGCCGGACGCTCGTGTATTAACAAGGTGAAACAGTTCGTGCTGCTTTGTTTGGGATGGAGTGGTGGAAACATGTGACTGAGTGATGAATGGCCGTACATTTTCAGGGGACGGATTTTCAGCGACGCACCGCCATAAGTAGGATCGGGCTGGTCGACGCTGACGTGGTACATTTTCGTACCGCGGCTCGGCTTCAGTTTCAGAAATTCTGGCCAAATTAGTTACGATTAATTACATTGGCGGTTTACTGTGCTCTAGAGGAATACACTTCTCTGAACTTTTAAAGCTAGCCCTACAATGTGATGACGACAGAAAAAAATTTAAATTGTTAGCTTGTCCGCTGACAGCCTTTTTTTAAAGTTACTTTTCTAATAAAGATCTCCTGCCAACAATGAACCTGATGATATCTGCATTAAAAATCAACTGAAAGTCTCAGTCTGACAAAGGTGCTTTGTGGAAATCATGAATTTTATTGGCGTCAGTACTTTTACTTGTCACCCATTGTAAAGTGCTACAGTAGAAATCCAGTGTTCACTGTAGGTTGACACTATGGCACATTGACAATACGTCTTCACATAATCAAGAGCATGGTACAAGTACAACAGAGTACAAGTTTACACAATATAAATACAAACAAATTTGCAAGATGAACGTCTAGGAGATGATTTCCCTTGTCAAAACGTAAGGTCGTGACCTGTTTGGTTGAGGTTAGCTGTTCAAGAGTCATTCCAAACTTGAATGTGTAGTTATCGCTGTGCTGTGGTGGAGGTCCAGTCACATGAGATGTGCTCTGTCATCAAGTACTGTCCACGGAGAGCCATGCAACATAATGCTCCGGTACACGTCACGTTCACACAGCAGGAGATGGTTTGTATTTTTGCCATTTGCAATTTGGAATCAACACTATTCATATTTCATTTCATATTGCACGGTATTTTACCAGTTTAGCTTTTTCTCTCCACCTCACCTCACACGTCCCTTTACACAATGGCCGACGGTGCCTTCTACATAGTATGCATAAATCCAACATTAAATGCAAAATAAGTGATCTTAGTGTTAGACGCTGGCCTTTAGCAACGTGACCCTTGTTTTCCATTACATAAACTGATGTGAAAAACTACCTACAGCTCCCTGGGCCGTATTTCAGAGTGAAGATAGTCTTTCTGTGGGATTGTGTCAGTAATTATAAAGATTTATACTTCTGATTTAATGATTAATAAAAGAACTTTTTGTGTAGACTACAACTAGGTTAGAATGTCGTGCTTAGAGTTTTCTTTATAATCTACGTCGGAGAGAGGTTGTGTGTAGTGTGTCATGGCAATAACAAGTTCAAACCCTGTCATTAGTTCCAACAGGCTGTTGTTCAAGACTCATAGCTCACCGCTTCCCTCCCGCACACGTCACATGGGGACAGGGCTGTAATGGGAGGAAGATAAGCAAGTGTAGGAAGCAAGGAGTGGACATGTCACCCTTATCCTCATAATTTCTATGTCGACTTCCAAACGATGCCCATCTCAAGCTAAATGCATAGCACAAGTTGTGCCACATGATTCCATCTTGCGGGGTTACATTTCAAACTGGCTGCGCCCAAAACCAAGAGCTCATCACAAGCTGCTCGCCAACACCAGCGTCGACACGACAATACTCCTTCACAGGTATCTGATGTTCAGGAGAGGATGGTCCGTGTCTCTGCTGCAGCCTCCTCAAAAGGCTCAAACAATTTCCACCGTTTTATGTGGCACACTGCTGTCAGCTCCACCCTCTTCAAAAAAAAAAATCCATCCACGTTGTCCGATCACACTTGGCACCATGTGGCAGCTCAAAACAAATTCAAAAACTAAATGAGTGGCAGCCATGCGGTGGCACCGCCCTGTTCACAGGCCACAATCCAGCTCTACGCTTTGTCCTCACAGTCTCTGGCAAATGTTCAGTTCAGCTCACATTAGCATTCTGGTTCCCCAGAGCTGGAGAGCTATTTAAAAAATATTTAGTAGCTAAGCTGCAAGTCTCCCCTGCTTTAATCATCCTCCTATTTATATTTCATTGTACTGTCTCAAAATGTTGAAGTTAACCTACTAACTTATTTTTATAGCTGACAAGGTTTGTTAAATAAAACTATTTTCAAATGTGGATTAGACAAATTCATTGAAATGTGGATCAAAGTTGATGGTAATTTGTAAAAGTTACTGTGGTTTGATGTTTTAATGTTTTAAAATGTGGTGCTAGTAATTTATTGAGAGATTTTTTGGATTCTTGTTATATGCTTTGTTTGGAAATATAAATGAGGCTCAGTGTGTTATGTCCTTGCTGATGCACACCTAAAAATTGGTGTGAAAATGTGACGCATCCGTTTGGAGAGAGATATTTCCCGCAGATTCCCTGCAACTCTACCTTGGCTGAAGATCCGGGTAGAAAACGCCATGTATCACACCTTCAATCACAACATTGGAAAATGCATCTGAAATGTAAAGAGCGGGAGAAAGTCTCAAAAGTTGAGATGAACAAGGCGACCATGCCCACGCTATTTATAAGAACAGAATAAAATTATATTATATGATTCCTGAACTCACCATGTTCAGATGGCAGCAGGTAGGGGTCTCTCAAGAACAGCAGGACTGGCTGATGTGAAAGTTTACTGGAAAGAGTCAGAAAAGGAGAAGGGACGCGGTTTGTGGGCGGATTCACGCTGCATATAAAATCACAGTGTGAAGACACAGGCGGAGCCAGTGACACGCTGGGTGAAGTTCCAAGTGCGGCACAAGTAATGACTCAAGTTTCGTTCTTGCTGGTTAAAGTGCACAACCAGGAACTGACCTGGTGTTTCATGCAATCGTTTTTGACATAATCACGGAAAGGGGAAACACAGCAGCTCACCTTGATTCTTCTGATTCTGTGTCAAATGACCTTAAAGGAGGAAAAACAAACGGTTAAGATTGCAGCAGCCTGGGAACGACACACAGACAAACAGATATACAAAAAAATACCACAAACTGGTCTGCAGATTCAACTCACCCACAGCTTTCTGTTTTTGGCACTGAAGGAAAGTGGCGGATATTCAGGAAATCCAGGAATATCTTTGGAAGAACCTCATTTTCCATAATTATAGTCTGACAAAAAAGACAAAACAAAAGCAAATTGCAATGTGCGCACGAAGCAGCAGGACAGAACTGCGTGACCCTTTTTTTTTTTTTGGTTAGTCTGGATTTGTTCTGAAGTTTATATGTTTACTTTGGGTTTGACATAAATGTGTATTTGGTAAAAGCAGAAAGACTGCATGCGAGACGGTTTCAGACGTTCTCGTGAATAAAACAGGTGTGTCAGTACCTGCAGGTAGAGCTCCAGACCATGTCTCCTCTGCTCCAGGACTTTTGGAACCCAGTTTCTAACATGTTTGGAAGGGATCTCGGGCGGTTTTATGCTCTTCTTAAGCTGGATGGTTATAAAAAAAGATAATTTAAAAAAATTATACATGGCAGATCAAGCAGGAAGAAAAACAAACAGGACAACTGAAGATATAAGACAACGATGACGACAAACGGCAGGGACAGAGCATAAAAAAACATCATGGTTTCAAAGGAATAAACACAGTAAAAAAAAAAAAAGAGAGAGAGAGAGAAACAAACTAGAAAGATTTTCCCAGAACCAGAAGAGCATCGAGATCTGGATCAATTTGCGATATATTCTTTTTTCGATTTTTCTGAAGCACACTATTTTATGTAATTGTTTTGTACTATTGGGGCTTCAGACCAGTGACTGTTTGAATTACTTATTAATTTATGTATTTTTTTTTATTTGCTCAAATTGATTGTTCTGATCTGTAGTATAATACAGTCAGTCAGAGGCGTCCAAATGGACTCGGCTAAAAATGATGTGAGAAAAGCTGCAGCTCCTCATATCAAACAATCTGGGCCCTACAAGTGTTGCTTGTCAATTTGCAGTGATTTGGCCAGTCGACATGTAAAAATAGGAATGAGAGTTTCCCTTATCGAGGGCTGAGGTTGAACTCACAAGAAGTGATACTTTTTTCAGCACCAATAAATGATCGTAAACTCTGGGGAGGCGCCGAATCTCACCATTTTGTGCAAAGCGTGGAATTCACTGTAACGTTTCTCAACCGTGTGTTGTCTGCCATTCATCAGCACGTCAATTTTAAAGACCTGGAAGACAGAAAAAAAAATGTGGTGGAGTCAGTTGAGGAAGACATGATTTATCAGACCACAGTTCATCAGCCAAAAAGTCAGCCAGTCAGCCACACTGTGCTGACTGGCTGACCGGCTGACCGTGGAGCTGCTGTCACTGACTGTTGATGTCAGCGAGTTACTAAGAGGAAACATCTGGCTGCTGTAGCAGCAAAAAAAAAAAAAAAATCTGTCAGTGTTACTGTTAACATCCCTAAACGGATCTCCCTCTACTTCCTTCACTCAGCTGGATTCTTCCGTAAAAGTGACAGTTTCTCTGCTCGCACGTCGTTGGTCTTACCAGCCTTATGTAAAGGAGGAAATCAACTCTTAAAATGACGGCCGTGCTGTTAATGCAATCCTGGACATCCTACCTGTTACACAAACACGTAGGCCCGACACGTCCAGAGAGAGAGAGCGAGAGCCAAAGACTTGATAATCATTAACAAATGTTGGAACAGCTCAAAGAGATTAAAAAGAGACAAACAATGAAACAGTGTCTTCACTGTGGGAAGAACAAGAGCGGAGGAATGTGGACCAAATGTCCAAAAGAGACGATGTGATGGAAACGTTCACTCTGTTCACTGTGTTTGCTTCTTGTAATAGAAAACTTGGTTGTTGTTCATTGTAAAAAAAATGTATTTTTATTTCTTGACGGTAGAGTAAATGGACACCTCCCTCAAAACCCCAGGTTTTAAAATGCTTATACTCTTTTGTGAGCCCACATGATTCTTTTTAACGTGGCTGCAGGGATTTGTTCCCATTCATCCGTGTCTTTTTGTGCACGGGCAGCGGGGCATTGTCATGATGAACCCCGAACGTCCCCACAAAGTTGGAGGCCCACGCTTGTCTAAGACACAGGTTTCCAAATAAGATATCAATTTTTTTTCCCACAATTGCAATCAGAACATCTCCACCTCTGCTGCCTTGATTTCGACCCCTTCTGCTTCTGATGCGACTCATCGGCTTTGTGATATATGAAGGGAAAGGTTCACATTTTTTCAGTTCCGTCACACATGTAACGCCTGTCAAGCGTCCAATATAAACACTGAAACAAGTTTTTCCAGCTGTAATCATTCCTCCTGATCATGTTGGCCATTAGAGGGTCTCATCCTAGCGTGTGTTTAAAGTATTTGATAAAGGCCAAAAGCCACATTTCTCCTCTTTTTCAAAATTGCACTGGAAGGTTGATATGGGGAAGCATATATGAGCAGCCATACTTTAAAACCAAAACACATGTTCCAAAAATAACAAGGCTCTTTAATTTCCCTCCTTGCTTTCCCTATTAAGCTAAAGTGAAAAGGGTATCACTGTAAATATGGATAGTCTCACTTTATTTGTCCAACTCAGGTGGCTGAAGCCACATGAGCTTCAGGTGAGCTTTTTTTAAATTTATTTTATTTATTTATCTATTTTTTATTTATTTTATATTCATATTTATTTATTTATTTTATTTATTTATTGGGGTTTTTGTCCTCTATCACTTACACACATTAGGAAAGGATCCTTTAATGGCCAACGTGGACGTCCGAGTATGATTCCTGCTTAAAGACAGATATGAAAAAGTGCGAACAGCTCCTTTAATATGAGGTTTCTCACGGTGAATGGATATTTTTAAAATCACTCTTTATTTGTCTGACAGCTGGGGACCCCCTTGTCTGATCTGGTAACCGGGGCGTGTTAGCTCGCCTACCCAGCGGCTCTTCAACTACCGTGCACACAAATGACATCAAATTCAGGTTTCTGCCGTATAGATACTTCAATCGATAGATGTGAACAGTCTCTTTTTCTTTTTTTTGTACAACGCGCTGCAACGAACGAGAAGAATTCGGCGCTGATTTGGGGTCAGCTCGGTCGGTCGGTAACCGAACAGGCAGCAGGTTTAAACCACCGGTGACATTTACGCCGCTTTAACCGGTGGTGTTGGTGTTATGTGAAGGGTGAAGAAACAACAGCGGTGTTGACACTAAACGCAACGGAGCGGACAGCAGAGGTTATTGCCGAGCAGCTTACCGTGTATCCTTTCTCCATCGAGTTGTTCTCTGAACGAAACGACGGTATCGATACTCTCACCGGATGCATTTTGGCTTTTACACGAAAAAAAATCGTACAATTTTTTTTAAAAACCTAAGTAATGTTGGTATGTCCTGTGGCACGCACACGCAAACACACACGCACACACATTCACTGCTGGTGGTTTACTCCAGTTTCCCTGGTCGCCCTGATAAAAATCACTGAATTCAAACGCGGTGCCTGGATCTCAGTGGTGCCCCCTGGTGGCGCGGAGGATGGCGCGACACAGGAAATCCTCCATGTGTCCGAGGGGAGTTTTTCTGTTGTTGTTGTTTTTTATGTTGCAAAGAATGTTTTACTAGTGCTGGGACTATTACTCAAGTAATTAATTAGTCTATCAGTAAAATTGGCAACACTTTAATTGAGCCCCCGTTATAAATGGTTTATAACATAATTATAGGCAGCTATTAATGATTATGAGAGTATATTGTTTTATATTATTACAACTGTGTTTTACAGCTTGTTTCCCCACTTGTTTTTCTCTCCTTTAAATCATTGTCAGTTGAATGTCTCTGGGTTTTGACAAACAAACTGCATGGAGATTTCACCCTCTGTGTGTGTGTGTGTGTGTGTGTGTCAGTATAAAAAAGGTGATACAATATCACAAGTTTTATTCAAGTTTCATCAAAAGCTTTGGAGTAAAGAGAGTTTCTTCCGTTGCATATAAATATAACAAATACATTTTTCCTTTAAACAAGTGGTTCATTTTAAAATTGTGATATACTGTAATTGATACTGAATTAACATTGAGGGAAAGCTGGCTTATGTGTGTATTTAGCTATTTTAGGCTTCTAAAATCCACTGATTTTATTCTTTAGCTATCTTAGTAGTGGTATGAAATGCAAGCATACAGTACAATGCAGGAAGAGTAAAGAAACTAAAGAAAAACTCTTAAAGAAAAGTTGAGAAAAGAATATATTTTTCAGTGAGGAGGGAAAAAGCTACTTGCCAACACAAAAAAGGAATAAAGAAGGCACCAAAGAAGGAACAAAGAAGGATTCAAAATGATCTGGCACTATGACACAGATGATTCCTACCTTTTTTCCCCTAAATTGGTATTATTTTAAATTATAGAATGAATGCAAGTCTTGCAAATTCTATTTCATGTTGTTTTTTATCTTTTCATATGCAGTCCTCTTCATTGTTCATGACAGAATGTCTCAGCTTGGTTACTGTGAATGATTGTCATCTCTCAATACCTGGAAAAAAATAATCACAATAAAAAATGTGGATCAATTGAGAATAGGGAAAATGTTAAAGAAATATTTGGCAGCTGAGAAGTGACACTTACGATGACATATGACAACCTGACACATAGGCATAGTTGCCAGTGTAGCGAACATCACAGCGCACATTGTTGTTACTGTAGTCTGTTTCTGGGACCTGATAGTATGGATTTACACTGATCTGTGAAGAATAATTACAAGAAAATATAAGAATTAGTAAAACAGCAGCAACGATAAATGTGTCAACAACAGAGACTTTCATAAATTGTTAACGAATGTGTTGTTATTCCACAAAAATGTGGAAATTTTAACGGGAGCAGGGGGTTTAGTGTCTCAGGAGGAAGCCAGAAATCTCATCTGGTATTTCTGACAAACCTTGAGGATATAGTTTCCAGGTTTCACATCTGTGATGTCAATCCACTGGCAGTCGATGTCTGCGTTGTAGGTATCATAACATCCTGGGCTCAGGCCCTGCACGTCAGACAGCATCAATAAACAACAGGATATAAACAAACAAACTGCTTATTAAACAGTTCATGGCTATTTCATATATGGAACGTTAACTGCAACTTTAACAATGTTTTTAAATGCTGTTACAGTCTGGTATCTATTGATAAGAATAAAGATCTTATAAATATACAACAATTATTAGTGTACAAGTGTTTTGGAATGCAAAATCTGAGAAAGAGAAAAAGAAAAAGAAATGTCAGCCAGTTAAAATACAAGAAAAAACAGAGCCACGATGGAAAAAGAAAACATGTGCCTATGACAGCCATTCAGGCAGGTGGGGTCATCTTACAGGAGAAACAGGAAATCATTAAATCACCATCACCACTGGCTCATGCAAAAAAGGAAATTCTGAGGCTGTTTGCAAAAAGTCAGCTGCCACAGTAAAGGAGCACTTGTTTATCTGTCCTTTTTTAGATTGGGGGGGTTCATGAAGCACAATTCCTACAACCAGGCTCTGTAGTGAAAAGCGATTCTGTAAAGCCATTACCCCCTGTTTAGGTCGGACCACATGAGCGGCTAAATGCTCCCGCTGTTCATCAGCCAGTTGCTATCATTGTGTGTGTTTGTTGCTGGACACCATACAAGCTTTTTTGTCTATTGCTGCTACTACTACTAACAACAACACAGCGGTTGACAGCAGTTGCACAGTGACTCCTTTCCAATATAAGAAGTCATGTGACCTACTGCTCATATAAAATATTGATAAGGGCAGTTTCAAAAGATGGAAGTAAAATTTGCAGATCTGTTTTAAGTCGTAATCTTTTCACACCTGGGTATGTGAGGTGCAGGCATACCGCCTGTAGTATCCATAGTCACAGGAAGTGTCCTCCAAGCAGAAGCTGGCCTTGTGGCCCTCTGCCACCGACCGTTGAGTGGTTGCATCCAGCAGGTCGTAGTGGCTGAACTCATCCATGCTGTGGAAGTGCCTGCGGATCAGCAGCGCAGCGTTCAACAAACACAGGCATTTTCAATCCAAACGGTGTGAGTTGCACATCAATGTGGGACTCTTTAGGAAAAAAAACCCAAACAAACAAAAAAACCCAAACAGGCACTGTCTGTCATGTTGAAAAACTCACCAGTGATTGTTTTTGTTACTGAGCCACATTTGTATAATTACCGATTAACATTTAAGTATATTTTGTTGGATATTTCCTCGTGTTCACTCAGATCGTCGCAAGGTACTATGACTGAAAACATCACAGGTGTTTATTTTGACGTGGACTTAAATGAATCAGAGTCTGGTTTCACTCCATTACCTAAAAGTCCGAGTTTGTTTCATGAGACAAAACAGCCTGGATTTTTAACTCTAGTTGACTTTCCAAACACTGACAGAGAAACGTATACTGTCTATATCAACATTTCGTTGGACTGCAGCCAAATGTGCTCCATCTTGGGGATTAGCGCAGTGGATTGCTTGTTTCACAGCATAACTATGGACTGAGGTAGTTTCTGTGAAGTCAAGGAAAAACTAGGCACTTGTCCACGAGCTCAAGAATGGAACAAAAATACCAACTTTCTCATTCCCATTTCCCTCATCTTCATCACACAGCCATATTTTACAATGTCTGGCTTTGCAGTCGTAAGATGAAAAGGTCGTAAAGTTCAGTCATTCTGGGTAAGATCAAAGTAAGATTTACTGTCTTTATGTTGAGGGTTTAGAAATAGAAAATTAAATCTTTAAAAGCCTAAAGATACAAATATAACTTGTGTTAAGATGTCAGTTCTGATATTAAAATGTCTACAAAACAATAAAATAACCCACAAAAACTTTAAAGCAGCCAAAAGTAACACAACTGCGGTTCAACAGGGGGTGCCATACTCCAACTGCAGACTGAAAGAGACATGATGGTATCTCTTGGAAATAACTGGTTCGGTTATCTGTATTTGTAATGTACACCTCACATTCAGAGCAGGATCAGAACAGAAGAGTCAAAGTTCATATATTCATGATTTTGTCCTCTGGAGCCTGTATATTTATCTTTGAAGCCACTGAACATATTTTATTCCTTGGACCATTACTTTATTTATATATTGTCTACAGCCAAGCTCTCAAAACCACTTCAGAGTGTTGCTCATGTATGCCTCTTGACCATAAATTGTGAGAACGGCACAAAAGTCACTTCACCTATTATATGTTGAGTGATTATCGCTAAAAATGTGCACGGTTTTATAGGCACCTGTGTCCTTCTCTTGCATTTGGTCACGGCCAGCACTGACATGACATTGCACTCACTGGTGACAGCTGTGCCACTCCCAGGAGTAGCGTGGCCTGCTGGGGAGGAAGTCGGCTGTCCCCTGGTTCTTGACTCTCTGAGGGAACCTCAGCAGCATACGGCTGTCGTAGTCTCTGACACTGGATCTGTAGGCCGAGCTGCAGGCACAAGCCAGAGAGAGAGAGAGAGGGTATGTGCGTGGAAAAACAAAAAAGCACTCCTCATGCTGTATATGGACACAATGACATCACTAAGATTTTTTTTCATGCCCCCCCCCTCCTCTGAGTGGAGCAGACTTTCAGTGTCTGAGTGAACACAGCCTATGTGTAAATAAATGGTGGGTGGAAAAAAAAAAACGTTTCGAGGCATATGGTTGTTTGGGATGGTTCTCGATAATGTGTTTACCATTTGGGCTTTCTCCTCTCAGGCAGACTATGATTAAACTTTTACAGAAATCCACCACTCCACCCCCTACCCCCACCCCCCTCTCCACCATCAGTGGCAGGATCCGTTTAATTTTACCTCATCTCATGCTTCCACTGGGCAGCCCTCACCCACAAACACTTTAGGTGGTTGTTATGGCTCAAAGCTCTCTGAATCACACTCAGACTTGAATGCACCCCCCCCCAACACACATGCACATGCCCGTGGATTAGTCCTGACAGAAGTCTATACCTTGACAAACAGTTTTCCTCAGCTGCACATCTCAGGTTATACATCGGAACTCTCTGGGCATAAGCAGAGGCTTGGATGTAGTATGGGTCAGGCACAAGATCAGGAAGACCTATCAGCAATATAGCAACAATATCATAATACTGATATTAGCTAAATAAGACAATACAGTTGAACATTTAATTTGAATCCACCAATACCCAATCAACGCTTGAACATATCAACTTGTTGATGGTTGATTGATTTAAAGCACTTTAGCATCACTTTAAGAGGTAATATCTCTCTCACTAATGACATGAACGCGTTTTAGAACACTTTCCCCACTCTTACCGTACTGATGATACCCTGTGCCATATCCGGGTCTCGGCCTCGGCCTCGGTCTCTCGTACACGTCATAATAATTGTAGTATGGATTATCACCATCAGATGACTTGTAGGGGTCGTAGGGATCATCGCCTACCATCATGTCTCCTCTCCTGGGCAGAGGTGGACTGACGGTTACCTTTTCCTGCGTCTCATTGGCTGGGTTGCTCCCCTGCGTCCCAGGGTGCTCACCGGGCCGGTCGCGGTGATGCTGGCGGTGCTCCTGCCCTCTAACCAGCCTTTGGAGCGGGGAAACTGGCGCCGAACGCGGCGACTGCTGCTGGGCCACCGACTGGCTCTGGGTGTCCGGATGTCTCACGTCTGCATCTCGGATGATGGTGACAGTTCGCGCCTGCACTTGCTCCTGAGGTGCGCCCCTCCGCCTCGGTGGCTGATACTCCGAGCCCTGGCTTAAAATGCTAAAAATCTTGCCGTTGTGCGACCACTGTAGTGTATTCCGCAGAGCCGCCCTTTGGTTATTTGCTTGTGGTGTCCCCGGATTTCTCTGAGACTGGGCAGCTTGCAGGATGAAAACAAATAAATAGACGCACGCATACGCGTAAAACGGCGTGCCAAATATGCGTAATCCCATCATGAACGCAATTAACGGAGACTGAATGTGACACAGCAAACGTTTCAAATGAGCCGGGGTTGCCACTTGCCTTTCACCTAAATATCCTTCATCTCTATTTGAAGGCTATCCAGTGAGCAGAGAAGAAAAGCTAAGTTTCAGTGTATCCGTGTAAAGTCATATCGCTCCGCTCCTGCAGCCTGCAGATGCGCCCAGTGAGATGATGATGATGATGAGGAGGAGGAGGAGTTGAGCATTCGGAGTTTCTGAATCTGTTATACAAGTCTGGTGCTGCTGCTCAAATAACCATTGGATACGTGACGTTTGATATGTGCCCAAAGAAGTGTGTTTGATAACTGCTCTCTTTAACCGTGGGACGTGGTTAATGCTTGTTTGTAACAAGCAATCAAACTTCCTTCCACATCCATCACAGGCGAGCATTTCACTCAGGGTTTTGTGGAAAAACAGCCAGACGCAGAAACAGATGCTTTCTTGTGTAATCCACCCTACTTAGTCATTATAGCATATGATACAAAAACTCTTAATTTTTTTTCTTTCTCTGCCAGATCAGCACAATGTCATGATAAATAGCTTTTATGCCTGACTTTTGGATGAACTCCCAACCAAATTGCAGCACAGTCTGCCAGAAGACTCTACACTCATCCACTTTCTCATAGGAGGATCTCAGAAACCCTAAACATGACTCTTTGATGGCCCTGCAACATTTTCATTTTTCCGAGGAAACCAACCCCCCCCCCCCCACCCCACCCCCACCCCAGCTTTGCCTCAGTCCTGTCTGCTACAGCTTCGCTGAAAACGTGAAAGACCAATCACATGCATCTCAAAGTAATCTTCTATAAGGTCATAATTAGTCTGTTCTGAGATATAAACAAAATGAGGCTGTGGTGATACTTGATATCTGTATTACTGCGTCTGCTGGCAGACTGGTGACCCCCAAGCTCCTCTCCTGATAAATCTAAATCATTTGCTGCAGCCCAGTGAAATCACTGCCCTGCTGTTAACACTAGAGGTATAATGCATAGCTTGGGAAACTTCATCCAAGGTATTAATTTCGCTCTGCCAAGCAAACCAGGAACTTCTTTATAGCATCTACACAAATGACCACAGCATGGCTGCAGCTAACCCACAGCAAACGGTCACAGGGATTTTACAGCTGCTCAATTCACAAAGTTTCATGAGAGCTGTGACTTAAAAGCAAAACCATATGGTTTTTATCAGATGGACTTCCTCCAGTGTGTTTCAACCAGAGACTATTTATGAGCTGTTTTGACTGACATTCATAACAACTCACACACTCCAAAAGAAATCTTGATACAGAAACACAGTGAGAGAAAAATTGAAAATAAAATGAGGCAGCAAAGGCTTTCTCCTAGCATTAGCCCTCCCCCCCAAACTTCATGTCACAGATGCACAGTAACACATTCAGCACCAGGCGAAGCTCCGCCGTAATCTAATAACAGATCTATTATTGTGTCCTACATCCTTACACTAGGGGGCAGATGACTGCAAATAATATTGGACTCCTGCATGCCATTTCCTTATCAGTACCTGAGGGACTCACTTAAGAAGCGAGGAATTATGGTCTTGTCTTAAGACAAACTCTACACACTTAATTATTTCTTTGGATTTTTTTGTCTGTAATATGAACTTGAACCAAATACTGCAGAGGCTCAGAACAGGCTAAAAATAAAAACAACTGCTGGTAGCAACCACAGAGACACTTAACAAATCATATAGAGTTATAGCAAGGGCAACAAAGTAATACTGCGCAGAGTAAAACTACTGAGGTGGATGCTTTCTTTGTCAGGAAGTACAATAGTACAATCACAGTCTGATCTATATGCCACTGAGCAGCTCCACTGGAAACGGGGACTGAGAGCCTTTCTCAAAGGCATCTCTGGGGTAGTGGCGAGGGAAGGGCAAGCGTTGCTCTTTCACTGTCACTGCTGAAATGGATCCCTCAGCTGTATGCCTAAACCAGGCAACAATCCATTCACAAATGTGCTTCTCTAACCTTCAAAGGAAACAGTTTGGTATACTGCTTATTTGCTTTCTGGTGGGGAGGTAGAGAGGAAGACCATTACCATTTTTAAGGAAAAATGCTTCAGTTTGAATAATTTCAGGATCTGTAAAACACATTGTGAGGATGTAATATGAATTAACATGAAAATCTACTCTGCATAAACAGTAGCCAAGGAAGAAATGAAGATAAAGAAAGGCAGACAAAAAAATACTTTCTTATCTGAGAATGGCTTTGATTTAATAGTAAAGTACACCGATTAATCACACTGCAAATTAAGCTTGTGTGTATTGTTCTTGGACAATGGAGGGCACACATCCTGTCACATTCATGTGAGGTAACATTTCAAGCTGGCGAGTTTACTCAAGCTTCTGAAAATGTGTCCTCCCTGCAGATCTGAGTTGCTCAAGAGTTACAGATAAAGTGTTCGATACAGACACTGGGTGAGGATGCCAGCGGCTCGTTAATCCA
Source organism: Psettodes erumei (assembly GCA_016785225.1). Taxonomy (NCBI): domain Eukaryota; kingdom Metazoa; phylum Chordata; class Actinopteri; order Pleuronectiformes; family Psettodidae; genus Psettodes; species Psettodes erumei. The sequence continues at coordinate 697,375 of JAFBJZ010000945.1, forward strand.
GATGTACTACAAGATGTAAGATACTTTTGAAACCAAGACTTGGTTTCAGAATAATCAGATCCTGAGCATTAAAAAAATGAAAAGAAACGACTTAAGCTTTTCTAAGGAATCAGTCTGAAAGCTCTTTAGCAAATGTTTCTTGTTTTGTTCTGCTCTCCAGCAGTGTTTTATTTCAACTATGTTGAATTTGTTTCTAGTGTAAAATAGCAATGAATTTACTTTTTTGGCCAAATGTGTGATTGTGTTTTTGCTAAAAGGATGACTAATGTGCACCTCTGTGTTTCTGCATACCAGCAGTTCCTCCAGAGAGCGAAAATGATGTGCATGTGTTCCTGGTTTGAATCCTCTCTCTTGCCTAGAACACCAGACAGACAGTTAGAACCAGCTGTACTTGGTCATCAATGTTTTTCACTCGTAATTCATTGAACTTTCTCCATGCAGAACCCTTTTCCTCTCCAGTGAGGGCAGCACAGTGTTCCCTCACACAGCTCAGAGACACATCTGCAAGGAATTAGCCGAGTTCTTTTGTCCACGTTGCTGGAATTTACCCCTGTTCCTGATTTTTTGGCACTCGAGTGAGCTAAAAGAATTTTGAAAAAATCCACGTCTGAGTTGCAGAATGAGGAGGGAGACTAGTGACAAGGCCTCCTGCAAAAGACACGTCATTGTGTAAATACGGGGTGAAAAAAAGATCTCCGTCCTTTCATGATGCTAAATTTACCATAAAACCAACACCAATTCTTCGGTGCATCACTGAATCAACATCTGGCAGACACTTGCCACTTTGCTTGAGACATGAAGCCTATACTTAGGTAACCAATGTCTAGATTTAAATCAAACAGGTATTTTATTAAAGATACTTTTATAAGTATTAAAGTAGTCACAGATATAAAAAAAACAACCTTAAAAACCTTTTAAAGTCCACGTGCAAAAGTATCAGCTTGTAAATAGTTGTAAAAGTATTATTTTCTCCAGTACTGATTTTTCCCCCCATTTGCCTTTAATTATTCATTTTCATGTCACCAGTATGAGCTCATCACAGTGAAGCATAACCACAGACATCTCTCAAAACATCCATGGTAAGGCCGGCTTTCTCTGTTCTAGACCACTTTGAGCACTCGTACATCGAATCCCACAAGTTCTATCCCACAACACCTCTGCTTCTGTTAATCTCCTTTTCAGGTTTTTACATTATTAGATTTACACTCTCTCATTTCCTTGTGACTAGTAAATCTTCCCTCCATCCTTCTGCAAAAACTCAGGCTATTCATATAAGCCCAAGTTCAGCTCAGCTCTGAACTCAATGACAGAAACAGACAATTCAAATATTTTCTCCGCTTTCATAAATACTGGGTTTCCATTACTCTTGGAGCTCCAAGTTGGGGCTTGCACCACACACGCACACACTTTCACTCATCACACACACACACACAGTCTGGTGGACTACGTGGCACTCTGCACATGCACTGCAGCCTCTGCAACCAGGAGGAGGAGCGCTTTATCTAGACACAACCCAGAAAACTTTACATCAATGAGGTAACTCATGCAGATGTACTTTTTCTTTTCCACTCCCGGGATCTCTTGACATGCAGGGACAGATTCAAGTAAATACAGTGATAAAGAGCTTTATTTGCTCTTTATGGACTTATGTTATTGTAGTGGTGTATGGTGGTGATTTATACAGTATATCCCTCTATTTACCAAGACAATAACAGAATAAGCTGTGGGGATGACCAAAGACATAAATCACATTACATGTCAGTGTTGTTTGGTGAAATCCTTGAAACTCTGTCTCTGATCATTTCAGCACTCATTCTTAAATGGGAAGTTGATGTACAAATAGTTGCTAACTCGTCTGTCTGCTGTTTGTTGCTGAGCAGATACATTACCCTTCATAAACAAGAAGTCATGTGATCCACTGTCTATACTGGCTATAGCAGCTTTACATTAGTAAACTGCTGTATATCTATTTCCTATCTCACCAGATGCATTCTTGAGCATGGCCCTGAGTCTCTAAATATCTGAATGAAAAACTAACATGGACAGATTTACTGACATTTGGAGGGTTTAAAAAAACATCAAAGGTGTGCAAGTTTCCTAATACCTTATCTTTGAACTGGAGTAAAGCATTAAAGTTTCAGACAAATGTTTTTGAACCTCACCCTTCTTCTATATAAAGTTTACGTGTTTCTTCCCACGCTTACCTTTGTTTCCTCTGGACACTCCATTTTCCTTCTGCAGTGCGAACACATGCAACGCAGGTGGGCTGCAGAGTAGACACTAAGTTAACCACAGGTGTAAATGTTGGTGTGGTAGATTCTCCTTTCTTCCCACTCATATCCAGTTAATGGCGGGTAGGTCCCAGCCTCCTAAAATGTAAGACAGAGAAAACAAAACTGTAAAAGTCGTTTCTTGGGGGACTTGCAGAGACAACATGGTCAAAATCACTGCAGCAAATGGACTCTTGCCCCCCAACACAAGTGAAGCAATAGTTCAACAACAATGTAAGATCAGTGCAATGCTCTTTTAAGAAATAATTAGTTAGAATCAGGACAACTGCACTATACTGATGCAGTGCGTTTTAAGCCTAGTTACCAAATGAACCACTTGTATCAATTCATCTGTCAGACATTTTTTTTTGTTTTAAAAGAAAAATGGCTCCATCTACAGGAAACATTCAGTACATTAAGTTGTTCCTAAATTGTTCCATCAAGATTAATGAAACCAAGTCTTCATATGATCTCTGGCTTAATTAAATGCTAAAAGAAAAAGAATATCTGGTGGTGCAAAGTAAATAAACTGCTTCCTTACTTGTACGGACTTTGCAGACTCACGAGCAAGTTTTCTTTTGCTATACCGGTCATGTTTTGTTACACACATCTTGCTGGGTTCCTGATTCACATGTTATTCACAAGTCCATGAAATAATTCCCAATGTCTCATAAATAAGAACACATGAACACAATGTTTGCAGCAGCCTTTTGTTTATTGAATGCAAGATACGGCATATGTGAACGTTACAGTAAAACAAGCCTTACAGACATAGAACATCACACACACACGTCACACACACACACACACACACACACACACGCACACACACACTTTTATTCCAGCAGTACATAAAATATTCATATACAGTACTACATAATACTGGTAAATCCCACCATAAAAAATAGCTACTGATAAATATTCCCCCCCAATCAACTTGCAGTCACTTTTCGTGTTCATTAAGCTACTTACAAAAGCTGTTAAACATTTGTTCCTTTTTCAGTAAAACATACAACATGTGTACAATTATATGGTGTGCCCTAATGCGGGCCAGAGCTGAGAAGAAAAAAAAATGCAAATAATAGACTGTAAAAACTGTTATGACCCAGTAAATGGAAAACAACGTTATGTGCAGAGAGGCTGAGTATCGCAAACTAAAGCAGACTGGTGTTTTACATTGTAACATTTCAGTCTGGAGAAAAGTTGCTTGTGTCACACAGTGAAGAGCAGGTTTCCTGAGAAGAAGCTTGTGGTGCTCAGGCCAATGGCCCCATCTCTGGCCTCCAACCACACCGTGTCTCCTGTCTTCAGTCGGAGCACTGTGTCCCCTAAAAACCCGTAAACCTTGAAACTGCGCGACACCACCTCGCCGCTACGGCACAGGACCACGCTGCTCTTGGGAATGAAAGATGGGCAGGGAAAGCTGAACTGATAGCATTCTGGGATAACGCACGTGAACAGGCCCGTCTGCGTGCTATAGTGGTTCTGTTGGCTGTGTGGAGTTGCTGTTGAGTTCCGGTGGTCCAGGAGGGCATGTAGGTCCTAGTGGATCTGCATAGAAATGTTGCCTTTTTAAGCACTTTAAATTGCCCCTTTGCTGAAAATTGCTAGACAAACAATGATGAGTCTTGAGCCCAACGGTGAAATAATCTACGATAAACAGCTCTGATCAGGCCTTTGGTGTTCGTTCGATTACCTCATTGTCCTGAAGGGGCAGGGGGTCCGGCTTGTCCACATTCTGTACAGCAAGAAGATGTAGAGTTAAACGCATGCAGCCACATAATTTAAGGAATTTAAATGAACTTTCTTTTAGAGTGAGGACCACCTTCACCAAAATGACAAAAAGTTTAAAACAAGTGAATGTGCATTTCGTGATTTCGTCGTGCTCTACATATGTTACATCCACTTGTTAGTGCTTAAAACTAACCTCTGATCCACCGACTTCATTACAGTTATCACCCGGGCCTGCAACATCAAAAACCACATATGAAGAACTTGAAGTGATTGGAGAAGAAATAAATACATCAGGAAGTGAGTGAGAAATGAATGTGAAACTGGTGCTGATAGTCCCCCCGGCCCCCGAACAAAATGTATGGTTGTTTGCTGTTTCACCTGAGTTCTCGGAGCATTGTCTCTCCCTCCACGCTGACAGGTCCACGCTTCGGATGTTGCTGCAGCGGAGGAGCCGGTTCCGGTTCGAGATGACGTTGAAGGCGTCAGCGGGGGCACTCGTGATGCCCGTGTTGTCACAGATGATCTTGGACAAGCTGGCGGAGGACAGAGCAGCTCGCTGTCTCGCGGTGAAGACACCCGGTTTCTCATACCACAACCTGCGGATGTCGGGGAGGAGGAGGAGGAAAGAGAAGATTAGGGTCAGTGGAGACTGTATGTGAAGTGCATTTCATTTTGTCATTGTGTTATCAGTCTGCAGCTGACATATGATGCACATTGTCATGACTAATTCTGGTTTTCTGGTTCTACAACTGAAGAAATTTACGTCTCCATGCCTCCTTGTGCATTTTAGGAGGCAAGAAATCATTTAAATGAAAAGCAGAATGGACTGGGCTGACAGCAACACAATGCAAATGGTTTTTTTCATTTAATTTCTGTAAAATCCCACAACCACATAATAACTACAGTACTGTATTTATGCTTACCTGTCACCCTGGCGGATCCTCTGGAACTGGTTTGCGATGAGGCAGGCAAACAAAGGCCCAACACGGCCGCCCTGGACAAAAGGTTCTGCCACACCTCCCAGCCAGACGTCAATGTTGTCCGGTGTGCCATACAGTTGCAGTAGCCTCCGGGCAAGGTCACTGCTGTTGAGAACCCGACTGAGCTCCGCCAGGTTCCTGGGCTGAGACAGGCCACAGAACCTGCGCCAGGCATTGTAGCCTGGAGAGGAGTGGATGAGAAGTAAACAAAGAGTGGGAAAAATGAGACAGTGATTAAACCTTCAATGGAAGATTTGAAATCAGAATGAACAACCTACCAGGCAAGCCATGGTCACGTCCCCTTTGCATGTTGAGAGAGCCCAGGTCCAAAGCCAGATGCTGCACAAACTGGAACAGCCTCTCTCTCAGAGCATCTACCATCATGTGGTCCTGAGTGTTCAGTTTGGCGGGACGGCCGATCAAACCACGCAGTAGAGGATCAATACCACCTGGAGAGATTTGTAAAATAAAGTCAATATTTGGGGTAACGGGTTAAGACAGAATCACAGTTTTTTGTCTGTAACAGCTCACCCTCAAAGATGATTCTCCAGGGGGTGAAGAAGGCCTTGAACAAAGGCACACCGGGGAACCGAGGATGCTCCCTGTAGTTTGCGTTCAGACGGGCCAAGACTGGCTGGATGGCCAGGTGGGCGAAGCGATAGGCTGCTGTTGCAAAGACGTTGGAGATGCTGGGGTCAACGTTGGGGTTGTAGCCGGGGTAACGGCCAAGCTGCCTGCGCATGGCGGCATCACCCACAATATGCGGCAGATAGTCCCTGAACACAAACAGCTGAGAGAGACACAAAGGTTAATTTCGAGTGAACAACACATGCTTCAAAAATTGTGATTTTTATATAAAGATTATTGCTGATTGAACTACCTGTGTGTAGGCACCCATGATCTTGCGGGCCTCCTGGTAGAGGGTCTCGCTGTCCCAGTGCGGGTTCAGTCTCTTCAGCGTGCGAGCCAGGCGGTTATGCTCACGCATGAACAGCGTGTGAATGGATGTCAAGGCGATGTTCTCGTCCACACGGACATCCCCTTGAAAGTTAATTAAAATAAAGCGTTTCCAGATCATTTAACCAGGCAGCAGGTTAGCGGGCAGAATGAATAAACAGAGGCCAAATCAATAATTAACCATTTATAAAGCTAATAGTTAAAACTTGACTAACCTGCAATGAAACAGGGCACCTCCCTGGCATTTGTGTCGTTAGTGACTCTCTTGCGAGTGGCACACATGTTGACTTCGAGACGTTGGAAGGGCAGCAGCTCACGCCCGTTGTCTCTGAACTCTGTGTTCACACGCATCAGGCCGCCGTCATTAGTGAGGTCGCGGAGAAAGAGGGCGAGCTTCTCCTCAGAGCCATACACCTGGCCAAGATCCAGGAACGCTGTCAGGGCATTGATCTGCTCCCTCTTGTTGGGTTCTCCACCAAAGTTGTAGGCCGAGTATCCTGTCCCACATGCAGGGGCAGATCTGAATGCAGGAATGCAGCTGTCTGGGCGAGAGGGAAGGCGGGGGTCGCCGGGAGGTATCTGTTTGGAGGAACGAGGGGTCAGAGGAGATGAAGCCGAGTCTTTCAGTGAGAACATCACCTTGGCATTTGGGTTTGAGCTTTGGCACCAACCGGGATGGGGATGCACGGCTCAGTCCTCTCACAGCTCTCATCACAGTTCACCCCGTTGCTGAAGGAGCGGATGCTGGGGGAGAAGGGCGTGAAGGTGAGATCGTGGTCGTTCCACTGGCCGAACAAGGTCACCATGTGAGTGAATTCTCTGTCGCTGACTACGCCCGCATCTGTCGTGCTCAGGATGTTGTTGGACACCTGTCGCACCTGAGGGTGGAGGAGGGAATTGCGTTTATTAAGAACTGGTTTCACAGGCAATCGGAATTTCTGCGTTCCAATCAAGGTGGGTGTCTGGGATATCAAGGTCATACCAGCGGGAGCAAGAAGTTGTTGATAGTTCGGTTGTTCCAGCCTTTTGGTTGGGAGATGCCGTCATCATATTCGGCGGGCAGCCATCGGGTGAAGGGGGTGTTGGAAGCACCGAGGCGTGGGTTCTTCCTGAAGACAAACAAGAAATGTTCATGTTTAGAAATGCAGCTTGAGAAACCCCACGGACGTATACACATCTTCCAGGGTGTATGATCTCAGAGGCTTAAGTGTATTTCACAAGAATGTCCTCTGAATGTAAGCGCCGCACAGTCTCATGAATCCAATCATAAAGTCGCCCAATTGCTGCCCAGTTTACAATAATTCAACACAAATTGCTTTTTTGGAAAGAAACCATAAATCTGCTCCTTATACATACAGTGTATGTGGGAAACTGTTATTTGAAGCCAAGAGTCAAAATAGGTCATCAAAGTTCATGTTGAGATATTTTGTTAAAATGTGCCTGCTTAAGAAGTATTTTGAGTAAAGGACTAAAACTTGAAGTTTCATAGTAAATTTAAAAAACCCCCAAAAACATTATGTATAATTGGGTATCTATGTTATACACTGCTTGAAAAACATGGTGTTACAGAAGTCAAAATGAAGAAGGAAACTTGCTCAAAGTTACTTACAGGTTGTTGCAGACACTGGTGGCTGTGCGATACTTGTCAAGGTTTGGTGTTGTGCGACACTGTGGAAGTCTGACCCGAGCTGCACAACCAGTTATATTGGCAAGCTTTGTCAGGTCCTCTTCACTGAGCAAGTCTGAAAAATGTGAGCCCCATTTAATACACTTGCAACGCGTGTATATGTCTGTCAACCTTATATGTCTCGTTCTTAATTACAGCTTTGAAGTGCTCCGCAATGCCCGCATTACAAAACAGTATAGCTCGGTGTGACAAAAAGTTCAGAACAAGTGAATGTGCACCGTGTGCGTGCGTTGTGTTTTTAGGTGGGTGGTGCGTGTCTGACCTGTCGCGTTGAGTGAGCGTTTGTGCACACGATGCACCCTTTGCTGCAGCAGATGAAGGGTCTGTGCCATGTAGTCTGCAGACCTCACAGCTGAGCGCGTGTCACCTCGAGGCTGCTTGAGGAGGCGGAGAGCATCGTGAGGACTCACCACCTCCCTGCGGACTCGCCTCAGACTCCTTGAGGAGGAAAAAGTCACATAGTAAAGTGAGTTTATGAGCGTTTTTTCTTACAATAAGCTAAACCAATACTGTGATGAATGGCTTGCATGCCAAAAAATAGGTCTTCAGTATGTGTTCATTTGAAATGCAGTATTTTAGATGAAATAAGACAGAGAATGAACTCACTCTTGTCTGGAGTACATGTAGGCGTCATCCACAATTTTCTTTGCTTCCTCAAAACAGCGTTTAAGGGAAGGACTGCCAAGATATTCTCCTGCAAAAAAACAAAACAAAACAATAAAGCAACAACAGTAACACGGTAATAAAAAATATCTCAAATTTATGTGCAAAAATGGCACCTAAATGCAAATTAGAAACATGTTTAGAGTGTGAAGGATGCATCTTACCTGCTGGTTTGGAGTGAGCAGGCACCAGGCAGATGCCCAGCACAAGGAGGACAGAGAGAAGCATCTCTGAAACAAATAATCAAACCAAAAAGAAGTCAGAAAAAAACAAAGTTTTTCTTGTGCACAAAAATTGTTTCTTAAGCACCATGTAACAAAAAAAAAGTCTTCCCAAAAGAAAGAAGAAGAAGATAGAAAAAGAACCTCATTACCTGTGTTTTGCGACGATATCTGTGTAGGTTTCAGAGGATCTTCAAGATGTGCAGTGATGTGAGCGGAATGATGCTGGGTCCGACCTTCTCTCCTCTTTATATACAGTGTGGCCGCGCCCCTGGGGTTGTGCAGGTGAAACTTCTGTCAGGAATGACCAGTTCCTTCTTCCTCCTCTCTGTGAAGGAAATCCTTTACTCTTATCAGTTATTGTTTGAGGCCAACAGGGCTGATGATCTTACCCAGAAAACCACATAATGAACAAGTCTTACAAGTAGCCGCAGTGATAGTGATTGTCATGGTAACAATCATTTGGTTGGCTTTTTAGCATTTCCTCCTTCGTTATTATTAGTTTAGTATCAATGTGTTTGTCTGCTTTTTTGACATCATTCTTCAAACCTCTGGGTAAATCACATGCGCTCTGTTCCTTTTCCTGTACATAACGTGACCAGATCTCATCGTTTTCAATTTTTGCATTGTTGTTACCCAACAGTGGAGAGATGAAGGATTAGGAAAATGAGGAGAAAAAAGAATAGAGGGAATGATAAACAAAGCCCCCCCAGATCTGGATGCAGGTGATGTTGTGGTACAAGCGAGCTGCCTCAGAAAAAAAGATGTTAATGTTACCGCATTAATTTAACTTTAATAAGGGGATGTGGACTTTTTTCTTACTTTGTTGTACTATACTGTATGTTGCCACTCTGTGGCTGAGGGCCCATAGGGTTGTGACACAGAAACTGATAAACTTGAGTAAGTCTTTGAAAAGAGGAAACAAAAGCCATCTATATATATTTTTTAATCTAAGACTGACCTTAAAAGTAAGAGTTTATCCATTTTTAGCCTCTGAATGAGCAAGAAATCACCAACAAGTCAAATGGCAAGTCAAATTCAAATCAGTGCTGTTACAGTGTTTGCAACAGAGCAACATGTTGTAGTTAAATAAGTAATAGATTTTATGCATGAGACAGGGTTGTGTAACACGGAAAAGGAAAGGCAGATGTACAGTCAAATATAAGTTTAGCGTGAGAATGTTTGTGTGTTGTTTGGGTGCGGAGCCCTATGGCTACAAAAGACTTGTTCATAGCTATGACGCAAAAGTGTTAATGATAACAAAGACAAGGAAGAGAGGCTGTGGAAAAGGCCTTTATCTTGAGCTGATAAAATGTTTGAAAGCATGCAATACATCACCAAACAATTTAGCCCTAAAGCACATTGGAAAACCTTTAAAATGTTAAATCTGACAAACTGAATTCAGATTTATGTTGCTGGACTCCCTGGAGATTGCTCCATTATCCAACTAACCAACTGATCAACTGAATCTCTTATGTGTGTCTAAAAGTGGAAATGTTTTAAAGAAAAAGAAAATCCTTTTTGGTTGGAAATAAATCCCCAAACATTTCTTTTCCAAATTTTAGTGTGAGGACAACCTCTTGTGCTGAACCCTGGGGATATACATATATTCTTTAAAGACTTTAAAGTTTTCTGAAACAAAACTGTTAATCAATGCACCTTCATTAAAATCCTCAAAATCAGACATAATAAAAAAGAGTAACAGGTGGCACATTGTACACTTACAGTATATCTCCATTCTATCATTATGCTTGCTTTAAAATATGCATCCCTATATTTAAGCAAAGCCCTGAGAGACTTCCATGGGACAAAGTCTTACTGAAAGGTGTGTGGAGAAAAAATTAAAGTGACTGAGAGTGTATGGCATTCTTTTGTTGTTCTACGAGTAAAGAAATCTTCAAATTAATACAGTTTTTATGCAGAAGAAAGACTGTTTTTGATCAGTTTCAGTGAGCGTCAGTTTGTCTGCTTGTGGCAAAGTAAAAGGTCATTTTTCTGTCAGCCCATCATTTTGTTTGCAACATCCACGGGTGAGTTGCACTAGTCCTGTCCAGTTACATCGTTCAAGGAAGTTTAAAAGAAAAAAAAAAAGCAGAAATAAATAGCAATGGCTGAAACATTGTTAGTCAACCCCAGGGTTTAGCAAGAAGTCCCATTTCACCAGTGGGTTTGGTTAGAGAGCTGAGAGTTTCTTTCTGTTTTTGTCGAGAGCGTGCTGTTAGGACATTCTGTTTTTACAATCACACTCCTGCTGTTGATTCGTGTAATTCCCCAAGTCCAGGAAGCAGTGCTATTTTTGACAATGGGTCAGTGAGTTGCATCTGCCTTTTATGATAACAATAAATTATTTCATTTAACAACACAGACCTCTGCTGTTCTATAAACATAATAAGGAAACAATGTATTTGGTACTGGGGACACTATTTCAGGGCATCCCCCTGCATACTGATTATGATAGAAGGAGTTTACAATATGCAAGAAACTTTTATTGAATCATTGTAATTAAACCTCATTTTATGCAGTATTGAAAGTGCATATAAAAAGACAACAACAAACACGCGCAGAAGCCCTTCTGTACGTCCATGTGTAAAACTTAGGGTTTTATGAACAAAGATGCATGTGTCCTGTTTACAGGGTCATTATGGAATATTTACACACACATTGTCATTTTAGTTTTGTACCATCTTGCTAAACTAAAAGCTAAAGTGTGCCGTCTATATTTCCTTTACATTTACACTCATTAAGTCAAACATTATTCAGTTAATTATGAAGTTACAAAGAAGAGCATAGCTCAACTTCCAGGCCCACCTCACAATATGTGTCCCCCCAGTAGTTTTAGTTCTTAGTTACGCTCCTGGTTTGACAAAATGGTCATCACTGTTGCTGTTACATGTAAATAAAGATATGTTCTTGTCATGATAAAACCAAGCTTCTTTGCGGAGACACTGGGTTCTTCATCGATTTTCCTTTGTAAACTGAGAAAGTTTTGGCAGGCTTTCATCCTCAATCAGCACAGCAGAGCAAAGGGTAACTGGATTTTTGTTTCCTGATGAATAACCAAATGGTAAACATTAAAGTATATGAAAGTAAACAGTATCCAAACACTGTAGACTGGTTAAATAGTAATTAAATCTACATACAAAATCTGGACTTCAGAATGAGAAACAAAATACAGCATCTATAATTTCAATACAACTTCCATATTTCAGAAAGCTATTTTTTAAAATTTATTTTCCTAACCCTCTACAGAGATGTAATACATGTACAAATAGTATTACTGAACACACAGCAGATATTTGTGAGTTAGTTTGGAAGTTTGGTTGGTTGTTGTTGTTGTATTTTGGTGTGAGGGTAACAGTGGCTTGCATTAGGGCACCACTTTATTACTTCAGCAGATATTTTACATTTTTAAATAAATACATTTTGCCTAGGATTATGGAAAATACTTAGAATATCTCCTGGCTGATATTCCAGCAAGCATGGCTGCGTGTTCTACAACTCAAACTGAACCTTATTTCCAAATGGTATTTGGAAGAATCTCAAAAATATCCGTCGGGGAAACTGACTTCCGCCAAGACTGAACACAGCATATGATCCTGGAATGTAGTAGTAAATATTACTTTTCATTAAAGCATTAATGCATGCCCACAGCTCAGGCTAAAACTGCACAGACAGAAGGACTTCAGCAGCTTCTTGTTACATATTGCAAAACAATGAGTCTGGGAGGCAGCTATGTGCAGAATGTGAGTAATTTCCCAGGCTGTTAATGGAAACAACAACTAGCAATTAGCATCTGTTAAAAAGAGGAGGAGGAAACTGAGAATGGAAAAAAAAACATGTTCCATTGTGTCATGGAATCATGCCTGCTATTATTCCCTCATGACCATTGTGACACCAGGGGGATCACCCAACAGTGTGTGGACACAGTGCTAATGATTTCTATTGGTAGTCTCTTACACTCAGTTTTTACTCCCCATTGTAGTGGGTTAGAGGCCACTCCTCTCATTCTATGCTCAACAGGAAAACAGTCCTGTTTGGAAAAACTCCAATCCAAAGTTCAATCCCCCTCACCTCAGACTGATTTATGTTTGTGTATTATTCACAATTCCAGATAGGCACACTCATCCGAGACCTGCCGCACACCTGAATTGAATGACACACTTAATCGAAAACAAATTGCTGGTCATTAAGATAAGTCAAGGATCTCGTTTGGTAAACAATGCAATTCAAAACAGACAGCAATCATAAGAGGAAGTCAGTGTGTGTCCTTTGCAGCTGGTGTTGTTGTGCATAGTAAAAAACGTAGACAACAAATACATCCTAACTGTCACTATCAAAAGACTCTTGCCAGGCTGCAGTCATTGCACATTGCAAATATTTCTGGATTAAAGAAAGACGGATACAGTTTTGTTCTTCTTAGACCCTTACCATTGTGTCAGTAAAGCTTCACCCAAGAGCCAAAACCAGCCACGTTGTTTCATATTAGAAACACATTTTACAATGGCCATTTTAGGACATCTCTGACTCAACTTGTCAGACTCAGCTCCGTTTTCTAAATAATGCAACATTCATCCGTCAAAAATGATATTTGTGAGTCTCAGTTGTAGTTGCTCTGGGCTGAATGCTGGCACGCTGAACAAAGGTTTGGCTAAATATGTTAAATATGCTGCATATGAAAAAGTACTGAATATTAGCATGTGACATTTGGCATGTTGGGATGTTATTGTCCAAATGTGCTGACTAAGACAGACTCGCTGATAATTTCCATTTCCTTGTATGACTGTTACATTTGCAGGTACAGTACAGCAGGGGTCAGCATTTAGATTCAGCCATGTTTCGGGGGAGGCTGTTGACACACAGGCCACAGGTGTTGGAGCATTTAACTTCCTCTAACGTGAAAACTGTTTTTTTAGACGATTGTTTTAGAGCGCATGTTATTTTTTCCCTCACTGGTCAATTTAGACTAAGTCTAAGTAAACTAACACCTGCTCTGGGGACCATGAACATATGCAACTGATATCCAGGTATACTTTGGTCCAGATTAGAATATCGGTCTGTCAACAGAACTGCTGACACTGTCATCCCTTAAAACTGTTTAAGCCCATGTGTGTAGAATTTTTATGTTGCATCTTTCACTTTATGCTGATATTGAAAATTTGGGGGTTGTAGAGAAATTAAGTTATCTAAACAAAATTGTAGGGTGAAATGTGTGAAATGTTCTTCTTGTAAAGCTACAACCACAGTTAAACAGCAATCAGAGCAAAGTCTTAAACAGTTTTGGGATGACGGGCATATCAATAGATGTCGAGGAGATATAGAGAATTGAGGGGGTGTCGATTTCCTTAGATGCATTTGACTATTTGCAGATACAGCAAGTACATACAGTTTAGTTTTCTTTCTTTTTTGTGTGTGTGTGTGTGTGTGTGTGTGTGTGTGTGTGGGGGGGTGGTAGTTGATGGGGCTTTTCTGATTTTTTTTTTTCTATTTTTTCTCACTTCAACACAAACAACCATTGTCTTGAGCGAGGTATAAACTCAACCAAATATATACTGCATCAGTATAAACTGTTATCCGTTCAACACATTCCATGATTTAAATCTACAGTTTTCACACCTTGGTTTGAGGAACCGAGTATGAAACCAGACTAATATTAGCATGATTGAGAGAAATAAACAGCAACCAAACAGTTCCCTTATGTGAATCAAAAACATCCAACAAGCGTGAGGTTTTTTTTTCTCAAAATCTGGTTGGTGGGAACTGGCGGTTCAGCCATGTCAAATATGAACTGCACTTACAGTTCCCTGCACAGATCTGAGGAGGAGAGACGTTCAACTACAACCCTTAACATTATCAGAGGATGGCCTTGCTCAAGTTCGTGCTGTTTCTCTCTACCGGTCTCCAAGGCTTTGGTGAGTCAACGCAAATTTTATCACTCGTAACACGAAGGTGGATTGATTCCTGTGCACAGTTTTTAAAAAAAAGTCAAGCAATGACATTAATTACATTAACTGTGGACATTCATCCCCACAGCTCTGACTTCCGCTTTAAATGCAGATGGTTTGCAAAGCGTTCCAGATGCCATGAGAGTAGTAAGTCACGATTTCTCTTTTCTTTTAACAAAATAAGGTTTTGCATTGAAAACATAAAAACAGATTTTTGGTTGATGTGTGTATTCGTGCATTCATCCTGCTTATTAAGAACTTATTGAATGACAACGTACCACACAACAAAGATAATTTCAAGAAAACATTTGTAGGAAGGAAGGAAGTATTTGCAATATCAGCTCCATCATTGTTCCATTTTAAACAAGAAAAACCCTGCAGTAATGATGACAACAAATGACAAGGAAGGGTTGTTGACCTCTTACAGAGAGAACTGAGATTTGCATTTCTTTAAAATCAGGAAGTCTTTTGGTTTACCTTAGCTCAAAGAACATTCAAACCCCCCCCCATGTTTCAGGTTTAAATCTAGTGGATCTTATGCAACCACAAATTAATTTCTGACCATTCGGATGTATAAATGGGCATCTGATATTTGTATGCGAGTAAATCAATTCAAGGTATTCATTTAGTTACATTATGTGACTTTCAGAATGGGGATGTCTGCCAGGACTGCACCAAAATATTTGAACTCCTTGACGACCTGCTCTCCAATGCAGACTTCCAGGTGAGAAAGGCAAACACATACCAGTGGATTAATATTTGCTCGTTGATAATATAAGTATGTCCATATTCATGAGATTAAAACACACACTCTGCTATGTGTTTGCTAAGGTTTGAGGTCGAATAGTGTTCATATAAAACCTTAAGATTCCTCGAATTATTGTCCACCTGTTCTTTTATCTGTTGCAGCACAATTTTTACATTCAGAGATGCAAATAATTTATAATAGCTCATGCATACCATGAAATACAAACAAACAATAAAGGAAAGTCCCTTTTTCTATGCAAATGCTTTCTAATGCAAAGCCACTATCTATTTTCTATGCCTTAAAAAAATGAAATGAAATCTGTGTTTCTGTTTCGTAGCGAACCTCAAATATCCCCTTTTCTGAGCTTGACCTGGTCAAGTCCAAAGTGATGAAACATAAATTCATTACTTCTTGAACCATTTTGAGTCACACAATGCAAAAAAAGACATATTGCTACTCACCATAATCTCCAACTGGTATGAGGTTGGTTATAGCTTTGGACTGAATTAGTCTTATGATACCAAGCAAGTGGCTTATTTATTTAGCAGTGAGTCAAAATACTCACAGATTTCACCAAGTTGCAATAACAAAAAGTGTATGACATAAAGCATTTTACCCATTGTGAGTAAAAGACTTTTTTTTCATGAATACATTGTGTTGCGATGTCAGTGATATTGAGGAGTATCAGCTCAAAACACTGAAAAATTAAAACAAAGTACTGTCAGACATACTGGTAAAGAAAATGTTCAGAGGAAGTCATGGTAAGAGGACAGGAAGTTGTGACGAATAACTGTCGTGGAAGTGAAATTAAGTTTAACAAATGAGATAAAAATGGCTTAGAAGAAAATGGCAGGCATTGCATGTGCATCTATTCCAAAGACTTAGGAAAAAGAGAGCAATGATCTCAGAAAGAAAGTCTCTTTACAAAACATTGAACTCTTTGCCTTTGGTTGGTGGGGGATAACATTGCACCTTTTGTAAACTAAATGATTGTTGCCTCCACTTTGTTCCAGAAAAAGATCGTGGACAGTATGGAAAGTGTGTGCGACCACCTGCCTATGTCGGTCAAAGCTGTCAATCTCTGCAAAGAGGAGGTGGAAAAGATGCTTCCCCTGGTCATCAGCTTTTTTACCGGTGTCATAGTAAGTCTCAGGCTGGATTTAACCTACAGTTGGCCATAATAATAATAATATACAGGGATCAAAATGAGCAACAGTGTTTTTTTGCCACATGTCTTTCTCTGTAGAAACCAGCAGAGGTCTGCAAAGTGATTGGGCTCTGTGACAAACAGGAGAGGATGCTCAGCTCTTTTGCCAAGGAGGCCCTTCAGGCTGCCGTGACAACTGAAAATGTCAGTGAAGTATCACATAGAGGGACACAGCTGAAAGACATGATCTCCTTGTGCTTCACCCCGTCTGCTTTTTGCATCTGTCTATCAGGAGAAGCCCGAACAACAATGCTCCTTCTGCATTTTCCTTGTCAAGACTTTGGAGGACCTGCTGCCTAAAGAAAGGACGGAGGTGAGTCACTGATGAGCGTGCCAACAGACACACTATCTCTTTGTCATGCAAGCAGACACTGAAATGCCACCAGACAACCGTGCTGACAGCTTGGACCACAAGATGCCTGCTCATGTTACCGTATTTTACATCCTGCTCTTCTACATCGAGCTGCGGGAGACTTGTCATATTTTGCCTGAGCTGCTCTTGACTGGGTGGGACCAGAGACATTAATCATCTTTGGTGCACACATAGATGACTCGGATCCTTCAACATCCAACTGCAAATATTTGTCTAACTGCTCCACACCTGTGGCAGCCTGTCTGATAGTACTTCCTTCAGATACTGATGTGGTATCTTAGTACATTTTGTGATTTGAATTGTCTTGAAGGCATCAGACACTTTATATAATCATTCTGGACACTTTTTTGTACTAATTTTGCACAATTTTGTACTTAATCACTTCCACTGATCTGTCCTGCACCTGCATGCTCATCTTATTTTACGTCCCACTCTCCCACAGGCTGTCTTGATCTCCCTGCTGGAGGAGATATGCGTCATCTTGCCCTCCTCCTACCGCGATCAGTGCGAGGCTGTCATCGGCAAGTTCAGCAAGACGGTGCTGGACGCAATCCTGAGCTACGCCACGCCTAAGGCCATCTGCGCTCTCCTCCACCTGTGTAAAGGGCAGGAGGCCACTTTCGTGGGTCAGTCGAATTCTCGGTTATTGATGCGTGCAGGGCCTCAGCTGAGGCTAAGACTATTTAATTATTATCAAGAATTCTTTATGATTAAGTGATCAATTGCTTGGTATGTAAACTGTATGTTGTTCAGATGTCTTTAACCCCCCCATTCTCAGACCCATGCACGGTGACAACGTACAGATGCAGAGACATTAAGACTGCCATCAGATGTGGAGTAAGTAAAAAGCCATCAAGAGTTGTAAATTTGATTATATTGGTTAATTTGATTATATTTTAACCACATTTAAAAAAACTACTCTGTCCTACACAGACTGTGTTTTACTGTCAGAAATTCGCCTTGAAGCCTCTCTACTACAACACGCTGTAAAATGTCAGGGTGGGTGGAATTTCATGACAATTTTGCATTGCAATTTTAAGTAAATAAGACTACATATATATATATATATATATATATATATATACATCATGCTTTTATTTAGTTAAATGATCTCCAAACTGCTCTTTTTCAGTGTGGGAATCGCAACATGATTCAACTTTGGTGACCCCATGGATGACCCAGGTCTTTCAACATCAAACTGCAAATAACTCTCTTACCGCTGCAGACAGCCTGTGTTAGCACTTCTTTCAGATACTATTTCAGTATCTTACTACACTTTGTGATTTTACACTGTATGCTTTGCATTGTATGGAAAAAAACAGGGGCTAAGGCTGAAAAGCCATTATGGACAAAAGGATTATGAGCTTCAACTGCAAGGAATGTCACGAGCTTGACCGGTTTCAGTTATTCCACACACTTGTCATGATTTGTCCATTTTTAAATCAGATTTAACTTTGACATTTTTATGATTAGTTTTATGACTTCACCACCTTTTAATGAAGTGTCTTTTTGTAACCTTTCGCACACAGATCATCTCAGGAGGACAGTCTGAATTGATTGTTAAAGGAGGTGTGTTCATGTATATTATGGCCTTTTAAGTCTTTCACCATTAAACATGTACTTCAACAATTTTCCGATTTATCTATCAATTTATCACAGACTGGGACATCATTATTATTTTACATGAGCATGCTGTATTTGGTGATCTAAACCCCAAATCTGAAGATAGCTAAAATCAAAATTCAGTGGTAATGGTTCCTGAACTTGAACTTTAATGCTTAAAAATTCAAAGTAAAGTGAGGGGAATGAGTCGACGGTCGATTTATATTCAGTCTGCCTCATCGTTAATGCCGACAGCTACAGTGCATCCGTCTACGTCTAACCAATTTAATTTTCATCAACATGCTGTCTGCTTGTTGCAACAACCTCCACATACAAATGATCATTTCATCATAAAATATAAACCGAGGCAAAATCTACAGAATTACCTTCACAAAAACCCGCTCTGGAAATAAGTGAACAGCCAGAAACACAAGCAAGCGTTTGCTTTATTTTTGAGTGGTTTAAAAGAGGAACTCAACAACAAATCAGACTCCTCGGTAAGAATTGTTGAAGAGGGACATTTTGCAGCCTTGGGGTAGAAACTGGGCGGGCGGGGGTCACTCAGTAAGAAGTCGAATATTTGGGGGCAGGGGGAGAAGGGGCATTGCAGAGAATTAGAAAAGGCACTTTAACACGTTCAGCGACCACACCAACAGACTTGTTTCCAAACACATTTAAAAAGAAAAAAAAATGCTCATCAAACCACCTCACCCCCAGGAGACCATGTAAACAGGCTGGTTTCTCTGTACAACACCAACCAAGCATTTGCCTCGTCTGTGGATGAGGTAGAGGATGCAAACATATTGTTGTACAGAACATTAAAAGGGAAAAAAAAATGTTGACTGGACGAGGCATCAGTTTAAAATGCTCTTACGGTGCCACCCTGTGGCTCCTATTTGAGGTTTCTCTGTAGTACACTCAAGGAGCCACAGGGTGGCGCCAGAGGAGATATAATTTATAGGGACACAGCACCATCGAGCTACACGTCGAACACATTTTCAGACAAATAACTGTGTACACAGTCCAGGCCAGGGAATACGAATTCACCAAGCGAATACTAGTCTCACTCAGGATTACAACTGGCAAAGCCTCAGCTCTGCAACTACACTGCGTGGCTACATGACCAGGAGTAAAGTCAAGGAAAAGGATCCAAAAGGCATACACTGTGGAGTCACAATATTTTGCGTTCAAATCTGGCCAAGGTCCATGGCTTTCCTCACCTCACCTACATTTCCTGCAAAGTAAAATGAAGGTAGGGAAACGGTGGGAACATTTTGACTCGTGCAATCCATGACCCATGAGGGGGGGTAACGGTGTAAAGAATATGTTTTGTTGTTTTTTTTAAAAAAAATAACCCAAAACAAATAAATTAATTAAAAGAAAACATTCAGTTGTAAGCTCAACATTCATTTGGGCCCTATTGTGCATTTAACATTGAAGACACAAGCTTTTTCCAATTTGGGCAACTTGCGCAAACTAATGTGCAATTCTCCGGTGAAAGATTCAAAATCCACAATGGCGAAAGTTACATATCTCATTCGCCTGAGAAGATGACAGCAGTCGGGTCTTACATTCACTAAGCTGACTGTGTACTGCCTCTCGTCGTCTCGTCTTGAGCTGTCTGTGGCTCTGCTCTTCGTTCACGTTACGTGCAGGCGTGACCGCAGGTGTCGGGACCCTAAACACGCGCAGCCGAGTCGAAAAGAGCTTTTAAATACACCAACTTTTGGCCCACGTTTTTCAATTATCCTTCCTACGCTGGGCAAAGTGTACGGTCCCACAACAGTCAAACACCATTATATAAATCTTTTCAAGTACAGTGTTGCCAAGGGATAAAGGAGGCCCCTGTCCAGAGGCAACTGAGCCCGAGTTTCTCTGTAGCTACACTCAGAGCCAGTCAAAAGGAAGGGTGAGCACTGTACCAGGCCTTTATCTTGGTCAGTAGAACATTGACGCATTTAACATCATCCGAAACATTCACATGACATTTAAACCGACATAATAAATTATAAAAATGGAGTGATTCCATGGTGCAGCCCGACATAGCCACAAGGTCATTAGCAGCTTCTGACTTCTCTGTAAAACATCAGAAAACCGTGGCCTGAAGGGACAGCACAGGTAAGAAAACCAGCACACTTTATATAATCCGACAAAGGGTTTGACCCCAATTTGTGCCATCGAAAATTTCAAAAACAGAGGGTGTGACGTGAAATGGCGACGCAACGAAGGCCGGTGAAATTGAAACGACATGTTGCCATTAGAGCAACAAGCGACAGAGGGCACTAACCCTTGTTTCGACAACTACATTTTTGGGAAGATTCTGAATTTAAAGCCGAGCAATACCAGGAACGGTTCCATTACTGGCAAATATGCACATGGTCCCGTTGCAAATCAGGGATAAATACAGTACGGTTTTAATGTAAACTGTCAATGATACCTTTTTCGGGCCAGGAAACCGTTAATCTTGCAAAAAAAAAAAAAAAAAATAGGTGAGCCACAAGAACAAAGATGAATATAAACTGGCAGCACCGCTCTAACGTCCAATTTGTCTGTTCAGCTGAATATCTTGGCAGGTGAAATACTACTCTTCCAACACCAAGCGGTGGGGAAAGGGCATCTTGTCATGTGGCTGCTGCGATGTGGCTGCGCATGTGAGGAGGAAGAAGAAGGAGGAGGAGGGACAGAGACAAACACACAAACGAGGCCCGCCGCGAGAGGAGAGGAGGAGTTCAGTATTTCAGCGCCTTGGGCACCTCCCACGGAAAGACATCACGACCAAAGTGACCATAAACTGCTGTGCGCTGGTAGATGGGCTTCTTCAAGTCAAGCTCCCTGGCACAGAAATAGAATGATTGATTATAAAAAAAAAAAGATAAAAAAAAAACAACTCGGAAATAAGTGTTAAAATGTGCACAAAAGGGATTTTAAATGCAGGATTGCTGCCTAAAATCTGGCGTGAGACACCACACCATACCTCACGATGACTCCTGGACGGAGGTCGAAGTTCTTCTTCACGATGTCCAGCAGCTCCCCCTCGCTCTTCTGGGAGGTCCCGTAGTGGAAGATGGAGACGGAGAGGGGGTGGGCAACTCCGATGGCGTAGGACACCTAAAAAGCAGTTGCCAGCGATTATGCGCATGTAAAGAGGGAGAGAATTAAAAAAAAAAAAAAAAAAGTAGAAAGCATTCAGCACATTTCGTCCGGCTACAAGAACATTTCGGTCTTACAGTTTGCACCGGGATCTCTTGAAAGTGCGAGTGCTAACGTGAACTCTGTGAAAGAGGAATGTGAAAAAAGGTCACCTGCAAGCTTTGCCATTCACGTATTTTACTGCCAAACCGCTTTGGTCGACGTAAAGCTATATCAGTACAGAAAAGATATGCTTAATGTCATTTACAGACAGTCTCTATAGTTTGTCCATGTACAGTAGGAGCGCTTAAAGCCTGTTTGTATGTTTTTCGCTGTAAAACATTCCGTACACAGAAATGTCAAGCGTTTATGCAAAAATCAGCTGATGATTTTGTTTTTGGATTTTTTTAACTTTCAAATATCAATGTGAGTGCAAAACTAATCATCCTGGTGACACACAAAAACATTTAAACACGTACAGCGTCGCTGTCGGGCTTGCGGGTGGTTGGACTGTTTATCACTGCGTTACACTTACCTGGACCAACACGCGCTTGCAGAGCGCGGCTTTCACCAGGGATTTGGCCACCCAGCGGGCGGCGTAGGCGGCGGAGCGGTCAACCTTCGTGTAGTCCTTCCCAGAAAAAGCTCCGCCTCCGTGAGCCCCCCAGCCGCCGTAAGTATCCACAATGATCTTACGCCCAGTCAGACCGGCGTCACCCTTTGAGGTACAGAAGACATTGAATCAGGCCCGCAACAACCTGTATTCACCGAAACTTAATCTTATTTCCAGCTAACTTTAATGTGCCAGGCTCGTCGTCCCACCTGCGGTCCACCAATGACAAAGCGACCACTGGGCTGCAGGTGGTATATGGTGTCTTCATCGAGGTAACCGCCGGGAACCACGGCTTCCACCACCTGCTCCTTCAGGCAGCGACGCATCTCGTCCAAACTTACGCCCTCGTCGTGCTGCACAGACACCACGATGGTGTGGACACGCAACGGCACCATGGCGCCTCGATCCTGCCTGTACTGAACGGTCACCTGGGGGGGGGCGCACAAACAAACAATGAACAAATATTTCAAAAAGCAAACAGAATGGAGGCGTTTACTTTCTCTTCTTGACTTTTGTTTTACCTTCACGGTGAGCAAGTCGAGGGAGTTTTCACAAATATAGACAGAGCTACGTGTAGCAACACTTCTTTGCCTTAAGTAGCGTAAATAATAATTATGTGCAAATAACATTTCCTAGAGAGATTTTGAAATAGCCCCAAGCCTGAGTATAATATTTGATTTGAGGAAGTCATTACCATACTAATATTAACTGTGACTCCAGGATTCATAGGATGTTGAATCTGTCAGCCATGATTATGAGGAATAGCAAAAGTCATCTCTTTCAAATGTATATATATATTGGAAAGACATCTTTAAACATGATATGGTGCAATATGCAGTATGGTGCTTTCAGTGTTTCACTGAGTGGAAGTAGTGTGGAAGTAGAGGCCCCATTTCCTGGCCTAACCTGAGTTTTGGAATCGGGTCGGAGCCACGGCAGGGCTCCGTTTCGCCGTAACTCGGCCATCTTGGCATTGAGCTTGTGGGCCAGGACGATTGTGAGGGGCATACACTCCTCGGTCTCATCGGTGGCATATCCAAACATCAGACCCTGATCAGAGGTGCAGTAACAAATCACAGCATGAACAGAACCCCCAAACCCTGTCACAACTCCATTACCGCCACGTGTCGGGCTCCGGTGACCCCGATGCTCAACCAAACACAAACGTAAACGCAAGAACCCTCCGACCTGGTCGCCGGCTCCCACGTCCTCCTCCTTTCGATCCAGGTGAACGCCCTGGGCAATGTCAGGGGACTGCTGCTCCAAAGCCACCAGCACATTGCAGGTCTTATAGTCGAACCCTGTGGAGCAACACAACGCAACCTCGGTGAACCGTTTCACCTGTCAAATACAGTGCACGCTTGAATTTGAAAACTCTCTGCCAGTTGTGCAACTGTGACTTGGCTCACGACGTGTGGAAAAAAAACCAGCATGGATGGATGAGGTTTGTTCAGACTTGTCTCAATGACAGCAGTGTAACGACAGGTGGAATTCAAACCTGGGAAAAGTCTGAGGGGACATGTCACCAGAGTAAACGTACACAGCCCTCTCCCACGACGCGGGTTTTAGGCCATCAGCTACATGGACTGCGTCAGAAATCATTCACTTAAGAAAATCAAAAGTTTAATTTCACTCCTACCGACACCTAACGGTCTTCTAAATTGACCTGCTTTACGTTTTCCAGGTTCAGTTATACGCAAGAACAATGCTTTAGCCGCACCCTTTAATCTTATCTGAATCTAAATTCACGGCGGCCAACTTTCACCACCGTACCTTTAGAGGAGTCGTCGTAGCCGATGTGCTTGATTGCCTCTCTGACAATCTTCTGGTAGTCCACGTTGGCCCTGGAGGTGATCTCCCCAGCCAGCAGGATCATCCCCGTCTTAGCAACAGTCTCTGAGGACACAGTGGCACGCAGCGTGAGGGATGACGGGATGGTTTCGATTTGCGTCCTAAATCATTTTATGTCGTAGTTAATCGATCATTTTCACTACCTGTTGATATGGTCTATAAAACATGAGAAGACCAATGAAGAGCTGAAAATTCTTACTTTTGAGAAACTGTGACTGTCCATGTGAACATTTAGAATTTTTGCTTCAAAATGACTTTACTGATAAGTCTAACTGCTGCAGCTTTATTATCAACATCATATAATGCTTTAGGCCTGGGGATTTTCCATGATGAATGTTCCACATTGCATGAAAAAAAAAACCCCTTCACCTGCAACCCTACATGCAGGCAATAAAAGCTTGAAAAGATTTCTCAGAGGAATCAAAAACAAATGTACAAGAAGTAACACGCATTTAGCTGAGGGCACATCTGTCACACCCACATGCCTCATCTTGCACAAGCACATTCCAACAACAAATGCTGAGTGGAGGGCAACCTCAACGGTCGTCCTGCTTTGCTGTTCAAAGACTTACCACATGCCACTTTGGCATCAGGGTCCTGTTTGAGATGGGCATCCAACACAGCATCGCTGATTTGGTCACAAATCTTATCTGTGGAGTAACATGACAGGTTTTTTTTAGAACTCTGAAAATCAACACTTCATGGCAAGGCCTCATAAATATGCACACACAGTACAAAACCTATGACATGTAGTTACACAAGTTTGCTCCACTAAAAAATATCTTTGCAACATGTGCAGTGTTTTTAAACTCACATTTCTTCAGAAAAAAAACAACAGTGTGTATATGTACTGTGTTACGAAACTTGCACTTATTTCATAATGCAGATAATTATCTGAAGAATCTCAGAACTGGTTTGGCATGTTTTCAAAAGCACGAGTCCTCCAGGAATTGGTGCGAAAGCATACCAACGATGCGCTCCATTTTGTTTACCCACTCGTTATGAATCAAGACCTAGCAGATATCTATGTAGGCACTTCCACTTTCCTCCACCTGTAAAGTGTGTGGATGTGACTACTTTAAACCCACAGCGGAGCAGCAGCCCCTGCAGTATCTATATTTAGTACTGGTAAGCCTATTATCTGATTCAATAGAGCTGCCCCCACTTCCTAGGTATAAGACTGAAAACTGCAGCGTATTTTATGACAGAGGCCGCTGAATAGATCTGCAAATAAAGTGTTTGTTACAGATGGAGGCTCCAATGGCAGTTGCTTAAGAACACCTGGCTAAACACCAACAAAGCTCAATACGATAGTCCTCTAACAAATCCTACTTTCCGTGAGGGTTATAAAGTTATGTTTTTATTGACGTACTTCTAGAAAGGGGTTTGGAGTCATTTTGGAGGGTGGAAGGTGTTTTAACATGTAATCATCTCTCACCTCTCTGAGCAGACTCAGAGACACACACTGAGCACTAAGCTTCATGAAAGTAGGATTTACTGCAGGGCTGTCGTATCAGACTGCATTAGTTTTTACTAAAGGAGCACACAACAAACCGCCCACCGGGAGTGCATTAGAGAGGACTGGTACTTTCAATGACTAGATTTGACATTAAAGCCCCTCCTCTATTTATTTCTGATCAAACAATAACAAACCCACTGCTGCTGAGCTCATGTCTCAATTTACAGTTGAACATTAGCTAACTTAACAGTGAAAACCAAACACACGTTGATGTGCCTCACCAGCTGCACGGACGCAGCTGGTGGGTCCACGCAGATGTGGACACGTTGTAAATAGTGTAAGGAAAACATACGGCACACACACGTGATTGACAGGCACCAACGGTCCTAAAGTAACGCGAGGCTAGCTTCAAAGGCTAACCCGCCGTGTTGTTAGCATAAACGCTCTCCCAATTAACTCATAAACGTGTTTTTTCCCCTCGCCCTATAACAACGCTGATGTTCCTTGAGTTGTGAATTGCACGTAGGCTTCTTTTACATTGTGCGTGTACTTTTTTGAGTGGGTTGACAGAGGTAGGGGAGTATGAAAAGGCTAATTAGTGAAGCCCGCTGACAACACGTCGAGCTAACAGTGACGTGCATCACGACCTTGTTTGAGAGGCTAACGGGATGCTACCGGGCTGATTACCGTGGCCAACTGCCTCACAGGCAGCCAAACTCACCTGGGTGTCCTTCTCCGACTGATTCGGACGTGAAGAGGAAGCAGTCTTTGTCGAAGAACGAGTCGTTGTGGAAGCCGTTCAGGTGGACACTCATTTTAGTCAGTTTAACACGCTGTTAGCTAACAAGCTAGCCGCTCATACACAGACCCGTTCTCAACAGTTCAGAACCTTTTTGCAGCCGTTACACCCAGACACAGACGCACGTGCACACAGATGGACACAAAGTCGCTCTAAGATTCGACTCCCTGGGTTGAGGTACAGAGCTCTTCGCACACCTCTACTTATGCGCCAAAACAAGTTCTTCAAACCCTTTGGCGTATTTCTCTGCAGCCAATGCTGTTGTTATGCACAGACCACGTGCGCGAGTGGGCGTGTCGCCTAAAGAAAAAAAAATGACCCTGAGGAAAAATATTTCAGGTGAACGCCTGAACAGCTGCTATGTAGAGCATGCTCTTCTTCTCGGGTTTGTCTGAATTTAAAGACATCTACAGTTCTTTAAAGGTGAATGACTCAAGTGTTACACGATTTGATATAATTTTGAGGACTGAGAAGGTACGAGTATAAAATATTTTACTCCCTTGTGGGATTGAGAAATCGGCCACCCAGGGCAAAGCATAATCTGTGCACATTTCTCTCCATCCAAACACCAGCATCTTATTTACGTGAAATGAGTGTATGGATTGATTGGCATGTTTTATTTTGAAAGGAATTGCTGGATTCTTGCCCATCCACGTATGATTGGTCTTCAAGCGTTAGTTTCCCCACCCTGCTTATGTCCCTAATCAACTCTCCAACTCAACATACGGGTTATAATACAAACATGCAGAGGTGGGGCAAAGTCATTGTGTTCTCACAAGTTAATCTTATATTTTTGCTGTGAAGACTTAAATTGATTTGCTGCACACGCTCTTAAAATATAATTCTTTATTTGTGGACTTCAGGAGGATTGCAAAGAAAAAGGCTAAAAATCAAATTGAAGTCATAAGTCTACACCTCCACAAACATGTACACACAAATAGACACTTGGTTTTTTTTTGTTTGTCCAGTAAATGGTATTATCTCAGTTTAGTTTTCTGTTTGTTCTGTTTTATTGTTTGCACACTCACACAGATAAATAACAATGTTTTCCTTGAAGCAAAACGACCACAGTAATCTAGACATACAGTCACTGAGCTCTATAGACCAGGGGCTGTATTCACAAAGCTGCTAAGAACAAGAGCTGGGATTACTGTTCAAGTCACATGGTCACATGGGCATTTCAGATTGATTGAGGTGGTGAAACGCTCCATCTCTATTCCTGGATACAATTAGATTACTTTAATGAATACAGACCAAGAACTATAGAGTTGAAATTTTAAAACATCTTCTGGTCCAAAATGCACGTTTCACACGTTTATGTTTTAACACACACACACTCTCACACACACACACACACACACACACACACAAACACACGCTCTCTCTCTCTCTCTCTCTCAGCAATACTCCTGGTCAAGAGTCCATATTATAGACAGAGCACTGTTTTCTTACAGTAGATCCATATTGCTTTCAATAGTAACTGGTCACGTCCATTTCAGGTTTCCTCCTGACTTTGTTCTCACATTCAATATGTTTGTTTACATATGATATAGCTTATGAGTCTATAAAAGCACTTGTCATCTGGAGTCTGGGCACATCTTTGACTCTGAGATACACACAGTGTATGAGATGATGGTAGAAACAGCGAACTGCCGGGTTACAGTGTGGAATGTTTGCAAACTACATTACAAGTCATTAAATGTGCTGCTTCTACAATCACAGCAACAGTGTGGGGTCAGACTCTGAATGTGTATGGAGCCTGCTTTTAACTACTGATGTTATTTCTATGCAGTGTCTGTTTCCCCTGCCTTCCCTATCTGTTTGACCCCTGTGGGGCTAACCTGAGCTGGTCTGTGTTCACCTATAATGGCAGCGATCAGGGCCTCCGGTGCAGTCACCCCACTGCCTGGAGACACAGGACTGCGGGGACTGAGCGGGCTGAAGGAGGGCGACGGCACGGTGTCGGGGGAGACCAGCCGTTCCTTCTTGGCCACAGAGCAGGGTGAGCGGCTTTGTGTCTGGCCCTCTTTAGAGCGAGGACAGAGGCTGAGGCCCTGCAGGGACGGGAGGGGGTTGGAGGAAAGAGCAGGAACAACAGGGCTGCGGCTACGCCGGTGGCGGTGGTGGTGCTTGCTAGTTTTAGGGCTCGGGCTGCGGGAGTTTGGAGCTAGCAGGACGAGAGTGCTATCGTCTTCCGAGCTGACGTCGGAGCTGTCGGAGCGCTGCATGGTGGGGCTGTGGACTGGTATCTGGATCTGTTGATGATGGAGGATTCAAGAAAATACAGCATACAACGATATTTTATACGAAATTGTGCTTTCCAACTTTGTGGAACAAAGGGAAGGCCCTTTTCTCTAATTTTAATATGATAACATGTCCATAAAGAACTGGTTACCTGTTTGGTGTTGAATAACCTGACTGGCCACAACAGAGCCCTGACCTTATCTCTCAACATCAGTGGTTGACCTAACTACTGTGTCCCTGCAGTTCCAAAATGTTAGGGAAGAATAAAATGTCCAACAGTGAGACGAAGGACATATGTTTGGGTGTCCACGTGGTTTTGTATTAGTAGTAGTGTATAACCCTGTGTAAAGATATCATAATAATAATATGGAGCAAGATTGCAGCTTTTTGTCCTCTGACGTTTGTTACCTGAATGGGAGCTGACAATCCAACAATACTGTTCATATTGTTGCTGTAGTAACCCAGGATGTATTCACAATCATCTCTTGGCAAATCCTCCTCTGAAAATGTCACCTGGAGAGAGGAGGAAAAAACAGTTACGTCCAGCTGGGGCACACAATCTACATTTGTGAATTTCAGTAGCTGACACACCTGTGTCACATGCTCTCCCTTGGCCCAAATGTACGCCTGGTAATCTTTGTGATGTCTGAATCCAACCTGCGCGAAAAAAACAAATGACACTGACCCTGGAAATCAAATTTGTGAGAACTTATCTCAAGCTTGTTGAGAGAATCTATGACAAAGGTCCTATATGATGAAATAAAAATTACCTTGTATATTGCTACCCAGTCCCACGAGCTGCGCTGATAAGTTGATGCAACCGTGAATCTGACTGTGGCATCTGAAACTTTACACCACTCCTTGTTGACCTGCAGCTCCACCAGGGGCATGTTCACCTTAAATGGAAACTACAAGAAAAGATCACAGGGCATAGAAAGAGAAATAAACCCTGAAAGAAGCGCTAAAACCATTCAAAGACATTTAGTTGCTGATGAAAATAGTATCATCTCACGTGAAGAGAAAACAGGGCAGAGACAGGTTTGTGGTCACTGATGGTGTAGCCCATGTGGCTCCGGTATATATGCTGTGTCACTTTAGTTGCCCCACCCAACCATGAGGTCAGACCCCGCTGCAGTGCTGCATTGTGGGAAGGAACCGGGGAGCCGGTACGTCGTAGGCGCCAGAGTATGCGATCCGTCCAGGCGGGTTTCCTCTTCTTAGCGCTGACGCAAATAAAAGCAAGAGATACAGCAACAGTTTCACAGGTCTAAGCCTCAGTTGTGCAGAAAATTAGAATCTGTTACAGCAGAGTTGTGAAGTGGAAGCCACTTAACAAACCTAGTGTCGTAAGTGTGAGTGCCCACATCAAACTTATACGTAGGTGGGAATTTGAGTGGTCCCTCCATGAAACCTTCCAGGATGGACTCTGTGGTTTTAGCCATGTTCAGCTGTGGAACAGACAAATGACGGGGGGAAGAAACAACAGGCCACATGTCTGGATGATGATTTTTTTTGTTCTACAGCGCCCTCTGTTGGTTAAGGTTTGGTGCAACAAACAGGTGGTGGTGTAAAGCCTTCCAGAAACATCCATCTGTCTCTGTGAAGGGGGTGAGTGTTTTGAAATCCCAAAGGCACCTCACCTGATCTCGCTCCCACAGAAGAGGCAACTTGTTGCTGTCGATGGCACATTTCACCACATGGATGTCATAGTCTTCAATGCGGAAATTTAAATCTCCGAACCAAAAGACAACACTGTGGACAAGAGAAACAAAAATGCACCAAAAGATACAGTTATGACATTTTAATTTACTTAAGATGCAAAAGGAATCACATAGTGAGACTTTTGAGCTTTATTGTGAAATATAGCTTAACGTTTTATTTATTATCAATGAATTCCTGATGCAATTCTGATATTCTCATATATTAATGAATGAACGTGTGCGTGTGGGACGTTTATATGATATCATGTCACCCACTCGTGGTCGAGCACACCGGTGGCAGTCCCTCCTTCAAACTGCTGCTGCTGCAGAATGCTCTCAAAGTCCTCCATCCGCTGTTCCAGGTTCCTCATGTGAGCTGGCAGGTGACAGTTGAGAAAGCACACAGGGTGGCCGAACACTGTCATCCTCGCGCTGACACCCCCTTTATTCCCCTTAGAATGAGAGGAAGAGAGGACACGGTGAGAGAAATAGATTCTTTATGCGTTGTGTCTTTAAAACGCACACGCTCACACAACCAGATCCGTGTCAGGGAGAAGATCATGGGTTTTTTTTTTTGTTGTTTTTTTTTTTTTGCTCGTGAGTCATAGAACCAGACAGCCAGACGGCCTGCTGCTGCACTGACCTCAAAGGGAAGGAGACTGCACCAGCAACAGCCAGGGGTGATGCTGACATCAAAATGCATGGGAAGGTCACACAGCGTCATATGCCCACACCACCTTTCAACACCCCTCCCCTCCACTCCCGTCCCTCCTAAAGCCCACTGACACAAACCCACTGCAAAATTTTTTGCAAGGTAATAAATCTCTGAGCAGGATTCAGAGCAGCTCTCTTCAATTCACAGCGCGTACCCAGTATCCCCCGAGTCCTGTGCGTGTGCTCTCTGTCTGCACGCCTCTGAGGAAGGGGAGATGGCAGAATTTAGAGAAAACCAGCAGCAGAACTCCCTGCATTCGCTGGGATGCCACCTAAACAGATGGAATAGATGAAAAATAAAAGAAAATGCTGAGCCAAACATTAGATTTTATGGCACAAAGAGGATAGGGGTTAAAAAAAAGAGCAACCGCATGTTTATCTTCTTACTGACCAAAACATATCCAAAAGGGCTGAGTGTGTCCATGCAACGCTCACTCCACTGGTCGGAAAAAAGAGCATCCTTCAACCTCTTGTTTATCATGGAGTTGACCTCCTGGAGTCTGGAAGGTGCCAGAAAGTAGAGAAATGACATTAACAAGTGAAAAGGGATCAAAAATGAACACAGATGACTGAGTGGGCACTCACTGCCGTCCTTCTGGCATCGCCAAGCCTGGCAGGAATACTCGCTTACCCGATGATAAACATGTCAACGCTTCCATCTGAGACATTTGGTCCAAACAGAGAAGTGATGTCATCTGGCGGGACAGCC
Organism: Psettodes erumei; assembly: GCA_016785225.1. NCBI lineage: Eukaryota > Metazoa > Chordata > Actinopteri > Pleuronectiformes > Psettodidae > Psettodes > Psettodes erumei. Next base: position 728,977 of record JAFBJZ010000945.1, read on the forward strand.
GATCCCACGTTCCATGTGACAATATAAACCCTGTCAAAAGATAGTGGACACGGGGGAGATGCTGCATTAGATTTCGGTGCCACATACTGTACGGTGAAAGAGGACATAATCTACGCTGTGATCCTCAGGGATGCAGCTTTCATCGGTGTTCCTGTATACAGAAAAAAAAGATTTGCACAATTAAGCACCTCTTTGTCCCTGTGTGATGACTAAGTATTGTGCGTGTGTGTGTGTGCATGGGTGAATACTAGGACAGAGAAAAAGATGGATGGTCATGCCATTTCGCGAGAGAAACAATTCATTAGGAATGCCGTGATTTTCTTTTTATTCAAGGTTACTCCATTCATCCTCTCGATCAGTCAGAATTTGTGATTTCTGCAATTACGAATTTTATCAGTGTAGATACTTTAGATGAAAACCATCAATATGATCGATATTAATCTATGATAGGTGATGTGAAATGTATCTGATAAGTCTAACAGTAGGAATGGCAGAGGTTGCTGCCATCAGATGATCTATTTTATCTTTCATTTAAACACAGATCTACGAATTTTAAGTATTTGTAAAAGCAGTGATGGTTTACAGGGGAGGAACCCAACACGACGCTTGCCTCTGGGAAGACAGCCGACAAAAGTGCGGCTGTTTCCTTCCATCAGGTTAATAAAGCTCTTAGTGAAATTTGCAGCCTTGATTCATGTGACATGGTCTGGCACATGTCAGCTTTCTTACAGCCAATGACTGCAGGACAGCCTCTGTAGCTGTTTTCAGACATAAAAGGCAACAACAGAAAAACACAAAAGAGCAATGGCCAAAGCTGTGTTATATAAAAATATTCAAATAAAGGTGTTATTTGTCTCACCTGAAGTCATTATTCTCTGCTCCTGGCTTCTCGGGCTGCGCTTGGCTCTGTGCTGAGCTCCTAGGTGAGGGGGTCCTCGGCGATTGAGGACTGAGGCTGGGTTTGGGGATGGGGCTGGTCGGTAGGTTCTGGTTGGGGTGGGGCAGACTGGTAGTGGGGCTCAGGTGAGGCTTGCTGGTGTAAGGCTGAGGGCTGTGGGGACTCTGAGGACTGTGAAGAGGGAACGAGGACTCTGTCGGTGAATGCGGGAGGACGTTGGCACTCTGAGGTCCAGGGATGCAAACTGGAATCAAATCTATTTCCTTGGAGGGATCCACTGAGATTCTGGCCGGTTTTGGAGATTTAGGTCCAAGAGCAGTCGGTCTTGGCCGGCTTATGCTTGTCAGCGTTGCAGAAACAGACCCAGATTTTGCTTGACCCGTCTGCATTTGTTCTGTCCCTTTTATGGGTGCAACGGCAGCCTGGACGGGGATCAGTCCAGACTGCTTCTTGAGAGCATCTGATGAGCTCATGAGAGGCGACTCCTCAATCGCAAGCCGTGGAGGAAGACCTGGACCAGCTCGAATGAACGCACATGGTTCAGGTTGCACTTTTGTCCCGCAGGGGTCAGTGGCGATTTGTTTCTGCTGCATGTGATCCATCGACCTGCAACGTGCAGCATGTGATTGAGCATAACACAACAGAAGACAAGACAGTGAACCTCGCAGTGAATGGAACGACATGAGTGATTTTTGCGTTCTTTGATTTTCACCCTGCCTCGGACTTATCTGCGCTCCGCAAAACCATCTATGTTTATCAGCAAGGCTTTGGCACACAGATATTTACGAGGATGGTCCTGCAGTGAGCGAAAGCGGAGACAATGCAACACATTATATTGAGCACCTGTTCCCATCATGCTCCTCAAGCATCACTGGTGAGGGTGGTGCAATCTTGAAGGCGGGGGGGGGCTAACTTTGGACCTGCGTCCTGGATTACATCCTTGAAGCTCAGCAACATTAATTATCCCCTGACCCTTTTACAAAGCAGAACACAGAATTGTTGGTGATCATTCTAAGACAGAATGGAAAAGCTTCTTCCACTGTTCAACTACATTTTGATCTCTTTCTCGCACATAAAAAACAAGAAGCTTGAATCGGCCTAAAGGAAGGCATGAGATGGGACACACAGCTGCACATACTGAAGCACATCAGACGTCAACAGATACTGTAGGTCACAAGGTAGAGGATGCCTGTCATGATAGGAGGACAGGAACCTCCCACCATTTTGGATACATTCCCTCCCTCACAGAAATTGTACACCACTATGAAGTATTCATGACATGCAAATTAGCCTCTCTCTGTATTGGAAAAAATCATGTGACAATAGTAGCAATCTACTAGAGAGCAGAGGAGTAATGGTGATAATTCATGTTTGAATCAAATCCACTTTAAAAGTCGAAATGCAACTTTGAGAGCTTAAATACCTTAGGACAAGTGGGCCTTTTTCAAAATTCATAGTCCGCGAATTCGGAATGACAGCTCCATCATTTAAAGAGCCTGGACTCATAAACAACGCCGCCCGCCTCACAGAAGGCTAAAGCATCTTTTTACGTGAAAAATAAAAACACGGAACTGCGGAAACACCAACGAAAACATCTGTCCTACCTTTCATGCGTTTTTTTTTTAATTTCCAAGGTGAACCAAGGTAATTCACCGGTCTGGCTTCCTTGTGTCTCGTACACAGGACGGTCACATACACAGGCGAGAGCACGATCGATTTATGGCGTGGAGACGGACCGACCCTGCCAGCTCGCGGGACGGATGCAACAGCGGACGTCTCCGTCACGGTGCAGACAACCGCGCCGCCGCCGAGGTGTCAGGACAGGAGGCGGTCCCGCATGATGATGTTCCTACTACAACAGCCACAACAGCTGATTGCGCCTCATCCTTCTTATCTCTGGCTATAGCGCGGCGCAGGTGGACGGAGCGGCTGTGCGCTTTTCCGTCAGCATTCCGCCTGCGACTCCTGCACACCGGCCGCACACCGACCCATCACGCGCGCTCGCAGTGCACACCCCCCCTCCCCCGTCTCTCTCCCTGTGCGCTGTGGGTTACTACCTTGGGGGGGTGGGGGGCAGAGCAGGAAAGGAAAAACAAAAATCTGCTGCCAGAAATAACTGAGCATCTGTCCAATCGGTGACGCATTAACCTGGCGTTGGTGCGTCACTGATTGGGAGAATCGATCAAGCTGCCAATAACTAAATTCCAATTTGGCAATGCTCCCTCTGTAGTATCCTTCCAGCAGCATGGGCGCTGTGAAGAGCGCTCCAGCTGCTTGGGGCTGTGCACAGTGCCACTGACACCATTACAGCTTAACGCAATCAATGATATGACCCAGCAACTAATTTGTGCTTGTAACCTTTTAAGTTAAATTCTGTTTGTCGAGACTGTGTCGAAAATATATTGATTCAGATTTTTGAAGCCTCGTGTTTGTGGTTTTGTATTCTCTTCTTATTGATCTCATCCCTTATAATCTACAAAAACACACTTTTCAGCCATAAAATGATTATTTCATTTATTGCAGGGCTTTTAAGTGACATTGTGGTAAAACCCTGTCTGAGTAAATACACACTATATTGTTTTTCGAGACAACCTTTGATTATCAATTACTAAAAGTAGCTTTTGCTCTGGTGCTACCCTTTTAAAGCACATCAATTATTCAGTGGGTAGCCTTGCATCGTGTCTATACTGCATGTCTCTTAGAGAAGCTGGTGCACTTGCAGTCACTCCATGAAGCAACAGTTTTAATAGGAGCATTCCAGGGAATAAGGTTTAAGGCCCTCACAACAGAAGAGCTTGCGGGCTTTCTGTGATAAATCTCAAGTCTTAAACCCAAGCTGAGATAACAGCCTGATGAAATCACTGGGGTCATTTTCTGACACTTAAGAAATGTGCTCCTGGAGACACAAAAAAATGATAGGCCGTGTGAAAATGGAAACTGGAATTACAAAGGCACTCAAGTGCACTTGGCTTGTTCCGCGAGCTGGGTAGTACTCCTCATGACAGTAACTTGAACATCATGTGTAAAATCAACAGAGTGCGTTTTTAAATCTATACATCCCATATGAATTTTAACAAACCTTTTCATAACAAATGACACAGTCGGTGACCTCTTCTGTTCTTCTCTGAATGAATTATGAATTTGTCCGTCAACATATAATGTTACCGTAACATTTAATTTAACCATCAGTTAAAGTTGGAGAGCAACAATCAGGGAACAGATATTTATTAAACATGTCTTGAATACTCACACAGTCAGGCCCTCAACAGCATCATCGTGAAATTTGTTCCCAGATTCTCGATGGCTCTGACCGGGATTAATACAGATGTGTAATCTCAGTGGAATGTACTGATCCTAAGCGCCAGCTGTTCGCTGAGAGCACATAGACAACCATAAGTCCCTGCTAACACACAAAGCACCAGTATGCGTTACACATCAGGCACTGTGCACTCACATGATGCATCAGCTGAGCACATCAAATACTTAACCTTTTCCCTCGTGGCAAAACTAAGATGGAACGGACAAAATGTAAATACTGAGTTGAAAAAAGTGCATAATATTATCTTTTTGACCTCATCCTGTGCTAATGTGTGACTGAATGCAACTGAAATCACGCTGGGTTATGTAAGCTGGCGTCTGACTTCTCAAACAGTCTATGGCCGCTTTTTGGTTTTGACCAGGCCTTTCTCCACCAGGCAGCGGTAGAACTCCTGGATGTACGTGTACACACACTTCCAGTCGGGCTCTTTCATCCGGACTAAATCATCAGCGTCCAGCAGAGGGGGGCAGCCGGCCAGCCTCCTGCAGACAGAGAGCGCGCGTCACTGATGAACGACTTGAGACAAACAATGACACAGAAAGCATGTTGTTAAAGTCACTTTGTTCTTATCCACAGTTCAATGCTGGAGCTCAATCAGGACAAGATACATGGGCATCATCATATAAGGAGCGAGAGCTCACTCTGCAGTGCTGAAGGCCAGCTGGAAGTTCTCCCTGGGCGCGTAGGGGTTGAGGATGGAATACTCAAACGCATCAGGGAAGAAGCGGTGCACGAGGGCGCAGAAGGCTATGCCGTCCTTCCAACTTGAGGAGAAGTTCTGGATGTCCACTCCCTGTTTTCATACCAGAGGGGAGTCAGTTTAAAAGAAACTGGCAAAGACTGAGACATAAGGGGCAGAGCTATGTATAGCTCCACAGGGTAATAATTCACAGACAGTCAGGGTGTATTTACCTCATATGGCTCTGTTTTGGCCCGGCACCAATCCAGAAGCATCTGTTTGACATTTTTAGCATTGGGTGCTGCAGCAGAAGGACATTTCTGGGCTGAGGCTGCAGCAGGACTGGCCTTGCTGTGGAGGGGAAACAATGATACATACTGAATGTTCAGAAAGTATGGCTTACATCATCCTTGCTTGGCAAATGCTATGCACAAGAAAAGTTCCTCTTTTTCCCTTTTGAGTAGATGAGATTACTAAACATACAAACTCCCATGACTCCCATGAGAGGACACAGACGCTGACACGTGTCAGCAGAGGCACCACATGAGTAGGAATACAAGTCTACACTAGATTAACAGTGTAACATGTAAATTAATTACAAAATCTTCACCTGTGCTCAAATATGAAACCCACCTGTCTGTTGTCCTGCTGAAGGAAGTGGTGGAGGCGGATGGAGCGGGCTGGCCTGGTGGTTCTGAAAAAAGATGCCCAGATTTGAATCTTTATCAACAAGATGTTGACATAAAATAACGAAGACAGAAAAATATAAAGTTGTATATTATTCGTTGGCAACACAGGTGTAGCTCTGTAAATCAGACCTACTGTTTATTGGCGGCTGCTGGTTCATGGACGCTCTGCCTACGCTAATACCTGCGCCCGTGGTTCCTCCTTTGCTCAGGCCCTGCTGTCTCAGGTCCTGCTGCCTCGACCCTCGCTCCTGCTCCCGTTTATCTGACGACAGACGGCAGAGAGAGTTTAGAAAGCAAGCAAAGCGCCAGAGGAGTAGTGCGGGTATTCGCGATGGGGAACTTATGGCCGACTCCTGCATCAGAGCAAGTGTTTTCCTCGTCATTTACACCTCTCTTTTTCTTCAGCAGGTCCCTCAATGCGGCACGAATCATTCGTCTCTGGTCAAAATCTGCTGCGTTGTCCAGCTAGAAAAAAAAAGGATGAGGCATATGTTAGAGTGTTCTTCCCATCCCATCCATGTGTTAACAAGGGGAGTGAAGCCAAGTGACACAAAAAAAAACCACTTTGTACAATGGCAAGCTATCAATTCTTTCACGCTTTTTAAAATACTGCTGACATTTTGCAGTATATGATGACTTTGGTCAGCTGACAGGATGGGGAGAGATCAATCATTGGCTCACCATCTTGTTGAGAACCTCTTCGTCCTCAATTGCGGCCAGTTCCTCGCTGGTCACCGCAGCTGGTCCAGCGTCAGCCTGCGACTCCATGTCTGAGGAGCGAATATGGTCGGATCTGTAAGACAAGAGCTGTAAGACATTGAGTAAATAAGCATAAACACACTTGGGATTGTGAGTAAAAAAAAGATGCTTGAAAAGGTGACCCCCTCGCCTACCGGACATATACATGGAAGGAATTGGATTCACTAATCAAAATATTTATCAGGGCTGGATACGACTGCATTATTTAAATCCGCCGCACAGACCTGACAGTGCCTCGCTGTTTACATTGAAAGACGCGGAGAACTCACAGCCGCAGCGTAAAGACTGCATCTGCTCAGTAATTCAAATATAAACACGTGTGAACCTTAACAGACACAAGCTGAGCCGTGCCGTGAAAGTGGAAGTGTTTGTCTTACCAAAGTGCCTCTTGGTGTATCGTGGCAACTGTCTGGGTGCAGCACAGAAGGGGCATAAAACACGTACAAATATAGTAATGTGGTGGAACAAGACCATTACTAGAAGAATCTGATAACAGCGCAGAACTATGCGCTCTGACACAGCGGAAAAAATGAGCTGAGTTGAAGCTTGATAAGAGAAGATGTGAACAACAACAAAAAAAAGAAGTAAAATGTGAGATGTCGAATTTCAGATCAGGGTTCGGTGTGTGCGGAGGCGCTGTGCCACTCACCTGTTTCACAGGACGCTGTCCCCCGTGTCTGGCGGCAGGTCTCCGGGCTTCTTAGAAGTTTTCAGCGCTCGTGTGTGGAGAGCTGCGAGAGCACAGGCCTGACATCACACCCCCCAGTACCCCGGCTCATAAGGACTCGCGTTTGGAGAGCGAGTGGAGGTTGCTTTCAAGAACCACCCAAGATGGGACGAGGAGGAGGAGGAGGAAGAGAAAGAGGTGTCCCTGTATCCTGGGTTGGATGATGTCACGTGAAACTTTATGAGAGTCGTCCCTCATTTTGACAATTTTTTTTCAATCATACATTTGTCTTGGTAACAGTTTCATGTGCGTGTGTGTGTGTGTGTGTGTGGGGGGGGGTGGTTGCACAGACAAATAATATGTTGGGAAATTAAATAGTTAACAATGCCAAGAAATTGAGAATCACTGCCTTATTCAGGCAAAAACGCTGACCAGTGAACTCACCGGGTTACAAAGGCAGAGGAGTCTCTGAAAGAGAGCACAGACGGCAGGTATGTGCACACATGCACACACACACACACACACACACACACACACACACACACAACAAGCAAAGTACCTTCTTTATGTTCAGCAGTGATTATTTAGTGATTTAAAGTTGAGGCAGATTTGGAGTAGGACCCTAATACAGCAGACAAATTGCTCCACCAAGTGGCGAACGCTTGTAACCGCTTCCAAATGTGGACGACAACATGCCGTGTGCACATTTTCTTCACGACGGGCATTTTTGACCCCGCTGTCGTAGGAACCAGGCCACGGCGAACCAGCGTCAACTCCTCCCCATCTCATTTGTCAATTTCTGAGTGTTACTGAGGGGGTTTGTGTGCAAACAGACAATGATTTTCATTTTATTCAAACAAAGTTGTCGACAGAAGTCTGACTCAGTTTTGAGCTGAATGCTTTTGTTATCGTTTATTGTACGGGATCAGTTTACTTTTACTCAAGCAACTGTGTGAACACGTGTGTATGAGCCGTCCATACATTTGCCTCTGAACGGAGGCGCCAAACGCATATGGTTGCTGATGGCATTCAGAGCGTCGCCAAATAATTCAACGAAAAACGGACAAATCAATTCAAATAAGGCATGAGGCAAGTCCTTCAACCCGCATATGTTACACCAGCCATATATGACTATAAAATACATAAATATAATAAAATAATTATTTACATCCAACCAGCTTTGCAAACGATCAAAACCAGAATGTACACGGGAGCCGTGGGATTTGAAGAGAGTGTCTCTGCACCCTGGGCCCCTGGGGGCGGGGAGCGCAACTGAGCCGACGTCATAACGCGAAATCAAATTTGTTTCTGAGGATATGTTGACATCCGTGATCGGGTTACTCCGCCGAAACCATGAAATGCAACCGCCCAGTGATCTCAGTCCAATAATAGCAATAATCAACCAACACAGGGGCATGACAGGTCCCTGTTTGACAGCTGAGGTATCCAGTAATGTAAAACCAGTGAAATGATGTGCTGTGCGTCACCTTTAAAAACATGCAGGCCAATAATCACACTGCAAAAAAAACCCCTGTCATACCTTTTAAGCACTATTTTCAACTGACTGGAGATTTTTGAGACAAGTACATCAAGTTCGTATATTAATTCTCGGTTTTGACAGTGTCGTTGTATGAGCGCCCCCCTTTGAACGATTAAATCTATATTGTATTCAGAAAAGAAATGTCAACACACACTCCTGCCTGCAGTTGTTGCTACGGCAAACTAGGCGAGATATGAGAGGGGTCATAAAAAACAACCTCGAAGTGTGGCTTGACAGTGAGCTCAAACTGCACGCGGGCCATAATCATGTCGAGAAACCTGGGGGAACCAGTATTACAGGGAGGTTTGACTAGCAGAGCCTTCAGAGTAAATATTTGGCAAACCACACATGGAGGATGGAGCGTAACAAACACCCCGCATCATCCTCGGCTTTCTTTTTTTTTCCCTCTACCTGACGTCTCTCCGAAGAGAGGGGTACAGGAGAGACCGGTGGCGTCAAATAATTAAACACGTGCGCGAGACGCTCGAGGATCAAAGTCGACAGCAGTACAAAGCCCAGGACCGCTGTGGCCAGTCCAAACTGAATATTCTCTCAACTCAATAGGGGCACAAAATATGTTTTGTCACAGAAGAAGAAGAAGAAGAAACACCGAGAGAAAACATAACACTGTCCAGCAGAAGTCAAGGTTTTTTTTTCTTAAAACAAATGCTGGTAAACCATCTTTTTAAAAATGTCACCCACAGAAAGCCGGGGGGGGGGGTTTAAGAAGCAGCTTTCAAGGACAGCTAAAGCCTTCATCTTCCTCCTCCTCCTCCTCCTCGTCTCCCGCGGGGGAAAAGGCAGCTAAAGCTGAGCGACACTCCTTAGAGAGCTCGCAAACCTAATTGTCAAGGTGCGCGGCAGAGAGCGCGCCGCTTCGCGAGACGGGAATAGCTGGACTAATTCTGCAGAGAGACCGACATGAGAGCAAAGTCTTGGCCTTAAGTGGGAAGCCACGTGGGGGGGGTCACGCGGGAACGGACGAAACATGGAGCTCGGGCCTCTCATTAAAAATGTGCTTCAGAAGAGGAGGGGAGGCGTCTCAGCGCACCGACGTGTTGGCTTCTTCCCCCAAATAAAAGTTGGAGGCCCTACGACAACCGCCACGTCCTCATTTAAACAAGCTTTCCGCATCAAATGCCGAAAAACAAAAGCTGCCCCTCGAGCCCTCTGGAAATGAGAATGTTTTCACAGTGGAGTAGTGTGACAGTGTGAGTACCCCATGAGGTATCAAGCGTGTGCTCATGCGTGCGCACAGCGACACGGGCCGCGTATGAGCCATTTACAGATGGAGGAGAGACTTGGGACCGTCGTCCTGACAAACAAAAGGCAACCTTTTCCTCTCTGAACGACTCCTGCTCTGTGTGAGCAGAGGAGCGATAAAATGGCACAGCGAGGGAGTTAAAAATAATAATAATTTTTTAAAAAAACAAACAAAAAAAAGATGTCATATCATCAGTCAAAAGGGCCTTTTAGGTCAAACTCCCTCTGCTGCTCTTGACCGCTTAATGACACAAAGTGCGGAGAAATACAGCCAGGGTTTTTTTTTAAGCTTTTTTTTTCTTCAACATTTTATTCTCTCCTTCATCCCTTATTTTCAGTCCGTCTTGTCTTCCTCCTTGCCGTCTGTTCTCTGCTGACGATACGTCGGTTCAGACGCGCTGGGTTTGTCTAAGTCCTCCCCACGTGCCGCGTGAAAGTCCACCCGGCCGGAGCCTTTAGCTTTGGCCCTGCGCGCGTCCAGGTAGCCGACTATGAACTCAGAGTTCTGGTAGATGAGCATGCCGGACAACGTCAGCACCGCACCGGCGCAGCTGAGGGCGGACAGCTCGCTGCCGAAAAGCAGCTGGGACAGCAGCAGGTTTCCCACCACGCTCAGGTTGCCGAGGATGTGCAGAGTGACGGCCGAGGTGAGCGTGATGACGCAGCAGCTGGCCAAGTTGTACATGACGGAGCCGAGGCAGCTGAGCAGGATGAAGACCCACAGGTGGCGGTCGTAATGCAGCGGCGACTCCAGCAGGGCCCAGTTCTCCAAGGCCAGAGCCGCCACAGACAAGATGCAGAAGCTGGGAATGGACATCAGGTAGAGCAGGAACACAGAGTTGATTTTCTCCTCCTGAAGTAAGATGCCTGATTAAACAAAGAAGAGCAGACAAACGTGATTTCACGGGAGCGAACCAACCAGAGATTTGCAACCTACGTATAAATAAAACAAAACCAAAAATGTTATACATTGTGTAACTGACATATCAGAAGGTTCCTGTTCACCGATCAGCTGCTGTTGCAGGAATGACTGAGCTCCGAAGCAGTCGGATGGCAGGCGAGTGGCTCTGAGAGACTGTGTCTTGAACGTGCCTTGATGTCTGGACACGCAGGAAGCGAAATACAACTATGAAACTAATTGATGTTTTAGTGGGAGCTGAGGCAGCTCCAGCACTGCTCACACAATGTAAACACGCTACGCAAGAACAACAAATGAGAGAGGGTGAGGACAGCTCGGCGTAACTTGAGACGACGCCGATCCTCGGGATGGGGACGTAAAGTCAAGAATAAAAGGAACTTCCACCTGCTGGACCTCGCTTTTATGATCTTCCTGAGCTTTGCTTCCTCCAAACTTATTTATTTACCCTTATTTAACAATGCAAACAGCCCCCCCCCTTATCCACAGTCATATACTGTGCAGCCACGCTGGGGTATTTGGGGATTAAAAATGATGACGGATGAGTCACGAGCCTGCCCTGTATCCCAACCCGTGAGGTGGGCCTCTGCACGCAGAGGTACCAGACATGTAGCTTTACATTCCTCTGAGCAAAACCCAGTTTCTGCTTCTGTGTTACGTAACCAGTTAAAGACAGGGCCTCAGTATATTTTGTGTTATGGAGACTAATGATGTTAGAGAGCCTAATCCGCAGCGTGCACGCCAACCTTGAGGCAATTTCGGCGTTTCCCTGAAGAGCACAGAACATTAGATAAATGGGTACATGGGATAAACGTGGAAAAGGCGCGGATCAGCCCGTGTGACATCAATTCAGATCAAAACGTGTTTTTTTGAGGACAGAAAGCCTTTACTTTATGTTATTTCATCAGGATAAACCTCTTTCTTGAATGCGCTGCGTATAAATCCAGGAAAGTGGGTGGCAACCGAGACAGGCTTTGAAAAGAAAGCAATGAACCCGCTGGCTCATGAGAAGATGAGTGCAAATGGCATTTGTTACTTCCAAAAAGTTCAGCCTCTCTGAGCGTTTCTGCCCATGACACACCAAGACAAACAGATCTGCGTGCTGTTGTGATGTGCGGACGTTCTAACTCGTACGCGCATACGGATGTTTGTCTTGCGTTTCCGCGGAAACCAGACAACATTCCCTGCTGTATTCAACCTCGACGTGAGGGTGTGTTAGAGAGTGAATCACCCGGATCGCTAAAAAGTTCCAGGTCTGCAGACTGCTGCGGTGTTTGGAACGTGGGCGGAGGGTCACTGGAATGTCCTCTGATGTCAGTGGCACAAAAGGAGGTTTCCAGTTTAAAAATAAGGGCCGATCAAGTTAACATAGGTTTTACTTCCTATAGCTACGGAGATAACACAACAAAATCAAGATCATCATCAATCATTTCAACAGTCTGGGGCGAGCGACAGGACAGAAAACAGTGAACTGACACGGTGGTACTCACTCTGCTGTATGGACTTGACACCCCTCAGCATGGTCGCCGCGAACACAAAGAAACAGCCGGTCTGGTCGAACTGGACCTCCCCCATGATGCTGAAGGAGGCTCCCAGGCAGATGGGCATCATGGCGGTGTACTTGAGGATGTGATGCTGCTTGCCCAGTATCAGCGTGGAGATTGCCAGCGTAAAGAGTGGCGTGGTGGTGTAGATCATTTGTGCGAATGACAGCTGGACATAGTTCAGACCCATGTTCCCAAAGGCGATGCTGGCGCAAAAAGTCAGGCTCAACAGGAACACCTTACATTTCGCGTTGGGGGTCAAGTCCTGCTCTCCGACTCCTCTGTGGCGGATCATCCGCAGTTTGATCAGCCCGTAGTCCACCACTATGGCCGTCAGCATGTGCAGAGCTGACAGGAGCAGAGGGTACCTGAAGTTGTAAACGGCAAATATCCATTTGTTGAGGCTGGAGATGGTGGTGCCGGTCACCAACCAAACAATGACGGCTGACAGCAGATGGAGCATCTCTGCGGGTGGCCTCCTCCTGCCTCTCTCTTGCAGAGTCGCCTCGCATTTTGAGAAGCCATCGGCGCTGATCATGTTCGTCGCATTGTCGTCTCTGTAAGGTAAACACATGTTGAGTCCGCACCTCTCATCTCCAGATGAAATTCAGGACGAAAGCCGGCAACTTCAGGGCGAAAGAAATCGCGAAATAACCCGCGACGCAGCGGTTTCTTCCTTCCTCTGCGGTGTTAGCCGGTCTTTGTTGTTCAGTAAAGCATTTTCCCCCTGCGCCGCGCCGCCTATGAACACGTGTTTCTATTTTGCATGACGGGCTGGTTGTGTAACCTACCCCGCGCAGGCAGCGTGACATACGCTGGTAAGACCAGGAAGAACAACAGAGGGGCGGGAATGAGGAGAGCGGTTCAGGGCGGAGTGGGGAAACGGTACGCGCCTTCTCCACGACGGGGACGGAAAGGGATTGGTTACTATCCCGACATGCAGCAGTGGACTGACTCGGTGCGATGCACCAAAAGCCTCAGCGGCGTAGTAAACACCAACTCAGGTGATGGATGCGTCGGAAACTAAGTGTAATAAATAGCGCAGCAGCGGCTCACGGGAGTTATGTATTTTTCCTCCACGCTGTCTTTAAATAGCAGCTTACTTCATCGCCAGAGGGGATATTATTATCCCATTTCCAGGTACTGGGACGGAGGGAAACCCTGACAACTCGCTGTGTTGTTCACAAACACGAAGTCGCCTTTTAATACCGAACGCCGTGTAAGCCAGCGTGTTGAAACAGCGGTTCGCTTACGATGCTGAGCGGGTTGGAAATCAGCAGCACTTTCTGCCACACAGCCGTGAACACAACAGATGAACAATGCTTTCGTTCGTTTGTTTGCCGAAATAAAAGGTGGGTTAAGTTAGCTGACCTCTCCCGTGGACTGCGCTGTCACTTGACACCGGGCAGGCTGAACGTCTCTTTTTTTTTTTTTGCTATCGCGCTAACGCTAGCCGATAGCAGCCCCCCCTCTCTCCGTGACTGCGACGAGGCAGCGCTCGTTAGCTAACGACAGGTTGTTGGCTGCAAAGCGAGGGAACAGACGTTGCTCCCGGCTTGCCGCGGTGTTAGCTTCCATTCGTTGCGCGAACGTTACCGACACCGGTCACACTTTCATCATGAGGCGAGCGCCGTCGTCTTTACCTTGTTATTCGGCGAGTACCCTGACAGCCTTGACAGCATCCGCCCCCCAACACACACACAAATCATCGGTCGGTCACACCGCTGTCAGCCAAGCCGGAGCGGACGCACTTCAATGTCATTGGCTGGTTCATTTAAAGGGCAATGCCACTCATTTATGGGCGGTTTATTCAGAACATGGTGCAAGCTGAATGCAAAACCTCTCTCTTTTGCAGGTTTTGAAGCGTTAGACTTGAGTCTGCAGCGTCACGTGATCAGGAAATAATTTCCTGTCATAATACAGCACGAAGCGTCCCGGCACGTGCAGGAGACAGCAAAACCATAGGGTTTAAATGCAAATAATCACCAGTAAAAGATGCAAAGGGCTTGGCTTCACTTAAAGTAACATTACATAAAGCAACAACAGCCCACGAACATTTTAGAGGCAAACAAGTGCAATATCACCACCCCATACAATTCAGGGTTCCATCCATACCATGGTTGGAGTTTGTGTTAACATTTACAAGGGTCAACTCAACAGCACAACGACAACTTTATGTTTTTATTTGAACTGAAAAATGTAACATTTTCGAGGCCATTGGGCACAAAAGGTGAGTTCACATCATGTTTCAGTAAAGAGACCACACACAGTTAGCTAGGTGAAGAGGCTTCTCAATACAGATGTGCTTGAGCACTCTAAAACCATGCATAGCTACACAGTATGTTGCCATGGAAACATTTGAGTTTATGTAGCATGTATAATTACCTGCAGGGAGACATAACATTGTGCTTTATCTGAACAACACCTTATTTGCATCCTTAATATTATATAGTGTTTCTTGTAAACTTGTAGTTGTAATTTTAATTTCCCAACATCGCATTAACTGGTATACAATCTTGACTCCACTTAAGATTATGTATACACAAATAGAGTTTAAGCAGTGACCAGAATATGAACGTTCAATTAATGTGAAACAATATTTTCCTTACAGTGACTCTAAATGATGTGACTCTATTTCTACTATATTCTTGCTATATACAGGCCAAAATCAACCAGGCAGTACATGTGTATCATGCCCTACTATTATACACAAGAAGCTGAAAACTATGAATAAACAGCTTATTATTGTTAAGAGAATGTATATTTACTGCTAGTGTACATCAGTGCAGATTTGCACACAAAACCCAACGCAAGTGCAATGCCAAGCCCTTCCTTAGTTGTTCTCTGGCTCTGGACTGATGTGTGAAAATCAGATTTCTCTATATTACTATGATTCAGTGTGATTCTACAGCATCATTTTTGTGCTGCATCAAACACCTTGCTGATACGGCAGCATTTTCTTCCAATGTGGATGTGTTATTGCTGACATGTCCACATAAAGCAATAAATAAATAAATTAATTTAAAATAAAGATGTTCTAACAAGGGGAGGGGGGTGTTTCTAGTTATCAATTACAAACCCTGATATTCTCAGTAAAATAAAATAGAATTTGCCCTGAAGTATAGACAGAAGTGCCCTAAAAGGAAAAAAAGCCTGCCAGATTTCTATAATCTCTACAGAAACTCAGAGTTGGGATGTAGTGTTTACTAGGGATTTACTACTTCATTACATAATTAAGGCTAAAATTACCATCAAGCACCGTTATAATCTCTTGCTAAAGAAAATCCCCTAGTTTTAACAGATTTGTACTTCAGGGGAAAGCTTATGTTTGAGTCTCAAGATATTTGGAAGTGGTAGGTTTACAGTCACACTTGTGTTGCTTCTTACTACTAGTCCCTAATATATGTCCATAAATTCAGGATCCTACATATCCAGTGATGCAACTCAATAGTACCATTACTGTGACCCTCCCAAACTGGTAAAATTTAAACTCCACACATCCAATTTGTAACACAGGGTTTCTTTTACAAATTCATACAAGTCCAAGACCAGATTACGTAAATCAGGTCGCTTTGGTACTGTAATTTTCTCAGGCTCAAA
Source organism: Psettodes erumei (assembly GCA_016785225.1). Taxonomy (NCBI): domain Eukaryota; kingdom Metazoa; phylum Chordata; class Actinopteri; order Pleuronectiformes; family Psettodidae; genus Psettodes; species Psettodes erumei. Next base: position 744,851 of record JAFBJZ010000945.1, read on the forward strand.
GCTCCTCCTGAGCCAGTAAAGACATAATACATCTGTTTTCAACTGATGTATAGTACACTTCATTACTAGTACATTAATGTTGATGAGTTAAATCAGAAGAGTGACCTTCTAATGCAACCCGTGACAAAATTTTGGGATCATGTGCAGCAGTAACCTATAAAACATGGCGTTTCCAGTCAGTTGTCCATCCAAAGAGACATCTACTTTGGTTTTCATGGATGAGTAGCTGCTCTTTAGAGGCCTGTCAGAGTGGACAATAACTGCAAATCCTTGAAGATACAGTTTGTGCAATTTTAAGAAATAGGATAGTAAAAATCCCCAAGAATTGGGGGCATCAATAAATGAAGTGCTGCTGTGAAAAAGCCTTTTAGTGTAGAAGAATGCTTGATCCTGCAACGAGCGGGAGGAACATGTTGTTCCAGCTTGGAGGAGAACAAGTCATTCACATCTTAGACCAAAACATTTCTCAAACCCCAAGTTATCCCCACGCACACCTCATTGAATAAATGTGTTTTGGTGCAGAAATCATTCCTCTGTAAAGCATATGTCACTCTTTCAGGCAGCATCACGCATCACACACACACACATAAGTTAGTTCTCTGCCGAGGCATACACACAAATGGAGGTAATTTGTGCTGAAAATACAAGCTATAAGAGAACAGAAGTGAAATGATTACTGACCGGAAGCAGGAGCTTGTTTTGTGCTTGGAATTGACTGTGGAATTGACTGATTCACACTCACACTCACAGTCACAATCACACTCAAACAAACAACTGTCCATAACTCACAGAGTATCAGTACACCAGCAGGAACCACTCAGGCTGTCTGATGCCGTGGTGTAAGGGGACATTTTGTCTTAGAAGATCTCGGGGACCTGGGTCCAGTCCTGTCTGTCTTTGGCCTCCCAGTAGCCGCCCCTGTAGACGTAAATGCTTTCTCCTGTTGTATCATCCATCCTCTTCTCAAACCACAGTGGCTGGTAGCCCTCGATATCTTGCCCTGATGACACACAATCACATTTTCTTGAGACATGGCTTGAGTATGCACTATATTTCCCCAATACCACAATGACTTACTATTGCCATACTCTTGGCATTACCACCAAGGGTTTCTCCTTGTTTTTCAATTTTAACTTCGACGGTACAGGAACAAAATGATGCACGGAGATGCAAAGCCTCTGTTTTTGAATGAAATGGTATGTTATCATCTAATATTTTGAACATCGGGATACAGATGTAATTTTCGCTGTTGCCTGAGGACAGACTTATCAACTCATCGTCTGTCTCCCTTCCTATCATCTTTCTTGTTCCTGTTGGTTCCCTTGCTCTCACCCTCTTCCAGGGCTTGACTGGCTTGCGCCTCCCTTCTTTTCCTCTCCAGCCTCTGAGCCTCCTCCAGTCGCTGCTTCTGGCCGTTTGCTTCATCCCACAGACCGGCCTCCATGAGCCGCTGGTCTGGCCGCAGACGACTGTCAGTGGGCGCCACACCCTCTTCCAGCTCATTCAGAGTCAACGCCAGAGAGGAGAAGAAGTGCATGTTCTCTGCATTATCTCTGGAGAGCGAAAAACGAGAGGCAACATACTGAGACAAAAGAAAGTAATGGGAGAGGACACATTGCAAAGGGGTGGGGGTGAAAGCCACTCTCAATCATGAAGACGCAGTAGAAACGTGTTAGATAAGATAAACATACGGGAGAGGATATTTCTTCCACAAGAGTTTGGGCTGAAGAGTCTGATAAACTGTCTTTTGTTTGCCCTCAGAGCCTCCGCATCCTTGGCTGCTGTCCACTATTTTGGCGCTCTCCATCTTGTCGTCCCAGGTCCCTGACAGGATGTAATGGGCCATGCCCTCTCTGTCCTCCACCACTCCTGTCACCTTGAGGCACCAGAGATGATGACACAGTGGAACAGATCAGTTACGTGCCTGTTCTGATTCCTCAGTGCTGACGTATTCATAGCAACATAAAATTTAACTCCAGTTTGGAGCACTCATTGTGTTTTAATCACTTAACAATTATGTACATTGTATGATATCAAACAAAATAAAGTTTTATATATATATATATATGTTTTAGGCTCCTAGTCATTAGCTGGTGAGTCAGGGCCTTCAAGTTCTTTCTAGGTCACTGTAGACTTTTGCCTTCTGGTGGTAAATGCGGTGGAATCTGAAAGAGGGTGACCAACAAAGCTGGAATTTATCTAGCACAGAACGAAAAGGTACAACAGACGTACTTTACGTGGGACTTCTCTGGAGAAGTAGCTGTACGGGGAGAATTTGAGATGGCAGGTGTCCTTGGTCGTGATGTTCACAATGTCGATGTCCCCAGACTGCCGACAGCAACGGACAGGAAGACAGCAAGAGAAACAGATGACAGACTTGTTTGAGATGAGAAGTTTGAGATGACCCAAATTAGGAACACATTTGCTCACTGGCACAAAGCAAACTGAATTTCTTTACATCTCTTACCTCCCTGTTACCCAACTCAGTTTTTTTGGAGTGAACTGTTTTCAGGAGGTCTCTATTATCAGTTATCATTTCCACGGGTCTATAAATAGGCACTCACAGGCAACGTCAGAAACTGGTTGTGTATTTTGGCGGTTAAAGGAACACACCTGATCGATCCAAAGTTTTCCCACAATAATGTTGTGCACTGTTGATGTCACTTTGCTCCAGACATAGCGGTTTCCACTTGAGTGGAACTGAAGGTGGATGCTTCCTAAAAGGAAGAGAGGGAAGACACAAACACAAATATTGCACATAACAGGCTGTTTTAGAATAGAATATGGCAAATTATTCCAGGCTTTTGTGTGTATTTATAGATTATATCTGGCTTGCAAAGCCCGAGTAAGTATTTTTAAATCTTTAAAGGTTAGCTAGAGAGAGAGAGAGAGAGAGAGAGAGAGAGAGCACAGAGAGTGCACTACTATATCAGTTTCGAACGAGCGGCTCAGATAATCAGGTGTTTTCCTCACATCTGCTATAGTGACGACTCAGCGGTAGTTCATGATAAGACCAATCAGGCAATCCTGTGTGCAGCTATTGACCAAGTGGTAAATTTGCATCCCTCCATGGGGAGCATGGCGTGAGACAGTTAAAAGAGCATGTCAGAGAGCAGATTCTGGTTCTGCAGACCCTTCACATGTCACATTTGTGCTGTGTACGTACAGTTATTACAATAATAATTTTAAAAAGGGACTCAGTATTAAATTTCCTGTCCTCCTGCATCTTTGATTTGGTTCCAATAAAACCAGAAGTGAAAGTTTGATCAAAATTTGTTGAAGAATCCAAAAACACAGAGGAAAATCCACAGCACAACCCTATCATGTTGTGTACTGGTTGTAGGCATGAACTACATCAAAGTAGATTTTTGAGTGTTTGTCATTCTTACCTAATGGCATGACAGAAATATACTTCCCACGAAACTTGCTGTCGATAGTGATATGCTGCCAGAGGGTCCATCCTCGCTGTGACGTCACATGGTGGGCAGCAGCTGGTGGGTGATGACTGACCTGGGAGTGAACGGTGTCCGCTGATGTCAGCAGGAGCAACACAGACATGTGTGCGTGGAAATGGAATTCTACAATGTGCGTGCGGGGTGGTCTCACCTGCTCAGAGATGGAGCGATAACCGTACTCCTCCAGCCGGTCCAACTCGTACGTCTCCCCCAGCAGAGGGTTGAAGGGCTTGGCTGTGCGATGCACCGTGGTGGAGTATGAGGAAACAGAAAAGGCAGCCACCAGGCACATCTGCTCCAGGGACGAGTCACAGCGAGCTGCCCGGTCCAGAAGCTCGCTGTACTCCAGATCCTCAGTCAGACGCTGCAGCATCGACAGCGGCTCATTGAAGTTAACCTGTAGTCACACAAGGTTTCTTGTAGGTCGTCCATTCACTTCCACCAACAGAATTCCCGTGTATTTAAATCCACATGTGACAAAAACTATGGTGACAAGAGGTTAGCATTGCTTTGGATTTACAGGCATTGGTATCTTCGACAGGTCTTTGCCAATGCAGTTCTTCATGATGCTCCAGAGATTGAGGGAGTAATTTGGTTTGTCGGGGATACGGCTGCGTCTGGTTCGGCGTAGCTGCATGTGGTTTGTGCCTGAGGTGTCCTGAGAGAAGAGAAAACACAAAGCTTGAGTTTATGTAAAACAGAAACACACAATGAAAAGGACAGATAAGTAATAGTAAAGTGTTATTTTTTGCATGTATGAAGATTTATTTCATGAATATTAGTATACTGGGGACCTACATTCTCATTTTGAGTCCAGTCATTGGGCACTCCTCCGCTCATCATACTCTGATTACTCCCTGAGCGCCTGAGAGAAAACAAACAGTTTAAAGTAACAGGTCTGCTGATGGATCTAGAACACGACTTAAATAACATGATGTCTCACTTGTGCTGGATGTCACCACTAGTCGTCACGGTTATGAAAGCAGGGGAGTCCTCCATGGCATCGAAGAACTCTGCCTCGTCATTCTCGTCACTCGCATCCCCCTCCTGAGACCGCTCCACACCTACAGCGATAAACGGGCAGGACAAGGGGGGAGTGTCTTTCATCTATAAATATACTGTATATGCTGTACATCATACATAATGTAGCACCACTATGCAAGGCCACAGAGAACATATGCCAGACAGAAACTGAGCTGACAAAGAGGTAAAGTGATCAAAACAAGATCATCACCAGCGGTGATTTGGAGACATCTAATAAGACATTCGCTTCACGCATTACACACTATGCCCGAAAAAATTCTACGCTAAATTCACAACGAATAAACATTACACTGAGGTGGTAGTTTAAAAGAGCCATTTTGTTGTTTGGGTGTTCTTGTAGAAATGTCTCCCCATGTAAAAATGATCTGAATGAGCTGCATTCCTGTAACAAGAATGCATTATTACAACCGTCCAGAAGAGGGCCTTATTCTGTTAGACCATACTTTACTTCAACACCACATAGCGGAAGATGTCTGGGGTGTCTCGCAGACTGTGCGTGTTTGTGTGAGTGTGATGCGTCTCACCTGTATATGAGGTGGGGTTCTCTCTCCAGGCTCTCTCCAGGCTGTTGTGCTGTTTGGCTAACTGTTCGATGGTCTCTTCCAGATGGTGACGCTGCTCTCTCTCATACTGCAGGGCCTTTTGCCACCTCCGGCTGTGAGATTCAGCTACGTCCAGGAAGTCACGGCAAGCCTGGGGGTGCGAACGCGACTCACATGAAAAGATGCAGGCAGAGCCGTCACACTGTCACACTGCACTCTCCTCATTAAGACAGACACATTTGCAGCTCACATTGATCATAGCATTGGAGGTGATGCGGAACAGGGTTGCTCGCTCGTTAACGGCTTTCACTTTGTCTGTGTTGTCAGCGGATCCGCGCAGGTCCTCAAGTTCGCTGAGGGAACGCTGGAGAGCGGCGCCGTGCTTCCCTATCAGCTCATTACAGGTGCTCAGGTCGTCCAGCTTGCTGGCCAGACTCTTGAGCACCCCTTGGGTTAGGGCACGGTCCTCCTGAGGTACGGGGCCTTCATCTCCTGAGTCATCTTCACCCAGAAGGAAACAAGAGAGGCAGCACAAAAATGACAGAATTTAATTTTATTGTAGTAGGCAGTACGGAGCCACTGAATGTCTAATTGGAAAGAACTGGGAAAGGATATTTTAAATACTTAAATTTAGACTGAGAGGAGTTGAGTGAAAGTGGGGAGCGGATGCAGGAAGATGATAACCCTTCACGCTCTGATCCCCCACACCCCTTCCTCTACAAGATCGGAAAGCTGTGAATGAACACCGTTGCCGTGGAAACGTAGTCCTGTGCCATCAGGAGGCTGGACTATTTTTAGAGGAAGGGGTAGAAAAAAGAAAGATGACGCACTACCCTTTCCTTCCTCCTCTCTTTCTCTCTCTGTCTCTGCCCCTTATTGGCGCGAGCCGAGCCATCAGTCTCGGGGATTTAGAAGGAGAGCAGGGAGACTGGGCTCATGACCAGAAGCCATGACATAAAAATCATTACACGATCTGGGGAGCTGGAACCCTCCAGTTATATTTCCCTCAAATATCCCACAATTAATCTCACGTTCAGACATTAAGACAAAGTTAGACAAAATATTTTTTTCTATATGTATGTGTTCCATTGTAATATTAAAGCTAAATCCGAGCAAGTGAAATTTTACAATCAAAATAGGCTTTTTTCCCAATGGTTGCACAGTGGCATCAAATTAAAAGAGGAAGCTATTTTGTGCACACACTCAGCCATACAGCTTTACTACCAAACCTTGGGATCTTAACTAGACTTTTAAATAAAGTCTGAGGCTTAAAATAGTGCTTCTCTGCACAAAATGTGTTTGTAATAATACACCTGCCAGAGAGCCTGTGAGCTGGAGAGGGTAAGAGAGCAAATTGTCCTTATTAACAGCCTCTCAGTGGAAAAAAAGACATCAGTTTATTTAAAAAACTTAGTTGTATGTCACCTAAATAATTGGGTAATGTCTGCTGTCATACTCTGGTTATAAATGTCAACACAAATAATCCTCCTTTAAAGTGCAAATAAATGCTTCCATCATATGCAATGGAACTTTTCTAGGTCAAAAATGATATTTTTTCTCTGCCAAAAGAAACTGTGATTGTGTGTGTGTGTGTGTGTGTGTGTGTGTGTGTGTGTGTGTGTGTATGTGTGCATTCTGCAAACTCCTGGGCATGTTGACTGAATCTAGGCCAGTGTCTGCGCCTGTGAGTACCAAAGGCAGGGAGACAAACTATTACACCCCATCGGAGGGGAAAAAGAAATAAAAAAACAATCAGGGCAAACTGGATTAACAAAGTCTCAGGAGGGAAAGATTAAAGATGAGAGGATGAAAAAATCCTTCTGGCATCTGTAATGGTTTCATGACCCATATACAGCAGAACGCAAAAGGATCTCACTCAGACTTAGTGTTCGCGGTGCTAATGGTGTGATTTTTCATCTGACAAGTGGGTACATATGTGCTTAATGGATGCACACCACTCCCTTCACCCATAACACACATCCATGGAATAATAATGTCCGTTTGGTGGAAAGGCGCGCTGGTCTGGTCTGAGTGCTAATGAGTTGTTTTTCACACAGGACGCTGGAGCGTCAGAGACAAATTGGTGACTCATCGTCGAATCACGGAAACACACCCACAGGTGAGAGAGGGAGCACCATTATGGACACAGCGTGGGAAGAGGGAACTGGACTGAGCCTCATAGTCTGACTGTAATATGCAGAAGTTCTTGCTGCGGCGCCGCTGGAGCCGCCGCGTTTCCTCCTTGTAAACATTTAATTGGATTTCAGCTCACACACGCTGAACTTTCGACTCCTTATTCAATGCTCGTTAGAGCGGTTTGAGTGCCGTCACACTGTACCTTCCACACATCATTATCCAAGGGAATGGAAAGCTCGCGGTGGTCACATGACAGCAATTGCGAGACAGGTGCCCGATGGCTGCTGCGGCATCCACTTAATTATTGCTGTTCTAATCCACTTCATTCAATTCATTTGACCTGCTATTATTGCCACCTTGCCCATAACCAAAGGCTCGTGCAGTAATAGTAGGTGATCACGGCACACGCACACCTCACCAAAACACACAAGGATTTGTGTCTGTGCTTGCACATTCAGAATAACACATTTGTTATTCTATTTAAAGTGGTGTGAAATAGACAGCATTGCCAATATTTGTCTGAGAATAAAATACTGGATTAGTAGAAGATTAACATACACACAGTTGGTAAGATTAAAAATCTATGATTAAAATAATAAATTTATAAAAATATTTTAAAAATATATGGCCAAAACATGCAGTGACAGCACTGGAAAGACATTTTCTGAACCGTGGGAAACCTCAGAAACAGAGCCCGGCTGTGTAAAATCTCCCAAATGGGCCTGGCTCTTTAAGTCTTGTTCAGTATTTTGGCTTTAATCAGTACCAGTCCATCACTACACAATGGCAGACACAGCATAAACACCTCACACATCCCCACCGTCTCCATATGCTAATACGGCAGAGGAAACAAGAAAAAAACTGATTTGCATCTTGCAGCTGCAAAGCTTTTACTCATCATTAAAGGGTGCTTACACACACACACACACACACACACACAGGAACACACCCTCTTTGAAATGATTCCTCGAGCAGATGTATTTATTAGTCCTGTGAGAAAACTTAGATTTAAATCATTCGCAAAACAATTAAGGCAAATCTGGCGCGCTTGACTGAGACCGTTAAATATTCTGCTGTCACTTTATGGTGCCATGCTGTTAACTTCAAAAGCCAATTTTTTCCCGTGAGAAATACGATCAGAGTCTCTGCACAGACATTTGCACAGGATACAGTATTAGCTGACTGCAAAACTTAGTGAACTCCACAGACATACACACACACACAGGCATGAAATGGTGCACGAAAGCACGCACACTGCTTTAACCAACAATCTTATGTTGTGGCAGGTAAAATAACAACAAAATCTTACTTACAAGGTGACACTCGTTGAAAAGGCTGCCCTCATGTCTCCCTATTGTCCACAGTGTATGGCAAAGAAAATATTTTCAATGAAGATCCTCACACCCTCCTGCTCTCTCTCTCTCTCTCTCTCTCTCTCTCTCTCTCCCTCTCCTCTCTCTCTCTCCCTCTCTCTCTCGTTCTTTTACCCCTCCAACTACCAGAACAGGAGGAGGAGTCTGGAGGAAGGTCATTTCATTCAGCACTTGCTGTCGTCATACCGAAGGAGACAGGGAGGGAGAAAGGAGACGGAGCGGGAGGGAGGAGGTGGCTGCGTGTGTGCTGGTGCACGTTTGTGCAAAAGAGAGGGAGAAAATGAAGTGAGAGAGAGAGAGAGAGAGAGAGGAAAAACCCCACCGCACATCTTTGCTCCGGCTTCCTTATTTCAAATATCCACAAAGAGGCTTGATAACGTGAATAGAAAATGTTTCCCAGATTCATAGGAAATATACGAAACATACGAAATATAGTATTATTATATTATAGGACTAGACAAAACACACATATCCCAACTGACCATTTCCATGACAACATCTTGAACAACAGTGCCGTCTTGTGGCCTGTACGTTACATAACACTAAAGGCTGCACAGACAAAAAAAGCAGTTAGGTAAGTGGGTCTTGGTCGCAGGAGTCTGCGTTCAGGTTGCAGCTAAAATTAGTTTGTCTACCTCACACTTTCTCAGGAGAACCAGGCTGTTCCTTTTCAGCAAATATCCTGGGACATTATTTCTCAAAAGGAGAAACAAATCCACTTCTCCTGCTTGTTAAGGGCGCCTGCAAGAATTTGCATTAGTTCTTTGCAAAAGGGCTGGAAATCGTCCAAGTGTATATGCATGAACACAAACCTTGTACTGTCTGAAGGATGTGGGTCACGGTGAGTATACAGTAAGCCGTCCACCTCACCTGAGTGATGCATCAGGAGGGTGGCATTGGCCTTGGCTTGCTGCAGAGCTGACACCCAGCGCTGACACTCTCCCTCAGAGGTGGCCTTCAGGTGGTAGCTCCGGCCTCCGCTGGTTAACACCAAGTGGCAGGTGTCCCCCACCTCGATGTGCGCTGTTGCCAGGGGAATGGTGCCCCGGCAGGTGTGTGCCATCTCAGCCTGAGTCCTGAGGGAAACCAGCAAAATGTGAGTTGTTAGTGTACGGCAGAATAAAGCAGTTGAACATCCCCGGCCTGCTCCATTTATGAAATGGGGCCACTTCATCTTAAGTGGTTTGCTGTTACAACAGCATCCCAATAAGAATCAAGTCATGGTGACGAAGCCTTTTGTCCTGAGACAAGCTTTGGACAGTTCGGAGCATCTCAGTGTTTTCGATAGTAGGCTCTGTAGTTCAACACTTTGACCTTTTGTCTTACATGATCATCACCTCTTTCATGCACATTCTTTTTATGGGGTGGTCCAGTATCACATGTGATATTCAAAACATAAGAATAGTTGGACATTCTTTTATGAATCCATCACAAAATAGATAAATATACAGTAGGTCACAGGATGGAGTGTAAAGTAATCCGATTATTTGGAGTGATAAATTATAATTTGTAATTTTTTATGTTGTGGCTATGACTCAGGTGGTTTTTGTTGTTAGCGAAAACGGCATCATTGATGACACAAAAAAGAAAGTTTAATTTAACATCTAAAGGGGGTTTCCAAACACCACGTCGACCAAGATGCTTTGAGCAAATTTAATGCATTTTTTTTCATATTGAGCGAATAAAAAGCCCCAAACTGGGTCAGGTCGAGCACCGATGGTTATCGTTACAGTTACCTGTAGTAGGACAGCAGGCCGTTACTGAGGACGAACCACCGCCGCTGGTAACCCTTCAGGTAGTTGGTCCATTTAAAGAGCCAGCCTTTGTAGGCGTCCAGGCACGGCAGGTGGAGCCCCGGGAGAGTCGGGGAGGGTAAGCTCATCACCAGCTCGTTCATTTGCTCCCCTCGGCCGTGCGCGTTACTGCGGCGGGATGGACGGAGAGAGGGAGAGTCGGTTGCAGTTTGAGCGGAGTTGCCGCCCGTCAACAGCTGTGCCCGCTCGAAGCTCGCTGCGGCACTGCGGCCGTGTCCTCCCGCTGAAGCTGCGCGGAGCTTGCAGCTGTTTGCGGAAGCTGTTCCGGCGTCCCTTCGCGTCCCGAGACAGTGTTTTTAATTATTAAAAAAGAAGATGTCTACGGGCTCGTGTCGTGTCCCAGCTAGTACGAGACAACAAAACCGCCACAGTTACACGGAACTACTCAGCGGTTCAGCATTTGAGCCTCTGCCCGTTGACTGCGTGTAATGATGATAGCCTGTGGATATGAGAGAGGGGAGATCATGATGACGTCCTTAACACAGGACTGTAGCATATGGGTGCAGGTCTCTCTGTTTGCGTGTGCGCGCGCGCGTGCGTGTGTGTGACACGCACGTGGCATTTACTGCGATTTTCTGCATCGCCGCGAGAGAGTCTGCTGGAGGAAGAACACTGCCGCCACAAAATAGGGCCAATGGTGGAATGTAACTAAGTACATTTACTCAAGGACGTTGCTGTGTGGGGGGAAAAATGCCAATAGGATTTAAAACCTGCCAAAACCTTAGATGAAGATGATTTGCCGACAAATGATGCAATCTTCTGTTTCTTAATTTTTGGATTTAGAAATATGAAATTATCACGGATTCAGTCAGATTTCAGAATGAACGCTAGGAAGGATAAGAGCTCTGCACATGCAGCCTTTGCACAGTTGTTCACTCAGAGTCCACAGTGGCTAAGTTAAGAGTGACAGCTCAATGATCACTCAAGTCTTTTCTTTTCATCAATTAAAAACTTGCCACGAAAATAAAAAAAAAACGAAGGAACTAACAGAATGGCATGAACATCAAATGCTTTATTTGCTTGCATTTCTCAAAACCTTTATTTGACACATCAAAATGGTAAAATATTAGACTCTTGTACAGACGATAATTTAAATAAATACCATTATTAATTATCTTTAACAAATGCAATAAGCTGTATCATCAGAGAAAGACCCAAGGCTTCTTGATGTTTTCTGGCGTACTTGTTTTTTTCCTATCATTTACAGGGGAGGTTCCATCTCAATAAATGCATTAATAAGTAAAGAAGCAAACAGCTAACAGTTGATTATTTTTCATTTGGCAGCATCACAGTCATTCGTGAAACCTCTAAATTGTACAATCATTTCTGCAAAGTGCTTTGTGACAATATGCCTCACAAAAAGGGGTTGTAATGATTTCTTAGATTTTGACGCCCACGGCTTTCCTTCCATCACACACAGGAGCAGTTTCCGAAATAAAACAAAAGGCATCCCCCTCGTCTTCATCAGCAATAAATCTCTATGGCACTACATCAGGATGCTTGATATGGTGGTTCAGTAGCTTGTTGTTGTAACATACTTAAACTCTACCTTTCACTGTATAACCATTCATTTTAAAATGCCTTGTTGTCAATAATACAAAACCATTTTACACAGCGCAATGCAAATTATTCATATGCACCCAATTGGTGTGGCAAGTCGTGTTGAGCGATCTACCTAAAAAATAAATAACATAACATGAGTTTTGAACCTCTGTATATTCAGAGGTTTGCTGGGTACAGTAGTAGTAAGGCAGTCAGCACAGCCGATAACATCTTAAAAATCGTCATGGTGAAAAACGTTGCTACAAGAGTGAGTTTCAATCCACTGTCTCGAAGGTTTGTTGTCACAGTGTGAATTTGTTCCAGTGTAAAGCATCCTTCCCTTTTATAAAGTCTGCTTCCAGCTCATATCCAGCACTTCAGAGTACTTTTTTTTTTTCGTTGTTTTTTTTTTTTTAAAGCAAGCCATCTTGCTCAAAAACAGACGGCAGAAGGGAGAAGTCGAAGGGCACAAATTTGATGCCAGTCCCGTGGTAGAATTTGTTCTGAAACTCGACCCTAAAATCAAATGTAGAAGCAAGGAGGAATAATGAGAGCAGGAGAAATGATAAGAGAGGTGACTGCTAAAAGGAAACACTGGGGGAAAAAAATGATATCACTAACTTCTTCATAATTTGTGAATCTTATTACTGTTAGGTCATAAAAAATTATCAGTTGATGCTCATATTCAGTATTTCGTACAGTTTTTTTTTCTGCAGTTTTTAATTTAATCTTGAAGAGTAGGAAAGAAATTAGTTTAGTTACATCCTAATATGATAGCTTCAACCCATGACAATATCTAGTCTCATACTGCAGTAATTTTATGTTGCTGGACTGAAAAATTGCACAGTGGATGCTAACTTCCAAATGAGTTGGTACCAGTGAGACTCACCAGTGGAGGCGGAGGGCATGGAGGAATGCAGATAAGCCCTCCATGACCAGCAGGATGGACACGGTGAGCACGGCAAAGAGGCCGAACACCGGGGCCAAAAACAGCACCCCCACTCTCGTGGTGATCCTCAGACCCAGGCGCATCACCATGGCCCACAGCACTTCTGACAGCTCTGAAACCAATAACAAAACCAAGACACACGTGACAATGAATTCATGTAAAAGGTTAAGAAAGACAAAGTAGAGGTTGGTAGAAACAAAGAGGCAAAAAGAGATGTCGGTACGCTTCTTTTAGTGACTGCACTTACGGGCATGAGCCAAGCTGAGGGCCCAGAGACGCAGGTAGGATGCAGTGTTGGAAATGCAGCCCAGGCAGTACTCTATGGTGTGGATGGCCTGGTGCAGGAGCACATCCGCAAAGTCAAACTGTAAAATAATTCAAGTAATGTGTAAGATTAGAATTGGATTCACATTTAATTCTTTTCTGTTTCTTTTTTGTTCCCTCCGACTATGCCCATTATGACCTCATCTTGAAAACCGCAGTACATCTTACCATTAGCTGTGCAAATCGCACTCGTGCTGCACACATCTTAAAATGTGACATATACTATTAAAAAGACAATTTCATGCAAATGGCAGGATCCTCCGAAATCACATTCAAACACAGGCCATGCATGATGTAAACTCATTAAGTGTTGCATGTTGGAGCTTGAAAGGACAATAGCGGATCTCTGACCTCTTTGGGAAGAACTTCTCTGCTGGTCATTTCATCAAGTCCCTCCTCTTCATCATCTTCATAGGATGGCGCTGTGGAATTATCATCCTCACTTACGCGCCTCACCCTCTCGTAACCCTGAGGTGTGACAGTAGCATTTCATAAGTAGTGACAAATGAACCAAAGAACATCGCAGGTGGGGATCAGACTCAGATGCAATCTTTTTCGATGACACTTACTCTGCGTCTGCGCAGGCCTTTGCCTCCACGATAGAGCCAATACAAGTAAAGAGGTTTTCCTAACAGCAGCACAGGAACTGACAGCATGGCTATCACAACTAAGAAGATTTGCACCCCGGTCTGTGAAATCAAGATAACAGGCGCAAATGCATGGAATGAACACAAGGATGAAGAATACTCCCAGAAGTGACAGATAGTATCCCGCATACCTGTCCTGGGTAGAGGGGAGTGATATCCTTCCCCTGCATGACGAACATGTTGATGAAGTGGATGAGGATGCTGGGAGCCTGGCTGGAGTCCCGTGCTCCGAATGCCAGCCACTTGTAGAAAATCATGAAGGCCAGGTAGCCAAAGAGACAGAGCAGGAAGAGCAGCTCAGGAAGAAACAGCAGATAGACATTAAATTTCTGTCGGAAGTGCCTGAAGGAAGAGAAGAAAGTGTGGAGATAAAGAAGGTGGTGAGACGGCGATCATGCTGACTTGATCCCTTAAAACACCAAGTAAGTAAGAATACATGAATGGCAATGTTTTATTCTATAATGGCACAGGCAGGTGGGTTAAAGACATAGTGCTTCATATTGACTATTATTCATTCTGTGGGTGCAACATGAAAAAGGTCACTGACACAGACTTTTATCTGGAGTCACTCACAGGTGATTGAAAACACTCAGCACCACTCCAAAACTCATGTGGATGACCCCAATAACAACCGACATCTTCATCTTGTAGGAGTTGAGGAAAGAGAGTCGGTTCACCGCCATGTTCCATATCTGAGGCAAGATTTTAAAAAAAGCACTTCAGTGAAAACGATACGAGATTGTTTCAGTGGCTGTGATGAGTGCATTTACTCACCGGATCGATGCCAAACGGGTAAGGTCCGCTGAACACACCGCTAACGTTAGGGTCTAACGTGAGCAACCCGTTTGCTTGGAGCGTTTTGTTTCTGCAATGTGAAAAAAACAACAACAACAAAAAAACCATTAGTCAGACCTGAAGCACCCGTTAAAACAACACAGCCGGCGCGATATCTTAGTGTGTGCGTTTGCAGTGACGACTCACGTCCACTGCTGATTTGTGAACATAGCCTTCACACTCCAGCCAGAGCCAAAAATGTTGAGAGACTTAGAGAAGCAGTCGTTGTAAATCAGCCCGGTGTAGACGGAGAAAATCCCCATCATCAGGATGATGTAACGTCCGTTGAAAAACGTCGCCCATATCTGGGAGCAGCAAACACAGGGATCAGCTAAAGCTAATTCACAAGATCCAGACTCTGCATTATGCATGAAGGGGAAGACTCATTTCCACCTCATTACTGGAGCGTTTCTTCTTCTGTTTTTTTTCCGTCAGCACCATCCACAAGGCGAAGAGACTCATTACCATCCCGTGCCCGAGGTCGCCGAACATCACGGCAAACAGAAAGGGGAACGTGATGATGGTGTAGGGAGCTGCAGGTATGAGAAACACACACGGTGTACTTTACCCTAAACTTGTCCGTGAGCAAACAAACAGATACTTCGCTGCTCTCGACGGGGCACAGTGCGAGTTCTTACCTGGGCTTACCTCGCGATAGTCCCCCACCCCATAAGCCTCCACAATGCTCTGAAATCCGGATGTGAACTTGTTGGTTCTTAACAGGGTGGGTGGAGTGTCGCTGCTCGGTATGCGGTTCACAAAGGATGGTACGGTGGCATCACCTTTTCTCTGATAATTAAAACAACACATATGTGAGAATGCAAGAAAGTAAAGGATTATTCTGGAATCGTCAAGGGCAGATCAGGGCAAATGTGCATTTGCTGTGACGCTCAACCCAATGGTTTGGAGCGCCCTTCTTGCTCTTTCACTCACCGAGCCCTCTTCTAGCGCCCCCCGCAGGTTCGCCAGATCACTGACGGGACACCACACCTCAGCAATCAGACACTTGTTGGTGACGTCGAAGCTGCACAGGTTGAGGATATGATAGATCGCCTTCATCTTTTTCACCTGCACAACCCAAGTGTAGGCCGACTCGGAGGCCTTCTGCAGGACCTGCCTCAGGTAGTCCTCGGTGCGGTGAAGCACGTTGTTAAGGTCTTGGATGCGCGTCCTTAAGCTGTCCAACACATCCGCCCGCTCCTCGTCGTTCTCGGGGTGCGGATAAAGATGGCAGTGGTAACTGAGGTCAGCAAAGACGGAGGGGCGTGGTAACAATGAAGGTAAAGACATCGGGCAATGACAGGTAGGTAGTTAGGTACAAGTCGTGTGATGATGGCTTTCTTACCAGTCGCAGATCTTTTGAACTTTCTGTCCGATCTGGTCTCCCCAGAAAGAGATGAGAAACACAACACTTTTTCCTATCTCACCCTGAAACAATAAAGATCACACAAAAAGTCATCAAGGGGCCAAATTTCCTGTTGATTTTTCCTGTATGATTTTTGAAGCAAGAGGAACGCCACAGTTTTTCTCATCTCCATCACAAAGTATGTAATTCAACTCACAGTGTCGAGATCAGCAAGGTTCTCATCCACCTCTGCGTAGCTGAGGATGGTGTAACCTTTGCACACTCTCCACAGCATGCGCTCAAAGGCCTCGACCTTCACCCGCTGGATGAGACCTGAAATAAACCTACACCCAGGGGAGAACATCTTAGCTTTAGGGTTCGTTTCCTGCTGATAAGCACGCATGACCACATCCTGGCTGCTCACCCCAGCTTGGCTCCAAGCCTCTGCATGCCGGTGCATCCTGTCACCGAGTCTGTCTCCATGGTGGGGAATTCTTCATACTGGGGACCAAGAGCCTCATGCTAATTATAAAAAGGAACATGTTTCATTCATGACAGCTTACAGCAGCAGCGAATCACATGGTTCTACACAAAGCCGACATTCAAACGCTGGAATGCAATGTCTATAACAAACCCCTCTCATCACTGTTGCTCTTTACTGTATATATTTTTGAAGACAGCAGCGTGGATGACTGCTGCTTGTTAACGGCCACAGTGTGACAGTGTCATTAATTGAAGTCAACGCTACTCTTAACACTACTACTATTCCACTGTCACCCGGGGAATGAGACATGTCAGCGACAAGAAAACAAGATGTTGCTGGCGAGGTGAGGAGAGGCATCTTGACTGAGATGCAAACATGAGGAGGCTGGGGGGCGGGGGGGTGGACGGCAGGATGGTGGGCGGGTGTGATAAATGAGCGGCTGGATAGAAATGCACTCACTCTGGAGCGGCTGTGTATGAAGGTCCGCGTGATCTTCAGCATGTGCGTGTACTCGGTGAGCTCCAGGAGGTTCCTCTGCAGCTTCTCTTTGTTCCTCGCCACCTCGCTGAGCTCCATCTCCAGCCTCTGGAGCTGCTCCTGAACATCACATCGAACACCATCTTAAGTGAATTCAGCAACAGGGTAACCTGTTCATTTTGCTCAGGCAGCCAAGGATCGACAGATACATGCAAACGACAGCAGAATATGACCACAGTTACAACATTTTAAAACAAGACTGTACCTAAAAAATGTAGGTTTCAGGTCATTCTAACTCTAGCCCAACCTTAAAATCAGGTTAAAATTGAAACTTACCATGATTTCCAGAACTTGTCTAGGGGGAGGAGCAAGTGGACTCTCATCCTCCTCTGGAACAGCGATATTAGCCTTCTGGATCTCCCTCAGAAGGTAGCCTGTCAGCAAGGCAAAAAGAAAAAATTATGATAGAGCTATGAAGTCTTAATCTCTGTGGGACCATTTCACAAAAGCAATCAGCTGCGAGCAGGCTCAGGGTCACACCCACATGAACCATCACCCAGGTGCTCCTGCTCTCTCTCTCTCTCTCACCCAGTATCCTCTCCATCTCCTCGCATCTCTTGATCTCGCTGACGAAGCGCCGCTGGAATGAGCTGACGCTCGGGTTGAGCTGAAACCAGAGGAGCATCGCACAGGTCAGGGCGGCTGCAAGTTATTGCATCAGTCAGTGGACGTAACAACAGCCGTCGTGGCCGTGTTAAATAAGTCTGGATATCATTATTGTTTAAATATTATTCAAAACTGCATCCATCTACATTTCTCCCTTCCCCAAGCCAGGTGGAACAGATATATAGATAGATAGATAATTTGTCTTTGGTCTTTACATTGAAACAAACTGGAGTGCACAAGAACATTGAGGCCTTTTGATACTCAAGGGGGGAAGTTGCCCCATTCACCAACCCCCCAACATACATGCACAATCAAGAGAGAAAATGAGGGGTAGGGTAAAATCAATTCCTCTTGTTTGAAAGGAAATGGGCCTACAAAGTGGTGGCAGAGAGACGAGCGTGTGCATCGTCAGCCTACTTACATCTCGGAACTCGACCAGCCCCAGCTCCCCGAGCTCACTGATGCAGTCGTATTCGGAACCGGACTGCAGGAACAACTGCGCCAAGCACATCTCCTCGCTCCGAAACACCATCTTTATCTGTGCCAGACAGTCGGATCCCCTCCGCTGCCTCGTAATCTGCCGTGTAGACTACCGAAACCAGCCGACGAGCCGTTTAGCGCAAGCGAAAATAGGACATGACAAATTTCAACGCGCGTCGCTTTAAACCCCTTAACCAATTAACTCCCTCTCCTGAGGATTAATTCCTGTCCAGTGGTGTTGACGATTTTCAAAAGGGAAAATATCCTCATTCTGTGTCGAACTGTCGCCCCGTTTCTATTCCCCTCTCTTCAAAAGCCGCCTGACGTCTGTTGAATAAACGGAATGAAAACAAAGACAGAAACCTCCGTAATGCACCTTGTGCATCGAGCGATCGCGACGACAGGCGTCATCCTGTGGGCTCTTTACCTTGAACACCTGTCATTACAAAACGCGCGGAGACGACGCGACGCTGTCCAGACAGAGGCGAGCGAAAAAGCTGAAAGACTAAAGGATAAATCTTCCACCCACCATGGAGAGAAAATGGGCTAAAGGCAGCCTCACACGTTTAAAAAAACCCACACGGTTAGAAATAGGCTACGGCCTTTATTCGCGGTACGTTGCCCGGCAATTGACACAGATTGCGTCTCTGGGTTGCCAGATATTGTCGCATCCTGTGTTAGAACCGTCGAGGTTGGATTTGACGGCGAACGGCTAAATATGAGCAATATTACCATCTGTCAGTGAATGAAGTTTGACCGAAGTTGCACTGTGTCATCACTTAATGAGGACCTACATCATATCCTGCTATATAAAAGCTTGAGTTATTTGTTGTACTAAGGCCAACATTTGTTTAACATGATGAGGTGCGTTAATATTTGCGCAGCTCAAACAAAAGGCTTTACGAGATGATTGCATCTTAATCACACTCTCGAGAAAATATCAACAATTAAAATTTATAAGACTCTTTTCAACGTTTATTGTATCTCTTGTAAATTTGCAATTATAATTATTAGAACATACACCTAGACTCGTTATGAGAACGGTTCTGTCCCTTCGCTTCTTTGAAATGATGCTCAACAAAGGCAACTGTTTGTGTCTGAAAAGGGGATTAGTTCACTGACCTGGCAACCAGCGCATCTCCTTATTCTGTTCCATCACTGAAAGCAGCCCGACCATCTGTTCTTCTTTGTGTGCGAAATCCTTTATTGGGGCTGGTTTTTGGTGATATGTTAATTTTGGCAGTTTTCAACAAATTTGCCCCGATGACAAATTATGATGTAGGCTTTAATAATCCCGTAGATTACATGAAAGAAAATTTTTTAAGGAGATAAACTACACGCCACTGTACTTTAAGGATAAAAATAGTGTTAGAAGGCCCACATGATTCACCACAAACTCAGGGTTAGGTAAAACTTGATGATGTTAATTTATTATTATTTATATAAATATGTTTTTGTAAATAATGTTTTTTTTTAAATCAGGTATTACACAAAATCTGCACAGTCAAGATTAGACTGAGGTGGCTGCAGATATTCAAGGTACAGTACATTGACCTTACATTGTCTTGCTTTTCTGCAAAGCACCCACCCACTACCCACCACACACACACACACACACACACACACACACACACACACACACACACACTGGGAGCACTTTGGGGTCCAGTGACTTGCTCATGGACTCTTGAGATGTGAAGGGGGGGGGCTGGGGATCAAACCACCAACCTTGCAACCGCTGGCTTATCCTATCATCCAAGTGTGCCACAAAAGATTTATAAATTAACAAAGCTATGGTACATCAATGCATGACTCTTACACAAATTTGAGTTTTTACATACACTAATTTCCAGAAAAGCAGGACAAATTAAATTTAAATCCTATTGTGATTTTAAGTCCTCAGACTCTGTGCCAATCTGTTGAGCTCCTGTGACAGAGCTGTAACTGTGTCCAGGATCCTCTGCTTGTCCTTCTCCTCCAGCCGGGCCTCGCATCTCTGAGCGAATTTGTCAGGGTGCCACAGCGCTTGCTGCTTCCGGAGCATTTTACGAAACACCGGCACATCCTTCCGGTCCACCCCGTGCAGCATCACATCCACCATCTCCTGCACTGTGCCTCTCGGAGCTGGCCAGGGGATGTCACTGTAGCTCAGCTTTGCGCTGCAAGCTGACGAGCTGGGGTGGAAAGTGGCTGCGCACCTCTCATCGTACCTGCGCTTCTTGCCCTGCCGGGTCTCTTCCTCTTTACGCGCCGCTCGAGCCAGATACTCTTCGTGTTCCCTCTGCAGCTTTTCGTGCAGCTCCTTGTGACTCTGCTCTTCCTGCTCTCGCTCTCGTTTGCTCTTCTTCTTTTTCCCTCCAGAAGACCCTGCTGCCAGCCTCTGAGCCTCGGCGTGCTTTTTATCAAAATATTCCTTCCTGATGCGGTCAGCCCAGTCCCCAAAATCTTCTTCGTCTTCATCAACAGGAAGGAAATCATCAGCTGGGAAATGAATAAAGAAGTGTTAGTGTCACCAAGTGGAGAGAGTCAACGCAAAATTCAGCATCAAAGAACGAGTTGATAATTTACCATCGTATACGCCAAACGTTTCACAGAATTCATCTTCGCATTCACCGAACAGCTTCTCCATCCACTCCTTCTCAGGGTCTGTTTCTGGGGGACGACCCATGTTTTCTGCAGCCTGTGAAGAATTTATGGAACTTACTTACTTAAAAACATGTGTTTGTTCAAATTAAATACCAGTTGTTTCAGTCGGTCAGAGTTTACTCGCAGCTATAAACTTATTGTCTCATCGATTACTGATGTCTGACAGTAAATCCCATGCAAACAAAAAAGTCATTTTGCAAGCAAATATGCCAAATGTTGTTTTGTTCTACCCTATGATGTGCTGCTTTTCTGTTTCAAATCACTGTAAATTGGATTTCTCGAGCATCAGTCTGTTAGCAGCAGCTCCACAGTTTTTGTAACAACCTTTGTTTACCTCTGTATTTTTCATCCACTTGAGCAGGTCCTGTGGTGTGACTCCCGCGCCGTTAGGAGCAGCCAGAGCCTCTGGACAGCTCTTCTTCAGGGGCACAACCAGGTCATTATACGCTGAAAGCAAATGACAAAATCAAATTTCAATAAAACAAAAGGCCGGTTGACAGTTCAACCCGAGCTTCTTTCCTGGTCCTCCTCACCTGTCTTGCCGTGTTCCAGAGCCCTGTTGACGGCTGTGTGTAACGCCGTGTCTCCTTTATGATCCCTCCGGAGAACATCGGCTCCGTGCTTCAGCAGCAGCCGCAGCGCGGCGTCGTCTCCCAGGCTGCAGGCCAGGTGTAGCGGGCTCCTCCGCCTCTTGCCCTGGGAGAAGTTGACGTCGAGCTCTCGGTGCTTCTTCAGATACGACTTCAGCTTCAGCAAACTGCCCTCCTCCACGTACCTCCACACCCGCTTCTGTTGGTTGGACACCATGCCGAGGAGAATCGGAGCAGTCGGTTTGTTATTACAGTTCCTTAGATGTGTCAGTTGTGTTGGCTTTAAAAGGCCTTAACCCTACGTAGAAGCTGGTCCGTCTTCTTAATAACTCCGAAGCTAGAATCGGCTCGGATGCCACGGTTCCGGGGACAGGATGGTTCCGGTGCTGTCACTAGGTGCCAGTATTGACCTTTTTCTAACTAAGCCACTCACTGTAAATTGAAACCTGTGCTTCACTATATTGTAATTGATTCAACAGCACACTGTTACTCGTCAATATGTCCTGAAATGTATCGTTTTCTCCACTTTATGATATGAAAACGACGTGTTTGTATGCGGGACCTAATATTCATCCCAGGTGATCTGGCATACAGAAAACTGGAAAGCTTTGGCACTAAAAGCTTTGAGAACATTTTGGGTTTTAGTAACCCAATAGCCTACTGTGTCTAATTTAGATTTTTTTTTAAACTTACATAGTTCCCTTGTTGAAATGAAACTGTGATATTTGTCTTAGAAGTTAAAAAAAGTTAAAAGGTATATTTAATCATAAGCGATAAGAGATTGTTGAAGAGAAAGGGGCATCCTGACCTGCAGATCCTTTAAGATCTGAGGAAAACAAATATATCATTCAAGGTTGGCTGAGGAGACAGTCAAGCCAGGTACACTAATGGTACCCCACGGGGAAACTTTGTTAATAAGGAAGAGCAGATCTGTTAATTAAGTGTTTTCCCAGGACCGGCGATAGTGGTGACTTTGCTTGCATGTGTGCTGGTCTTTACCTGTGATGCCTGAATCAGTGCAGCTGAGCCTCTGAACTGGCCTGGTCCCGCTTCAGATGACAGGGCGTCCATTTAGGCCTGAGGCAGGGAAGGATGCACAATAGAGAGGATAGAGGAGGGGAATGAAGGGACACTTTGTGCACTGAGAAGAGGATGATCAACCCTTGAGTCTCACATAAACTCAGATCCGGAGTCACCCAAAGCATGGACACTTCCGCTTCTGTCTGCCATCGGAAACGACGTGTCTCCACTAACGATGGCCGTCTTGTGTGAACGCCTTTGAAATGTCTGCCATCTCAGGAGCAACAGAGAAAGAGTGAGAACAGAGGGTGAGGGGGGAGAGAGAGAGGGACACATCTGATTTGTCACCTCAGGTGTTGGAGTCTGCCACTACATATATGCTTGCTCTTTTATCTAATCGTCTATGGCTTTGGCCTTTATTGTCTTATTTAAATTGGATTTTTTTTGTTATGCATTCTCAGCAAAGATGACCTCTCACACAATTTGGATTTTCTTCACATACCCAATTCAGAAGAAAGTCTGAAGCAAGTATCCTCATCCTCCAGCACCTCAAGTGGAGCATGCATCTCTTGCAGAGCACCCTAAAAGCAGAGACATGCTTCTGAAAGACAGGATATCCCCGATCAGGAACCTGTACCTTGCCCACCCTCGCTGCGCCTTTCCTGCCTGGCCTGCTGACTCCATTACTGTCTGTGAGGTCTGTTGTCCTCCTGGGACGGTGCAGGGAGGAGCACTACAGGACCAGGCTGCAGGAAGCTAAGGGTCCTCCAAGACGCTCCAGGGGTCAGCATCTCATCCTACCATACTATGGTCAGACCAGGACTCAAGGTCCGGTCTGCTGGCTATACTGGTCAGCCTCCATTGTTGTAGGAGAAATGTGTGCACACTTCCTCTGTCTATTTTCTGCTTAACCTAGTTTATTGGGCTCTGATTTATGACATCTGGACTTGTGCTTCGAACAAACAGTAGGCCTGGCTGCAAGCCTGGTTTAAAATAACACAAAGACATGGCCTATTAGTCACCCACTGATATGACAATGAACCAGTTAAGTGGGCAGCCCTATAGAAACTCTACTGTCTTATGTTTGCCTGCAGTTTCTATTGATTTACATACCCGGTAAACAAACATTTCCCAGTCTAATGAAGAGTTAAGGTTTGACCTTTTTACAGCCTGTATTTTTCTGTGTTTAATGAGGCACAACTCCAAAACAATGACATTTTAGATTCTTAGTTTATGGTTTAAACATTTAGATCAAGGTAAAGCAGATTTATGCAGTGGTCTCTACAGGGTACTACCATGGATATAATTAGTGGTATGACTTTGCTATCTGTTATTTTATGGAGCTTTAATTTGTGTTTTCCTCAGCTGTGTTTTCAGACAACATTGAGGCTTATCTCTGCACGACAGACCTACTATCATGTTCACTCACATTAGCAGTGCAGAGAGCAATGTTATTTATTATCTACTATTTGAAGAAAGGGTTAAAATGATAATTTATGCTTGTGATATGTTACTTCTGGGACTGTTGTTTGTCATTTATTGGAATGAGTGTGAGGACTGTTTATACCTTTGGGATTCCCTGTGGCAAGCCTGTTCCCAGTGTAGACACACTTAATTTTCATGCTCTGTCATTACAAAGGAATGAAAACATTTGTGTAATCATTTCTGAATAGTCCTCTCAGACAAACACACAGACTATAGAGGACCAAGAGGGCATAAATCACTTTTCTCTCCAAGCAGCTTGTAGCCTTGGCACAGTTCATGCCATGAAATCTTCGTAACATGATCACATCGGCTTCATAAAACTTAAAAACCCTTGAAAATAATCTATCCAGATTATCTTTCACAGCAGGCTTTGATTTTGATTCCGACAGGTGGAGAATAACGTGACAAGTCATCTTGTAAAAAAATTGCTGCTGCTTGGAATTTCAAAATGTACTATATTCTGTAATAAAGCATGTTGTGCAGACTCTCGAGAGCATGGATTGTTTATGCTCACTCCCAAGTTTCTAATGTTTTATTTTAGCTTGATAGAGAATGCAAAGTCTTTTACACATACAAACTTTCAACACTCAAGGCAGATATCTATTCAGTGGAGGTTTCATGAGTGCCTGTGTTTGTGTCCTGGCTCGGACGAGATTAAGAAGCACCAAGACGGCGATGAAGAAGGGCAGAGTGAGTGACACTGCAGCTGTTGCATTTCTCTCTCTTCACGTGATGAGGAGGTTTTCAGATTTCACCTGACCGAGATTAAAAACACAGATGACAGTTTGTCCTCTGTGAGGAGTTCAGCTTTGGTCACCACTTACCCAAAACGACCCTCTGCAAAGTGTTCTGTAATTGTAACCGATTAAGATTAAGCCACTCTCTATCACAGGTATTACATAGACACAGATAGTCGACTCCCACTACGAACCAGTAACCAAGGATTAGTCCAATCCTTCTGTCTCCCTGCTGTTGCTGATTATATCCTGTAAAAAGCTTATTATAGTCAGAACTAGTCAGTCATTGAAATCTCACTGAAAAAGGATATGACTGATATAGTGGTACAGACAAAGAATACTGCAGTTGTATTAATTAGCACTTGGAAGTCTTTAGCATCTTTGGGATGAAGCCAAATGTCCCGTGCTTTATCCAAATTAGTAACTTTAGTGCTCACTGATTGTTTGTGAGAGCAAACTGTAAGAGGAGAAGAAACAAACATGCCAGGGTGAGGAAATAGAAGTCTAACGTGCATTTCCTGCAGGACACATGCTTTGATTTTGGCCTCCGCGAAACACAATGGGAGGGAGACTGGCTCCCCTCAGCAATGCACCAACAGGAAGAAGCAAATTCACTGAATGGGGGAAAATACATTCCAACCAAGCTATCAAAAGCAACAGAGTGACACCAGAGAGAGAGACAGTTTTTGTGGTTACTTTCCAGAGCACCTTTTTTTCATTTTTTATTAAAAATCATAAACATGAATTCAAAATAACGTGTATTCACAAAATGCTTTCATGTATCTGTCCGGAACAAATTCAATTTCATTCTGACACTCAACAAACACACGTGAACTCATTCCTTCACGCATAGGCATGCACGCGCACACACAGATACACACACACACACACACACACACACACACACACACACACACACACACACACACACACACACACACACACCAGTGACTGTCAAAGCAGTCACCTTTTAATTGGGCCCTCCACCAGCCTGAAAACATTTGTCAGCTGCCATCTGTCTGTCTGGCACTCCCACCCCCCACCCCAACCCCTCCTTGCACACTATTCCCGTCTCTCCTTACAACACTCTTTATCAGACTCCAACACCTCTCAACCGCTGGCACACCCCTTCTACACATATGGAGTGTGGTCAGACCCAAAATTCACAAGCCTGACTGTCATCTTCAGACAAAACACCCACAGTTGTCCACAGAGTCACAGGGGAGCAAAGGTGACACCCTGAAACCGACTGCAGACGATCTGTGAGGACGCACCCAGTGCTGTAAAGTTCTGATTTACTTGCATTGTTCTGCATTGTTCACCTCTTCCCCAGCATGCCTCTGGGTCCTCAGCTGACGTCACACCTTCGTGGCCAGAGACTGAGCCTCTGTCTTCTGAGAGGACAAGGAGCTAGCGGGGCTCGCGTGCAGGGACTTCTTCAAGTTGAGTAGGCATAGGCACTGAGATCTGAAGCGCAGGTCGAAGAAGGCGTAGAGGAAGGGGTTGAGGCAGCTGTTGATGTAGGCCAGGCAGGTGGCGTAGGGGTGAGCCAGCAGCAGAAAGCGCAGGAAGGCACAGGTGTCAGGGAACAGGTCAAGGTAAGAGAGGGCATCAGCACTCTTCACAATGTGGAAGGGCATCCAGCAGGCGGCGAACACCACGACCAGCGTGGTGATGATCTTCAGCAGCCTCCTCTTGCGCTGGTCCTCTTTGCGGAGCGTGTTGAAGTGGCGGGTGATGGTGCAGCTGATGAAACCGTAGCACACCATCATGGCCAAGAAGGGCAGGAGAAAGCCCAGTGCTGAGGAGGAGATGCTGAGGCCGGCGATCCACAGGTTCTCTTGCTCTTTGCTCGTCACCACCAGGCTGAAGTCCATGGCGCAGAACGTGCGGTTGCTGGTTAGATCATACTTGGTCGTGCGGAACACCAGAGTCGGGGCTGCCAGGAGACCAGATAGCAGCCAGATGGCTGTCAGGGAGCCTCTCATGTGGCCACGGGTGCGCAGCTGGGTGCTGGACAGTGAGTGGACGATGGCCAAGTAGCGATCAAAGCTCAAGCAGGTGAGGCAGAAAACGCTGGCATACATGTTGAGCAGGACCACGTAGCTGCTGATCTTGCACAGGGCCACTCCAAAAGGCCAGTGGTAGCCCATAGCTGTGTAGACAGCCCAGAGAGGCAGAGTTACCACGAAGGTGAGGTCAGCCAGTGCCAGGTTCCCAATGTAGACGTCAGCAGCCCGCCGCTTACCCTGGGCCCTCCACACGGTGAAGATGACCACCCCATTTCCAGAGAGACCGAGGATAAAAATGAGCATGTAGAGCACAGGGATGACAGAGTATGACGGCGTCCACTCAGAGTAGTCACACATGGTGGAGTTTTCATTCTCTCCGTAGTCGTAGTACTCATGAGGACTTTCAGTTGAATCCATCTTCCTTCTCTGTCTTCTCTTCTTATCCTTTCTTGTAAGGAGGCAAATTTGTCACAGTTGTTTGTTACAGTTAGGTCCACAGCGGTTGCCAGCACTCTGAGATCTGTTGTGCTGCAATTGAAATCTGCCGACCCTTATATACACGCCCCCCTGGACTTGTACCATCCCAGGATGCCCCCTCCTCCCCTCCCACTGCCCTCCTCCTTGAGACTCGACAGAACGTGCTCTGTCACTGCATACACGCCCACCCCGCTCTCTCTTTCATTCATATTATTTGTACCACAATATCTACTGCATAGCACAGTCACTATAATATGGATTGAAATGCTAATACTTTATTTTTTATTATTCTTGTCTCCCTTTTACTGCATAAATAATTGATCTATACAGGCAAAATGAAACTGTTCCAAGCATAAATCTTTAAGGATCTTTTTTTTTTTTTTTAACCTGTCACAAGTTTAACTGCAATACATTTTTTTTACTTCATGGAATGACAGTTCTTGACATGTTTGGACAGAGGCCCATGAGTCAAGTCTGGGCAAGTTTCAAGTGGTTCATTTTAATGTCAATTGAGAGCCGTTCAGACACTGGAGCACTCTGCTGAAATGGAAGAGGCAACCCTATTTACATTTATGTATGTCTTTCTTTACATGTGTGTTCTCTGTACATGCCCAGACATGGGGAACCACAAATTAAAGACAAAAGATTAGCTGCAATGCAATGGAGGTTTGCCAATCACGACTTCAACCTGAGACCTTACAATGAAAATTTGCAATAATCCCATTAAAGAACTCTGAACTGAAAAAATGCATAGAAATCGTCTTAAAGCATCAGTTAAGTATTTATATCCTGCTTCAACTTTTTTAAAAAAAAATGCAAAAAAACATGCTTAATAAACAATTTTCTTTTCTAAATGATGGTAAACTTGATCCACATGATGTGAAATGGGGCAACATGTACAGTATAGTATAGTAGTATTCTATTACTTTGCATAGTGTAAGAGAGTAAAGCATGTACCTGTAACCTGACTAACTGACAGGTCAATGCTGAGTTGTTGTGCAATGTTGTGCTGTGCAGCAAAACATTGTTTATATTCACAAAACTTCAATTCAAGTTGATGTGGAGGTGCCAAAGTTTCTACAGATAACAAATACAGCAATTAAAATTTTGGGGAAATATTTTTTTAAATGAATCATCTGTTATGTTTAAATATTTGAATGATGGAAGCCTAAAAAAACTTGGCCTTGAATCATTAATCATCTAATACATGGTTTCAGTAATGAGTTGTGACAAGCTGCTGCAGAAAACATACATCATACTGTCAGACACTCGGGCATAAGATGACTTTTCCAACTTTGAAGCTACTTAAGGGGAAACAAAGGGGGGAAACTGTGCGTTACACGGGTGAATAAGTCACACTGTTCTTCTGTGTTTATCTTCTGTCCTGTCTCTGGGGTGTATTTGTTGGCCCAGGTGGGCCAGCTCACTCTCCAGGCCGCTTCGTCTCTCAGCAGAGTGGTAGCAGTGGCGCCGGGGCACCAACGTTTAGACACAACTGGCATATCACTCAACAATCCTTTCCTCCTCGGATCCCTTCCTCCACCCCGCCATCCCTGCATCCTCCAGCTCCCCTTCCCGCTCATCTCCGTCTTCCTCTGATTATGAAGACGAGGGCTGACTCCCCCGCCTCCCCTGCCTTTGCCAACGTCATTCACTCTCAGAGATCTGTTTGTTGTTGCCAGTTATTGTGACGCGAGCTGGTGGCGCTTGATAATCAAACTGATGTGATTGTGTTGGCGCGCCTCCACCCCTCCAAGTCTGTCCTCCCTTGCTCGGCTTAATTGTCCATCCAAGCTCATTGTCCGTCCGGCTCTCTGCTGCAGGACGCCGGGCAGAACAGGAAAAAAGCAAAACGAAGTGAATCAAAGCAAGCTTCCTATCCACACTCTGTTTTTAGCTGTGTTTCGCTGCCAGGGATGGGAATATTCAGCTAAATAAAACACCGGGCCTTGATGAATACAGTCCACCCACTCTGCCCAAAATCCCCTCATCGTCAGAGCTTCTTCCAAACAGAAGAAACAGTAAACAGAAGAACAAATTTGCTCTAATGGTGATTGTTTTTAATTGATGGAGGATCACATCTTCTCACATTTCTTCCTATTTTAAGCCTTTTAGAGTGACAAGTTCCAGTTGGACTGGGCTTGAACCTCATTGCAAAGCATCCATCTCTTCATTCAGTCAACATTCCAAGAGGCCCCGTTCCCACAACGTTCAGCTCATGTTTGTCCTCTCTGTTGTCCACCTGTGTCTCAAACCGATTGCTGTTGTTGTTATTGGTGGTGCTGCTGCTCTCCTGCCATGTGTGGCCCCGTGCTGTAAACCACACACAATTAAGACGCCATGAAGTTGTCCCTCGTGCCTTGCGCTCCCAACAAACAGCGAGGCGTTTCATCCTCGCCCTTCGCTCGACTGTCATCTGTCAGCAACAAGTCAGTTACAGACAACATTTACGGGGAGCTTAAAGATATAGACAAGAGCAGAGAGATGCACACGCATACTACAGTGAAAATCTGTCTGCAGGGCTGCGGAGCGTCCCCTTTGATCTTTATCATGATCTTGCGTGTTTATGAGCTTTTTTTGGTGGGTGATACTCGTAGCACCAAAAGACCATGAGGTGTGTGTTCTTATTTAGGTGTGTGTGAGGGTCTGACAGGCGTTTGATGTATGTGTGTGTGTGTGTTAAGCTGTCGCAGACCACAGGCACAGTGTGCTATGTGCTATGAGACAGCTGGTTACTTGAGGCATTATTTGTGATCTGACTAACTCTGAGTCACACTCCCGTTCTTCTGACAATTTGACGCGTCTAAAGTGAACGCCTGAAAGTAGCTTGATGGCCACGATGGTTAACAGAGCCTCAGGAAAAATACCGAGCCATCAGCACTGGCAACAATACCAGCCGCTTCAAAAGTCTGATCTGAACTTTTAATTATCTGACGCTGTCAAAACTAACGCTCTGAGCACAGCTGGAAAGCTGGAACATTTGGTTTTTGTCACCGCCTGCTCTGCTCCATTAGCCTCCCTTGGCTCTTTTCAGCAAGGACAACGAGGCGATTGACACCAGCTTGTCAGACACAAAGGGCCACCAGGAAAGGAGAGGTTTATGCCTTTTCACACGGCTTCAGAAAAAACTAATGTGTAAACTTCAATTCTACAGCCATTTGCATGGTTGAAAACAGCGAAGTAACTGATGACTTTCTACACAATTCTACCTTGGGTAGAGTCTTGAATGGTGTCCTGACGACAGGCAACCAGTTGCCTTGCCGGCCTGGATGAAAAACATGTTTCTCCTGAAGCTGATGCATGGAATAGCATAGGAAATAATTAGAGAGCACCTGAGAGGACATTGGTAGACAGGGAATGGACAGGAAAGATTTTTTTAGATAAAAATGGAGATCCATGGCACAGAGCTATATCAGCTTCTTCCACCTTCTGCTACACGGGCAGACTATCGTGGAAAAGAAGCATCCCAGAAGTCCCACATGTTACTCCATCACCCTTCTGTTGAATAGTCAGGAAGCAGCCATGTTGCATTCCTCTTGCTGTGTTTGTATCCCACTGATAACAACTGCACCGTCTTGACCCCCGATCGGCGCATGTGCAGAAGGTTGCAAGATGTTTTCATGACCTCACACTCACCTATGACCCCACCACACTGCAGCCCCTAGGACCAGAGAAGCAGCAGCTACCGTAACTGAGGAGTCAACCCACCACAGGGTCAGGGATGTCTAATTTCAGTTTTCTGTATCTTGGACAGTTGACCTGGGAGACTCTGTTGGCACAAATTTTCCTGTTTTCAATATGTTGTTGCCTTCTCAGCCAGACGTGGCTGGACAGAAATATTTATTGAATACGATTGCAAGGACAAGAGGTGGAAATCCCAAGCTGTTTTCACGAAAAAGATATAAATAGCTCCGACTTGCAGTCAAGGTCACCAGTGAAAAGATAAATATTAGAGAAAGGCAGGGCGCAGCTGAGAAGAGAAAATCAGAAAGAACAAATGAGAGAGGTTATCATTTGGAGGTAACACTGCTGGTGTAAGTCACAAAGTATAGTTAAACTCACAAGGAGTTATTAGTGTTTGTGTTTATTTCCTATTTTAGACAGGATAGTGAGTAATAAGGATGTTTATTTATTGGCTGAGGGGTGGGGTCTACCGGGGTAAATAAAGATTACTTATAACCTGCTTGCAGAGAGATAATACAGACACAACCAGCACCACTCTTCTTTCAAGGATAGCAGTCTTAGAGTGTTTCTGTTTCTTTCAACTTACATGAAGGTATTTTTCAGATTATTATTATTATTCAGATCAGGACCAAATTTTGGATGCATGTACGCCTGCACATCTGTAGTTTGCTGTTTTTCAACAAAAATCCAAATTCTTCCCCAAATTTTCAAGTTTACCTCTGGACTTTTTGCACACACTATTTTGAAAGCACAGTCTTTATTGCATGTCAGAGAGTGAATTTTAAGCAATTATCCCACTCAGCAAACCTGTCCCAAAAATGCTTAAAAATAGAAATAAGCTCTACAGCATCCCAGATGTCTAAACACACAAAAAAAGTGCTGTAAAACCTGCAACCACATCTTTCCATTCCTGCACATCCAACAGACTTTCTTCTGCAGCAAATCCGATGTTATTCACAAAACCGTGTGAAACAGTGATGGGTCAGAGAACGGGAGGTACTGCGGTCGAAAAACTCGGTGAATAACTCCAAACGCACTGCAGGATTTCGAAAGCGTTTGAGTTTTTTTATCCCTCGCATGTAACATGAGCCGCTTTATAGATTTTTTATGGTTGCCCAAACTTCACAGAGTTCTGAAACACAAGCCTGCAGTTTGGTTTCAAGGTTGAGAGATGCACACACACACACACGCAACACACTCAACAACCCTACATGTACACCCGTGACTACACTTAATGCAATACAATAAGCTATTGTAACCTCAAACCAAAGGTCTTGACGCCCATATGCTTTTGTCATTAGTCTCATTTATAACAGGCAATGAGGTCACTCATTGATGTGTGGTAACAAATGCACACACACACACACACACACACACACACAATGCAAGTGTGTACACAAAAATAAGGTCCTATGTGTCAGTTTGGTCATCACTGCAACTGCAACATAAACAAATTCTTTTAAAAAAAGCATGTGGATACTTTCCCAGCAAAATGCGGAAGGACTGAATCATGAAACATATTTAAATATTGAAACATATTTCATATATTTTTAGGTTTCATGCGTTTTTATGCGTAACTAAATCCACTGCAGCCATTCACAACTCAAGACAGCTAATCCACTGTATGCACTTTGTGAGTGTTTCCAACATGTATGACACATTTCACAATGTGCTCAGCTGCTATAAACCAGAATTGATCTTCAGTTCAACTAATGCTGCAAACTTTAAAGCTCAATATCTCTGTAACTATCCTGAAGGCATGCACAAACCCAGGCTAAATATTTTCAAGAAGCAGTCACTTATTTTCTGTCTTCCAAGCAAAACCTCCGGTTCCATGCATTGTTGACCTTTTGTTTTGGCCAACATTTCTATTACCACAGATTCAACATCAATATCTGCTTGTCCCAGTTAAGTCTGGCCCAGGTTTATCATGGCCAGAACAGCTCTCATAGCACACCCTCTCCTCTGACCACCCACCCCCACCCTCCTGTGTATCCTCTCCAACTCCCCCCCCCGTTTCCTTGCCGGGGGAGAGAGAGGACTAGATGGACGGGAAGAAAGGAGACAGTGGGGATGTGACACAACAATGGCAGGACGTGACTTCAGATCAATACAGATTAGTGGGAAACACGACGATGACACGGCAGCACGGAGCAAACAAACTCCCCCGGTGAAGAGATAAACATGTAACACAAACAGCACCAAGTAGATACAAACACAAAGTCATGAGGACCGGGCCTAAAGGCATCATGGCACAATACACCACTTACATGGAGAAAATACAGTCTGAGATTAATCATATGTTAAAACCAAAATGGCTGCATGCTATTCCACAGACAAATACTGCTGTAGTTATTTTAAAAAGCGAATGAAACATTGTTCTGAGTGTGCAGAATGACAATAATTCATGAAAAGCAACAACATTCAAGACTAATCATCTGCATCAGCACTATACTGCAAAAATCCAACACTTTGCATTCTGCAAGTGTTAAATCAAGTGAAACTTATTTCATAACACGTTAAAACTCAAGCCAAAGTGAGTTAAGATAAACGTAAAAAACACGCACACTGAAATACAACGACAAATCAAGAAAAGTCTCAAAACCTACAAAATAAAATCAAGCTGTAAGCAGGAAGTTGAAAGAGTCAACAGTTCAGGGGTCACAACAAGGTCCCCGAAGCAGAAAACCTGATAGTTCTTGAGGTTTTATCATGTGTAACCAAGAGCCTGCTCAACTTCAAACATACTAAAATCGAGTGGAAAGAGGCCACGATAATTGGCTGAGGTGATCTTTAAAGACCAGAGGCCGTTATCTGCAGTACGTTGGATCAGTTGCAAAAAGGAAAAAACTGACTGACCAGCACCGAGGAGCAGAGTTGCACTGAATAAAATTTGAGACCTTCTTATGATGGGAACAATAGCTTGGACACTGAGCTGAAATTGTGATGCACTAAGCTGTATAAATCAGTCTTATGATGATTCATAAGACATTCAGCTGCTGCAAAGGGGATCAGGGGGATCCCATGCTGGAACCAAGCAGGTGTGTGTTATCATTTCCTATAACAAATCATAATCCAGTGTCAGAAAAAGCTAATGGATCTGAGATCATTAGGGCTGCATGTCCAGCTACTGTTCTCCCGAGGAGAACCATAAAAGGACACGCACGCTTCCTGTTCCCCGGCCGCTGAATGAGCATCTGTCCGACCCCTGACACCTTCCACTCCAACTCTGCTTCCTGTCCCACACGTGCAGCTCTGTTACTTGAAACTTTTCATCAAAGACTTTCCCCCAAAACGTGGAAAAGTCCCAAACAGGAACATCCATGAGGTCTCCATCCTCTGTTCACTCACATATTAAGGGGAGCACCTTGCAATATATGTATCGCCTAACCACAGGGATAGACAAAGAATCGCATCATGCCTATGAATGGAGTTCAGAAAGGGCAGAGCAGCTGCAATCCAATTTAACTATTCAAGCTCATACTTTTTGTTTCGTGCCCCTGACCTCGACCCCTTTTAATCCTCCCTTTGGGCAGAGGGCAGGCCCAGGATAAAGGTACAGACCATCAGTCCTGTGACCAAAAAGCTTTAAAGGGGCTTTACAGCTCATGAGGCCAGACAATAATCTCCCAGACGCTTCACACATATGGCCTCATGAGATCATCCACTCCCCAATGCTCAGCAATCGCCCCCCCCCCCCATAAACAGCTACAGTGTATAAACAGACATCACATGTGTGGGATATCTGTTTACACACTTACTGTGGATATGCTTGGATAAACAAAAGCAGAGATATCTGTGAAGTGGATTTTTGCACAGCTAAGTAAATCTTCAGAATTTTATATCACAGAGGAGAAAGGAAATTTTTCATACACAGATGCACACGAGTGACTGGTAATGAAGGTAGTAACAGTTTCTGGTCTTTAAAGGCACAAATTGTGCTAATCGAGCCTCAACAGTTGAGCCCATGGGCTGTTGGCAGGGGTCACAGGTAGGATGCTGGTGAGAGATGCTTTCCTTGCAATAGCGCTAGCCCAAGAAAAGGGTCACATTTTTTCCAAGCCTGTCTTAAAACAGCTCCAACAGCCCCACGTGGACCCTGACACTTCTGTGTTTCAGCAGTCCCAGTTACCCAAAACAGGGATTATTCAGATTTACAGACTTGAACAAATACTTTGCTTAAAAACTGATGCATTGTTCGTTTGAGCATGAGAGTTCTGTTTTATGAGTTTGAAAAAATGCGAACGGATACGGGCAACGGTTGTCCACAGGTAGGGCAACAGTAGCTCTATCATGGCATTTCTCAGGAAATGCACAAAATGCAATGTTATACAGCAGCAGACTGCAGTAACCAATCACATATCTGCAATAGCGCTTCCCTGGTAGATTACTTTGTAACGTGAGCCTTGCATTCGTTAAAATGGAGGGTAACCTGTATAATCCTGTCTCACGGTGTCAGAGACCACTGCATAGTATCTCGGAGCCTGACGAGTGTTAAAGCTCATGGATGTACTGTCTTTCTCAACTGGACGCCGCGGATCATATTTCATCTTCTCACCAGTATTTGTAGCAACGTGCCCGCACCAACATATCTCCTTGTGTTCTTTTTTTAAACGCAGTCCTATTTCCAGTCTGAACCTGGTTTCAAAGGGAAACATGGACCATCAGAAAGAAGTGGCCCTGATAAACTGGGAGAAAAAAGGGAAATTGCACAAAAAATACTGCTATGATTTTATTATACATTTGTGTATGGGTTCATTGTGGTCAATGAATTTTGGAAAGCACAAGAACTGGCTCGCGAGAGAGGGCGCCATGACATTTTTGCAAGCAACACCGAAGAGGCGACAAGCTTCTGTGCTGCGCAGGGACCAAAATGTGCTCAGCTCTTTTCCGAGAGTGCGGCTCTGGTCGCACATCTGGTTCACGTCTCCTCCTCTGCAGATTAGCCATAATGCCAGTGTCCCATTACAACAATCTGCCTAGTCGAGGCTGGGGGTCGAGCGAAATGTCCCCGAACGGCAGCACAGAGAGTGACAGACAGGTGGGGTGGGGTGGGGTAAGGAAAGGGTGTGGTTGGATGCGAGGTTTAGGGTGGGGTTGGTTTGAAAACGGGCGGACAAGCTAGCATTGTTTACAGACAGCGAGGGGCACAAAAGAGATGATGAGAGGAGCCCGGAAATGCGAAAAAATGCCCTAATGACAGACGATCCTCTGGCAAAACACACAGAATGCTGTACAGAAATAGGAAAAGGACACTGTGAAGGCCGCGAGGGGTGGTGACACTGAACGTGACATGGTTGGGAGATGTTCATCTTCGTCACCAAGTGTGGACTGAAAGAAAATAAGCGGTAGTATTGAGATGGGAAAGGAAGAATGCAGCCAACAATAGCATTGCAATTATATCTGAAGGCATCCGCCGGGCACTTCAACAAATTAAACAGTGTTGAGGTGTCACGGGCCGAGCAAATTAAAATGTAGGGGAGAGCAGTGCTGGCTGTCGTGTTTCTGGGCCGCAGCAGAAACCTTGTTGAGGAAGGAGAAGCAGAAGCAGAAGGAGGAGGAGAAGATGAAGCAGAAGAAGAAGAAGAACAAGAAGAAGGCCTGTATACACGCAGAAGACTCCATTCAGACACCAAAGGCAAATGGCCTGGTTGAGACGCTGTGGGAATTCGCCCTATTTGAGATGCAAATTCCTCAGTGAGCTGAAAGAGCCGGAGAAACAGGTGTCCAAGGAAGTGTGCTGCTGCGTGGGTGAGTGAGGGGCGGGTGCGA
Source organism: Psettodes erumei (assembly GCA_016785225.1). Classification (NCBI taxonomy): domain Eukaryota; kingdom Metazoa; phylum Chordata; class Actinopteri; order Pleuronectiformes; family Psettodidae; genus Psettodes; species Psettodes erumei. Next base: position 781,386 of record JAFBJZ010000945.1, read on the forward strand.
GCGTGCTGAATGATAACACAGGGTGTATTGAAATCCTGCTGGTTCAGTCCAGCCCGTGTGGCACTTCGTCTGTTGTCTCACTTTTCTTTGTTTAATCGCGTACGAGGGCAAAAAGAGAGCATACTTGCAAAATGCAGTAGTTCCAAATTTATTGATTTAAATGTGATTTGGTACAAAAAGACAGCATGTACACAGGATTCTGAATAGAATGAGCGAACAGATCAGAAATAAAGTCCTATATACTGATTGAAACAGCAGGATAAATTGCTAATTTACAAGCCCCAGGTTTAAACAGTGTAATCAGCGTTATGCCGTTATCCCTCCAACCTAATGGAGCATATTTAATATTATTTCGATGAGCGCTGAGACCCAACCAAACAAAAACAACAATAACAACACAGCTTTTGGAGAGCAAACCACATCTTGTGCATCTTGCATCCTTCAAAACAACTGAGCGGCTAATTTTTTTTTTTCCTAATCCCTGGGTGAAGTTCATTGGCACCATCTGCAGGACAGTTTAGAAAAGCTCAGAGTAAAAAAAAAACACTCGACAGATGAGCGGCCAGTTGTTTAAAACAAAATGTTTTAAATCTAAATATTACAGGCCTGACAGGACGTGACAGGTAAAAACTTCCTAATAGACAAATAAAAAATAAACCCGTAGCTCCCACCCCACAAAAAAAAAATATTTCTTCATTTGTAACATCCCAATTTATTGGTTGTAGGATGAAAAAGGAAAAAAAACACAACTTTTTGTAGCTCTAAGCATTCAAAGTTTAGATTCTGAGGTTGCAGAGAAAACACAACTCTCCCTGTCATTCTCCTGTCGTTAAGTCTGAGCACCCACAAAACCTTTTAGTGTGATTGTACAAAAACAGCTTTGTGTTTTGCTTTTTTCTTAACCATAGTCCATTCATAACATAAATATAAAACGTCCGCTCTCCCAATCTGACGAGAATCTTATACAGCATGACACTACGACTGAATAAACAGTTTGGAAAACATACATTCCAAAAATATGCGTTAAAAAATTCTTTGGCTTAGTGGCACAAATCATCCCTGCACACTTTTTTTTTTTTTTCCTTCATTTGAGGCTCCCGCAGCTTGTGTCGCTTTTCGCCCTCACCAGCCTGATGCTGGTCACTGCCGAGGCGAGGAGGTGATCTCTGGACGCCCTCAAGTGTTCGACGGCGGCAGAGAAAAAACTCCCGGATGCGGCGTCGGCGGTCGACAGACCGCGCAAAACGGACACGTCGCTAAACTGTGTACGTGCAAGTCAGCGCCAACGACTAGCAAAGCAGAATGGACACAAATCTCTGCGTTCGCGACGTTGTGACTAACGTAGGCAAAGAGGAAGACTAGGAAGGCAAAGTGCTCTCGAAAAGATCTCATCGCTTCAGACAAAATCAGACTTCATTCTTTTTTTCCTTTTTTTTTTTAGCAGCCGTAGCCGTGAACGCTGAGTTAGTGAACTGCACGTGCAGCCGTATGAAGCCGATAGCTTCATATTCACAGCCGTGCACGCAAGGCGCACACTGTCTTCATCTCCTGTTGCTTCCTGGCGCTCACATTTCTGCGTTGCGTCACGACAACGCGTTCATTATGAAAACGACGCGGCGGCATTTTTGTCCGATTATGAAAATACAATTGCTCTGGTGACATTTCAGAATTATCTTTCCAATTCGACACCTTTTCTTGGAGTGTCATGACGGTAAAAAAAAAAAATCCTTCATTTTACTTAAACCCTGTCTCAGTTACGTCTGCTGCAGACGCACTAAGTGATGGAAAGGTTTCACGTGTGGCAACTGTGACTGAAAACGGTGACGAGCGTTCGCTGCTATGCTAGCGAAGGCCCGATGGAATGATTTTTGCGTGTGAACTGGCGCGAAACTCACCTCGCTACAGGTAAGTGTCATGCTCTGCACTGCTCAGACTCTCTTTGGACTCTTGTATGGTCGTGTGTCCGAGCAGAGGTGAGGGGTCACCGGGAGGAGGACACAGATTCTCTGTCTCCTGCGGCGGCGGGGCGGTTTTCCTCTGCTTTTCCTCGTTAGCCTCCCTCCCTCCCTCTCTGTCCCCTGCTTGCACCCTATCTGCCTTGGGTCCCAGGGGAGACTCCACCATGATGGTGGGCCTCTGTCTCAGGTCCTGCCGGCTGGGCGGCTCGGCAGCCATGATGGCCTTGGCGCCGTGCATCCTGGGAGGGGACTTGCAGTGCAGGTCGCCGTGAGTCTCCTTCCAGTTCCGAAGCTGAGCGTGATGCTCCTTCTCGATGTCTTTCTCGGACACCGATAACTCGATAATCTGAGGGCACGGGGAGAGAATGAGCGTGAGTCGAATGTGAGGTAATGTCAGGTTAAGTCTTTTTAGATCAAGGTTCCCAAAACCACAGGAGGACAATGCTGAAGAGGAGGGAAGCAGAGCGTGCCAGGTGCTGAAACGGTTAAAACCAGATTACAGCATTGGACAGAACCATACCTCGTGCACCAGGAACCTTTCCTGCATGTACTGAGGCTGTATCGCTCGGAGCAGCTCCATCGTTTCATAGAGACCTTGGCAGGCCTTCAGCTTCTCTTGGGACCCCAACATGCATTTCAGTAGAACCAGGCCCACCCTGAAGAGGATCTTCACTCCTGAGAGCAGCATCACGTCAGACAGGCATGATCACCTCTCACTTCATTTGACATGACGAGCAACGCAAGACCGTGTCGCCTCACCCTCACAGAGGAACATGTCCCAGACGCGCAGCACCGAGGCCCACGGCAGCGTCCGAGAGAAGGCGCACATGAACCACTCCGTCATGTACAAGATGGGCTCCAGCTTGTGCTTCTTCAGGTGACGGTGGGCCACGGGGGACACCCGCCGCAGCAGGGCGTACAGGATCTCCCCGTCGAGCTGGATCGCCTCCTGCGGAGACGACGCGGAACGGCGGCCCGTGGAGAGAGAGAGAGAGAGAGAGAGAGAGAGAGAGAGAGAGAGAGAGAGAGAGAGAGAGAGAGAGAGAGAGAGAGCTGGGGAACAGTCTCCTTTGTCTTTGTTTAATCCGATTGTGTGATTACCTCGTCCTTGCGGCCCGGTCACCACCTCACATTAATAGGCTGTCAGTGCATCAGCATCGCGCTGGACACACACAGTGGCCCGAGAAATTGACAGCAGTGAAGTTACCTCGCCAATTTATGTACAAAAGTTCTGTTTGGCTGAGTAAATCAGGTAACACCTTTAAGAATGTTAAATACTGAGGAGGAATCTACTGTTGGAGATTCAGTCCTGTAATGTGGCAGAAGTGTAGCCCGCGCAAACCCAGCATCTTTTTTTCCCTACAATACTTTAGTTGCATTTATGCTTAGACAACAGATTAATTTTAGCAGGATACACGCAGGGTTCAGGTTGGTAAGATGAACGCTATGAATATGTAACCTTTTGAAAGTCAACTGTACAAAATGTTCAAGCTCGTGTCGTACCAGCCCTGTACTGTAGTATCCAGGAAGGTATTTTTCACAAATCTGGACAAGGACCCAGAAAGCATCCTAGGACAAAGAAAGGAAAGAGAGCAGCATTTAAAATAGGAAATGTGGTATTTAAAGAAAAATCAGGACTATTAATATCAAAGTGAGCCATCACTTCAGTGCACAACATTCAACAACTGTTCAGTGATTTTAAAGCATCATGCAATATTTTTCCCCACTCTGTTTGACCCCTTGCTCCTCTTAACTCTATCACTACCACTACATTTTATTTTGTATTACAGAAAAAAAAAATGTAGCACGTGTTCACCTCAGCTGGCATATGCATCAGGAGAACAGCAGCGATGGGAGCCTGAGCCTGACAATAACCCTCCTCGGGACGATGCAGGGTGTAAGCCTTGAGGACGCGGAGCAGGTCCTGCTGCCTACACGCACGAACATACAGCATATTCACCACATTTGAAAACAACAAAAAAAAACCGGGCACTAATAAGACGGTGAGTTCAGCAAACCCAAACGGCGGCGCTCACCCGTGACCTCCTCTCGCCGAAAACATTTCGTGGAAGGGGAACTGTCGATGGAGGTCCCTCTCGATGATGTCGACCCATTTGGGATCTCCTGCCTGATTGTCCAGTTCCTGAAAAACAAACAGAATTCTGTCAGCGTCTGCAACGTTTAACATAAAAGTTTTTACATCATTTCGCAACCAACCACTTTTTATAAGTAAATTTATAATGAGGTCAATTCTGAAACTTAAATCCTTGCAGTCATTTTTTTAAGAACATCAATGTGCAACTGACCTGGAATCTGCCCTGGTTTTGCTCCCTTTTCACCTTGCCCCCAGTGAGGTAGAGCCAGGCGCGACCACGCAGGGATGGAGGGATCCCTTTCTGACAGCGCTCTCTCACCTGTTGTTCAACACACGCACAGTCAGCTCGAGAGGCGGCAGACAAGCAGGAGGAAAGGAGGAATGTCGGCGCAGACCTTCTTGTGTTTTTTGGCCATCCACTTGTCCCAGCTGTTGAGCATCTCCAGCCATTTCGCCTCCCGCTGTCTAAGCACCTCGATGGGGACTTCCTCGGCACTGGGGAGATTGGAGGAGACACCGTCACTGCTAAAAGACCAGCAAATTATTTCCATGCATGCTGGCAGCAGTTATACTGTACTCTGTCACTCCCCTCTACTTATGAGGAGGGGCAGGTCCTGTCATCAGAGGGGGTGGGACAGTGGCTCATCTTTTCCTTGTCCACACGGGAAACCTACCCTCAGACAAAACAGTGGAACACTTGGCATCGGCGGCAAAGTAGAAGGAAAACAGGAAACTCCGGGAGAACTTTCCCCTAGTTCAGCTCCCTATGAACCTCTACACAAAACATTAACCAAAAACTGTCTTCACTGCCTCGTGACTCATAAACATACGAACCCTGTCACGAGGCCAGTGATCATTGCTGCACTTTGAAGGGTCATAAACCAAAAAGGTTGGCACCTGCTGGTCCAGCTGACAAGAGACCAAGCTGTAGATCGGCCAAGTATTTACAATCTGGGAACGATCTGGCCGTTGCGTGTCTCTTCCCACGCGCAAAAATGCGTTTAAATGACAGCAGGCATCTCCACGCGGAGTGACAGACAGCCTCGACCCCACAGCAGTCTGATGACAGGAAAGGTGGCGTCTTCACAGTGAGTGTGAACGTGCCTGAGAACCAGTTTTGGTTGTCTGTCATCAGCTGAGTGCAAGAACTCGAACAAACACATGATTTTGTTGCCGAGTGTTGGGAAAAAAACAACAACATAGTGAAACCCCGACTTACGAGTCCACGGAGCACTGCTGGGATCCCCCGGTGAATCCGTACTTGTCCACCTGTTCCTCCCCGGGGATGGCACTGCCGTTTGCCTCTGGGTCGGATCCATAGAGACTGGCTTTCCCATTATCTGTCAGCTTCTCTTTTCGGCCCCGCCAGTCAAGCCCATTGCCCTGCTCAGTTTTTGCCATTTAGCTAACATTTAGATTAGCAGTCCAACAGTCTGTTCTCGTGACGTAAGACCAGCCTTGCCTGCAATTTAAAGCTCTCCATGAAGACGCCCGCCGGTTAGCTAATGTACTGTCTCAGCTAGCTACGGGTACTAGGAGGATTTGCTTCCTAGCTGCTAGCTCACTAACGCTAAACCACCCCCACAAAAAAACCCCAATTTATGTAGTTTGTTTCATCGTAAACTTCCTCGCTTTCGTCACTTAATTAAGCTCTGGATCGCGCAAAAGGATCTCCGCCAATTGGTGGAAGCATCAAAGAGTCAAACGCGGCACTCTCGGTAAATCAGTAGCCCTGTGCGCCTGCTTACTCCGAAGCTAACACGCTAGCATCACACAACTGTCAGCTGACACACACCTTGAGAATCTCTGCTGTCAGCAGGAATGTACGTTAGCTGCTGGCTACAAGGAAGCTGGAGCAGATCAGTGATCAAAACATCCATGGCATCCGATATGACTCTCTACTGCCATCTACTGCAGGACATTACACATTTAGGCCCTGCTATTAGAGAACTTTGTGTGGGCTAACATTACTGTATTTAAATAAGTTTTTACCTCAAGTATTATACTTGAGCGCAGTCTTTTTGGTACTTCGGTGTTTGTAGATTATGCTAATCAATGTATGTACCAATGTACCAACTGTACCAATGTATTTTAGAGAGACATATTCTTTTAACTCTCTCAGCTTTAGTTACCAGTGACTTTTAATAGTACACAGTAAATACATGACAGTTATATATTTAAAAAGCCTCTATGTCTGGAGAATCCATACAAAAAGAAATGCATGCATGTCTCGCCGCAGCTAATTGTCATGTTTCAGATTTCTTCATTTGTTGTCGAAATCGCTCAGACAGCTTTATTCACACACCTCACTAACTGGTTCATGTAACCAATGCATATGTACATGTCAGATAAATGTAATAAACTGAAAAAAATACAATAGTTACCTCTGAAATATAGAGCAGTAGTAGTATGAAACAACAGAAAATTTAATTATTCGTTATGTACCTCAAAACTGTACTTTGCTACTTTCCAAAGATATTTGAAGGGATATGCTGTATGGATGTACATACCTGGCATCTATTGTACATATGTTTGTCTATGCGCAGGGTGGATACAAAATCAGCCCCTTTTTCCTCAATTAGGGAGTGGAGTTACAGTATCCTCCTTATGAAATAAACTCACCTGTTGAAGCTGTCAATCATTTTGAAAGAGTGCAAGAGTCATTTATGAACACTGGTTTCTGAAGAAAAAAAACTTATAAAGATTTAGTATAAATACTAGATTCTTTATTTAAATATTGTACATATTTTAAAACATATTTACATAAATTAGACCTGCATCGTTGCACTGTATATATACACTGACATAAGTGTGGCTTTCATACGCACAAACATCGCTTGCTGGAACGGGGACAATCATACCATACAGACGGCAGAAGCACCTTTCAACGGCTTTACAGGAGAGAAGGAACGGGACAGACTTCGTTTAAATCACGACGTGACCGAGACGAGACAAGCTTGCAATGACAGGAAAGGCCTCTTGATTACAGGTCTAGCTATTTGTTAAGGCTGAAACTGTGCTCGCCCTCGACCCCCCCCCCCCATCCCCCCCCCCCACCCCCACCTGCATATTGGTTATATCGCTCTTTCAAATAAAGGGCTATCTGAAGGAAATACAGGCTCATAACGATCATTAAAGACAAGAAACAACCATGCCTGTGCGCAATGAAGTTTGTGAAGCGGCGCCAATAGCTAAGACAGAAACCACAGTGCAGACAGCAGGACAACTAATATTCAAATAACTGTCATTATGGTTATGTAGAAGCAAAACCACTCAGACTTGTTTTTGATGTAAAATGTGGTCATCTGTCACGCTGCCAATCCGTCGCACATATGAAATGTTTGTAGAGTCCCTCCCTCTAATGCAGGACACATGCAAGAGCAGCGGATTCAACTATGGCAGCGTTTCTACAATCTCTTCCATGACTGTGAAAAAGAACCACACAGTGACGACACTGGTCTCCACCACGTTATCTTCACAGCTGGGCTCACAGAGCTGCGCCCTCATCATGTATTCATATATGGCTTTCCTTCTTTGGTTTATAAACCTGTCTAATACTTACAGATATCCAGGCGCATTTAAATTAAATCAAGGATATGGTACAACCTTTGTTCTCAACCAACTTTTAGGCATAGAAAAGACACTTTAATGTCCGTCTGAACACGTTCACCCACACCTTTTGCCAGCACACAAGACTCAGAGCACATGGAATTTACAGTATTGCTGTAAGATGTTTATACCTACTAAGCATAATGGAGTACAGAAAGAAAATGTGTCTTTGGTGCACCTGCTTTTAAACTGTGAAGACATTGTCCAAACCACTTGGGCAAGTTGTTAGATAAAGGGATGATGAGCAGAGCGGTGTTATAAATGACTGATTAAATAAATTGGAGGAAATCCAGCGCACGCACATTTACACACACTTTACAATCATGACGACCATGTTCATATAAGTCATGTCAAGTCATATACAGACATCTGAATTACAAAAGAGAAGCAGCAAACAAATTTAAAGGGAAACAAGGAACTGAGAAATAAAAACAATTCTCAATCACACTCACACTCAGACACACACACACAGATTCTTTTTAAGATAGCTGGATCTTTACATCATCCATCGCATACAACTTCACATGAGCAGACATTTCAAACTCTTACTTTTAAAACTAAATAACGTTTAAAAAAAATACATCTTTTTCCTTTAAATTCATGCCTGACCTATCATTGCAATTGTGAGCATCCCCAGATGCTAGCTTTAGCTTTGTGTGATAACAAATATCAACAATGTATACACCGCACATTCCCATAGCAACCTCTCACATCTACACCACACACACACACACACACACACACACATTTTCCCACCACATAACTGCAGCAATCAACCTCGGCAAGTATCCCCTTGTTCATTTCAGCGAGTGGAAGTGTGGGATTGATAAAGCTCACTTCAAGATCAACAGCTGTACAAGAAAAAAATATTTGTGAATGCATGTGCACAACTTCCACAACAGTAACGAAATGGCTCTTTGCTCGAAACAGACAACGGGAAGGCCAGGGTGTAGCCCTGAAAACAAAGAAATATTTACACCTCTTCAGGATGTGCGCGCTGACAGTTCCCTCAGCCGAGTGTCAAAACCTGATTAACCTTCACGCGTGAGATCGGGGCAAGTGTTACGGTCTCTCGACGCGGATTTCTTTCATCCGAGCAAATTACTGGTTAGCGCGTCCACGGTCAAACATTCCAAAAACAAACCCCAACTTCTCATTCTCCTGTAAGACCCATACACTTCCAACATCAGCTTCCTCAGTCCCTCTACTTTGTTCAAACACATTCCCAACATAGAACAGATTAACAAGTGGAACAACAGAGACAGATTAGTTTGAGCACTAAACTAACAATCCAAAACCATGGCTTATTCCTCTTATATCACCTTTCTATGCGAGGACCACCAGATGTTAAAACCCCCAGTTAGTCCTAACCGCTGTGGACCGTCTTCTTCGTCACAACACCCAATACGTGTCGATGCCACGCAGTGAGACGCGGGAGGATGAAAGGCATCCCTCGACCCGCTGTACTCGACCCCTCCTGCATCATGATCAACATGAACGTGTCCAAGCTGCCTGCTCCCCCTCAACCGTTCGAGCACCAAAAACAAAAACAGGAGGAAGAAAACAAAATGTTACACGGGCGGACATCAGTCCCGCAGCGAGGAGTGCGTGTCGCGTCGGGTTTGGCCTCTCCGGACGCAGTGCATTTTGGGAGGGCCGCAGGTGGAAGACTCGGGGTAGGAATCAGCCCAAGAGAAGCACATAACACTCCAACACGCACACTATCAGTCTGTGTATTCGGCCACAATGGACAGCAGCACCGTGATATCATCTGGCTTCCCTCCTGCGGAAGAAGACAAAAGAGTGTGAGGAACCGTGACAAACTTCTTCACCAGCTCATGCAAAGTTTGACTGGACACGCCCGCCGGCATCCGAGCACAGAAGACTTACCTCTTACATTCAGGCCATTGTCACAGGCAAACTGTGCAAAAGGAGACATGTAGTTCGGATCGTAGGCGAGGTCATGAGCTTGCTTTGCAATGCTCTGTGCAGTCTGCAGGATGCTGTCGTAGTTGGTGGCCTGAGTTGAGCAAATGTAAAAAGCATTACAACGTGAAAGAAGCAAAATCTTTCTGCACGTGTGCGACACGTCTTACTGCACGCAGTGCAGGTCACAGCGGAGCAAACGCACCTTCAGTTTTTTAAGCTCCTGAAGAATCATGTAGTCTGGCATGTTGTCAAACAGGCCATCGGTCGCCGTTAGGATGATGTCACCGAGCTGCACGTCGAAGGAGGAGCTGTCGGCTGCTTCGGGACTGCGGGACACAGCAGGCACGGCAAGATCAGTCGCAAGCGGCGCCTGAGCTGCCGTCAAAAGTTTCCAGCATGGAATTAGCCACGTCAGATGTCACTCTGCCAGATCTTATGGGTGGACGCGGCGTGGGCTTTTAATCTGACAGCTGACACGGAAGCAGCCTGCCCAATGTGTCACTGCCAGACGCAGAGAGATCCTCTTGCCTGCTGGCACCTAACCCAAGACTCAAGTTTTATTTCTTTGGAGATTTTAACATTTTGTTCTCGCTTGGTCTGGAGGGCTTTTATTTTACGGGACATAGCACAGGGCCACAAAAAACCAAAACGCTTCACCTGCTGAACAGCTAAATCTTAAACTTTATCTCACGCCACAAGAACAGGATTAAACCAACGGAAGGAAAAAAGAATTTAAAAAAAAGACCTTGAGACTGCTCTAAATGGATTACAAAAAGGTTTATCCCTCGTAAATCAGGCTGCCATTGTACGAATAACACCGTGACACCTATCTGTATGAATGTGACCTTGAGATGTTCTGTTCATAACATTCTAGATACTGGGTAAAAAAAAAAAAGGATAACAAGGAGACGCTTTGCGGTTGTTTTTTTCCACTTGTATGCGTCAGCGCGCCATCGTTACGACAACTGCCATCACCCAGAAGGCGCTCTAATGTCTGGTACGGGCTGAGCTGTAAAAGACTGCATGGGGTTGTTTGGAGCCACAGAATCACATTACTTTGTGGGAGGATAACATTAGCTGATAATGGTGTGCTTAAAGCACTGCGGCATTCGTGCAGCAGTAAAAAAAAAAAACAAACTTGATGGAGGCTGATGGCGGGGCGCTCACCTTTAAAACTCGCTGAAATCTAAACGAAAGCAACAAATTGGAACGGGATATGATGAGGGATTTTTTCCATGCGGGTGATATACAGTAAAGAGAGCTGATACAGTAAGTTGAGGCGGCCATGCAGGGGCGTAGCCCAGTTTGGCAAGCCACCCTGTTTACACATGCACACACACTGTGGAATGTAACACAGCGCATCTCAGGTCTTGTTTCTTCTTCAAACACTGTCGGAAAGCTGCTGCTGCAGTTAACTCCATTATGTCTGCACATTTAATTGGCATTCTTTAAATTACCTTCAGGTGTGACTTGATGTACCCAGCGGCGAGCTACTGACCTGTCGCTCAGCACCACCCCTTCGGCCCCCGGGGGAGCGATGGACAGCTGGAAGGGCGTGTTGAAATAGTGCTGCTGCTCGTCCGAGCGGTGAACCACCTCTCCTCCCCGAACCACCAGGAATCCCGAGTCTCCGAGGTTGCACGTGTGTAGCCGGTGACTCCGCCGATCCAGAACCACGATACAGGCTGTGCTGCTCCCTACACACGGAGGAGAAGAACAGCAATAAATTTATGGATATGTATAGGAGGGCTGTGGAAATGCAAACAATACCACTTGGCACATATGAGGAAAAAAAATAAAAAGAAGCGGAGGTGAGGCGTGTGTTTCATCTCACTTTCGCCGTAAGTAGAATGCTGCCTGACCAGTACACCACCGCCTTTGTGTGTACCTTCCTTTTGAATCTGATGTCTCCATTTACCTCCATTCAATTGTTCCCAGATGAAAAGAGAGAAGAGACCAAACAAACACCCGTGTTGTACTCTTTGCTCGTCCCAGATACCCAGTGACTGTAGCTTTAGGAGCCAACAGTCTGACTAACCTTGAGCAGGGAAGGTCAAACACAGACCTTGTTGCCTTTTCCCAAAACAAAATAGGCTGTTTGACAACGATAAAAGGAGTAGGTTAACATTTAGATTCCCCACTGGCTTTGGGTCAGGGATACCGAGTCTCAGAAGAAAAAAAATGTGACCTTGGTCACATGGCTGAAACGGACAGGCTTTTAAAAACTGTTCAGCCCTCCAGCAGTGTCAGTTACACATGGACGCCTGACCTTTTGGAGGTTCTCTGTTATGAGGTAAAATGTTCACCCTGTGTCAGAGGAAAATTGTTGGGCACCAAGTCAACGGGACTCAACTTTCAGGTGGCAGCATGACAAAACACAGTCTTATGAAGTTTGGTAGTCACCTCATGGGTATTACATCACTCAGTAGGATGCAGATCTAAACCAAAATCAATGATCATCAGCGGCCCTCGTGTAAATAAATAAGCCTCATGCATACCACAAATACTATATCTGGTGAAGCTGCAGTTCTGTGTCCAAACATTGTTAAAAAACAAAACAAAACCGGATCCTTAATACATTTCTACTATGATTATCTGCCTTCTTTGTATATTTCTCTATCCTTGATGCCTTTTTCTGCCAAGTTAGTGACAGAAATATTGACATGCAAATTAAAAAGGGCACAAGCTCCATCTTGACTTATAGTAACACATTATGCAACTCTCTTGGCAAGGTGGCTGTTCAATGACTGACTCATCCTGCAGGGATGTTATTTATTTCTCCGAGTATGGCTGTTCACGTGGGAAGCATGACTCACTCCGCCACAGAGTGTCTGTGTACCATAATGTATCATCTGTGCGTACTCACCGAGCAGGGGAACTTTGTTCTGTAGAAGCTCGTAGTAGCCAGAGGTCAGGATGCCCACCGGGTAACTGGGAGTGAAGCGTCCCTCCTTCACCAGCCGTTCACAGGTCCTCATCAAGGTGGCCGAGAACTGAGAAGGGTCCACGCCATAATCCCGCCAGCCCCCTACGCCATCAGCTACACCTGAGGGACAAAACGGGAATGCATATTTGAATTTAGTTGCAACGGCAAGCAGAAAGCAAGAGTCCAGAAAGGTCTAGACTGCTGCTGCTATTTCTCATTTCTAGAATTTCTGCTACTAATGTGTGAATTAGTGAGTAGGTTACAGGTTAGTAGCTTTACATTTAAAGCCAATACAATGTTTGTGCAGTATTTGTTACTTTTGGGGGTATCATGTATTAACTTTAATCTGCAGCTCTAGATGCACCTCAACAACATCCAAAACCAACACAAAGAGCTGGTGATTTCCAGAGAGTCGAAGAAGTAGAACAAGGAGAAAAGGCTTCTAATGATTATCATATTGTCATTTCACTGACATGTCATTTCCTTAGAGAAAGCACACACCAACTGCAAATAATGTCTCTTAACCTTGGGGGGAGAGTAAATAAAACACCCTGGGAATTTCCAAAATTCCCCATCATCCACCACCGTTACGCAATCCAAAAAGCAAGGTTACTTATTAAAACCATCTTGATAGCTCACTACAGCCTTCACCACCAGCACGTTATTGCTGCTTGCCATGTGTAAACACGTGAAGTCCTGAGGGGGATTTTGTTCCTCGGAGCTGGCTATTTTTACTTCACATCCCCAGCCCAAACATTAAGGACTGCACATTGCGTGAAAACGGACTGAACACCTTTTTCCCCAAGCGTCGACGAGCCACGTGGTTAGCCTAGCGTTTCCCTGTGTTTACCCTGAGCGGCGAGGACAAAGCAATACACCCAGCTAGGCTAGGAAGCTAACGAGGGTATTAGCAATATGGCTGCCTCCATGCTCAACCATTCTGACCTTTGCAAGACATTGTAGTATACAGTCGGAGATGTTTGAATAGAGCCCTTTTCGGCCACGTCTACATTTAACGCTGCATATCTACATATCCTAATTTAATGTGCCATAATATCTTGCGTTGCCACGGTGCATTCTGTAGTTGGAGCTTATCTAGGTGAAAGGTCATTCGGCGTTTCACCTCAAAACCACCCCATAATCGGAGCTAATGCATTAAAAGACAAAACTGGAGGAGTAATGCATAGGTCGGTTTATCATAAGTATATGCAGTGCTTCGATATGCCCCATATAACGGCCTGCAAAAGAGGGGAGAAAGTTGTGGCTCTGTTATTGCGGGGGGTGGGGGCTGTTGTGTTTTCATCCGAGGGGTCGGTGCACGTGTGGGCCAGCTCACTGAAGGTCACCCGAATCAAAGAGGGTGTCCAACACGTACCCACCAGCTAGTTACATCGTTTTATACGCCGGAGAGCTTACCCAACACATCGGCGGTCCTGTGCCGCGCTATGAAGCAGGCGTCATCCCCGTAGCACATCCCTTTCTTCAGGATCCCCTTGCGAAAGTCTTTGCCGAAGCCATAGCTGGCTGTGATCAGACTGTAGTCCCGGCCGTCCGTCTGAGAGAGTCCGCCCAGGACAGCCCTGGCTACCAGTCTGCCATAAGACAGTACGGATAACATCCCCGGCTAGCAGCGGCCCCGTCTTGATTTGAGCCCAAACGCACTGTTCCTACTCTCTCTCCCCGGCCGCCTTGCCTGTTAGGCTACTTCTTCGCGTCAAGCCCCGGCTGCCTGTCTTTATCCGTCCATTCGACACTAACGGGCCCGTGAAATAGTAACGCAGCACCGGGCAGTTGGTCGAGTCTCGCTTAAAACGCCGCCGTCCGTCCCGAATGTTCACTGTGCTGTTTAGGTCTCCGGTGTTCCTTTCGTAAATGCGGTTCCTCCGGCGAGCTTTCTCCTCCCCGACATGTTTCCACCCGTGTACCGGAGCGAGAGCTGAGAGTACATACGGGTGTTTCGCCGTTTACAAGCTTGACGTCACGGCCTATCGATATCGTCCAATGAAAGAGCTGCCCACAGACCTTTTCCCAGACGTGCGAAGGGACGTTCGTGTTCCATTGAACTGCGCAGGCTTTGGGTTTGCGCTTGTTTTGAATACGGGGATGCAACGGATTAAACGAGCTATCGTTAGTAACTTATAGCGTATTTAAAGGCTCTTTTCCCTCACAAGCAATCATTTTGACATGTCACAGTTGGAATAGGTGAAAATAATAAAACGAATGATGGCTGATGATGATATTTTGCATGCTGGCTCATGGTCATACACAGAGTCACTGTTTATGATACCAGCAACGCCCGTGCTTTTCTTATTATGACATGTCAAAATGCTGTGGGGGAAAAAGGGCATATTAACCCCCATGGGGGCCCAAGGACAGATGCGTCTCAATACCCACAAAGGGCTCCCTCTCCTCACAAATCACAAAAAATGAACGCTTGGAAAATAATGAGTCCAGATAGTCAGTTGCAGGCTTGCAAGCATAAATAAGTGGTATAGGAATCCATATCACGGGCTTCTTAAGGTTAAACACAGAGGGAAATACAAATGAAGATTTTGTTGGTAGTTTTTGGCTCCATGGTGATCATGACAGCAAAGGATTCCCACCTCTGCTCCCTCCAGAGGACTTGCTGCGCATCAAAACGAGCGCACCCCATTCAGACAGACCCACCCCGTGCCGGAGCCTATGACTGAGCTGAGGGAGTGAGAGAACACAACAACGCAGTACATTCGGAATACATAGATAACACATAGACTAACCGTCACTTCAAGGTAAGAAATAACCGCAAATTGATTTTTTATGTATTCATGATGATATAGAAATCTTTGTCGGTAGGCTGGACGACAGAAGAACGCGGTACAAACGTCCGTTGTAATATAATTTAGTGGTTATGTTAAAGCGAATAGGCAGCATGTTAATGTGTAATGATTGTAACTAGCTGTTTTAAAGATAAAATCACCACTCCTCCTTTATTTATAGTGGTTATGATTGGTTATTGATTTGGCGTATTTATTGTTTAGATTAACCAAATAATGAGAGACTAATAGCGAGGATGCCCGCCTGTCTCTGCAACTAAATTAGGACATTCATTTTGAAGGATTGAATAGGGCTCTGTGATGTTATATGGACTGTGGAGTATGTCAATAATCCATCGTTTCTCATGTTGATCATTATCAAATTAATTTGTACCAGTGGGCTATTTTTAATGGTATGCTATACGAAAAGCTGTAAAAACGCCGACAGCAGTATTTGTTTTTATAACATTGTGTTGTTTTTATGATTGTTGTCTGTAGGGCCAGGATGAGGAGGCTGTGGGAGCTGTCTATTGTGTCCCTTGTTATAATGTGTCTCTTGATTACGGAATCAACATGGGCTAAAAAAAGTACCAGCAGCAGCAGCAAGAGAACCCCATCTTCCAGCAACAGGGGTGGGACACAATCAAAACCATCCAGCTCTCAGCCAGGAAGCTATCCCAAGCAGCCACAGAATCCCAATCGAAACACCAATCCATATCCGTCTGGTGGTAGTTACCCTTATCCTGGAGCAGGCAACACAAATTCAGGAGGGTATCCCAGACAAAACCCAGGAAGTTATCCAGGAACTGGTAGTAACCCCAACCAGTATCCTGGCAGAGCCAATCCTGGAGGTTATCCAAATCAGAACCCTGCAGGTGGCTATCCTGCTGCAGGTGGATACCCAGCAGCAGGTGGCTATCCTAACCAGTATCCTGGCAGAGCCAATCCTGGAGGTTATCCAAACCAGAACCCTGCAGGTGGATACCCAGCAGCAGGTGGCTACCCCAACCAGGGAGGATACCCTAACCAGTACCCTGCTGCAGGAGGCTACCCAGCTGGAGGTGGTTATCCTAACCAGAGTCCAGGAAGGAATTATCCAAATCAGTACCCAGCTGCTGGGGGCTACCCAGCTGCAGGAGGTTATCCTAACCAAAACCCAGGTAGGGGAGGCATCAGTCCAGGCGGGTACCCATACCAGTATCCAGCAGCAGGTGGTTACCCAGTTAGAGGGGGGAATACAGGACAGGGTTGGGGTGTGCCTGGTGGAAATCCAGGGGGTTACCCCGGTGGAGCGATTGGTGGTTACCCCAACTGGAACCCAAATAACAAGATCCTCAGTCCACGCTTTGGTGGAGGAGGCTATGGATATGGTGGTTATGGGATGGGAGGTTCTCCTTTCTCTCGTTCCGTGCAGAAAATGGGATACAAGCCTAAGTCAACAGGATTTGCCAAAAAAGCCATGGTGGCAGCAGGTGTTGGTGCTGTGGCTGGGATGGCTGTCGGATATGGACTGGGGCGCTTTCCTCGACCACATTTCAGTTTCCGCAACCCCGAAGAGGAGTATTACTACAACAATTACATGTACCGCCGCTATGGCTCCCAGTCCACGGATCAAAAAGACTTTGGCCGCGATTATGTCTACCAGCCTCCGCCACGGGCAGAGTCTTACGATAACTATATGGATACCTGTATGAACAGGACTGATGTCCTTAAAGATCAAGGCAGCAGCTCTCCCATTCCCAAGGATGGTGGTGATGTGGCGGATGATGACACTGTCAGCATTGAGGAGATTGGATACCCGGCACTAATTGAGCAACTGAAGGCTCGGCGCTGCATCGAGAAGTACATGGTTTATTCGAGCGCTTTCTGGTGGAACGAAAAGCTCAGCAACAAATCCAATCCAGTGGTCACAGCAGCTGCCATGGAGTGATTCAACTTTTCACCTCCCTCTTCATGCTACTGTCCAGCATGCTCCTGCTCCAGTGAGCCCTCCCTTCCTATTTCTTTCCATTATCCCTGCACGTCTGTAGCCTGCTAATGCATATTATCTCCATATCACAAACCATAGCTGTATACTCACAAGCTCTTTGAATCATTTAGCATCGCTGCAGGATACTAACAAAAGGCAACAAAATGTTGATGTAGTAGTAGTAGTAACTAAAGAAGTACATTTGAAGAGGCAGCTGTTTGTTTAAAACCTTACAGTCAGAACATTGCATTTGTGTTGTACAAGTTGCACTAATTTTTTTTCTGACTTTTTTTGTTATTTTTCACTTTTGGCACTGAATGAATAGAAAACAAATTCAGGATAATTTAGCTCAGTTTTGGGCCATTTTATTGTGACAATATGTATCTGGAAGTGTTTGTGACATTTATATACGTACGGGTCATTCATTTATCCTTTCAACAGTACTGAACAATTGAACTGGCTGATTTTTCCATTAGGTTCAATGTGATTTATCAAAGGGGAAAGAGCATCACTGCTAAATTCTTGTAAACTGATATGGGAGTGGGAACATAGTTAGAAATAATTCCACGATGCGGTTTGCCAATGGTTCTCTCAACATGAAAATGGCTCGGTGATAATGTGGGGAGTTGACCGCTGAGAGTGTTTGCCTCTGCGTTGTGTAATGGCCATGACAAAGCCATTAAAGCATTGCAAGACTGGCCATTTGCACATTTGTGATAAAAACTCATCCCCAATGGTGATTACTTGTTGCGAAACGATGATTCCCTGAAGGATTACTTCCAAACTACTAATAAGCCAATATTCCCACATTCAATTATACTGGGAGATATCCAAGGCTATCTGATGCAGAACTGAATATTTTCTAATGGACATTTTTTAATTTCACAATTAACAGTAAAATCTGAATAAAAATGAAGACTTCTACACATGAAGAATGGGGCCTACTCCCTCTCAGGTACATGGTACTCACATACTGTTTGACGTTCAATTGCCTGTAAAATCCTAGATTACCTCTAATAGCTCTTGACAGAAAGGAGGCATAATGTCATTAGTGGCGGTACTTCCTACTCCTGAGAACAGAGGGTGCATTTGTTGATCATTGCGCCTGATGCTTTTACTTTGTGCAGTGGGAGCTTGCACTGCCGAGAGTGTAATGGTCAGTACAGGAACCATTCGCAAGACAGTGTATGGTAGCAATAACCTTTATTCAGTCCACCATTTCTCAGCAAAACAATTCCAAAGTCTGTGATCCAAAAAGCAGAGTAGTAGTCCATAAACAAGGTCAACAAAACCAGGGCAAGAAAAACCAGAATCGTGGTTGTACAGGCAGGGTCAAATCTTCAGAAAGGGCAACAGCAAAAACAGTAGTCAGGCAAAGGGTGTCTCTGAAAGCAGATCAAGTTGGCATATAGGGTTCTCAACACAGACTGGTTCGGTCACATTCTGACAACAAACAACAGAATCGCAGGGTATAAATACACGAGGGTGGTGACGAGCAAACAAGACACAGGTGCAGGGAATTAACCAGATGATTAACCATAAGGGAGAACACGAGAGGGAGCCCTAACTCACAGGGAAAGGTGAAGCAGGGACAGGGGCGACAGGAGAGCAACACCAGGAACCACCCGAAACGTGAAAATGCAGACAGGGGAAAACACACCAGCAAGACAGAATCCAAAAGAACATGGATCATAACAGAGAGTTGGGATTCGATTGGGGTTTAGAACAGATAAGGTCCACAACAATTCATCTAAACTCTGCTGTATTGCTGTACCTTACTCATCACACACTGCCTCTTCATGTGCACAGTAGGACAACATTAACAAGGGAGCAGGACGCACTGGCACCAGCTTGCCTGCAACGGCAGAAACCACAGACACTGTCGCTTTGCCGTCACAAAGCTGAATGTTGCGTTCTTGGTTACGAGCTTTTTTCCCATATCTTGTGTCAACCTTGGTTTCATGTTCATGTTTCAGGGCATGCTCTTAAGTTTCCAGAGACACTCAAAGGCTTTTCAGACTTTCCAGGCCTGAGCTGGTCAGTACATCTCTGTATCTTCCTCTCCTCGTCTTCCCTGTGGTGCAACAAGATGGTCATAGGTCAGGTGTTTGTCGGTCCGTGAATACCCCTGTTTGCATTTCCTTGGTCACCTCCCCCTGGCTGCGATCATGTGTCTTTCTCCAGTAATCGACTTGACAATTTGCTCTCCTTTTTGACAGTTGTGTTTAGTGAGGTTATTGGTGCGTTATTTCTTTGTGTATGTGATTATTTTACTACTCCAGCTTGTTGGGGTTTTTTGTCTGATTATTTTACGTGTTTCTTTCCTTCTAAGTGTTGTAAAACCCTTTGTAGCTTTGTTTTATAAAATGCTACATAACAATAGATTAAGTTTTCCGGCTGTCAATAATGCCATTTTCACAAAGTGATTTCACAATTTAAAAAAAAATAAATGAAGAAAATTATTTACTGTTAATTTCAATCTGCTGTTTGGACAGTGTATCCAGTAAAGTCTGTATTTTATAATGTTTTTATTAGGTTAATTAATAAATATGTGCTGTGTAATAACTTATATGTAAAGCCAAAATGAAGTTAAATATGTAATTGCCCAAGTACTTGCAAAACATACTGTAAAGTATATCTGGAAGTAATCATATGCATCCTCTTAATGTGATGATTAAGTGCACTTATTTCCCCCTTTCGATTGGATATTCTGTACCTGCTTCACTAACCTGACATTCATTCATCTGTATGAATTTTCTGGTTAAGACGAGTGTGAACACTTCACTCATCAAATTATATGACTAATATAGTTTGTCATGGATGTTTATGTGTTCAATAAAACAAGTATCACGTAACATAATATACTGTCACATATTCTTGTTTCTATTTTTCTGCTTGGTTTTTATCAACAGTTTCTGGATCAGCTTGGCCAACTTTTCTAATTTTGCATTTAAGGGAAGGCTTTTTCTATAGTAATGATGCATTCAGCAGTTACATAGATATATACTCTAACTACCATTTAGAACCACGGGGTTCTAAAAAGCTCTAGCTAGCTATAGCGCTGTAATCATAAAAAGTAAATTTAACTATTTTAAAGTTAAAGGACAAACATAATCAGTCCATACCAAACAAAGATGGACAGGAAGGACAACTTGTTCAAAGGCTCTTTAATTTGGTTTGATTCATTCCTGCGATCAGATTAAAAATCTCATATCCAGGGTGCAACAAAGAAATACATCACATGTCCAAATACGAGAAAGATGTTAGTCGTGGGAGCAGGGGCAGCCGTGTTAATAAAGGATCTCCACAGAGACCGGTTGCGGTGTCCCCAGCCTTCGTTGTGGTTAAGCCGTTGATCCTGCTGCGAGGAGGCATCCTTATGGCCGTGATGATTCCCAGAGCTGTGCTTCGGCCTACCGAGGAACCCCAGCCCGTACCCGGTGCCCGTTCCTCCCAGCATGCCGGCTGCTGCTGCTCCTGCCCACTTCAGGCCATGCTTGGAGAGGCCTCGGCTCTGGGAGGGAGGCGCTTTGTCGTTTTCACCTTTTCCGCGACCTCTGAAGCTGCCTCCACGCTTACTGTACGCGTACTGTGCACCTGGGCACAGAGCTGCCATGAGCAACAGCCAGACCCACAATGAGAGAAGCTTCTGCTGACCAGCCATTTTTGGAGATTTGTGCCCTGCAAAAACACATCAAAACTTATTAAATGACAAGTGGAGGCTGGGAGTAAATAACCTGTATCACAACAAACGCTGATAGTATTCGAATGCTATTGCTCGGTCTTTTTATTTTCACAGTAAATCTATTTATTTGAGTACAGAGAGAGAAATGAGTTAGCGAAGTCTTTTGTCTGTCATTCCAACTGGAATTAATGCCTTTGATTCGCTCACTGCACATCAAAAGTCACCTGCTCACCGGCACCAACACAACAGGCATCCAGAACGATCCACATGCTCTGTCAACACTGGGATTAGCTGGGCATTATGTACGTGTGTTGCCTACTGCACTGGTTTTCCCTGGCTCTCATTAACACTATACATTACCATAGGTTGTTATAAAACATATCAACTATACTGCATCAAGAGGTGTAGATATGTAACTGTACCCTATAAGCTTTATTGCAATTCATCTGATAGGAACGATCATAGTGTTGATTTAAAAAATAGATTTATGATTTGGCTCAAAATCCTCTTGCAGTTGATAATGTGAAGAATACAAAGAATAATGTTTATTTACCTTTCTGACTGGTCACGCTGAGAGGTTGAGATGCTGGAGCGACAGTCCCTTTTCAAAACCACAACACTGACAGCTGCACGGCTGATTGTTGGTTTTCAGCATCATTTCCATACCAAGGTAGACTCAACAAAGTGAACATGGCTCCTCCCACCAAACAAACCCCTGCTTTGCTATTGGTTCATGATCACTGATACAGGTTCAATGATTTTTGATGATGGTGGCATTTCATTTACAATCGTGACACCTAGTTTTCTCTCATTATTCCGTGAAGGCTACCACAACATGGGCTACATTACTGTCTGTATTGACATTATTATAGTCTATCACAGCTTCCATTGATATGTTTATTCTTCATGTTATTTCATTAATAGCTGACGTGCTTTTGCGTACATGATTCAAATGCTCAACAGTGGGTGGAGAGATGTTTGGTTTGTCTCTTTATTTTTAATTTGAGCCCATTAATTTTGGGGCTGGGGGGGTCATTCATTTTTACATTTAATGGAACTACCATCCCTAATCCTACATGCTAATTCGGTGCATCAAGACTGTTACAATTTCTGTAACATCTCATGTAGTGGAAGTTCTTACAGGCCTCCTTCATTGGCCTCTTTCTCACAGCCAAATTGACATTCATTTTGTTTTTACTCTCTGATGTGAAAGATGTTTGTTCCAGAGGAGCACACGTATTTATCAGTCAGAACATGCTGTTCCAAATAAATGAAAAGATTCATCATGCAGACAAAAGAAAGAGCAAGTATCTGAACACTTAGAGAACAAAATGAACAACACAGCAGACAGAAACAGCAGGCGTCTGAACTGTTTTTGCGGGAAATATCAAGACTGTGATGCAAAGAAATAAAAGAGCTCAGAGGATGTAGAACAAAGGAGATGATTGTTCAGAGATACGTGACTGGTCTAAAGATGGGAAAAAGTTCTTCCAGGCGAAATCAAAGAACTATGCATTTTTTCATGGTTTTAGAGGATCCTCTTCAGGGCACACTTTGGACAATTGTACATTTGTTCAGTTTAAGTCATACAACGGTTTTAACAGTTAAACATCTATGTAACTGTCTGCATGGAGCAAGTTACATAAAATTTTATTTTGCAGCTTTTTTTGCAGCTTTAAATAGTAATACACTTGATGTAACGATGGGCTATATATTAAAATTTGCATAGGCTAAATAATATTTCTATATTTGTGCTGTATTTCATTTTGTGAGCAGGCACATCTCAGCCCTGCATATTTGTCAGAATGTTCTTTCACAGAACAAGAAAGGATTTAGCCCATTTAGAATGCCTGTAGTCACACTTCAGACTTATTATTGGTCAGTCGGTGAAGGTCAACGTTTATTTCAGCACATTTTGGGTATACATGACAATGACTTGGTATCATGTTTACACAAAAAATCTGAAGAACATAGAAAGATAACTATTTTCTTTACAGTATAATACAGTAACAAAGTATCATCCCACTCATGTTTGAAAGTGGTCAACAATAAAATGGCCGGTTGTGTTCAGTGTGGTTTGCATCACATGCTTTGACTTGTTGGACAACTACTCATGCTCATCTGGCAATGATGAAGTTTTTTTCCCCTACTTTTGCTTCATGTGCAATAAGAAAATTAAAAATGTCATGCAAAGAAACATTTATTTGAGTGATTTGGTAAATTCTGCACATTTCTTCATGCAGAACATTTTCACTGGGAAAATTATTTGCCTTTTGTATTAAAATGTGTCAAATGTGTTGCATGACCCAGTTTTTCCTGTTCCTGATGAATCAAGTTATTTTGGGCCCAAAGTCTCATAGCAGGAAGCACTATGCAGTATTACTATCCACGTCCATCTAAGAAAATTAGATGACGTTCTCAAAGAGCTGCATCGAAGCCATTATATTTTCATCCTGTTGAGAAAATAAAACAGATGCGAGCGATGCATGTGCATCATGAACTCAATCAGTCATCATTATGGTTTGAAACTTCCTTTTTACCAAAGTCAGTTTTATGATTGGTTTACCTTTTGGCAGGTTTCTATGAATTCTTCTATAGTCACCACTCCGTCTCTGTTACGATCCATTTTCTGAAAATGTCAGACATGTACAGGAGAGAGTTTTTTTCAGATTTTGTCAAGCTAAAAAACAAACTTTGACAAGGTCGCAAGAAGTGCAAATAGTAATGAGCCAAACTGATATGCATGTACATTTTTATTCCTTGTGATAAAGGCTATGTCTTCATTTGTGCATTTTAGTTTGTATCTGTACCAGATTTATCTTTCATTTTCTCGAGGGAATACAAAAATTATCATAGTTCAAGAAACACAGATGTTTTTAAAATTTGAAATTAAAATGCAATACAGGTTGTCTTGAATCAGTAAAACATCTGGATGCAATAACATTGAGGATTAGATTGTGTTTTAGCTGATTCAGAGATAACACACCTGGAAGAATTTCTCCACATGCTCAAAGGGGGAATCATCTCGTACACTGGGTAAGGTATACCTGCCCATCATGTCATAAATGGAAGTCATTATTGCCAACATTTCCTGCAGGGAAAAAACAGACATCTGTAGAAATCATGACACTGCAACAGATAGTCATACACTTTCTCTCGTGAGAGTTTTGACTGTACCTCTTTAGTAATGTAGCCATCCTTGTTGATATCGTACAGATTAAACGCCCACCGGAGTTTCTCTGTAACAGAGCCTCTAAGCAACACAGACAATCCTAACACAAAGTCCTGTAAAACAGAGACCGTTGTAGCTCACTTTAAACTAAATCCATGTCACGCTTGACTGCTTGGACAACAAGAAATGAGATACTGACAGAAATCCAGACCTTGGTGAACTCACCTCAAAGCGGATGGAGCCGTTTCTGTCCATGTCAAATGCGTTGAACAAGAAATGTGCATATGTGGTCGCATCTGAGAACAAACAATGGACATACAAGGTTGAAAATGAACATGAAATGCTGTTGGCTAGCTGCATTACCCTTTTAAAACCCAACTGTTTATTTCAGCCACATGTAATTTTGTTGATAGTGAGCTGACTTCAGGGATATTAGGTCACTACACCATAAGTTTGTAGTTTTGCATTTTCAAGTACTACTTCAAGTACAACTTAATACTGTACCTCCTTGAGGGAAAAACTGAGAGTAAATGGTTTTGAATGTTTCTTCATCCACGAGCCCACTGGGACATTCCTTTTGAAAGGAGAAAAAAACAATCCAAGATTTTACACATGCACATTTGATTATTCTGGATTACTGGTGACAAAGCATTTTAGCAGTGTTTCTTCATGGTTTGGCAGAGGCTTGTTTTCTCCCAAAACTATTCTTCAGAACTACACCTGTTGAACCCAGCACCTCTCAGCAAGAGATAGGGATATTTTAAAATGGTGCCATGCTGTGCACAGTGCCTGACTGCAGTGCAAGGATATTGTCACTAGAGGGTGAGGAGAACATGATATCCTGCAGCCATAATGAATCAAAGAAATTTTGTCTCTCACTCCCACTCTAGCTTTTCATTAAACCACAGAATCCAGTTATCAGCAGTTGTACAGTGATGAATAGCCAAATGTCACAAAATGCAAGTGAAGCAAAAGGGAAACATTCCAGTATCAGTACAACGGCAGCAAAAAAATGACTTTGAAAACTAAAATCTCTGAAAATGGCACGTTATCAACTTGCTGCTCCAGGTATATCACCAGCAGTAGTGGGAATATTTTTAACATCACAGGCCAAAATATTTTTTTATCCCCATGCTTTATGCAAGGGTTAGGGTTAGGGTTACAGTGTTAATTACACCTGTGCTTTTCCTGCTATGACATATCAAAATGGCTACTGTGAAAAAAGGTCTTTTGATGTCTGAAACGGTAGGACCCTGTGGAGGTTTTCATTTTAAACAGCTTCGTTTACAATGAATATTTTCTCCACAACGACTCGTGTGTTTCCTTAATGTCTCACGAACCTCATGAAACATCTGCAAAGCCTTTTGTTAATGTTGCAGTTTTGTTTACATCAGCTTGTGGTCTCCTTCCTCTCCTCTTTAATGGCACTTTGCTACCTTTAATGGCACAGTATACAGCCACTAACTGTCGATATGCATTACCTGGAATCTGTACTAGGCAAAAACATGTATCACATCATCCCCATGCTCGTGCGCGTGTTGGTAGAAGAAAGGCAGTATATCAAAGTATGGCTCAGCAGGGCCACTAAAGTTCAACAATCCTGTTGACCTATATAATGTCTAATAATGCAATGAAGCAAATGTAACAATTGCATGGCCAGCAGACACTATATGACCGAAAGTATGTGGACACCCCTGTCTACATTTGCAATTTTCATGGTTTTGGCTGCTTGGTTCCAATCAAAGTAAATCTTAATGCTACAGTACACAGTGGTATTTTAGATAGAAAAATATTTTTTTTTAAATGAGACTTCCATCTAACCATCTAAAACATATTTAAAATAACAGCCTGAGAAAAACTCTCACAAGCAAAAAAGACTGAGACTTTTCCAACTCTGTGGCAACAGTTTTGGGCATTTCAAAGTTCAGAAAAGACTCAGCTCAAATGAACAGCTCAGAGAGACTGCGTAAATGTTCAGTTCACCTTACTACAAAAAAGGTAATGCAGGCAAAAGCAGGAAGGGTAGAAGCGATGAGGAGCACAGTCAGCAGCAGTCAATCGAGGCAAAAAGGCATCCAAAAGTGTACAAAAGCAGGCACTAGACAAAGGACAGAAAGCAACAGTGGAGACAGCAGAGGGCAAGTAGACATGCTAGAAGAGCTAATGAGGGATTGGGGAACAAGTGCGCAGGTGAGTGTGGGGAATCATGTGACAGAGAAAGGCAGACAGGAAGGGCTGTCACAAAGAACATTTTTCTAACATGATTTGTACGGAGCATTGACCTTCAGTGGATCAGATATGTTCAGTGTGAATTGGAAAGCCAGTGAGTTTGTACCTGATCTCAATTAGGTTCTTGTAATTGAATACCAATCCCAAAATTTGACAAGTGCATATAGTATAGGTACTATTTAGGTTTTTAGGTGGGGTGTCCATATACTTTGTGCATGTCATTAAGTTGAAGGCTTGACTAAATTCCTTTTTTTATATCTTAATCAGTTACTCTGAACTGGACTGTAAGCCCTGGTTCCTTTAGTTAAAATTTCCCCTGATTGTCATCATACATTTTTGAATCCTCTGTAAAGTGACTGCAGCTCCTTCCTGGTAAACTGGGTCTGGGCTTGGAGCTGCTCAAGGCCCTCCGGTTGGTGACGCACCATGGAGAGTTCAAGGTCACTGTCACTGCTGTCTGTCAGAGGGAAACAGAGAAATTGGGGGAGGTGGGACACAGGGGGAGGAAGAAAACAGAGGTAAGACAAGAAAAAAAATAATAAAGCAAGGGCAGGAGAGGAGTGGAATAGAGGAAAATCAAATAGATGGGAGGCAAAAAGAAATTACTGCACATAACTTAAAATGCTCACCATCTTTTACACAAACAAAACAATGTGAAAACAAGAATGGAGATGTTTGAGAAGGAAAGGTGAGACAAGGGAACGGGCAGGAGATAAAGGGGGGTAAGAAGATTTTGGATACAAATGATAAAAGAAGGAAGAAGACAGAAGGAAAGGTGGAGAAAATTGAAGCTTGAAGAAATGTTGCAAAGAAATTATGACAAAACTAAGTCGAAATACATGCTAACTCCTTTTTTTGGCTATTGAGGACATTTCTGAGGTGACTATTGAGAGGGCTGGGTTAACTACCACTGGAGGTACTCACCATCTTTATAAGAACAACATGCAAAGAGAAAGTTGGAAAAGACAAGGGAGGGATCAAGAAGAGGTGATGAAGACATCAGAGGGGAAGAAGAAAGTTGCAGGACCATTAAAATATTTGCCTTGATATCTCCTAAAGTTACCAAATTTTACCAACACAGTGAGCACACTATTTGTAGTATTATTGACTTGAAGAAATCCTATAATATTTTTCAGCCTGTTTGTGTGACTACAGTTACTCAGAAATCTTGCATTGCTATTTTGATCAGCAAACTGGAATAGCAAGAAAGTTTAACTGTTATTGTTTCAGTATCACACACAACACCACATGCAAAAGTTGGAACCGTCAAAGGTCCCATTTTATGTTGTCCCATGTGCTTCATGTCTTACCTTCCAGTGACAAAGGCTCCCAAATCCCAAACTGTTTGAGCACGACAATAAACAGTCCAATCACAACAGCAATGGCAATTATTTCCATGCCCTCCAATTCCATCATTGCTATGCATTAGATATAATCTGTGCAAATGCTGTTCTTTTAAATTAACAAATTCTCTTCTGAAGTGTTTCTAAATGGATAATTTGATAGAGCAGCTTGCATCCACAAACACCACCTGCTACCAATCATCTCCTTGCTCCAACCGCCTCCTTATTATCAGTGTTTTCGTACAGGCATCAGCTGCTGTATTCACTTAAAAGAAACACCTGACTTCAGAGCACTGACCAGTCGGAGAAAAAAACGCTATTAGAGTGACAGAAAAGCATCCTCCTTTAAGTAAGCAGGTCCAAAGTCCATCATGTGCTCTCGCAAGGACATATCACATTTGTAAAGTCTTGATCCCCAAAAATGAGCCGAAGCTATCGCCACTCGCAAACAATCCATCTCCGTTACTACCCGGCAGCATTTCACATCCCGGCCAGTTCATTTTAGGATCTCTCCCACAACTCCATCAACTCAGGGGCTCCACCCCCACTCACTCCATCTCCCTTCACTCTGTCCTGAGCTGTGCCTGTGTATATATATAAATATATAAATATATGTGTGTGTGTGTGTGTGTGTGTGTGTGTTTGAGGTTGGTGAAGGGAGTGGGTTGGGGGTTGTTACTGAAGGAATTTCTTTACTAATAGTCTCTGATTGACAGTCTAAGCTGTCTTTATTTGCTCAGTCATTTCAAGGATGCAAAGCTGTAAAAACCAAGCATTGATCCACATCCGCTGATGGCTGGGATACGTACAGCACTTAGAGTGAAGGAGTCTGCCCTGCCCTTTGTGGCGCTGCTTGTGTCTACTGGGTCGTGCGGCGATGCACAGGCTCAGTAACTCAGATGGACTCACCGAGAGCTGAGAAACAATGTGGCCATTGCGACTGTAAAATCATTGCTTTGTTTATGGCATTGTAGTTAAGAATAGTAAAGCTGAAGTGAATTACATCTGTGCTGCGAAGAGGCGCTGTACCTCAGAGGTCAGGTTCTGTAAAATGCTCCTCATACCATACATTGGCGGTCTGAAAATGCTTCTACACAAGTCGTGTCGTTGCTGTTAGGACATGAGTGATTCTCCATGTGATTATGCTGTGCTGGAAGGCAACGTGAGTGAAGAAGAATATAGAGCAGAGTTTGCAACTGATGACTTTGCACAACATAATGGACTCAGTTTAAGTAGGAAAGGAGGGTGGAGGGCAAATCAATTGTTGAGAGATAAAATATTGGTCCTGGAGCAGGCCGAGAAAGCGGGCCAGAAATGCATTTCGATGGCTGGGGAGGGGTTATGTAAGTTAGAGACTCCAAATGGACTCATCCTTAATGTCTGAGTCAAACAACTACTGAAATAACTAATGAGTGGAGGATAATGCCACTCAAAAAATTAATTTAAAAAATCTCAATATCATTGCTGAAAGTGAAGTGTTAAAGTCCTACAAAAAATGGAAATATGTTTACCCAGTTTCTAATACGAAATATTCAGGTTTCAGAGTGGTAGTTCATGTCATTTTGTCTTTTTTAGTATATAAAATATATTAAACCCTGTCTTGAGGTGCATTGATTGCTTATTTTGATTTGGAGGCCATTTAGCATTAAGATCTTTTTTTTTTTTTGGACTGCTGCTGCTATCCCAGGTCATAAGTTGTTGACGCTTTAGTAGAGCACTCACTTAACTCAAAGGAAGTGCACCTGTCTTGCATTGGAGCAACTTAAATATACTTCCAAAATAATATGGGTCAGCAGAGTGTAGATGGATCAGAGGTGATGGATCATCTAACTTCTAAAAGGCTGCTCCTCATTCCTTTCGTACAACTGTAGATTTTTGTGCAATATTTTGGTGTGTGCATTACTTGTACCTCAATAGGTACAAACACACACAAAGCCGTTACTCAAACATGCAAGATGTATGAGCTCATGTGGGAACTCAACCCCCATAAAAATAATGCAACATTATGCTGTTTAATGTACCCTAAGTGCTGGTCTATCCGTGTTCTTCTATTAAATACAGACAAGAGTGAGGTGGCTTAAGCATGCAGAGATGCAGACAGTACAGCCATCAGTCTCACAGTCAGGCTCTAATGACTGCTGTGAGAGCAACATTAGCCCATCAATCGAAAAACTACCACACAAGTTCTCGTCACATGATTAAACACCATTTGTTCTCTATAGGCATTTTCTCGGTGCACTCTCTTTGCTGTCATACTGTACACACACCTGGCATAGTGCTAATGGGGATAGGAGGGAACTTGACCTGCCCTTCATACACTTTTACATTGTCAAACAAGACTTTTCTGCAGACACTAATTACTTGAGGAACTATCACCTTAATGGCTCTGACAGCCACTGTATTATTGATGCAGCAGGATTTCCACAACCGTACAGTATTCAAACCTTACCTGACCTCTCCCTAACAGCTGATGTTGTTTTATCCCCCCCCCTTATAATTAGGAAAACAGTAAAAGTACAAATGTGACTGTGCAATGCATCATGGAACCAAATATCATTCTCTTCATCATGCAACAATTCTGTATTATCCAACATATACATATTTTAAAGCAGTGAATAGTCTCAGTGTGGTGTTCTTCATGAAACACACCAATTAGGGTCGAGGTGCTATAATGTCTACAGACCAGCAGATGGCGATAAATGTTATAAAGTGGAAGAGATCTATGAATGAATGTTTAAAACACAACAAATATTTCAATTTTGATAGGTAACTAACAGTCTGATGGACAAAATCAATAGTACATGTGATAAATAATAATTTCACATTTCATTTTGATGAGTTCACAGAATGCAGTGTGGAGAAGATTTTACTGATCCAGTGCTTTATGTAGCATATCTAATGGAGCCCTACTGCAAATATAACAAAAGGCCTCATAAATAAAAAATCAAGACCATTTCCTTGCTAATGTCCAAATTAGGGATGAGGTACACTGTTATAATGTTATTGTATAATGTACCTGTGTGACAGGCAAAATGCATTGAAGTGATGGTTTGCTGGCCATTAGAGTATTTGTTCCGTACTGTTCTCATCAATGTCCTGTCCAAACCATGTGGCCATCTGTCTGCTGGCAGAGAGACTGGTAGCAAATGAGTCTGGAGGACAACAGCAGGTCGTCTCTATAAACGAGAGATTTTGTCAGCGTATCGCTGTATTTTTCACAAAGGCGCGACACAAAAAACAGTCCTCAAACCGACTGCACACTAGGGAATCGTGACAAAATGCGACATTGGCTGGACAGATTGTAAAATGTCTGTGATGCCCGCTGAGTTTATGCACACAGCAGACGGTCTGCAGTGTCTGCCCACACAGAAGGGCAATGTCAATAATTTAAAAAGAAAACTGGGGCACGTAGGGGCAGTCAGTGGAAGAAATTGTGCTCTCCATCCAAAAAAAGTCGTCAACTTTTTCATGTAGAGTTAAAAAAAATATTAATTGGCCAATTCTTGAAAAATGCATATATTTGGATTCTCTGTCACTGTGTCTATAAATCACAAAGTATGCTAAGTGAATAACTGGAATTGAAAGAAGAAATCCTCTCCCACAGATGCAGTGGTGAGATCTGTTCGCTCATCAAGTATTGAATGGGGGTGGGAGATGGGGGGTGGGGTGGCTCAAACGTAAGCCTATGAAGCAAAATCAGAAGTCAAACTAAAAGTGGCGGCCGTCCATTTATTGACTGATTAGCTGTTAAAACAGAGTGGCATCTGGTGAATGGAGAGGCGCAGTGTGTGCTGCAAACACTGAAACGAGAGAAAGAAGGGCGAGAACGTGGAATTTTAAATGTGGTTCTATACTGTAGATGGAGCAGATGCTTTAAAATTCATGTATTCTGTAGTGCAGGAGATTGAAAGGCCTGTCTCCCTACTGTATCTCCCACTCCCCCTGCTGTCACATACAATCATGTGTGTATTTAACACACTGTGTTGTTGCTTGTGGGTGGTAGCCTGGTGGTGGGTCTCTACCTGGCCCCTGTTGCGTGGTGCTGGCGATGATCCACTTGACAAGACAGCACTTCATCAGAGATTTACGCGTGAGCCGCGGCTTCTGCCACTTGGAGCCCTCTGTCTGTCCGCCAGGGTTTGGATCTTTTCCATTGGCGTCAGGCAGCAGACCGCCATCCGCCACCTTCTCATCCGCCTGAGGGAATACAGAAAAAGAAACTGCCATCTGAAAGAGAAAAAGACAAGCTCTTTGTGCACAGGAGGTCCCTATCCACTGTCAAAGGCCCCTACAAGAAGGATTTCCTGACCACACTTCAGGCAGGGGAAGACAATAAAGCAACAATTGCCTGGTAAAGGAGCCCCTTGCAGGCAAAATGTCACCTTCATCCTGTTCTTCTTTTGACTGCAGCCATGTGTTGTGTGTCAGAACAATTGTGGCTCACTCTCACAACGCCTATCAGCATAAATCTTAGCTGTTTAGCTGTTCAACTGAGTTAATAGATAACAGCTGGTGATGATATGTCAGTGTTTTATTCACAGCCCGTTTCTTCTGCCCCCAAGTGGCAAACAGTCAGTGGATTAATAATTTTGTTTCTTGAGGTGAAACCCAAACAAATAGAGAAACAGACTTTCATGAGGAAATGCAGAGAAATCAACATCTTACTTAAACTTTGGACCATCTGCTAAATAGAATGAGCATTAAACCAGGGCCAACGTTCCTGAACAAATTAATCAGATTCATGAAACGTCAGAGAAAAGAGTGTCTCATGCCAGACCTAATTTAAGCATTTTCCTTTGATGTAAATTACAGTGTCTGCCTTTTAGGAAGGGCAAAGTAACATATTGATGTGGATTTGTAACTATAAAGCGGCATGACATAAAGTACACAAGTAGGTCACATAGGTTTGGTACTGGCAAACCAGGTCCGCTGTTATAATGTGAAATGGCAAGTCTCTTGACACAGCTGGACCAGCAGCAGGGGGTTACATTCAGACACACTTACAGCTTACAGCATGAAGAGATCAGTACCTCAGCAATCAATACTGTCAAACTCAAACACTTCTCAGTGGGTGTGAAGATCAACTGAAGGAGTGCTTATGTAAAATGTGCAATGTATTTGTCATATGGTTGCAGTTGTTGCAGAATCTCCTGCACCTCTTGCAAGAGTGGCATCTGTGTCCAGCCTCTTTTAACACTGCACGAAAGAGGGCATCAGTTTATGTGCAAGAGTTTTAATTTGTAAAAATTGTCATTCTTTTTCATTTATTGTAGAATTTTTTTTCAGTCTTCAGCAGAGAGGAAGGACAGGGAAAGGTCTAATATCCCTGTAACAGGAGCTCTTCTGAGAACAGGGAGTCACAAGCTCTCATATTTCTAGTTATTTTCAAATTCATCAAATATCATCCTCTCATGCCAGACACTCATAGTGTTATTGTGCTATATACATATATGTAAGCTTTTCTTACAGGTTTATATCTAGCATACGTGAGGCTTGTTCCTTCTTTTCATTGTTTGATTTGTTTCCAGCCAGATAATTCTCTCTTAATGCTCTCATCTCCTTTCTTGCTTTGTCTCTGCAAAGTCTTCAACCTGCATGGGTGATAAAGGGCACTATGAATAAAACAGCTTCTTCTTTAAGAGGTTGCCGAGACTGTTATGTAAAGAGTTTGCAGAGAAAACAGACAGAACTACTATCTGGGGAGCTCCCCTTGGTCGCCTATTCGGATATGAAAGGATGCCAAAGCATACGGAGCTTCAAGAATGCCGCTCAATAATTCACACTCCTTAAAGCTGCATCAATAAAAGATCAGAGCTGGCTGCCACGGTGAGGTGAATGATGACTGTGAGTAAAACAGACTGACACTTGGTAGACCATCACAAAGCCACTTTAACAACCAAACACACACAAACGTAGACATGCACACAATCATCATATATGAGTCCATGCCAGACACACGATCACACTTATGGACCGAATATGCATGGATGCATATTCGGGTGCATGAAGCAGTCTTATTCATATATGCAGCACATATCCTTCTGGAGATTCTAAAGCAGCATTTCTTCAAAATCTACACACTTATTTAAAACCTTTAAGATAAAATGTGCTTTTCTGGTATCAAGCAAATTTAAAAAATCAAACATACTAAATTATGTGGTGAAAAACTTTGGTATAAATGATCCGAGGAGGGAGTGATTTGGGGTCTTAGCATTCAAAGCGCTGCATTATTTAAAGGAAAGAAACCATGTGTGCTGAGCAATGAGATGCTCCCTGTGATAGTGAAGTCATCATGTACGCTGTCGATGACCAACCACAACTGATCACCACGGCACCTTTGCCAGCACACAAACACACAAGCACATGCACCACACACTCACTGGACGCAGTTCAATACTATTTCCATGAAATAACAAAATGAGTTGCTTTCCTGCCTCGATCTCTTTACCAGCTGGGATTCACCTGGCCTTATTCATAATGTGCTTTTCCTTTCTGTTTGGGATGGGAAATATTGCACTGTACTCCGCTGCATTCATCTGACATCTTTAGTTACTTTGCAGCTCTGGATTTAAGATGCAAAACATGAGATCAACAAATTAAATCTGATGACTTTTTTATGGATTAAACTACCTGACAGGATGTAAAGTAGTTAATGTTCCATTTAAATGCTGCTTATCAATCAATAACAATATCCCAGGATGTAACATTACATCAAATTATGCAAAATTAGTATTTTTGTTTATCCCTTGTATTACTCAGGAAAGTATTTTTTGTGAAATATAGAATGTACAAATAGACTTGAGTATCTTTTTTTCACATCGGGATGTCAATTTAAAGATCTGATTACTTTTCCCACCGCTGGAAATGACAGAGTTTGAGGTAAGTACTGTAAGGTCGCTAAATGCACCACAGGTATGCAATAGGCAAACGCAACAACATCACTATGGTTGATCCTTCTATCTTTCTGCGCGTGCTACTTCAGTAATGAGTAAATTAAAGTACAATGTACCTGCATTGCGTCTGGGTTTGTGTTGCTGTTTTGGAGAAAGACAGTCGCTGCAATCCTCCTCCACCGCTCACGCTCCTCACCGACCCACAGTGAGCTCGTGCTGCATGGAGAGAGAGGGATGGAGGGAGAGAGGGAGGGGGAGAGACACACAGAGAGAGAGAGAGAGAGAGAGAGAGGGGCCCACGCATCACTGAGCTGGATATAAACACTACTACACCACCGAGCCATCGCATCTACGTGTTGCAGGTAAGCAGCAAACGTTCACACCTGAGGCTTCAGTCAGGAAGAGCGCGGCAATCCCGGTCAGATCCAGAAGAGAGACGGGAGGCAGCTTTACGAGTGAAGAGTCAGGCAAACGCTTTTATAGGGCGACACATAGAGCGAGGTGTTTGCGTCGTGACAAACGTTATTAGAAGCGCCAGACACTTTGTGACCGCGCAGCGATGATGTGTGGGTCCAAACGCACAAAGACAGACTCTCCAAGGAAATTAAACAGGATTACTGTGTTTCTCTCACTCACACACACACACACACACACACACACACAGAGTTTTATGTCTCAGTGTACTTGTCTTTCTCCATCATCCTGCTCAGAAAATGACAAAGGTAATAATAATAATTAAGCTTTTGGCATTTTTAGAGAGGAAGGAGATTCATAATGCACTATTTGCAAACATTTTTGAGGGGCAATGTTTGTGCTAAAAGATATGAAAACTAATCTGTGCAATGTGCCCAAAACAGAAGCACAACTTTAGGTTGGCTGGGTAATTGGACTCGTTCCACACCATACTGCAAAGTTTCCTTCAACTTTACTTTGACTTTTGAAATCACAACCCAAAAGCGACACACACTTAACTATGCACCAGTTTCCATCCATTGGTCTCACATTAAGTTGAAAGGTAAATGAATATGAGTGCAGGATGCTGCCCAGAATATGCCCTGACATTGCCTCTGCATCTGTTAAAGTGCCCCTTCTCAAATTCTATGGAAGTAACGTAAACCTCCTCTGACTCCTTTTGCAGAGTCATAGGAGGTTTACATGAAGGAAAATGTTCTTCTTCCATCCATCAGTGTATCCTAAGCAAAGTTTCCATCAATAGGTGTTGAGATATTTCAGTCTGGACCAAAGTGATGAACCAATCGATGCCAGGACTATCAAAAACATATTTTCTATTATAGTTAATTAGACATCATGAGCTCAAGATTATTCTCGGTTGCAATAGAACTCAAGGATTGAAATGGTTTAATATCTTTCCCGCTGTTGCAGCCATCATAACACAACTGAAGAAATTCAATATATTCATACTGTCTGCCCTTGTGCCTCTTATCTTCCTACAGGTCTGTCTCACTCCTGCAGACACTGATGTTATTTTTAGCTTCACAAGTTCCAGAGAGCCTCCAGTTTCCCTGGTGCCTTACACATCAGCTCAGGGTTTAATTGAGGGTGTGTGTTCAGTGCAGATGTGCTCACTGTGTGAGTGTGTGCGTGTGTGTCTGAAAGGATGTTTCTTTTATTTTCTCTCTTTCCACATAAATGTTGCATGTTTTTGGAGAATTTGCCATAAACACTCACACGCATGGCTGCACACATTTGTGCTCATATCCACACTTTGTCTCCAGCTGTGCCACAATCCACTGCTCCTCATCTGCATGTATGATAAGAGACATGGACATAACTTTGAAATATCACATTGAAACCTTATAAAAAATGTTATATTATTGTAGTTTACATGAATTTATATAAATGGATCTGGGGCTGGTGAAGTGACACAGCCTGAGGGCAAAGCGAGGACATTAAAGGTTTGTTGCTGTTGTTAGTGCTGTTTCCCCAAAGGCAAAAATATAGACAAGCCAAAATTAAAACCTCCACAGCTATCCCAATAAACAAACTATTCAATAAAATACTGTTGTGTGGTGAGAAATTGCTTTTAGAGGCATGAAAAACTTTCTCATCGCTAAAACCATATTCAGTTCAGGTCTCTTGTCCATACACTCCCCCTGCCTTTCCCCTCTGCTGCTCTCAGTCCAACACTTTAAAATGAATGTGGGTGAAAAGCAGAACAGAGTATTGCTGTAAACAAACATTGATTCATGAAGTATCTGTGCTCTTGGCTTTTTTCTTTCATAGCAACCATTAACTCCAGCCACAAAAATGTTTTAACTTTATTTTTCAAACTGGATGTGATGTTCTTGAATATATGCAATATAATTATACAACCTCTGGTGCAACACCCCCCCCAACCCAGGAGGCTTACAGGAATCATAATGCCAAAGCATTTCAACATTTTAATTAACTCAACAAATCTAATCCGCCCTCCCGTGTTAATTATGTACGTGCAGGTCCTGAGAAGTTCTGAAGATGCTGTCATGGTCATTTCTATTAGGGACTGCTGAAGGTTACAGGTTAATTACACCATGTGCCATCACGTATTTTCTGATAAAACCTCAGTGAATGTGAAATACAGCAGATAAAAGTTTAATTTCACATTGTCTTCCTTCTCCCTTATACTGTATTTTCCAGTCATTGCACAGCATAACTAATGCAATGCCCACACCACACAATACAAAAATAAAATAGATGGTATACAGTGGAGTGCTTGACAAGTGCCCATTCTACTTTCTAACTTCAGCTTCACATTTAATAAATATGTCATGTTTGTCCATGTGTGATACGAGAAAGAATGCAAACCCTGGCCAGAGGATTTAGCATGTATTGTCACTGTCCAGTGGAAACTGTGCACTTCCAAATTTCCAAATTTCCAAAGTTTTCACATAAACTGAATAGTTGACAACATTTTTCCTACTTCTTAACCAAAATAACCCTTTAAAACAACAAAAAACATGATTCGAGTTGACATTTTGGAGACACGAAAACGACGATGTTGTTTCTCTTTTTTAAAAATCTAGATTTTAAAAAATAGCCTCAGATGACCTGAGAGTGTGCTCCTGTCAAGGGTTTCATACCTGTAAAACTTTCAGCACCACAGACAGCTCCTGCAGCTCCTCAGCACCACAGACAGGAAGTGAGTTCACATGCTATCACGTCCATGGGTCTCCTAGGCCACAGCTGCAGGACATCTGCAATAACAAGGGTCAACCAAACCAGCGAAGATCAGGGCGAGTGACTGCACAGTCCTCACTCCTACCAAACTACTGCACCCACCATCTTCCTCGCCTACACCCTCACAGCTAGTCACAGTCACTGCCAGCTTCATCAGCTCCTCATGACTCTGCCAGCCTGGTCATGTAATTAATGCCTTATGCTGTAAATCTCTGCGAAACAAACGTAAAACCAGACTCATGAAAAATGAAACCACAAATCATGAAGAGAGAATAATCTTTCTCATTTTCATTGTATTATTTGCCACTTGTCTCACTCATCTGGTTTCTCCATGCTTTCTGAGTCCTGGGGCCTCTGTGTGACTTGGTGGATGTGTTTGTGAGTAGTTAACACTAAATCCAGCTTTTGAACTTCTGATGTTTATAGTATATAACTTCTATTATATGGCTATATTATATGGGTCCTGGTTCCTTTTAATAGTGTTTATTGCAATTATTTTCCCTTCTTCAGAAAAATCCAGGAACTCTAAACTAATTCTATATTTTACTCCCAATAACTAACTGTATAAATATCACATGCAGCATTCACAGAAAATAGTGTTATGAGCATCAATTTCAATTGTACACTTTGGACACCAGATGTCTCTCTTGTCCCTATCATAGAGCTCTGAGGAGGAATGAAGGTCCTTCAACAAGGCCAAACCATGTGCATACACTTTAACCACTAGATAAGATGTTAATGTACTGCCTTGCACTCCCTGACTCCCTGTCACCCTCCCTCTCTCTCTCTCTCTCTCACACACACACACACATTTTACAATTTCTATAATTCCACTGCAGTTTTACTCTCCCAACCCGTGATTATGTTCCAATGCATAATCACAGGGTGTCTGTGTTTAGACGGTGTGTGTGCATCTGTGATAAGTTGATATAACACCCTGTAACATTCAAAACTGTGCATATGCTTATATAGGTTTCAGGACTGCTCTCTTTGTAGAAAGTCATTCAACAACACACCACTTGCATGTTGAAAGAAGGTCTGTTTTCCTGGGCAGATGATTCAGGCCAACAAGCTGTAAATATCTGTTATAATAAGTAAATGGGGGAAAGGGAACTCACAGGATGCTTGCAGCGTTTTTATTTGTCTATGGTGGAGCTTTCTTCCTGCTGGATGATATCTTTCTTTGTGTCTCTTAATGACCATGTTTACCCTTCATTGAAAATGATTACTTAGTGGGCCGAGAGCATTGCTATAAAAAGAAGCAGGAAATATGTTACTGCTCACAGGTTTCTGGTAGCTCTGTCTCCAACACACATGCATCCACCCAGACACTAAAAGTCATGTGAAGTGGATTTACATTTTTCTGTAGATAATCTACAGCAGATTGGCAGTTTTGTGAGGCAGGACTTTTTGGAACTAATTCCCAGACTCTAAACAAACACACCAAGGATAGATTATGGTCCGCCTCAGTTTCCTGACTAAGATGTGATGTCACTCTGGAGGGAAAGTGGAGGGGGGGGGCACTGAGATCCCCTCACTATATGCAGGGGATGTGAGAGGCTGAGTCTGCTTTGGCACCACCCCCTCCATTTCCCCACAGTCAACAGGAAGACTGGAGGCCAAAGAGAGCGGCCACACTCTGCAGGAGAGGAAGAACGTAGAGGTCCAGCTGTACAGTCACAACAAAAGGAAAACAATCAAAGCAAAGGAATGAGCAAGAATCAGAAAGAGGTGAAGAAAATCCAGTCAGTTTATCTGCAGAACTTGGAAAAACTAAACCAGGGGATAAAGCAAGACAAGAAAAGTTGGAAACCAAAGGAAGGAGACTTTGCTGTGCAAACAGCAATGGAAAAGCTGCGACAGCCTCCCATAACAGGACAAGTAACTAAAAGCTCAGCCCACAGAATCAGCAGAGACCTGACCTGCTCCATCTGCCTGGATCTTTTCAAGCAGCCAGTGTCCTTGCCCTGCGATCACACCTTTTGCCAGGGGTGCATTGAGGGCTACTGGACTGGTCCGCGGGGCCCCGGGCAGGGAGGCACAGGCTCCTGTCCTCAATGCAGGAAGGTATACCCTGGACAGAGCTACAGGCCCAACCGTATTGTTGCCAACATAGTGGAGAGCTACTGTCAAGGTCTGGAGGAGAGCGGGACCGGAGCCCGCCTGACAGATGTTGGGGTGGCAGAAAGGGCTCCCACTCCGGTCCCCCGCTGCAGCAGGCACAGAGAGGAGCTGAAGCTGTATTGTGAAGAGGACCAGGAGCTGGTGTGTCTGGTGTGCGGCGTCTCGCAGGAGCACAGAAATCACACCATGATGTGCGTGCAGGAGGCTGAGCAGAAGTACAGGGTGAGTTAACTTTGATCTTCCAGTATGCAGCGGCGCAGCAGACTACTCCAATTTTATGTATGTTAATGTAACGAAACAGATGAACGTGCAAGAGTGTCTGTTACTCACAGCAGATCGATGTAGATATGACAGTTCAGCATGCTGTCTCCGTCAGGCATCTCTGAACAGCTCCATGGATTCCCTCAAAGCTGAGCTCAACACAGCCCTGCAGTGTGACAGAGAAGCTGAGGACGAGGTCAAAAAACTCAAGGTGAGAAAAAAATGCTTCCAAAACAGGATTTCAGGTTGTATATATGATGCACACACTGTAAATACTGAAAGAAATTAGTAAATATTCAAAAAGGTAATATAATCTCTCTTATTTCCACTTTGAACTCAAGTAGTGTTCTGCCTCCTTTGCTCTTGTCTTATCTCAAGAGCTTTGACTTGAAAATAAGTGGGACTGACCTGCAGAATTGTGTTCTATAGTCTTATAAATATAGCACAGATTAAATGCTTTCACCGTTATCCTTGAATGTTAAGTGGTTGCTCCTGGTGACATTGTCCATCATCTTTCACCCACTTAGGAGCACACTGCTGACCTCAAGCAACGCATTGAGGCCCAGTTCAGTGATTTGCACCAGTTCCTGTACCAGGAGGAGAAGCTGCTGCAGGTGAAGCTGAAGACGGAGGAGCGGCGAGAGCTGATCCGCCTGGACGAGCACAAGGCCCTGCTGTGCGTGGAGATCTCCCGTCTGCAGAGAGCTGTCCACGAGATAGAGGACAAGCTGAGAGAACAGGACCCGTTCAGTCTGCTGCGAGTAAGCTCAGCTCATATAAACGTCATACACGGTGAATGCAGTCCATCTGGAAGTTATTAACGGCACAATGAGTCAGCTTTGGTTCACTGACTCAGGATTAAGGCCAAAAATGCTGAGCTCTTGATTTCAAATAAAAAAAAAAACATTTATATAATCTAGATGCCAGTAAGAGTCAGTTAGAGGTGGGTTAGTTTTATACATTGTTCAAGAATGTTTTAGGCTGATCATGCCAGGTCTATTTTTCTAATAACAAAAGAATTGCTCTGCAGTGAACCCAGACAGGATGTAGGGTAGTGATCTCACTCGATCCTTAGGATAAGGAGTTTAGTTCAGGCACGCGGCCATGCTGTGGGACTTTCCCCCAGCCACAGGGAGATCCCACAGGGTGGGATAGCGTGAGCTCAGACATTGATGTAATGTGGAAAAAAGCTTTCTCTCATTTCAGATACAACAGAACTAATCACCAGTGTCTGACTCTCTTTTCCTGCTTTTATCCCTGCATCTCATTTCAGAGTATCAAAGTCCTGCTCCAGAGGTGAGTGTGGGAAAAGTCAGACATTTCATCTTTGTTTTCTTTGTGTCCTGTCTCTGGGTTCATTGTTTTGACTTTGCTTTTGTTGGTAGGCCTTCACTCAAGTTTGAGAAACCCTCTTTCACACCGCCCAGTCTGTGCGAGGGTCGGTTTGCAGGGCCCCTGCAGTACAGAGTGTGGAAATCCATGAAAGGAAGCATTTATCCAGGTAATTTAAGTGCCCCCATATCCATTTGCAAATTTAAACTGAATTACACAGAAACCAACACTGATAATCTAAGCATAAACAATTTAAGGATAGATATAATATCTGTTGTTATATAATTTCTCCATTTATAGTTCCAGCAGCCATCACGTT
This sequence comes from Psettodes erumei, assembly GCA_016785225.1. Lineage (NCBI taxonomy): Eukaryota > Metazoa > Chordata > Actinopteri > Pleuronectiformes > Psettodidae > Psettodes > Psettodes erumei. The sequence continues at coordinate 823,199 of JAFBJZ010000945.1, forward strand.
TAACTCCAGCACGGCCAACCCGTGGCTCAGTCTGACCTCCTCCCTCACCTGCGTTCGCTACCAGACCTTTAACCACACCGTGCAGGACAACCCCTACAGGTTCAACGCTGCCCTGTCGCTGCTCGGCAGCCAGGGCTTCACCCATGGACGCCACTACTGGGAGATCGAAGTCTACAGCAGCACAGTGTGGACCGTGGGGGTGGCTCGAGAGTCGGTGCCCAGAAAGGGAGTCATCAAAGCCCTACCGGCCAACGGCTTCTGGACTCTCTCCCTCTCTTATGGGATACAGTACATGGCTGGCACTTCCCCTCCAACTGTCCTGTCCCTGGAAGAACCTCTGGCCAGAATCGGAGTGTACCTGGACTACAAGAGGGGCCTGGTGTCCTTTTATAATGCAGAGAGCATGACACATCTCTACACCTTCAGGGAGACATTCATTGAGACGCTGTACCCTTACTTCAACCTGGGCTTCCTGGACAAAGTACATGAAAATGAGCCGCTCAAAGTTTTCTTACCAAAGATTTAACAAACTGGGAAAAGGTTAAAACAGTTACCAAAACAAGCATTAAATCAAATGCCATATTAGAAAAAGAGAAAACATACTTGAGTGTACAGAATTAGATACAATAATGTATTTGTGTGACAATGGATCGATCTAATGTATGTAATGTATGTCTAATGTAGAAACACATGTATCATAGGACACATTTTTGTACCACTTTGTACAAAGTTTTGTACCGTTTTAGCATGTAGACTGGATCTACTGTCACATGTTTCATTTCAGAGAAGCTGTGCTTCAGTGAAGAATCTGAAACGCTCTGGTTAACTTGTGAGATTTAATGTAATGGGCTATTAAGACTTTTATAATTCAATAATCTTCTTGTGCATGACACACTAACACATTCCAGTAAAACTTCTTTATCATTTAATAATGTGATTTCTTTGACATTTTGAAAAAATGTTCAGGTTTTTGTTGAGTACATAGTGTTTTGTCTCATGATGTATTTGGTGCATTCAGGAGCTTTGGGAAATGTTAAGCTTTTTGGTTAAAGCTGGAAGAGTAAAATAGCCTCTTTCATGTGGACATACAGTTGAATTTAGTGTACCAGCTGTTTACCGTTGTTGATCCAAAGCCTAATGCACATCAAGTAGCATCCAATATCACAAAGGTAAACATTTTAATAAATGCATTTCTTAAAAATTATTTTAATGTGCTTATTATTCCAGCATGAAAATAAATAATACATCTGTTTCATCTCATTACATAGTGTTTATGTTGGGAACTTGCTATTGTTTAAGTTTAAGCTGAAGGTTCCCTGTGGAGTTTTTGGCCACTATAGTGCTACTAAGCAATGTTTTAACGAGCAAGTCCCTGTTTTTTGGTATTGTGCTAACACGAGAACCCACATGCAGAAGCGAGCAGCTGACACGATACATACGTAACAGCTAGTTTCATGCTGTTCCACTTTTTCAAGAATGGGAAATGCAGCAGTGCACCAACAAAGCAGCCTCCGAGCTTAACACAGATGTAAACGTTGCTTAACTACCTTAACACCGGTCAGAGGAAAACTAGAATGTGTTACATGCAACATAACAGTGATTTGAGAACAAAATTACCACATATAATATCAGGGAAAAAGCGGAACTGAAAATACAGCATGGGGAATTGTTAATTTACTGCAAGGAGATTCAAAAACTAAGGTGCTTAAGTAAAGCAAAGGCATGTCAGGAAAACTTAAATAGTTAACTTTGAGCTTTCAGCACATTCATTTTCTTCAATTATTATCATTATATGCATTTGTAAAGTGCATAATATACAGCACATTCATTAAAAGCGATAAACCTTTCAAACCTCAGACAGTAAGAAGTGACAGTGATTAAAACAACAAGGCAAACTATATCACAATATATACAGTTTATATCTCGGCACAGTGTTATGACGTAATCAGCCGATTACAGGCGGCATGACCGAATTTACATTTTCACTTCAAACTAGTCCTCGCCTTTCATCCTATTATAGCTATATAATGAGGAAGAGTTAAGATGTAATTTCTTTGCATGGCTTCACTCTTTCTAGCGGATGTGAATGTAAAGTATGCTTCTTGGTGTCTGTGGTGACAATCCATGCATTCACTTCTGGTCTGGAGGAAGGGCGTGTGCAACCAAATGTTAGGGCTGAAGCTTCCATTTAGGTTTTTGGGGTTTAGACTTAGAGAGAGTCACTTGCTTGCGTGTAATGTGTCCTGGAACTTTGTGCTTGTGTAGCGTACATGAAAGCCCTTTTTATTGATGCTGTCATCTGAGTGAAACTTTAAAAGTATGGCATCGCCAGCTGAGTAGACCTCCTCTGGAGCCTGAGGAAGAGAGACAGATGCAGACCACAAAAAAAAGCAGCAAAATTTTTGTGAAAGCCGTTTAGTTCACAAGACTGATGTTTTTAGCCTTACCCCAGATCCACAATATCTTCCCAGCCTTGGAGACTTGATGTCAGCGCCGTCATAAAGCTCCACGTAGTCGTACCCACAGTCTGCCTCCTCCTCAATCTCAAACACTTGGAAGATGATCTCCACTCCATAACCCTTCTCAGCAGTGACCACCCACAGACAGTCAGAGCCACCGGGATAGTTGTTATCTCCGAACTGTGCATGAGAGTACAGGTCTTTTGTCTTGACCTCGGCTTTAAGGCCTCCTCCACATTCTGGGAATTTACAGCCACAAAATTAGAGGGTCAAAAAGAGGAACTCGTAAAAGAGAGAGGAAAGAATGCAGCTTTTTCAACACAACAGAAAACAAACCCATAGTCGAAACGCCTCATTTTTGGTGTTCTATTCTTTCTAAAAAATCCCAAAACATTAACATATTTCCAGAACAGTAACTTTAGAGTTGCTTTGCCCACCTGCTCTGTATGAAACCTCAAAGCCTCTCTTCTGCACCGAGCCGTCCGAGAAAAAACGCAGGAACATTTTGTTGCTGCTAGAAATGACTGGAGAAGGCTTCTTTGTGCCGCAGAAGCGTCCCAAGCTCGGGGCGCGGGCATCTCGCCCGTCGTAGATTTCCAGATGATCGTAGGCGCACTCCAGATGAGCCTCCATGTCGACCTCATTGAAAACCTGAAAGTCATTTTCAAAAGATAGGAATGGCTGTGATAACTGGTGTTTGCCTTTCAAGTAATTTCATTTGGATGATAACATGATGTTTAAGAAAAGAAAGAATCCATTGACATACAAGTTTAATTCGATGGCCCGGGGTTGTGGACAGAGACCAGGTGCAGGCCTTCTTGCTGGGATATTTATCAGGCCAGTTGGGGCTGCTGATTATGCCTGACACGCTGTTTACAACATGATCACAGCCGGCTGAAAATAATGTACACATCAGAAAAAAACAGTGAACACTGAACCACTGAGGGACAAAGAACTGTGGCTATGAGCACTTCCTATGAAGACCTTGCACGGTGAGCTCTGTGGTGCTGCAGATATACTTACACAGACAGAAGCATATACTTATACGTCAAAGGACAGTGATCAACTCAAAGGACTGGACTGAAAATTGTTCTTGGCTTATTTGTAATTTGGGTAAAGCAACCCTTTAAAACAGGCTGACGAGATACACCCCAGACACATACTGTACCTTCCTTGCAGTCGTGCTTATTGTCATGCAGCATGAAGCCGCTGCGACACTGGCAGCTGTAGCTTCCGAAGGTGTTCACACATTCATGCTGGCAGCCTCCATTGTCCTTGGAGCACTCATCCACGTCTGTCGACATTTAAACAATTTTCACTCAGAATTCCTTTGCACAACATGTTTATCTGTCACAACAAGCAGCAGGAAACATGAAGTTAACATTTTAGGCATTTCATGACGATGATACTGCACAGCCACAAAGGTTTTCTCTGTTTGTCCAGAAGACAGAATCTGTTATATGAAGGATCATCAACCCAGATCATCTCTCAGTAAAACATCTCCGAGGTATTCTATGCTCAGTTTCCTCTGTCCATACTACAAAATAAATGAAAGGCTTTTTTCCCAAAAATAAGACAAAAGATCTTTTTTTAAAAAAAAAGCAGTCTTCAGCATTTAAAAGTGCTGGTTTAGTGTGAATGGAAGGCCAAAATGAAATGAAAAATATGCCAGACATATCTGTAGTGTGGATGTGATTCCATGCAGCAATGAACACATAAAAAAACTTTTAATGTTAAACAAAGAGGTTTTACCCATATAAATTTTAGATGGGCTATTAGGAATTTCTTATCACAAAAGAGCAAACCTTTGGGAAATTTATTGGATTAGAAATGCAATTAATTTTATAGCCATCACAGAGCCTTCCCTATATTAACTTTATCTTTTGGAAAGTAGATATTCAACAATATTTGAACAAATACAGCTGTACCAAACTTTTAGTTTGTGTAAAATTCACTCTAAGCTTCACATCCTTTCATCCTTGAGGCAGAAACTAAAGATAGCTGCCTGCATTGTTCTTGGGGGGGGGGGGGGGGGGTACTTCTTCCTGTGAGATCTGGACAATTAGTCTGTGATATGTGACACTTTTATATTCCCTTCCACACTCTTCAAGACTTACCAGAGAAGAAGTGAGCCTTGAAGCCCCTCTTGGACACAGTGTTGTCTGACTTGAACTCAATCCTCATGTTGTTGTGTTGGGAGGTGATGACTTCAGGTTTCTCCCCTCCACAGAACTTCCCATGAAGGTTTGAGTCTGAGCTCAACCCGCTGCGCACCTCCACATAATCATATTTACACACCTGATGGTAAACACTAGAAGATTTTACTTGCTACCAAGGACAAAAGAACAACCGGCTTGTGATATTGTCGCAATTTCAGGGACTTATATAATAAAACCTTTGCAGAAAGAAAAAATAAATCACCAATGGTTAACTCACATCATTCCCTTCAGTCTCGAACACATCGAACACCAGGGTGATACGATACTGAATAGGCGCCACCAGCTGCCAAACACAATTCTTGTTGGGTGGGTATTCTTTGGGCCAGCCGGGGGTGGTGAGAGAGCCATTCAGTTTGGTGATGAACCCACCGCAGGCAGCTGCTGGTGGGAGAAAGCACTGATTTTAGTGGTAGAAGTGTGAAAGAAAAACACTGGCATTACATAAATTACATGAGCAATATGTGGATCTGCGAGCTCTGTAACCTTGTCTTAAATCCCTGAAATAACAGGCTGTTGGATAAAGTAAAGTCAAGGTGAAAACCATGTCAAATTATTTTAATAGGAAATTGTGCTACCGGTATTAGTTATCTACAGCCTGTAAATCAAAAATGTACAGAATAATCTTAATTCCATCTTTTAAAAAAAGAATCAGGGAATGTTCGAAGGAGAAAAATATAATTCCCACTTATATTGATGAATCAAGGCTCGCAGAGAAACTGCAGCAAGGGAGTGGTGCCCTCTTGAGGTAAAAGAGGAAACTACCAGGGAATCAAGCCTCAACTGGGAAGAAGCTTTGCGATGACTTTCTTAAAAACACTTGAGGTTTCATCTCAAACACTTGTATTTGAAGCAACTTGAAAAGTGCAGTAACAAACTAAAATAATGTGACTATTCATCTATCCTAGTGGAAAAAAACTTTTTTTTTTTTTACTGTGGCCTCCCAGCAACAGAGTATGTACGGGCGCTGATATTTGGCATCGAGGCTCTGACCTCACCACTCCCTACATGTAAACATACAGGAGGGAGTGTGGAGTGATGACACAGCAAAGAGTGCACAGCGCTGACAGGCACAACGAAAAAGGTGCCTTGAACGTATGTTGCAGTGAAGGGAGTTCACCATGTGAGGGTGGCAGCAGACTCCGACTGACGTTCGCCAGCTTCACTTCTTCTCCTTTTTGCTGAACACTTAGCACTTCAGTGTTGGGTGTGAGCATTACGCGGGTGTGCCGAGGCATGCTCTGCACTCACTGTCACAGCTGTGTCTGTCGGCTGCCAGCTCATATCCGGGGTCGCAGGCACATCTGTAGCTGCCCAGCGTGTTCAAACAGCGCTGCTCGCATTGACCGTTGTCCGGGCCGGAGCACTCGTCCATCTCTGGCAAAGGAGTGAGACTAAAAAAATTAAGCTTTCTGTGCTGAGGAAACAAAAGAATGAGTTGACAACTAAAATAATCTACTCACCTTTAAAAAAGTTAGCTGAAAACCCAGCTTTGTTGACCGATCCGTCAGACACAAACTTCAGCCAGAGGTGGTTGGAGCTGCTCTTGATGTCTTCTGGTTTGTTGTAGCCACAGAAATGGCCGAGCAGCGGGCTGCTCTCTGAACTGCCATCCCTCACCTCCACATAGTCGTAGGCACAGCTGTCATGTCTCTCAATCTGTGGTCAAATCAAGGATAGTGAAGTTTATGAAGAGAAATAACACCAGACAGTAGCAAGGTCTCAACAAGCCTTCTCTTGTCCCTGAAGGACAAAGCAGCGGAAACAAAAAAGGTGCAAAAACTCAGGTTCTTTTCCATCAGACACGTACATTCATCATGTTAAACTTTTCATCAGCTGATATTTTGTGAAGCATCAGCTCCAGTTTAACCAGCAACAAAAAAGGTGATTTTTTTTTTTACCTCAAACGACTGAAACAAGAGGCCGACTTTGAAACCCTCTGCCACCGTGATTTTCCACACGCACACTTTATTGGACTGATAGTCATCGGGATAATTGGGCGATTGGATCTGGCCGCTGTCCCGCTTCACCTCTCCCCCGCAGATAGCTGCACAGGAGGCAAAAGAAGCTTAATGGAGGTTCGCTTCACCCAGAGGCCGGTTCTCTCTCAACTCCCTTCAGTGGCTCACATATGGCCGATGATAAACATGCATACACAAAGTGTGCATTCAATTTACAACATATGGTGTTACCTTCATAAACAGCCGAAAAGCCTTTGCCCACCCAGCTGCTGCTGCTTCTGAATTCAATCCACAGTTGACTGTCAGTGGAGATGATCGGATCTGGAAGTGTGTCTCCACAAAATCGGCCTGCCAAAGCACACGAGGAAACAATGCCATGAGTACATCATTATGAAACACAGTTTCATAATGACTGTATCAGGTAAATGACTGATTGCTGGATCTCAGTAGAGAGAGCCAACATCTCTTGTTAAATCAAAGTTAAAGACCTTTTAATGGAGCTTTTCTCCAGAACCCGTCTCGGACCTCCACATGGTCATACCAACACAAGTGACTCCTGAAGAGGTCCATGGAAGTAAAATTCAGGACAATCTGTGAGAAAGATGGTGATACACAGGGTTAAAGACATGAAGATGGAGGATGAGCGGTTACTATGGCATCATATGACACTTTCACCTTTACATAGAGATAGCAACATACTGATTACTGAATAATTCAGTGATTTAATCATTTAATCATTTAATTAGGGAATTAATCATCTTGCTACTGTTTTCAACCTGTCATCTGTAATAATTTACAGTAAGAAATGTTATTTGCATGTACATTTCTGCAGTGTTGTACAGTTATACATCCAAATAAAATGGAAAAAAACTGATCAAATGAAACTAAGGTTTGAGAAAGGATGTAATTTATCTATGCACCTGGGCAATATGATTAAAATCCATGATTATCAATTGTCACATTAACTGCATTGGCAATTCATTTGTGCATTGTGTGATATTTTCTTTCACATTTGTTTGTTCCCATTTGTCTCACTTAATTGCATTAAGAACAAGTAACTTTCGCCCTAGTGTTGTAGTTAAAGGTTGTTATCGTTACAACATTCTCAGTGTGATTACTGCATATGGGAGGCAGACAACTTCCTTGTTTTTGTTCACCTTCTCTCCGGGCGTGACAGAAATCCTCCAGATACAGTGAGCGTATGCCGAGTACCCGTTGGGGAAACCAGGAGAAGAGAAGTTTCCTGCGCTCTCCTGCAGGCTGTCCCCACACTCTATCACAACACACCATAACATCAACACGGCTACACTACTATCACCAAACGAAAAATAACACTCAAGTCCCAGAATGACGCGAAGAGGTCTGTGACTGTTTTTGACCCCGCCCCCACTAGACACATAGAAGGATGAGCATTTTGACTTTATTTAGTGCACATTCAATAATAAGGTAAATATACCTGGCTTTCAAAATAAATAAAAAATCAAGGTATGATTGCATTTTACAGATATGATCATTTGATGATTATTATTACTTAAAGATCAAATGTATCTTACTTGCACATTTGTAGAGTTTGCGGGCTTGTGCAATGTCCCCTTTACTAAGACTGGTCCTCTGTCCAATGGTCGGCCTGGCTCCATTGACATCGTAACGGGGCAGGATGGTGTCCAAGAAGATTCCTCTGTTTTTAGACAAATCACAAACGGTTCATTCTTAAAGAGGATCAAAGCATCGAACCATTCAAAAAAGCCTGATAAGAATCAATATCAACAAACTAAAATGATGTGTGGGGAAATGCGTTTTTCAAGAGTCCAAACAGAAGTCTGATTAGAGAGTGGGCTTTTTTTTTATTTATTTATTTATTTATTTTTGTCAGATCCGACTCCTGTACGTCACCTTGATACTTTATTGATTCTGATAATCTCTCACTGGGTTTGGAGCTCGCTCTTGCCCAGTTCCCATGGTGATGCACCCGTGAATGACAGGCATGTGCAAACAGAGCACTCTGAATGGGGCCTGTTGCCGGTGCCAGCCGGCTCAGTGGAGCCCACTCCTGAATGCCAGAGAAAAAGGCCACTCCAGCCCAAATTGTTCAACAAAGCCTGAACTGCCAGGCCTTTATTTAGCTTGGCTTGCCTCCATGACCCAGACCAGCAAAGCGGTGATGGAGGTAAAAAACCAAAGCACAGAGAAAAGCAGCGGGGCAACAACACGCACGAGACAAAAATGAAAAGGAGACTAGTGTGAAACCATTTCTGTGACAATAAAGGACCAAATCCCTGAGGTCTCCTATGGAGTTTGTTTAGCAGAGCTGAATAAAAGGGACAAACACCAGGTCAGTGTAGCAGCCCGCCTAATAATGCAGCATGATATTGGTGGCAGTTGAGGAGGTTCTATCATATGGCTAGGGCTAGATTTGATGTTCCTTTATTCAAATTACTGTAAACACGGCATTAGATACTGCTAACAAGTCAGATGTCTTATCAGTGGAATATGGTGATTTCACAGCTTAAATCAATAATTAAGGCAATCAATAATGAATTGAAAAGCAAGGTAGTGGTGATAATGGCTTGGATAGAGACAAAGGCTGGTGCACTGTATGTTGCCAGTTCAAATATACAGAAGAGGTGGACAAAGTGAATCACCAGTGCTCCACAGTTTGGCTCTCGAGCAAGGCATTTATCCGGTAATTGCCCCAGTGGAGCCATTTAATGGCTTGTTAATGTGAACCAGGGTAGAGCTAAAAATAAAGTGTACATTCTCAGGAAACTCACAAGTGGGAAATAAAAGTGATGAAATCACTGCAGTCTTTTAAACATCAAGCTAAACTTTAGGAGAGAAGAATGTCAAGGACATCAACAAAGCATTGTAGACGAACCTGGAAAATGTATTCCTTGCATAATGCATGATACTGCCAAAGTCGTATATTTCCCCAAGTGAGTCAACCTCGCCTGGTTCCATCTTCAGGAAGTTGTACTCCTGTCCTGTTCACATACAAACATTCATTGAATTCAAATGCAAAAAACAAAAAACAAACAAATATCTGGAGGGTCGGTGAGCACACACATCCATTCACACTTATTCATGTCCACACATGTGCAGTAACAGTACCTGGCTGGATGTTGTCTCTGATGATGCTTACATGCTCGTCCCGGTCCGGACGCGTGTGTTCATGCCAGAAGCCGATCACATGGCCAAGTTCATGTACCACGATGCCGAACTTATCGCAGTTCTTCCCTATGGAGATGGCCTGAGGGCCACCACCTCTCCTCCCCACGTAGGAGCAACACCTGTGGGGTGTGGTGGTGGTGGTGGTGGTGGTGGGGGGGGGACTGTTCAGGTCTACATCTGGCAGAACTAACACTGACTCATTTTTGCAGGGATATGCAGTTTTAGATTGAAGTAATAAGTAATGTTTTATGTTTTAATGGTCAGCACCATGATTCTGGAAAGTTAACTGTTACATTTTCATCATATAATCTGATATTTGATTTTCACATTATTTTGAAATGAATGGAAATCAACTGATACCTGCGATAGCACACAAAACTTTCATTTAAGTTTTTAAAACACAACTGCATGGATTGCAAAATGGTCATCTCTGTTGTGTATTATGTCATTTGAAGGACATTACTCCCATAGGCTGAGACATCAAATCTATTAATGAATAAATAAATGCATAACCCTTGCTATAAAAACATATCTTTACGGAACGACGTTAAGGAGCTTCCAACTCACCCACATGGCCGGTAGGTGAAAACAATGTAGCTTTCTTCAGTCGTCCTCTCAGTGAACGTTACACACGTGTACTTCTCCCAGTGACGCATTGCCTGACGGAAAATGGCTCGCTGACTGCCTGAAAGGAAACTCTGAATTAGAGTCTGACAACTTCAGGATGGATCTCAAAACCACACCTGGCAACAAGCGCATGCCGGCTGCGCTGTATGGCAGATGACTCCTCTGTGAGAGCCAAAGAAAGAGGTATTGTTTTCATTCAGAACTCACCACTAAAATTCCCACTGATGGTATAAGGAATGATGCCATCCGGCCACACGCGCTCAGGCCTAGAGGTGGCCGCTCTCCTCAGACGATGAAGAATCCGTTGGTTTGCTGCTCTTTTACTCCTGACACTCTCACTAGAGGTGGAACTGTTAACTGTTACCAAGTGAATGGAAAATTTGCATTGATTATCATCCCTACATTTGATCTCCAAAAGAAATATATATTTAAAGAGCAAGACTCATACCTGAGTATGTTTGGTTGATCTGCATTGCGTGTTCACCATCACTACTATTGGCCTGTTTGAACATGCGGAGGTCATCTTCATCCAGAGCAATATCTCCCAGAAAGGCAGCTGGAGCAGACAGATGAACACGAAGAGAAAAGAGTAGATGTATACAAGTTAACATTGCTTGGAAAAATGAAACAAACTCAGGAGCCTTTAATATCCTAATCGACACATTTATACAGGACAGCACTTGTAGGCCACGTGCAATCTTAAGGGCCTGGGAATATCATGATTTGCTGATTTCAACAGTCTGTGTCTAAATGAATGGGGAAACTCTAAACTCCTGTGCACAAGACTCCATGTGTCTGTTTGATGAGTAAACACAGCTCCTGACTGCAGCCATGGCTCACACTCAGACTGTGCAGACCATCCAGCTGCTGTTTCATTTAAAAAGAAGATGATGAAGATGTGCACTGGATACTTCATCAGACTGTGATCGCACTGTGCTGGTCTTTGCAGTTTGCTTTTGCTGAATGCTTCAAACAATGTGGTGGCATACAAATCAGCATTTTCTACAATGCCTTCCCCCTGTGTTGCAGGAGCTTTTTTATGAACAGGCTATAGATAATGTCTGCAAAGCCCCCCCCCTTTTTTTCCAAACCAGGCTTCATTTTCAGTTAAGTCCAAGTTTGTGTAATTCTGTTTTAATGTAGTAGGCTTGGTCACTAAGCAGGGATGCAGTAAACTACAGACAGTGGTCATCCAGGTTATTGTCTGTCACGTGTATCTAAGCTTGTATCGTTTCATGGATTTGATTCAGAAATACCACAGTAAAACTTTTGCTCCTGTGCAGTGCTTCTGTTTCAGATTTCCTGCAGCAACCTGCTTAAATGTTCAGCAACTGATTAACCCGAGAATGAAGTCATGAACATTGGAGCAAAGACCTTTATGTGCCTGATAAGGTAAAGTCACTGCTCATTTAACAGGCTTCCTATATGGTTTAAAATGCATTTCTCTACCTGTCAAATCATCATGAGAGGAAATTTGTTGTTTTCTAAATTTATTTACTTGGGACCGAAGATGAAGATGGATTATCTACTGTTTATTTCAGAAATACAGTATGTGTTTGATCAACAGCAGCATGGAGCTCCCAAACATTAACCTTATCTTTTGTACGAGACCCAGTGCAGCTCAGGGTCAAATGATAATGTCACGCTTTACCTTTTCAACAGCAGTGTAAGATACCAAGCGTGGATTGCAATTTACACGAGAATGATAACAGCAGCACGATCAGAACTCAATTTAGCACAGACAATCTGCAGGGGAGGATTTCTCATTAAACATCTAACATGAGACAAGACATTACAATCTCAACACCTAATTTCACGTCCTCTAATGTGTGTCATGATGCTTCTTGGATGACAGAGAGGGATAAACCCACATCCAAGCTTCCAACCTACTTTCTGAAACCTGCTTCCCCTTCTATGGGTGTGGCATTTTGTTTCCATCGTTTCAAACACACTGTAACTCTTGCATCAATCAGGCTCTGACATTGTACTAGTTGAACAGAACAGCTCGCCAGAGTCTCTCCCATTAAATACCTCATTTAGCAGTGTGAGGTAACAGCCTTTGAAAGTCCAAATGAAAAGACATAGCAGGCCCTGTGTCGGCCTTTGAAGTAAATTCACTCATGCAAAGGGTGACTGTAAATGACTGTCACCCCTGCAGTGTGCACCCCATGCCCTGAAGCTAAAGGGATTTCACCGGCAGCCAGCCAAGGACGGCGCTGGCATGGCCTCAATGACCTCCAGTCTCCAGGCAACTGCCTTGGAGCAGGAGGACGGTGTGTTTTGGAAGCTTCAGAAGTCACAAGTGAGAAAGGAACCCCAACCAGCTGGAGGCCCCATAATAACCAGTGTAACTGCTAAGTATGTGTGATGATGAGAAAAAAAAGTTGTATTTTCCTTTTTTCAGTTGAAAAGACTCATTGCAATGATGGATTCAAGACAACCCTGATTTTACCATTGACTTTTCATAAAACAATGCATGGTTTAAACACCATTAACATCCTGTATAGCTGCATAGCTGTTCATCAGTGTGTTTTACTGATTTTTTCTTAAGTTTGTTTATTTTACTTGCATATTAAACATGACTTGTGTTAACATACTACTCACACACACACACACACACACACACTACTTGTACTTGTACTGTACTTGGCTAGTTCCATTTTAAGCAACGTTATACTTCTACTCTACTTTATTTCAAAGACAAATATTGTATTTTTCTACTCCACTGCATATATTTTATATATTTATATTATGATCTGATAATGTAACATAAATTGTTGTTTTTTTTAAATCAATGTGACCTAATTAGTACTGTACATTTTGTATCTTTAACAGATTTTGCTGCAAATACTTGCTGCTCTACTTCTATTTAAGTAGAATTAATGAATTTTTTTAGTGCTGTAATGCCAATTTTTCCAGCTGAAAACTTGAAAATCACTTGTAAGCAACTGAATAAAAGCAAGTGGTCTCAACACAGAGTAAAATAGTTGTTTACTTCAAACCACAATTATACAAATTCACATGGAAAAATATAAATTCCGATGGCTTTATTTGCATACTGCATACAAACTGTTTGATATGCTAATTGTGTACATTTTGCTGCTTCTTGACTTGAATAAAACCACAATAATCAGCAAATGGGTTTCAACGGTGATTTTTGTGTTGTTGGTAGTTTTACTCATGCAAAACGTCTTACAACCATCCTATCTATGCTCCTTGGCCAGTAACAATTAGTCACCGATTATCTAAATATAAGAGTTTTTCTTTTTGCACATAAATATTTGCATCAGTGTCTATGCCGTATTTTTGTAAAGGTTTTGTCGGGGAGTAAATGGCGATATGTACTGTTCAAAAATACATCAAACACCAACAGGAAACGAAAAAAAAATAATCAATGAATTTGATTATTGGAGCTTAAATGCACTGTACCAGCTTTACACGGATCCTTGTAGTCGATTGCATCACCGAGGAAGGTAAAATTAGTGTCCACAAACTCCCAGTCAACCGCCGGAGAAACGCGCAGACCGCACAACAGGAGCAGAAATGTAGGAGCTCGGACTGCCATCGTCATCACTTATGATCGGATATCTCGGAAAGGTCAAGCTAATCGCAACTAAAGGACAAGAGAAAGGAGCGGGGGAATAAAAAGTTCCTCGATGTACAAACAGCGCTGTTTTCTCACGTCTCCATGCTGCTGCAGTGATTCACTGCCATACAGGGAAGAGAGAGCAGGGCTCACACAGTTCACAGCAAAACACACATCCATGCAACACGGAGGTACTTCACCTGCATTCGTTATATAAAGGTGGACCTAAGCGTCAGTTAATGTCTGCTTTCCGTTTTAATAAATTCATCTAATACTGCTTTACATGTGTTGTTGAGGATCATAGAGCAAAACTGACAGTGTATCAAAAATAAGAAGCCCCTGCCTTGTAATCTTTGCTGAAACGATTTACTAAAAATAAATATCCTGCATTTTTAAATTCCAGTCAGTTCAGATCAGTTAGAGAGGCTGGTTCATCAGAAATAAAAAAAACAACAAACAAAAACAAAAAAATGGTTCTCTACATCAGAAGGTGTCTTCTTGACCTCATGCACCACCTGCAGGCTGCTGGGTCAACTCCACACACACACACACACACACACACACACACACACACACACACATACACATGCTTCTTCTAAATTAAGTCTCAGTTGGTGCAGGAGCTGATTCATGTTTAAAGTTCTGTTTTGAAAGACACCTCAAGAGAGAAAAAACACTCACTTACTGGGTGTTAGGAGTGAAACATCCTCCGATCTCCCAAGCTCTTCTCTGGATGCCACATTTAAACCAAAATGCAAACCGTTGCATTTAGTTTTGCTCACTGGTGTAACCCGCTGCTACACAATGAAATACTGTGATGGCATGATTCAGCTTCTTTAATCAAGTGAGTTTTCATACCAAGACTGGCAGACAGGCCATGAATTTCTTTCCTTTTGTTGAAATGTCCAGCTGCCATCACTTCAGTTACGCTTGTTTGATGTCATAGTATCTTTGAATAGCAGCCTCTCTTACTTTGAGATGTTTCCAATTTGCTTCCTGTTTTTAACAGTGTGATGAATAACTCCGGTCTTTAAAATTAAAGCTGAACACTTCAAAAGGAACATCTTTCGAGGAAATTGTTGCAAACTAGACCAGAAGCTGCCACCAACAGGCGGCAGTGAGGTTGGCATAAATACTGGAAACAGGGGGAAATGGTTACCTGGTGCCTCTAAAATTCAGTATTCATCATGTTGCATCACATTTATGTAGTTCTCTAACTACTCCTTTAAATACAAGGAGACAAGGAGGTAGCTAAGCAAGATCTTAGGTTTTTATCTTTATCTTGGGTCGGGTGCTGTTTGCTCCCACAGGATTCATGCTTCCACTGTGGTTTCCCCCACAACCATTTTGCAGCACAGAGAACAGACTTCCACAAACAGGCCAATTCAACTCCATCTTTGACTTTTCCAACCAACAGACATAATGATTGCAACAAATCTGCCCTCTTTATAGCCACATACACACTAATTGGCGATGAGCAGCAGCCTGGAGGGCAAGAGACAGACGATTAGTGAAGAACCACTGGTGTGAAAAAAACAACAACAGGGGAGCAACAGTGGACACCTGGTGGACAGGTGAGGAATAACATAACCAGAAATCATGGAGAATGATGGAGGGCAGAACATCTGTGTTTCTCTCAAACCCTGAGGCATTTCTTTTCTTTTGTGAATCACTCAATGTTTTTTTACAGTGTTTGCTTTCAGGAGGTAAATTATTACTCATGTTTTCACAGCAGTGAAGTAGTGCACTCCATTCCAATAATAAGAGGAATAAATCTATTTAACTGAAGAGAAAGTGAATGCCTGTTTAGTGTTCAAGTGCACTGAGCTGCATGATGCATGTGTTTACCACTAAGTGGCACTGATGGATAAGGTGAAGAACTGAGTAAACCTGCAAGAAAAGCGAGAGAAAAAAAACAATGCGAACAAAGAACAAACGCATGATGAAAACTGTAGTTGTCATTCATACATGCAGAAGAAAGAAACAGTGAATCACATACCAAGATGCGTTTCATTCTGCCATGGGAGCTCATGGCACCGTTTGCTGAAATGATTGAGTGTGAGAGAGAGAGAGGGAGCCGGAGACTCAGTCACAGCAGCTTCACTCCTCCTCTGCCAGCACTCCATCTGCTGTTTCATGAGATGGGACACTGATCCAAAGAGGAGCACTTCATGCCTTGGAGATCAGTCGTCACAGCATGGCTTGCATCACAGCGCTGTGAGACGGGAGAAGGTTGAAGGAAAAACTACCTGCAGGACAGTATTTATGTATTTATGATTACCATCTCTGAGACTGAGCAGATGCTTTCTCTCAAGTTTGGAGTGATGTCCCAGTGCTGGTGCAGGCAGGTCCTGCTTGGTTTGGAGCTGGGCGTCCTGATGGCGGTCCTGGTGGCCAGCAGCGCAGGACAGATCCATGACAGGAGGGAGGCAGGGTCTTCCTGCTACGGAGGATTTGACCTCTACTTTGTTTTGGACAAGTGAGTGCTTCCACTTTCACCCCATGAAGGTTTACGATATTTGGTGCATGAATCATCTGAGAGACTGCAATTTTTTTTTCTAGATGAAAACACAGGTGCAAACATGATTACTACTTGCATTAATGGGCTAGTGCACTCTAACCGGAACATTATATTACCTATTAATAAGTATTTCTATTAGTCTCTACTTTATCCTGTGGTAATAAGTGAAAATAGGGCATGTTTTGGGGCTCTGCAGAGACAAAGAGAATCCTATGTGAGGGTCTTAGAGTTTGGTCCAGTCAACCAAGGTGGCACAGATGTGGATATATTTATTTTGAATTGTTGCCTGTCCAACTCTTTCTCTTAAAGTGCCAGAGAGATTTGCTGAAGTTAAGATTCACACATCTTCTTGCGTTTAAGGCTGCAGTACAAATATATCACAAAATTCTAAAGCTTCATTGTTGAAATAGGTGAGTAAATCAATCAATAGCATGGCGGTTGCCAGGAATAAACTCTTTGTCATTTTGGCCTGCAGCAACTGCAACTAATTATTTTCATCATTGATTATTCTGCAGATTATTTCCTAAACTAAGTTAATAAGTGGTTTTGGCTGAGGCAGAGTCAGAGCGAATTTCTTTGCATGTGCTTGGTTTCAAACACTTTGAAGTCCAAAGATATTCAGTTTCCATTCATATAAAACAGAGACAAGCTGCAAATCATCACAATGGAGAAGCTGAAACCAAACAGCGGTTGGAGTTTTTTCATGAAAAAGGCAGAAATTATTGATTGATCCAGAAAATAGCTCCGAATTAATTTTCTACTTGCAGAACTGTGTCATTTTATTTAACCAACACAGAAGCAGAGACTCTGGTGCCCTGAGAGGACTGACATAAGGGTTGAATTACGCTGTTATTCTGCCATCGAGCTATTTTGAAATGAAACATGAACAGGTCATATCAATTCATGTGTCACCGCAGTTGTTGTTGTTGGCTGGATTCATGCAGTCATATTTTCCTGGATGAAAAATGCAGTTCTGTAAACTCTCTTCTAACTGATCCATACATAAATTTTCTGAAAAATGCACTGCAGCTGTGTTAATTGCTCTTTGCGATCAACTTAGTCAACAGGAATGACTTAAAGACTTGACAGAAAGCATGTTTACAGCGTGTCATTCTCATTTGCATTCACTCTGATGATAAAATGCACTGCAGGGATTCCTGCTGCCAAAACCGTGGCCTCGCTTCACTGACAGGATCAGCCCACATCTAGTCCCAGTTTCAGCTCCCTGCGCTTCAGTCTGCAGAACCCTTTCTCCATTAGAGCCAGATGTTCCAAAGATCCCACGTTTTTGGCTGTCTGTGCACCGGGACTCACATCACAGGATAAATGAAAACATACGTGAGGGAGAAGAAGAAAGAAGTAGTGCAGTGTGAGGAGAGGCTGTAGAGTTTATACTACAGGATTTGCCACACGATTCTATTTGATTACTGATTTCTGCTTTAAACGCTGTGTCCTCCTGATCTGTTGTGTCCGCACCTGTTGTTAAATGAGCATCTGATATAATCCTAAACTGAGCAGAGAGAATGACGTGGCACTTCAGTTACTTCAGTTCTGTAGTGCATTTTAAAAAAAACACAGCTGAGCCAAACAGTGGAAATATTAAGCGTCAGCATTTAGAAGGAAATACAAAGGCTCAAACTCACTGCTCTTCTATGTGATGTTGCACCATGACTGACATGCAGAGCAGTTAATGCACTTCATATACACAGAATATAAAGAGTGCTGACACTTCATATGGAGTCCCATCAGGGACAATGTTAAAATGATATTGTAAGCTTGAAAATGAACATGTCATTCCACATTAGCAGTATGGTTTTGCATCTATGTTGCAGAACAGCCTTTTTCCCAGAGCTGTAGACAAACTGATCTATCTATCTATCTATCTATCTATCTATATCACCATGTGAAAAGAGTTGCATATTCACCATCTCTGTTTCCATCATTTTTTCTTCAATCCATCCCTTGTGAATCCCCCCCACAGTGTGGAAAAGCAATACTAGATGGTGGAAGCCCCCTTTAAAGTGTTTTTACAGCATAGACTAAGATGCAAAGCAGCAGTGTTTTACCAAACTCGTGCATACGTTTTGATTAACTGCTTGAGGGGTCTTGACATCAAAACACATCTCGTTGGTGTAGTACTAAAAAAGAAATTACCTAGGAGCTGAAGGAGAAGCAGGACTGCTAGGGTTATCATGCTCATGTTGTTATCTTCTGAATTTTCTTCTCAGGTCTGGCAGTGTGCAACATTACTGGAATGAGATATATTACTTTGTTGACCACCTCGCACACAAGTTTATCAGGTGAGTCCACACAGAAACAGCTGGGGTTTTATAGAGTAAAGAGAGAAGGAGGAAAATAACAGAACGTAAAATATAACTTTCTTTTTCTCAGCCCTCAGCTGCGGATGTCTTTTATTGTATTTTCAACCGAAGGACGGACTCTCATGGCACTAACAGAAGACAGGTGGCACACGCACAGCCTCACTAAAATATCTTTATGATTTATTTAATGTTTTGAATCCAATCTTGTATGTCTTCTGTGTCATATTTCAATATATTAATATCAAATTTTATTCTCTGGAATACGTTCCGTGACCAGAGAGCAGATTCGGGCCGGACTCGAGGAGCTACGCATGGTGCAGCCGGGCGGGGACACCTTTATGCACAGAGGTTTTCAGAGAGTAAGTCATCTGTTAAGTCAATGGGGAACTGATCCTGTCTTCCCAAACAGCATGGCATTCACTCTTTAAATGAAGCACATTTAAATTTATAACATCTGATGCCTCAAAACCTGTCTCTCAGGCCAGTGAGCAAATATACTACGGCACTGGCGATGGTGAGTAGAACATTTTCCTTTTTAGCACTTAATCACAAAAAAATCTTTTTTTAATCCATTTGTCAGAACCCTATTCGAGCATATGGTAGAATAATCCAGTGAGGAGAGAAATAACAAAAAACACAGCTGCGCTTTCAATCACATGACTATTATATCCAAAATATTTTGCACAGTTGGTTGACTTTCATCCTAAATAAAAAATATTTCTCAGAATATTTTTGTATTTCTCCAATCTGACTCTAACTTTCAGGTTACCGGACGGCCAGCGTCATCATTGCCCTGACAGATGGTGAACTGAGAGAAAATCAGTTTGACTTGGCACAAAGAGAGGTGAGAGAGCGGACGTGAAATCCCACTGGACATTCGCACTGAAACGAAGGGTGCTGACACAATTTAAATACTGCGATAGCACAATTAATGAGACCATTTCATCAGAGAATTAATATCTTCTCAAACCTAAGCCAGCGGTAATAAAACATGACCTCACCTGCTGTGATGTATGTTGTTTGATTTTGATGTCGTGTTTTGATTCAGGCCAGCAGAGCACGCCAGCTGGGTGCCACAGTGTACTGTGTGGGAGTAAAAGACTTCAATGAAACCCAGGTAAAACCGATCAGTTTTCCAGTCATTCGGTAAACTGGGGAATAAATCCATTCATCAAACCAAATCAGACCCATAGTTAATATTCCCCACATTTCTTGACAGCTTTCAACAATAGCTGACAGCCAGGACCATGTCTTCCCTGTTAACGATGGATTCGAGGCACTACAAGGTGTCATTGACTCGGTACAAAAGGCACAAGCATGACACTTTAATATCATGGAGAGATGCATATTCCTGGTGACTCACACAATTTAAATCAACCTTTAGTCCAGCTTAAAATTACTGTTAATTTTACCTTCCAGATCCTGAAAAGATCATGCATTGAGATCCTGGCTGTAGAGCCATCCAGCATCTGTGAAGGAGGTAAAGAACAAATGTCAGGTCAAACATAATATTGAAACTCACAGTCAAATACGGACATGTTATTCCAGTTACATCACATTGATGGCTCTACTTAAGATTCTTTAAAACACTTTATAACATAACCTACAAACATATATAAACATATAACATATATAAATGGTTGTTTTACCCCCACCCTAGAATCTTTCGAGGTTGTAGTCAAAGGAAATGGTTTCCTTCACGCCCGAGACGTACAGAAAGTTCTCTGCAGCTTCCGCATCAATGACACCGTAACTTTGAGTAAGTACCTGCTCCATGGTTTTCATTCACAAGCTTTAGTTTTTCCAGGCTGACTGGAATTTAATTTCTCTATCTTTCTAAGGATGTAGCCTATTTCTTAGGGATTTTTTGTGTGGTGGAAATTTGCTTACTCAGTTTTTGGAGAAGATTGATACCCCTTCTCCAGCCTGTGTGGTAAATATGGACAGTAGTTGGAACCGGCAGCTGCTCAGCTGATCACAAAGCCTAGAAACAGGGGGAAACAATCTGGCTCTGTCCAACGTTAACATGTGGTTTATTGGAGGAGAAGATGGGAATAAGAGACATAAGCACAGAGGGAGGAGGAGGCTGTGTAAGTGATCTTATCATATAAACAGTATACAGTTGTTAAGGCAGCTGCAGAGTGGGACACCAACCAACTAAATACTGTATTTATTCTTCTAGAAGAGTATCAATATGTATAAGTTGAGCAAAGAACTACATCATCCATCCCCTGTCTTCCACAATATACTGAGGAGTGAGTGACAGACAATAACACAACACTTAGTAGGTGTGTGAATCCAAACACTTCACAAAATTCATCCCACTATTAATAGATGGAGTAGAAAAGCAGCAGTTTTCACGATTCCACTCAGCAGCCATTTACAGCATCGCGCCAAGTTTATTTTGGCCACACAGACGGGGCTGGGGTTGGGGGGAGAGCAGCTCTTTGCGGCTCACAATGATTTAAATACCCGTCCTCCCCGAAAACCATCAGCACCATCTTCCTCAGCTTTGCATCAGCTGGTACAACGCTCAGCGCTTCTCAGATGTCTTAGGAGGAATGTGGATCTCATCAGGGACGAGCACTGTCTTTGCACACGCACTAGAAGCACACTCAGCCAGGGTAAATAAACCACAACCCTCCCTCATTTGCTGCATTTTCCATAAGGAGAGGAAGTCCAGGAATTTAATAACAAAAAAGAATATTCTGAGGCTCCAATCTCATGAAGTTTCAGAGCTGAAGAAAATAGCTTTTCTTTTGCATCACTTTACTTTGTCTTTCAACACTGATGACTTATCTTGTGACTTTTTATTTACGATGCCAAATACAAATTCTTCCACAGTGAAAAGACCTTTGGTGGTGAAGGATACTTACCTTTTGTGCCCGGCTCCTGTTCTGGAAAAGGAAGGAACGTAAGTGTTTACCATTACTGTTCACAGCCAAGGTTGTCTGGGTCGTATTAAATCAAAGAAATTGAAACATGAACTCTTCGCTGACATGGTAACGTCATCACAGGATTTCAAGATCCACAACATCAACCCAAGCATCGAGCATTTGTATTGTGTAATATTTGGTGTGTGTCAGAGGTAGATGCATGCTCAAGGTGCCAGTCGAGACATCCGCTGTCAGGAAACCATCATCCATTCTCATTCACTCTCTCGCCATTTCTGCAGCTCTGCCACCCTCCACGTCAGCATGAATAATGGGCTGAGTTTCATATCCAGTTCTGTCACAATAACTGCAGTCACTTGTGTGAGTACAACATCAAACAAGAGAGGGGAGTAGGGGGAAAAAATTGAAGTCACACATGATTATGAACCTCAGTCTGTCTTTCTGACTCGTCATGTTGTGACCCACCTAAACAGATGCTGCTACAACGATGTTATGCAGCATTTTTGTCATTTTGTCTGACAAACACACACCTCACTATGACCACAGCCATAGAAATGAGTGATTACAGCTCACACGGGTTATGTGCCTTATCTTTCCTTCCCCCCCTTCTAGTCTGACGGGACCTTTGTGGCCATAGCTCTGCTCATTCTGCTGCTCCTGCTCACCATCATTCTGCTGTGGTGGTTCTGGCCTCTCTGCTGCACCGTGGTATGGCCGCCAACTTGGATCCTCTCTGACCGCAGAAACATAGCGCAGTGGCAAATATGGATGCTATCCTTTGAGGCTTGCAGTACATCTTTCTTTTTCTTGTTTGCAGGTCATCCATGAGCCCCCTCCTCCAGTAATAGAGGAGGACATCTCTGTAAGTGGCCTATTTTTCCTTCACCCTGGAATAGCATATGAATATTAGACTCTTTCGATTAAGCACATCACAGCTGCTCTCAAGCAAGAGTCTCAATAATTTGTTTGCTCCTCAAAACATGAATAAGATTTTCTTTCAACTTTAGGACGATGAGGATGGTTTTCCCAAGAAGAGGTGGCCCACTGTGGATGCCTCGTACTATGGAGGACGTGGAGTGGGAGGCATCAAGAGAATGGAGGTAAGCCAGAAGTCCATCCGAATCCACATGTGAATATAATCTGCCATGATAACTTTATTTGATAAATGTTCACACCGTGCAGTATAAATTCAAGATGAAATATGAAAGCTTGGAAATATAGAATAAACTGTAAGTTACTAAATCTGTTGTCAATCACCAGACTCCATGTCTGCAGGCAATACATGCGGCAGCTCAAATCGACGACTCAGCTTGTTTGGAATAGTTGAAATGAGATCAAGCTCAAGTACGGCAGGAATAAAATGGAAGCAGGAAGCGACTCATTCTTTAAAAGAGATGTGTGTGCAAGTCTATGCAGGATGAGACTGAGTCACTGTTGTTATGTGTTGTCTGAGGGCCAGTGAGAGTTAAGGCCATCTGGCCAGTAAGCCACAAAATTTTAAGGCCCAGAGGCCATAATGTGTATTCTCTTTGTAACCGAATCGTGCAAGCTTGCATGATTTGTTTGTGGTTGTTATACAACCGGAGGACGTTTTTGATTCTCTGCAGCCTGTTTAGACAAAATAAAGGTAATCTTAGTTGAAAAGTCCTGTAAAAATGGCCTGGATCTAGCAGCAGTTTGAGATGGTGAAAGAAAAGAATCGTCTCAATTTCTGCTACAGACATGGTAAAAGTGAGAAAAGTCACGAAGAGTCACAAATCAGATGAGATTTATTTTCAGATTAAGAAGAGACAGGCTGACATCTGGGCCCTGTGCTGCGTGTTACCTGGAGTAGTCAACAACAGGAAGGAGACTCACACATCTGCAGGTCATGAGGGACCAGATGTGTATGTTGTGTAAGAGAGTGCATGAAGGTCAAGGAGATAGAGGTCACCCCCTCAGTGTGAAGCGCTTCACTCACTGGTAGCGCAGCGTGAGGAGTCTGTGCTGCGAATTTGCCTGTGCAGTGGCACCGCCCCCAAACAGAGCTGTGGAAAATATGCACAGCTTTGTTTAAGTGCTTTCTCTGCCAAGTGAGAGCCTTCATGGCTTTACTTGTGGCAGCTGCGAGGGAGTAAATTTGAGTAATGAACTTCCAAGGTTGCTTTGAAAGAGCTGGTTCCACTCTTGATGTGCCAAATATCGTTCTTGACATTCTGCTTTAGCTTTTAAGTGTATTTGTGTGTGTGTGTGTGTGTGTGTGTGTGGCGGAGGGGGGTATGGAAAAAGATTGTCATGACCTTCTCTGCCTGTGCAGATGTACATTACCTATGGAAGTTCATTTTTTTGTTGAATTTTGAGGTTGTGTGCAATAAAGCATGTTCAACTTGTACATATATTCTGTACATAATGAGTGTGGCAAAGGGGAGAAACTTCTTGTGTAATTCAGCAGACTTGGTAAAATTAAAATTCAAGGAGAGTCGTGTGTTTTGAGTGAAATAGAAGCCATGGAAATGGTAATATCAAATTTCATGACAATCAGTCTAATAATTGCTGGAACCTTTCACTACAAAAGAAAAGTCAGTGATTCACCAAAGTCAGTAGCATTCATTGTGAACAATGAATGTTTGTACAAAATGTCATAGCAACCCATCCACCAGATGTTCAGATATTTCAGTCTGGACCAAAGTGGTGGACCAGCCCATCGAACAATTAAACATGGTGATTACTAACAAATATTGGTAATCGCTATTGTTCTGAGCTTCCGTAGCAGATGTAAGCAAATGTGATGGTTGATTTATCAGCCACATTCCCATTTTAAACCGATTTTTGCTTCAAGCTTCTTTCTGTGTTCAGGTCCGTTGGGGAGATAAAGGCTCCACTGAAGAAGGAGCCAAACTGGAAAAAGCTAAAAATGCTCGTGTCGTGATGCCTGCAGAGGAATTTGATTTTCCGCCAACACGGCCCTACTACAATGTGCACAAATCTGTCCGGCCTCAGAAGTGGTATTCTCCAATCAAGGTGCTCAAAGTTTATTCATTCTTATGCATCACATGGATTGGGCTTTTAGATTCTTGTCAGCTCAAATCATTTGTAATATTATGAGAACAAAAGTGTCCGCAGCTTTTTCAAGCATATCTGATGGTCAGTTTGCTCAGTCGTCATGCAGCTGTATTAGTGTCACTGAATATATTTCTAGACATGGATCACATCATGTGAACATATGCAGCACAAAGATGTTTTCAAACCAGTTCCAACACTGAAATCCCTCCCTTTAGTGGCGTCTCGCCGCTGTAACCTTTGAGATGTTTTGCTTTTTAGTCTTTCTGGGAATGATGTGTTACCAGGAAATAGTTAATAAAAGTTTTCTTCCCTCACATATTAGTCAGCTGAATGGATAGTAATAAGAACCAGGCGTGAACTGAGCTAACCCCTGAATATGGGATCTGTTGAAAGCATGTTATTCCAAACAAAAATACATTCTTTATTTATCTGTCTCTCTCTGCCGTATGAAACTTCTTGTGCAAAAATCAAAGAGAGACATCTGGAGCAAAAAAAGAGGAGCAGATATATTGAATCTGCTACAAATAAACACAGTTTTTGCTTGTCTTTTAAATGACTACTTGCTGGCTGCTATTCTTTTAACGTATGACCATCTTTCTACAGGGCAAGCTGGATGCTCTTTGTGTATTCCTGAGAAAAGGCTATGACAGAGTGTCCGTGATGCGACCTCATCCTGGAGACAAAGTGAGACATCACATCACAGACATCATATTAAGATGTGATACGAAAGCTCCTTACAGCTGTTAAATGACTGTGTGAATGAATGTGAACAAACCATGTTAACTTTTGGCAGGCAGATGTTGAAGAATTTAAATTGCATGACCTCTGGAAACGAGGGACAAAGGCAGTTTGGAGCCAAGGCCTCTGGCTCAAAGTCAAAGAACAACAGCAGAATCCGAGCTTATCTGCATGAGAATATCTGCAGTTATTCCGCACTTTTAAAAAGTAAAATTAAATTACTTAAAGGAAACCCTCAACAGGCAGTAGACAAAGGGTAAAAACGACTGCAGTATTGTCTTGAAGAATTCTGGAAGAGTCATTAAGAGAAGATTCTGCCTCCGGCTCCCAGCATCAGGACGGTTGGATTGGCAGGAAACCATTCTTCCAAGTAGTTTCTCCTTTCTGTGCATTGAAGGCTTGAGACTGGCCAGTTGCTGTGGCAGCAGATGTAGATTTAGGAAGTTTTCATTGAATACCCTGCAGTGTCTTATTTAATCTAAACACACCCCGACAATGACTAGCACTTTCCTTTCTGTGCTGAACGAATTTGTTTTTTTCTGTATTACAGGGCAAGTGCATAAACTTCACCCGCAGCAAGTCCTACCCTGCTCCACGCTACCCCATCTACAACCATCCATCCACGCCAGTCTACACTCTGCCCCACACTTATCAACGCCGTCCATCAGAAGGCAGCCAGGTTTTTGATTTGCCCCCCTCGCCGACTTCAACTCTGCCCCCGCTGCCGACCACTCCCCCCCCATCTTCCACCACCCCTCCCACGTATTCACCGGCCCCAAACAGAGCCTTGCCCCCAGCCAACGTGAGCCTCGTCTCTGCGCCCCCGTCTCCAACTGGATCTCTGCCACCTCCACCTCTGGGTCCACCTCCGTGTAGAGCGCCTCCTCCGTCGCGGCCTCCTCCACGCCCCAGTCATGAGAACCAGTGATGATGACAGAGGGAAGAGGCTGAGGAGCAGGATCTAAGCTCAGGATGGAAACCTGAGAAGATTTTGTCATTATGCCTCCAGGTTGAGACTTAAAGTGAATGTATTAATGTTGCTTTTTGAGGCTGTCGCTGGTGATTCAACACCTGCACAGTGAAAACTTCAACTTATCCTGTTTTTCCTCAACAAGTGGCTCACGCGTGATGCGTCATAAACTATGACTTTTTAAGTCTGAAAGTGAATATTTAGTGTAGCAAGCACAGCTTTGGCTATTAAATGCTATTGTAGCTATTTAGTCAATGTTTACTTCTTCCTAATGCTCAATTTATTGATCTAAAATAAACTTTCACTGCTTTGCACAGTGAAAAAACAATAATCCTACCTTTAAACCGCAGAAAATCCAGTGACTCAGTAACTGCGTCATGTGTTTTATACATGCAAGTCTGTTTGGCAAGTGCTGTAATAATTTCATGGCTGCTTCTCGTGGATGATGGCAATTTTAACGTTGTAAATTTCTTTTACAAAGAAAATATAATGGTTTTGTTTGTGAAACTTTGAACGGAGCCTTTCTAACTCTTTTCCCATGCTACAAGCCTTTATGCTAGTCGAGACTAATTGCCGTCTGGTTTTAGCGTCACATTCATCATACAGACATTAGAGTGGTCAAATTTTTGGAAAGAAAGTGAATAAGGATATTGTCAAAAATCCCATTAAGAGTCATAAATGAGGACCAAACATCTCTCCAGCAGATTTTCCTGCAGAGAGGCATCATTCCTATGATTTTGAGCATTTTATCTGAAATGATCTACATGGAAATTAATTGCAATGTTAGAAACTGTTAAAGATTTTAATCTGTAAAGCTGTCAGCAAGAAACCTCAAAGTTACATCTTTGGCGGTGTGTCCCGCTGACTGCTGGGAGCCATTTGAGTTTTGCAGTGCCGACAAAAGTGACCTCTGGAAAATCACCCTGTCACTGATTTATCAGTCAGAGAGTGCAAGATTGCAGTTTTTGAGTCTTGTGACCATATGTGTCCACACCAACATGATGTGCAACAGATCAGTAAAAAAAAGTTGTTCTTATTTTGATCCATTTGGGATTTGTCATAGTCAGAGGACTGAGATCATTTTTCTTTTAATACTGAGCTCAGTCGCAAGCCATCACTTTTTTGCAGGTGTGTGGACATCTCTTTGACTTCTCTGGTTTGAAAAAGGCCTGTTGTGGAGAAATATGAGGGAACTATATACTGTAGTAAACAGGGAGGGACTTTTATTGCTATATAAAGTTTCGAGACATCGTGTAATCCTCAGCATAGCTCCCCAGTCTTTAGCCAGAGCAGAGAGAGAAAACACCAGCATGTGGGTGCAGGGTGTTTAACTTTAAAAACTATTTATAAGCTATGTTTGTTTTCAGAGACATTTTGTGGACCTGTCTACTGTCACAATAGAGGGATTAAGGCACTGAATTATGGTTATCTCAAAAAATGAGGAAGTGGATACAAACAAGTAGTATAAGTTTGCTTTGCTTAGTAGCTGACTTCACCTGGTTTTCCTCAGGAGAATAGGAGTTGACTCCAGCTGAGGTGGCTGTTACACCTGGCAAAGATGCCTCTTGATGTCTCAAAGGCCACTGGCCATGTTGAAAGAACTCTGGGCACCATCAGATGCTTGTGGAAAAAACTGGAGGAATTTCCTGGAAATTAGTCGATCTGGGCTACTCTGCTCTGCTTTCCTGGCTGGCATTGCAGGAAATCTGCATAGAACAGCAAGAATGTGGATGAATAATGTGAAATTATTCACTTAACTTGCAAGAATACTCTAAACTGCCTGGAATATATAGTCTCTCTCTCTCGCTCTCTAAATGAATAAATATAACTTTATTTTCAGAGTTTTGGATTATGCAACCTGGCATGGAACAGCTGGTCAGCTGAGTCTTATCCCACTCATATCCACTAAAATAAACCCAAATATATCTTTCCCATGTGCTTACCTTCACTTCTTTCTCCGTTTGGAAACGCTTTCACAGACGCACGCAGTCGGACTTGCAGTCCTGTGGGCAGTGAGCTCATGGAGGCGTGTCTTGAGAAAACTGCCAGAAGCAGAGACAGGCAGTCAGATTATAGGCACACTTAAGTCAAAATCCAACCATGACGCCATGGAGATCTGGAAGAGGAATTAACACATCTTAACACTTTGCTGAGGACAAAAAACTTCTACATGATGCACAATTTTAAGCTCTTCTCTTGCCGGTTTCCAGGTTTGCACATGCCATTGTGAAAATATACAAGATTAATCCTTACACCTACCAAAACACAGCGATGCAGAACATTTTTTGCCACAATTGCCAGCAGTGTTTATCTCTACGAGTGGGAAAACTAGTTTACAGGTCTTTCCTAAATTTCCCTCAATAAGTTCCTACTTTTATCACCAGACTGATATACAACTCCCCTACCTGAACTTCCTGAATAAATAATCAGATTCGTCAACTAAATGTGCATAAGAAATGCACAGCTGTGGGTATCACTCAGTCACACAGCTGATCAGCCCCACAGTTAAATGCAAGTTTACACACCATTGTAGCTTCCACACAGCCTTGAACCAATTTACAATATAAACTTCCAGATTAAACTATTTCCATTACTCACTACACTGTTTTTTCTCTCCGTGTGCTCTTCTTGTCCAGAGTTAAGAAAAACGAATCTTCAATAAAATCCAAGGGTCACGGTACATTCTGTGCATAGTTGAGCAAAAACAAGTGCCTCGTTTCACGCAAGCTCAACTTACTTTTCCTCCTGAAGTAGAGGTTTGGGCTATAACTTAAATGTTTGTTGGGGAGTCTGACACGAAAAGTACTCGTGAAATGTCAGACATGGTTTATAGTGTTTATAGTGGTCTTGGATCATCCTGTTTTTGTCTTTTCTTTTCCATTTTACCTGTGCATGCAGTTTAATCTGCACAATCTGGTGTTAATTAAAACAATGGCAAACCAAAAGATTTCCTGGTAAGACAATACCTTTGGCCTCTGAGGCCTGAGTGGAAAATTTTCCAAGTCGTATTTTTTAAAGACAGGACTGTGACAGTAGCACTGTGGCATAACAAACATCCTGCAGCAATAATTCAGATCCAGAGGACAGGGAGTCACTTCACTGTGATCTGACTAAAACAGAGATTTTCAATGAAAACCTGGACGCTCTGGTGTGAAACAAATTGCTTATGACACAGGGGGTTAATTAAGATCTGCCAGTGACATTAAAGTGCTATGCAACTAGACACACAGCACACAATTATGTTCATAAATCTTTAATGAAATATAAGGTTCCCTAGTCCAGTATGAGTAGCCAGATAATGTAAGTGAAAAATACAATACATGAACAAATCGCTGATAGTAAAGGCAGCATGGTTTACAAAAAAGTCATCATCTCTGACAAAGTATAAAGCAAAAATATAAGTATCATTTAAATTCTTCTCACTTTGAGAGAAACTTACAGAAAAGTCAAATAGATAGAGATGATGTTATTTTTTTCTGTGACTTTTCGCACCTCTTGAGTATGTATTCCTTCTGAACTACTCACTGTAAGACTTCTGTCAATTTCACCCACAGACATGATATGTTTCATTCAAAATACTGAGATCGCTGACAAACAACATTAAAAGTAAAAAAAGAAAACTCCTAAAACCCCTTTCAAGACAAATACAAAGGTTTAACCCTTGTTTAGTTGGTGGGAAAATGGCATCAGTGACCTTTGAACAGTTATTAGGCAGTAAAGTGGGTAAACAGCAGCCATATTTAACACTGTTAATATGAAAGTAACAAATCTAAAATTATTTCCCTCCTTCAGCAATGTTGAAAATGTTTCATGCCATTACATGTAATTTGATCTGAAGCTGAATGTTCATTTCCAACACTGATATTAAAGGTGCAATCCATCAATGTAAATTAAACATTAAACAAGTAGACAGATATAAAGCAGGATTACAACCTGTGATCACTGCCAGATTGACTGGCAGGTTTTTGAAATACATAGAATAAAATCAGACTTTCCAACGCAGGTATTAATGTTTTCTAATGCTGTGAATACTTTTCTGTTAAAGAAATGTTTGTAAAGATTTAAGTAAAATAGGACCAGTTGAAACAAATTAAACATTAAAAAACAAAATTAAAAAAATACAGTTCAACAAAACCCTCTTTCATTTCCTAGATGGAGTTTTAAATTGATTCCAGGATCAATCCACCTGAAGTTCATCTTAATTAATTCTCAGTCTAAGTTCAGACTGTTTGTAAAGTGCTGAAATGATGCACTGTTGTGAAATCAGATGACTGAGGTAGAACATTATGTTAAAAATATATAGCTGGTAAAGGGATAAATAGGTTATATACTGCAATATAAATGTCGCAAATGCAGTCCATTTAAAACTACATTAGAAAACTGGTAATACTGCAACTGACTTAGACTTTGGCTCCTTCATTAGCTGAAAAAGCTCTGACTTGGCATTTTGTAAGAGGTTACTATATAATCAAGGTTTCCCCTGAGAGCATCTTCGCTGAAAAGGTGCAGCAGTAAACGGGTCATCCAGAGCTCTTCCCCTGATGGTCCAGGAGTGCAAAGGCCCCACGGCCACGGAACCCACGGCGGCCTGCTGACCAATCCTGGAGACGACCCGGTGCACCGCCACCGGCTGCTGGAGCAGAGGCTGAGGTGGGGTCCGGACACCAAGAGGACAAGGAGCAGGAGATGCGACTGGGACCAGGTGATGCTGTTTGTTGGTTGGACTCTGCTTTGTTGTAGATCTAAACAAGTGAGCGTTAGCTTTGGTGCTTTCCTGCCTCTTTCCAAACGGTGCCTGGAGGAAAACATCAGCTGCCTCGACAGCTTTATGAGATGCAGAAAACGAGGAGCTGCTGGAAGCCATCTTGCTATCTTTTCCTGGTGTTTTAAAAGGGGCCAGCTGGAAGACATCACAGGTGACTGGGCTGCTTGGAGGATGGGACTGGGGAACTTGGGCGACAGGTATGAACTGAAAACCCATGGAAGGGGTTGGTATCGGGTTGTTATGTGTGCTCCTCTCATCTGATTGCAGCATGTGTTTATTATGGACATGTGCATCCGTCCTCTGCTGGATCCTCAACCTTTCTTTCCCCTCAGAGAACTGCACAGAAGCCACAGTCCCAGAGCCTGGCAGGACATTACTGTGGAGCTCCCTCTGCAGGTCTGTGTGTGGAAGAAGAAATTGGAGAAACATGAAGATACATGCTTGTAACAAAGTGAAACGTCATTTTCTGAATCTCTGATCATTTATAAATCAGTGACTTTAAATGTAACAGAAAAGCATGCTTATCTAAACCAAATACTCAAATGGATCAAAAAACCCAGTGACAGGGAGGACTCAAGGGGAAAGTCATGAGAGGAAACACACAACATCTTCCAGTGTGTTTCTATGACAGGGTGAGCATGCTATGTTTATCAGTGAGCTCAGATGAGTGGTGTGAAACACAGTCTGATTGACCCTGGAGTCGTGAGGCCAATAGAGGGAAAAAGCACAAAAAACATTGTCTGTTTTATTTGAGTGTCTCAATAACTTGCACAGAAACAGGACACTGAAACCAAAGCAGTTAAATGAAACCCAGCCATCATTCATTTTTATCATTTACATCTGTGCCTTTTCTGCTGTGGCATGTCAAGACATTTTCAGTGATAAAAACCTAGACACATAATATGTCTATTTCAGACTTTTTAAAAAGTCTCATAATATGTTGGCCGATAGTTTTCGCTTCCCCTTTTTTATATTAAGAACATAAACATACATTTTTGACAAATAAATGTTGAATTTGGCTATTAAAGAACTGCAATCAGGACATGCATTGTCACACATCTCAAACACAACTTTAAAACAAATTTCTGTACTACAGTGTTACATATGGATTGACGAATGAGTGGATACCAGTGTCCTGGATCTGCGATAAGATAAAATTCTGGCTCAGAAATGAAATTAGCCTGAATTATCCTGACCCATTCAACAGCAGGTACATTCCAAACTGGACAATGAGAAATGATGATCTCTGAGAAGGCAAAGGCATGGTCAAAAAAAATAAAAAAAGAACCAAAAATGGAATGAGATTTTAATGGGGCATGAAGCAGATTTTAATCGTTTAATCTTACCTGGTTAGACTTAACCTGCTATCCAAGTAGGATAAGACATTGATTAGAGCATCACATAATTAAACCAACCCTACAAAATTAGCAAATCATTTACACATGGCATGATGAGGAACAAATAAAAAAGAATGCCACAGATTTGGCACTGCACTCCTAAAAAGTATCAAAATCAACAAAGCTGAACATCTTTTGTTATTCCACACATTTTGCTCCTTTGTTAAAGACCAGAGCCCATGTTTTCCACAATTCAACTCATTCAATTCAGATGGGTCATGTTGGCCGTGGAAGCTGATTTTGAGTTCCCCTTTGATACAGCAGTTTCTAGATTGAACTGTGTGCAAAGAAAGGTTGTTTAAAATGTAGAATGTACTTACAAAACACTGTGAACCCATAATTTTGTGTAATTATCATGCAATTCTGAGTTACATTAACCAATAATCTGTACAACAGTAATGATAATGGAAGAAAATCTTAATCAAAACTCCACACGTAGACATTCACATTTGTATTTTATTTGCCATCCCTTTATAATTCTTTAATTATCTCACAAAAATAGAAGGAGCACACGATACCACAGCTCTGACGCAGGTTTGGGCCATACAGACAAGAGGCGTCTCAAAACACTCAATAGTATCAGATTTCATTTTTGGCAAAAACAACGGAGAGAACGAGGGGCTCCTGCTTCACATCGAGGACTAATGTCACTACCTGTTCGGCTTTACCGATTACAACAGCACACAGGCGGCTACAGGGAGAAAAGCTCGGGAGTTGCATAGGTTCAAACAGTAACTGCAAATGACTGAGCCGTTGGGTGGATGGATCATGGAGAGGAAGATAAAAAATACTAAACATAAGCCTTGAGCTGCACATGCAGTACCTACAGTGAATATGGCCAAAGGGGACTGTTGCTTTGAAACCAGCCTCTCTGTAACAGTTTTTTTTTATTTAGACTGTAAAATGATGTAATTGAAATCTGAAAACAATGAGTTCTAATCAAAATACTCCCTCTAATACTCCCAGCAGCAAATGGATAACAGAGAACAAGCCCAGAAATCAGTATGTTTAAACCCACTCTCACGAAACGTCCCCTCATCATCAAATGACATGCAAACAGGTCACAAGCCTGAAATTGTTTTTCAATTTGTTGGGGGATTCATATTCCACTGTTGCTTTGACTTAAGCTACTCATAAGGTAACGCGATTTATTCCCTATTACGAGTACGGAGGCAGATTATATTTAACCCTGCATCTGTGGAATCTGTCAGCATTAAAACAAAATCTGACGTTTATGTTTATATCTCCAAAATCCCTTCCAAGGTTGAATCATGATAAAATAATAAATCCTGATTATTTAAACCTTTTTCACTTTCAAACTGGAGTATTTTCAGAAGATCTCAAAAAGGTATACTGTAATGTATTATATAATGCCGTTTAAAATAATTTCCAAATGTGACAAAATTGAAAATGGAAGAGGTGGAGGTGGTCTTCCCACTGCAATCACGCACGAGAAGCAAAATGACTTTGTTTGATCCTACAGAAACATTTCTATTGCTGATTGGAGCTGATGTTTCAAACCCTGGGTGGCTGATTTAATGCTGCCTGACCATCAAGCCACTGCTACGCCTTTTTTTTTTTTTTTTTTTAATGCGCTTCACAGAGCCCCTCGCGCGTTACATACCAGACAAATTCTCCTGACTGTACTGTAATATGGAGAGCGGACTAGCAGAGGACAGTGAGACTGGGGAGCAGAAAGCCAATCCAACTCTCAGAGAGAGTCATGTAGCTCTGACTACCTGAGAGAATTTAGCGGGGGGGGGGCATGTGCTTTCAGAAGAGATTTTTAAACGACAACGTGACCGTCGCCACGTTTGCAGCAAACAACAACACATGTAGGCTACTGGAAAAAAAACACATCCAACAAGTCCGACTCCACGCACACGCACACGCGCACACACACAGTCGTCATAACACTGTATACCAACACACATGAACATAACATTCAACAACACTGCCATGCTTTTTGATATGAATTCTGTGATCACTAAAACGGGAAAAGCAGAACGAAGCTTTACAAAGCCCAGTTTCAGAAAAAAAAAAAAAAACTTCTACTTCAGCGATGAAATGAAAAAGGACTAAGATTCAAGAAGTTAAGCTCCCACTCTCCAAAAAAAACAAACAAACTGTCAACTGTTTGGAATAAAAAATATAATCCTTCATCAGTCCATGTAAACAAATGTAACATAGGCTCACTTTCTTTTCACAAAGGTTGAATAATTCATGGGATTCAGTATAATCTTCCAGGTCAAACAAAGACTAGGATTATCATCTATACATTTTAATGTACTGACAATTATTGAGTAGATATAACCAAGAAAAAAAAAGTTTCTCAACACACAATCCCACAAATAGGAATGAAATATTTAGAGTATTCTTCAATATTACTCAGTGATTATGGTGTTAAGAATTATAGATTTTTTTTAATTATAGACTAATATTTATTTCTTACATTCATTCTCTAACACTCTATTCATATTAACATTTATTAACAGGAAAACTATATATGAGATTTCACAAGTAAAGCAACATGTTTTCCACAAGTAAAGCTTTATGACAATGACTTCATATATACATGGGAAGAATAACCAATTCTACGGTCAGGATATGAGCCTGCAGGTGGTTCAAAATGTCTATTTACATAAATCAGGGGTAAAGAAATGGCAGGAATGTAGGAAGGATTGCACGATGTGGAATTCATGTCTGAGATGATATCAAAACAAAAATTGTGAGTGAGCGAAAATCATTTTTTAAATGCTGCATGAGGTTCTTTTTCCGTTAGTGCCAGAAAAGTACCTGAATAGTCATGAATGTTCTCTCTTTATACAACAGTTCCTACTATTTCTTATTACTGTTGATAATTTGAATCAATTTCATGATTTCATGCATTTTCTGTTGGTGTGGCACACTGCGATAAACACTGTTAAATGACTAGGATTTGTCATTTAATTCCAAAGCAGCCTATTGCTTGCATCAAGGAAAAAACTAAAATGAAGCTCAAAATAACAGCAAATAAGAACAGGTCCTTGTTTTAAAAGTGCGGTTTGTCTGGAAAACAAGATCACCTTGGACTGATGGCATAATTTGTTTGTTTTTTTTAAATTGTAGTTATATTTAGAGTTTAGCTGATAGTGTACACTTTCAGGACTCTTCCAGTCTGCTTCACAGATTATTTTATGGCACTTCACTGTTAAGTTTTGTCGGGGAAACTTTTCTACCCTGCTTTTCTCTTCAACGCAATAGCTTTGTACGGCGCTTGTGCCGCAACGGGAACTGCAGAAGCAGAAAGAGAAGTGGGATGTACGGTTATGGCTATTATGTTTCCAGACTGTGAAACAATCTGATTTAATTTTTCTATCCAATCTATAGCAGCTTTAAATTGTGAAAGATATTCCATCCACCAGCCCCGAGGCTTACAGATGCGACGCTTATGCTACTGTGCAAATCAGGCTGCAAGACTACGTTTCAAACAGGTTTCCCCTTTGTGGAGGAAACAAACCGACCTTATTTGAAACAAATCATTTAACTTCTCCGTGGCCTTACTTTAAAATGTGCAAATAAATCTGGGGAGGAGAATTTAAAAAAGGCAAACAACGACAAGTTCACTTGTGCACGATAATAACTACAACCACTTATAACTTATAACCACTTATAACTATGCCTATTGTACATTACAACAATGATCTTCTATTGTTTGCTATTAGACATAATGCAGTATTGTTCAAACAAACCGGATAGCAATATTATATCCTGATTGACAGAAAGATGGAATTAATTTTTAGAAAGGATGATGTTAGTGCACCGGCCTCGCTTGAGGCGAGGGACAGTACATGATGCGCGGAGACTACAACAGAGACAAAATGTGAGTGAGAGGGTGAGAGAGATAAGAGGTGAAGAGAAGCCAGATAACGCAGGCGATGAGGTGGAGAGGGCGGGAATGAAGAAGCACTGAAAGGCGGAGGACGTTTCTACTGTAGGAACTACAGTGAAGATGGGGGTGCAGGAAGCTAGCTATGACAACAGTGTTGGTTGCAGTTATGCTATGCCAGTCTATAATCCAGTGTTACAGCTTCTACTGGGAATGGGGGGGGGGCGCCTACAAGTCGATGAGCTGGTCCACCAGCAGCAGGGAGCGGGCCAAGCTGGGCAGGCTGGACTCAGAGCCGCCACTGTTACTGCGCGAGTGGCCTCCTGAAACTAGCCGAAGAGACAAGGGGGAATACAGGCAAAACGGGGGGGGGCAGAGGAGCGGGAGTCACGACAAGCAAAACACAGCGGTCAAAGAGAGGGGGGAGAGAGACAGAGAAAGAGAGGAGAGAGAAAGAGCGCAGAGTTTACCCATTACCTCGACTGCTTTTCAAACATTCTCAACTGAGGGTGTAAAAATAGCGTAGGCACCTGATCCTGCTATCAGGAGGTTTGACAGTCTTTAACCATTTAGCAAATTAGCATACCAGTCAAAGAAAAAAAAAAAACAACAAAACAGATGTGTCTGTAATCCCACCCTGACCCACCTGTGCTTCCTTGCAGAGACTGTGCAGACTTACCTTGGGAGTTCTTTCGGCCTGTGACGGGAATTGGATCAAACTCATCCTCTGTGCCTGCCTCCGCAGCGGCTTGCTGAGGCTCAAAGTCTGAGATCAGGAGAGACGAGTCTGCAGAGAACAGAAGAAAAAGTTTTCGATGGAAGGGCGAAGAGACAGGAAAAAGAAGTACTGAACATACTATATAGTTTGGGCCATTCTGTACCGTGATCCAAATTTTCATGAATTCGCTGCAGCTACTGCAAAAAACACAACCACTGCTCTCCCCTGGAAGAAAAAGGCTGTTTGATAAGCTATTATGAGGAGTAGTAATTAGGATCATGCAGCTGGTGCACACATTCAGGCTGTAAATCAGAGCTGGCACGGTCGTCAACAGTCGAATGCCTTCGTTCACCAGCCGAGAACAAACAACTCAACCGCAGCTGTGGGGCTCTAAATGCGGTTTTACAGATGATTCCAATTCAAAAGAAGCACTTTCCTTTAAAAGCCAAAGGTTTATGAAGCTATGAAGACAAATAAAACGCAGAATGTGGAAATGAATTTCGATTAGATGACTTGGTTAAGATGTGATGGAAATGCTTCTGCTGCCACCCAGTGGTCGAAATTTACCCGGCCTGTTCTCTACCTTCGCTCTTCTGAGATCTTACCCGCTTTAGGCTGCGCAGCGTCCCCGGACAACAAGCTGAAATCATCCAAAACGGAGGCGGCGGACGTGGGGGCGCTGCTCGCTGCGGGCGGGGCGGACGGACCGGAGATCAGAGAGCAGCCCAGGAGAGAGTTGTCTGCGGTGAGAGAGTCTGGGACAGGTCAGGAGAAGCCAAAGGTAGACAGCGAAGAAGTTCAGACCACTGGTGACGCTGTCGTAAGTGTATCGCTTATTTGTGAACACACACCTTTTGCAGACTCTTCCACAGCGCCACCGAAGGGATCAGACAACGACAAGAGGTCAGGAAGCATGAGTGCAGACGTGTCTGGAGATTTGAGTCCTTCGATCAGCTTCTCTAAAGGGCAGCGGCGAGCGAACGAGAGGGGAAGGAGACATGAGCCGAGCACAAAAACTCGAACAGCTGTTGTAAAACATGTAAAAGGTCCAGACAGATGAGTACATGTTAAAAAAAAAATCTGTGTTCACAATCACTGGTGTTTAAAGGTAAGAAAAAAAAGATGGAAAAAAATTTGAGAACTCGATGTGAGGTTCTTTGGTTTGGAGCCGCGCTGGCTGTACATCTTCATAATGTTTACATTGTGCACTTCCATATCATTAATCATTCATGTAATCATTCATTTTTTATTATTATTCATTTTACCAAGGATATTTTAGGACAACCAACACATTATTTCTTCAGGTAGTCAAGACACAAGGACTCCTTAAATATTTTTTTCTCAGACATCAAAAGGCTTTTCATGAACATCTGAACTATCTAAATAGATAACTGAGTTCAGGTCATAAGGATTAGACAGTAAGAAAAAAAAAGACCATATAGCATGCATCCACCAGCAGAAATATTTACCTGGGGCATCTGACAGCTCGAGGGAACAGAAAGGATCTGGGACAACCAACAGCGAGGCTCCTGAATCCATGTCAAGAATGGTTGATGGCCTCTCAACTGGAGAGCAAAGCAGTGTTAACCAGCAAAGGATGTGTAACCAAGCCTAAAAATGAGCCTAAAACACACACGGTAGGAGGGAGCTGGCTGTTTCGGTTGGTACACTTCAAACACAAATCCAAACGGCCCAAACTATTTTAAGTGCAAGCTCATCGGCTGCTGGCGGTGGCTTTGTGTTTAGCGTGCAGTCACGAGAGGGGATTCATCTAATTCTCTGCAAGAAAACAGAGTGCATTTCCCAAAATGTCAAACTATTCCTTGAATTAATCCAAAGGAGGAAACTTGATAAGTCTCCCTCAAGTGTTTTGGAACTGCTTGAGACTCTACGCCATTACCTCATTCGGCACATGAGCAAATCAATTCCCACACTTGTCCGTCTTGTTAAAGGGAGCTCACAAACGATCACTTGCTGGGTAAAGCAGTGGCCCTGCCAGGGCTCTTCACGATAAAAGTCATTTAAATGTTGGCATTCCTTTCCTACTGACCAAGCCCCTCGCTTTATTTATATGATGCTCATAGGCAGCCATAACTTTTGAAAGCTTCATAAAGCCATCAGATTAATGGATCAAGTGCATTAGGAGCTTTACATCTTGGTCTGACATTACTTTGCATTCCTGCAGACCTGTACAGTACAATGCATTATGTAGGAATCGTAACAGCAGTAAGGTATTAGGTATTAAGGTAAGTGCAAATCAGCGACCTTACTGAAGAAATGAATCAATCTTTATATTTGCTTTGAACCCATTACTTACTAATGCTGTTGTCGTATTCTTTGTCTAAAAATTTAAGACAGACATAGCTTTAATGGGGCTACACTGGAAAGAAACGTTTTATAAAGCTCTTTTGTATGCACTGTTAATGTAAAAGTGTGGAGGGCGTTTTGTGACAGTGTGACTTTGTGATGATTGCACTGAGGGGTCAGTGAAGTTTAATGGGTCAATATCCAGGTGTATAAGAAAAAAAAAGGAGAACATTTAAAAGGTGTGTCATACCAGGTTCTCGGGATTCATTTTCCACAGTTGAGGCCTGCAGGCCTGGTATCAACTCTTCAGAAGATGGTGTCTCCGTTTCTGAAGGTAGGTCTAGAAAAAAAAAGAAGCAAAAAAAGTTGTAAAATGTACAGTGTATTAGTTTCTGAAAATAATACACACCTACATATGCAAACTTTACCGTTAGGCTTTTTGTCTTCTGTTTTGAATTCCTCCGCAGCGAGGTTGGAGAAGTTATCGTCGTCAAAGGGGTTCCATGCGGGCTGTGTGGGGGTGTTGGTGGCACCGCCCGAGGCAGGAACACTGGGTCCAGCTCTGCTTTGGTCTTGGACTGCATCTCCGACACTGAGCTGAACAGGCTGGCTGGTGCTCGGCTGAGACACAAGTGATCTAGAGAGAAAAATTGCACAAAATATCATGAATAAAACACCGAGAAGAAGACCTGAATTCTAACGACTCTTCAGGTTTATTCCAGTAAATGTGCCACTTACTGGTTCAGGGCAGCATCTCCATTAGCTCCTTGCAGCTGCTGTGAGTCACCAACTGAAGCTGCAGCAACGCTACTCGCTGTGGCGTCACTTGGGATGCGTTGGTGGCCACGCTCTTCAGTTGTCTTTGGAGAAGCGGGTGGAGTCTGATCAAAAGAGGCGTGGAGTCAAAGCAAAACACATTAGAAATATAGAAACACTGAAATATAAATAACCCAAATATGAAGGACAAAAAAATATCAGTGCCGGATCTCTAATGGCGACATTAAAGCTGGATGGTGAGCAGCAGGTCACTTACTGTCTCAGCTGATTTTTGGCTCATCTCAGCGGAGCCGGGCTGAGCCTGGGCTCCTGATGGCTGAGTTATCTGCTGCTGCTGAGACACGGCCTGCTGACCAGTGGCCGGTTTGCTGGGCGAAGGCTGAATGGGCGGCTGCTGAGCCTGGCTGGCCTGCTTCCGTCGAGCCGGGCGCTGAGGTGAGGGGCTGGGCTGGAAGGGGTCGGCGCTGCCTGCTGGGGGGTGGAGCTGACCGCAGGGGGAGGTGTGGTCTGTTGCTGGAGGACTGCGGGCTGTGCTTGAGGCTGGACGTCAGCCTTGGTCACTGGTGATACCACTGCTGCTGCTGTGGTCTCTGCTCCTGTAGCTGCCGCTGGCTGCACAGTCATCCCACAAAGACAGACAACTTTATCCGTTATCACTTTAAGGGTTACATTTGAGAACCACTGTCAAGACAAGTAGCGAGTTTTGTATCCATTTGCATGTCCACTGTATTTAGTCAGTATGTACCTGCTTCTGTGGCGCCGCCGCCTGACTGGAGTTGTTCTGGGACTGGATGAGAGGCAGAGCTGAAGTCTGCGCCTTCTGTGACTGCAGAGCTGCAGCTGGCTGAGAGAGGTCTAAGCTGACTCCTGCGGGATGTCAGAAACAACGCAGACTGCACGTTACTCGTGGGAGAGCGTGAAAATAGTCTTATCTAGGGCAAATGCAGAGCCACGTTAAGGGTTGCGGTTTCTAAGAGCATTTCAGTTAAGGTTAAATTAAGAAAAATCTAAATGATCTGGAGCAGGTACAAAGCTGATATCAGCTTTCAAGTAGCATTTCAAGTGGCAGAGTGGAGAAAATCCTTTCATGATCACTTTGGGCCTGTGATTAGATTGCTTTAATTTGCATGAGTCTTAACCCTGTGTACTTGATCTGTACCTGCTGAGAATTGCAGGATTCAAAGTGTGCACAAAGGATGGAGGGTTTCCAGCACCTCTTTATACAAAATCTTGGTTTCTTTTTTTCCCCATACATACCCACAGGCTGAGCTGCACCACCAGGGAGATTAGCCCGCTTGCGAGGGGTGAGAGCAGCAGGCTGGATGGGTAGGATGCCAGCAGCAGGCTGGGTATGGGCTGCTTTGGGCCTCTGGCGAGGGGTGATGGAGGTTTCAGTGGTGGGAATTGGATCCGTCAGTCTGGCAACAAAGGGGGGATGTTGGCCTTTTTAATCATAGCAAACAGTCATAATATAATTATTTAAAGAATATCAGAATACTGTGTCTAATTAGTTCCAAAAAAATGGAGTGTCACCACAGCTTTGATGGTAATACAATGTAAGCAGCTCATGCTTGCCTGGGCTTAGTCTGGCTCTTCTTTGCTGCAGCAGCCTCGCTGGCTTTGACTGGCTCAGGAAGTTTAGAAGGAATTGGAGAATTCTGGATTATGGGGGAAAAAAAAGTTTGCATAAATTTAAACAAAATTCCACAAAACAGCAGCAGATAGCAATAAGCAGACAAAGTTTTACGGTGAAAACTTGAGCTGGCGGTTCAATTTTCGAATAAAGAATATCATCGTGGTAAAGTATTTCCTACTGTATGTAATTTATGAATTAGTGCAGATTTTCCTCCCAGTGTGACAACTAACATGTCTGTAAATGTAGGTCAGACAGAAAACCCGTAGGAGATTCCACTGAATTCAACAAAAATCAATTCCTCATGAGAGAAAGCCAAGCAAATCCAAATATTTGAGCTGACCCTGGTGCTGGGAGACTGACCTTCACATTCTGAACAGGGCAGGTCCGCTGAGCTAGTTTAAAAGCAAAGTAGGACACCTGGTAGATATCTGGTCTTTTGTCTGGGTCTGGCTCCAGCATGTACCCTTTAAAAAAAAGACCACAAAGAAGCAAAGGTGAGATTCAAGAAATGGAGTCAGTGAACATACTACATTTATACGTACACTTCTCTTTGTGAACACTGAATGTGAGGCTGAAAACGTGAATTTGAGTATAAGGGGCACTAACGAATGAGGCAGTGGAGATCGTAAGAGTAGCGCGAGTTATCTGGAATGGTGAAACTGCCATCGCAGATGGCCACCTGGCTTTCACCGAAGGGCAGAGTGAAGAAGCACAGCTTGTACAGCAAACAACCCAGAGCCTGGAAAAGACCGTCCCATGCATGCCCCATCACACCCAGGAGAGGAGAGGAAAGGAGATTAAACAAGAATACCATTAATGCACAGCAAGTCACACCAAAACATCCTGTTCCCCTCTGAACAGCAGCAGGTAGAAGGTTATAAATGTGAAGACGCCGAAGCAGAAGTTTCTGACTTTTAAGCTTTACAAATACAACTTCACCTTTTTAATTTTTCTTCTTTTTTTAAGCAAATAGATTCCTAAGACTCAAACATCTGCTACTTAACGATCCTGTCACTTTAATATATTAACAATGTCAAACTGGGTTCTACCGTCTGCGTCTGTGCATGTATGCTTGTTAAATTGAACAAAATATACTTTAACCAGCCCCAGATACACGCTGTATGCATTTACCTGCAGTGCTGCATTACTTGTTTTTTTTACAAATACTGCAAACCTATCAGGGTTACCACAGGCGCCTGTCCTCTTTACTCACCCAGATATCTGCTTTTGTGGTGATAATCTTGTTATTGTAGAGGTTCACCATTTCAGGGGCACGATATGACAAAGTGGTGTACCTGACAGAGGACAGGATTAAATTAGTAAGAGCAGAACAGAAATAAATTTGAAAGAAAATGTTTTTAGCGTGGCGGTGAAATAAAACAGCCTGCATGGTATCATGTGCTCATAAATGTGCATAAATGCCAATGCAAGGAGTGATTTCCTCTTTTCATAATCCAATTTTGCAACCATAGCCTACTTTGCACATATATCATAGTACTTTGAGCAGCACGGCACTGCTCACGTGTTATCCATATGAGCGGACAAAAAAAAAAAAGGCACAAACTTCTTGATCTCTTCCTCCACGGCGGCCACTCCTTCGGTCTGTGGACTCTGGAACTTGTTAGTGGCACTGCCAAAATCACACAGCACATAGTGACCCTTGTCGTGCAGCAGGATGTTCTCCACCTGTAAATAAAGAGGAGGTAAGACTTTAACCGGACACGTGGTCGATGGAAGCAGAAGGTCTGGACTTTGAAGTGTCAAGAGGTGGTGCAGCAATTCACGTCCTCCGCAAAGTCAGACACTGGAGTCTCTTGCCTTCTGCAACATGTGCGCTTGAGATGATGACAAACACAAACATCAAGGTGCAGCCACCTTTACATTATGACATGCAGATGCTCTAACTCACTCTGACACACACCCCTATCAAGTTTAGGATGTTTTATGTAAATCAAGAACTCTGCACCGCAATAAAAAGCCATGTTTCCACATGGATTAAAAACTACCGAGTGACAGAAACTTTAAATTACTGCGACAACCACACTGCAGTGGACTGAGCTCTGCAGTATTTGAAGCAGCTTGACAACTGACAATCTTCTTTCTCTCTCCTCCTATTGCAGCTATCCATAATTAACCACAGCTTCAACTCTGCACAAACATATCAATCACATTTCCTCATGAGGCGCCGCAGCCTGGGGACCTACTGTAGATAATTTGCACCTGTGTTGGCAGAGAAAAAGGGCTGCCTGTCGTATCCTGCACGCCGCGGGCGCGGAGAACTGCGCGGAACAAAAGTGGCTTAATGTGTCACCTTAAGGTCTCTGTGGATGATGGGTGTCTTGCGCTGGTGCAGGCGAGAAACGGCATCGCAGGTGTCACAGAAGATCTGCAGCACCTCGGCCTCGGTGAAGCCGGTCTGCAGCCTCTGATTCATCAAGTTGACCACCTGCCCTCCTGCAAAACAATTACAGAGCAGCGCGGGTCAACGCGGCCAGTCAACCTCACCGGTGTACGACGCTGATAACGCAGATGTTGTTCAAACTTTCTGCGGAATAACAGCGCAGGCACGCTCTAAACACGATCCCATTTTAAAAACTGCAAGTGCTGCCCGAACGCTCATTATTACCATCATCAATTTGGTTGTTGTAGCTGCAGCCCTGGTCCCTGACAGCACTCACCCTTGCAGTAGTCCA
Source organism: Psettodes erumei (assembly GCA_016785225.1). NCBI lineage: Eukaryota > Metazoa > Chordata > Actinopteri > Pleuronectiformes > Psettodidae > Psettodes > Psettodes erumei. The sequence continues at coordinate 867,863 of JAFBJZ010000945.1, forward strand.
TAAGTATGAGAACTTCCCACACATCTCTCGATCCCATGGCTGTGATACTGGAGTCCAGATATCCCACGATATTCTTGTGACCGACGAGGTCTTTCTGCAAAAGCACAAAACACGTTCAAGAGCATTAACACACCGCTGTGTTTAAAAGTTCCAGTAAGCGTGATTACGCTCTGCGCCTGGTGAACTGGCTTTGGCTGGAGTGTGTGGCTTTTATAAGGACACGATTTTGCACTTTGAAAGAATCAGACAAAGACTGAGAGACAGTATCTCCACATTCTACTACGAGGCACGCGTTGAGGTTTTCAATGCCGCAACCCTTTCGTTCTGCATGGTCAGCATGAGATGAGACGGTGTGAGGCCGTCAGAAGTCAGGAAACTATAAGGTAATGAAAATACCACCTTTTCCTGCCTTTGTGTGTGTGTGTGTGTGTGTGTGAGAGAGAGAGACTGTTGCATGTCTATCAAATATGTCACTTTTTTTAAAAACGCTTCCTTCCTTCCCGAGTGTTCCCTCAGAGAGAAAGAAGACAGACCGTGTACAGAACCCCGAATTCAGTGAATGCTACAAAAATGCTTAAAAACTATAAAATGAGAACAAGGACACAGTGAGAACAAGACTGCTAATAAAAAAAAAATTATATTTTGTCATGGGTTACCCGCTCATACACGTGTTCGTTGACTAAATAAACCCTGTTCTGCTCTGGCATTTCACCAGGTCAAGAGATCAGACAGTCTTCTTCCCTTTTACTAGTATGTGTGTCCTTATGTATACTGCATTTATACAAGGGACATGCTCATGTTAGCTTTACGTTACGTAACAGATATCACTTATTATAAATTTGTCAAAGACCCATATGGGGAAACTACAGCTTCAGGGCCAAAACTAACAACTTATCAAGGTGCTAGATGACCCTTTAAGAATTCATGTTCATACAGGTATCCCCGACAACATCTCAGGGCAGGAGAGCAGAGAATCTACAACAATACAAAACAAAAATAAAGCCATGAACCAGATGAGTAAACACAGAGCAACTATCCCAACAACACCGCTGCAGGCTGACCATGTACTCAATTCAGCACTCGCTCGTCGTTATTAAAACATTTTTCCTTCGTGGATTTTCTTGAAAATCTGCAGGCTCGATTAAGAATTTCAGAAGACATTCGTTTTGCCTTTGCCCTCACATGTGGTTTCAAGCAGCGCACGAGGCCGCGTGAGCTCAGAGTGAGAAGAAGCAGATGGATGTTTACTGCAGAAACTCACCATTATTTGAATCTCGCGTTTGCACACCTGCAGATCGTGCTCATTGTTGACATACATCCTCTTCAGGGCACAGCGCACCCCTTGATTTGTTCGCACAAGGAACACAATTGCAAAACCGCCTGCAGGATTGAGAGAGAGAGAGAGAGAGAGAGAGAGAGAGAGAGAGAGAGACCCAATTGAGCTGCTGGTACAAAAGTAAGGGAAAATGTCGCATCACACCATTCTCTCATGCTTTCAATGGGCATTGTGATTTTGTAAATTCAGCTGACCTGCTCATTTCCCATCACTTCACCAACTGTTGCAATCTGTGTCTGTGCAGCCTTACATCAGTACGGACGACCAGGACCAAATGGTGCACCCTTTCAGCATTATGTATTAGTCATGTCATTGCTGCAGGGTTTACATAGAGGCCTACATTGAGGCCTAACCATCTGGTATAGCTCAGACCACAAATTCACTTTGCCGAGTTTAGCTGTGACGGAGTCATCAATTTCAGACAAACAGTGCGGCTTATGCTGCATCCTCAACTTGGCATGTGGGAAATGTTATTGTATCGTGGTGGGCCACCATAAACGTGTGTTAGATACCTATATACAAGGGTGCAGTTTGAGGGAGCTGCATCCACCTCTCACGCAAATATGTCAGTAGAGAAGTGCAAACGTTCTATCTCTGTCATTCTGCTCCGTCTTCCTACATCATCTAAAAACTGAACACCGGCTTAGAAACTCTTCGCTAGCTGCCAGCCTGACGCACTGATTAATACTGTAAGGCGGGGAAAATGACCACAGCCTGTGGTAGAGGGAATAACAGAAGATGGGGTAGCTAATGCCTGATCAATAGGCAGTATTGTTAAGGAATGCAGTCCTTTAGAAAATTGTAGCTCGGGCACAAATCACTGGACTATTCCGTGTTTCATTCACATCCAGCACTTGCATTACCATGTATGCAGTCTACCACAAAATGTTTGAATAGACTATTATTTAAAACACTAGAGGGAACTGAAATAAAAAATAAGACAAAGATTGTATTCGTGGTTTCAAAATGATAAAAATGACTTTTGATTGTTTTGGTAAAGCAAAGGCTTATTTTTCTGCATCTGTAATCATGTGCTGACGTTTTACAGTGTAAGAAAATGCCTACTGCTGGTAACTATTAAGAAATCCGAGAACCTTATGATCTGTAGCTTGTAAAGTCCACTAGTGCTCCATTCCTTCATTTCAAAGGGATCAAATAATGACTCTAATTGCAAGGCACCAGGTACGGCTTCAATGCACTGAATCACATTTCTCATTTTAAAAAAAACTGCAGAGGAAACTGTAGTTTTAGTCAGAGTACAGCTAATAGAACGCAGCAGGCCTCTGTTTTGCGTTAATATGTCCAAGAAACACAGGGTGGATGCGAAGCTCCATCATTCCTGTGGGGAGGATATAAGGTTACTTCCCTGTACGTGTCATGTGACTCGTGTGCATTTGGCCTGAGCATGCAGGAGCGTTCATCTTATTCATGCTTCAACAACATGCATGGAATAAAGAGAGAGAGAGAGAGAAACTGGCATCATCTGGTCCGTGCAGCCCCTTCTCACCTTCAGCAATAATCTCCTCTACGGTGACTTGGTGTCGCCCGACTGTGAAGGCTCGTCCAATGAAATTTCCGCCTGCATGACTGGACCCGGAGCTGCCACCTCCTCCTCCTCCACCAGAACCAGGCCCGGAGCTGACTAACTCCCGACGAGAATCAAAGAACTTCCTCATGTTGTCGAAATGACAGGAGGAGCGTGCGCGGCTTCGGTCGCAGACGCGCGCGGTTGTGTTCCCCTGTGCGCTGGTTTATCGCAGTGGGTGCGGGTCGCCCTGCGAACCGAACGACTCCGACGCTTCGAGCGAGTCTATTCGCAGCCTCCAAACGTGCGGCGATGCCTTTGTCGCTTATGATGATGTTGAGACAGCCCAGATTTCTGGTGGCAAATTTCCCATTTGCTCGCCAAAACACACGCCAGTTGGTGATAGCTACAGCGTTCGCGACTAGCTGTTATGTAAGTGAATTACACCACCCAGGAGGCAAAAGCATCTCCGGAGAAAAAGTATTTCTTTAGCTATCCATCCAGCTGTTCATGGTCGGCTGATGCTGCTGATGATAACACACTGGGTCCTTCTCCATCTCGTCCAGCCATTACCGAGCTAGCCCAAGTGCTAGCTACTTACGCGCTATGACATTTCGTGTAAGGTTATCCAGGTTATCCTCTGAAGATTATGCCTCCGAATGCGATGTGTCCGACGTGTAACTTGTACGTGAGCGTTGCCCGAAAAACTATTTCCATCCTTATTCTAGTGAAGCGACCGTTTGTTGCCACATATCTGCCCACATAGCTATTTAATTGCTTCCATTTCCAATAAACTGTGATTTTTTTTTTACGTAGCTAACGCATTAGCGCGTTGCAGCCCACAAACAAGCAGCACACTCGACGGGAAAAATTAAGCCTCGATCTAGTTGCAAATGTAGCTGCAAATCTGACACCTACCTAAACATCTGACAGAGGTTTGTGCCCAGCTGCCTAATCTATGCAACCAAAGCAATCTTTGGCTGCCAGCGATATCGCAACATCCTAGCTGTTGCTGTTGACGCACGGACGGAAATATGGGTATTGTAGTTCAGAGCGCGGCTGCAGCGCCCCCCCTTCCACCCGTGTATGTGGTCATATGCCGCGTTCACGTCATGTCGCTTAAAACAGTTTACCGTCGACCAAGAATACGGTGCACCTCAGCCTTCTTTCAGTAGAGTCGGATGTTATTTGGCATTACCAAGAGCCTTGATAAGAATAACAGGGAAGTGAATACACCGCTGGCAAAATGGCCGCAAAGCCACCACCACCTTACGGTTACATTGACATATAATTCAATATAAATGCTATTCGGCTTATAAAAAACACACATACAATTTGCTTGTCTAGCTTTACTCATTTCTCTTCAAATCTGTAACACGCTAGAAATTATATAATTTAGGTTATCTATATGAGGCGACTAGTATTTTTTCCCGACAATCCGCGAATGCATCAGCGTGTGTGTTCGGACGTGCACGCGAAAACAGAGTCCTGGAAAAAAAAAAAAAAAGATAGAGCCCAAGTGGGTGGGACGTGAGAGCAGCTGTGACTGTTATAAGCTCTACTGTCCCGGCACGGTAACGCTCTACCTTCCCATCGAGCTCCAGACTGAGTGACTTTGTCTCCAGGACAGGTAAGGTGTTAGTTCACGGTCAGTCACGTTCTTTTCACGTTGCTTTTGCGCTATTCAGAATAAGTCGAGCTCAGACTGAGGCGGCTCGCTCTCTGTATGCAGGGTGTGCCCCCTAACTTCACGCCAAGCTGAGCGTTACATACTCTGCTTCCTGATCCACATTTGGCACGACTTTTTATTTTGCATTTTATTATCTTCTCTAACATATGTGGCATATCATAATTCCAAGTTGTTATGGCTCTGTTGAATGCATTTTTTATTGCATTAATACATTTGGAGCTACAACTCAACTGTAAAGCTCTTTCAGTCTTTAATTTGAACGTACAGCGTATTACTTTTTCCTACTGTTGCTCAATTACAGTGAATTCGCTGACGTAGTAGACACCATCAACCGGAAAACGTGTGCTAACTTTAGATAGTTTGACAGGTCTCCATGGAAATGAGAGGAAAAAAATGAAACGGGGGCAACTGGACTTAGGTGTAGATACTTGATGCTATAAAGAAGATGCTATAAACATATAGAGAATGGCATTATATTAAACATAAAAAACAGTGACTGCTTTTAATGTTGTGGCTGATTGGTGTGCACTTGTACACATTCACACCCATCTGAGTTTGTCGCTACATGCTGTTAGTTTGTCTGTTGAGGCTGAAACTGTACTCGTGCCATTCAGCAACAGGATTCACTATGTCTTTAAAGTCTGTGGTCCATGTTACACAAAATACTTTGTGTGGCCCGGTATTTACATTACAAACCACTCAGGTGTGGCTGTGAGCCTGCACACAGAGCTCAGTGTCACTACCATCTAATTCCAGAATAGACATCCTGTTTTATGCCTGATGAGTAATTAAAAAGTTGAATTCTATGTGCTTTTAATTAAACAGACTTTGAAAGATATATGATGTGGGTAAGTTGATCCCCCCACAGGCAGGTAAACCGATAGGAGGGGAACCCCACTATCTCTTCTCCCAGTGGAGTAATCACAGGTGTCCAAACAAACATGAGCTTAATGCAATTAGTTCAGGGATGCTGGCAAGGACGTGGGACACAGGAGAGCCCATGACCAAAAGTGTGTGACGGAAACCCTCTCTGAGGTTATGAACTGCATACAGTATTGATCAGAGGTTAATGGGGGTCACACTCAAAACAGAGACCCTGTACTGCCCTGAAAGCTGCTGCTGCAGCTCATTTCTGCCTCCTGTGTCATGTTAGGGTTCTTGTGCATTTGATGTACTGTCATTTATTTGTTCTTTCGTAGCTTTTTGCACCTTCAGTTTCTACAATGGCAGCGGTAAGTGTGGCACTGGACTCTTTCATTTTGCCTTGTTTTGAATAGTGAAAGTCACTTTGTTAGAATTATTGTATTGAGACACTGCTTCTGTGATCCAAAATTGCCATTGCAATCCTAAATATAAAAAAAGTCTTAGGTCTGATGTCATGTTTATTTTATACGAAACATGGACTGCAATTTTAATGTTATCTTTAATATGCAAGTGCAGAGAAACCGTCTCACTTCAGCAGATGAATGTGAAAATAGCCTTCTGGTTACTGTGTTACTGTGCTTCAGTCATTCTGCAACGTGAAGCTGTGAACGCCTCCCCTCCACTCAGAAGCTGTGTATCCATTTGTTTGTTTAAAAGTTGAATAGTTGTAATTTTTTATCATTTTGTGACTAGATCGGAAACCGTGGAACAGTGACTGAGGCGGCTGGTTTCAATGCCGACGCCGACGCCCAGAGGCTTAGGGAAGCCATGAAGGGAGCTGGTGAGTGATCCAGCCACTGTACATCAGAAACCATCATCAGCTAAAGATGTGTCTTACCCTTGGAGCTAGGCTTCTGTGGAGGAAAAATTTAATTATTCCCCTCTTTAAGTCCTTTCCAGGAAAGTTTGAAAAACAGAGTTGCCCAGTGCTTATGTTGTCATGACTGCTCTGTTTGCTAGTCCCTCAGTCCTGCTGAATGTGTCCTCCCATCCTAAAAAAAGGAGCTGACCAAAAAAAAAAAACCCACACACAAAACATTCAGGAGAGTGTATCACAATCACAGTTTTCTCTCTAGCAGCAGAATTCATGGCGTGGAATGTTAATGCTGTTAGCTTTTGCAAGCATGATCATCTTCCCCTGACTCTCGTTTGAGCTCTACTACAAACAGATGGTTTCTATGTCGTCTCCAACAAACAATGTGTGTTGGGATCGTCTCCAGGGTTGCAGCGCTGGTGTCCGATTCTGCGTTCCACACACTGCACTTAAATCCACTCACAAGAATTAGAATATGCTATCTGCATGGCACACAAGGTTATGAGATTCAGTATTATATTTCTTGCAGGCACTGATGAGGCAGCAATCATCGATGTCCTAGCACACCGAACTGTTGCCCAAAGGCAGCGCATCAAAGAGGCCTACAAACAGACAGTGGGGAAGGTGAGAGCTGTACTCAAAGACGGCAGAACAAACACCAGCTTTGAATGAAACAGTTTTCCTTATCATAAATGACTAGCCATTAGCAGAGTGAAGGAAAGAAATGACAGGACGCTAGAAGAACCGCCTTAGGGGAGACTTCCGGCAGTGGTAGTGTTGCATGTATCACCCTTTCACCTTTTTTTTTCACGTTAGGTGAGGTTTTTGTGTGCTAACGTGGTGCTGATAATGTGAAAGTTAACCATTAGCAGTAAAGCACAAATGAGTACTTCTTTATTTCCAGAGCAAAGCTAAACCGACCAGAACAGAGACAGCCTTGTATGTTCCCCTCTATAAAACAAAACCATAGAGGTATGCTGACTGTTTCAATGTATTAACCAAAAGGGAAGTCTGGTATGTTTGTTGTATTGACATAATGGTATAGTGGAGTGTTCACAGTGCAGCAGGTAAGATAAGAGGCTATCTAAAGTTATCTGAAAGTTCCACCCAGGGAGCTGCAGAAAAAGAAGAGTGTGTGTGGAGTCCTCTCAGGCAGAAAGAGTGAGTCATGTTGCACACAGCGACGCCCACATGTGGTCACACAGGCAGAGCTGTGTGGAACAGCGTCTCTGTTCACAAAAAAAAGAAAAAAAAAACTGAGTCCAGAAACCACACCCTCTAGCGGACGCACAAGTCCTGCTGCTAGAATGTGTGAATGCCCACGCTGGCAGCACGAAACCTGAAAGCGGAGCATTAATGTCAAAGATAATCCAATTTCATTACAGATGAATTAATTGAAGTCCTGGGAATGAAAGTTGGGGATGTTTTCTTAATCCATCTGCCCATGCCCTACCCTACAGGACCTGGCAGATGATCTGTCCTCAGAGCTGAGTGGGAACTTCAGGAGCGTCGTTCTAGGCCTGCTGATGCTGGCTCCTGTGTATGATGCCTACGAGCTGAGGAATGCAATGCAGGTCATTTTTTGTTATCCACTCGTCCCATCTTCAAAGGATTAGTCTTGTGATATTTTTCCTACCGCCATGACGTATGATGAAAAGAGCACAACAAAGATGAACAATTGTTGTCTGTGCAGCTAAAAGCCTGACATAGCATATTACTCCATGCGGCAAAGCTCCAGCCTGTGACAGTGTGGGCCACAGAGTGGCAGGGGAGTTCAGAACATTCTGAGAGACTGACACAATGTTTGTATCAAGGAGATGTGTGAGAAGCAGCAGCAATATAGAATAACACCAGCCTTATCCTTTTAAGATGGCATCTCAATTTTTTCAACTTATCTCTCGTGTGTACAGTGAAAAGCATTACACTAACTGTCTTGGTGTCTCGTTTTACCCCATCCACACCGTTTCGTCACAGGGGGCTGGAACAGAGGAGGCTTGTCTCATCGATATTCTCGCCTCAAGGACGAATGCTGAAATAAAAACCATCAACGCCTTCTACAAGAAAGGTAACTGTCACTTCTGTGCATAGAATTTCCGACATAAGTGTCCCCTGATGCCTATGGGCTGTGTATGATATCCGATATTGCGTTCAAGTGACGAAGCATTATTAGAAAACATTGGATGGCCTGAATTATTCATAGAAGCCACTGCTGCTCTCTATGTGGGAGTTTGCTTATTTTCCTTTGTGTTGCTGCACCAATAGTGGTCATAAGGTATTTTCAAAGTGTTTTTCACGTGGCTATTTAAAATCTTTCAGTGCCTATAAATAAATCCTTGCGGTGTAGTGCTTTCCGACATCGCTTAATATCACATGTAACATTATACCAGCATAATTTTTCGTAACTGAATATTAATGAAACATCAAGTATTTTTTTGTCTTATACCTCCCCATTATATGCTATATGCTACATTGGTTGAAATTGAATGGGCATATGAATGCATGCGCTGTATTGTGATTTTGCCACATTGTGATTTTTGTGACAGAATATGGAAAAGACCTGGAAGACGATGTGTGCGGAGACACATCTGGAATGTTTCAGAGAGTTTTGGTCTCCTTACTCACAGTAAGCAATCATCGGCCCATAACCTTTCTCAGCTTTGGCCATTGTGAATGTGTCAATGGCACGTTATTATACATCACGTAATATTTTCACTATTTTTTCAATTTGATTTTTAAATAATAAACACACAAAGTATTTATTTCCTTGTGTCTTTTTTTTTTACCCTCAATAAGCAATCCTACAACCATCCTGTGTTAAGCTGCTGTGTTTTTTTTTGTGTGTGTTTTTTCAGGCTGGACGGGATGAAAGTGATAAAATGGATGGGGCCCAGGCCGCTCAAGATGCCAAGGTAAAGGTTCAGGACTTGTAGATGAAAGGGTGTGTTTTCTCATGACTCCCTGTATGATGTTTAATGCCTGCGATTGTAGGAAATCTATGAGGCTGGCGAGGCTCGATGGGGCACAGACGAGGTTAAATTCCTCACAGTGCTTTGTGTGAGGAACCGAAACCATCTGCTGCAAGGTATTCTTAGTGACAATCTCCTTGTATTTATTAGTGTAGTGTGTCATGTGATGTACTGCCTTTTACCTAAAGTGGCTACAGGAGTGATGTAGAAGTCTCTGCGGATTCGACTTACCCCTTGAGATTTAGAAGCTTTTTGATGAAACACACAGTATTCCTTAATTAGTGTCATACTTTACATAACTGAATTCTACTTCCCCATTTATCTCATTGTTTCCTCTTTCAGTGTTCGAGGAGTATCAGAAGGTTTCCGGAAGAGACATTGAGTCCAGCATTAAGAGGGAGATGTCTGGCTGTCTGGAGGACGTCTTCCTGGCCATAGGTCTGTCTCTTGTGTGAATTGTTCCTAGATATTGTTATCAATTTCACTATATCTAGATTTAACCGTAACAGTGAAAGCCTTAACATTCAAGTTTGAATGAGCACGGATAAAGACAAAGGGCAAAAGATGTTGAATGTACTGTATCTTATATGCTGGGTTTGTTTTTGCTTTGCAGTGAAATGCATGAGAAACAAGCCAGCGTTCTTTGCAGAGCGATTGTACAAATCAATGAAGGTAAATATTGCATGCTTGTAATGGAGGTGATATATTTTAATGTACAGCCATTAATATACATTGAATTATATAATGTATGCCTTGTTTGTCCTAGGAAAAACTGAATGTTTTTTTATAAACAAAATGGATTAAACATAATCTCAGTAATTACTGTACATCAGACACACGAAAAGCAGATTGATATCATCAAACTGAATGACACGAAGTGTAGCACAGTTTAAATGTGGCTCCTCTCTCTTGTCAGGGGCTGGGTACCACAGATAGTGTCCTCATCAGAATAATGGTTTCCAGGGCTGAGATTGACATGTTGGACATTAAGGCGCAGTTCCTGAAGATGTATGGCAAGACTCTCTACTCCTTCATCAAGGTGAGCACCTGATACTCACTGCGGCGAAAGATTGTGGTCAGCAAAGGCTTTGCAGTACATCAGCTGGGGTATAATCATAATTGCAGATCTTAAGTAATGCTTTAATGTAGTTCTCGTTTCATTTGATTGGGCAAATTGTTATCCTTAAGAAATAACAGTGTTTAGTCACATTATCTGGTTTTTCAAAAATTTGAATAAAAGTATCACAGAGTCGTTTATGATTTTGGCTTCATGAGAGTGGTTGCATTCCTTTTTGAAGTCTCACAGATCCTTCTCTCACTGCGTAGGGAGACACATCTGGTGACTACCGCAAAATCCTACTGGAGCTGTGTGGAGGCGAGTAAACGACACACCAGAGCAACGTCAAGCTCTGTCTTCATTCTACAGACCACATTAGGAGCTTTTCTTTGTTGATAACTTCTCTGTATTGTATCTTTTTTCTACGGCCTTCACATTTCACTGATTAACCACAGTACTTTGTTTTACTGTTTGTAATACCAATTAAACCAAAGACTAGTGACCTTTTACACGTGTCTGTGTTTTTGTTATTGATCATGTCTTAAAGATGAATTTATGGTACTAGTTAGAGAGAAAGATATATGCTTTCCTCCTCTTTAAACAACATAAAAGATGGATGTTATTGGCCACCAGCTCCCACTCTTGTTACAGCACATTTTCATCACTGTCCGGTCAGTGAAGTCCATTTGCTTAATTGGTTGCAATTCCTCATTTGTTGAGTCAGCCCTGCATCATTTGACTCAATTACATTAACGGCATGCAAGCCTTATTTTGGGAGGCAATAAAGTGGGCTCTAATCAAGTTAAGGAGGATGTCTCATAGCTCATACAAACTTACAGCTCCATCAAGTGCAGTGGTTGTACTCAAGGTGACCACTGGGTGGAACCATAAGAACTCCCCACAAAGTTTGTAGCAGGGAATGAATGTGTTTGTGGATAGTACAGCTTTCAATGTCATTTAGGTTTTCTATAGTTTTGTTTCACAGTAAAACTCCATATTGCAAGTTCTTCTCCCATCCTTGGACACTGCAAGCCTGATTCCTCTCTATTGAATCTGGCAGTTGTTGCACAAGGACTTCAATACAAAACCAAATCAGCCTTTACAGCAAAATACTAATCCCTCAGGCTCTTGACACACAGGGCAAGAAGAAACATCACTAAACCCTCTTCAAACCGATTGTTCACCTTATTAGACAGCCCAGCAACTGAAACCCTTTGTGTCTTTCTCGGCCTCATTTAGTCATTTTGAGTGTTCTCAAGGCAACTGGGAAGTTGAAAAATGTGCCAGACAGGCTGAGGTATTGTCTTGATCGCATATTTCATTTGCATGAGATTTTTGTCTCTTTATCCTCTAGGTGCTGGTGTATATCAGGAGAATTTGTAGTAGTGTACTAATTAAAATGCTTTTTTTTAAAGAAAAAAAATAGATGCTTCTTTTATTGTGTTCAGTATCAATCTTTTTAAAGGCAACTTCATGTTTTTGAATTCAAGGTATCAAGTCCATTCATTGCACACAAAGAGGATTTGCTTTTTCATTGTGAAGGATAAAACATGATGCAATGAAGGTAAACACTTTTAAGACAATTTCAAAAGAACATATCAACTGGATCAATAAATCCAGAATTAGTTAATCAGATGAACCAGACTTCTTACCACCCTGAATGGAAACCACTTTCTCTATGACTAGTTTTGATGTGATGATTACATAGCCAGGGTTTAAGAGTTTTTAATTTTAATATGTGTGTAGACTCACTTTTGATTAAAAATGGAATATTGTTCTCTGAGGTTAGCAGACACAGGGAAATCTTTGAAAAATGCAAGAAAACAGGTGCAATAACAGAACTGAAAAGGCAAAGTGGGAACAGCAAACAAGAAGCACACATCATGAGTCAAGGAACGTACTGAACATAAGGTCACACCAGGAGACAGTTTGTTCACATCCATTTCCACAGCTTTATGTATACCCTTCAATAATCAGAATACTTCAAATTATTACCATAGCAACTGAAATGACATGCGTAAGAAAAAGCACACGTCTAAATGCATATTGTACACTCAACTCCAGGGGGTTGAGTGTACAATATGCATTTGGAAAAAAGCAAAGAAAATGGCTACCTTAGCTTAGCACAAAGAGTGGAAACATTTAGCCTGGTTCTCTGCAAAGTTCCAAACCATGTAAAACAACAGTTCTCAGTTTTACTGGCTATATCTTTGTGAGCACTGATTTCATGGAGTCTCTCTCACTGTGAGGTTGCGAGGCAAAAGTATGGAGTATTCACTGCAATATCATTGTGCCTTCCTGCTAAAAATTACAAGATCAAAGTTTTTTCTTGAAGAAAAACCAGATTATCTCTGCTGCTTTCAAAATAGAAACCTTACGAACTGAGTGTCTCATTTTAATTGCTGTCATAAAGCAACAACACACTGTCATTTTCTCCTCCAAATTATAATTTACAGTGAGAACACCGACATCTAAGAAGAGTCTGGGGCTGCTGGGTTGCTGTCTGAAAGATGATCAGTCACAACAGGAAACCTCAGGTGGTGAAATACGTGATAAGATCTACAGGATGAAATCCATCAATCAAGACATTGTGCAGGAGGGGTCAGAGCATGTCGAAGGAAGACAAACACCTGGAAAGATGAGCTTCAGACAGAGGACAAGCCTTTGTTCTAACCACAGGGGATAGCAGGGACAAAGGAAAGGTGGAGAGGGCCAGGTGAAGGCTGCAGTGGAACCTCACAGAGTCCACAAAGCACTGACTGCTGCCCAATGCAAGGGAAGCAAACCCTGAAACTCAAAGCTACTGAAAAGGATAACCTTCACCACAGACTGCAGCAGCAACAGTAAAGGTTAATGTGACAACTGATGAGCCGAGAGCAACATGTCAGAATTGTGAAGACCATGCAGAGGATGAAATGCAGCATCAAAACATGTGGGTCCAACTATTTTTTTTTTCTCAGTAAGAGGACAGACTTGTTACTCTTGTCCATGTACATATCTAGCTAAAGGGCAAGCTGGAGGAAACATATAAATGATGGCCAAGTGGAATGAAGAAGCTCAAGTCACACGCTGACTTGACATTTAAAGCAACATGGCAAACAAAGGGTACATCTTGGGTTGGAAACAAAAGTTTTTCAGAAGAAACAGATACAAATTGTCCAAACCATCAGAATATCCAGATAAGATAGCAAAAACAAAAAACTCAATTAATTTAAAAATGGCATGAAACTATGCTTCGGTGAAAAGAGGAAAGAGGAAGAGTAATCAAGTTTAATGAAGATGAGCCAAGCACCAAAAACTGTATCCTTTTGACCTCTCTGGGTGTTCTGTGACAGATGGACACCACTCATCACATTGAAGCACAATTTCTATGGAGTTGTGGAGCTTGTTATAAAACGCCTATTCACACATCCACATATGTAGTCTTCTATCATATAAAGTGGTGTGTAATGTGTAAGCAATAGTATTGTAAGTAGGGAAAAGAAGGGCCAATTCCCACAATTCACTTCATTATGATTGAACAAAAATATCAACAGTACACAATGCCTTTTGCATTCATATAGTATAGGCAGCAGGGCAAAAGATAAAGTACAATGATCATACAGTATACAATTCACAAGCTTTGTCCGAAGTAAATGGTACATTGATCCATTGTAGACCAATCTGATTTTATTTATAGTACTGTATTATTAAAACATCAATTATTGTAACTCAATCAATCAAAAAACCTGTTCACATGTTTCCCTCCAGAATACATAAAGAATAAATAAATAAGAGTGGCAACAGGAACCCATGTAGTAACTTCAACTTAGTTCATAATTTACACTAACAAGCAAACACAATGCTCACTTTGTTCAGCCACTGAACAATTATGCAGAAATTTGCATAATGGGATCTTAAAACATACTGAGATTAGAGGCACACAATCTTTTGACAGCCATTACTGCTGAAACTGTCTCTTCTTTAAAACTGCAGTGTACTGTCCATGTAAATGAGCTCTGGTCAGCATCTTCCTTTGTAGAATAATAATTATTTCCTAAATTGGAGGCTATAGGCATAGCCAACAGGCAACACAGGAAATGGAAAATAAGAAAATTCAATTTCCACAGTGGAATAAAAAAGTTGAAAAGATTAACTTGATTGGTGATTGAGAGAGAGAGAGAGAGAGAGAGACAGGGAAAGTTAGAGTAAGGATAAGATGTTCTGTCCTTGACTGACTGACTCATGGTCAGAAAGCTACTGATAACAAACCTATTAGCACAGAACAGACTGGTGAAAAAAAGTCACATGTGAAGGCCAAAGTTATTGTTATGAAGTTGAATACAATTAAATACAAGGCTCAGCTGTTGCTATTTGGACACATAGCTGCAAGTATAACAAAGCAAAATACAAATATTGTACTGCAAGAACTGACAGTAGACACATTGATATGACCCACACACACAGAAACCACATACTCTTCATATGGAGTTGTGTGTCACAGCCACCTGGTGAAACCAAGTTCAATATCGACTCCTAAGCTCTGTTTTGGTCTCCACCAACTAATGAGGGAAATAACTGGCTCTTTAGCTGTTAAATGCTCCACTGTGTTCACCAGCCACCTGTTGTATCAGCTGTCTCGTGCTACGTAGTAGTGTACAATGTTTTTTTTTTACACTTTTCTTTGTTAAGAACAGCTGCAGCTGAAGTCGATGATATGACAGCAGTGAGAGCAGAACATAAAAGTAAAGTTGTGGAGCACACAACCAAAACAATGAGGTTTAACTTGCTGTGCTGCGGGTGAACCCCTAAGGGCAACTGCAGAGTCCGGCTATAATTCTCTGTGGGTTCATCACTACCAGCATCCCCGCCTTCACTTCCATATAGCCATTTATTTGCCTGCTGCCATGAGAATAGCTCCTATATTGTACTAATTGACTTATTTCAAGTTAAACTAAAGGTTATTATGTACAGCAAGCAATAAACTTCAAAACTGATAATGAATCCCAGTGTGGCCCTGACAGCCACATCAATGACTGCTGATCCATATTGAACATATTTGCATCAACAACACCTCTTCTAATGTGCACTTTCATTTTTTTAATGCTCCCAATTATGCACATATCTGGTTTGTGTATTTTATGAAAACACAGAATGAAAGGAAAGCTCTGCACTGCTACCGCCTACAATGCAGTTATCTAAACCTGTGATAATGATGCGACTGTGGATAGAATCTGAGAATAATTTAAATATCTTTCTTTCTCTTTCCACTGTCTTGCTGATTTACAACCTTGGCAATACAAAACATGACAGTACAGCCATTATAATGACAAGCATCATACGTAATGTATATGAAATGTGGATGTTAATGGTCCTGATATGTGCAGACAGAATAGGTCGATATAGCCTTTGTTTTCCAAACCATATGTGGTTATAGGCAATGAAAAATATGTCTTGTTTGTTTTCATCCCTGATCCTTTTCTTAACATGGCTGTGTCTCATGGCAAAGTGCCCCTGAGGTGGACAGGCCAGCACCTTGCATGACAGCTCAGCTGCCATTAGTGAGTGAGTGTGTGAAGTCTGTTAAGGAATAAAAGTGCTATGTAAGTGCAGTCCATTTTCCATTTATATTTAAGAGCAGAGGAATACAGTAACTGCAGCCTGACTTACATCATTCATCCTCCATCTACAATGAAAATGTAATTTTGTCATTACTTCCTGCAAAAGAAATTAAATGCCTTAGCCTTATCCTGCCATTTGCAACTGAAGAACATGTAACTGTGAATCAGAGTGCACTTTAAAACGCCTTTATCTGGGGAAGGTTTGTAGATAGTAGTAGTTGGTGCACTCACTCACTTGTCTAAGAGGGTATGGTGCTCTAAATATAGACATTTTCATAAACTTGTTTGGGGTTTTTTTTTAAAGCAAGATGCTGCATATTCTGTCCATGTCCTTTGCATTTACAATATATTTTGTTGGGAACAAGGTCTTGATAGCAAGTTAAAGTAACTGGACCAAATTATTAATTCCACTACAAATGTGTTTCAGAGTTTAAAAGGCAATCAGTTCAATGAATAGCAAGTAGAAACATTGGAGGATAAATTTTAAAAACTCCCAATTTCAAACATGCCATGTCCACTTACACCAGCTCCATCTGTGATCATCAGGTTTATACGGCGTGTATATACATATAGTTATCATCAGCATCCTGAGATCTATCTGTACTGACCACTTACTAATCAGTTCAAGATCAAACATGATCGTCAAGTGCAGCCGAGACATTAATCTTTTGGGTCTCTTCCACCTTATTGGGTAACTGTCATTTTCACAGACATAACTCTCCCCCTCTGTCTGTTTCTCTCTCTCTTTCTAAACCGGCAGCAGCTTCAGCTCACTCACTGTGGGGAAGTGCATAAGGCAGGTCCACTTCTTCATACTCTCACACCCTGCTCATCTTTACACTGGGAAACAAAAGCACAGGTAAGCTACTAGGTGATTTTTTTCTCTATTTGTTTTTACTTATTAATTATGTAATAATAATAATGAAATTATTATTTGCATTTCTCTTTTTATAGGTGGTAGTGGCATATTTTCTCAAAGACATAACAACACAACTAAATAAAGTAGAAAACAATACAATAGAAATATGATTATTGGGTTAAAATTCTTCTCTTAAATGTAGTGGAAATCTTCTTAAGTGTTACCATTAAAAAGACTATTAACATGATTGTCCTTCCAATGCTAATGAGCAAAACATTAACTTGACATAAAGGTCACACTTAATGTGAATTCCATGATTTCCCAGCTGCATGTAATGAAAGCAATACTGTAAGCGTTCATATTATGTAATGTTAAAAAAAAACCAAGGATACCAAGGACCAATACCAAGGCTATTTCAAAAACAAATAATAAAATAGATATTTTTTCCCCCTTTTTAATTAGATTGATAGAAGCTACACTACTGTATGTGCCAAAGCTCTCTTATGTAAGACTACTTGACATTTTATTCCAGAGGCCTATATCTATAATAATAATAATAATCTTCTATAATAAAGTGTGACTATGCAGATAATACCGTAGGAAATAAATGTGTACAAAAAGCTTAAAATATGAGGGAATAAAACAAATACATCAATTTTTATTAGTGTTTTGCTGCACTGTTACATCTGAGGTGATAAAATACTGCAGCAGTCTTATTGAAGGGAAGACATTGCTGACACTAAGTTAAATGAAAACATATTTTGCTCATGAAACTGAATATCTGATCATTGCCTTTCTGTATAAAAGGTTTTTTTTTACTAGCAATGATCAGCAGCACAGCAAAGTCAGCATTTAATAACTATACATAAAAAGAGAATATTCTCTTTATGGAAGTGAAAGTCCATTCATTCATTCATAGGTAATACATATTTCATTAACATTTCAACATATAGTCATATACAGTGAATACATCTGTATTCATTCTGTACTTCCTGGACAATGTTTGTTAATTTGGTAAAATGCATACCATAGAGTAGTTGTTGATCCAGAGAACTCGTCTGAAGCACTGAGACTTTTAATCCAACTGGGATAGTTAAAATTTTCAATAACAAGCACAACACAAAACCTCTGATTACACTCCAGTAAAATCTCTCCTCCACACTTCATGAACATCATGATTAGCTGTGTGTGATACATCTTTGCATCTTTGCAATGAACTAATGGGTCTTGAGGTCCATCGTTGTTCCTGTGCACTGTACAAGTGAGTGGCATTGAATCATACCAACACATAACACTACATTCAGCTATCACATAATCAATAGAAAAATGCTCATACCTCGGTTGAATGATTCCTACTGAGAACAACAAAGCGAATCTCAAAGCAATTTGACTATCATGGGAGATCGTCCTTGTGTTTTCAACTCAGCCACAGCTGAGACAACATATTGTTTAACAGCAGTCGTTCTCCAGTAATTCTGCCTCACAGTCAAAGTCCTGGGTTGAAATAGAATCTGGTGTTTTGAAGTGATTTTTACGCCAGAGATTTGATGGTAACTAATCTTGCACCAAAGGGAATGTTATTTTCCAATCATCCTTTCTTTAAATTTCCCTGTCAATCATTCTCCACTCGGTGCTATTCTATTGGTGTTATTCTACAGAAAGTGCTAAACACAGTCATCTGGGCTGTAATCACACAGAAACTGCACAGTATGGCCTCTAAATACTGACAAAACGCTGTGATTTCACATTTTCCCACATGCATATTTCAGAGACTGCATCACATTGTGCTTCTCGTCTTAGCTATTCACACTGAAATGCTTTCATAATTATAAAGCATTTAATAATGTGCTCTTCACCTCTGACAGTGTGTTGGTGTTGGTAAAAGCATGGTTATTCAGTAATAGCGTTCCCTTTTGTAATTGTCTTGACCCGTTTTTAACACAATGTTAAAAATTTGCATGTGCACTTGGATGGAATGCGCTGATCCATATATTTCACTTTTAGAAAAGACTGTCATGGAGGGCAATCACAGTGGCTTGGCTGGAAGCACACAGCCATGTGTGTCGGGAGAGCAGACAGAGGGACACATTTATGAGGTTGCAGTACAGAGCAACTCCACCAATCAAAGCTCCCAGTTCGCGGATGTGGCCCTGCTGCAAAAGTTCAAGCCTCTCATCATCCCCTGCTACGTGCTGGTGGTGGTGGTGGGGGTCTTTGGGAATTACCTGCTCCTCTATGTCATCTGCCGAACCCGCAAGATGCACAATGTTACCAACTTCTTCATCGGCAACCTGGCCTTCTCTGACATGCTCATGTGCGTGACTTGCGTTCCTTTTACCCTCGCCTATGCCTTCAACCCGCACGGTTGGGTTTTTGGTCGCTCATTGTGCTACCTGGTGTTCCTCATCCAACCTGTCACAGTCTACGTTTCAGTCTTCACACTCACTGCTATTGCTGTCGACAGGTGGGTGTAACTCTCTGCTCAAGATATTTAAATGTTAACAGATCCCCTTGATTAAATAAGTGAATTGCCTCTTTATATGCTCAATTTTGCATTTTATGCACCATTCTATGTATAAGTACAGTATAATTGCCCAAATCAGAAATCATACGACTAAGATGTGCAGTCATTACCCATCATTACTAACACTTGTCTGGAAATAAGGGAGATTTGCAGAGAGAGATGAATAAGTGCTTGCTTCCTTTACACAGTAACAATTAAATACTTAAACAATAAAGGTTCGCCACTTATGTTATATGAATGCATGACTAAAATAGGACTCATGGTGATTCCTTGCATGCATTAATACATGAACTCCTCTGACTAAATATCGATCAATGATCAGGTTTTCATTGGCATATGACAGTTCAGTAAATGAGAACTTTTATTCACATACATCATAAAAATTGACATCATATTTAGCTGCATGAGTGAAATTTCAGTATGTGTTTTGCTGTTGGGCAAGCTGGCAAATCCATTTGTGAGTTCATGAACTAAGATGAATTGCAAAAGAGTTTTGGCTTGCAGCAGTACTATGTACCTGATGGGACCAGAAATCCAATAATCTAGCTTTACACAGTCCAGAAATAAGAACCAGGTATGTGCTGCAAAGAGATGTCCCCAGATAGACCCTTGAGTGCCACAGAAATGCCGCTGCTCACAGTGCCAAAAATCCAAATATCTACAGCAAAGCTTCCTTCTGAAGTTTTGCACTGACCAAACTGTAGATTTCTCTCCCTCTGGAGTTGAGGATCAAGGCTTTTACCAGTTGAAAACTTACCTTGGTTTTTCTTCCACAGAGCCTCTACTGAATTATTATTGCACCACTTTCCTTTTTTTATTATGCATTTAAAGGATTTACCCCCTTTTCACCTTTGCCTGTACAGATCTGCTTTTCTGCTCTGTCTCTGTGCTGCATTTGAGTATAGTATAGTAACTTGTTTAGAGCTAATTAACTAATTTAACATTCATTTACTAATCACAGACACCTGAACATTAATCAAAACTATGCTGCAGGAGTTCATGATAAATCGTAGGCTACATGAATTCACACATTGGGTCATGATTAATTAATCATTTTTAACCATAGGTTTTGTGCCCTTATTATAAAGTACTGCTGTTTCTTTTTTTCATTCTTATTGCAGATATTATGCAACAGTTCATCCCTTGAAGAAACGTACCTCTGTGGCTACCTGTGCTTCTGTCCTCACTGGCATCTGGCTGTTGTCCTGTGGGCTGGTGGCTCCGGCAGTGACCCATACCTACCACGTAGAGTTCAAAGAGGAAGGTTTCACCATCTGCGAGGAGTTCTGGTTGGGACAAGAGAAAGAAAGACGCGCTTATGCATACAGCACTCTGCTGGTCACGTACGTCCTGCCATTGTCGGCTGTCTTTGTCTCCTATCTGTGCATCACTGTCAAGCTGAGGAAATGTGTCGCACCAGGCCACAGGACACAAAACCAGACAGGTGCTCAACAAGCTCGTAAGAGAAAGATCTTTCGCTTGGTTGCACTTCTGGTGTCTGCCTTTGCAGTGTGCTGGCTTCCCATTCACGTGTTCAATGTGCTGCGAGACATCGACATTCACCTCATCAACAAGCGCTACTTTTTACTTATACAACTGCTGTGCCACCTGTGTGCTATGAGCTCATCTTGTTGCAACCCTTTCCTCTACGCATGGCTACACGACCGCTTCCGCACAGAGTTACGGAAGATGTTCAAGTGCCATCATCGCATTGGAGTGCCTGCCAATCACTGCGCTGCCAGTGTGGTCTTGTAATAACTTGCTGAAGAGGATTCTTTGTTGTTGTTTTAGTATACATTGCTGATTTCAAACTTTGGCGTGGCCCATTTTTTGGTTATGTACTGACATTGTCATGGGTGACAGTCCATTGCGTAACTAAAATCCAAAGGGAAAGTCTAGAAAGGTGTATTATGTCTTTGGAATCATCATAAAAAGTTCAAGGCAAACAGGCAGACTGTCCAACAGTGCACTTCCTTGTGCTGACACTACTTGGGCCAGCCCATGGAATAAAGACCAAGAGGCTCAAAGATTTAATGTGCAGCACAAATCTCACATCACAATCACAAATCACAAGAGAAAACTATGGTGAGATGACTTGAAATATGTAAAATTGCTTTTCAGTATTTGCTGTATTACATTGTATATATATTGTACATCTAACCTATATGGGAAGATAACTTTGTTTACATCTATCAAGAAGGAGATAATGACTTGATAGAAGAGATGAAATCTGAAGATGACAGAAAAATGAATAAGGATATTTTATTCTTATTCATTTTTCAATTTTTAAATGACCTTGAAAAAAGCTAGATGTGCTTCGATGAACAATTTGAAGACTTATGGGATATGAAGCGCAAATGAGACCATCAGATTGTGTTTGGAAATATTCACTGCAGATGTGATTGTCTCCACTGGGGCACTGATGTCAGATCTAATCCTCATGGCGCGCTCTTCTGTGGCATACCAAGGAATAAATTAAATTCATGAATGTGCTCCCCTGGGCTTTCATTTTCTTAAAGCCTGTAGCTGATGAATAGGCAGCTTACTGTACAATTTATCAAATTGTTTCTGATAGCACTGTTAAATAGCTTGTAAATAACGAAACCATTATAATGTGGCAGCAGGTTACGTGCTCTCTGTTGTGTTTAGTATACTCTGTATGTATATTTGTCTCCTTCCTGTGGGGGAGGGAGATTTATCTTTGCAGCGGTGATAATTCAACAAAGTCAACAGGTCTGAAGTGCAACTGTCATTAGAATGATTAAACCTTTGCCTTTGTATTCGCTCATTTCCCATCACCATTTCCTCAGCGAATGAATAACTTTGTGTACATATAAGAAGAAAATTACAACCAATTTGTAAATAAATTATGCGTATGGTTTGTGGTGTCACCTGAAAAAAGGTATGCTTTGATGTGTAGTCTGCTAACAAACACTGTGGAAAATTGTGAATAAAAATACACAGACCAAATGAACGCTCTGCTTTGGATCATTTTCAACTGCAGGACGGCAGGAGATGGAATGAAATTATAACCAGGTTGGTCAGAGTGCACTCGCATGGCTGAATTTACTGATTAAATAATGGCGAGAGACAGAAGTGTTTGGTGCATATCAACGAGGCCTGTTCGGGACACTGAAACAATATGAGAATTTATTAATCTCTTTTATCACGTCAGCATATTTGGTGCCAGCAGTGGTGCACAACTCCTGTACACGGAATGGTGTTTATTCTACAGTTACACATCCTGTGAGGTTAGAGCAGTTTAGCACAATCCAGCTTCTGTTCACAACATTGGAATTTCGGATCAAAACGTTAAAGCAATGCTAACTGCAAAATGTTCATCAAAAATATACATCAAACTTCCTTGTACATGGCAGCTGGTGACATTACGTCAAGGTGGAGCATCCTTGCTCCGTATTCCAAAAAAAGCTCAGTGCTTCCAGAAACAAAATAAAATATTAAGCGCGACAAAACCCGGGGGGCGACGTGAATCAAACATTCCAAAGCCGCTCTTTTCTGCGAAGACTTTTACAATTCTTACAACTCTCATGTTGAACCAATAATGAAGAAATCATACAATGCCAATTTTCTTCAGGTGCAGTGAGAGTGATCGTTACTAATGAGACAATCAACACAACGTAAAAGGCCATTTTCCCAGCACTCATTTTGACTTGTCACAGTAGGAAAAGCACAGGTGGAAAAACCAACACAAACAAAGACTCTTCCGTAAGAAGCCATGATTGTGTGAAAGTGGACCAGCATGCCCAATAACACCACCCGGAAACTGAGGCACCATTCATTTCATTATTTGCATCAATGCTTTTCCTCAGGTAACATGTGAAATGTCAATGTTGATTTAAAGGAAAGAGTTTATATAAATGTGCGATGCGGGTGTGCAAACTTATTCTCTGTGTGACCAATAACCAAAGCGATTGAAAATTGATCTCCTAACTGGTTATGATTTCTTACTCTCAGACATGGACAACATCTTCTGCGTCAGAGCAAAGTCTCTAGCTTCCTGTGGAGTGCGGATGTATGAGTCAATTTCACTGTCAGAGATTTCCTCGTCACCGGTTACATCCTTGAGCTCCGGCTGCTCCACTCTCCTTTTCTTAGCATGAATCACACATGGGGGAGCAAACAGCACCCTCTTCCCCCAGTTTGGTGCTGGCTCTTGGCTCTCCTGAGTGCGACTGCGTGGCTCAGGCGCCGTGCATGGATTATCATCTCCATCTCCTGGCTGCTCAGCCCTTTCAGCATTCGCTTCACACTGTTCCACAGAGGATGAATTTGGAGTCGTCTCCACGGGCTCGGAGATTTGGGATGGAGTAGACTCCTCATTTAGAGAGCCCTCGTGGCCGGCCTGCAGAGCATTCTCGTGGGTTCTCAGGGCCCGCCTGAGCAGGGCGTACCTGTGTTTCAGTATATCCTCGACCTGCCAAACAACATTATCTGGAGTCACCGCCTCCATGACCCAGGGAATCTCTTTACCAAGCTTACAGAGCACCTCCTTTATCTCAGTTATTCTCTTCATGGCAGGCTTGTTCTTATGCACTTTGGCAATCTGACAGAATTTCTCCAGAGAGATTTTGAGCCGGCTCTTGATGGGTTTCAAGGACTGCCACGCCAAATAGATGGCCGCCATCATTATGGGGATGGGCTTACGGCCAGTCACAATCCAGGAATCTGCTGCCAGCTCCACCAGAGCCACGGCACGCTTGGTCAAGTCCTTGGAATTCTCAGCCAACTCTTCAGGAAGGTCAAGGGGGCTGACTTTGTACCTGACAGACAGAAAAACATTCTCAGTATGTTTTAGATAAAGGCTCGCCAGAACCTGAATGACCTTGACGGAGAAATGTAAAATTCAAGCACTTCTTGTGTATTATTTAGAGCACTGTTGAATCTCTAGTCTGCCCGGTAGCTCTCCAGACACACAGTTAATGTTAAAGTTGGTCTAACATACAAACTGTGTAACAGGGAAAATGAGAATGGGTGCTGATGTTTTGACAGATCGGAATGATGTAGTTTTGAATGGGCCGACACTTACTCCTGACCGTGGGCCTCCATTATATCAGTGACGCTAATAATCGGAGCCTTAATGTCCAGAATCTTGACCATTTCTTGATAAATCGCTCCCACCACCATCGGATCAGCATCCAGCAGGCAGCTGATGGTTCCCATGGTAACGGGCCAGTTAAGCAGTCTGCAGCTCACAAGCACGCAGCAACCAGCCAGCACTTCTTTCTTCTGGAGGCTCACTTTGATGAAACTTTCATGCTGATACGCTCGCCTGTAATTGGTCTGCGAGAGATCCTCGATTTCGTTGTTGACCCTGAGGGTGCGACATATGGCTTTCACACGCTGCAGACCTTGAGAGAGATTTAATCAAAAAGGTAAGCGGGCATGAGCATGTGAGAGCACCGGGATGAACTGCAGGACTTCCTATGTAATGATGTTTGCAACAAGCACAAGAGGGAGAAGAAGAGCTCACCTTTTACCAGGTTTGGGCAAGGCTTTTTGTCCACAGCTGTGGTTCGGCTGTAGCTGACTTCTGCAAAAAAGAACGAGAGCCGAAGCAAAGACAAAACGTGATCACATGGAGGAGTTGGAGGTTTGGGCGTACTGCCATTATCAATACTTCTCACTTTGCACACTTTTCTGTACAACCTTGTGTAAGGGAACAGACTACAGGGAATTCCTCAGTGTCATTTTACCACCCTGTGCTCTAGGATATGTTTATATAGACCCAACATGATTTATAAAGAAAATAACCTGCAGATAAGTCAGGAATGAAAATAATTATTAGTTGCAGCCTTGCTTCACACTGTTTCATCATGGTCTTCACACTGCATTTCCCTCAACTCTGAAACACCCCAGACAAGCCGATAAGAAAGACTGTGAGACTGTGCAGGGACTGCGACGCCGCCGCAGTCTGTTTTCCAGGATTTCGTCACTTACGTTAATTTCAGCACAGAGCATCACCCCATTCACTTTCAACACGCAGCACATTCTGTGTCATTATTATTGTGGAGCAGTAAATGACGTAATGCTACAAAGGAAGAGTTTTTGAAGTTTCCTTTTGACCCAGGGCTGCATTATAAACCACCTCGGAGATCCTGAAAGGTTCCACATTCACCATGTGTCAGCTGCCTTGTGATAATCAACATTACATCACAATATCATCATCGCCAATAATAACGACCTCAGGGCAGGTCCTACATTATTACCTGCCGCGCAGAGGTCTAAATTGACAGGGTGCATATACATAAATCTGTGTTTAACCAAATCAGCACGGACAGTGAAGGTAAACCGGGGACGGCAGGCCCTCTTGTGAGCGAATCTGATGACCCGCTATAAGGGACGGGGCGCGCCAGGTGCCCGCGACTCCGCATTAGTCTCACTTCACAAGCTCCAGAGGCGACCCAGCACACGCACCACTTAGTCGACAGTTCATTAGGCAACAGGCCTCCGTATCATCAGCACGGTTCCTACCTGAGCCTCCGACTGGATCGTTGGCCAGAACCCCCTCGGACACCACGCCGCCGCAGTCGACACACACAAGCTGCGCCTGAGCGTACAGGTCATCCTCGACGATGTTCGAGGAGCCGCAGCCCGGGCAGCTCAAACCCGACCGAGACATGTTTGGAAAAACAAAGCTTCACGCATCAAAGTAGCCGGAGAGTCAACTATTAAAGAGAATAACCTGAAACGTGTGTTAAGTGAGTCTGAAACGCTGTCGAACCACCTGCAGAATACAGGCGGACTGTAAACATCCGTTGATGAACCCAGCTTTCGCCGGTGTGAAGCGGGCGAGCAAAATGTGTCCGGGTAGAAACAACGTTCGGGGGAGTTATTTGTTCCACTTGCTCGTTTGAGAGAAAAGCCGTTTTCCTCGGTTAAAAATGTTTCTTCAGCTTTCCTCACCAATTATATATACATATTTAATTCAAGACAGTTGTCTATGCATGAGTGTATTTTATTTTGCACATATTAACACCAGGAAGCAGTGATCTCAGTACAGTACAATTCATCAAATATCACGTTAATAGCGTAAGCTTAATTAAAGTGCTCTCTTAGGGTTAGTAGAATCATGTAAACTTTTGACATTCAGTACAAAACCAGGGAACTTGATCGACATAAGTAACTGCATATGAACAAAAAAAATAAGGCTTTTTATACTGGAGATGTTACCAGTGAACAGCAAGCTAGGAAACTATAGAAAACAGACAGTAGGCAGTTTGTCTTGCCTTGAAAAATAGTAGTCAGTCAGTCGTGTATGGAACATTAGGCTTATCAAAGTTATAACTAGACAGAATTTTATGCTCAACATGAAAATTGTCGTTACAAATACACAAGAAATTGTTTCAAAGTCAGACATCTACATACAGTAATAAAGTGTGAAAATGTAGTACATCTTTGTATTCATTAACATCTTTGATTGGAAATTGACATCCTCCCCTGAAGGAAAGGCTCTTGGTTAAAACTGCAAAAGCCTCTGCAAGACTTCTTTTACAAAATATATTTCATTATTCATTTTCCAATAGGCTATGTCGGACTTTAAACTGTCCAGACCTTGTAAACCTAAATTATTCCCCCAATTATCTTTCAGAATATAATACACAAGTATTTCAACGGTTATGTGATTTGGTACAGGATGAATATGTGTGTTAGCTGTGAATCTGCTTAGATATCTTTTTTTAGAGAGTTCATGAACATCAGGATACTTGGTTTCTCTTCTATGACGCGCACAAGTAAGTTGTCAATGTACTGCTCCAGCTCAGATATCTTTTTGTCTTTCTCAGACAGTTGGTTCTCCTGTTTCAGCACCAGAGAGATTAGTTCCTGTCGAGTCAGCTGGGAGTATGGCCCCTGCAGCCTTTCAGCGTTATTTACCTGAGGGAATAAAAAACACAGAGAATGCATTTGTATAATTTTTTTTTTAAAATAACACAAACACCTTGATTTACACCTAAACACAGAATATTACATTTGTGTTTTTTTTTATAACTGTGATGAAAAAAACATACCTTTGTTTTCTCCTGAACTTCATTGAGGATTCCTGTGGATTTAATAGATTTTTCACTTTGGACAATGGGGACAGACTGCTGTTCCAGGGGATTAAGGGGTTTTACAGGATGAAGCCTGCAACGAAAACAAAGAAGAAGAAAGAAAGATGTATACACTGGCAGAATGGGAATGACAGGGAATAAAGTACTGATGTACAAGTATGACTTGTATGACTTGTTATAATCCATTTGTGATGTGTGTAATATTATATAAGATATGATAATGTGATTTGTATTGACACTGCAGGTTAATTCATCCAAACTAACTTTCAAATACAACACAATTACTAATACAAGCAAAGATGACTGATGAATGATTCATAGAAGACCTGATATTAGAAATGTGCAGCCTGATGAATCTTTTTGTTCTTTTGAGAGAGAATAAATGCAGCACAATTTCAGCAGCTATTGATGTGTGATCTATAATTTAAGATGAGAAGGGTGAGTTGCATTAATATTCTTCTGCCTTTCTGTGCACGAACTGAACCCTCTCACCTGCGTGAATTTGTAGTAGGCACGTCCTTCGTCACACCTGCCTCCTCTGCACTGCTCTTTGCTCTCGCAGGCTGGGCCTCTTTTATAGAAGTGTCCTTGACAGGCACAGAGATTTTGGCCTCTGGTGGTGGGTCACATGCTTTGTTTGCACCATTATCAAGTACAGCCACATCTGGATCGTCTGTAACATTGTCTTCTTCAGGGATTTGGTGTACTAAAGTGCTTGACATAGCAGCTTTTTTTGCAGGAGGTGGAGGGGCATGGGCCACCTTAGAGGATTTATGTTTTGCTTGAGAGGCAGTATTTTTATCAGCAGCTTGGGAAACAGCTAGAGGCCACTGTATTGAACCAGTATTATCAGGGATTGTTGTATCATCTTGGGCTGTGAGTTCATAATCATCGTCTTCAAAAGGATTTAAGCCATAAACAACAGGCACTTGTTTTGTCTCTGAGCTATGTCCCCTGAAAATGGTGCCGTCAGAAGAAGAAGCTGTTCTGGGCACAAATGATGGCCCTTCTTCCACAGAACGAGGTCGAGATGGGGCAGGACGTTTACTGTGTTTGGCTACACTTGCTGTTGCTTTGGTGGTTCTACTTTGTATCTTTGTGTCAGTAGGAGACTGACTCAGGGGAGCGATCATTTGCACAGAGCGCTGTGGGAGAACACTGACAGTTTTGACTTCTTTGTCATTATTCTGCTTGTTAACTTCTGCCACATGTCGTGTTGGTGCATCCGGCTCACAGTGACTTGTTCGTTTCCTTCCTGGAGGCTGAGGAGCTGGTCGCTTCTCCCGTTGAGCACTAATCAGGTCTTTTATATCGGTGGGCACAGGCTTGCTTCCCACCAGTGATGTAGCAGATTGACATCTGAAAAAAGACACACAGACTAAATGTCTAAATTTCATCAAATTTAAACATTTCATTAAAAGAGTCTCACGGAGAAGCCAGATATAAGATACTAGGATGATCATCTAAAAAAGTCCTTGAGGATGTTGAAAAAAAGATGAAAGATATTGAAATCTTGTGCAAAAAGACACCTCACACAAGAGAAGTATCCATATTTGAAATAGCAGCGTAAAGGTAATGTAACACGGCAAAATGTACTGATGTAATAAAAAACAAATTTAAATGCCAAGCAAAATCATCCACAGATTTCAGTGAAATTACCATCCAGCACTATCAAGCTCAGAGCAATTACCCAAGGTTTGGAGTCATTTTCACTCCCTTTTCATACCACATCCAGTATAATGAGGTAAGACTGAGCTCCCAAAACTCAGCTGATTAACAAAACACATACTCTATGTGCCTGCACACTCATACACTCAACTCCAGCACAGGCGAACAAGCACAGAGCTATGCAATTTTCATGATGGTGTCAGCTTTGGGTCGCATTTAGTATGAGCGGTGTCTGTTGCTGTAGCATTACTAACAGAAAAACAGGAGTAGTAACAATTGAACGTTCAAATCACACTTGATAAATGACCCTCACTTTCAATCATTTTCATCAAGCATTCAAATTTAGTTTCATTGCCCCTTTAGGTTTTGTGTTCCTCATCCTGTTGTGTTGCTGATAACAACATGAGGTTTTAACCCTGTAGTCAACATTCATAGCCTTCATGGTTTTCCACACAGGAGCTTCAACTGTGTGAAATTTTTATTTCTAATTTTGTGATTGCACACACACAGTGTGGGGTAGACCAGTGTGGTGTGAGAGTCATGTGAAGTCCATTTATGACATAGAAAACAGCATAGAATTAGCTACTTCACATCTTTTTTTAAGAAAAATTGTGCCATGGCTTCATGGATGGCAACGTTGGTCTTTAAGTCAGTCCATCCTTTGGTCCAGACTAAAATATTTCAACAACCATCAGTTGAACTGCGAAGAAATTTTGCACTCATTGTCCTCAGAGGATGAATCCTAATTCCCACCATGAGATCAATATTTGTGGTTTTGAGTGAAAAATGTATCAACACCTATAAAATGGGCTGCCATGTAATTTTGCGCCATTTATAAGGATAACTTTGATAACTGTTTCGATGCATCAACTTTTCCTCTTTCAACATCCTACATGATAGTGGACACAGGATACATCGTACCAGTTACATGTCAGTATATTAGATTTACCATTGTGACCATACTGATGTTAGCATTAGTTTGTAATGCATGTTTCCTATACTGTTATGGAATTTGACATACGTTATGTATCATAATTTATATGATGCATGATGTGTAAGATGGCTTGGATTTACCCCTGTTGGACACTTGACACTTTGGCTGTGCTGCTTTCAGGTCCTGCAGGTGAGCTGGGAATCTCCTCAAAGGGATTATATGAAAAGTTTTCATCAAATGGATTAGTGGAGGTGACTTCTGCAGGGCTCTCGCCCAATTACTTCAGACTTCTGCCGTTCAGCCTTGTGTCCATCCTGTGTTTCATTTTGTCTTTTCTGTTCTTCTGCTTCTCTTGTTAACTTTTCATTCTCCAGCCTCCTGGCCTCCTCTTCTTTCTTCTCCCTTTCAGCTTTCTCCACCCTCCAAATCTTTTCCTCTTCCTGTTTTTTAATTTTCTCTTCTTCAATCCTCCTCTTTTCCTCTGCTAATCTTTCCATTTCTTCTTTTTCCTTTTTAGCCCTCTCTTCCTCTTGTCTCCTCCTACACTCCTCCTCAATCCTGATCCTTTCCTGCTCTTCCTTTCTAATTCTCTCCTCTTCCTCTTTCTGTCTTTTCTCTTGTTCCTCAAGTCTCCTCTTTTCTTCTACCAATCTCTCATATTCTTCCTTTTCCTTCTTAATCTTGTCCTGTTTCTCTTTCCTAATCCTTTCCTCTTCCTCAATTCTCCTCTGCTCTAGTCTCCTCTTTTCCTCACGCTCTTCTTCTTCTCTCCTAACCCTCTCTGCTTCCTCATTTTTCCTCCTCGTCTCTTCCTCCATCCTAATTTTCTCTTCAGCCTCTATCAATTCCTTTTCTTTCTCCTCTAGCTTCCTTTTTTCCTCTAGCAATCTCTCATATTCCTCATTTTCCTTCCTTGCCCTGTCCTCTTCCTCTTGTCTTCTCTCCTCCTCTAGCTTCCTCTTTTCCTCCAGCAATCTCTCATATTCCTCCTTTTCCTTCCTTGCCTTCTCCTCTTGTCTTCTCTCCTCCTCTAGCTTCCTCTTTTCCTCCAGCAATCTCTCATATTCCTCCTTTTCCTTCCTTGCCCTCTCCTCTTCCTCTTGTCTTCTCTCCTCCTCTCTCCTAATCCTTTCTTCTTCATCCCGCTGCCTCCTCTCTTCCTCCCTCATAATCCTCTCCTCTTCCTCCATTCTCCTCCTCTCTTCTTCAGCCCTCTCTTCCTCCAGTCTCTTTTTTTCTTCCGCTAATTTACGCTCTTCTTCTAGTCTGATCCTCTCTTCTTCCTCTTTTCTCCTCCTCTCTTCCTCCCTTATAATCCTCTCCTCTTCCTCTTTTCTAACTTTCTCTTCTTCAACCCTCCTCTCTTCCTCCAGTCTCCTCTTTTCCTCTGCTAATTTACACTCTTCTAGTCTGATCCTCTCTTCTTCCTCTTTTCTCCTCCTCTCTTCCTCCCTCATAATCCTCTCCTCTTCCTCTTTTCTAACTTTCTCTTCTTCAATCCTCCTCTCTTCCTCCAGTCTCCTCTTTTCCTCGGCTAATTTACACTCTTCTTCTTGTCTTCTCATCCTCTCTTCTTCCTCTTTTCTCCTCCTCTCTTCCTCAGCCCTCTGTTCCTCCCTCCTTAGTCTTTCCTCTTCCTCCTTTCTAACTTTCTCTTCCTCCAGTCTCCTTTTTTCCTCCGCTAATTTACGCTCTTCTTCTTGTCTTCTCATCCTCTCTGCTTCCTCTTTTCTCCTCCGCTCTTCTTCAGCCTTCTCCTTCCTTATATTCTCCTCTTCCTCCTTTCTAACCTTCTCTTTCCTTGTCCTTTCTTCCTCCAGTCTCATTTTTTCCTGTGCTAATTTATGCTCTTCTTCTTGTCTCCTAACCATCTCCTTGTCCTCTTGTCGCTTCCTTTCTTCATCCTCAATTTTCCTTCGTTCCTCTTCCTCTTGTCTCCTCCTTTCTTCGTCCTCAATTTTCCTTCTTTCCTCTTCCTCTTTTCTCCTCTTTTCCTCAGCCAACCTCTCAAATTCTTCTTGCCTCCTTACCCTCGCCTCTTCTTTGCTCCTCCCTCCCCCTCCTCCCCCTCCATCCTAACCCTTTCCTCTTCCTCCCTTCTAGGTTCATCCACATCCTCAGTTATATTTTCTACTTCAGCCATCTCCTCATCCTCTTCTGTCCAGGGTGAATATTGCCTCATTGCCCTAAGTGAATCAACAGATGGGGGGGAGCTTTCAGGGACATCTTCCATGGATCCATGGCCTGAACTGGCCAGACTGAAGTTTGATCCAATGCGAGAGGTCCGAAGCTGTGGCTCTTCACAATATACATGACTGCCATTGATGCACAAGTTACTCTGTTCTACAGCACCGTGTCGTTGGTGGCCGGAGGAGGAATCTTTGCTGTCTGAGCTGCCTGAGCGTTTATGTTTCATGAACTTGAACTTTTTTTTACCTGGAAGGACAATGGAAAATTAGCATGCATTTCATTACAAAGAATACAAAAGTGAATCCAAAACAGTTACTGAGTAAATGTTATATAAATGTTGCTCTGACCCTCAGAGGAATCCACATTGAGACCAGATGACTGGCTGCCACTTGGTGAGGAATTCTTCGGAGGCAGAACAGACATGGACTGAGACATGTTTTTTTGCAGGTTGGACTTTGGAGAAAACAAAGACTTTATTTTCTGCTTCTTTTTCTTCTCATCCTTCCCTGCGGCTACATCACCGTCCCTATCAGCCTCCTCCTCGCTATCTGTCAGAACCTGAGTGAATGATGGCACTACACTAGACACAGCATCTGATTCCTTTTTCTTGCCACGAACTTTGTCTTTGAACTTGCCCAGGCGAGACCGGGATTTGCCAGCGGCGGAGAGATCAAACATGCTGGCGGTCATGTTGTTTCTCATGAACTGGATGTCCAGAAGCACCTCTCCTCTGTCTTTGTCTGCCTTGCCAGTCTTGTCCAGTAACTTGAACCATCTGTTAAAAGAGAAGCCTGCTATTAGAATGACATTTTCCTGAATCTCAATTTCAAATATATCCATATAAAGTATAGATCACAATATAAGGCAAGTGTATGTGAACATAAAATACTGAAATCGATGTTCATTGCAATGACCTGTGTTTCAAAATTTAATAAGTGTTCAAAAATGTCATAAAATCTTCAAAAAAGGAAAATGAAGTGTCTGTAAGTAAATCACAGTCACTAAATTATAGTACTTACAAATATGGATCAAAGATTTTTGCAAAAAGAAAACACAGTATGATCATATCATTATGACAGGACTCCACCACAAGAAATAACAAATGAATAATTACTCGTTCCCGAGGTATCCAGTGTTCATGCATGAACATTAAAACACTCTCTGCTGAGTGTTTCCATCTACACTGTACTTTTACAGTCTTCACACACACTATCTAAAAAGGTGTCACAAAAAGAAGAAAAAAAAAAGTGTTACGTTTTTGCAGCAATGTTCCCCCCAAAAAACTATTACTCAACATAATGTAATATCAACTGAAAGCTTAAAGAGGAATCCTCAAAACTCAATCTGAGATGCAGGCACAGTACATTAATGTTTCAGTCCTCCTCAGTTTGTGGAAACTGCGAAAAATCCAATGGAAAAGGGAAAGTGTTTCAGGAGCAACTTGAATGTTTTTGGAAATTCTGATGAACTGAGCACAACCAGCACACTGACCATGAAGGAAAGTTTTAGTTTAAAAAAACAACAACACTGGACTGTCTCTGGCAACCACTAATGTGGAGAATTTCTGAATGCTTGTACTGTGTCTGCAATTTTTTGTCTTTATAAACATTTCCATTCCCTTTTTCTTGTGTTTCTCATGGTCAAATCCAACAAAAGGACAACATTAGGATTCTGTTACCTCTCACAACTTAGTAGATATACGTAGTCACATTCACAGAGAGCCAATCTTGCCATGAACCTGATAACTGCAGATAGGTGCCACAGAGCAAAAACTGGTGCCAACAAGCATCCTAACAAGGCCACATGTCCTTGAACAACCACATGCAGATTAAGGTAGGCAATAAATTACTAAACTGGAAGTAAAGGATCCCAAAATAAACAATCTCAAATGTTGCAACTTAAAATCTGCATTTTGTGGAAAAAATATAGAAAAACTCAAAAATGCCCATTGAGACCAGACTGTGTCAACATTGCATCTGTGCAATGACGGAAGGGTGCTCAGAATGAGCAGAAAATTTTAACCGAACAACAAAAAGTACGAGTCAGCATAAAAAGTGCCTATCAGGCAGAAATCTGAGGTCAGCCAAGCACTGAACAAACAGCTGCAACTGAAATCTGAATTCCTGAGGAAATGATGGGGCTGTGTGTGTGTGTGTGTGTGTGTGTTTCCATCTTGTGGCTGCAACTTATTGTCTGTCATCATGTGAAACACAAAAGAAACCCTTAGAATTAAACGCACAATTGTCTAAACATATAATCTTATTTGTATATGTGTGTGCCTTAAACTGTATTTCTTTGGTCCCATAGTTTATGTAACACCTCACCCTGAGATGCCACTAAGAGATAATACAGACCCCGCTGAATACAGTGCATTCCTCTCAGTGGTCCTGAGTCAGATGTGTTGTTGAGATTCACCCTCCTCTTCCTCCTCTCCCAGGAATGCCTCAGATGTGTGGCATAAACAAACTATGAAGGGAGACGCCTTTTCCTGGAATTTGTGAAACGGGTGATACTGCTGTCACAGCTCCCGACAACTAATGAGATGGCATTTGTAAATTTCAGGCCTTGACATCATAAATATTCCACTGTGAGGCTTCTTCATGATTTGCCAGACGAGCATTTATTCATCATTCAAATGTAGACAGTATTCTGCAGCAGTTATGTTCTCACTCCCTGGCACAGTAACATTTTTATATGTGGCACAAAGTTGTCAAATGATACAATGTATACAGAAGGCCATTTTATCATTCCACATTTTTTCAATACTAATAAGTCAGTTAATGTAAAATTAGTTATTAAAATTGTTATTGTATGTATAGGAAAGGCTCCGTACCACTAGTTTGATTAGTTCATGTCATGTTATAATCATTTTCTATATTATGATATATCCAAAAAAAAACCAGAAAATATTCTCAATGAAAAAATTCTTGTGATGAACTGAACCATTTGACCCAGCCTGATAGTATGAATTGATGTAAATTTGACATAATACCATTATTACTTCACCGATGCCTACATAAGCCACTACAAATAGATCCACATATAAAAAAGAAGAAGTAAGCTACTCCACCTAAGTCAGATAGGAAGTTGCAAAAGTGTGTGGGCATTTGCTGGTAGAGCTAAGCAATGTGCTGGAGGAGGAATGAAAAAAGGGCTTTCAATCAACAATGGCTGGGTGTTGATAGTGATGATGATGACCTTACACTCGCACAGTCAGTAATCTCACACCCCTGTGAAGAGGAGAAAGTATGTTGCTTGGCTGTACAGACAGAACCAGGGGAATGCTTGACTCAACGTTTTGCAAATTTATTTCTTATTGCCCCCACACACACACACACACATCCTTCCTTGTGAAGCCTGAACTACTGATAAGCCAATGCCCTGAGTGGCTCGAGCCTTCTCTTATCACAGAGCACAGCTGCAGGAATGGTAGAAGAGCTGAGTGAGTCAAACAGCTCAACAGTGATAATGTCCAAGGACCAAAAAAAAAAAAACAACAAAAAAAACAATTCAGGGCTCAGTCCACGTCCATGAGAACCCAAAACAAAAGGCCTCTACACAAGAACCAACATACATGATAAAGGTTTCACTGTATACACCTTCCTTACTACAGGCTCATTTCACCAAAGTGTTTCTAAAAAGGTACTATGTGCTAAGTTTTCTCAAAACTATTTTCCTGTTCCTATCTTTGAAGTACCGGTGCTCATAGACCTGACCAACAGGTTTTGGTAATAGAAGAGGCACTATAAAGTACATGTCATTCAGTTTGTCATTAGCCTCACTGCTGTTGGTGTTATGTTGCCCTTTGCTGACAGTGTTACAAAATTTACAAAATAAGTCCTTCGTCTGATGTGTCAAAACAATTTGACACATCCCAGTAGGAAAAATAAAGGTTGTAAATATTAAAAGTCACAATGGCTAAATCAACATCAGCTGATTCAGTTTCAGGGTCCTGATGTTGCATATGCTGACTCATTTTCCAAACAAAATACTAGAAATGAAAAATATCTACTAAGAGTATTGCCTTCTTTTGCAAGAAGAATGTGTTCAAAGAAGAGTTCTGAAAAACTTGGCTGAATAATTGCCTCCCAGAACTAAAAAAAAACCCTCCATGCACCTGAACAGGGGAGCTGTTGTGCTGTCAGCTCCTGGAACAAGTAACACTATGTGTCTGGAGGGAGCCAGTACAGCCACAGTGCTTTACTTCAGTAGAACTGACCTTGCCAGACTGTCCCTGATGCCACCACGGTTTGTTTTTCGTTGATAAATACAGTCAGGAATGTGAGGCTAAAGCTGGATTTAAACCTCAGATGCAAGGTGCGTTCACCAAGTCCACAAAAGAATCAGAGACCATGCAGAGGTTTTACCCAATGCCAGCTAAAGCGTGTTTGCTGATTTAAAAAAATATATATATTTTCAGTGCAAGAAATCCTCATAAAACCCCATCAATGTGTGAAAAAGAATGCGGCAGTGCAGAAGGGAAACAGATATCTGACATTTAAATGACATCCTGTCAAAAAGGGCATATGAGCTGAGAGACACAAACACCATGAAACCCAACACCATAAACATAATGCACACAGCCAGGTAACATTCTTTTCTCAGGGCAGAAGAACACTAACAAAACCCAAGAAAAATCGAGGACAGTATGAACCAATTTGTGAAATCTTTCATTTCAAGCTTTCAAATCTAATTTATTTATTTCTATTCTACTATTTTTTCACTTTAACAGCACATTTAAAAAAAAAAAAACTTCATTGTTTCCTCTGTTTTCCATAATATGAACAGACACAGCCAATCTACTGTAATCTACTGTCTACATGAGCAGAAATGAGTGACAACATCGACTCTAACCACCCAGACCCAAAAAACAACAGCTGCATGGGGTGTAAGAGAAAGAGGCGTGGCTGATATGAAGTATGTACTTCTGTATAATACCAGTCATGCGGTGGGAGACTAAAATACCCAGAAACAGCTTAGCACAACAAGAGAGTTCCACTCTCACGCGACCAAAGATGTCTAACTTTTAAAGAGGGATGATTAATCTGATGATTATTTAATAAAAAATTCACTGCCATTTCTGCCACAAACAAAGGAGAAATATAAAAGTAATTATCACTTAATTTACATTAGATGAACTCTAGTGAGAATTCAAACCTGGATGTGTGATGCTTTTAATCTTGGCATCCTCTTGAAAATGTGTTTTCCAGGGCACAATGAAGTGAAGTTTGGGTATTTCTCTTTTGAATGAAGAGTGAATCTTGGCTCACGTCATTCGCCCGAGTAAGTAATGCTGATTGGCATCCTTGAAGGTTGCAGGCGAGGGAACAAATCCCTTAAGCTGCAGTGGAGCGAGTGGGCAACATTCATAAATCAAACCCACCAGAGCGGGCCTGTGTAGTGATGCATGGCCATGTGTCTGTCTGTGTGTGTGTGTGTGTGTGTGCTCAAATACCTCACCTTGGTAGATAAAAAGGTGCAAGTATCACGGAGGGGAGTCTTTACAAATGCACAAATTAAGCAAAACAAGTTTATATGGCAATGCTAATCCACAGTTATCATGGATACTGCATAATGTTTGTATCAAGCCCTCACACACACACACACACACACACACACACACACACAGGCATTTGCAATTATTAGGGATTTAATAGGGATTGTGATTTTGTCCTTCAATATCATAAAGCCAAGGCAGGACCAGTTGAACTCAGCCTTTTGGTTTTGCACATACCATAATTCATTCATTCACATGCAGCTAAAAGCAGTGCCATGTGCCCTATTCTGAGGTATTTCATGTGAATAAAAACACAGTTTTGTAGTTGAACAGCGCTGACCAAAAACAAAGCTTCAGTCAAGACATATGAGTCAATGTGGGGAAGCTGAAATTCCTTCAAAATAGGTATCACGCGGGTTAATTTTAAAAGGAAGAATTATGACTTTATGAATTTATCTTGAGTGACGTCAGTTGATTTGATTGCACAAAGAAACTTTTTAACCACTCCAGGAAAAGCTCAATGATGCTTCCTTTAAACTACAGTCAATGCCATTTGCCTGTTGTTGCTTATTGTTACTGTTGGTTGGACAAAACAAGACATTCCCTTGCTCTGGGAACTATGGATGGCCATTTTTGCTTTTCTATGCCATTTAATTCACCAAATATTCCAAGCAGTACATACAGCAAGTAAATGAGCCCCACCTTTACCAGCTTTCATTCAAGCACCTACTCTTTAAAACTCCCTGCTGTGTGCGCGCACTTACTCGGTCTTGTTGCGGGTTTTGTCCTCACTGAGCTGTAGCAGGTTGATGACAGCCTGTCCCAGCTGTTTGTCTGGACCCATCAGGGCCCGGTGCAGGACGTGGACGTGCAGCGTGCCGCGTTCCCCTCCTCCTCCTCCTCCTCCACCGCCGCCGCTCTGATGCAGCGGCGGCGGCAGGTCGAAGGCGGCCTGCTCCTTCCACGCCGGAGCCACGCACTTCTCCACCACCGAGGTCTGGTACTTCTCCTTGCCCACTTGCATGACCGCGTACGCATCGTTGGTGCCGCTTTTCCCCTTCGTCCTGAGGCCTCGCGCTTGGAGCACCGTTACCTGGACGCTCGTGGGACACCACTGCTGATCCGCCAAGGACATGTCGACGCCACTTGTTGCTGGGATTAACAGTTAAATCCAGAAAACAAAAAGAAAAAAAAACCCCAGCGGCGTCCACGGTCGGTTCCACCGTGACACTGGTGAAAGGCGAGTTCAAAGTTTTTTTCCTCGCTGAAGTTGAGGAAACAGCTGATTGAAGGCGTGGTTAACACCGAGAGTGCGCCTTGGTTAGGACGCGACACTCCCACAGATTAGGGTAACAGGGCTGGAAACCGCCGCTCGGTTTTGCTCACCACACCTGATCCCCGCTGACACCTGCCAAACTGCATCAGCACCATCCCACATCAACTGCATTCACAAAAAAGGACAAACGCCGATTGACTCATTTGGGCGTTGACACGTTCTAACATAACTGGTTCCTCGATTGCTCGTGTCGTCATTAACAGCAAGCTTTAGTATTTCTGGACGGTTGTGTGCTGTGATAATCAGTAGTCACGGTGCCACCCACTCCTGCCTCGACATCAAAAAAACATGAGGCCTCTCTGCTCTGATGATTCTGACACTTGGAGACAGGAGAGGGTAGGATACCTGACAAAACCCGGGGAAGCTGACTGGTGATCAGTTTCACACGCAGCTCCAGTTTGAATTTCCTTCCACCTGTAGCTCAGATGGAACGGCGACTCTAAAATTCGGTAACTGTGTACGTCTGTTTCGGCCCATTAATGTTCTGGCAACCTCTGCAGCCAAAAATCTCCCTGAGCCTGACCAGGATGGGGTGGGTATAAAAGACTCATTTATTTACGCTCTCACGCAAGATGCTTCACGTCCGAACACCGACCCCTGTTGTTCAAAGAAGGGAATGTAATTTCAAGTGGAGTTATTGTCAGTCTGAATTTCACATCCTCCAAAGACTTCTCTGACACCGTGAGACAATCTAACTGGAAAAAAGAAACTGCATCAGCGTGGCTTACACTATGTACTAGTTGTTAAAGAGTTTGTTCTCACTTGCTCTGGATCACGCTGCCCAGCAAAGATTAAGGCTAAAAACACTTAAAGAGCCTTGAGCCAATTAGCAAAGTGACGCACAAGTGCCGGCACTGCCAACGTGTCTGTCTGACGTGACCGCTGTAGTGCCACACACTCAAAATCTCACCAAATGTGCAGCAAAATGTTTTAATCAGATATACACCAAAATCACAGGCGATGGAAAAAAAGCAAGCAAAACTGTAGGGTTTCAGTTTATATTTGTATGTTAATACAATTTTTTATTCAGTTCTGAGCTTGGTAAAATGACATAATTCAATTCCTATAAGAGAATCTTTCACAACATTTACTGTGTCCTCCATCTGCTTGAATCGTGGTCATTTTGCCCCTCCTCTGGATTTTCATCCTTGAAACGTTTTTCACCACTTTGGTCCTCCCTGGTCCTGCTCTCCTATGAGAAATTTGCTGGGGCAAATTTGGGCAGCTGGGGCCACTTTCACTCTGTTGGCAAACCAAACTGCACCGCATCCTCCCTTTCCTATAAAAGGTGAAGAAAGTATAACATCAATAATTTTGTTTGGGCATAGGCTCACCTGTCTGTTCATAGGTGGCAGATACCAAACGCTGC
The DNA here is from genome assembly GCA_016785225.1 of Psettodes erumei. Lineage (NCBI taxonomy): Eukaryota > Metazoa > Chordata > Actinopteri > Pleuronectiformes > Psettodidae > Psettodes > Psettodes erumei. The sequence continues at coordinate 908,221 of JAFBJZ010000945.1, forward strand.
AGACAATGGGCCCAGCTGCTCATCGTGCTCAACAGATAGTTGTCAAACTTGCTGCTGTTCCAGAAAGCATCTCCAAACCAAGGATCATTGTGCTTGGTAAAAAAGAAAGGTCGTATGAAGCCTAGGTAACAGCAAAAAGAGCAGAAAGGAGAAAAAGAGTCTGAAGAATTCCTACCTTAATTGCAACTGGATAGACAGTGCAGCCAATTTCAAAGCTGCCCTTTTTGAACATCACTCGGACATGTTGTTTATGCAAGTACCCGTTGATGACACAGTGTGAAGACCTTAGCAGCACTAAATGACAAACTGTGCCCTCACATGTGTCTTAAAGTACCACTTAAGAGTAATTTGAAATTTACAATATACTGATACACACCCTCAGGAAAAATGAGGATGGGCAGTTTGCTATTATCAGCAACATGATTGCCAAGCCTGAGATGAGGAGACACATGGGCACTTTATATTTTTATCAACACTTCACTCTTAACCCTGTCAACCAAATAAAAACCAAAAACAAACAGGGGTTAATATCAGGACTACTTTACAATATAATCAACTGAAATAATCCATTTATTGTATGTACCGACCATCCACTTAATGAAAAACACTGGTTCCTATCAGCCATATTACTTATGTGAATGGGTGACAGTGATTACTGGCTGTCAAGCAGTAGCACTGATCATAATGTGATGAGAGCAGAGAGGAGCTAACGCTGAGATTTTGCAGTGTCACCTTTTGGCCACTAGGTGTCGGTCTTTGACCTCCGATCTTTCACCATGGCCCTTTGGAACCTTCCCATCAACCCCCCATGCACCTGTCCAACCTGAGAGACAAGTTCAGCCCCCCAAAAAACCCTTCCTACTAAATATCTCTTCTCATCTGTGATCCTATATAATCTGTGCAATTTCTGGTAGTTATTCAGTCTTATGAAGTCTGAACAAACGCTGACAGACACACAAACTTTCCTACCGGTGATTTGCGGCCATCATTGGACAAGATGATGACATTGATGGCTGGTATATGATTGGCCACGCAGATGGCGCCGTTTTGTGTTTTGTTCTCCCTACAATTAAACAAGTTTAATTAAGACACAGATGAAAATAGTCAGGAAAAATCCAATGAACTTCATCCCAGGAGTCAGAGCCTCCTGCAGTATCAACACCATCTCCGGTGGTGTCCCCATGGCTAACAGCTTGTTCTTCCCAGGGGTCTGTCCCAAAGACCCAAAGTCCCAGAGGAAATGAGGCCGCAACATGCCCTGTGCAGCTCACGGTCTCTGGAAGCTGTGACTTCCCAGGGGTTCAAAAAAAAATCTAAATCAGATAAACACCGAAAGAGAAAACATTTTGTGCCACATGTAGTGATAAACCTAATGGCCAAAATATATTACTGTAGCAGTTTTGAGACAGTGTCAGGTTTTTGTTCCAAAGTGTTGTATCATGTGCGATTAATAAATAAAATATCCCCATCAGTTCACCAAAACCCTGGTCCAATAATAAAAGGTCTTTAATTTTGTAAGCTTCTAATAATATTGAGCACCACATGGAAACCACACTTACGCACCACACTGCAACACTCTGTGACAGCAGGCCCTCTGTGTCTGAGGCCGGCGGTGCCATGCAAACCAGGAGAAACTCTGTGACTGTGTTGGACAAAAGGTAGAAGAAAATATCAACAGCAGTCAGAAAGTGCAAACCTTATAATCCCAACTGTTCTCCTTCTGGTGACTTGTTGAACATTGTGACTGATTTTAAATGGCTTTTTTTGCACAACATCATCTTTTGCAGATGGAAAATATATAAGGTAGGTTTTCAGTCACATATTATTAGCAATAAAATAGTATTCCTGTGCTGTTAAATTGATATGTTGGATACAGTTTATAACTGATACAGTATATTGGTACATCCTGGGTGTGAACTACTATTACTGAGGCTGTTACTTTTGAAATTCTTTCCATTTTTTTCTTTGATCTGTTTGAAATGAGTTGATTTCTTTTCTGCATTCATTTACATTTTTTTCCTGACAACATGAGTTATTGAGTTATGAGTTATTCTATCTTTTCAATAACTGGACAGGTGATGTTGCTGACAATTAAAAATGGACAGCAATTCAGCTATTCCTTGCTTGTGTCGAGCCTGACATAAAGGCGCAATACCACTACCACACGACCTGTGTGTGAGTTGACAGCCGGCCTGCTAATTCTCCAGCCGGACAGCCGAGGTTGAGGCACCAGCATCTCAGACAAACTGTGCCTCGCAGCTTTAAGCAGCATGCTACAGCTTCAGACTGGGTCCCCATGGCAACAGGTGTCCAATGAGAGCTGCTGTCACTGCACTGTGGGCAGGACACAGATCGACAGATACATAGGTAGGTAGATAAATAGATTGCCTTTATCCCAATCTTTACAAAGAACGAAAGAAACACGGGTGATTTTTTTGTATCTAATTGGAAGTAAACATCATTTTTTATGATAAGAAGAAAGATACACAACAAAACACATAACATTCTCTCCAATAAAAACCTTTAATTTGTGTATTATGCTACAAACTGCAGATGTTTTCTGACATGCATAGTTCCACACAGTTAAGACAAGTAAAATCACAAAGTAAGAGTTCCCTTTAGAAGTATATCTTAACTTTAGAGCATGCATATACAGTACACCCATGTCCATTCACAGTCAATCAATAACTTTGCTGCCCCGGGAACCAAAGGGCATTTCAAGCAGCCATTTTGAACATGTAATCCAGTAATCCAATCCCTAAAAACGTACTGCATACATGTACTGCACTGAATGAGACTGAAATAATATTTTTTATAAACTCTCTTTGGCTTTTTTCATAAAGAAGCTAATGCTTCTTCCTAACAAATATTGACAATGAAGGGAAGAGGGTAAAAAAAAAAATCTGGTATGCCCCAGATTATTCCAGGGCAGTTAATGGATGAGGTTGATTGTTTGATTGATTTTGAGGTATTAAAGTTAAAAGTCGTACGTACCAAAGCAAAAATCAATTAAGGACTGTCCAGTTGATTCAGAAAACCTCAGAAGAAAAGCACATTTATAAAGCATTTCTATCTCTATTAAAGCATTAACAAAATAATATCCATCTCCCATTCACTATTAACACTCTGTTGATCATCTGCCACAGTGTGTTAGGCGTGGATGATCTTTCAAACAAATAAAATTGTTTTATTTATTCTGAGTAGGCTTATCCATGCAGAATAATATTAAGAATTGGTAAAATATACTGTAATTTAAAAGGCCTATCACAGTAGTCAAGATTAACAACTCACTCCTAGAGAAAATTTAATTCAAAAAATGCTGCTGTTGAAGAAGCCTGTTCATTTTATGCACGCTGAAAATTACACATATATATCACAGTAAGATAGGCATGTTATTAAAGTTGGACAAACTACATTAATGCTACATGACACATAATGACAAACAAAATGACAACAAATACTGGCTTGCATTAACCAGGGTTGGACAAGAGTCTCCAGGGTAATAATAACTACAGTTTTAGGGTGAAACAACCGTATGCAAAAAAACACAAACACAGCTTTGACAGTGTGACATGACATTTTTCTGTATTGCCATATTGTATTTGTGCTTCTCAGCAGCATTATGAAGGAATGGGCTGTTTTGGTGGGGTGTTTGCTGGCATACTGCTGTTGTTGAATATATGTATTCTTAAATGCTACTGTTATTAACATAAATAGTAAAAGTGTTTGAGCAAAATAACTCAACTGTCACATTAAACACTGGGTAACACATCAGCATTAGAAATGTCATTACTAAAGGACAATGTACTTTTTAAAATATATTTTGTAAAAGTCAGAATTGTAACTGTTGCGTGGCAGCTGCAGTGGTCAGGCTTTGTGCTTTAGCTTGGCAGTTTCCAGGCAGGGTTGATATGTTTTTGTTCTCTTGTTCAGTGAAAGTCCAGAAGTTCAAGATCCACCAATATTCTGTGCCATTCTCTCTCTCCTAATCCTCTCATACCATAAGAGAATCCACGTTCTGATCCAACATCTCAGCTTCCTGTGACAAACTCATCGAGACATCATCCGCACAAATTCTGTGAATGTAAAAGAAGGACAGATTGATTTCAATGACCTGCTTTAGTTTACATCTTCAGTAAAGTATATGATTCTACAAAAGAGAGCAGAAATTTAAGCATATCCAATCACAGAAAGTAATGTTGGTGAAAATAATCTTCATTTATTGTAAGTACACTTTCCTTCAAATGTTGCATGGGTATCATTACTGATGAATTTATTGAACATGGAGGAAATATAAAATTATTTTGATTTAAGAACAGTTGCAAGACTGAGAACGGCAGTGCTTTCTGGTATTTTCATCCCTGACAGCCTGCATGCATTTTTTTCTCTGTGGGTAATCTATGAGGTGACATAATCCCTTGGTTTGGAGATAATCTGACAGACAGACCTATGTACTGCCTTCATCCCCTCACCCCCCAATCAGCATGGTATTGGGATATCAGCAAGACACATGGGATTTGAAACAGATGTGTGTGTGTGTGTGTGTGGGCAGAATGGTGAGGAAGGACGATGCCAGCAATAAAATGTGTTACTGAATTGCAAATGATGATGTCATACACTGCATGGGGTGCTTTACCTTCAAAGTCTACATGTCCATCTCCGTTGAGATCTATGTCTCGTAGGATGTCCTCTAGATCTCTGTGTCCAACCTGAAGTCAGATTGTGGGGAATCACAGCGTGAATTTAAGTGGCACAAACTCAGACAAGATTCTCAGGCAGACTTGAAGAATGACGTTCAGACAGACACAGTGGTTGACAGAGAGCTACATGGGGAGGACATACTCTCACAATAGCTCTGTACCTGTTGTCCTAAAAGTTTTTTCATAGCTTCTCTAAGTTCTGCTGTACTGATCTGGCCATCACCATTTGTGTCAAACTGAAATTAGGAGAAAAAGAGACAATTTATGAAAACAGAAAAGCATTACTTGAGATGAATCACAAAATCCAGTTACTAAAACTCCCTTTTCTCAGTTCAGCTCTCTTCAGTTTCATTTCAACCCACTGGGAAATAATTTTTGCTATTTGCATATATTACCTCCTTAAATGCATCCCTCAGCTCTTTCACCCCAATCATATCCGCAGTTTCAGCTAAAAGCTTAGGACCCATGAGTTCAACAAAGTCCTCAAAGTCAACATGTCCTCCCACTGTTGGGAAAAACAGAAAGCTTGGTTAACTTTCAGCGCATGTAAAGTACGTAATCTGATGAATAGTGATGCTCAATCTTCAGCGCTGTCTCTAAAAGTGGAAAAAATTAATAGATATACAGTTTTACTCACAATTCATGTTGATCTGTTGGCTCAGTTCTATTAACTCCATCTCTGTTGGCATGTAACCCATAGTTCTCATGCAGTTCCCCAGGTCTTTACAGCCGATAAACCCATCTTTGTCTTTGTCAAACTCCTTGAAAGCCTCACGCAGCTCTAAGAGCAGAGGAGATCAGGTGTGACTGTAATAGATGTTAAAATTATTTGCAAACCATAGTATTATTTTCCATTCTTTTCCATTCTGAAATGTAACATACCATCCATTTCTTCTGGTCTCAACTCCCGGTCCTGTGAAGGATCACAGTGCAAAGTTAGGATCCAAACACTGCTGACATTTTCAAAATAATGCCAATGCGCTGCATTCCTCACACAACGCGATGCTGTAAAAAAATAACAGGTATGACAACTGCAGGTTTTTGCCACAGGGTGCCAAGAGTCTGCAGGTTTCCTTCCAGTCAGAGAGGAAGAGCTTATCAGTGGTCACCAGCTGAAGTGCTTGGATGGCAGGAAAACATGCAGATTCTTGGCACTCTTCAACAGCCAATCTAAAAATAACACAAGAATAGCTTTGGACAAAAGTAAAATGGAGGTATAAACAAGTTGTTCATAAACAAGGTATAAAATTGCGTAGCATTTGTCACAGCAGAAAGGAATCCAAAACATTTACTGTATCTCTTGTGCAGGTGTGTCTTTTGAATTTTCTTTTATAGGTACATTGCTTGCATTTCTGAAAGTGTCGAAATGCCGAGGCAATGCAAATAGTGCCTCGAGAGAAAAGTATGCAGTTTTTTTTATTTGCCACTCCATTGAAGTAAGATGAATCAGTCTCAAACGCCAGCTGGGGAGCATTTTGCCATAACCCTTATTTAATAATCCTCCTTCCCACTACAATTGGCCGACATGTTTTTGCGTAATGCAGCCTCACGTATAAATACACGCACGCACACACACACTCACACACACACACACAGTCAGCACTCTGGTTATCAAAAAGATTCCATACTATTAAGACGTGAAGTTGTCATATTGACAAAATACCATTGTCGCTGTTCCACTGGGCTTCCTTACATGCTAAGTGCTGACATTACAGTAAGAAGTGATTACTACACACAGTCACGATGCGTTTCGCTTTTTGTGTGCGTACTGTATCGTGTGCTGATCTCTCTGGGCATGCATGCACGTGATATTTTCTGGACTTACGTACAGCCTGCCGGCTCTCAGCGAAGCCCTTGCGTAGAAAGATGCATGCAGGCCCCAGTACGTTGTGCATGTTGGCTCCGTTCTGGGCCAGGGCCACTAGTGGCTCAAGATAGGCCCCCCCAGAGCCCCCCTCCTCACAGGACTGCACTGCTTTGTAGTTCTTCTTCTGGTCCTGGAGCAGCATCCAGGGTGGGGGGGCCAGACATGGGAGCATAGGGCAAAGACAGGGGCAGAGACCGTGACTCAGATTGTGGCAGCATGGACCAAACAAGGAGCCAACATGGAGGCAGGATGGGGAGGGGTGGGTTGTTGTCAAAAGCGGAACAGCAGGTGACAGGTGCATGTCTGTCAGTCATTTAGAGGTGAGCAGTCAGCTCAGTCATGATAGAGGAAAACAACTCGGTCAGAGAGAGTAGAGGGTGTAATATATACTAACACAAGCAGCTGAGCTCATCTACGACTCTGTTTGGTTAGTCACAACCATACACAAGAGAACAACACCACTGGTTGTAATAGACAATGTCAGTGGAGGTTTTTGGTTAGCGAAAGTACAGTGCTCCTTTTCATGTAACAAAACATATCTGAGAGCCTAAAGTAACCGCTTCTTACTCAGTTTGTTTCACATGTTCTCATCATTAAGCCTAATTGTGGTTTACTGCAAAATTAGGTCTGATGTTTTTTGGGCCCTTTTTGGACACATTGCAAAAATAACTGTGTTGTCCAGAAGATAAGGCAAAGGTTCAGCCAGCCATTTAATTATAATCACCAATTAGTCAGTCAACCACAGGCCAGAAGTTGTTCACGCAACCGTCATCCCAATTACAGAGAGAGCTACAGGTTAATTAAAAAACAGGCAATGAATGCCTGTCCATAGACAAGGAAAAAACGTCCTTTAAATAAAGTCAAATAAGTTCCGTCCATGGCTTGGACAAATATTTGATTTAGAGAAAGCACAATCCTCATCTGAGGTTTAATGCAGAACACTAAAAAAAACACTACCAAAAATGGACTCTCTTTTCATACTCAAACTGCTGCTCATTTTTTCCAAGCAGATGTAAACAGAGTTGAAAAGAAACATCACTTCTCACTTATAAAACACGATAATGCTGGTCAGGTCTTCAGTTACCAAAACGTAAGATCCAACTCAGTGACTGAAGATCAAGCTACAAGGAAGTGAAGTAGACTCACTGTCACAGCGAATTACCAAGGGACGATTTTTACTACTGCAGTAAATGTCTCAGACATGAGCTGGTACCCATCTTCAGAAGGTTATTGCAGTAAACATAAGACATCTGCATGCATGTAGAATGAAAACATTCATGCATAATGTATACTACATGCAAATACACGTGGTATTATATGCTCTACAAATGACCTTCACACGCCATCTGTTGCCATGCCAGTTCTAATGCCAGTTCGTGCATTCCTACAGTCCCCACCACGGGAACGGATGCCCACTGGGTAATCTGACCAAGTGATGCGTGGAGCAGGGCTGTCTTCGGATATAGCGTGCCAGAAAAACTACTATAAAGCCATGCACTAGCAGTTATATAACCCTCCGACACCACAAAAAAAGTGTCAGAGAAAGGCTGTAGTCAAGCAAGAAGTTCTCCAGCACTCCAACTCATTTGCACAGATGGCATCAACAGTTGCTTGTCCTATTGTGCTTCCTCAAGGATGTGCAGCTGCTGATATGAATGGAAATCTATTTGTAGGATTGTCTGCGTGCTGCAGAGAGTCTATTCAAGCATAAACCGAGGATAGCAGATGGAAGAGATGCATTCTAAAAACGAAGGTTATCGCATTGTATTTTTAGAAAGGTGGTTGTGAATGTTCTCCCTATATTCATGGAGCGTTTGAGGCGACAGGCTGTGATTATATTTGAAACAGCACACCTGTTTTCAACTGACTGGTCACATCCTGCAGGTGCCGGCTCAACAGGGGCAGCATCTTCCTCTGGCTGGTAAGGTGGCATCACTGTGCAATCTGACTGACTGAAAAGTTTGATGACACCATCCAAATTCACTGACTTCACAAGACGACATGTCAAGCACAAAGCAGCACCAACTGACCCCTGTCTGATCTGTCTGAGAGGCAGAAATGGGTTTCCAAGGAATAAAACGGTATACTGACAAGCACGGAGAGAAATTCTATCCAAAAAGACACAACAAGATGATGCAACTGCCATGTTAATGCTGCATTGCGATCCATGAGGTATAAACAGGATGAGTATTAATGGAATCAACAAAGTCCTGCTACAATAACCAAGACAATCAGATGCAATTATTGACTGAAACTACAGCATGTGACACTATTTCTTGAAATGTCCTTCATTTATTCTGCTGCGCTTGGGCTCCGGCAGCACAAAACACAGGGCTGACCGTTGAAATGCAATCTTATGCAATCTTGGGTAGAAACCCAGTCTGACAGTACAGAACGATCAGTCAGTACAGGTCCAGTCAAAACGCTTTCGGTCAGGTTGGGGACACACCATGAGACAAACATGCAGGGGATTCAAGGAGACCACAGCCAAAGGAAAAACCTCAGAATGGACCTTACCTTCTTGGTGAAAATTTTAAGCGACTTTACAGAGTTGCCCATTTCAAAAAAAAAAAAATCCTTCTTGTTTTATGTTTTCTCTCTATCTGTGTCTGTGGTAGTGTGCCTATACGTAACTGCAAGTGTATGCATGTGTGTTTGCATATGTGTCCGGGCATGCATGGGAATAGGAGTGATTAGAGAGGGGAAGAGGGTTCACTGGGTCATTGACTAATATAAGAGGACATTTGGGGAAAAAGCAGAGAGGAGCAGTTATCTCAGGAGGTAGACAGGGGTGAGGAGGGAGAGGACGAAGGAGTGCAGAGGGAGGACCTAGAGGCAGCAAAGTATACAAGGGGAGGGACACCGAGACAAAGGAGGAAATATGTAAATGAGAACAAAGGACGAGGACAGACCAGAAACACACAAAGAGAAGCGAGGGAGAGGAAGCATGCACGTGAACAGAGTGAGATGCAAGTGCCAGGAGTAGAAAAAGAGAGACTGCTCATTCATTCCATCCTCTCTCCTACTGTGTCTTTCCTCCCTCCCTCCCCTCTACCCTTCCTCTCTCTCTTTCTCTCCTGCTCTCTCTCTAGACTCTCTTCCCCTCACCCTTTACCCCACTCTCGCTCACTCCACAGTTTTAAACCATCTACGCCAATGTGACTGAAGAAGCTTGTTCAGACAAGCATATTACCTTCCCCTGAGCAAGATGCTGGAGACACTAATCCAAACACACACACACACACACACACACACACACACATACACTCGATTAAACACACATGGATGTGGGGCTGTGGAGCTAAAAATATAACACACGCTTTCTCTTCCCCCTACTCTCCCATATCTCTCCCCACTTTACCCTCAGCATCCAGCTCCCTCTCTCTCTCTCCCACACACACAGACGCAGAAGCATCACAAAGTCATGTTAAGCTTGAAGGGCTTGGATTCAGATCAAAGCCAAAATGCGAAAATAAACGACAATGGATTCTGAACCACCAAGGATGCAAACCCAACACGTGAAAAGGCAAACACATACACACACGCAAACACACATAAACACTTATTGGCAAGCAGGGGGTCTTGAAATATGGAACATATCTAACAGAGACCAAAAGTAAAAATGTATATTTATTTGGTCAAGTTCTATTTACAGGCACTTGTGCATTCTTTTGAGTATTTCCATTTTATTCTATTTTATGCTTTCCCAGTCTCAAAATTTTCTTTAAAATTTTTCCTGTAAAGAAATTCTAAAATACACTTCCCGTTTCTCTTTCCTCCTCCATGTATATGCAAATATTGTTAATCTTCTACTTGTGAAGTTACAAATTACACTCACATGTTCCCATTTTAAATTGAGATTAAAGCGGGCAGAGAGAAACTATGCTCCTCCAGCAAATGAATGTGTAAAAAGTCTTCTGGCGTCAAACTCTGCACGTATAACATCCAGCAGAGTGAAGCTCAAACATCTGTGTGAAGTTGACAACAACCAAAGCCGAGGTAACTGCACTGGCAGTCATTGCAACGCTAATGTGCCTCCTTATTTCCCTCTCCTGTTTGACCTTGTCCTTTCTCTGTTATTTTAATAATTTTTTAACACATTCACGCCAAAGTCGGTTCAGATCTCGCTCCCATTCAGTATCTCTGCGGCTCCTCTGCGGATGATTCACCCAGCCTCTCACCGGAGGCTCATTGTGAACTTCAGAACACATCAGACGTCAGACACAGGAACCGTCAGCTCTCATAATGTCAGACCGTAGTGTGCACGGGCTTGAGATCCATCTCTCGCCTCTCTCTCTCATTCTCATTCTCCCTCACAATCACTCTCACTTAGATGCACACAATTTACTTTACACTTTTATATAAGTGCTTTCATGCTGACAACATCGCGGGAGAAAATATATTTTTCCTTGTGCAAACAATGCAAAGAAATCTACATGTATGCTCCTCACAGGAAGCTCATTTGTAAAGAAAATATTAATAATTGCTTTAGCTTTTTAATGAAAAGTTTGAGGTCAAATTTAATCCTGTTTCATCCAACGTCATCAATGTCCTCAACCTTAAGATGAATAAAATGTCATTTAATGATAAAATAAGTCATTATACTACTGGGTTTAAACTACAGTGCATTCAGATGCGAAGGCAAAGGGATGAATGTTTTTGTTGTCATGACAGGATGTCTCAGCAGTGAAGAAATATAAAATGCACACTTGCGTCATCTCCTCATGCTTGGGCCGAGATGTCACAGTATAATCCTACAGCTGACTGATTCATTCATATCAGAATGGCTAAAACTTTCATGCTGATTATTCTCTTACTGAAGAATTATTTCCGATAGTGAAAAACAACTCTTAGTCTAGTTAAAGGTCCACTGCATCAGCAGAGGGAAAATCATTTTAAGTCAATTAAACCTCTTTTGTTTCTCCTCTGACTCATTTAACCCTTGTCATCTGACGCTCACTGATTTTTCCTTCCAGCCTCGGGTCTCCATGAACATTCAGCATCCTCATCTCGACGCACGTGCATGTACTTAACATTGCAGTGAGTGCAGTTGTGCTCACAGGCTCTTATATTTCTCAGCCTAATCCTCGTCTCAGAAAAGGGATTCAACCAATGAGTCAATTTTCTACCTCCTCCTTTGCCAGCACAGATATAAAAATATCCATCTGTGTCTAAAAATAGCCTGCTATACTCTAGACATACTGGAGGCATATGCTGCGGTGAATGCGATAATGCTACTCTCTTTTTTCCACCAATTTCCATGGCAGATCTTTCTCCTTATTTAGTTTATTTTTAGTGTCTTTCATATTTTTTGCACTGCTCGCCTCTTCTGTCCATTCATTCCCTTTCAGATTTCATCAAGGTCACTGTGTCCTCCTGTAAGCAGAGGCAAGTAGCAGAGGAAGAAAATTTTTTACAGACAAATACAAAAAGGGAAAGGGGAACAACAGACAGGAAATGTCAGCGGCTGCGCGTGTGGGACGAGTAGCAGGAAAACCAGTCGAGGAAGCGATGGGCTAATCTGTATTTTAAGACCTTTCCTCACATTGTCCTCAGAGCTGTCAGGTGGGAGCAGGGAAGTGAGAGTTGATAAGCGTTTGCCTTATATAACAATTATCAGGTCTTCCAGGAGAGTAACTCTCTTCCTATTTCATTTTTTGTCGTCCCCCTGATTAATCTGATTCGCTTGCTTCCTTCACTTTCTTTTCCTGACCTTTCACTTTTCCTGGCTCACTGATGTGACACACAGGACTGTTAACCCCAACCCTTTTCTCACTCATGCACACTCTCTAGTTTAAACACAACTGTATTAGCATAAATGGCACATGCTCCCTCTACTGGTTAATACACACATCCTTTCATCTAAATTTAACTTAAGAAGAAACTTGCCACCCCCTGCAAACAGCAGATAAAAGACCTCTTTTGATTACAGGTTTGTGCTGTGTTTACACATTTCTTGCTTGTAGTATATAGAACAATGTCCGTGGAGGTCACAAAGTGTGAGGGTTGCTGTGATTGTTGAAAATCTCTTAAAATAGAAGCAGAATTTCTACTGGGATAAGAAACTGCTCACACACTCTGTCCTTGACCAAGGTGTCTGGTGTACCCTGGATAATTTAAATGCTTAAATGTGCAGAAAGTACGTGAGTTTTGTTAACTGTGGTGCACGCCTGTTTTAAAGATTAAATTATCACAGCCTATGTACAGTGTATGCAGTATAACCATTAAGCTGCAAAACACAGGCAAGCAGCAAACCACATTTGTCCTTATTCCAACCCCCACACTCGCCTTTTTGGTGATCATGATTCATCTTATGAATATGAAAATGTGGATTATACACTGGTAGCTTGGAGAAACACATCTCATTATCCTGCAAACCAGCTCTTTTATTTCTCAGATTTGTTCTGTCAGGTATACAGTAGCATGTCTGCCAAAGGATTTGAATATTTTTAACAAGACGAAAAAAGGAAGAAAAAAAAACAGTCTGCCCTCCTCCAGTCTCTCATAATCAGGTCTTGGTGGACTATTTTTAGTTTCTTCCACTGGCAGCATAAGAGTTCTTTTGGGATTGTGTGCAAATCTTGATGTTACATAAGAAAAAATATGAAATACAAGTTTGTAGGGCGTAATATCTCACACTGCATTCTGCATTTTGCGCTGTCCACACATGTTCAAGGAGCAAAGGCACATCAGTATGACTGTGTGGTCACCTAAGTGAAACAGGTGCCAAACAGACTCTTCTATCTTTTTCTTTCTTTTTATTTTCACACACACACACACACACACACCATTCACTCACGTTTCCTGGCTCCCACTTTTACCCAAACACAACAGGACAACCAACACTCGTCCACTCATAAATTCACTTTGACTGTCAACAGCTGCATCTGATATTTTCACAGTGAGAACATCGCAGTGAACAGATAAACTTGCCTTCTCTTTGAAAATGATTCACTTACAAAATATTGCTTGGTTGTAACCTTTTGTTGCGAACAATCTTGTCATTTAGTTTATCGATCGTTCTTATTCCTCTAGTGACTGAAAACATTTACAGATGCGGCAGCCAGAAGACTATTCAAATACACAAAAAACACACCACTGTGCTCACTTTCTTTTTCCAGCAAACAATGCAAGAAATGCAGGTGGAATTTATCTGGACCATTCTTACATTTGATTTCCACACATGTTAGCAGATCTGGAGACTTTATATAGCACAATGCTGCATGGAGTTTGCCTCACTGGAACCCCCTAAGACTGATTGACGCTTTGGCCTGGATTGAGAGGAGTTATTTCTGGAACACATTAGCGCATGGGGAGGTAATTGTCTCCTCTTGAGCTTTTTATCATCAACACAGAAAAGAAGGATTACAATGAAACAAGAAAAAAGATGGGATGCTGTTAAGCTGTGTGATCCATCTGAGCAACGGGGGAAATTCTGTGCCTTGGAACCGGTGTGTTAGTGGGTGAACAGGTGATGCAGGGAAGAGATACAAACTTTGTTTGCGACTAAACCTTGTCGCAGTGTCAGTCAGAGCTTTTGAAGGTGAATAATACCTTCTTCTTATTGTATTTTATCAGAATATCTCACCTGAAAGTGCGTTGGTGCAGTGGTTCACTTACCTGTGTGTCTGTGAGTGTTCGTGTGTATGCGAGTGACAAGCATGTCATGACTGAAAGGTTTTCCACACAGCGGGAAAGATGATCCCCCTGCTGCTGTGCAGGTGACTGTCACAATGAAAGCGACTGTTCTCATACTGGTATGCATGACAGATTGCCCGCCCTCCTCCATATGAAAGTGACGGATACCAGATACATACAGCAGACAGATTTGGACAGAAAACATGCATCCATTTTTAATCTGCTCAAATGGGGTGACGAGAGGTCCGCGTTTGGCTTAATAGGTTCCATGCAGCTTCATCTGAGTCTCACCTGTGAACGTCCACCTGCTGACTGATTAGTCAGTCCTGCACATGTGATACACCTTTAATAAGCATCCATGCTACAGTGAATTTCAGAAATTGCAATAAAAAAGCAGTAGAATATCAAACATTTATCTTGTCCAGAGCTGGATTATTTTTGTCCTGTTATGATGATACTGGATTTAGAATGTCATTGATGCACCGTAAATTAGCTGTCTTTTTTTAGTTGTAATTTTTTCACCAATGCTCCAAATTGCACCTCCAGCTGTCCATGAAGGGGGAACTCTCTTTAAATACAACATTCCTCATTCCTAGACTCGTTTTATTTTCATCGGTTATATTTGTAATGTTTCCCCCTTTGTCCAATATAAAAATTTTCAACTATATATTTATTGAACAAAAGGACAATTGAAGATATTTCAAAGCATCCTGAGCACTGAAACTATTTGCCAGTCCAAACTAAATGCTGTGAGTCTGGCTTCTTCATTCATACTGCTGAGTGGTAATGATGATTTATTTACTTTCCAATTTGGTATCTTGCCCTTTTTATGGTGTTACACGATAAAACACCCACACATTTAACAGTGCATTGGTGTGTTTTGAGCAGTGTAATGACTGTTTGAATTAACGGGGGTTTTTTTGCTGCGAAGGTATAAATATAGCTCAAATGTTAATTTCGTGAACATAAAAAATAAAAGCAACTATAATCAAAGATATAATAAGTCTTTTTTGAAGCATTGGCTAGATTAAAGTTATTTGATAGTCTGCAGCTTTGGTTGTGCTTTGAATTTACTTATGAAATGCGAGAGAGAGAATTTCTTATGCATGCCTCCTTACCTGCCCAAAAACTGACTTCACTATGGGATGGAGACTGGAGTCATATTCACACGAGGTCGCGCTCAGTCTTTTGGATGTGCGGCTGGATGCGGGCTGGACGGGTGCTCTGGACGCAGGTGGGTCAGAGCTAAGACTGGATGATGACCCGGTGATGACTCTCTCCCTGGGCTCGAAAAAGAAAGCCGCTTCGTCCGGATGTTTTGGGTAAGACGGAGTGGGAGAGGTCCTCCTGTCCTGCTTGGAGCCGCCCTGGTGATGTGCTGCAGGCTCACCTCGCGAGGAGTCGTGGTGGTGATTGGAGTGTTTGGCTCTGGAAGACTTGCTGCGCTCTTTTTGATGCCGGTTCGTCCTGTGTCTCGCATCCTCCTGAGCGCAACCATCATCCAGCAGGCTGGCTTGCCGGTGAGAATGGCTCTTCTGCACCCGGTGGTGATGATCACCTAAATTTCGAGACTCTCCGTGTCTTGGCTGGCACAGAGGTCTCCGCGCGCTCGGCTCGCAGTCTTCGGTCCAGCCTGCGCCATCGCTGCCTCCAGCTCCGGTGGGATGACAGTGAGAGCGGTGACTCCTATGACCGTGTGGACCGTGATCCGAGTGCCCAGACCTGCGGTTGAGCCCCGATGACCTCAGCAGAGAAGTGGTCGACTCGCTTTTGGGGAGAGAGGAGCTCATCGTCCGCTTTCTCTCCCTCTCCCTCTCGCTGGACACGGCGAAGTGAGTCTGCTGGAGGTCGCGTAAAGGAAAAGGAGAAGGCTGTCCTCCGCCACGTGCAGGTGCTCAGCATCAGCCAGTTGGACCTCCTCCCCACACCTCTAATCCACACTCACACACACGACCATTACTGCACAGTCCACGGTGATGAAGCTGGAGTAGTCATCTGATGGAGCATTTGCAGAAGATGTGAAGTGGAGCCTGATCCTGCAGTCACAGGCGGTTCGTCCGAAGCTTCACAGGGTCATAGTTTGAGCGAGGAAATGTTTATAGCTTTAAATATTTATCATAAACATCTGTTTACAAATGCTGGATCCACATATTCTCCCAAAACTCAACAAGTGGCTGCTATGACATGAATGTCAGTGGACAGTGTCTTTGTCATGGATATGTCAATTTTCTCAAACTGAATACATTTAGCAGAACCTGGACTGCTGCAAAAAATATTCTTAAACCTAATTAGGAGATGGAAAGAAAACAGCAAACAATTAAAATGATACACAAAATGGATGGCAACGTGAAATCATTTTACAAACTTCAGTAGTACGTCTTTGGAGCTATGAATAGTAGCATAACCTTTTGGAAATTAATACTCAAGGCACCATCTAGTCACACGTACATACAAAAACGAAACATAACAATATCAAACTGGAAAACCACCATAATCCAAATAAAATTTTCAATTTCATTACCTCTCATCTAATCTTCATCTTCCCAAAGATCTCCCTGTGAGAGGTCATTTTTTCAATAAAATATGGAAACTTTTCTGAGGTAATGGAGGTAATTTCCTCTCTGTGCAACATTAATTTCACATACTTGATTTTAACCTGTGCAAATAAGTACAATTCACACTCAATTAACTTTCCAACATTTGCCTGTATAAAACAAAAAACAAACAAAGAAAATGGTTGCTTAATTTCAGTGAAACTATGGTACACAGGCATGAAGAAAATGGAATATCTGATTGTGGTCCAAAAAATAACAGCAAAGTTCAAAAGGGGAAAAGACACTGAAAAGAAAAGCGTGACAATCCCTCAGTCTCATCCCATCTGCACACCCAGGGTCATAATTCTCACAGCAGATGTCCAGGGATGCGGGGCAAAAGTATGCAGTGATGTTAATGTACGGAGCCAATTAGACACTCGAGCTCTCATGAACTGCGTTTCATAGCACAAAGCTGAGAAATGAGCAGATTTGGCCTTCATCTCTCCAGGGAATTTTTGTTCTATGACATCTGTGTCTCGGTCTCCTCTGCTCCAGGGAGAGGCAAAGTATCTTCACTCCACTGCTTCATCCCAACAACAGCAGCCTGTTTTAACTCCTCTACTACCTTTCTATCCCCCATGCATCTCATCCAGTGCTGGCAAGTGTCACCTGTGCTGAGCTATTGTTACTCATTATAAAAGGTGTAACCCTATCGGATCTGATGTTTTGAACTGTTGAACGATGTGAAACAAAATTTCAATAACTAGTACTCTCTTTATATGTCTCTCTTCATGTGCCCCCCCACCCCCTCTCTATTTCTCGCTCTCCCCTTCTGCAGACACTGGGCTGCAGCAGGGGACATACAAGCCTCGGGGCACAATATGGCCCATTTAATGTCCACAGAGACAGAAAGAGAATTAAAACGAAACAGGAAAACATGGTGTGCAGTAAAATAAACACATTAAAAAACAGGAATAACATCAGGGGAAAAAAAACCTGAGGAAAAATCAAAAATGTGACACTGGAATGTCCTAGCTTCAAAACTCAACCAAACAATGTTTTTTACTCTTTTTGGGGCTATGTCACATTCTGTTCTTGAATTTACCCCCAACCCCCCAGCCCCCACCCAAACATCACCCATTCCAACTCTCAGCAGGGTCAGATGACCAAGCTAACTTTCATGGCAGGGGCTGCAGAGCACACAGCTGCTGCTCTGTGTTCACAAACAGCAGGACTATGGGGGACATTTTAAATTACATATAATATGTAGCTTCCAACTATATCACGTGGTCTTCAAGGCTGAGTAAGTGGAGCATAACCTGGGATTGATTTCCAGTCTCAGGTAAACAATGAACTGTCAAGATCAATAAAAGACTTATTATCTCTTACAATATTTCTGTATTGATTATTAAAGCACATAATTCTAAAATATACACATATAAAATGTCCCCAAATATAAACATATGAAATATTTGTTCTTTGACATTGATTGTGGCTTTTTCAAATTACATACCACAACATTTATAAAGAAATGCAATCAAAGCTGACTTTTGCACCCTGCACCCTGCTTTTTACAGTGACATGGGGCAGTTTTTATTTTAATTTTATTTTTCTCTTCCTGACTCTGATCTCTGAGCGCATCTTGCATCCCTGTTAACCTAGTCCCCTGGCACAGTTTGGTACTTCTGAAAGATTAATTTACAGGGGTAAATAATTAACCACATAGCAGCTGGGGGGCTACAAAGGGGAAGAAAGTGCTCCCTCATCTCAATCATCAGAACATTTTACCCACTCACGTAATGAGCCACTTCTGTAGGAAGAAGTTTAGATGACTTAGTGGAACTTGCCTAAGCTCCCAATGTTTAAACTTTGCATTACATGTATTAGGAAAGTTAAGTCTGTACACACCCACACAGTGCTGAGAGCAAGCAAATTCAATGAAAGCACTGAAGTAGGTGTGCAGCAGTTATACTGTATTTTCTAAACACAAACTAGCCCTTTATCATCAACATCTGCTCTAAGAGCAAAGTAAACCCAGACAATGAATAGTAAATAGCTGAATATTTGTTTTTTACACAGCTGCATCCCCTCTAACTCAAAGGATGTTTTGTGATTTGTCCCCTGACAGACCATGGACACCTCACTGGGCACACTGGACTAACTGTCCAAAAAAAGCTTCTATTTTCTCAGCTCTTTGGGTGGGTGAGTATAAGGGACATTGTGATGTATTCACATGTGTATTTCCCCATCAGCCACAGCTTTACAAGGGAGTTGTTAATTCCTTTCAAGCTTAAACTGCTTAATTTCCACCCACTCCAATAACAGTTTCATCGCAGTAAATGGAGGGCTGCTGCGGTTCAATCAGTGTTACTGTTTCCAGACACAGCAGGCGTGCGTTTCACGTGCAAAGACTTGTCAAACTTATTCGTGAACTTTCACCATATTATCATATGTATGGTAAGACAAGCACTGACAATGTATACACAAGAAAGGTTAGAAACCACAAACACCATGTGCATCATATGTTCAAATATACTTGTGTGTGTCACGATAACTTGAGTCATAAACTCAATCAAAAAAGGAGGAGTAAATCAAATTTTCATGTAGGATTGATGAATCCCTGAGACACACCCCGAAAAAATATTTTTGTAATTCAAGGCTATGCCTTTCATATCTGCAATATTTACATAAGAGTGGAGGAACATCAAAATTTTGCATGAAATACAGTTCAGAGAATCAGAATCAGTTTTATTGCCAAGTAATTTGCATTACAAGGAATTTGTCCTGATTTGATGGTGCTTACATATAAAAAGGAGAAACATAAACATAAAAATGTGCATAAACATAAACCTAAGCATAAAAACTAAACTGTATACATACATATTTACACACTAGTGCAAGTAGTAGTGTGCAAGATAAAGTGTCCAGTGAAGGGGTGGGGGCGTTAATATAACACATATTTGAATTGGGGAGATGAACGTTAATATAACATATTGAGCTAAAGTCATTCTTAGAAATGTCCATCAAATCAAAGTATTGTCAGTATATTAGTATCTATGAATAAGGATATCACAACAAAAAAATAATTACATAACATACATACATATATATAAATCATACTGACTTGGTAGAAGCGTATATTTGTGGAATTATACATTATCTATCTATAATAGTGTATTCTTCCATCAAACCCAGGCCAGCAGCCTGTTACAATTCATTGCATCTTTTTTGCTCTTCAGGGGTGATTCAGGCCAATTAAAAAGAGAAATATGTTGGTCACTCTTCTGTCTATCAGCCTTCCAGTGACAGTCAGGGATTGTGAATCATTCTCCTGATGCAAAAAAAGATTCCAGAACTGCAAAAGGAAGTGGGGAAAAATGCCTGTGACTGAAAGATCCCGTCGACTAAGAGCTGTGAAGGTGCCATAAACAGGATGGTGGATTTGAGTGAACAGGGGCTGGCATGGGTGGGGGGTGGGGGATCGGTGTGGCACAGGGAGGGCAGAATAATAACTATGCACTATTTATATGACCAAAACAACTTACAGTATGGTATATTTGCAAAACAAGCCCCCTGCTCCACCTAAGTGTGCTTTCCATGCAGACATATAAATTACGACACAGTTACTCTTAATTTCTAAGATCAATTGGTTTCACAATTGAAAACAAACTAAATTACTCATCTTTTTATATGTATGGTGCTGTGGGCATTTGGACCATATTATAATAGCAAAAAAAAGGTTGTGTTGCTGTGACAAGTCCATGTAACACTAATTAACATTAACATGCATGTGTTTTCTGGCAATGTTTTATATTTACAGGGCTTATAAAAAGGTCAACAAAAGGTCAAGCAAAAGGTACAGATTTCTCCAATTGAAAAATATACTTTTTTCACTCCTCATTTCTCCAAACTTATGCCTGAATGAGCCAAACATTAAAGCCACCAAACCTATAGATTGGTGTTGATGTTTTGTTGGCGAGCAAAGGGGGCCAAGAGCTTTGCAACTGAAAATGCACGCATCATCTCCCCCTTGTGTTGAAGTTTCACCTGGCCATAGGCAGGAGGCTGCAAGTGCAAGTTCTCACCTTCAGCACTGATATGATATCTTACAAAATGTATGCGTCTTTGATTTATGGTACCTTTGAAGCATGCTGCATATGCTGTAGACACACTGTGGTTCACCATGTGTCAATTACTTCACCAGTGGTGTGTAATCTGAAGTGGTCATATCTTTTTCATTTATGTTGCCCAAAATCTCAAATTTGCCTTTTGATGTCTTTGTAATCTCTATTGAATATAATTCCCTTTATCCTAATCCTGGACCCGGCTGAGGTCCAGTATCTTGGACAGCAACATTCAGTGCCAGAGCACATGCGGCATCTTGGTCAGCGATGGCCACACTTGGCCACCAGGAGTCAAGCAGATTCACATGCAGAGGGCACAAATGTGAAAGCCCTCGGGCGGCCTTCAGAACCGCGCTGACAAAGTGCAACTGATAGCACGAAACAGTGTCCAGCACAAACAATACCACACTCACACAAATTATTCCAGATTAAAAGAAATACCTTTTCCAGGTAATTCATATAAAGCACAAGACTTTGCCTATTCCCCCTACAGGCAATTAGATCAGACTGGCTTTCGTTTTCCCCAGCTGGCAGACCTAGTGATCTACAATCCCACATGCTTGGTCTTGCTGCCAACTGATGCATCTACATGCAGGGCTGAAGCTCAAATGTTTGCAAAGAAGAGAGCAAGAGTTTCTTTGCAAACTTTTATCAGCTCTACCCTGTCCTCTTCCTGCTGAGGTAAAATGAGCCAAGTTTTGAATCAAGTCTGGATTGTCTGAGGTGTTGGCAGAAGACCTCTCCTGAGGAGAACCAAGCATTGCCAGTCTGGGTTTCTCCAGCTTTGCATTGCTTAAGGGTAGATTGGATACCTGCAGTGCTTGAAGGCTTTCAGTGTGTGTTGCAAGATAAAAAAAAAAAAAGAATATGAATCATTTATTGATAGTTTGTCTGTAGACTAGTCGACCAACTCAGCGAGTTGAGAGGTCATGACTTTAACCATGAGTTACTGCCTCATTCATCACCGACTTCACTTAAACACATATGCCCCTGTTCTCAAATCTGTTTTAGTTCTTATTAAAAACAAGTGCTTGTCGGAGCTCCAGGTTTAGCCCACTCATTTATGTAAAAGGCATTCGTCATGTGATAAGTTTTCAAATGTTGCAAACTCATTATTAAGTAGAGTAGAGTAGAGTAGAGTAAACTTTAATTATCCCAGAGGGAAATTATCGATACAGTGAAAGAATGAGAACCGTTTTAAACTGTGATGCATTTGTTGCAGTTAAACTGACAAAATAAAATAAATCTGGGTCTAATTTTAGAAATGCACATACTGTTACATACTATGTTTGTATAGTTCTGGACACAAAACCAGAAAACACAATTGAGTAAGAAAAGATGAGTAAACTTAACAGGAACCAAAAGTAGCTGGCAGGCAGGGGAAAAAACCCCAAAAAAGTCAAAGACCACTGGAGAACAAATGATAAAGATGAAACCAAAACCTCTGAAAATGTCAAAAAAAAACAAAAACACATTGGGGAGAATTACAGGAACATATATACACACAGGAAGCTACTAACAAATGAGTTATACATATGAGGGAGTCAGGGATAAAAGGGCACAGGTAGAACACATTAGAGCTGGACAGACAATCACAAAAGGAGGGAAAAGAACAAAGAGAGGAAGTAAATCACATTGAAGACACACAGGAAACACACCAGAGTCCATCAAGAGCCCGTTGCTCTAAGGAAAGAACAAGCTGGAAACTTCTATTCATATTCACCCCCCCCCCCAAAAAAAAAAAGATAATTAGAGCTTCTTACTTCAAAAATCATTATTTAAATGTTTTATTCCTTTTGTTTTCTTTTGGTTTCATATGGATATATTAGTTTAAGAAGAGATCAGATTTGAAGATACAGATACAAGATAGGATACATTAAAGGCAAAGTGATAGATACAGAAGACTTGTGGTCCCTGGAGGATTTCAGCATCTGCAAGGCCTCAGTTTTGAAACCCTCTCTGTGTCAGTGACACAGAGTTCAGTTCAAAACCAAAGCAGGCAGCATTTCCTGATGCCGTGAGCCAAAAGTGACAACTGAAGCTACAGGAAACGGGGAGAGTGGGAACATTATCTGGAAGTGAAAAGTCATTGTCTTGAAACTATGTTTAAACAAAGCAGGAACACCAGTGACGTCACGGTAATTTTCTAATTTTTTAGGGGTGAGCGTCAGGCATTTCTATCCACCCCCTCACCCCCACCCCTACCCCTAACTTTCATTTCAGGGCAGTAGCCAGTTGGTGAGAGGGAGGAGTGATAAACCCACGTTGGGGGGATTAGGCAATGCTCTTAAAGCGAGGGTGTTCGCACTGAGCGGCAGCAGCAGCAACATCAGTTTCTGCAACTCGGGCTCTCCACATCAGAGAATAAAATGGTTAAGTATAAGCCCTGGCTGGTGTGCTGCTTCACCTTGACGTGTTTGATTGGCGCCGTGGCGCTCATCTGCCTGTGCGTCGCCTCGCTTGCGGACAGAGGGTGTCCCGGCGGCAGCTTCAGGCGCGCGGCTGTGTCTGCGGACTCGCAACTTTGTTCAGACATTGGCAGGTAAGTCACTTTCTGCTCTCATGTGATATAATCGGGAGTCTATGGGGAAATCGATTGTTTTTTTTTCGTTTTAGAACTTGTTTAAGTTTGAAAGTTTTTGTTACTGGACATACTTGTCATACTAAATGTACTTATAATCAAAACTCAATTGGCCATTAGGATATGTACTCACTGCTCCCTTGGGTGAGATAAAAAAGCTGAACTGAGCAATGGGATAAGCAGTTTAAGAGATTTGGTAGGCTCTGTTTGAAGAATGGAGATAATACCTACACAAGTGTGTGCAGACAGGCCACTCACTCTCCCTCCACAGGTCTTGTCGATTCATTTTCATACTCTCCTTACTGACTGTGATTGTAAGTGAAATCCATACCCACGAGCTGGTGTCAGTCTTTCCAGTGTGGAGTGTAGAGAATTGGTTCTGTCTCTGATGCATTCATGGAGTTGTGCTATACAGTGGTGATCCACTATGTGAACTCAGTCAATCTGTCATAACTCTAACTCGAAATATAAAAAGGTGAGTCTTCTTGTTTTAAAAACCTGGAATGTAAATGTCTTCCAGCTCTTGTTTTCAGAGGCAGAAGGTTTTTTTTGGTCACTGGCAAGATTTGACAGGAGCTCTTTCCCTGGTTCAGAGCAAAGACCAGGAATATGAGCTCCATCAGGCTCTGACTTATGTCTGATCATATTCCTTTGTTCCACTGAGGAGCAATTTCACTTTCACACCGTATTTATTTGTTGCACAGTATTGTTTTAACTTTAATGAAAATACAGACAGGATTAAACATTTTTACATTGTTAAAACACCAAAGTCTTACCTCTTTTCTGAAAGAGGGAAAAAAGCCAGGCTGAAAGAATCTGAGTCATATCTCAGCATCAGTTATACGTCTGCCGCTGACACCAGCATTATCTGTGTTTTTTCACCACAATATCATCTACTTTACACTCAGGCAGATGCAGATGTACAGTAAATTCTGTAATAGCTCACTTTTAAGTTTTTAAGTAATTATAATCCAGTCAGCAGACCTATGTTTGCAACCTGCTGAAATTATGTAATTACCTAAAGGATCTCCTATATAAAGCCATAAACTAGCATCAACTGTTGCATTTGTTGCTCTGCCTATAGTCTTTCACAGGACTCCCTTAATTACATCCTTTCAGATTAAATTGTGGTCTGTTGTTCCATCCCCTTATACTTTTCCCCCTGTGAAACCCCTCAGACTTCAAGGCTGTGGGCCACCTGAAACTACACAGAACCAAAAACATTGCTGACTTCTTGTCACCCAATTAGCGAATCTTATCCAATGCCGCCTCAGAGAAAGTTTTAGATGTCAACATCCTGGCTTTCTCACAATGGTGGTGTAATTATCATGGATACACCTAAGTGAAACTGATTGGTTATAATTTCGCAGGAAGACCATTACTCCCCCCTTTTTTCTTTCTCTTTTTTAAAAAAGCAACAAAAGAAAAAAGAAATCATTGCTATGTCCAGTGATTTCACAATGTTTTGCCTGAAGTCAACCTCTAGCATCAGCAAATGGTTTAAACATGCCTTGGCAATGTGCTCGTGTGTGGTTGTGAACAAGTAATTATGTGCTACATACACAGTTAGTGACTGATGTGAATTCACACATCTCCCATTAATCCAGTGAAAACGGCTCTTTTCCAGGCGCATGCTCCAGGAAGGGGGGTCGGCAGTAGATGGCGCCATTGCAGCTCTTCTATGCACGTCGGTGGTCAACCCTCAGAGTATGGGGATTGGAGGAGGGTCTATATTCACTGTAAGAAGTAAAACAGGTGGGCCCGCTCAATTATTTTTGAATATTATTTCTTTCTTTCTTTCTTTCGGCTTGTTATTCTAATTGCTCATTTCTTCACAGGCAAGGTGAAAGTCTTCAACTTCAGAGAAACTGTCCCACAGTCGTTCAAGGTCAACCTGCTAAATGACTGCCCAACCACATTCAGGATCTCCACAGGTGGGCAGATTGGTCCATCACTCTCCCCACACATCCTTCTCAGATACTGCAGCATAAACCAAGTAATTCAAACTGTAACACAGAAACATGTTTTACTAGTGGATCATTCTGGCTCATTTTCAGCGTGATTTATGGTATTTCAGTTGTCCTGTTATAAAATGGTAGAAATTAGCAGTCACACTGTATTCTTATTTCTCCTCTTTCTATTCTATATGTTTTGTTTTTTTTATGAAGTTTTTAAACAGTGGTTTACATTATTTGTTAAATGAAGCTTCACTGTTTCTCACCGGCTCACTGTAGGCAGCCAGTGGATAGGCGTTCCCGGAGAGCTGCGGGGATATGAGGCACTTCACAAACAGTATGGGAAGCTGCCCTGGGCCAGGTTGTTTGAGCCAACTATCAAACTGGCCAGGGAGGGCATCCCTATGCCGACCTTTCTGGGAAAGCTCCTGAACAACACCATTGTGAAAGGCCTCCTGCAGAGCTCATCTCTCTGGTATAGCTTCTGTTTATGGTTGTAGTTGGCAATGATGTTACTTCAAGAATGTCTCCTTAGCTGCCATGCTGATCATTTGAGGGCACTGATAAACTAAATGGCTCTCTGATCCTTTCACAACCATGTGTCACTGGAGAAATCCTGGAGCAAAGGGCTCTTCTATAAATCTCAGTTTGACTCATTTCGCACTGGTTTCATGTAACCCTCCCCCGTCTCTCCCAGTTAACAATTAATCCTGAGTGTTTAATTGTCAGGGTTTCACATTGCATAATAGTTTAGCCCAGTCACCATGCCGACTGTTTGGACTGCTGAAAAGTTACATTCTAACCACACAAAGGTTCGCAGTGTTTTTCTTAGCAGCAGACTTAACTGAGCCAAAAAGCAGTGCTCACCTTCTTTCAGAAATGTTTGTTTGAAATGTTGTTGTTTTTTACAAAGTCTGAGGTTTAAAAAGGGGTCAGCTAAGATGTAATTACAGTATACTGTTAAAAATCTGCAGTCATATTATGAAATTGCATGAAACACCAGGTCACCTGAATGAAAATGCATGGTAGGATATAGGTTTCTCCCTTCAGTGTATTCTGTTTTGTCATATCTATGACATGTTCTTATATGTTCTGTTACCTTCATACTTCTTTCCAGTTCACTGCAAGTACTCTGCAACAAGAATAAAACTGTTCTGAGCACAGGAGACATCCTGAAGTTTCCTAAACTTGCTGAAACCATGGAAACCATTGCAGAGGAAGGGGCAGATGCCTTCTACTCTGGCAAGATAGGACATGACTTAATCCAGGACATACAAGCTGCAGGTTGGTGCAATTGAAATATAATGTTGGCCGGCCAAGCTGGATGGTGTATGCTTGAATAGAACAAACAGACATCTATGAGATTTAAAAAAGCAGAAAAGTGAACTTAACATTAAGAGCTTAAAAAGCTTTCAATATATTCTGCATGTTACTTTTAGGTGGGACATTGAAAATGGAGGATCTGAGGTCGTTCCAGGTGCGGGTGGAGGATGCATGGACAATTCCTCTAGGAAATACTCAAATGCATATCCCGCCACCGCCTGCTGGGGGCGTCCTGCTTGCCTTCATTTTGCTACTGATGAAAGGTTTCATTTGCCCCATGATGACTTTTCCATGATCCACTGAACTGATCTACTGTTGCAAATGAATTAAATTTCAGCATTTAGAGACTGTGGAACAAAAAAGTTTTAACAAAAGTTGTTGTTTTTTCCCTTCTTCTGCAGAATTTTCCTTGACCCCAAAATCTCTGGATGGAGACCAGAAGATTCAGATGTACCATCATTATATAGAGGCATTTAAATTTGCTAATGGACTAAGGAGGAGCATTAGAGATCCCATCATTAATGGAAAGGTTGGAATCTTTATGTTTATAGTGTATATGTACACATTGTGCACTTGCCATGAAACCCAGCGACTTTCCTACTCTTGAATCTGCTGCCATTTATAACTGTATCGCTTTATTCAAGAAACACAAAACACTGCCACTACATTCCCTTAGTGTATGAACTTATTATAATTTCTAGCAGACGGTGACAACACTGCATGTCTTGGTTGTTTTTACAATTTATTGCACTGAGACTGAAATATAAACCAATGTCTCATTTGTAATGTTCCTTTTTCAGAGGGCAGATCATTTGATTGATCCCTCCTTCATTAATCGCATCAGAGAGATGATTTCCTCCAACTGCACCCATGAAAACTCCTACTATTCCAACATTAAGCCTTCCTCTGATCACATCGGGACAACACATGTGTCTGTCCTGGATGAAGACGGACTGGCTGTCTCTGCCACCAGCACCATAAACCAATTGTGAGCAGGAAGAGTCTTCAAACAGACAATTTGTGCATTACTGTCTTATTATAGGAAATGACCCAATGATATAATATATAATGTAAGTCAACTGAGTTGTGTTTTTGTACAGATTTGGAGGAACCAATTACTCTCCACAAACAGGCATCATCCTCAACAATGAGCTGTCTGACTTTTGCGGCAGAGCAGACACAGTGAGCGCAGGTAAGGTCACAGACATAAACATAGCCTTTTAACCCAAGCCAATTGAATTTAAGATGTTGCTTAATGTAGACATTCAGTCTCTCTTCAGTCTGATATGGCGTCTAATGAGTGTTGTCATAGGTGAACAGCCTCCTTCCTCAATGACTCCAGTGATACTGGAGTCAAAGTCTGGAGGAATCCTTGTGATTGGTGGATCAGGAGGAAGCATGATCACCACAGCCGTAGCCTTGGTAACTCAAATTAACTCTGTTTGCACACTTGTTTGTCTAGTCTCTTATTTTGTTTGCTTACATGATTCTCTTTTGTTCTTACAGTCTATAATAAATCACCTGTGGCTGGGAATGAATCTAGAAGATGCCATTGCCACTCCTGTACTGTTTGTTGATTCAAAGAATAATGTGAATTTTGAGCATACATTTGACAAGGTGACGTATTCACTCATTCATTTTCTAGCTTTATGGTCCACTGAACGCATTCATATTCACTCAATGTTTAATGAATAACATTTCTATTTATGTTCATGGATTCTGATGGAGATTATAAGGACATAATCCTGCACAGACCGATTTAATTTACCTGTAATCAGTTTTAAAAACTGAACGGCAGGATAAGTGGTATTAATGTGTGTGTGTGTGTGTGTTGTGTGCCCTCAGTCTGTGAAAAATGCCCTCAGTGGTCTTGGACACAAAGATGGAGACTGGGAATATTTCTTCAATGTAGTCAATGCTGTGGAAAAGGAAAAAGGCTGCATTGTGGCCGTATCAGACAAAAGGAAGGCAGGACTGGCCTCTGGATATTGACCATACAGACCATGAGGACACAATGCAGGGTAACTAGAATATGCTCTTAAGACTGACTGAATTAACCTTTGGCCTTAAAAACAATGAATGTGCCGTATCCCTTGGAAACATAATGTGGGTAATTTGGAGCTCTTGTTCCTTTCCTGATGGAATTGAAGAGAAATAGGAAAGTTTGTTTCAACTCAGGTCTCATTTTCATTCTCTTGGCCGTCATTTCCATGTCAGACAATCTGGTAGTAATTGCAGAGATGCTGAAAATGGCTCATGGCTCAAAAGAAGTAAAATTGGGAAAGAATCATTAGTTGTCAGATTATTTTAAACCAGATTATATAAAGCACTAAATAAAACTGCAAATAGTCAAGTTTTCATCCAATTTCAGGACATATTTTAACGTCATGTCCAGAAAAAAGGCAGCTAATTTTCTATCATGTAATTGAAGGAGCGCCAGACAAATCTCAAAAGCATTTTAAGAAAGCATCTCCAGTGCAACCACACACACACACACACACACACACACACACCATACCACTTAAATCATGCAGACTAATGCACAATTAGCAAACCATCTGGCCTCTTTTCTTACAACTGACATCAGCTTTGGTCCAACAAAACCAAACCCATCACTGTGTAATACCAAGTCTGTTAATGATGATTATAAAGGATGTTTCATTTTCTGACTGAACTATTTACTGTGGATGAGCCATGTAACCCTTTCATGGTGACATGCTGACTGACTTATAAATCAAAGGTCGTTGGCCGCACTTAACTGATTTACTGTGATATATATATCATTTACTGTGACTGTAAACATTTTTACTGAATGTGAAATGACTTTATTTGGGTCCTACAGAACACTGTGATTTTTCTCATAAGATTAAAGGAAATGCGATAGAATTTCTTTTTAAATAAACCATGCAAGAGATTCACAATGTCCCAAAAACGTATGTACTTGTGTATTTTTTACACAAATTGTGTTTTGTATTTTCTCCATGTTATTACATGTCAAAATGTTTTGTGAAATATGTATACATTTTTTACAACTGCTAAAATGTGAAAATAAAAAATGTGAAAATAAAAACTAAATCAAATCAAAACTTACTCTACACCAGACAGCCAAAGACCATTACTGGTTGAATACTGAACTAATACTCAAGCACCTACTATATGCAATCCACTGCAGACTGATGCACTTTAAACATTTATCCCTTGTTGTTAATAGAGTGTGATCAGCAATGATCTACTTCACGTTTTCCTGTTTGCCTTATTTCAGAGCAGCACCTTCGCACTGAAAGAAAAGATGCAGAAATGAGATACATTTCAGTGGAGAGACTTATGAATTAGTGATGATTTCTTAAGTGGATTCTGCTCCATTTTCCTTCGAGCCACTATGCAAATTTTAGTCTGTCTGAAGAATCACTGTCATTGTTGTACGACATATACGCTGTGACTTTGTGGCTTTGGAGTAATAATATCCTCTTTGAATAAATTGCAACCATTTTACATAGCACCATTTTAAAGAGAGACCTATTAAGCTCATTTCCAGCTCTATTTTTTATTCTCTGGCTTCACTTGAGCAGCTTTGTAAGATTCACAGTTCAGGAAAATACCAAATTGATCTCAAATTACACAGCCCCTTTAGTTGAACCTCTGAGCGGCACAGGCCTCCTTAAAAGCCTGTCTTCTTCAGATTGGCCAAATATCTGAAGCCAGCAGGGGGACAGCGCCCCCAGCCCTTGTGAGCACTGCCTCATCCCCTTACTAGTGTTGAGGTTTGGGAAGTGTAAACCAATTGATTGGAAATGGCAACTCCTCAAATCCATATGAGTCCTAACACAAACGCAGAATATGAAGTGGACAGTGTCAATATAGCAACAAAAAACAAAAATAGGGTGTCTTTGGTGACATCTAATCTGGACATCACATGAAAGCATTATAGGCCTCACTATACACCATATGTAGTGTGAGAATTTGGTTTAGTTTGGATCACAAAGCAGAGTCAGGCACAGGTGGCGTAAAAAGGAGCAGGCAGTGGAGGCAGGGAGCTGGGTGGCTTGCAGATTGGTTTCCAGAAACATTAGTTAAGATCATAAAAACTCTAGCGGGCAAAGAGGAAGGGAGATTCAGCAAGGCTCGTGGGGTATAACCAGAGCACAAAGCAAGCAAAAAAAAAAAAAAAAAAAATTACATGTGGGAAACTGCTAAGATAGCGGTGCATGAAAGCACATCAGCAACCAAAAAACACTAAAAAAGGTCACCCCTAAATCACAAAAAGGAAACACTGGGAAGGTACAACCAAGCAAGACAGAACTATCCAGCAGCATGTCAGAGTGAAGACCAGGCCTTTTATAGTCTGGTTAATGAGCTCAGTGAGTACAGGTGTGCCTCATCTGCTGCCACACACATGCTCTACAGGAGGAGGAGAAAAGGAACAGAGAGGGGAGGGGGAGGAGAAGAGTAAACGCAAAAAAAAAATAACAGAATCCTCACGTGTCGAAAATATATTTCCACTAATAGATTTTCAGTCAAGACACAAGTTTAATAATCCTGTGATTATCATCATCCAAATTATCTCCACAGCTGTTATGTTCCGTGTACGTGTAATTTGTGCGCATCGCTATTTGAAAGTATAAGATGCCATCCGAGGCAGTGAGATGAATGCAGTCTTTGATATACACAGAAACTTGAGAATTTTTTCACGTCCAAAGGGTGAGTAAATTGGCCTGTCTCAGTTACATAACTCTGAAGTTCATTATAACTATGAGGAAGTGAGATCATGCTTAATTGGGCCTTGAAGGAAAATTTCAGTCTCACTACTCATTTCTCCTTTCTCCGTCTCATTAAAAATGATTGTAACCATGCAAGGTAACACAGCTGAAGATATTTATTGCTTCTGCAGGAATCCTGATAGACTAAGGAACTAAGTTCCATATTATTAACATATACGTACCTCAGTCAAATTTGCTTGTGGATCATTGCTTTGTGTCATCTCCCCTCTTTCCCCACACAAACCAAAACAAATATTAAATGGAAGGTCTGTTGCCAAATCTCTCAGTCTCACAGAACATCACTCATGAATTTAATATTTTTCCAATATAAAGTTAATAAGTGAAATGCTTATGCAAGTTGAGTTGAGAGGAAGGGATCGTGCAAAGAATCCAACAGCAGGGAAGAATTTGCAGTGAGAACTAATCCCACGCTGATAAACACAGCAACATACTGTTCCAGAAATGTTTTGCCTGACTTCATTGCTTGGAACAAAAATTCATTATGCATGATTAATTTTGATTTTGCACTTTTTTTAACACCTAACCTATTTACATCCCAAATAAGAAAAGGGGAGTCCTGAATCCCAATGGTGACAGGGAGCAGCAACAGCTGTAATGTTGTTATTGAGGTCATTATAGGCCACTGCACTCTAGGCTGAAGTAAATTACTGTAAGTCATTAAATATGAGCTGCAGGACTCTTTGCCCCTGAGCTATTATAAAGTAGTCTTTTTTTTTTTTTTTTACAACAGTGAACAGTCCCAGTGGCATATGTTAAAGTTCTTTTTTCTGAAGATATTTCCTTTATTAACAATTTGGTTGTTATTAATTACTGTAGATGCCACGTTGCATTATCTTTTATGTTCTGAAATAACAGGAAATAGCTTTACATAATGATGATGATTTACAAAAGTGTTTTATAAATAAGGCAGAAATCATTCACATTTACGAGTGACACAGTGCAAACAAAACACTGTTTCAAGGATTTCAACATGTGCAGTTTTCTTATTTCAGTTTCATCTTTCAAAAATGAAAATAGAATGGCAGCAAAGGCGTACTTTAAAATAACGACCTGTGTCTTGTGCGTTTCCTAATTGCATTAAAAGATGAGGTGACACAGAAATGCAGTTCAGCAGACATAGGAGTCAATATTCAGAATCAGTTTCAGACTGAGGCACTTCAAAGTCATAACAAGCAGCCAGTCCATGTCGTGTTATCTGAGTTGCATGCTATGAAAGTGCATGGATATTATTCTATCTTAGAGAGAGAACAATTGGTGCCCAAGACAGCTGACGATGGTTCCTGGTTCTTTGTTAAGTCTGTAATCTCTTGGCTACCACTGGAATCAGGGTTTACTCAGCTACTTCTACAGCGTCTCTGCAGAATCAGAGGTGCATTTCCAACCTCAGTACCCGGCAGCGTACGCCCACTTGCGAGGATCTGACCGTGCGTGGAGTTTGTCATCGTGTCGAACCACCGCCTGCACCACGGCTCCTGTTGATTTTAGAAACTCTGTCTTGTGTTTCTTTAACGCCAAGCCATCCATGACATCCTGCAGACAGGAGCATATATGAAGTCATGTCGGCTCCATGCAAAAGAAGCGAAAGTCCATAGCAGTGGCATGCTGTCCATGTAAAAATGACAAAATATACTTATTCCAAAAGAGTGTGATAGTATTACTGATGTGCCACTCATTTTGATAAAGGGAGATGACACTCATTTAAAAAAGGAGACTGCCTTTGAAAACATTCATTTTCAGTAAGCAAGAAATAAGAGAAAACACTTAACATGTGATGTGCTGCTCGACACACAATCAGTGAGACACTGATATCGTGAAGTAATGAGATGTTAAGGTAAGTGCTTCAGGCCCAGTTTGGTGGAAATAAAGTGGTGATCATATTTAGTGTTTTATGTGCAGCTAATGCTTTCACATCCATGTAAAATCAAGGTTATCTCTCTAGTTTCTAACTTAACTGACAATTTACTGTAAAAGTTGTAGAATGAACTTCCCTGACACAAAGGTAAAACATGTGAATTTCTCAATGGGTGATATTACCCTTCAAAGTCAACCTTCATCAAACTGCTGTAAACAGAGGCTGTAGTTTAGGACATTATGCTGCATTAGAATCAGACATATGTAACATACTATCTGTGTTTACACCTGTAAGCTTCAACTGGGCCACCAATAAAACTCAGGTAGCTTCTGAACAGGAAGAGCAGGAGGAGTTCAATCTTTACAGCAGCTTTTTACTTTTGCCTGAACAATGATGGGAGCTGATTAGAAAAGCTGACTTAGAATGTGAAAGCTGTAAATCTTACACATTTGTAGAATACATAATAAAAATGAATCAGTCAGCAGTTGCCTTGATATGGTGACCTGAGGCAACCATATACAGCATAAGAATATATGCTTATTTTTCACCAGACCAAAAATGAGACTATTACCATACTAGTTCTGAGTTATTTTTCTTGGAGGTAAATATACCGAGTCCTGTCCCTGGTAGCGGTCATGACCGAGGTGCAGATTCTGTGTTTTTGTTTGAAGGATTGTCTCCCTACATACAACGCTGCCCCTGCTATTAGTCATATATATCAGTGTTGTTTGCTTTCTGTGACACTCACTTTGTCAAATTCAGGCTCAGCCACAGTCGTATTGGGACACAGCTGGTTGTGGAGCCTTGGATACGACACAGCTTTGTTCAGATCATAGTTGAAGAAAAGTGCATTCAGTATTACCTATGAAAAACAGCAAAATGTTTCAGCCAGTGATAATTAATTATAAATACATGACTACACTACACTGATTTATACAATAATACAGCAGCATGAGCTTCTGAGTGTGGCTCGTGTTTTACCTGAGCGACAGAAGTGGTGATTTTCGTTCCTCCCGAGCCACCGACCACCATCTTAACTCTGTTGTTTTTGTCGAAGAGGATGGCCGGACACATAGATGACATTGGCCTTTTCCCTTTTAATAGAAGGTAATGGTAATGAAATTTGAAATAAGGTCATATTTACAAGGGTATGCCTTTTGCAGCATATTCACAAAGTGCACACCCCGCTGGAAGATCTCCTGTGTTTCCTGTGTGTGTCTGCCAATGTTGAATCAAAGTATATTCAATGCAGCTTTTTTGTTTGGCCAGATAGAGGCCTAGTCTCACAGGCATTTTATATTTCATATTTTTGATATATTTTATATTAAATTTATTTGTATCAATTCATACAGTTCAGACAACCTTTCCGGTGATCCACATATGATACATTGATTCAAAGCTGTAAAACAATGAAACATAAAAACTTCCAATTTGAATTTAGTCTCAGTGCACAAAAAACATTATTTTGAAGTTTAAAACATTCAGCCTAGCATCCTGAGGTTCTACATGACCTTTAATCAGCCTACTGCTGAAAAGCCAATCTATGTCACAGTTGCTGAGGATCCCTGTGTGTGTGTGTGTGTTGGCCTTAATCAAACCTGGCCTGATGAAGTTGTTCGGTGAAGGAGGCACTCCAAAGCCGTTGGTGATGTTCGGGGAGCTGAAGTCATCCATCTCATTGTTGAGAATTATCCCAGTTGATCTTGACATGACTTTGGAGCCCAAACTATGGGACAACAATAACAATAACGATATCAGGGCATTGAGACACACACACTAATACCAATAATTTGATTTATCATGCCAGTCAGGAGGACATACTATTGGTTGATGGTGCTGGTGGCTGCCACAGCGCTTCCATCTTCTGCTACTACAGAGATATGTGAGGTCCCGTGGTTTTCTGGCAGGTAAAACTCTGGCTCGTAGTAGCTAATGTGATGCGTGGTTTCATCTGTAATCATTCCACGGAGCTTGTCGGCATAGAAACTAGAAGTCATATTCTGGATGATCTTTAGTGGGACAAATGGGAGTGGGACATGATTCAAAATATATATGGCAAAACAAATTTTGTACACAGGGTTGGAATATGCAACTTTGAAAAATCAATGAAGTGCAGTTTTTTTGAGAACTCCGGCAAGGTGCAAAGAGCCACTCCCTCTAAACATGGTAAAGGTTACTGTGTGATTCCCAAGAAACTAAAAACAATCCTATTAACTGTTAAATGAGTTTCAAGCCATGACCTTTACCTCTGTAATGTTGAGAAACTTCACATCTCCGAGTAAGGTCCTCTTTGCATAAGCAAAACGAAAGGCCTCCACGATGCGATGGTAGGTCTGGATTTTTTTATTGGTGCTTGCCATACTATCTGAGGTAAAGTTGTACCCTGTAGAATATACAAGCGGCATCAGTAACTCAATTTAAACCGCAGCCTCGTTCATCTGTCTTCATTCAGATGGCTGTTGAGGTAGGGAAGGAGACAGCTAAAATGGACCAAACCCAGCCTGTTCCTGTGTTTTTATTTAGTCTGAAAGCTGCTGTGACCAGACTGTGGGTATTAGCCTGAGCTGACAGCCACAGATGCAAACTGGAGGAAAGGATCAGGGAACCCAGAGAGTTTTGGTTTGATGGGTTTCAGCTGACAGACAGAGTCACGGTAAATCGGCGGGATAAAAAATTTGGGCAGTCACTGAAATGTGTGCATGAAGTCTCCGCCACTAGACTGTGTCCAATTAGAGGGAAATTGTTGAGAGTAGTGTTAGTAAGTGATGCATTTGGGGGCGGAGGGCAATGAGTGGGCGGTCAGTCAGAGGAAAGGGAGGGAAAGGTTCAGAGAGATTAATTACTTTAGAAGGAAGTTTCTCATGTAATCCTCAGAGGAAGACACTGTCATCGTACTGACAGGTTACTGAAGAGCAAACAGATAGTTTTGAGACATGGACAGTTTCTGTTACACATTTATAAACCAGCCAACACAGGAGAAAGCTCAAATCAGACAGATAACAATGTCCATAGAAATGGTACATCTATGAAGAAAATGACGATAGGCCAGGCTAACAATGATCTGAATAATAACATGTTCACAAACTTTGCTGATCAGACTTTGAGCCTCTCAGGTGTGAAGCCACACACAGCAGTTATCTTTGGATTTTAATGACCTCAGTCAAATAAAAGCCCTTGTGTCTGGGTTATATAGATTAAGTTCCCTTCAAGGTTTTTAACTGGATTCTTTAAACTGGAGGAAGTTCAATTTAAACGTCATAATATTGTAGTATTGCTTTGTGTTCTTTTGGGGCACTGTCATTTGCGTTGGTAAAGGTTGGGGAAAGATTATAGTCATGGCTGTAAGACAAACAGTGTTCCATGTCCTCTGTTTTTGAAAAGGAATTAATCTCATGAGCACAAGACTCAAGTTCAGCTGTCAGCAAATGTAAAAGCAGTATGTAGGTCACTTTTTTGATAAAATGTAGTGATTACCTTCACATTGTTTCAAAAGAAACTGTCTTTGTTTTCAACATAAATTATATCTGTTGTAGTCATATGATGGATTGTGGCATTTAATAACATAGTTCAAGGTACAAAACTAGTAGATCAGTAGATCTGCCTGCTGCTCACAGAGGAGTCCTGAGAGTGAACGGAAAAGTGGAGGCAACTCACATTAAAGCACATTTTCTCCCACTCGGGTGTTTTTTTTTTTTTTGGAACAAGCATCAAGGCTTACCATTCAAGATGTTTAATATCAGCGAGAGCACAGGGCCGCTAGCGGGGGCATTGGGAACAACCATGGTGTACTCCCCCACATTTACCCTTATAGGGTTCTCATCCAAGACAGGCTCATAATCCTTCAGATCCTCCATTGTGATGATACCGCCTAAACACGGATTGACAGACACTGTGAATCTACACTTGTACAGAGCTGGAAACACAAATCAGCCTTATCGTGGAAATTAGATGTGCAAAGAGAGGTGCATGTTATACTCTTAACCACAGATCCTGAAGTCCCTCTAGTAAATGAATTTTAGTAATAAACAGCAGTCACAATAATAATGATAACAATAATATCCCTTTGATTTGGGAGTATAGAAACATCTAATCTGCCCCAATAGCATTGTAAAATAAAAGTCTTGATTAAAAAGATATGTTTTTGTTATATTATATATGCTCAATGTAAATCAAGTGTAATTAAGAACTTTAGGAGCAAGTAATTTGAAGACTGTTTATATATGCCAAAATTTACAAGGTTTTCTGGGCAATAAAAAAAAAGTCATTACCTGCTGCCTGAATATCTTTCACAAGGTCGTGGGCCAGTTGTCCCTCATAGAAAGTATCAGGACCCTCTTCAGCTATTTTCCTATAGGTTTGTGCAAGCTTGGTAAATCTAATGATTTCATTTTCTTTTAGGACGTCATTGTTTTTCCCACAAAACACTTCACTGAAAGAGAGAAAAGAGATCATGTAAACTGGTGAAGAAAATTCTTTTACGTTACTTTCAAACCAACAGACAGTGATTCTATACTCATAAACGTTCAGTGGATGCTTCAGGTTGATAACGCTCACCATAGAGCTGGGTCCTTGACGATGATGTTCTTGTATCTGGACAAAACAAGAGCGAGTGCCCTGCCCAAAGGAAACCCTTTTTCTGCTAGATCAATGCTCGGTTGGAACAAGTCCTTCCAAGGCAGTTTACCATGTCGCTCATATGCCATCTTATAACCTCGAATTTCCCCTGGTATGGCAATAGACAACCCTCCTACCAACCACAGAAACCAAGGAAACAGAGTGTTACATTATTTCCAGACATCGTTTTAGGGCACTGGTACAATTTCTTTTGACTTTTCCTGAGCTCTGAGTGTTCAGTAATTCTTTGAGAATAAGCAGTACATTCTAACACTGATCTTTCTTTTGTTTGTCACTATCACAAGGCTGACTTCTTTCAGAATATAAACTGCAGCTTCCCTCGGCTCATTTCCATGTCCGATAGCAAAGGTTAAACATTACCTTTCAGTATTACCTGTCTGGGATAAATCCTCACTGCTCCCAAACATGTTCTCTGTTGCATTGCGTGGTGCAGTCTCCCTGGCATTAATAGTCTCTACTTTACCTGTACATCAGTCACAAATCAGGAAAAGGGATCCAGATTATTTGGATGTTACATTGGTGGGTGTTTTGGGAGAAAAGTAAATGACAGAAGACTTTGTGGTGGACATGTATGTGAAGGTGTACCAGTTGTTGCGTTGTAGATGGTGAAGAAAAGTCCTCCTCCGATGCCCATACTGTGAGCGTTTATAAGTCCAACACACAGCAAAGCAGCTATTGTGGCATCAACTGCAGATCCCCCTTTCATCAGTATGTTTCTGTGGTGAAATTAATTAAACCACACACAGGAAGGGAAGGAGTGAAGGATTAAATTTTACACATAAGGTCTTAAATCCCTGTACTTACAAGGCAGGCAATAAATAAATAAAGCAGGTTCGTTTGGATTTGCATATGTACCATTTTGTGAGCATATACATGCATGGGTATGGCTATGTATGAAATCAGTGTCAAAACTTGTGTTTATTTTGTGTGTACTTCCACTTGTGGAATTAAGCTCTCACCTGCCGACCTCCGAACACGTCCCGGCATCTGCTGCCACGGCTGCCTTCAAGTACACATACTCATTTGGGTGCGTCTTACTCCTCACACCGAAGAAGACACCCAGAAAAGTGCCGACTGATGCCAACACCAGCATCAGGAGTGCCACGGATATAGTTTTCTTGGCCATTATTTATAGCTTAGGAACAATAAATACTTTATAAAATACCTGTAGAAGAAAACCGCATTACTTATATCATGAAATGTATGAAAATACATACAAAACACATTTAAAAAATTATGAAAATAAGTCCATGACAACTCCTGCTGACAGCCTTAAATCCACACTGCCTATCGTGCTAGGAAGCAAGCACTCTGAAATGTACGTTGTTCAGTACTTGCACATGTACACACATAAGGCTACAGGCGACCTCAAACATGATGCAAAAATGGACTTTCTCAATGTCCAGAACTGCTTTTAAGTGAATGTTTGAATTAATGTAGCCGAGACAAATCGCATGAATTTTTATTGTATACTGTGGGCTCTAAATAATTGTGCTAACAAAGTAATGTGTGAATCATACATCATACTGCGTAAAACTTTGGTATTATGTGACATTATCTGACTGTCCTCCTGGCTGTGTTTTCTGCAGCCAATAAGACAAACAAAAAAGATAAAGCCTGGCGTGATTTAGCTAAATAAAATCTCCAAACCCTAAAGCCTACTGTCATACAGATTCTTTGGGCTGTCAAAAGAATGAAATCGGATTATGTAACAGACAAGTGAATTAACCTAGTTGTACAGCACAAGAGTTTCTTTTGCACACTGGAGTACCGTTAATACAAAACTGTTGCCTGCCTTCACATGGGTATGTACAAAGTTACTGTAACAACGAACTGAATGATTGAGATGAACCTTTTCAGACAAGTAAAACTATTTTCTCACTTACCTTGACTGGCTGTTGACTATGTGCGTTTACCACAACCTGCGGCAGTTGACAGGTAATAGACTCACTGTGGTTCTCAATATGTAACTATCACAAAGTCATTAAACTTTAACCCATCCCACCATAAAACACCCCAGCTCCTGTGTTGCCGTTAGGGGTACTGAACACAAAGACAGATAATTAGCTGTCTGTGTGTCTGTGTTTTCACGTAACTTTACAAAATACCACAGAGCAATTGCATGACCTTGGAACTGAAAGGAAGCAACTACCCCCTGGATGAATTGGTCCTTTATCTGCAGTGATACATAAGCTATTTTGTGGCAAAGATTAACTCACGCCAGTGCTTTGCTGGTAGTTCATTTCAAATAGATGACATACTTGATATACAGTATGCCTCTAAATAGTCAGCAAAAGAAAGGGAACTGTTTCACAGCTCTGATGTAGCACAGTCCTAGCA
Organism: Psettodes erumei; assembly: GCA_016785225.1. Lineage (NCBI taxonomy): Eukaryota > Metazoa > Chordata > Actinopteri > Pleuronectiformes > Psettodidae > Psettodes > Psettodes erumei. The sequence continues at coordinate 948,548 of JAFBJZ010000945.1, forward strand.
TAAATTCTATTTGGTTTTCACATGACTGCTCACAAAAAAACTTTAATAGTTAAAATTTCAAATAAAGTGCCTCCTCACCAGGAAAATGAAGGCTTTCAGAGCTGCAGGGAGAAGATCACATCTGCCATGAGGGGAGGAGAGAAGAACAAACTGCAGGGAAACAGTGTGACGGGGCGCAGAGCTGAATGAGTAGGGTCAGTTAAATAAGCAGCTGGGCCAATAGGTGGAGGGCAACAGGGGCAGGGACGAATGACTTTCTCAATTCTGACATCTGGCATCCCCAGGCCAATGATGGCAGGTAACAGAAACCCTTCCTCCCACTGATTTAAGCCCCTTTTGAAATGTGCCTCTAATGCTTAAACTCCCGGACTGTGCCAGCTCCAAGAAGCGCCCCCAATAAAATGATTCACGGAGAAAATTGATTTAAAAACTTAATTTGTTTAAGTTCCAGGTGGCCCCGAAGGTGCTCAAGGAGGAGTGGTGCATATTAGAGATAATCCCTGACAGCCAGCCTTTAAATTAGTTTCCCAATAAAATGTTCATGTTTAGATTGTAGGTTATTCTAGTCAGTGGAGTGTTTTCTTTTAAAAAAAAAAAAAGTTGATGAAGAAGATTTTTAGTTTCTTTTTAAAAAAATAATAATCATGGCAACACTTCTAACTGATAGTGATAGCACCATCCAAGTAGTCACCATGAATGCAGTCTGTTTTTATTCACTTGATCCCTGCATTTGGACAATAATCTCCAGCTGTGAAAACACTAACAGTCAATGTTAGTGTTTTCACAGCTGCAGCCCTTTAGCTGTACTAAATATCCATAGTTACAAAGCTCCACTGCAATCAGAAATGTATGGAGCAATGTGGTATATAAGAAAATAGTAGTGTTTTTGAGGATTACCAACTTCTGCTGCAGTTGCAGCTCCAGCTTCCCACAGAGGCTGTGCAGTGGACTACAGTAGCTGCATTGTACTGAATTCTTCTTATTTTTTTCTTTATTCATTGGACACAGGACAAAAAATGATCCACTGGTTAGTTGTTTTTGTTCTTTTGTGCATTATACAAAAAAGTCTACTGGTACCACTGACAAAGCAGCTGTTGTCCTGTCATATTTGTCTTAACTTGTTCTTCTTCTCTTGTAAGTCCAGTTATTTTGGCTACATAAAAAACACTGGACATGAAAAGGCCTGATGGCGCACCTATCTGTGTTGCAGTGGTGCATCAACAAACCACAGGAAATACGGGTCTGCAGATCACTTCCCATACTTGAGGCAGGACAAGTCTGGCTTTAGGCCTGACACTGTACAGAGGAGGACCACATCCCCCCAAACCATGAAGTGTTAGGAGACAAAGTCAGTCATTCTCACTGCACCTATGATTGACCTTGAATTTAAATGGTGGTAAAACTCACAAACCACAGACTGACACTGGCTTCCCTCCTGTAGTTAAAACTTAGAATCATAAAACATTCCTTCTCCACCGTGCTGCGCATCTGTTCTTCGAGTTGTTGCCTCTGGCTACCAAACATGACACATCCTGCACCAAAATACCCAACAGTTCACCTCACCTGTCTGGAGACGTAGGAACAGATAAAATATTATGTGGACAGCTGACAGAAAGTTTATTGAAATTTCTCAAACATCTTCTTGTGTCCTACAGTCAGTGATCATAGCATGCTTTCCCATGAGCCCTCTCACGTGATGTTTAGGCCAGGGTCTTGAGCTGTTGTCTCAACAATAATTTCTTGCTGGACATGTGTTTCTCTTTAGAGACTCCAGAACAGCAGTTCCTGCCCTTGGGGTACATCCCAGAAGGACATGATGTACAGTAAATAAGGTGCAAACCCTCTTGTGAGATGAATGCTGTGTTTTTCTTCTAAGCATCAAGCTCAAATCCAGAGTCAAGAAAAAGCAAGAATCCAGAGAGTCCTGGAAGTTATCGACCCATCACAGAATAAAGTGGACAATTAAATCCCTAAATCTAGTCCGACAGAGCCAGTGAGAGCCATTAGACTTTAGTACAAGCATGATGAATTGATGAACACACCAGGTGCTGGGGGACTATTCTATTACTTTATTCTCCAGCACAGAGCTCACTACTGTTTCCATGGTTTTACACGTAGTGGGTAAGGTAATATTACCTATTAAACTCAATCACAGTGGGGTTGTGTCTGTTCGGCAATGTAAGCGGTTGAATGTGACTTAAAAATCCTGTGTAGCAACAGGGGAGGTTCAGTGTTGCTAGTGGATTTGGTTTTGAAAGCTTGGGTCCCAGCTCAGAGAGAACAGGATTCACACCCTGTTTTTAAGTTGGTTAACATGATAAATCTGCATCAGTAACAGTGAATGCAGCTGAAGAAATGGAGAACACAAGAATGTCCTCAATGTTCCTTGGGTAAATTCTGAACTTTCATTTGTGCCATCATGAATGAATGAAAAAAGTTAGTGATTAAAAGATAGGTATGCTTGATGTTAAAGTCCACTGGGGAAAAAAAACATTCAGGTTCCCATAAGGACATTGACACAGGTTTTGTTTGCTGTAAGCATTCCCCTTAAAGAACAGAAAGAACTTCCTGGCATGCTTCCATGGGTGATGATAAAAATTATTGCTGTTCTGTGTAAAATAAATATAGCTAATATGAGGCTTCATTAGTCAGATATAGACAAATCAAAAAAATATATTCCAAAGTTGAAGTCTTTTTAATATTTTTTTTCATATAAAGACCGTGGAGTTTGTTCCATACTTCAGCATCTTCTGCATTTATACCCACCCCTGGCTGTGATGTCACAGTGTACTGACACACATGGGATTACCCCACTACATTGCTGCAGCAAGGTGAGATGTTGGATGAGATGGAGGGAAGCTGCCGTATGTTGCTCTTCAGAGATGCATCATTCTTTTTGTGGGCTTGATCATTACTGTCAATGATTTAATGAACTCCCAACAGTTCAGCCCCTGCAGTCTGCGCAGCTGATCGATGTACCTTAGTCAGAGTCTGCTCTTGCAAAATCACCTGGGGAGTTTTACTGTCATTACTCCGCACTGGGAGCCAAATGCCCAACCTATCTATCAATTATATTATCATATTACCAGATTATGAAATTATTACATAAGACCCTACAATAACACAGGCTTAAACAAGTCTACTTTCTCTGATTGACTCCGAAAACTAAGCTGAGAGCAGTTTTCCACATGGGTCTCACTCTCAGGCTGTGCGGAGAAATCGCGATCTGATTGGCTGAGAAAGCGCACTAGTTCTTCCGAGTAAAGCAAAGGATGCCAGAGTGCTCAGGCAGTGCATGGACGGATGCGAGCAGGGGAGCGACGGAGAGAGCGGGCACACGTCAATATGGTGATGCTTTACAGTTCTGACTCACCCTGAAACTTTGAAACACTGTTTCACCTGAGGGTGGATGTATTCCGGCACATCATCTGCAAGTTGAGTGTGATGTTTTGGCTGTATGTTGTAAAATCCCTCTCACCACCGCCGCCGCCGCCACTTCCACCGACACGTCCTCTCAGGAGTGATGGGCTCTAAGTTGACCAGGCAGAGAAGTCTCGATTTGGAGAGCAAGTTGTCCAAGGGGAGGCGGCAGAGGAATGACATCCCCGGAGAGGGCGAGAGAAGTGGCGGCAGAGGCGGCGGTGGAGACTTCTTGTTTACCTCCTTGATGCTCAAGTCCGACAAGCTCCCGGGGATGCTGCGAAAAACCAACCACAGCCCGTATGTCAGGCGCGTGGCTTGGATCCGAGAGATCCAGAGGCTTCTCCGGGAGCAGAAGATGGAGCAAGCAGCTGAAGTGCTCAAACTGCTGAGAAAGGTAAGGGACTTGCATTATTTTTGCATCTGTTTATTGCTAGTATTGTTGAAACTATGTTATTGATAGAAGAAACTTGATTTAATTGACTCTGTGAGCACAAACTTTACTTATCCTGCTTTCATGAGTTAAATCTGCAAGTCACATATAGTCTTTTGTATTTAATGCAAAAATGCAGAAAGTTTTGTGTTACTCAAAGTCTGCAAATGCTTCAGCTATACCTAAAGATTGTCTTTATTCAATTATTTTCAGAATGTATATATAAGCTGTTGTGTAAATCTGCCATGTGCTGGACAGCAATTGAATAATCTTGCAAAAGCCCCAGTTAGACATACAGTATAATCATCACAGTCAGTAGAGCAAATTCCAGGCACATGTGTCTGCAGGTGTCAGTGTGTTCCTCATTTCCCCTTTTTTATAAGTAAAAAAATCGCATATTATTTACTTTTTTATTAACTTCTCATAAAACATTTTCAAAGAAAACATGTCAAAATGAACAAATATTGCTTTCTTGAACATGACAAACCTATCTCTTCTTCACTGACTGACAGCTATATTTTTAAATGCTAAACTGTCCTACAGAATTTTGTCAACAATACCTGTTTTCAGCTCAGAGCTCCACTGTTAGAAGGGAATCTTAAGTAAATAACAGGAATGCAAGGAATGGCAAGCTATATCTGTTCCCTTCCAATGGCATTGTTTATTGCCTCCTGAGTAAAGTAGGTTTGAAATATACATAAGAAAGAATGCTAAATGTAAAAATACACATATCAAGGCACAGTTTATCCAAGCTCAAATGTGGTATTGTTAAATCGCCATAATCTGTCCCTGCTGCACAGTATTGTGCAAACCTTTCACAGCCTCCCAGCCCCAAACTATAGCTAAGGTAAGGATTTTCTGTCTTATCTGTTACACATTCCTGTGTAACACCTTCCACTGTTTAATCCTCGCTTTCTGAAAATTTATCCAAAAGTAGAGAGAGGAGGAAAAAAAGAAATAGATTTTAGAGCTCAGCTTGAGCTTTCCACTGCCTTCTGGTAGCTGTGCATTGATCAAACGAGAACGGTGTTGATGTTCAGACAAAAGCAGTTGTGATCAAGAGGGCCCCCCTGTCATGAAAAAACTCCCAGCCCATCTGCACTGTGCCATAGAATAAATTATAGAGATGTGTGCAGATTGTAGCAGGAGACGATGCTGATGGGAGGCTATGGTTTCTGAAAACATGACTTAATATCGTAGGCGTGGGGTGAGTTTAAACTTCTTTGTATCTTTGTAAAGCTTTGTATTCATATTTATGTGAAGCAGGAGAGATGTGATTCATGCATAGCTTCCACCAGGACTTCAGTGGGTCTCTCCATATTTATTAAAGCAGTCAGTCATATCCTATAAGAGAAAGGATTTTTAAAGATCAAGATGTAGATTTGTTGGTCGTGAGCACGGGCGCCTTTCCCCGTAGCTCGGCATTTAAACTGCTCACGAAGCAGGAATGTTCTCGCCATCGCTCACTGAGGTGAGGCCAGAGCGATGCTACTGTTGTATGTTGTTGGGTTTGAAGCCAAGTGTTTGACTAATACTTCTTTAACAGTGAAGAAAAAACTGGCAGTCTATCTCCTGTTGTTGTTCTCCAGCAGCAGCAAAGCATCTTTTTTTTCCTGTCAGGCAGGGATGGATGGATTTGGAGATAATCACCTTGAGATGATTGATGCTGAACATGTTTCCATCAGAAAAAGTGAAGTCATTACAAAGAGGAACTGACAACACCAGCCTCCATGCTGTATCTCCATCGCAGATCTGCCTTCTGGGCCATTAAGTTAATTAGTTTGGGATCTTCTAGATATTCATTAGTAAACAAAGAATCAGCAAATAGTCATATCAATTACGCTCCACAGCATGCACAGTAAGTAACCAATGTGCAGCAGAGGAGAAGACACTAATTAAAGTCTTCTCTGTTGTGTGTGGAGACCTTTTCATATAAGGTTAGTTGTCACGACACATATTTTATTTATTTTATTTAACTTTTATTATTTTTAATTTAATACTTTAATACAAAATGTTAGCCATTCTAACCATTATGGGAAGATTGCATATGTTTTGTTAGCTCCATGGATTATTGAAGTTGAATTTTTTTTTTTACACTAAGCAAAATGTAGCCCATACTGTTCAACACACTGATAAATGCTTTACACAGAGCAGCATTGTAGCAAATGCTGTAGCCCCTTTAACTGCAGTGTTTATGGTTCAACTCCATCCAGGGAGCACTGTTGCACTGCAACAGTTAGACAACTGCTAGACGATGAATCATAATTAACTACTCTGATGATCAACAGACCATTCAAAACATTTTTCCAACAGAAATGCCAAACATTTTTATATATTCAGCAGAGAACTAATAAAGAAAATAGTCAGTACTTGCAGCTCTATTTGCATGTCCTTCCCCTCTTTCTCTCTAACCACCCGTCTGCCTTCCTATACATTCCAATAAATGCTTGTCACAGACTTAGATTAATGGAATAGTTTGACAAAATACAATAGTTTGATGAGAAGACCGACACTCATGTCTGTATACTCAGGCTACAGCTCAGCTTAGCATAAATACCCTGTGGTAGTGTCAATCTTTTCATCTAATAGGATGATGAAATTCAGCTACTGGAGTGAAGTGCTCATTTGAAAACCAAAGATGAACCTTGGAGACTTTTTGGGTGGCAAGTTATATTTAGAAAAAATATTGATTTAATTAGATTGGAGAATTGGATAAAAGTATGAAAAAGTACAATGTCTGCAGAAAGTTCTCCTTTATTTGAGGGACAGATCACATAAGCGACTGTGGCAGTATTAATGGAGATGAGAGCAAGATGCCCTTTTCAAGTACAATGTACTCATGTGTCAGAGCGCATGAGAAGAAAATATTCCTCATGTGTCCTGTCACATCTGACTAACCTGACATATTGACCTCATCCTCCACCAAAGCATTGTTGCCCCTGGCATTTGTGTCTTTGAAGCTTCAGGAAACTTGTTTTATGGTTTCATGTGACAACCGTGCGGTTTTGACGTGGTACCCTGGATTTTGACGTGATTACATAAAAGGCTCGCAACATTTTTTTCAATCCAGTAAAAAATCTTAATCCTTCAGTCCAAGAAAGAGAAAAATATACAAACAAAGCTGGAGTTGGTAGGTCCGTCACCTGACAGCTTTTGACATTTTTCTTCCATTGAAGCAGAAAACTGTGGGACTAGATTTCTCGCACTGAGCAGTATATTTAATTGGATTCTAATGAACTGCATGTGTGGGATGATGTTCTGCGAATCAGAGCTCAATGCTTTATTCAAACGCTTCTTGTGATGAGGCAGACATCAGATTAGATATGCAGCTTTCCCGAGGACATTCGTGGTGGGATCTGAAGTCATGCAGACATCTATACAGATGTCCTGTTGGTGACAAGGGGGAAAACATTTCATGCTTTTTATGATTAGAAATCAGGCAAATTAATCCATGGGATCAGATCTCTGTGTGTATTTCAGTTTTAGCTGTGAAGTCCCCACAAAGATGCAAAAAAAAACCAAGCCATATTTGGTGCTGCAGCAGTACTTCATGGTTTACACACATCACCATCATAAAATAATCTTAAAATTCTCTTGTTCTCCCACGTTTTGGACACATGTGGAACCCATGGTCATCACTAAATGAGTTTTATTGGAGGGAGAGCCGGTCTGGAGGATAGTCCAGCATCTGGGTAATCCCGCAGAGTGATAAATCAACTCAAAAGCTGAAGGAGGAGAAAATGCTGATGGGAGTTTTCCACTTTGCCTCCACTGTGCCCCGAAGTGTTAGAGCTGTCAGAGCTTACAGAGCATGTTTTACACAGCTTCAGCCTCAAGCCTGCTATTTGAAAAAGCTTTTTTAGTTCAGAGCTGACAGTATTTGCTCTTTTTAGATTGTGCAGATTTAGATGACATGAAACACTGTTTTCTGTTGCTTAATCTACTTTGTCTTCTTGTGTGTGTGTGTGTGTGTGTGTGTGTGTGTGTGTGTGTCTCGGTTTTATTTAACTGTTCTGCACAGGCACAGACTTTTACTTGGGAAGTCTGAAGATTGATGGTGCAAAGTGGAAGTCCATATACTGTATGTGGAATCAAAGTTATGTTTAATGAAAAAGATAGAAAGTCTTGGGGGCAATGCAACAAGGGAAACCTGCAAATTAGATAAGAGGAACCAGAGTCATTTTCTTCACTCGAGAGTATAACTGTAATATTATATCCCTGTAATGTAATAACCCATTGCCACATACACACATGCGGTATATGCACCAACACATTCCACCCTCCAGCCCAATCAATGGTTATCACATGACTCTGATGGCAAAACCTTATCAGCTCACAGCCTGATAAGAGGGCAAGCTGAAAGCGGATAATGAACAAAGCTCATAAACACTGAGAATCTATTTTCATTACACTATCCATGCAATACCAGTTGAACATTGATTTAAGCTTGGCTTAATAATAGCTGCTTTAATCAAATGAATATCTGAATTTGTGCTTGATATGTTGGGATCTAGAAACAGAGTTAACTAAAACACTTTTTTTCTGTCTCCTCCCCCTCTCCCTCAGGACTTAGGCCTCCAGGGGACGTCACTCAATGACATTTTGTACAAGAACGCGGCTTTCCTCAACCTGGTGGATCCCATCTCTCATGAGCTGCTGCTCAGTCTGGCCCGGGACCTGCAGTGTCCAAAGAGGGTATGACGACTCGTGCATCAAGTATCGCTTTGTTCAAAACGTTTACTAAGAGGACACGAATGGCAATTCTACAAAGAGCAGAGGCAAGCTGCCACATGTCCACATGTATTCGCCATGCCCTAAGCGCCATGTGTCATGTTTGTTGTCATGCTACTGTGACGAGCAATGTGCTTAGCTTGGAAGCATGGGAAATTATATTTGAAGTGTTGATGCATCAGCATAATGAATCACTATGAATTTCTTGATGTCTTTAAATACTTTCAAGACTTTTATTATCATGGGAGCTTCTACAACATACGACCACATATGACGCCATCCAAGACACCTGCATGCTGTTTGGTTGGGTAAAGAGGTCAGGGATGAATGGTAAGACCAAAGGGAGGCACTGGGCCATGGTTTGACTCTGCAGTGGTACTGTGTGCTCAGTCTTCCCTGCTGCTCCTGTGCTCTTTCAGCACACAGTGGGAAATCCAGGACCTGCAGGCTGTGAGATGATCTGATTTGGTTGCTTGCCTACCAACAAAGTGTGGGCAGGTGCCCAGTGGTCACCATGCTGAGGTCAACAGGGCCAGTGGCCACAGTCAGTGCGTCGCTTAGGCCTGTGGGCCCCCGTGACTTTGGCACCAACAGTGAAAGCACTTTGAGGGCAGTGACAGATGGCAGATGGCCAGCTGGTGCTGCTGGATTCTGTTTAGTCTCAGCCGACAGACGCCTCTCACTGTTTGGAAGGAACTGCACAGAAACTATTACGGCGGTGGGTGTTGTGATTTTTTGTGTTGTCCGTAGGATGGGTAGTCTGGCTTTTCTGAGAAAGAAGGGTGGTGTTGTTTTTTATGATGTTCTCCTCCTAAATGTTTACTGTATGTTATTTCAGCATTTCTTCACCATATCGTTGAAATATGCAGTCACATCAAAACGACAACTTGTGTGTCATGCATCATAAAGGTGCATGTTGCCATGTGGAGAGGATAACAATTTTGTGTGTCAGGATGATCCTGTAAAAGCTTCATAGCAGTGATAAGTCATTGATAATTCATCGTTAACACAAACTCTTCAATTATGCATATGAAGGTCATATTTATATGGTCAATAAAATGAAGGAATGGCCCTTTAAGATTTAAATTTTGATCTCTCCAGGCTGAGAGTTGGCTTATCTGCTTTATAGCTTGGCATACAAATCAGACATATTAAAATTCAAGTTACATTTGAAACTCAGGTGCGAGGGTGAAGACACTGCAGAAGCAGCTCAAAGAAGCTGTAGAACACAGACGCAGGGGCCATTACAGTTATCATGAAGTCCGTAGTTATCTGATTGAGAGAAAGGTGGGTTGCAATAAGATAAAGTCACTGTGGTCGAGTTTTTATTACTTTACTGATTTTTGGGTGATAATCACCTGCAAGAAACTCCAATCTCATCTCTGTTTGCTTTGACAAGGAAAGCCCGGGAGGAAAAAGGGAGGGAAAGTGAGGAACTGGCAGCCACGCTCTCCTGACTGGCTGACGACCCGTGGCAGGATACTGTGTCAGACGTGACAGGGATGCAAAGTGGCACCGTGCTGGATTTAAGGCCTGGCAGCTTCTGTGGCCACTATTTTCCACCACACTGAAGTTTATTTAGATTATATATTCAAGGACACACTGGGGGCTAAAAGATACATCATTTGGTCATGTTTTGAATTTCATGGTCATCAGTTACAGACAGTTAATTTAATGTATGTTTTGTTTTGATGCACTCAGGTTTACAAGCCTGTGACTCATTTTCTATCAGTGGTTTTAGAGTTACAGTGCTGCACATTAAGGGACGTTGTTGATTTTTCCAGACCACGGTTTCTAATGCTTCCACATTACGAATCAGTATGCGCTGCTGTAACATCGTGTTCAGTCATCCAAGTGGCTGAAGCAGCAGCGTTTTGAAGTATGAGGCATGTTTGTTTGTCGCCCAAGAAAAGAAGTGGCAGCGGGAATGGTTAATCGCCGTGAGGTAAATTGCCCCTGTCTTTTTTTTCTCTCTCGCCACATTGCCTCTTTCTTGTTGTCATGTTGTGCCATTAATTAGATTTAGCCTGCTCAGCGCAACCCATTCCATTGAAAGCCTTTTGACGGAGGAGGAAGAGAGAAAAGGGTAAGCGAAGAGGAGGAGGAGACATGGAGGAAGACTGAGACGAGGGGGAAACTAAATTAATGCTTCGATGCAGAAAATGTTTGAAGCAGCTGTTTCCAAAGGACAAGAAAGAAACGCTTTGTTACCAAGTTTGCAGGAATAAAGAAAAGGGGATCAGACATCCAGCATTCATAAATAACCTCTACTTTGTAGATATTTAACCCTCTGTTATAGGAGCCAGACTTGTATGTGCTGTCCATCATCCTTCCTTTGTGTTTGTGTGTGTGTTGCAGGAGACTGACTCTGTCAAGTCCACCAACAAGATCTGCCGTCAGCTGATTTACCACCTGACCCCTCACTCCAAGTGGACGAGACAGAGCGTGCCCAGGAGGAAGTCTCAGGCCTGGTGAGTGTGTCTTGTCCCGTCACTCCTCAGGTTGGCAGTTCCTGCCACAGTAAACACACCCTCACTATGAGCATCGATGCCACTCATGATCCTCAGTAGAGCCTCTCCGAAATACTAGTCTGACTCAGAGGACGTCTGAGACAAGTCCTTTTTTCTGTTTCTGGGACGTTTCCCCACAGTATTTTAACGTTCGTGATAGTGCGGTAGTCACAGGGTTGGGTTTTTTATGTGCTGTTGAAGCAGTTACATCTTTGGAATCGCTGTTTTTGCCGAATTCCTAGGAAACTTGATTTTCAAAATAGAACTGCAGATAATTAAAAAAAAATCCCATTTTCTGATGTTAAACGCCTCATATCTGTTTCATTATGTGGGGGCATTTTCTTTGAGGCAGAAAAAAACACATTGCCAACCCAAGAGAATAATTTTATGCCCTGTTTTCAGTCATTAGTTTTACGTATGAGTGGTTAGAATGCAGAGTCTGACCATCTTTATCGTTATTACTGCTGCAGTGGCAGGGAAGGACGATCGATCACGTGTAGTGGTGGTGCACTATGAGGACCTGGAGCAGTGTTCATGAACAGTGATAACGTTAGGACAGTCTTATATGTTCAATGACTTTTCTATTTGTCCATGCCCTCCAGAACAACACACAGAACCATTTTCTGATGCGATGCCCCAGCACAGTTCCAAATCACTGAATGATTTTGTTTTATGATGTGATATCACTGTGGTTACAGTTCAGTAAGGTTTACAGAGAAGGAAAGGATTACAACAATAAATATATGGTTCGGGATAGGGAACGATCGTGGTTATGGTTATGAAGAAACAACAGAGTGTTGGTTGGAAACAGGAAACAAACAGTGGCCTCTCTTTGTTGAGGGCCAGTGCTTTGGTTTTATTCCCTGTATGGACCTTGTTGCTCTGTAACGACATCACACGACCACGGCTCCTTAGCTCCCTGCATAACTGCTACAATTGCTACAGGGCTTTGATGCTGCCATTCTGCGTTTCCATAATGACTGGAAATACATTATTGGTCTGAACCTAATTCATCCACATCTTCATATGTTAGTCAAAGGTGAAATAAATTGAGCCACCCCTCTGAAGAAAACAACCTACACCAATGAAATGTGAAAAGCTTTTGCAAATCCTGAAGTGACAGAAATAGATTAAAATGTGGAATTAGTCTGTAGTGCATTATGACAGTGCTTCTAAATGTTTTTTCAATTTATGTTTTACTTTTGTCAATTTCACTAATACTCCACATTCCATTATGCTTTTTTGTTTCTTAATACATCAAGCTTTTGTCTATGATCATCACTAGGATGATATATCTATTTTCACACTTGCCTGCATGATACTATTGTGACAAAAAACTGCCTCACACCACCACCCATGAGAAGTGTTGTTTGTTTTTTTAGTCTAAAATGATTATTCTTTTGCCAACTATTCCACATCATTAACCTCTACTACCAAACTGTCTCCAAGAACAATCTGCCCAAATAGGAAACTAAAACAACAAGCATGAGTGAATAGTCTGAGATTTGAACTTGATCTGACACCTGAGTATCCAAACAATAAGGGAAGAATAGCAGAAGGACAGTGATTGCAACAACACTGAAGACGCAGCGTGAACAAATGAAAATGCTCTCCAGCTCAAATGAAGCAACAGGTACGTTTGTGGTGATGTCATGAAGCCTAATCATGAGGCTCCCTCTCCCCGAGCAATTAACCCAAATTGAACAAATTCTTTGACAGCTTGAGTTAACTTCCCACCCAAGCGTCTTGGTTGCAATGTTTCAAAATGACACACAACAAAACAACAAGGCATGCTGTCCCAGTGCGCTCATTAGCGAGCTTGGTCTCCCTCACAGCCTCCAGTGCAGCCTTCCAGACAGCACCCCTTTAACTGTGGGGCTGTTTCCTTTCAAAAATGCACAGAGATTGATCAAATGAAGCATTAGGACACAGGGTTTCACATGATTTTCTGTTATTGATCTTTTCATAAAAGTCAAATCCTCCCTTTCTCATTCTCACTCTTTTTTTCTGTCTGTGTCCTTCTCCCTCACCTTCCTAATCTCCTTTTTCCTTATTTTTGTTCCTAGCCCCTTGATTTCTCCAATTTAAAAAACAAAAAACCTTCCTTGGATTGATTTTCTTGCTGTCCTCCTTTCCTATGGGGTTTTTCTCTCCTCCTTTTGCGAGCCCATTTGTTCAACAGATGCCACACAGAGCAGCTCTGCAGTTTGAGCTGGGGCTCTGGGGAAATGCTCCTTCAGACAGAGAGAAGGGGGGGGCTCACTGCTAGGTTGGCGTTTGAAAGTCGTGTGCATTTCCCTCCTTTTTCCTGCCTCGCCTCCAATCGATCCAGAATTTGCTCCCTTCAAATGTCTCATTTCTCATTTCTTCATTTCTCCATAAAGTGATATTGTATAGTCTTTTTCATAAACCCAGCAATGTGCTGCAGCCCGTTCTCCAGCTGAGCCTCAAATTGGATTGGTTTCATGAAATATATGCAATCCGTGGCAAATCTTACTGAGATAACACATAAATCACAACTGTATTTGCTTTTATAACAATGTAACTGCAATGCAACACTAAATATATTATCCAGGCAATTTCATTTTTTTCTCCGCAGCTGCATGTGCCAGCTTTCTGAGAAGTACAGTATTGCTGATTCCCCAGAGGAGTTTTTAATGTTATTGTAATTGGTACTGAATTTTAGATTCATCAAGCTTTTTTTAATAGCTCTAAAATTGCCCCTGCAGCACATTTTGATGAGATTAAACTCTGATTGCAGATGCTATTTCATCGCTTGTCTTTACTGTGGGGCAATAATTGATGCTAACAGCAGCTATTACAGACATCAGTACATTTAAAGACATTGATGTGGTTCAGGAAGAAGACATATTCTTCTTTTCTGGGTTGAGCTTCGCAAGATAAGAAGTTGCTCCGAGTATTAAAGGAAATCGATGTGCATCTGGCATGTTTTGCTTTATTTCAGTCAGCGTAGAAGCCATTTTTCGGCAGGATGGAGTTAAGTGCTAACATTCAGTCGTGCAGGTTGTGCACAACTGATGATGAGTGTGAGGCGAGTCGCGGCTATGACAGCTGTCTGGGCAGGTGTTGTCAGCTGTGGGTGAGCATTGATGGTCCATCCAAGTCTCAATATTTGACCCTGGCCCAGACTAAAATGCCTTTCCTCCCACAATTTACATTGCAAAGGCTGCGGCCAAAAGTAATTTCATCACTTTTATTTATCTTCATGTGAAGCCTAACAGTTACTCAACATAGGACTGTTGAAGTAGTAGCAGCCAGTACATTTACCATCTGGCCATCACTTTTCAAATAACAATGAGCCAACACAGTCACTGCTCTGTTGATTTCACTGTCAAAAACAACATCTGGCATCATTTGACATCAGAAAATGCTTGAAAACACGTTACATTTAATGTTGCACAGTTCAGACATGGTGAAATATTTACAGATGTTCTCATAGAGGACAAAACATATGACCTCATGCCTTGAAAAGTTTACATCACAACAAAAATGTTATTATGTCTTATAATCTTCTAAATGAGTGCTTTGGCATTTCTGAATGAGTGACGCTATCCATGGTACTAAAATGGGAGTCAAATCTAATCTGCGAATTTTGCATTAACTGTTTGTTTTGTTGTGCATGATCACATTCCCAATGTCGGAGCATAAGGAAAGGACAAGGCTTGAGAGCCCAGACTTGTAGGTCTGAACTCAGCTTTCTTCACTTGAGATCCTGCTCCTCTGACTGTTCAAGTTGAAGTTGTCTCCAATTCCAACGGCTGAAACCTCCTCCTTGCTCTGGTCTTGACATACCCTCTTCCTCTGTATCAAATTATCCTGTGCTGCTTGCAGTGGTTCCCTGTGACTGCTCAGATTTCAAATCCCAGATGCTGATGTAAAATGAAACAGCCATATCCACACTGCACCAACAGGTCATTTGCCTCTCCTGCACGCCAGCCTGACTTGACAAATTAATCTCAATCTTCTTTATCACCAGTGTCTGAATATCCCTCCCAATTCAACAAAATCACCACCTTCCACCCCTGTCTTTACTCACAGGACAAAAAACCCCAATTTCCTTCATGGGCACCGCACATTATCCTCTTACGTCTGAATCCTACTCTGGCAAGCATTAGCCAATTGAAAAGCTATCCAGGCATATGGCCTAAAACTATATTTAGTTGAGCGGTGAAAGGTTTTTTAGACATCTGTGTAATATTTTGGATTCTTACCACTTTTTCCACTGCATCTCAGCAACTATAGTCCTGTCCTTGGTTTCCTCGATGGCTATTCACCAGCTAATCACTCGAGAGCTGCTGACTGGGCTTCTCTCTTCAGTTTCTCCCTGCTCTGCCCAGGCTAATTTGCTCTAATCTTTGAAATTACTTCTATTTCACATTCTCACTGTTATTTTGAGCCGTTCTCCCTTACATGATCCTTCCAGGGCCAATGACTTTGTTCTGAACTAGTTAGTGTTTTTTTTTCTTATATTACAGTTGGGTTAGTGGATCAAAACAGGCCCTTGTCATGTTTTTTTCTACCCATGAGCACTGGATAAAATAAACACATTATCGCATCATACTAGATCAGTTTTTCCTGCAGTCCTGTCACCTCGAGGTGATCCCCCCCATATTAATAGTATTAAGCCACCACCTTTAATCTGATTACACCTGCTCTCTGTCACACGGGTTCTTTTTCAATGCATTTACTGTATATGTGGAATCTGTACGCTGAACTATGTATCATCTGAGTTTAAAGTATGTATGACCTATTTCTGGAGCCAAGCTGGAAGGCCAAACAGGCTCTGACTCAGCATGACTGACCTCTGCCTAAGTGGCAAGGGCGACTCCTAAGGCAAGGGCAAAAAACAGTGAGAAAATCTAAGAACATGGATTTGTATATTTCAAGCGCACAATTACAGATGTCAGGTGTGAAAAAGGATTTGCGTTCTCTGCTCATATTTCTTTACAGGTATGGAATGTTCCACTTGACTGCATGCTGCACTCGGCATTTGTTCAATCTACTTTCTGTTTGACCTCCACTTTTAATAGATACTTAAAGATCCAGCCACCATCCTCATCCATGAATAATTGAGGGCTTCCTGCGGAGCAGCCTGAAATCCTGGAGGATGTGCTTAGTTTCCATTCCTCCAGTCTTCAGGGCACAGGGCCATAAAGAAATAATTACAATGATTAAATGTGTTTATTGGTAGACACGAGGTTGAAGGTGTTTTTAATTTAGCAGAAATTTATAAACTTTACAAGCTTTAGCTTTAAATAAAGGCATTTCAAGACTTCCTTGGTTTTTACCCAGAAACTGAACCCCCTTAACCTCTCATAAATTGGATTTTAACTATAAATCTGAGATAAGGCTGCTGCTGTTTGAGAATAACAGCGGCCGTTGTTTCTTCTGATGATCAGTGGGTCTTGATTGTTTTAGGCTGATACAGATCACTCCCCTCTGATTGAGTGCCCCCACCCCCACCCCGTCTGTCTTGGGAGCCGCTGCATTTTAATGCCGCTTTCATAACTGTGCCCTGACATAGTATGGCAGACACAGGCGCACTCCTCCATGATATGCAGTTATGTAATGCAAACTGTTTTCTATGTGTTCCGTCGCAGTATTCCTTTTCTCCTAAGCATCCAGTTTGTCGCATCAAATCACATCACGGGTGAATTTATAGCTCGCCCGGGTACATTTTGCATTACATGCTGCACAGTTATATGGTACATTCTGTACCAAGCACTTTTATTATCATTGGCACAACAGCGCAAATATGCCTTCATCATAGACATATTTAGTGGTGAGCCATGTCACTTCCATGCTGGCCTGTGTATCTTTTTTTTTGGTGTAAACTAATCGATGCAGAGTGGTGATGAAATAAGAATATTTTTTTCTCGTGTTCCCCCTTTCACTGCTCTATCTCACAGTGTAGGTGGTGTTCTGTACTGAAGAGCCCTGTCACTCCTATTTGTGCTGTTTCCCACAATGAGAGCCCATGAGAGTCCTATGAAGGAGTAGCTCATAGTGCAAGTTGCTGTCTTATGTGCCAATTAACACTATAGCTTGACACTAAAGACTAATGGGAATGAATGGCACTACATCTTCAAGGATTAGTTGGACTATTTTTGGGATTTGGCCTCTCTTTTTACTGATTTGTGTCTATTCAAGATAGAGTCCCTTTTACTCTTTTTTAAGGGTATATGTGCTGTTCCGATCTCTACTTTCAGTTGAAAACTGTCTGAATTCAAAGTTTCAGAGAACCAAGTGACGGATCTCAGATATCAATACACTGCACAGCCCCCAGCTACTCCATTGACAACGTACAATGGAAGAAGCTTTAATCGCCCCCGTCTGCTAAATGTTTCACTGAAATTTAATCCAAATCCAAATGAGCTTTGAGGCTATTTTTTCCTTTCCCACAAAATGTGCCATTATCCCCATGAAAGTGGAGGACACTGGATGGTATATGCAGTCACCACTTTCATGTTTCCCAGTAGTCCACCATTTTCTACAGAACCATCTCAGTGTGACAGTTGCATGGTTGAGAAATTACATATTTGACTACTTTTTTCCCAGAGTGATTATAAAGAATTCTCATTAATGTGGGCCAGCGAGAGTCACATATTTGATGCTAAAACTGAATCGAGTTAAACAAACTGGTTCAGGAAATGTTCAGCGCTGTCGCCCTGCAGTCACGGGCCTGGAGGCACATTCACATATAAAACACAAGGACGGAAACAAAAGGAGCAGCACTTTACCAGCTCACTTTTCAAGCATGAGTTTGTACATTAGACCCTCACAGGATCTCCCACGGCTGAGCCAGACTGCTGCGCATGTATTATCCAGATGCCCGGAGGCAAAACAGCTCAGATCGATCCGACGAGTAAACAAGTCAAGACCAAAGCGTTGATGAAGCAGACATTGATCTGACCGATCCCCAGGGGTATGTGGGACGGCGTCCGCATCCAGTGTTTCTCAAGTGCTTTTATTTCATTCCCCTGAAATGAGTGTCTCTCTGCACGCTCAGCAGGGAATAAATTTGAATTTGCATTACACAGTTTCTCCTCTCAGCTGAGATGCTATATATCTCTGATCTCTTCTGTGATACACTCAAGTTAGTCCGATCTTTGCAGTTCAACATAAGGTCCACTGAGTTTGCAGTGAGACCAGCAAGAAAAATAACTATTGATACAAAGATGTATTTTTTTTTCATCTAATATAAAATCATCATCCCCAGTAGCTCCAGTGACATCTCTGCTGCAAAATGAGTGCGAATGCTCAGGAAAAAAAATGTAAATGTTTGTTTTACCAGACATTTAACAGTCAACGGCCATTGTTATATTAAATCCTACAGTAAATGAACATGGGGGTATAAATATAACCTTTAACTCCCCCCATCTCTTGATGTATTACTGATTCATGAGAGTAAATGAAGGGGAACGTGTTTTCTGTGTGGGTGGGCAGTTTACAAGTTTGTCCTGCCATTTGCTTTTAACTCTCACTTTGGTGGCAGAATACTGAAGGGTTTTAAGGCTCTTCTTATAAAAATGCCACTGTGTTTTAATCAAGGAGAAAGGGCTCGTTCAAGCTTGGTCCTTTTTCTAAAACGTTCACCTCCCCAGTTCCCGACATCTTTCCCTTTCAGCGTGGAGGAAGGGGGTTTTTGGTTGCGTTCGAGTGGAAATTGATTTGCAAAATGATGAAGTGGCAAAGCGATAGACTCACACTGGTAATGAGCACTTAACTTTTGTAACATCAGGAGAGACATTACTGAGCAGAGACTAACCTGACAATGAGAGGCGCTGGTTGAGTGTTGGAAAACAAATGCAGAAATCGATGGATCTGCCCTGACCTTAAATGGAGAAGCTTTTAGCTCGTCTGGGAATGTAAAGCATGGAAGAATAAAGATGGAACAAAACAATATCACATACCAAAACAACTCAAAGTCTACAGCAAATATTGCTATAGTGTACTGCATTAAAGCACATTTCCATTATGTTGCGTAAAAAGACTGGAGCAGATGTGTGTGTGGTTGTTACGGTTGTCACCGGGGCAGCTGAGCCTGTCTGAGATCATTTCTGTATCAACACTGGCAGCCTGCGGGAAAGATCAAGCTGCTGTAGGTTTCCTTATCTAATATGAACTCCATCCATCACAATTTAAATACAAACCGAATGGTGGATCCTTCAGTGGCGTGTCCCTCTGCTTTCATTAAAAGAAACGTCCTCCAGTTTCGTGCTGACCTTTTGTGGAAGCACAGTCGCTTTGCCTGCACTCCATTTCAACAAACCCCAGATGTTTTATTTCTTACCACCTCTGGGGTTCACATAACTGTAGAGCAGCAAGGACCCTTGTTTAGTGCGTAAAAGTTAACAACATCCCAGAGGAAAGCCAGGCTATGAAAAGCAATTAGACAGTCTGCCTGAACCCACATTTAAGCAGCCAATAGTTTGACACATGAGAGCCAGCTCTTATTAGATTCCTGCACTGTTGTATCAGTTGCTCCTGAGGATGTCAATAGATGGATTTGCCTCAGCTGTTTGCCTTTAAATGAGTCCCGGTGCAGGGGGCGCTCTCTTGTCTCGCATCATGTTTATGCCGGTTTACGCTCCTTTGAAGTTGTTTGTGTCTGAGCTTGTCCAAGAGGATATGTGTCACTGCCTACAAGGAGGCAGCCACATCACAGGGAGACAAGATGAGACATTTTGTTGTTGTTATCATTTCATGGCGATGGACTAAGGTTTATATTATGGCTGTAGAAACGCGAGCCATGCCCTCAGGCCCGTGGCCAACTGAGCAGCCTGTGGGTGGAACTGTGCCCACAGAGCCGGGAGGCAGTGGATTTGAAAGGGAGTCTGAAGTCATTTTTACTTAGTCTCAATTAAAAGCACAGTGTAGCCCACCCCCCCACTGCACCACCCACTTGGATACAGAACCACCCTGCCTGACATTGTCTCGTGGAACTGCTCTTCCTACACAAAGATAAGCACACAGGTGGGAGAGAGCAGGGCTCCAACTGAAGCAGGAAAACCCTCCTATAAACAAGTCCAGGAGAACAAAAGTCGAAGCTCATCATCAGTTTCATCACAGTAAAGTGCATAAACTGCACAGTGGTACAATAAAGTAGCTCTGAAGTCACAGGAGCAGTAGGCCGTGGGAAGAGGCAGCAGATGAAGTCAGACTCTTCCAGCAGTTTGAGAAGCTAAAGTTGAAGTCATTGATCTTGGATCCAGTCAGATTTAGAGAAATTGAATTATCAAAAATAAATGAAGAGAGAAAAATAAAATTTAAAAAAAAGGTAAAGAAACAGAAGCGCGATAAAGTGAGCAAGAGTGGGGATATGAAGGAGGGAGAGATGAATTATAGCCCGCTCCTAGAATCAATAATCTTGGGAATCACAGCCCCGGTGTGCTACAGAGCTTTTCCTTTCCCTCAACCGAGCTGAGAGGGGTGACTGATGTAAAGCGCACAGCCTGCCAATTTGTGATGCTCCAAGACAAGACCGGAGAGCGGAGAGAGATGCAGGGCTAATCCTCGCTGCGCCTGAAGAAACAGAAGGACTAGAAAAGGCAAACAGGACTGAGACAAAGAGAGGATCAACCTCGGGCCAGTTAAACAGAACATTTTTCTTGAAACAAAGTCTCCCACGCTTTCAGCTCATTATCATTTGTTTGGCAGATGTCTTCCCTCTGACTCCTTCCAAGTCTCAATATCAGTAAAACAGAGGGGTCTAATGCGCTGCAGCAGGCTCTGCCTCAACACTTCAGTGCTACCATGACTTGCATGCAGCTGTCTTATAGCTCCTATGCTTATTTAACATTCAAGTGTGGAGAGAATAGTCTGTTTCATATTTCCCTGTGCTATCAGAGGCAGTGAGGGGACACAATGATCCAACCTGACAGGTGAGATAGATATAATCATGCTTTTCCAGGAGATGGACTCACCTCATACCTGTTGTCTGAAAGTATTTGAACAACCGTGTATGTTCGTACACTAAATGTAGAGCTACGACTGGGAGTTGCTTAACTTAGCATAGCAGAGAGACTGGGAACAGCAGGAAATATTATATTTAACACACTGACATGCAAATAATATCAATGTTCTTATTTATCTCTCAGCAAGAAAGCAAATAAATGCCGGATCTTTTCTTTGTTGGAAGGACAAGCTCGGCCAGTCTATTTTAGTATTTTCATCTACAGACTCAAAGGAGTCACTACACCTTTTTACTTGCATCCTTATTGCTTCTGTACTTTCTGACAGTTTTTACATGACGCTGATTGGCTACAGTATTAGAAAATCTGGATCTCACCAGCCAGTGAATGCTCTAGTTTTACAGTTATTTCATTTGCTTATACTATGTGCTAAACAATATGAGCTTTTGTTTTGTCTCCTCTGTCGCAGTCTAAAGACCACCCTGAAGAAGAAACTGTCAGGTGATGTGGTCAACCTGTCCGGCATCCCACTGACTGGTCGAGACGTCCATCGTGTGGCCTTCTACCTTCAGAGCAGCAGCGATGCGGTGTCAGCTGTGGACCTGAGCTTCACCGAGCTGCAGGACGAGAGCTTACGGCTGCTGCTGCCTCACCTCAGCTGCCTGCCAAAGCTCGCCATACTGGCCATCAATGGCAACCGTCTGACAGTGGCCATCCTGAAAGACCTCAGAGATGCAGTAAAAGACCCCAAGAAGTTCCCCAGCCTGGCCTGGATCGACCTGGGCAACAACGTGGATATCTTCACTGTGCCACAGCCTCTGCTTGTGGCCCTGCGGCGGCGCTTCGGCTTGCGCAGCAGCCTCCCCACAATTTACGAGTACAGCGAGGCCCAGACTTTTAGCTGCTATAGCCCACACATGGAAACCTCTGTGGAGGAGCCCAGTCTGTACGAGGAGGGAGATGCTGAGGAAGATGATAGAGAGGAGGATGAGGACAGGCTGGAGCTTCAAGCCTGGGGCTTTGGAAAAGAGAATGTGTCAAAAAATGTACCACTGCACTTCTGTGGGAGGTGATCGCCCAGAGCTGGCAGCTCCTCATATCCCTCTGTATCGCCTCGGCCTGTGTTAGCAGGTGTCATTGGAGCAGAAGATGCTCACGGTGACCCACGTGTTTCTGAAAATAACTTTTAACTAAGTAGCTGTGTTGTGTTTCCCTCTGGATGCTCTGACTACCGCAACCCAGACAGCTCTTTTGCTTCTACAGACAGTAAATATGGATTGATTACACCTTCATTTATCCAGGAGAACCAAACAGGCTTGCTGTTTCCCCAGTGCTTTATGTTCCTAAAGTTTTGTGCTCTCACACACCTTGAGGTTCCCCATTATCTGTCACTGTTGGCTGCACCTGGGGGGGGGGGGTTAAGTGCCTTGCTCAAGGGCACCTCGGCAGTAGCTGCTAAGGACAGGGGAGCATCCAATATTTTTCTATCTGGTCTGGCCTTCACCCCAGCTACCCCAACTGAATAAATCAAAGTAACCAAGCATCCTACTTACCTGTCAGGACATATTATTTATCCAAGAGGTTTTTGGTTTTTCTTAATATAAATATATATATAATTTCTATAATTTACCTACCCTAAGTCACGTAAACAAAGCAAACCAAATGCATTTCAGTTCAAGCACTGATCCTTCAGCGCATGTTGATACACTGTTGATACAGCTGTGCTGAGAGAAGCTTCAGCCTGGTACACACAGATGACACACACACACACACACACACACACACAGTGGTTTGGCCTGAGCAGCTGATGAACTGATTACTGCCTCCATCAGGTCTCATCGGACCCCCTTCAGTCTCAGATGGTGAGCAGGAGATCTATTTTTTCCCAGCAAATAGGACTAGCCCCAGATAATTTGGTTCACTGGTGGTTCATGAATGATTTTATTTATGAATCAGACCATAAGCAGAGAGGAAGATGCCTGCTCTTGTTTTTAAAGGCATACGTAGAAGTGACAATGAAACGATTATAAACTGCTCTGCTTTTATCTCCTCCCCTGTGGTGCTACAGTCTGCACATAAATCTTTGTTTTGGCATGAACAAACAGCAGCAGTTTCTTTTCTTTTTCACTAGCCTTTTTTTTGTTTTGTTTTGTTTTGTTTTTTAAGTATATGACTGTTTACTGTAGCCAACCTCAGACCCCAGAGATGGAGAGCATGTTTATATGTACATTAATATCACAATAAATTTGAGATTCTTCTTGGGAGCGGTGGGGGGCTCAAAAAACAATTGCCACATGTGAACACAAGAGCCCACACTTTATCCTGCCTACAGATGTTAATGTGGTCTGTTCTCTTCCCATGCTGTTTTTCAGGAAAATCTGTTTATTTGTGTTTACAGAGATATTCATGAACAAGATGCTTGGTGTGTGTGTGTGTGTGTGTGTGCGTGCATAGGCGTGTGTGTCTGTGAGAGCATAATTAGAGTGTGCGCCCGAGTGCATGAGTGTGTTCTGGACACGCAGGGTAAATTAATACCTTTGATCGTAGAAATGAAATGTTTACTCATTTGCACTTTAAGGGACGACTCCGTCCCTGAATGCACAAGCTTTGTGGTTGGGTTGCTGTTGACATAAAAACATACTGGGTCGCTCACATCCTATCTCTTTTATCTCCTGTTGTTTTAAATCATCAGCGCTCATACAAGTCAGTGCCATGACAAAAATCACCGGTTAATTTGTTTAATTTTGTCATCATGGCTTGTGAAATTGTGGCTTGCTTTTGAAAGTAAAAGTGACGTTTGCCTGCTGTTGCTTCAGAAATAAACATGATTTGATTTTAGCGTTAGCCTTTTGAGGACTTTTCTTCTGACACTGTTGCTGTATTATAGACACAGAAATAAAATAGTGGAGCAGATGGAGATTACATAATTCATGAGAAATTGCCATCATTTGTTTTCACAAAATTTTGAACAAGTTAGTGTGGTGATTATAAGGGCCATATCTGAGGAACAAGTACGCTTAGACCATTATTTATTATATCAGAGGTTTTAATCCTGAAAGGTACCGACTGAGATTTTTACAATGCAAAAAGTAAAACCTACTAAGCGATACTTTGTTTCGTCCACTACGTGCACCAGTAGTGCTAGTCACTAGTCACTGACTTTGCCTGTCAGTAGATTTTCAGAGCTTTTTCACAACCAACCAGCTGAGGGGTTCTTGTTTCCATGTCAGCATTTAATGTTGTGCGTGAATGAGGAAGATGCCCTGTACAGACCTGTCAGAGGCAGACGAATATCAACAATATGCTGACTTGTAGAGGTTCTGCGAGCAAGGAATTCTCATTTCTGAGGCCATCCATCTTCCACCCCCCCACCCCCCCACCCACCCACCCACACACACACACACGATTTGCCCCTCTAAACAGAGAAGCATCAAATTACAGGAGGATCCTGTTCTGGTTTGTAGTGGATGCTGAAACTAGCTGCAGACATTTAGTGTCTTCATGTCTGTGCAGTTTGTCAGATAATACGATATCCCATGTTCAGTAGTACAGTGATTTAGGCAAAAGGAATGTTACCATTCAAACTCACACACAACATCCTCCCTTTCATAACTCATTGTAATCTACCTGTTAATACAGTATAGTCATATAGTCTGTTAATACTCAAACTATACGTAGTCTATAGTGTGCTGGCTTGCACAGGAGAGCTTGGTAGCAGCGGTTACAGCGTTACAGCCAAAGTCCTTCATTCTAAATTCTTCTTAAGCAAAAAAATAATTATTATTTTGTGCTAAGTGTAGCTGACAGAAGTATTTATGATAAGTATTCATTCTTAAAACAGCTCATAGTGTTAGGGTGTGCTCATAATTACAGTATAAGTAAGTGAGTAGCACTTTTTGAAATGAGAAAAAAGGCAGGGAAAAAAGAAGCAATGAGAATACGATGTAGAATATTAAATTAATAAGATTTTATTTTCATTTTTTATATCCTGTACTGTGAAATATGGCAAATGTGCCAGTGATACTGATGAGTTTGACTTCTATTCTAAATCTTAAATCAAACAATGTGCAGTGGATTTCTTTTTTTGTGGGAAAGCATGTATGCGCCATCTAGTGGTGCTTGCTGGCTGCACACAGCAGCTCCAGATGTCAGCTCCATGTGTGGATCTCTTTACAAGAAGCTGCTGGAAGTTTCTGTAAAACTGGAATTAAAACCCTAAGTCATCTGCATTGAATATATCCAGCCTCATCGCAGCACATTTCGAGGAAATGTGATGAGAAGTGTTGAGAAATCATGATGTAATGTGGACACCACTGATTTGACTACATCTGGTGTGCAGTATATAACGAGTATTGGGGGAGAAAGACAGGGAGAAATTGGGAATGATTCGCAATCTTGGAAACGCTTGGGTGTTGGATCTCTGCCAGAGATTTAGAAGCCAATAGCTCTCACGCAGTTTCAACTTTTAATCTGCTTCTCATCCAAACTCGATCTGTAATGTTATCTGACTGAAAAACCATCAATATCGGGTCTTGGTTTTTGCATTCTTGTTTGTCGCTGAGAAAAAGAAACCGATGAAGCCAGGCTTTCCAGTTAATGTGTTAAAACAAATGTAATTTCAATGAAGAGGTTGCCTTTGTCATAAACTGCATAACTAGTAACAGAGCAAACCAGTGGATCAGTCATATCATATATCAGCTGAGTTGTGCAACTGAGTGAACAGGAATGGTAGCAGCTGTGAGAAGATAGAGCATGGTTACACAATGGAGGCAGCATGGGAAGAAAGAGAGTGAGTGTGTGTTCACAATGTATGTGCATATGGAGCTAAAAAAAACCTGATTGCTTTGATAAGACAAAACTAAAAAAACTCTCAACAGAACATTATCAGAAATGATGGGGATTTTTGGAAATGCTGCAGTAAGTGCAGCATTTGACACTCAAAGGTTGTTTCCAAATTTATTTGCTGAAGAGGGAAAGTTGATCTGTAGTCACCTTGAATCTTGGTTTAAAAACATGTGTGGACGAGAGCATTAGACCACCTGAGTCACTAAACCATGATAAGTACAAAAGACAAAGTCAGAAAAGCGACAAAAAATAAAAGCTGACACTGAAAGGCAGCACGACAGCCTCTCTCGTCTCTCAACCTCACCTGGACGACAAGTGAGGAAAGGGAGAAACAGAAGAGCAACTTTATTGTCATTATGCGAACAAGCATACTTGTGGAAACATGCATGCAGGACAGAAAAAAGATGCTCGCATCAGCTCTGTCACCCTGTCTCTTTCTTTTACCTTTGCCAAAGAGATTGTGTTTATGGTTTGCTTTGTCCATTTGTTTGTTTGTTTTTCGTGGGATTACTCAAAAACTGTTGGACAGATTTTGGATGAATACAAACAAATGCCTCCAATATTGGGTTTTTGAAGATTGACCAGGGATAGTAGGGTAGATAATAAAAGTGGATGAAGGCAACATTAGATCTCTTATCAGTGCCAAAATAATAACTGTCCATAACTTGATGATGCAGTGGATGTTGTCAGCAGCTGACACTACGCCGACCTTGTGAAGTTAATGCTTAGCAGGAATGGGATAAATTCCCTTGCTGGGAGGCCTCCCCAGTAAATGATTATGAAACGTCTCTGGAAGATTTGTACCAAAGCGTGTGGTGATGATCTCGACTGCAGCATGACTACACTCACTGAGACCAAATTAAAGCACATATCAATCAATTTATCTATATCCAGCCTGCAGACATAGAATGCCACCATGTGACAATGGGATAATAGAAACTGGCAACCAACTTATATAAGCAATCATTTCATTTGATGTCAACTAACATAATACAATTTAGACTATACAAACACCTGAACAACTCTGCATTATAAAAACAAACACATACAAAAAGGATAGAGACAACATCACAAATGTAGAGAAAAAAGAACAATACAGCAGCTTCACCCATGACACAAACCACACCTATTGTAAGATTTAAGCCAACTGGACATCAAAAGGAGAAAGTGGGAGAACCCGCCAACAAGGAGAACCAAGCACTTCAGTGGAGGTAAAAACTGATTTTGGACAATATGAATGAAAAAGTACAATACTGTTGGAAACAAATTCAGAGATATAGAAAACAGAAACAAGTCTACTATTGGCTTAGAAATAGGTGACAACAATTCCTGTCATAAACCGACAATTTAGCCAAGGACTAAAACAGCCCCGAGTGACGGACAGGCCAAAGAAAGTAAATTTGACGCTGTCACGGGATTGGAGGACAGGACTGGGCGTGGCCACACCTCCAGAGGTCAACGATCCAATCGGGTAAACACTCGGATAGAGACTTGGCATCTGACGTCACACTCTGCAATGCGTTAGGGTTAGGTTAGGGTTAGGCATATGCATCCACAAATGATTTATATCTGATGTGTTTTTTTAATGATCAGTTGACAACTGATAACTGATAACTGATTGAGATATTTTGGGTCAAATTTAAATTTTGGAGAAATGTTCAGCCTTGGCAGAGGTCTATGCTCTCAGAGTGCTTTCTGGTTTTAATTTGTGATCATCATTAAAGCAACATATTGCTTTATCCATATTTTAATATTAGCATAGCGACCACTTTAAGGTAAAGACACATCCACATCACTGCATCTTTGGCAGTATATTTTTACATGTGAGAAAGAGTTTGTACACTCCCATGCTCCCATGTGGAAGAATATTCAGGTAAGTTCTAAAGCTCTTAAGCGTGTCGCTGGCGGCCTGAAGGCCTCAACAGTTCTTTGAATTTTAGAGCATGAAAGAAAATCAACATAGTAAGGCCACTGTTTGATGTATGGGAAATGACAGAGAATTTAAAGGGACTCAGATTGTGGCATAATACTTTATTTGACATAAAATGAATCCTAAAACAGATAGACACCTCATATGCCCTTTTGTCCCCGGCACAGCTGCTCCAGCAGCTACATAACGCCATCAATTCTTTATGATTTGGGCTGCATTATACAGTCAGAGGAGCATGAATACCCCCCCACACACACACACACACACACTCTCACACACACACACACACACACACACACACACACACACACACACACAGCTCTGTCAGTTATGTTTCAAAGACGATACTAATGATGCAGCGATATCTGCTGCCCCCTGCGTGCTACAGCGGGTACTGGCAATGCAATGTGGAAGAAACCCTCCTCTAATCTCCTCACTGCAGGCACGAAGACATGTGTGTACACACATAGGCTAAATGTGGCGGTGAGTAAGGCTGCAGACGCATTTAGTTTTGGCATAAAAACAAGCAGGTGTAACACATGCATGTGGTGAGGCTTTCTTGGACTGAAATGAAACCATGGCAAAATAGTCTAAATAATGCTTCAAGTTGAATAACGTAGATTAAAAATATATCGATTTATTCCTTTGTTTTTGTGACTTTCTGTGAAGAAAAATCGTGAAAGAAAAAAATGTTGATTATAAAATGTGGCAAGTTTGAATCTGTTGCAGGTGAGTGCATCACTTACCACACGTATTGTTGACGGAAATGTGACAGCGAGCGAAGCCGTGAAAATATCATGATGCGTCTGTCGGGCTCACACGGGCGTCTTTACGCAACGGCACTGAACGCCCACTCCAGTGGATGTGACGAGGCGGATTGGCTGCTAAAGATACCAGCGCCCGTGCTCGCCCTGCGGTTGGCTGCGGCTCTCCTTGGCCATTACGTTATGCTTACTCCATACACACAGGGCAGTCGGAGAGAGGGAAGACGTAATGGTTTGAGTCCCTGTGCACTTGCAATGGTCGTCTTTCTGACATTACTCGGCGGATTCCTCGAACGGGAGGTGCAATGAAGGTATGTGACTCTGTGCATCTGGGAATTCTATTTGTGATGTGGATTCATGCGCGAGGCAGATTTCTGGTGCTTTGTGCACGGTGCTGCACCGAGAGGCAGGGGATGCCAACATCCTAATGTCAATTAATTTTGTTTGTGTGCACTTAGTTGTAATTACATCAACAGACTTGCATTTGAAGGCTGCATCAACTGAATTTTAATTTGCCATCAGATATCCACTCGCCGATGCTGTTCCTGCTCCTGTCATTTTCCTGTCGAGCGTGCGAGCCCGGGGAACGCTCCCCCCCACCCCAGCCGTTCTGATAAACAGTGGGAACAGTATGTAGCCTTTTAATGAGCCTGTTTTGACCCCAGTGTTGATAGTTCATTGGACTAAAGCCGGCGGACCGCGGCGTCCATTCATCGTCAGGGTTTAATCCGCTCTAATGAGATAGAGACTGCGGCCAGCGAGTGATCGAGTGAGTGCGGGGATGTTCGGGAGACGTCTCGGTGTGAAGAGGTGGGAGAGCAGGATCACCCCCACAGGTCCGAGCTGTGTCGGGCTGTGGAGGTTCACCGGAGTCTCCTTCCTCTCAGTGGAGTGTGTGTGTGTGTGTGTGTGTGTGTGTGTGTGTGTGTGTGTGTGTGTGTGAAGCTGCTGTAGCAGAGGGAGGATGCAGCACAGGAAGGAAAAGGTGATGATGCCGTCTGGCAGCTCGAGCTCGGGACTGATAATGATGAAGATGATGGCGATGATGTCATTGGTTCTCCGGTGGCGGCAGGTTTGTGGCGACAGTCACGGTGAAAGGTTAGGCAGGACTGCCACCATCACCATCATTAGTGTTGTGTATATAGGCTGCAGTATAAAAGATAAAGTGCTCCAGACAGTTAGACTTTTACCCTGCAATTTGAAGCTGACTCGGTGCATCACGGAGGACTTTAAAAGGTGAAAGGCTTGATTGTGAACACACAAACTCTCTTATTGCAATAGGCGCAAAGTAATTACATGCATTTATTCAGAACCTTTGCTCTGCTTTGAAGTACAGGTACTGCAGCTGGGTATTTATCCTGCCAGACTTTACTTTCACTTACTTCATGGTGTAATTTCTGTCCCAAAACACGGGGTTCCCCCCAAGCACCCAGCTGCAAGCAAAACAGCTGGATACTCAGCTCTGGTCAATCAGACACTTTTAAATGTGAATATTAAAATTTTTACAGTCTATTAGGTTACTCGATGAAGGTGCACGATGTCGGTCAAATGAATCACTTTAACCAAAATTTCATATTTTCCCTTTCATGCACACATTCCGTGTTGAAGGTTTGCAAACTACAAATTAAACATAGAGAAATGTCCCTTAGTAACAAATTAAAATGAACACATCTACAGCTGCACTACTTACTGACCTGACACAACACAGTGGCTTCGCTCTTCTGCAAAAATACTGTAACACTGAACAGACCCATCCTTCACAATGATTTTCTAAATTGACTCATCTGCTGTAAATTGTTTTTCTGTTCCTATGGAACAGACGCTATTAGCCGAATTGAGCAAGCATACATACATACTCGAAATGGGAGAGACTGCCATGCAGTATGTGTTGTCAATGCCATTTTTAATCAGGGATGGGCCTATGACTTGATCTCTGATATTTCAAAATGCATGTTTTGATTTCTATATGCTTTCAAAATCCTCTTACCATTTAATGATCCCTGTTGTCAGTAGGCACACACTGTGCATCATGGATGCAAACACTCAGTAATCGCTGCTGATTATAAAATGTAATGCTGATGTATAGTGGATCAGAATTTATTCCAGATGAGACTAAGCCCACTTAGGGCCTACTTATAAAGTGGATGAAGAAGTCTAAAGCTATAAAGAGAGTCTGGGGGGCACATTGGATTTCTGGTGGTGGTTGTAAAACAGTCCAGTTATGCTTTAATATTGCGGGGCAGTCACCAAAGAAGTCAATATCTGTTTGTACCACCACACCAAAAATATTCTCCAGGCTAAATCCTCCCCAAATTATCCTCCTGCCCTCAATGTAAACTGTGTAAATCTGTTATTTTGCAGACACAAATCCAAACCTTGCCAGTGGCCGCTTGAGTTTAATGCGCATATCTCTCCAGACTTTCACTGGGCTTGATGTCTGCAGGCTCCACCAGACATCAGTGAATCATGCGAATCGAATACGTGACTGAGTAATATGTCATTTAAATGAAATATTACGTTTAGTCTTATCGTTTTTAGACAAATGACAAAAGTCGCTTCACTTCTGTGCGAGTGACATTTCCAGTTGATGCCAGAGAAATGCTGGAGCAAGACTCAGCCAACTGAAAGAGGGGATGAAATGTGAGACAAAGACAGTGAATGATAATGCTCTCTATAAAACACATGGCAGTGTGCAGCTGTTTGCTCTGAAGGCATCATAATTCTTATCAGTATGTACTGTATCTGTGTATTGATTGCTACGACATGCTTGCAAATGCCTAAACTAGGGGTTGGGCGTTGTGATGATAAATGCCCTCAGACACAATGTGCGAACTATCAGGGATTTTGTTATACAGGTGTAGCTATCCTCCATTGATTTAGCATTGCATTCCAATGACTCAAGATGGACAGTTCAAAGAATCAAAACTGATTATGATGACTGATCTTATTAGCCACTTGAGGCTGTTTATAGGCTTTCTTTCTTCACACATTGCTTAGGTGTAGACTACAGTGTGATGCTAACGGGAAACCTGATTTCTGCTTTTAATTCACTGGACTGAACTGACACAGACACTGAAATGATTGCGTTAATCATTAATGCATTAGTCTACTTTCTCCGGTTATGCTAGGACTAGTTTTTCATAATGTCTTTTCAGCATCATAAGTCTGTAAGCACAGAACATCATAAGTCAGCTGATGTTACTCTGAGGGAGGTAACAAAAAGTGTTACCTCTCCATTTCAGACTCTTTTCTAGTTGTAGTGAAACACTGATCTTTACACGACCCAGTTAAGTCCTATCTATGGCCCCGTACCATGTGGTTACACTTGTATTTGTCTGTACACTTTTTGAGATTTGACGCTCAAAGGTTCATTTTTGGGGTCAGACTACTGTTTGTCCTCCAAAGGCTTGAATATTTTTGATTTTTCTCCCTCTGAATTCTATTTAAAACTGTCCCACAGTTTCTTTTTGTCCCCCCACACACCCCACAACCACAACCGGTGGGTGGCTTTGGCTTTGTTTGTGCATACTCTGGCTCTGGCCTGTTTGCTCCAGCAGCAGTGTGAGAAATATGTCAATTATTTGGCCAAGACGTCTTAAGAGTCAAAGCGCCTAGAGGTGAATGGAATAACAAAATGAATGAATACATTAATACACTATTATATTCCCAGGGGTATCACTGAGGTGATCTGACAGAAGAGAAACTATAAATGCTGCAACTAAAAAAACGTGTACTACGTGCAAGGTTTGCTCCTGTCACTTGTTTGTTCGGGACTCCCTGCCTGCAGAGCTTACAGTGCGCTAATTGAAGTGACAGAGGGATCTGGCTCTGCCTGGCTCAAAGCCAGATAAGACTGATTTCATGGGCAGACTGCAGCGGTAACACCGTAAATATTCCTTTTAGTGGCTTTGCTCGCTTTATGCGGAGCGCTGAGTCTAACCTGGGAAACTTTTCAGCAGCTGAACATCAGGTCAAGTTTAAACCTCGGGGAATAATTCAAGTTGTTATGCATCACAGCTTGAGCGTGCGCACGAAGCTGGGGAGTATAGTTGGACAAGGTGAGCAGGTCGGGGTAGATTTGACCGAGGACAAGACACATGAAGCTACATGTGACACAGCCAATGGACTGTAAGAAACTTGTAGCAGTTTTAATAATCACTACACATTTTCTGTCGTCTATCAAGCCAATTTATGAACATTTATAAATTCTAGCTTCTCGGTTTTTCTGTTTTACATAACTTAACTGTAAATTGAATATTTTCAGGTTTTGGACTGTTAGTCGGATAAAACAATGTTTTTAAAGATGTCAAACGGTTAAATTAATGAAATTGGTTAATGAATTGAACTTTGCAAACCCATCCTGATTGTGACCTTTCTTCCTCTCACGGTGACTCCGCACATAATGTCTTGCTCCTAAGGTTGCATAACGGATCCCTAAGCAGATGGGTGAGGTCAGATCACAGGGTGCTTGTGACGAGTCGGAGCAGAGAATGAAGAGATGTGGCAGGAGCCTGTGAATTCCATTGTTTTTCCGCGTGGAGCCGGGGAACCACAGAGGGCTTACATTATGTCCATGTCAGCTATTGATTCTGTGGGCCGGGGAACAACAGAAGGCATATTCTCTCCTCGCTGTCCTCCTCCCCTCCCTCGCTCGCTCCCTCCCTCCTCTCATCAGTATGCTCCAAGGAGCCGTGGCTCCCATCACGCCATCTTTGCTCCCTGTCTCTGGCCCGTCTTGCGGTCAGCAAACCCGTCCGACTGATTCTCTCGCTTTTAACTTTACAGGCCGAGCACACTGCACTACAGTGAGTACACCTCAGGACATGCTGAGGCGGCATAACCTCCACATCTTCCCACTTGACTCTCATAAGTTAATTTGTTGTGTGGCTCCGCACATCCTCGGTGTCTGCGTGGCTCATTTGTTTATCAGATTGGACAAAATAATGTAGTGACGGAGAAACTGGAACCCGCAGATCTCTTTGAAGAATGTCATTAATAGAAGCTTTTAGAGTCTACTTCTCTCTAATTACATTTAACCTTAAAGACTCTTAAAGAGCACTCTCAGTAATGTGGCGCCACCGATTCTCTTTCTCGTACTTTTTTCCTCTCTTAACCCCCCGTAGCAAAAGAGGCCTTCCTCAAGCCATTTGAGTTTGAGTACTATTAGTTTTGTATCCGTGTGCTCCGCAGGCGGGGGCGTCATCCATGTGGGCATCATGCTGCGGGCTACTGAACGAGGTGATGGGCACGGGCACCGTGCGGGCGCAGCAGCCAGGGTTTGGAGCAGGGGCGGGGCCCTTCCGCTTCGCCCCCAGCGCTGGGTACTCCACCTACCCCCCCACCAGCTCAGGAAGTGCCGGACAGCTGTGCAAGGCCTGCGGACTGGCCTTCTCTGTCTTCAGACGCAAGGTAAACAAGAGTCCCTGAGGGAAAATTGGAGATGTTTTTCTAAATTTGGAAATGTGGAGGCAATGCATATGAATGTCAAAAGACCATACCAGTGGGTTTTGTCTTTTGTAGTAATCATATTCACTGAACATAACTACTGACTGACTACCCCCCCCACCCTTAATGTCGGCGTGATATAAAAATGAACTTGCAGAGACAGTTTTTTTAGTCAGAATTATGTAATCATTGCGTGCAGTTGTGAGAGAGGAACTCCTCATTCATGGTGCATTCAAGGAAACACTGACATCTGTAATTTTTGAGTCACTTGCTGAACCGGGACCTGTGAAATAATACGGTATATTTGGTACACTGAAATCATATATCATATCTTTCGATGTGAATTCAATCCAAATGCATATGAAACCAAACATGATCTGTATGTTCTTTTTCTTCACTGGTTAAATCACTGGACAAGATATAGCGTAACTTATGACTGTGCTTCTTTTTTTGAGGTCAAAACTCAAAGTCTTAGTCTCAGTACATGAGTCTTCATCCAGTCTTCGTTTATACAGAGTAGGTTGGCTGAACATGCCTGCTCTTTTACAGCAGCATCCTTTTAAAGAGTTAGAAATAAAATAACAGGGATGGACAGCCATTAATAGAATGGAAAAGAACCGCCAGGAAATGAATCTTAGTCTCTATTAAAGCTGATGTGACAAACAGGTACAGGATGATCAGCTGCAGTACAGTGTGCATGTATTATGTAACAAATATAAAGGCAGCATGTTTATTTCACTCTGATGCAAAAGTTTTCTGAAGGAAGTTTAAAGTCTCTGCAACTAGTATTTGTGATTGATGCGACCACTACATTTCAGAGGGCACTTTCTACTCCACCACATTTATCTGTCAGCTGAAGATAATGTGTAAAAAAAAAGAGAGAAACCACTGGAATGGTCCTTTTAACATGCATATTCATCCTGGTATTTCCAGGGATCTGTCTGCACAGATGCATGTGTCAGAGTTTAATGTCAGAGTGTATCTGTCTGGCAGTCAGGCATACTCAGAGGATGAAAACGCTGCAGCGCTGGCTTCCTCTGCGCGCCCTGCTTCAGATCACTCTATCGTCATCCACACACCGGTTGCCTTTCAGACGTATCCCGTGATACACACTTTTGTGTTTAAGCGTGATATTTTCATAGTAATTTAAAATAAAAAATTTTAAAAAGATGCGCTGGGGGATTAACAGCAAATGTTTAAAGAAAAGGTTATGGTGGAAATGTGCTTCTGGTGGACCGGAGCATATTTGTGCACCAGTGATAAGAAAATATTTACAGCCATGGCCGACCTGCTTTCCTGTCCATTTGAAGTGTGAGTCTACTCAGCTCCTCTGTATCAGGAGACAATATTAAGCCTGTAAAATGTCAAACATCACAAGGAGCTAGAGACAGGTTATTTCTCTTTTCTTTAGTCTTTCTTAGTGAGCACACAGGGTATGAGACACAGTTACAAATGGAACAATGATAGAAAGCAGCAAATTCTCAAATCTGAGAAACTGGAACATGCAGATGTTTAGCAGTTTTGCCAAATGACTTCAAACATTGCTGGTCAATTTTCTGTCAAATGGCAAACTGTCTGTCTGTCAGTAGCACAAGCCTGAGTAACTAGTTAGTTTTGATAAAAATAATTTGGTGAAGTGATAACAAAAATGTGTTATCGTGGAACAATTCCACTGAAAGTTAAATAATACTGGATGATTGCTCTGTCCTAATCAACAATATGTTGCAGGTAAAACCATGGGCTGATGAATTATTCTGGTGAAAAACTAAAACAATGTTACCATAAACTGCAGGGAGTTCAGTTCCATCGTATGACCCATTTTCCAATAGCTGGAATCGGTTATTTATTTATTTGTTCATCAAAAGTGACATGGAGGATAAATAGTTTAATATGCTGACAGAAGTCAGTCTTTAGGGCCTACTGAGAAATAATGAAAAATGCACTTTCTTTAATGATGGTGTTGAAGATGAAATTGATCTGAAAAGATGAGTCGCTTCAGTCAGAAGAATAAGAATAGCTGATCATGTCACGTCTGTCTATGAATTTCTTTTTCCCCTCTCTCCTCAACAGCACATCTGCTGTGACTGCAAGAAGAGTTTCTGTGCCCTGTGTTCAGTGCTGCAGGAGAACCTGCGGTGCTGCACAACCTGCCACCTGCTGCGCGGCACGGCCTTCCAGCGGCCCCGGCTCATGCAGCTGCGGGTGAAAGACCTGCGCCAGTACCTGCTGCTGCGCAACATCCCCACCGACACATGCAGGGAGAAAGAGGATCTGGTGGACCTGGTGCTATGTCACCAGGGGGCCAGGGAGACCCAGAGAGCGGTGGTGGAAGAGGACGAGGAGGAAGAGGAGGAAGAGGAGGAGGAGGAGGAGGAAGAAGAGGACACGCACGAGGAGGAGGAGGAGGAGGAGGAGGAGGAGGAGGAAGAAGAAGAAGGGAAGATGACACAGACAGTCTGCACTCGCTCCCCCACTCGCACGGCGCCTCGCCCCCCTCTGCCACACGCTCCACCTCCGAACAGTCGGTCCTCTCTGCATCTCAGGGAGACGTGCTCAGCCCAAGTGACAGCTCAGGGACCACCAGCCAGGTCTGACAGTGTGTGTGTGTGTGTGCACCATGCAGCCAAATATACATTCACTCCTCCGCTAATTTCCATATGCCACACTTCCCTCACATCTGTCCTCATTCTATCCAAGATAATTAATTTCAAAGGTGAGATCAAGTTATTTACAAGTTTCAGTCAGGAGACGGCGCCTGCCTTCCTTTCATCTCCCTGACAAACAATCGCCCTCTCGTGCATATCTTCACATGTCAGTTAGTTCATTTCATCTCAGGCTTTACTCTTTCGATCTTTGTGTTCCTTTCTCACTGAAAATCTATAACATTTGTAGGTTTGTTTTATATCTCCGTTGACAATGGAAAACCTCAGTACAACCAGCTGGTCTTATGTCCATGTGACATCTGGAAACAGCTGTGTTAGCAGTGTGTGTGTGTGTGTGTGTGTGTGTGTGTGTGTGTGTGTGTGTGTGTGCGCGCGCAGTGCCCTCAGACCAGGCAGCGAGGCAGCTTAAGCCCTTTGCCTTTTTTAGGTCTGTTACATGGGCTGAGTCTGTTATGTAACCGTCACACAAGTTGAAAACTCCCCACAGCGTCACAGCTGCAACTAAACAGCAGAAACACCACAGTACACCCCCACCCCACCCCCACCCCCAACCCCCCAGATAATCTCTCTGTATGATTTTTTTTTTCCTCCTCTTAGTGGCACATCTAGCTTTAAAGATTCCTGGCCCTTAATTATTCTTCCAACCAACGTCAAAGTTCATCTTTAAGTCAGAGGAGATTTTAAATATGAGATATGAATATAAGATACAAGACCTTTAATAATAATGGAAAATCCACCGGGTTAAATGTTTGTGCATATTATGTGATAGAATTTTTGGTGGTAAATGGTCAAGGTCACTGCGACCTTTTTGGCATTAGCCAAGAATTCATAAGCTAACTACGACACAATTTCACCCAAAGGACTAATAGAATAAAATTCTTGATGACATTTTATATCCAAACAGGCAACTTCACCATGAAATCATGTTCTGCAAAAACACTTTTCTTGCTGCTATTCACCGCATAGGCAGCAACATTTCTGAACAAGCTCTATTATTAAAACTAATTTTAAAAACAAAATTCTGCCTTGGCAGAAGAAGCGTGCGCTCTCTGAGTGCTTTCTAGTACTTTTGTATGTTTTGAAATAGCGTGATGAAAACTGACATAGAGTCAAAGTAACTTTGCTCCGCCGAGGTTTGGCACTTTGCCTGTTTCAAGGCTGCTGCTGTTCATGTTTTTGTCTCTGGAGAGTCTAGTCTGAGCGAGAGCACGGTGTCTGGGCGACGGCAGACATCTTGCACCACAATGCCATCGGATACATTACTAACCCATCTCCATCTAATCTGCTGGAATGGGCCGAAGCCGAGAGACCGAAACAGGAGGCAGGAGAAACACACCTTTTTTTTTTTACTTATTATGGTACAGAAACAGACTCTGCACTCCAGCGCGATATCATGGAGTTATAGCTCATTTCAGCTCTTCACAAGCTCTATTTTGTCACAAAGATAAAAGAATAAAGAGACTGTATCTTCACTCGATAATACAGAGCTCTGCACTCACACCACCAACCATTCTGCGGCTCCATTTACTCTCCTTTCATCTGGTGAATTCCTGACCTCCACCTTCAAAGAGAATAATTAACTGCTGAGTTAAGATCAGCTGAGTCAGTGTTTAAACATCTCCATTTGTTCATTAGATAACTGAGCAGCGCCAATTTGCAAATTAGATCACAGATAGCTGTGAAGTCTTTGTCGTGGCATAGATAGCCATACAGAGCTAAAAGAAACTGTATTTTGTCCCAATCAATAGGAAGAGATCATCATCCTGTTATGAGAGACAAAGAGATGAATTGGGGTTTTTTTAACTGTTCAACTGCTTCAAATCTGGAATTAGGTTTGTTATAAATTCTTGTGAACTATGAAAAATTAAGGTCATATATTTTACACATTTTCTGACCTTGACACTTGTGGTCAAACAAGTGCATGCTTTAAGTGGAGAAATTTGGCAATTTGTGATAAAATGATTTTAATACAGTGGGCTGAGCAGTTTGAGATTGTAAACTAAATGAAAGTGACTTTAGTTTGTTGACTTTCACCCCCACAGGAGCATGAGGATACTCCAACAGCGTCCCTCTTGAACCTGGAGCCCACTGAAAATATCATTGAGGTGTTTTTTTAATATATACATATGAACAACAGGTCTTAGCGGTGAAAGAGAGCGCACTCCTGCTGCTTTTAGTGACTCACCTTGGTTTTCCATGTGAATTCCAGGTCAGTCCGGCAACACAGAGGAGGATCAGGGCCTCGCTGTCTGATCTGGACAATGAAGAGGCGATAGAAAACCTCTCCGTCCGCCAGTTGAAAGAGATCCTCGCCAGGAACTTTGTCAACTACTCCGGCTGCTGTGAGAAGTGGGAGCTGCTGGAGCGAGTTCATCGACTCTACAGAGAAAACGAGCAAAACAGGAAATCCAGTGAGCATTTTGGATTATTTTTGATTCCCAAATTTATATGCAGTACAGTGACCTCTGGTGTTCATGTTTGGTAAAAAAAAAATATCCTTTTCTCTTTTTTC
Organism: Psettodes erumei; assembly: GCA_016785225.1. Classification (NCBI taxonomy): domain Eukaryota; kingdom Metazoa; phylum Chordata; class Actinopteri; order Pleuronectiformes; family Psettodidae; genus Psettodes; species Psettodes erumei. The sequence continues at coordinate 987,736 of JAFBJZ010000945.1, forward strand.
AGTGGAAAATGTGAGCATAACTGCAGGTAATTGTGCTTTTGATTATCATATTTGTAGTTGTGATATATGATGTGATACTGATGCAGGTGGCACCCACAAAAAAACAAACCCTGTTGAATCCCTGCTTCAGTGTCCTTGATATTAAAGGGCAAATTCACTTTTTCCTGAACTAATAGATTTTCTTTATTACTGCCCATTTGTATCGGTAAAGTGGTGGCATATCCTCCACCTCTCTGCAACAATGGAGTTGGAGGTAAGACGTTTTTGTAAAGAGCCACCCCACGGCACGTTTTGCATCCCCTCATGATACTGTGCATCACACTGGTCATCTGATTGCATTAAACAGTAAAGGCATGAGTCAGCCATTTTTTACCCTCTTGATCCTTTACATCATCCTGTATAATTTCATATTATGGTCAATTATCTCCTGCCTTGTTCAGCATCTCCACATTCCATCATTCATGTGTCTTTCCCGGTGTGCATCATCTCATTTGATTCTGAAGGACAGCCTCTCTTTCTGTCATTAATCCACTCACTAAGAGCTTTTACCTCTTGATGAGTCACTTTATTACTAAAGTGGCAGCATGTCTCCATCAGGTGTAATACGCCTGTCAAGCTTCCCAGAGGCTTCTCTTGATGATACGCAGGGCATGAGGATCATATTAGCCCACTAAATGGTTAGGGACAACAGACAAGCTGCAGCTCCACCAGCCTTTTATAGATGGGAGCAGCAGGAGCCAGATTTAGGCCAGTGAGCTGATCAGTCAGCTGTCAGACATTCCTGCTACAAATCAGTGCAGTGATCCATTTGTGGTACATGAGACTATTTTTGTGGTTTGCTTTCTATCATTTATCTGTTAACAGGTCTGTTATTGTGAATATTTAATCCTCCCCGTTATCGCATTGTTTCAAGGCATTTGACCCAAAACATGCAGACAGAGGCAGGGGAGGTGCGGTGGATGGATTTGAATTGACACAAAACAGCTTCCCAAGAAATAAGACCATCCAAAAGATTAGGAATCGCCGGGGAGAATGGGGAACGCAAACCTACTTAACAACAACAAAACAACAGCAAAGCTAAAACAACCAAACTGACAGGGACAGGACACAACACTGAGATTTAAATACAAAAGGGGGCAGGGAGACAATTGGAAACAGGTGAGGCATATTAGGGCAGGCGCAGGTAATCAGTGAAGGGAGGAAAGGAACAAAGACAGGAAGTATCAGTAAAACACATGACACACTAGGAAATGACTCAAAAAAAACCAAACAAACAAGAAACAGCCAAAACAGGGTTCAAAATACTGTCTTTCAGGGAGTGTCTGGGGGCAGGCTGTGACACCTGGGAATATTCACTTGCTTTTTAAATGACCTTGGTCTCACAGATCTGGTTCTGCTTTGTTTCAGTGGTGGTTTTATAAGAGCAGGCAGTTTTAAACAGACCAATTAAACATTGTTAATAAAACATTCTCAGCAATATGTTTGCTGAGAAGCTGTTCTGTAGCTTTCAGCCATATCACATGATCTTCATCAGTAGATTGTTATGGAACTGTCATTCAATCCATTTTTTTCCAAGCACATTGAGGGCTTGGCTTAAAAGCTGAAGTTCAATTCTAATACTATTATTAGACATAGATTGCAGATTGAAACGATGAGTTTTATGGCCTACAGTACAGAATCCTTGTTCACAGAGCGTAACTTCATATTTCCATCCACAGATGGTGTCAAAGCTCAGCTGGCGGCGGATGAAAACTTGTGCCGCATCTGCATGGACGCCATCATCGACTGCGTGCTGCTGGAGTGTGGTCACATGGTAACCTGCACCAAATGTGGAAAGAGGATGAGCGAGTGCCCCATCTGTAGGCAGTACGTGGTGCGGGCCGTGCACGTCTTCAAGTCTTAAAACTCCGAGGGCACGTGTGCGCGTCAGAGCGGTCCTCAGGCATGCACATGGCCTGAGCCCTGAGTTTATCACTGAAGATGAACTGCTGTGCGTCACGTCTCATGGCTGGGGGGGGGGGGGGGGTGGGGGGCACTAATGATGTAGCAGGCGTGAGAAACTTAACGGTCTTTGAAAACAGACTGTTGCCTCTGGCCTACCACGGTTTGCCCACCTCCCCTCCAAGCCCCCTCCCGGCCCCCTCCCTTACTAACTCATGCTCCAGTCCCACTTCCCCTCCCTGGTGGACCGTCATCAGCTGCACCGGGACACTCACTCTTTTCTCTCTTTGGTCTGTTAAACCCACAGCAGAACCACCCTGCCATCACTTTCTCCTCTCCATTCTCTGTTTCGATTTAACCCACAGGAGAGGGGGAGGCAGAGGAAGAGGAAGAGCAGGTTCCGTGGATACTTGAGGTGGATTGGGTGAAGAGAAGCAGTGTGATGGAAAATATAAGATCCCAGGGTTAGAGTCAATATGGTTTACACAGTCATGTCACATGACACCGTGTTATCTCACCGTGTTCTTTAGGATGTGCAATATCAGAGAAAAAAAAGAGACTTACACTCGTTTTTAGACTATGTCTATTCATTTTAACGACCACCACAATGCACCGAGTCATCTCGTCTCACACGCAGGAGGGTGTGAGGTGCCAAATGTCATGCCTTCGATTGATACTTGGGTTAGGATTTTCACAGAATATGCATCTCATAACCAGCAAGCTTGGTGTGATGGTTTACTTTTTCTTCTTTTTCTCAAATGAACTTTAGGAATAAGTAAACGTGTAAACTTGTAAACCTTTGAACACTCACTGTGTGAACGTGTTTTGCCATTTCTTCATTTAAAATCAAGTGCGCAAAGATGATTTCTGCCGGACGACACGAACAGCTACCAACCGCTGCTTGGCAACGTCACGTGCTGCACTACGTTCCTGCTGCATCCGTTTGAGTGTGAAAGTTCATTTTTGACCTCTTGAAATAGCAGTATTTTTTTTAAAAATATCAAAACTCAAAGCCCATTTACTAACCCTTTCCAAGCTTCAATCACATTTCGCGGTCTTCATCATATGTCATAGAGATGGTTCAAGCTGACATCACATGAGGTAAGGTGGTCACCCCCCCCCCCTTCCCCGTGGAAGACCATGAAATGCAGCTGAAAGATGAAGAAAAAGCTATAAATTGGACCTTGAGTTAAGATAGTATATTTTCAACTATATTTGAAGACTCATTCCTGTTTCATTTTAAATAACTTCCACCAAGCAATACCATTTAGTTTAACTGAATTGAATTTACAAGTCAACCAAGTGTCTTTGTTTGATTGTGTTGTCAGTCAATGTCAGATCTTAGGTAGGTAACAGGTGCTACTTCCTCTTATTCTGAGTGTAACATCAACAACATACCTGTTTGTTTTGTTGTCAAGGCATCCCTCCAGTCAGCCATCCATCACATAGCGAGAGGTAGAAGAATCCTGGTTTACTTTAACCTTTTATGCAAATGAAAAGATTTCTTTTCTTGTCATGGGATCCAGTTAACTCAGATGTCACTAAAATCTGTGTGTATGGGGAAAAAAAAAGTGAATCGCATAGATGGTTTATATTGTTGTTTACTGATAAGTTGTTAAATGTATATTTTTCCATGTACTTGGGAGATGACATGATTTAAAATTCTAATCAGTATGGAGGTTGAAAAAAAAAAATAATGTTTTTTCAGAATGTATTCCTGCTGGTTTTGGTCAGAAGAGTCCTCTGATCCGTTCATTCTCTCACCATTAAAGTTACGTCATGGTCTTTTGCTTTTTTAGCACTTTCTGTTGCCATCTGCTACAGATCTAAAAACCGACACTGGACACCATGCACTGTAACAAACACTGTAACTCTGTAACTCTGTTTGTCGATGCTGCTGTTTCTCAAAGATGTCATTCACAGGCAGCTACAGTATTAAGTAGAGGAGGGTATCATGAGCACTCATAATCCTGGATCTTTATATTTTGGAATGTTGAACCTTTTTATTTTGTTAAGCAAGAGAAAAATGATTTATTAGATTCAATAAAATGCAGTACTACAAACCAGAGCTATAAAACCCTGCTGTTCTTTTTGTAATCAGACACATGTTCGGGTTGGTTTGGTCTGACGTTCAGCCAACACAGCGGCTGGCAGGTTTCAGTTTTTCACTTGCCAAATGATAACAATAATACAACTAAGAGCAATATTCCATCATGGGCATACATCATGTTCCTTATTTATACAAAAAGCTTAAAGTTAGAATCCATGTAATCAAATCCCATTTTCAGTTCCATTTATTGGGCATTTTTTCTGCAGTTGCCATTCAATGTATACCTGCCCTCGATTGTTCGGTTTCACTATATACAGATAACATCATTTCAAAGCAGCTGCTAAAAGAGTGTCGGCTCACCATGGGGGTCTCCAACTCAAAGGGGGCTAAAATCTGAAAATGGACTTTAAGAGAAGCCAGAGGATCAAAACAACACAGCACAGTATTTAAAATGGATTTATTATCTCAAAGGCTGAATTTAACTTCTCCTAGAGGCTTTACATGTACATTATGTACATAGAACATTTACAGTAATGTACTAAAATATATCACATAGACCTGGTTGTCTAATAAAACCAAACTATTACAATTTAAATGTAAACCCATCCACTGAACTGTATCAACTGCTATTCAAAAGGTAGACAAAAAGCTTTCAAAGACTTTGTTTTAAAAAAGTTTAGTTTTCAAATCAAGAAAAATGCAAACCTATTGAATCATTAGATTGTAGGACAAGTTCCAATAGCAAAATCTGTGAATTTTGTATTTATTATGTAAATATTTGGATGATGATGATGAATACAGGCGCACAGTGACAATACCTCTGAAAATGCTACTGAATGATGCCATAGGTTGCAATCTTCTTTAAGACAAAACTCTTAAGAATAAATGAACGACTTTAAAGAAAACAACCGGAGGTCATAAATGTGTGTTTCGGTGGAATCTGTGTCCGAGAATAAAAAATAAAGCAAATCCATTCCCACTTTTACATTTTCACAAATCTTTCAAGAAATGTCCTTTTCCAGGCTCTTCACATACAGTTGTATGAAGGCATATGGGCCTATGAACCTCTAATTTAATTCTGTATTTATTATATTCGATCCTCAAACATCATTTCTTGACCTTGTGGTCAGAGTCTCATGTTTGCAGACTGACATGGATTTGTCAATATAGTAATATGTTTCTGATGTATTTTAAATAAAAGACAAGGTCACGCTTTGCCTTTGGATTCAGAATACATGCTATAGTCAAATTTCTGGGGGGGGTGGGGTGGAAAAAAGTCCCTTTTCATTTACCATTTGGTCGCTATTATCTTTGATTACACCTGGGTTACACTTTTTCATCTAAATGATTTGTGCAAATGTAATATCCTATTCTGGGTTTCATTGATTCTTTATTTCTGAGTCTCTTTTTAAAATCACAAGGAGCTCAGCCAAGGTCAGGAGTAACTAGATGGTTATAATATTTAACCGTTAGTACTGTAAATCTACTGACTTTGTTGTAAACCGACTTCTTTTTCTGCATGCAGCACTAAAAAGCTTCCTTTTGCAAAGCACCAACAATACCAAAGAGTGATGACTGACACACCTCTGTATGCACGTATGTCTTAATATAACCCAGTAGCTAGAAGCTGTTAGCAGGAGTAGCAGAACGTTTTAGTGTTGAAAAAATAAGCTTTGTACACTGTACACTGAAGAGTGTATGTGTGAATACATTCATGTATCCATATGAACTGTATCAGTGCAAATCAACTTTTGAAACTCCTCCTCCACATATCTCATCCACAAGGACGTAGCAACATTGTACAGAGCCTTATGAAAAACAATGTGCAGCGCCTGCGTCCAATCAGACACAGGGCACTGCCTCATATAATAAAATACAAAAACACCCACACAAACACAAGCTACCATCCTACAGTTTGGCGGCAAACCCATTAGACTTGCCTCTGAACAATAAAGAGCTTAACAGTAACGCCGACTGATTATCAATTTCACTGGTATGATACTGTACACTGGTGCATTCAATGTTGCACATAAATGTATGAAACACTTTCTGATACAAAAATATCACTCTATAATGCAATAAACTTTGCATTGGAACAAAAAATAGTGTATGAACACCAAAAGATAATAACGATACATCGATACAAAGAAATAAATAACTTATAAACAGGTGCAAACAACAACAACAAAAAGGAGTTTTTGCAATATTGCCTTCGCTGGACAAGATCTCCATTTTTACATTCTACTTAGCAGCACGGCTCCCCTACACTCTGCTCTCCAGAAACAGACACCGTCCTCGCGTCTGCTCAGTAGTCTGCAGATGTTTGCGTAACACGGTGCCGCTCTCCACGAGCACGAGCAGTCATCTGCTGCCTCCGTGTGGACAGTGGCTTCACCACTTGGAAATGTCAAACTGGTCTCCCGCCTTCTTTTTGTCTAGCTGATCTTTTGCAGCAGCTTCTCCTCTATCAGTTCAAACTGCACGCTGACTGACATTTCTGCGACGAACTGGTCACATCCCTCCTTGGTCACCTGTTTGCAGTATCGCAGGTCGATGTGACATATGCTTCCACAGCGCTTGAAATAGGTCAGGGACTGGTCTGTGACCCTGTTACAGACTGCGCGAGGAGGAAAATTGGGTTAGAAGAAATAAAGCACAAATGATGCGTAATGGGACACCTGCACTCACAAAAGCTACGACACCCGTGGATTAATCAACGTGTCTTGGATATTCTGGGACATGGCATCCAAATGCCTCATCATGGTGAGGGTGTTGTTGGATAAATGTTGAGAATGATGTGCCCGACACAGAGCCAAAATGCATTTGCCTTTCGCATGTCTCCATAACGACCCTTTGATCCACTGCGTTTAACACTTAATGGATGTGATTATTTTTAGCAGCTTGTGCACTGTCCAATAAGTGGTGAAATCATTTTGATGTCATCTAATCCCTCTGATAGAACAGCAAGAGGCAACACCACCAACTACAGCCTTCAACCTGGTCATGAAGCTGAACGGACGCATCTCCACAACCGCTTCATCAACAACTGAACATTACGATCTTCATGATAATTCATTTTAGGACTGCCGCATTTTCTCACTTCAGTTCTACTAATAATATACAGCTCTATATCCCCATGTGACGATGTACCAAAATGTTCACTGTGCTACAATGTGTCACAAGTTTAGGTCTCTCCAAGCTGATTTCCATCTTGTGCTGACATGAAATGACACAAGGTGGCAAAGCAGTGTAAAAACTAGACATGTGCTAATGTTCTGCAGTGGTGTGAACTATATCATGTTGTCGGTCCTTCAGCTACAGAGAGAGGTGACGCTTCAACATATTGAAAGAAATTCACAGTTCGGCCAAAAGGGGGAGCACGTCAAATGCAGGCAGATTCACAACCAACGAAGACAGGCTCATACCTGACAGGTTGATGTCAGTGAGCGAGTCTCTGGTGGTCGTCCCCGCGGCAGTCAGGATGTTGACAGACTGGTCAGTCACGTGGTTGCAGTAGCTGAGATCCAGCTTGGACAACAGGGGCATGTAACGGATGATGAGGCGCAGGGACGTGTCCGTGATGTCCAACCCTGCCAGGCGCAGCTCCTCCACGTTACGAAGCTTGCTCCTGTTGTCTAACTGACCTACAAAGATAAACGGGATACTTGCTGAATATAGTCAGTGTATGAGAGTGTCTCACAATATGGATTTCCCTTCATACAATCGTGATAAAGGTGAAATGTTGTTGTTCATGTCCCCATATGCGGGCAGCTTGGTACCTGGCCTGTTATCTGTGGGAGGCGACAGCAGGTCCCTCATCTGGGCATCTTTCAGTCCTTCGACCCACTGAACATCCAGAGTCCGCAGGAGGGGACAGCTGGAGGTGCAGAGAGCAGAGACGGCCACCCAGGAGCATCCCGACAGCAGCAGCACGCGCAGACCTGCGGGGACAGCGAGGATCCGTACAACAACGCGTCCCTTTTGTTCTTTGGTAAACATTAGGGGGTTTTCTATGTGGTAACAAGCTGTAACGTAGCAAGCTAAATATACCGCAGCTCATGCTCAGCCTGGTTAAGTGCCCCATTTTTTCAGGTTTTCCCTGTCTCCAGAGTTTTAGCTAATCTGAGGTCACAGAATAAACCCACACAGATGCGGTGAGTATTCCAGCCTAATTAACTGAATGATCCAGCAAAGAGATTTCTAAGTAACGACGAGACTCATCTCTCTGGCGCATGCTCTGCGGCGGCAAAACACACCACACTAACGTCTAAAGTAAGCCATCTAAATTCAGGAGCCTCTGGAGATACAATTATCCACATAGAGGAGCCATATGGGAGCATGCTACTGAAACACTTGGCTCGTATTCAAAAAGTTTCGCAAAGACAACTCAAACTTCTGAAAAACTGCACATGCTTCACGAACACCCGAAAAATAGTAATATAACAACCTGTCAGCACATTAACATTTTCTTTAAACACGCGCAATCAAGCTTTACAATACTCAGAAAGAGATCAACTGAAATTCAAGATGATCTCTGATGATGATCTGGTGCATTTACCTGGCAGTCTGTTGATGAGCCAGCTGAGCTGTTTCTTAGAGATGTTGGTCCAGCTGAGGTCCAGAGCTACCGGCTGTCTCCGGATGATGCCGCTCAGCATGAGAGGAGTGATGGACTTGCACCGGTTCAGATTGATGTGCTTCCACAGCCTCTTGTCGCAGCACCTGGCCAGACACGCGGGGGGGGTATTCACGTAGGTATGTGTAGGAGGACATGTTTTCAAACCAAACCGCAGTGCATCTTGTTCTCACCATCTGTTCCACGTCCTGCAGACGCGCATGCAAACACACAGATCTCTGTGGGTCAGGTGGCCGAATACCGTCATCCACATCTCCCGCCGCATCACGTGGGCGTCGCCGTCGTTCAGCGGCAGTCTGTCGGGCGGGGGGCTGATGGGAGGGGGCCGGATCACGTGACGCTCCATTTGGATACATTTTGGCGGCGACCGGCAGGGGAGAGGCCGGGGGCACATGGGTGTGATCGGCGTGCTTCTGTTCCAGCCGAGGGGGGAGAAACCGCGCGGCGTCCCGTTCACCTCCCGCCCCCGATGTCGAAGCCAGTCGCCTAGGTCGCCGCTGCCATTATTAAGAGGCCACCGAGGCTTCTGGTCGTCTACTTCGTTCTCAGGCTCAGATTTTATTGGTCTGTGGTTTTGATTGACCAAGCCGTCCTCCATTTTCAGCGGCCGTCTGTTTTGATTGACCACACCTTCCTCCAATTTAACGACCCTGCGGTTCTGATTAGTGGTTGAGTCTTCAGTTTTTAGCGGCTTACGGATTTGATTGCTCACAGAATCCTCAGTCTTCAGCGGTCGTCGATTGTGACCGGCCGGACTGTCCTCTGTCTTCACTGGACCGTGGTTCTGGCTGCTCAGACAGTCTTCTATCTGGGGAATCTCCTGGTTGAACTCTTTGCTCAGCTCTTTGTTGGGGAGGCGTCGGCGTTGGTGGCGAGCCTTAACCTGAGCAGAGCCCCTGTCCTGAGCATCTTCTGGTTCGCCGCTCGGTCCGGCTCTGGGAGAGATGGAGGAGGACTGGTCACTTTCCCTGACCGCAGATGTTCTCAGCAGTGGATTTAACAGGACCTTGGCTTTGTCCTCTGCACTAACGTCCCTCTCTTTTGTCAGCATCTCCTCTTCCTCTTCCTCCTCATCGTCTTCCTGGTCCTCATCATCATACTCGCCTTTCTCTTTCAAATGAATCCTGTCCAGGGAGAATCCATCTTCTTCGTGATCCTCCTGGTCGTCTTCTTCATCACCATGATCGTTCTCTGTCTTGATTTGACGCAGCGGCTTTGGAGTCATGGGATCATCCAGTTTTGAAAACTTCTTCTAAGAAAAGAAGGAAGATAATTATTTTTTTAAGCAGTCAGCATTCTCATTTTATCAGTGTGAATTTGAGGAAACACTAAGTAAAGTTTTTAATAATACATTTTTACTGTCTGTTCCATTTTAAAGAGTATAAAAGGAGCCGCAAATGGATTTAGGAAATTCTGACATGTTTCAAATTCATTTTTCAATTAGAAATAGAGACAAATTAGACCAAGAAATCCTGGAGGAAAGTGTCTTCACATCAAGCAGGGCCTTGACCTAAAAGTTCAAACTCTGCTGCAGTTTGAATCTGTAAATTTTCACATAGTTCAACTCTCCTTTTGTATACCCTGCCCTCGACCCCTAAGGCCTGGGGGCACCTCAGCTGTTTGCTCAGGTCATACATGAGTCTGACCTGCTGGATGGACTGCTGCTAACTATTACAGCACATGGTTGACAACTTTCTGATGCAATGCTGTTATACTATCAACAGTAGCGTATAACTTTACACATGTTAATGCATGGTTTTGGAAAAACACCACCACTCACTTTTGCGAGTCAATGAAAGATTACAAATAGATGAGGGTCTTGCCTTCTTTTTCACAACAATAGGTTCATCATTGGTGTCGAAAAGCTTCCTCTTTTTCCTCAGCGGGTTGTCGTCGAGCCTCGCTCGTGGCATGCCGTCCAGAGGCAGCAACAGGGGCCGTTTTTTTGGAGGCTCTTCGTCTTTCCTCCTGGGGATTTCTTCCCGCTCTGCCTTTCTCTTCACGGCAGACGTGGCCGTCAAAGCAGCCACAACTGCTGCAGCCACCATGGGAGGGTCAGGCTCCTCTTTCAAATCCCGGTTTAACCGTGGTTCCTTCAGTAGCGAGCCAGGAAGGTTTGATGCATACTTGAACCCTGGCCCCCTTTTTTGCTTTGAGGCCAAAGGTTAGAAAGAAGAGAGAAAAACTTTATTTTACTGGTTCTGAGATTGTGAGATACAGTCAAACGTGTCATCATTTCATGACTCAGACTCATGCGGAACGAGGTCCATAGAGATTCTTACTTTCCCTGTTTTCCCTGCATGGTTGCACTTTGGGCACTCCCAGCAATTTGGCAACTCATCATTGACCACTCCATTTGAATCTTTTACCTAGACAAAAGGAGCACATAGGGTCTACTGAAGAAAGAAAACAAACAGCAGCTCAGTCATTCTCAGAAAATGATTTCATAGTAGTACTGAGTAACTTACTTTCAGACAGTTGGGATGAACGATCTCATTGCAGATGGAGCACTCCATGAGCATGAGATTAAACTTTTCCTCCTCATCCTCCACAGTGTCTTCCTTCCCCGCCTCTCCACAGACAAGACACACTGCTGTGTGGGGCAGCACGGGCTGGAGAAAAAAAAACACAGGTTGGGAGATAAGGTTGCATGTTTTCTGTATGCTATTTGTGGACTGAACGGCTATATAAACACTGCAGTTTTGTAACACAAAACACATTACTAAGATTTCAGAACACTGGCCTGCCATGGCTTATAAAAACTGACTCACGTTACTCCACCGAGAAGCCAGAAATTACAAAATCCAATCAGACTGGTGACATGGAGCCTAAGGATCTAGTAGTTATATTCACACTGAATCCAGTACGTCATTGTTTGAAATAGGTTGGAGGTTGTCGGGTTGTTTATCGTGGTCAGTCGTTTGAACTTGATCTATATAATCGCATGTGATGCTGTATGTTGCAGAGACAATCAAACCCGGTCCTCTCTTCATGTCTCTGTCCATGGTGCTGAAACATACATAAACACTTTCCATCTGCCCTCTGTGAGTCATTACGTTTCTGCTGCTGCTACTACTATGTGCTTTTTTTATGATTCCCATCCCCTCTAAAGCTCAGTAACTAATGGGTTATATCTCATTTGTTTAAGCCATAAAAATTTTAAAAATATGGTTTTGTGTGGTTCCTGCGGTTTTATGTTGGTTTTTTGTTGTTTTGTAGGTTGTTTTTTTTTGCTATTTCACAGCCAGGTACAGTGGAAACAAATGAGCTAACAGGGTATAATGTGTTATTTGGTGAATGTTTTGAGGCGTTTGCAGGGAACATGCAACTCACCGCGATGCACTGCCTCATGATGCAGGACTGTTTCATGCGGCCCGGCCCGCCAAACTTCTTCATGTCTTTACAGAAGTGGCACTCCCCGCACTCGGTCCGCAGGCACGCCTCACACTTCCGACAGCGGGTCCTTCTCCTCCTGGCACCAGATGTTCCCCGACTAGCTGACAGCTTGACTGCTGATGCAGGAGAAGCTGCCATCTTAGGTTTCGGCCGATTGGGAGGCCGGGACTAAAAAGGATCAAGAGGACAAAGTATCAACCACCAAAACCTGGATGACAACAAGTATTAAACTACACTTTAAATATTTAGCAATGTTATTCTGATACATATGAAGTATGTTCCTGGAAATATGTATATATACAACAAAATTATAATAATGGGCATTAATGTAAGTGCATTCAAACATAGGCTAAAGCTCTGGAGCGTGTAGCTTGTCAGAGGCAGCAATTAGCTTTTTAAAAGAAAACAATTTTTCGGTTCAGCATCCTCATCTCACCAATGGTCAAAGTACTCTATATATTATAATATACAATTCAGGGTTTGTCAGTAAGCAATTTATTATGATTTATAAGTAAAGTGAAGGCATGAATGCCTAAAGAGCAGCTCATTCTAATGTTCTGAACTGCATTGCATTCCATTAAAAATGCCGCTTACAAGCACTTGCAATCATGTTACATAATAAGAAAAAAGCCACAACATTAACGCCACATCCTTTCTTTGCTCTTTGTGATTCTGGGATAACAGTTCCAAATGCAGACGCATGCCAGTAAGAAAAAGGAAACATAGAGATACATATATATATAAAACACAAACCTGATCAACACATCCTGCTGTGCATAAACACATTATTCCTGGCTGTTAAAGCACAAGATCTAGGAGAAAACAAACACATCAAGAATGTCCCCAGAGGCCTCTTCCAGATTTAGCACTTCACTCGCTTGCATGTTTCTACTTCAAAGAGAAGCTGCATTTATGGCTACATTTCACACAAGGATCACTAGGACCCATTATTCTGTGTTAGGGGGGGCGTGGAGGCTGATTTATAACAGTGCACATTAAATGTGCTCTATTTAATAGAAGTGGGTAATGGAGATGAGTCGCCTTTGATCCGCATCATTATTGTTCTTGTGTTATGTATTTTGCCCCTTTCTGAACTGAGAACCAAACCACAGCAATGTATTTCTTAAACCCGAAAACCACATGTCAAAATACGTGCCAGCCATACCACGTGAGAAAATATGTGGCAGTGTGTGAAGAGGATATAAACAAGAACAAGGAGTGAAACAAACACTGCAGCTCTTGGAAATGAAGATCAGATTTCTTTAGTTACATCGGCAGTGCAGATTTTCCTAGCGTCAGCATAGCAACAGCCACGTCCTGTTCTCTAACAGAACAGTCTATGACACACACACTTGTAACCAATAAGAACTGTAATGAGAACCTCTGACAGAAAAAAGAAAGCAGGCTCAATCTACGGCATATTACAGTAATGTATTCTAACAACATCCGTGAAATAGACCGACAGAGGCAGTCAGATTTCCAGACAGGATTACAGTGAAATATTGGTAGTGAGGAGGGGGGGGGTTGCTTGTACAGTCTACAGTCTTCTGGGGGTGTTCAGGGGGATTATAGACAGGAGGAACACTGAAATGAGATCACCTATCTCAAGAAAAGAAACCCAGTGCTGCAGCTAAAGCCCCGTAACATGCAGCCCTGCTGCAGGTTCAAGTGTCAGACGACAGGCTGCGAGTCTTGCACATTGTGATCAATGTGCAAGACTCGCAGCACGTCACATAACGGGCAGCCGCACACTGTGGCGTTCAGCGTCTTTATTACTGCTCAATCAAGCCTGTAACGACCGGAACCCTCTCGCTGCAGGTGAGGGGGTTACGGTTCAAAAATGAGAGACGGAAAAAGGATTTCAGATAGCTGTGTATATTGTCCCCAAAATCCCTCTAACCCCCCCCCCCACACACACACACACACACACACACACACACACACACACACACACACCAAGTCTACTTAGTAGGTGATCACTGAGGCAGATAACCCGCTGACAGAATAAGATGACAGAGGAGGTTGGAAACAAGGCGACTGGTGAAATGAAGTGCCTCTCAGTTTAAGTAACTACCCCCTGTACCCAGAAAATAAGACAGTGGTAGCGGGTAACTATCTTGTTTTAGCCACTAGTAACTGTTGTGTACACACCCCTTTGCAGCACGTGCCTCTCTTTGTACAGTAACCTGGGCAGAACAAGGGACTAACAAGTCATTTCTCGGTGCTTCGAAGCTCATTCAGCGGGGAATCGTTATGAAAGGCACACTCTCATGTTCACCGACACAGCCTTGAAAGCTCTCACGCTATTGTGTGGAAATCAGTCGCTGCATATACAGTACAGTTAGCATCTTAAGCACACGCTGAGGACAAGTGCACACGGAGCACAGACTGCAGAGATGACAGGACAAGTTGTTTTGTCAAGGCAGCAGAAATTCTAAATCAGATGGTGGCAACAGAAGCACACCTAAAGTCTCTGATGTGAACAGATCACTGCGAAATATTTACGACAAGGCTCAAGGTTGTCATTAGTTCTGGTTCCCTTCTCCAGTAATATGACTTGAAACCATTGACATGGCAAAAAAAAATTGGATTCACAAGTTCCTGGGTGGATTACTTTCTTGATAAGCAAAGACGTTGTAAAGCTGAGGCTGCATTTGACTAAAAACACATGTGACTGCTCTACCAAACAGTGTGTAATGTTTAACCCAGATTTTGCTTATCAGAGAAGGGAAAGTGTGTTACACACCAGCTCTAATGAAATCTGGTGTGTATAGTAACTCTGAAGCAATGAGGACTGTGGATTTGAAAAACAGGGTCAATCAGTTAAAAAAGCTCCTTAGAGAGAGCACACTGTGCTTTGTTGAGGATATACTGTATAAGCAGGTAATCTGGCAGATACATTAATTCACAAGTTGCTGCAGATTGGTCGAGATGCTTCACTCTTGGCATGTTTTAGCTTTTTTTGGGCTGCACTGGCCAAAATCTTAATAGTTACTCAGCCTGCTGTTGATATCGTTAATTGATGTTCACATAGCTGAACTGTGACACCATGAACAGCTGCACTCACTCACATGACTGGAACAAACTGAATTTAAAACGTCTTATGATATTTGTCAAAGGACAGAAACGATTTGACTCACTCATCTGGACTCAATGTTTTCTTGGTTTTCTTTTTTTCCAAATCCAAATGCGACCACAGAATGAATGTAAAGGGGTGTGGTTCTGAGTGAAGTAGGATAAATATTTAAATGTACACATTTCTTGTTGTGTAAGCAAGTCTCATCTTAGATCAACTTGACAGTCACAAGGAACAAATTCAAAAATCTTTTCATAATGACTGCTCTGTCTTTGACACGTTCTGGGACAATAATAATTTTCCTTTTTTCTTTTTTTTGGTTTTGTTTTGCTGTGACATACATTCCAACATTCACAGCCCCAGCTTTTACAGTCAAGCCATGAAATATTCAGCTTCTGCTTGTGCATGGATTCCTGTTTCTCTGCTTCTCTCCTTTAAAACAACCAATCACAGCCCTGAGGCGCTGAGCTATATAAACACAGCCTTCTCCTATTGCTGCACTCACCTGACAAAAACACACATACACACACACCCATGCGCACAAATAAAGAGGAAACCTATCAAAAAGCAAAGGGCAAAAAATCAAAGAACAAGCTCAGAAGGGAGACTGTATCAATGCATTTCTTTCCAGGTAGCTCCATTTCCTCACTGCCCTGTGATGCTGCACACTGCTCAGTCTGGCACAAGCATTCCTCCGGTGGCTTCACTGTGCCTGCCTGCAAGGGGTTTGATGTGCTAACCTGCTCAGAGTCTGAGTCGTAGTCCTCATCATCAGCGCTCAGCGACATGGCCATGGCCGGTTTTCACGCACCGTCCAGCTCACAGCAAACTGACATGGCTGCAGTCTCCTCCTCCTTCTACTCCTGCAACTGCTGTCTGGCCTACAGCCCTCCCTCCTGCTCCGAGGCTCCACAATACCACAAGCAGATGTAGGAAACACAGACAAGCCTGTCTCATTAATATGGATCAACTCCCTGTGCTGGAGGAGGGGCTGCTGGGGAGCACGGGGCCAATGGGAGGCTGCTGTGCATCAGAATATGCACTAGGGGTGTCTGCCTCTATCCAATGAGAAGGGGAAATGCAGAAACGGCGTTGTCATATTCATGACGAGCATCGCAGGGAAAAGAGAGCAGGCTCCACGCAGCCAATAGAGCCAGATGGCATCTCATTACAAAAGGCAAACACAAAGAGGCCCCACAACCAGCAGCTGGCCTTTGCAAGGGCGGGTGGGGGTGATCCAGAGGGTCCATGGGACCAATAGAAAGCACTTCCATACATTCATATACAACACATCCCATCCTCCCTCCTGTTGTGGCTTCTCTGTTACACAGTTGTTTGGACAATTCATTATTTGCATGAGATCAGAGCATGTAACATATGTAAAACATACAATAAAGTTATGATGTGACACATGCAAACACAATTAAAGTTTACATTTCACCTAAATCTTTCAGACATACTGTCTGAACACGTATATATATCTATATTTATTTTCAAACAGCAGCACGATGCCCAAAAGGTAATGGTACCTATGTAATGAGCATCTGCATAGACGAAGAATAGGACTTAAAATGTTCTTTTTAATATACAGACTATGATTTTTTTTTTTAAAGTTAACATAAATTTTGATGCTGCTTTGTTCTCCATGTAAGCTTGAACTGTAACAACGCAGATGAAAGCTATGAAGAAGCGAGTTGTGGATCTGCATTCGGTCTGGGAAAAAAGTGCTATGTCAGTTACTGTTTTATGTTATCTACAGGTCACTTAAAGGCTAGTTCTTTGATCCAGGGCACGCACTAAAGTGAGTTAATGACAACAAAATACAATATGCAGAAGAATGAGTATGGGGGAAAGCAAAAAAAAAATCATAAGAAAAAGAAAACTCATTATTTACTTCATTAGGCAATACTGCAGCCCGTTAAGTCAAAATTATGCAAATAATTACATCTACTGCTCTAGGGAAGGAGTGCAATAA
This sequence comes from Psettodes erumei, assembly GCA_016785225.1. Taxonomy (NCBI): domain Eukaryota; kingdom Metazoa; phylum Chordata; class Actinopteri; order Pleuronectiformes; family Psettodidae; genus Psettodes; species Psettodes erumei. Next base: position 1,004,810 of record JAFBJZ010000945.1, read on the forward strand.
GTGTCAAAGCCAGAGAGGGAAGAGAGAATAAGAGGGACTGAAACTAATGAGACAACAAGGGGAGACTGACGATAAAAGGAAGAAAAGAACAGGAAATGCTCCTCATTCGAACCGTAAACAGCAGAACAACGTCCGAGGCAAATAGGCGGATGCCCATTTCTTTATAATGACAAAGGAAATGGAAAGAAAAGAGATCAAGCAAAATAAACAGAAGGGGGGGGGTTTAAATAAAAACTAGCGATAGACCGACTGACCAGTTAATCGGGTTGATCTCTGGCATTTTGAAATAATTAGTATCTGCCAACCCCTGCGCTCGTGCAGGCCGATAAATACAAAAATGCCTGCATATTCTTACCTTTATCGTTTTCTTAGGCCAGCACACCACAGGAACTCCAGTGATCGCCAACTTGGGGTCATCATCCACGTGTTCTTTTAAGACAACCTAAACGGCCACAGAGGATGTAAAAGGGAACCGTGTCATTTCTACTGAATCATAATCATCTATTGTGGAAATCAATATGTGGGTGTGTAAATCAAACTTCATTTTTTTTTACCTTCATGTCCTCCAGCAGGGCTTGCGGGTTCTCTATTCCCTCTGGGACACATTTCTTACTTTCAGGGAGTGACTCCAGCTTCTCAACCAGCGTTCTCAGTCCGCTCAGTTCAAACTCTGTCAGATGAGTCCACTTACTCTGAGTCTCCGAGGCTGGAGAGTCCGAGGGGGTTTTGGGGAAATCTAGAGAAGTGGATCCAGGATGACAGCTGTCCTCAGAGTCAACGCAGAAAGCAGCTTTGAGGTGTTGGCCCCTCCCGTTGTCAGGAGAGCAGGGGCCATCCTGAGCGACTCTCTCGGGTTTTTCACCCTGGTCCTCCCTCACTTGGGTCTCACACGAGTCCTCGTTCATGTCCTGGCTCCTTGAGTCAGAGGAGGGGCTCTCTGTGTTTGCCTTTGTCTCATAGTCTGAAGGGACAAAATGACAGTGAAATCTCGTTATTCAATTACTTACTCATATCTTTCGGCATTCGTTTTTTTTCCCAGTACCATCAAGTGCAGAAATAATATACGATCTGGTACCAGCAGAGAGCCAGAGAGAATTTTTTGATCAAGCGAGGTTTTTTTTCTTTTTAAAAATAAAGACATTAAAAGCAGCTGGGGGATATTCCTACATTCCTACACGAGCGTGTTCACAGCTTAACAAGTGTGAGCTGGACTTAAAAGCAACCTTTGTTCTTGTATCCTGCAGCAGGAACAACACCAGAGATGAGTCCGCCTTTACATTGGCAAAAACAACCCCACGGTCCATACAGAACCCCTTCTAATCTAATGACTTCACAGGACTTGATTCACAGGTTTGAAGCTGTAAAACAAAGCAAATGTTCACCGATGGAATGAGACCACCCTAGACTCAGAAATCAGGGTGTGTCAGAACTGTTGCGGAGCTGCGGAGTCTGTCAGAAGGCAGCAGGACAGATGGAGATCAGAAATGCCATCCATTATTAACATCTAATAAGAGATTTAGTAACTTGAGAGAGCTAATTACAACTGCTGTACAGGGTTATAACAGCATCCAAGGAGCAGAGATCTTATAGAAGAGCTGCGTTACTTCATTTCACTGACCCATTAGCGCAGTCTCTTTTCGGATCTCCTGAGAAAGGTAGGACCTTTTGGTCAGACAGTGCAAGTATCTCTCCAGGACATACCAGCACATCTCATAGTAGAAGGGGAAACGAAACTTGGAATGAACCTAAAAACAGGGACAAAAAAACATGTATTTATATGCACTCAGGTATTGTGGATTTGTTGACTTTGTGACCTGATTTCTTAAATGCAATGTCATTTAAAAAAAACAAAACCCTGCAGTCTCCCACCTTAGTCCTGTTCTCTATTTCATGGATGGTAAGCTGCATAGGAATGTTAAAGCTGTGCAGAATGTTGCCTCCAAACACCAGTGTGTCCTCAGGAGTGTAGACAGCATGAATCCAACCTTATTTACAAAATTAAAAAGTGAAACACATATATAAAGAGTTTAGTGTATAAAAGAATTGCCAGTAATCCTTACAGGGGATTCATGCAAACTCACGGAGCTCAATATACAGTATAACAGTAAGATGAAGCTCAGCATTCCTGATCATTCAGGTGGCAGCTAATCTATTCCTGCCTGGCTCCTTTCAAACAGCCGATGCCAACACACCAGATGGGATGAAGAAGGTGTATCCTTGCTTAAGCTCCACTCTCTGGCATCCATCGGCTCGGTCTCCCAGGAAGATATCACTCTGCTTGCCTGACAGGACCCAGTCCTCATACAGGGCGAGGTTATGAGTGGTGGGAGGCACCAGCCAGAACACCTGAGGAGCGGCAGAGATTCTTATTTAGAGGTTATACCGGACAGCTATGCCCAGCTTGGGTGCAAAAGTAACTCTGAAATTGTTTGCAGCACTCGAGGTTTTGCCAAATATAACATTTCTTAATTCCACCCTTCAATGCTCGATGAAATGAATACTAATAACTGAAGGGTTATGGCACAGAATATCTGATATGTATGCAGAAGCGAGAATGAACTCACTTTCTGGCCCTTGAATACATGATACCAAACTGAAGTTCCCCCGAAATCAATGTGGAAATCTGTGTAGCAGCCCTTCACACTCATCAAACAATACCTACAGGAGAAAATTAAAAAACAGGATAATTTAAGAGATAAACACACTGCAAATTAGATCAAATAGATAGTTAAACAGACTGACATCCACAGAAAGGAAAAACACAGTTCAATCAATTACAAAACAGTGGCAATCTCACTTGTGTTTTACAAAACAGTAGTTACAAATAAAATACACCCCTAGAAATCAGTCACTAGAGCACCGAGGAATGGGAAATTGTTCACAGTAGGACCTGTGTCCTCCAATCAGCACTCCAATTACTCAAGGGATGATTAACGCTCCAAGACATTAATGATTCACTAATTTTGCCATAGGAAAGCTCTGTTTATCTAAAAAAAAATCCTTACACACTAAGGTGTAAACAGAAATTAAAGGAAATCTTTACACTGCATTGTGTTGTGCATCCCACTGAGAGAGGATGTGACCGTTTCTCGAAACAAATTAGTTTCAGCTCGTAGCAGTCTGAGCAGTAGCAGCCAAATGTCATGATTAGACGGTCAAGATGCTGAGTGATGTGTTAACACGGTGCCGGAGAGTTCTTTTCTTTCTACAGCGCTGCTTGCACATGCTGTTTCTGACTCGGTTTGCAAGCTGCCACTGCCACGATCAAGTGTGTTTACATCGCATCTCTTCACCCTGCAGGATGAAGTGCCAATCAAACACAAGCGCTCCCTCTCCCTGCCCAGCCACTGCTGACTGCTATGTATATTGATGAGTTTTCTAACATAAAACCATCTGCAGTATCATCACCTGAAGATTATCCAGGTCATATTTAACTATAGATGAGTCCGCTGCCGGGGCAGCAAATGACTATGACTGCAGCATTAATGAAAAATCTGAATATTAAACCCCTTTACGCGCATGAGGGCAAATGATGAACCAGATAATAATTTAAAGGTGCAACTAATGGTCATTTTCACTATCAACTAATCTGCTGGTTAATTTCTAGACTGATCATTTGGTTGTTGAATTGGGAGTTGAATAGAGACAAATACAAATATATCACAACGTCTGAGAGGCAAAGGTGATATCTTCAAAGCTGTTACATGTATAAATTCAGTTTATTAAAACCAACCCCAATATTTTGTAACTCTAAGACAGAATGATTATATCTTGAAAGAGATTGAGAGACAGCATGGAATTTTTTTTCAGGCAACACTGTGACATGTAGCAATTTAATTTTGGGAAGCCTTCAAACACCAACCTGCTCCCGTAAAAAACAAAGTCTGACAAAATAAGCCTTTCCCACATGATAAAATGGCTATTTTATAATGGCAATTTTTAATAATGTGTTGGTTACGGCATCACGTCTGCACCAGCACCAGAAAATAACAGATAAACTCCTACTGGTGGAAACTAAACATGACTGGTAACAATGAAATGAAAACTGCTACTGTTATCTGTATTGGCTGAAATGATGGTGGAAATATGCTACTGCTTATCAGTCATCACGTTTAATTATTCCATCCTGTGCAGCCTACAGCTGCAACAAGCATGCACCTGATGTCAATGAACAGCATTCAGTATATATAATCAGAATGATTAAATATAATTTAGGCCAGGAACAGAGAGGGAGAACGTGAGATCAGTCGGGTCTCTGTGTGATGGGAGGAAGCAGGACCAACCAGGGTTAAAAGGAATGGCACGATTGATTTTGATTCTCAGCTACTGTTAGTACTAATGCTGGCAGCTGATTGGCTGAGAGGTGTCTGTGTAGTGAAACCACAGCTGTTGTAAATCATCCCCACCATCGAAAACTCTGCTGCCTAGCAACAATCAAGAGCACTTACAGGAGGTGGATAACACTGACAGTATTCAGTGCTCTAGTGTGATGGAGAGATAGATGAGATGAGACATTCAGATGTGTGTGTGGGGGGGGTGGGTACTGCCAAGTAAGCAGCAATTTACTCTGAGTATTTTTTTTTATATCTTGCTCTACATGTCATTTATGTTTGCTCACAGACTGACTGTCATGCAGGTCCACAACAGAAAGAGAGTTCATACCTTTGCACTTTAGGGTACTTCATCTCCGAGATTACATTAGTGGCTTCTGTTTGGCTTTGTTTGAGGTCAGGAGGCCACATGTTATCCACCCAGTCGACTTGATCCACCTGCGAGAGAGACCACAACTGCACTTTTAGCCACGAATCGGTGCTGTTAGTCAAATGAAAAATGGTAGCAGATTTGTCACCTTCATAAAACCCTTCACAACGTCATGCAAAGAGTGCCGTGTTAAGTTACCACTGTGGGTCGCTTGATGAAGTTCTCCAGCTTAGTGTGGCTGAACTCCAGGCTGATTACGTTGAAAAGTTTGTCCCGGTCTTCCTCTGGTGTCTCGTAATATCGGACGAATTGAGCCATGCTCATTTCGGAGCCTTTCTGAGTGCTCACATCCATAACATCCACAGAGCGACGGCTGCCTGCAAGAAATGACCGCAAACGCAAGGTGAAATTATTACAAGGTGAAAAATGACAACTGCGCTGTCATGGACATGTAATGGCATCTGTCTGCGAGTTGGATTATAAAGAATCTGATGCTATTTTAGATTTACTGCGTACACTGGACGTATGCATGTAATTCACCATCTTTTCCACTAGGCGGAGCAGTTTCACCCCAACTGTGCTTTGACTTTCACTCCTCACTTTACAGTTGCAGTATAATGCGCCAGAAGATAATTGTAGTTGTAAAATTGTCTGATCACATTTTTAATAAATTGATAACAGCTAAAAAAAAGTGTGATATACGACATGATGACTTGTACAGTTACAAGGACTACATAGAAAGCCCCACAGTTTGAGAAAACATGGACACACACCTACTTTAATCACACATTTAAAAAGTGGAAAACAATAAACCGATGACTGTATTAACAGTGAAACGAGAAGCATCATTTATCAAATTTAACCTACTGTGACAACAACCTTTTGCTTTTTTGGGAAATATGCCCATCTGCGTGATTACTGTTTGCTAGCGGCAATATTTTACAAAAAGTAAAGAAAAAACGTTTTTTTTTTAATTAAGACACTTTCTTCCACTAGCTTCCATGAGTTTTTAAACTCACTGTCTCAACCAAAAGACAGGCAATAGTAAGGGCTATTTGCCCTAGCCTTAGCCTTTTTTTATTCCAGACATTTGCTGTCTGGCATGACCATGATTTTAAATTATTAGACATTATTAGTTTTGAACAGGTCAGTCGCTCATGTTCCCCCTTTTAGATGCACATAAGTCTAACTGGTACATCTGTTAAGGTTAAAGCATTATTCATTAGCGTTTGTGTTGTTGTTTGAAGCATTCAACTTACCAACTAAACCTTTAACTTCACTAACTGTGAATTCTGGATCAGGCATTCTGTGTGAATCGAAAAGAAGGACAGATGACACTCAGTTCATCTGTTACATGCACGGTCAAAAAGCCAAATACATAAAGACACAGCAAGTGCTGTCAAAGATGATTCTTAACAACTATCTGTAAAATGGTGAAACAGCTTCCTCTCACCTGATCCCCAGTCCATCTTTCTCTTTGAAAATGAGTGGGATCCTCAGAGCCTCCATTTGCACATACTCATAAGTGAAGTCTGCAAGATAGTATGTTTCAGTCCAAAGCATTTATAGGAAATTTGTTATGGTGACTTGGAAAAAAATGCATCTTACAAAAAAAAGAACAAATATCATCTTTTACTGTAGAATGCGTCATAACAAATTGTAAGAATCTTATTTGTGCTATATTACCTTTACCCTCCATTAAGTGGACAAAGTTTGCGCTGTAGCTGTCACTGGCAAGCTTCTCCTCCACGCTGAAACCTCGGATGTTTGTGATCTCTTCGACGTCGGACAGATCCTCGTTTTCGTCGTACATCCTCCGGCAGATGGAGCGCTGCCATTGAAAACGAGACGATTTACATGACAAAACTGCAACACGCGTGCAAGGCGAGCTCTCGCTGCCACAAAGGCCCCTCTCTGTGGGTGTGTGAACGGACCGTGTGACTGAATGTAAAGTGGCTGAACGTTCATTTTATTCCAAAACTTTAAAACTACATCGAGGGGGTCACGTTGAGCGTTTTGGATTGCACGTTATGTTATGATAGCAGCAACATTTTTTTCCCCTTGAAATGTAAGTGCAATGACTTGTCCTGGGGGGGGAGGCAGATGCTTTTCGTTGGTACGTTATTCCATAACGATAAAATGTGAGAAATGTCTGCAGGATTTCACCGATTTATCTTGTTTTAACTCGCGCACGCTCGCCGAACTGCCACGTAAATGACAGAAGTCGTCAAATCTAAAACACCAGCTCTGTCGTTTCTTGCACTCACGGGCTCTGACTTGAACCGCTTTAATGACTTCACAAATGTCCCCAGCGTTTGTAGTTGCAAACGTTAGCTTAGCTAACTAATTAGCTCGCTGCCACTCTCTCGCTTCGCGAGCTAACGGTAAGGTGGCCGAGGGTACGCACCAGCCTGCGTCCGGATTCGGCACACGTCTCCGCGGGCTGAGCCATCGTCTCTTGTGAAACGGCTTCCAGTCGCTCAGTTTCGGGGAGGCATCTCCGCGGCCGCGGCGAAGTTACGAGGAGCACTTAGCACGCTTTTCGGGTTCAAAACAAGGGAACCATGTTTTGTGTATTACGTCATCGCCAGGAACCAAAACATTGTTGGACAACGTCACGGCATGTCAGTCCATCGCTTTTCATCTGCTTTCACGAAACTGAGACATGGACCGCACCGGGTAAAACAGTTTGTTTGTGCCCCGACAAACACACATCACATTTAACGAACTGTTCAGGATCAGTCCCAGGCGTGAAAGAAACACAAGCGACAACAAGCTTCCCCTAATATTAAACAAAACACAGCTCTTTATTCACTTTCATTCATCTTAATAGTAATAACACTTAATGTGCCCTGGACGTGGCGTGCATGACGTGGACGGGTGTGATAGTGCGCTAGACCGTTTGAGTTTTTAAAATTTATTTATTGACAGTTATTACATAATGAATTTGGCAATTACTCCTGCACTCACTTAAGGCTGAAAAGTAATCCCCATTGCTGAGCAAATATGCACAGCCGATAATTTACTCAGCAGCGTCTTGCCCTTCCACCACCAAACTGTGGGAAGATATTTGGAACCTGATCTCTTTTTCTATTGAACCACGTTTTTTCCCTTTGCTTTGAACACATATTGTTTGGCTTCACCGATGTTCCATCTGCAAAAGAAAAACAATTTTATGTAATCTTATATATTTAGCCAAATGGCATATCCATACATGTCGTTACACAAATCAAAAGCCACTCTCAATCTATGCACTCTTTACAACGTTTTTGTATAACATAATATCCTGAAAGATTGCCTTTGTGTGTTTGTAGCCCCCTGGCGACGATTTTTTTGTTGTTGTATTGAATTACTGATGTTGTAATTCTTAATAAAGTTTGGGAAAAAAAATGTACTCAGTAGCGGATGTTGTCCTCGGCGCGCACGGGCTTGTGGGTAATGTAAGGTGCAGGCACGCCGGAGAGACTGGTGGTGGAAAAAATAGCTTCCGCAGTCCCGTCAGCTGGCGAGGGGAGATGTTTTATTTTTTGTGAGCGTACGCCGTTAGCATGCTGAACGCTTGCCGCCGTCGTGTCCCGTAAAAGCAGCACGGTGACGAACGCTAAGCGCTGCTCGTCCGGTCCTCTGACAGAGAGAGAGAGAGAGAGAGAAAAAGAAAAGGCACAACATGAGTCTCAACGAGCATTCACTGCAAGCGCTGTCCTGGAGAAAGCTGTACCTGAGTCGGGCGAAGCTGAAGGCTTCTAGTCGGACATCAGCTCTGCTCTCTGGATTTGCTATGGTAACGTCGTCTCCAAAAACCGCCCTTTCATTCTTCCGCAGACGGGGCAGTCATATCACACGGTAGCGTCGCGTATGAACTTGTGTTCCCTGCTCCCCTCTCTTCCCAGGTGGCTATGGTGGAAGTGCAGCTGGACAACAGCTATCCTTACCCCCCTGCTCTGCTTATTGCCTTCAGTGCCTGCACCACAGTCCTCGTGGCCGTTCACCTGTTCGCTCTGATGGTCAGCACCTGCATTCTGCCCAACATCGAGGCCGTCAGCAACGTCCACAACCTCAACTCCGTGAAAGAGTCTCCGCATGAGCGAATGCACCGCCACATTGAACTGGCATGGGCTTTTTCCACCGTTATCGGCACATTGCTGTTCCTAGCCGAGGTGGTTCTGCTGTGCTGGGTCAAATTTTTGCCCATTAAGCCCAACAAGTCCAGCAATAACACAGTATCTTCTGGGGTGGCCGCTGCCATTACCTCCACCTCTATCATGGTTCCCTTTGGTTTAGTCTTCATAGTGTTTGCTGTGCATTTCTACCGCTCCTTGGTCAGCCACAAGACTGACAGACAGTTCCAGGAGCTGGAGGAGCTGTCCAACCTGACCAGGCTTCAAAACGAGCTGGACAACAGAGGGGACTCATCCATCTTGCAGTCTCCGAGCTCACACTTCCCATAGACAAGTATCGTGGATACAAATCTATGGTAGAACTCTGACTCCTTGGGATTTCTCTTAGCTAGAAACCACATCATAGTGGCCCCTGATTTTTTACAGGAATGGAGTTACAGTATATATCGCACCTCTTTGTTGTGAATTTGACTTTTGTGAAAGGCGTTGTGTTTTTAGAAGACATGTTTGATCAACTGTGAACTGTCAAATCTGCCATCATGCATGTGACTTGAAATTGGGAAGTCTTAACTGTGATAGTTGCTTGATCTATGTCTTACATTATGGCAGACACACTTGAACAATGACCTGGAAAATCCCGTCTGCTGCCTGCTGCATTTATTTATGTTTGTCAGTGAACGTTGTATTTGGCATATGATACATCGTCGTGTTTTGTGAACCACAAGTATTTAACTCTTGTTCACTGTGTATATGATTTACTGCAGTGTTCACCGTCTCCCTTGTAATGCCTGGTATTTGCATAGACTGACTCAACAGCTGCCAAAACTACAGTAGTATCTGTGTATACTTGCCGACATCTGTAGCACAGGCTGTGGTGCTTTAATAAACCTTTTTTTTTTACCAAGTGGCATTCATAATTTCCAAGTTTCTAAAAATAATCTGGCGGTACTAAGCATCTCTAATGTTATCTATACAAGTGACATGCAAACACTGACACATGTTCAAAAAGTCACATCTGGAATATTTTGGGTAATGGGTAGATTTATTACACATCTTGTTTTAACAGATCTTTATCCTTATGCTCGACTTTTCACTTACATCGCCGACACGCTGATATTCCGACTCATCGCACATGTTGCACGATCACATTTTGGCCTCTGGAGCACTTGGCATTAGCCAGAGCCCTCCACGTGTCTCGCATATCCTGAACTAGCATGTTGCTTCTATCATTCACTCTTAAGAGTGTTCATGGAGCGCCTATCCTTCAAACTTATGTTAATTAAATGGGGGGGTGGTAAGGAACGCAAGCAAAAAGCCGATGCTTGCTATCAAGTCATGTCAGAAGACGGTTGGAGGTGCAGATATTGTTCCATGATTGGACGTGGAGGTAGGGTGGTGATGAGAGGGGGTCCTCCTCTCTGAAGCCGATTGTGGGAACTAGTATTTGAAAGAATGATTAGAAGAACTGTTCAGCCGTAAAGAAAAATACAGCACCAGAGCTTTCTCGCTGAATAATGAAGTGCGGCTTACTTAGCAGTAAACGGCTGCACGTTCACAGGGACTGTCAGAGTGTACAAGCATTGTCAGAATACACCATATAGGAGATATGGGGGGGGGGGCTGCATGTGTGGTGCGGTACAAATCTTGCTATCAATCCACTCCTTGTTGTTCATCAGTGCTGATCGAGGTAGGCTGACTGGGCTTCCTTTAAAACCAAGTGCCTATCCACCAGGTATAGCTTGGAAAAAAAGATATATTCATGTTTTAGTCCGCAATATTAAAAATAAAGGTATTCAGCTGCCCATGATTGTGTCATGTAAGTGGTGACAGATGGGCGAGCAAAATCTAGTCACTAAATAAATGTGTGGCTGTGTTGTTAGTAGCAGCAATCTTGATGTCATACCTGTGGAATTGGACGCTTTGTCGGGGTTGGGGCTTCGTCCTGACAAAAATCCGAAAGGGTCCCACATTTTGCAACTCCATCCACCCAAACACCTTCGTAAAGCTGGCCTTTGTCAGGATAGTAGAACTTTCCATAACCGTCCTTGCTGCCATTTCGCCAGGCACCTTCATACCAGTTTCCATTTGCTTGGACATAAGTTTGAAAGTAAAGTTTTCTCATTCCCTACTAAATTTAAGAATATTCTTGATTTTTTTTTTTAAACGTACGTATGTATAGCAAATCGCTCTTACCATATCGAATGTGTCCATGTCCATGATTCTTATCCTTCAACCACTCTCCCTCGTAGATATCTCCATTCTCATAGTACATTCTTCCCCAGCCATTCCGATGGTCTTCACTCCAGTTCCCTTCATAAAACGCTGCGTTCGTATAGTAGTACGTCCCATACCCCTGAAGTGATAGAAAGAGCTGCGGAATATTATCACAGTGTGATTACATTAGATATGATGTGCATATGTGGCAGTATATCAGATACATACGTGCTTTTTTCCATTTTTCCATCCTCCGCAGTACTTCTTCTCATACTCCTTTGTATCTGGGTGTGGTACCCTGTAGGTACCATATCCATCATATTTTCCAAATTCCCATTCTCCGTCATAAATGGCACCGGACTTCTTCCAAACCTGAGTTCCCCATCCTTGAAAAGATTAAGCAGCATAAACATTTTAGTTATAACGTAGCAGCCAGCCAGGCATTCACAAACTTCTCATTAGTGAGTGAAAGCAAAAATATGACAGTATCTGACCATGCTTCTTGTTGCCCAGCCACTCTCCAGTGTACTTGTTTCCACTGGGCGAGAAAACTGTATGCCATTTCTGTGATTTGATATCCAACAGGTTTGAGCGTGGCTGGCTTTTTGGAGAAGTTTCAGGAGATGACATGGCTGGAGGGAGCTTTAATAGAAATTCTACAACATAAAAAAAAAGAAACAAATAAATAAAAACAATTTATACCCAAGAAGCTGTACAGTTGAGTCTCATGTGCCCCAAAAATACATAAAATACATAAAATAAATAAATAAATAAAACATTTAGGATAAGCAAAATTAGTTTAAATTAGCAAGTATGCTACGCCTTCTAACGCCTCCGACTTGCCTGGCAATTACCACCAAATCCGGATTTCAAACACGCCTTCAAAGTGAAGTATTTGTACCTCAGCAATGTGTCGAAGGGACAAGTTCCAAAACACAAAACATCAAAGCTGAACGTTGACTGTTTGGCAGTCCTCGTATCCTAGCAACAGAACTGTAAACCGTAAACTAAGTCGGTGCGGTGTGAATTAAATTAGAATTTAATTAAGTATTAGAATAAAATTGCTATGCTGATATGTATTTACGCCTTTTTCGTCAGAAATATTCGTTTACTTGTGTGACGAAGTTAAACCTTCTTATCTGCAGTTTCGCGACAGCGGCTGTCCTGGCAGTGCTTTACGATGTGCGCATGCTCCGTGTCGCCCAATTACAAGAGAGTCTGAGTGAATGCACGGTCTGTGGGCTGAGTGAGGAGAGAGACTCCGGGTGAAGCCGTCCTCTTCGCTACATCTGCCGCTGTGCTACAATGTCCAAACCGAAGTTCCAGACTGAGTGGGAGGAAATTGACGAGGAATATCAACAGTTACAGGTGACAGAAAAAAAACACTCCATTCTTACATCACTGTCTTCGGTGGCTTTGCTGACTGCGGTGTGTCGCGGATGGCACTGACAGCACATACTGTAGTGGCTACGTTAGTTTGACTGGCTCTCTCCCATTCGCCATTCATTCTTAGCTCAGCCTTAAATGCAGCGTCGAGCCCAAAAAATGCGGTACTGGTAGCGATATCTGCGGCGTGGCTTGTGTTTAGCTCGGCGTTTATCATCTTTGACTTTGCTGTAACGTCCATGCGTTCGAGCCGCTAACGTTAGCAGCATATTGCTTGACTTGCTGCTAACGAGCAGCTACAGTAACTTAGCTAGCCGCACCGTGCTGTACTGTGCAAGCGATTCGTGTTGTAAACGATTGCTACCAAAGTAGTTACATAGTAGTTACAGCTGCTGTTGATTTTCCAGGTAAATCATTTCGTACTCACTGACACTAACCCCGTGCATCATTACCACATTATCTCACGTTGGCTAGCTGGCTACCTTGAAACTACAGTAGTAGATAATACGGCAGGATAGGCATTACTTTTCAGGTGCAAAAGGCGTCATGTGGTCTGTGGTGCCACCCCCCGCTGGCCTCAGGCAACTGGAACGTGGATCTGTGATGCCGTCAAAATTAAAATAAATCTGGATCTGCTCCGCGGGGACTGATAATGAATGTGGCTGTCAGCTGTCCAGGGATTTTCTTAAATGAAGCTCACGTGTTCTGGGGAATAACTGATGTCAGATGATTCACCTGCACAGAAACCGTCTCCCAGTCGTAGTTTGTTGTGTTGTCCGTTGAAAACGTTTTAAGCTCGGCAAAGATTGTGGTGAGATTAGGATACATTTTTGGACTCAGTTTCTATGTATTTGTGACACTGTGTGACGTTATCTGATCCCCAGGAAACTCACAAAATATACCGGCAAAAACTCGAGGAGCTCACTAGTCTTCAAGCAACATGCAGCAGCGCCATCAGTAAACAGAGAAAATGCCTGAAAGACCTGAGGCACAGCTTGACCAAGTAAGTTGTCTGTCTGTGGGCATCATCCTAGTTAAGTTACCCACGTGAAATACACAAAGGCTTTATCTGTAGTATTTCAAGTTCTCTCACTTTTGCGCATATATCACAAATAAAGATTCTGAATCGTATCACGTTGAAAGCTGAGGCAGTCCTCCCCGTTTTGTTTCCCCTTTTTGTTTACTCCTCCGCTCATTTTGTCCTCTCTTTACAGGTGTGTAAAAACGTGTGAGGAGAAAGACCTGAATTTAATAACGGACATCAAAACGCAAATCAAAGATAAAGAAAATGTTTTCTTTGACATGGAAGCATATTTGCCAAAGAAGAACGGGTCAGTACTTTTTTACGCTGTTAGTTGTATCAGTGAATCTGTTATTAAGTTGACATGTTTGCTTGTTTTGTCTCCAGTCTGTACCTGAATTTGGTCCTGGGCAACGTGAACGTGACGCTTCTCAGCAACCAGGCAAAGTATGTGAAGTATTCTCCCTCGAGGACATCCTCGAAAGCCTGGTTTTAGATTCTGCATTTGTTTTCCTTTGCTGTCTCTGATTATTCATAGATTTGCCTACAAAGACGAGTATGAGAAGTTCAAACTTTACATGACGATAATCCTGATGTTTGGAGCCATAACCTGCCTCTTCTTTCTCAATTGTCGGTGAGAGAACTCTTTCTTCCTCAAGCACCGTTGGTGATGATGTTGGTACTTATTACAGATTGGCTCACTCATTTGTTGCCTCTGTTTTCGTTTAGCGTCACTGATGAAATCTTCAACTTCTTGCTAGTGTGGTACTACTGCACTTTGACCATAAGGGAAAGCATCCTCATGAGCAATGGCTCCAGGTGTGTTGCGGCATCCGTCCGTCAGCTGAAACTGTACAGACTTTGGTGCCTTTTCCTTCATCTCCTCAAACAACTCGTCTTATGCTCTCCAGGATTAAAGGCTGGTGGGTGTCTCACCATTACGTATCCACCTTTCTGTCAGGCGTGATGCTTACCTGGTGAGTTTTTGTCTCCCGTAGCCTCACGCTGTTCTACAAGGTATCGACTGCAGAGGTAATTAAAGGCCACCGTGTAAGGGTTAATTTGATCTTGTGTCTCCTTGCAGGCCAGAGGGGCCCATGTATCAGAGGTTCAGAAGCCAGTTTCTCGCTTTCTCCATCTATCAGAGTAAGAATTTTCAATTGGTTTCCCAGACTTGTTGGAACAAACTGTCCAGATATCACATTACACATTGTTGTTTTGGTTTGGGGGGGGTGTCTGAGGTTTTGGATGACAAAGAGGAAAAAAAAAGTTTGTTTTTTTTGTCAAAACTGGTGTCAGTTTTTTTGTTCAGTCAAAATGATGTACTGCTTTTACACACTGTGCCGGGCCTGACCAAAGGAGAGGTGTTTTCATTGGCAACAGGATCCAATGGGTGGGGGGGGGGGGAAACATTTACTGTTCACCTGAGTGTTTCCACTCAAATATTAGCGCGTCAGATGTTGTCATCCTGCAGGATATGACAGTACACCGAGGGCAGGATCACCTGTAACGCAACGTTTTTTGCGCAACAGTGAAATTCCCTTGACAGACGCTCCTTCATGTGTATTTATGCTGGTGGGAGGGTGACACAGCCATCTTTCTTCTCACCAGAACAGAGAAGCAAGGTCACATTCTGGTGGTTACAGTCATACCTCAGTATGTCACATGTAGACTCTTAACATGGCAGCTAATGTGACGGAGGGTTACGGTTATGGGGGTAAAGTCCAATGTTTAAATAGTGAATTTTAAAAAAACTCACGGGACAAACTTAGTTTTAACTGAGATAGAACAACTTGGTGCAAAAAACTTCACATCACAGGCTTCCGTTTACTTCTTTTACTCGGTCTTAATCTGATGCTAGCGGCTGAGACGTGAAATTAAATCAGGTGAATGTTGTTTGATCCATCCACGCTGACTGTGCTGTGATGTCTACATCTTTTTTGCAATCCACTCCTGCTCCAGGCTTTGTTCAGTTCCTCCAGTATTACTACCAGAGTGGCTGCTTATACCGGCTGCGAGCTCTGGGGGAGAGGAATCAGCTGGACCTCACCGTGGGTAAGTTGAAGGCTATTTTCGGTGGCGGTCATTTAAATCGCCATGTCCCGGGGGAAAAAATAGGGTAAAGGTGAGAGCGGGAGACAGCTGTGAACATCAGCGCGCTGCCACGCAGATGTCGGAGTAACTCGAGCTCGGCCTCGGCGTGTCAAACCGCTCAAACCATCTCTCGTGGCGGAGGAGAAAGACGGCAGTGATCGTTTTTGTAGTACTCTGTGTCATTTTGCCACACGTTAATGAAAACAGCTCCTCCGTGTCTCTGCAGAAGGATTTCAGTCGTGGATGTGGAGAGGCCTCACTTTCCTTTTGCCATTCCTCTTTTTTGGCCACGTAAGTCAAAACACAACTTTATTTTTTTTTACTTTGGTTTGATATCAAACTGCAACTTTATCTCCTCGTTCCAATTATTTTTAATCAGGAGGACCTTGCGCAAGATGGTGTAAGCTCACGGGGCAGCGCCATGACACATTTCACGCACAGTGTTTCACGTGATCTGCGTCAAGTGCATAAAAAAATCTATCGGTTGTAGCGTTTGTATTTTTGACATCAGCTGAACTGAAAGATGTGGATCAAAGGAGAATCGTCTCGTGCAGCCACAGTGTGCCGAAATGTTATGAAAGATAATGCCTACTGTTCCTTTGCAGTTTTGGCAGCTGTACAACTCAGTGACCCTGTTTCGCTTGGCAGGACGTGAGGACTGTAAGGAGTGGCAGGTAAGAATCCCCTTGGCAGACCCATGGCTTAAATGTCAAGAGACACGTGGTGGCAGAGTTAAAGGGAATATGTCTGACAGGCCTTTCTGCATAAAATAATGTAAGTAAGTAATAATGTAATAAGCATATTTGTGGCTGTATTTGGCCACTTAACTTAAAACGTTGTGTCAAAAGATGTGCAGCCTCTTGCTCTGCACAAGCTTCAACTCAATTTCCGGGGGCTCGTGAACTTTATTAAAGCGCTGAAGTCAGTTGTAGCATTTGGAAGAACTTTATCTCTACCTGCTTCAACACGTCCTAAGCCTTACACCATTTCTAAAGGCGGACATAGCCACGAGATAAAAACCCATGTCATGACCTGTTCTGAAATAATAAAACACAGCTTTCCTTTTTTCTTTGAGGTATTTATGCTGGCGCTGACATTTCTCGTCCTGTTCCTGGGAAATTTTCTTACCACGGTAAAAGTTGTCCACCAAAAAATACAGAAAAACCAGGAGAAGGTGCAAAAAAATGACTGAGACATGGAAAATCAACAAGACACCTCAGATTCCTCAAACGGCCAGTAACTTGGAAGCAAAGTGCACAATCGCTTGTTGAACTGAACAAAGTACATTTGGGCCGGGATGAAAACCGAAGCTGAAACCAACTGTTTCTCTCAGGCCTCGATCGGGCAGTTGCGTCCGAGCAGGAGTATCTGGCAAAGAGGCTTTTTTTTTTTTCCTTTCTGACGACTCGTCGTCATCAAAGTTGCTGCTCAGTCAGTCTCAACACAAGGTGTTGTCCACCTCATAGATGGGAACAGTTTTGTCGCTCTATCCTGTACATAAGAAGCGAGTGGAAAGTATGCGTTTCATCTGGGTGTCAGTGCATGAATCTGTCCGAGAGCCTTTGATCAAATCATATGCAACTAAAAGAGGGCAGGTAGCTTCAGTTTAGCGAAAACAGAATATAGTTTGCCTTCGAAGACCCAACGTCTGTCATGTACGTGCTTCATACTTCTGTGAAGTAGTAACAGTCAAACTGTCTCATGCGTAACTTGGATGCGTTCATTCGGCACTGCACTTCGCGGCTTGAATTTCCTAACTTTTTCTGGATAGTGCTCATCTTCCCCTTGTGCTATTTTACTGCCAGTACTTTTTTTTTTTTTACTATGCTTTTGTTCTCAGAAATGACAGATATAGGTCCTTCAACATTAATAAAAAAAAAAACATAAACGTGATACCTGACTGCACCAAATTACTTTCAGTTTCATAGAGGGAATAAAAGCATCCCGTTGTTGTATTTTTTTTTTCCAGTCTGGAGTCAGGAGCTGTAGTTTTTTTTTTGTTTTTTGTTTCTCAGTCAGAGAATGTAGTCAGAACTACAAGGGAACACAACACTGTTAAATTCCATCAGGCTGTGATTACTTTATATATGATCTGTTGCTTAAAACTTGCTTTTCTGGCCAAGTCACAAGAACACGCACATTTAAAATCTTGTACTGTCTCAACAAAAACTAATGCTCCCGGGGAGGACTAAAGGAGGTTTTCATGCAGACTCCCCCTAAAGCAGTAACACTTTAGATTCTTATTAACATAATGCTAACAAATTGTTATATACACATATGTTTTTCATGTTTTTCATGTTTTACTAATGCTCTAAATTTTTACTGGTATTTGGAGAGCTTCAAACTTATTCAAACCTTTATCACAAAGCTGTAAATTTAGAAGAAGGGTTCAAATTCAGTGTAAAGCTTGAATTCCACGCACGGCTGTTTTGCGTGTTTGTTTTTTTTTTTGTTTGGAGTTGTCGTTACTGTGCTGCTAGTTATCATATTGGTCTGTAATGTTGCAGAAATGTATAAAGATCCAACGCTGGTACTGTAAGACTGTGATACACAAAGAGGATTAATAATGTGCTGGATTGTTGTCGTTCTTATTCCGGTCCATTTACCAAATTAATTACTTGACGATTGAGTTTGTGGCCAATTCTGGGACTTTTGCTCTGTAGTTTTTTGCAGTTTTGTGTAGTTGACATTTCAGTATTACACAAGGGTCTTTTTTGTTCAGGTGGGTTCAAAATAGAAAAAGAGCCGTGGTAGTGTCAGGTCTCTGTTGCCTTATTCTCCCTCTAACCTGTCACAGCAAGAAAAAAAAAAAAGTCCTAGTCCTTTTATTTTGAAAATCCAAAGACAGTGACATTACAGTTCTATCACCCACACCCCCCACACCCCATTATGCACGCACTGAGGAGAATGACAGTATCATTTATGTATCACTTTTTGAGGGGTAAATGAAGGACGGCTGGGTTACAGACCAAAACGTTCCGTTTGTGACAATGTTAAATGTGCGAGAGCTGCCAGAATGCACAAAACAACGTGATTTCCTCATTTTTATGATGTAGCCTATGTTAACGTTTTCATCACTAATTGCAAGACTGTAACTGGTGCCTGAATATGATCAGTGGCGAGAGACAGTTGACGATTTCTCTGTGTACATTGTTGTAAAAAAAAGAATTAATAATAAACACCTTGTTGAAATTTTTTTTTTTATCTGTGTCTCTGTTTCTTGTGGCACCACGACACAAAAGAATTGTGTTTACTCCAATGCCACATCCTCAGTCTACCCTGTGGCATGTTCCGGTTTGCCAACACTAGTGGGCGCTGTTCGTAAAGATAAAAAGCCCTCCTTGGAATCGACACAGCTTCGAAATAAATGCAGTTGTCTAAAGTTTTCACATGCTTGTAAAAATAAAAAAAAAAAAAGATACAACATGCACATCGTGGCAGTCTTTAGTTTCATTTGTGCAACAATCATACATTTTGAGAGTTTAGAATACATTTATTATAGATCTCCTGGACATATATCAACAGCTGCTGGGTCAAAAAATATACATACAGCAATGTTAACATGTTAATAGTCCCTTGGCCATTTTCACCTTACAAATCTCAAATGGAAATCTTCAGGTTGAATCCTTGACCACTCCTCTTGACAAAATTCAAGTTCAAGTCCATTTTTTGGCTTCTTCACACAAACTTGTTTCTTCAGCACAGTCCACGTGTTCTGATTGGGACTTTGGCCTTCACAGAGTCCTGACTTTGTCAAGGCCGTTCTAAAACCTTAATTCTAGCCTGATTTAGCCATTTCTCTACCACTTTTGATGCATGTTTTGGGTCATCGATGGAACACTCAGCCTTGACGCTAATGATTTTTTGGTTTTCCTGAGAAATTTGGAGGTAATCCTTCTTCTTCATTATTCCATTTACTTTCTGCAAAGCACCGGTTCCACTAGCACCAAAACTGCCCTAGAGTATATCACTACCACCACCATTCTTGCCGGCAGGTGTGGTGTTCTTGGGTTTAGAGGCCTCACCTTCTCTCCTCCAAACATATTTCTGGTCATTGTGGCCAAATAGCACAATTTTTGTTTCATCTGACCACAGAAGTTTCTTTCAGAAGGCGTTTTCTTTTTCTGTGTGATTAGCTGCAAATTTGAGCTTTCAACTTTATACTTAAGAACAATTTTTTGCACAGTTGATTTTGGGACCTGTGGCTGCTGTGAAACGTCTCCAAATGACTTTCCTGATTTTTTTGAGTCACCGATCTGTTTTTTGAAATTCACACTGAGCTCCTTAAACTTTCCCAATGGAGCATTTGTGGTTGGGACAAATGAGTGTAGCGAATGGGCCCTATTTAAACTGGCTCGGGAAGTCACCGGCTGCAGCCAATCGCAATCACTCACAAAAAGTTAAGACTGCGTCAAAGCAAATTAGAGTGACACAGCTTTCTACGTCAAAGCTGATACTTCACGTTGCTATTTGTATATTGTGACCCAGCAGATTTTGTCATACGTCCAAGAGTCCTAAAATAAGTTTATAAAATAACCAAAATGCATGATTGTCATCAGAAAATTAAAGCTTTGTACAAATCTTTGAAAACTTAAGACTTCCATGATATACAGTACATGCCCTTACAAGTATATGTAAACTTTCAGCTGCATTTCAGAAACTATTTTATCTGGGTATTTGACATTCAAACTGACATTATAAACCTCTGGACTATACTAATAGATAGAAAACACATTAGTTTGCAAACAGTACAAAGTTTTGTATTTAAAAAATATATTAAAAGATAACATTGTCATACAAAAGTAAAATACATTGGTGATTCAAGTTGTACACCACTTAAGACAATCTCCTCACTTGCAAAACTATCTTTCCTGTTACATAATTAGGCATTTTCATTTGACGGTAAAGGGAAACGCGCTCATGATTCATTGGGGCCCAAACTTCCAGGGGCTAAATCAGCTGAGTGTCAAACCACTCCAGACGTGAAACATGAGCCATCATGAGAGTGAGGTCCTCAAGTCCATGTGCTTTTGACTTCACAAAACCACACATACCTTCCTCCTCTTATAGGTCTTTTGTTTTCGAATGAAGGCTAAAGCCTTTTTGGTGGCCTCTCTGAAAATGTCTTCCACGTGCTCCTGATACTTCGCCGAACACTCGAGGTAGAGATCTGCATTCATCTGCTGCCGGGTCTCCTCACCCTGCAATCAAAATTCAAAAGAAAAACAAAAGTACTGTACATTTGCAAGAGATCTGTTCTTGCAATGGAAATGTAGTTCAGTTAAATGTGGCTGTAGATTCTGGTTAGGGTTCTTTCATCTTTCAGTTTACATCCTGTAACCTCAAGCACAGATCTGTAAATGCCTGCACACTTCTACTTGTCTTACCTGCATGTATGTGATGGGAGCCAGATTCATGGCCTTCAGTTTCCTTGAACACTCTTTATCCTTCCTAAGGTCAGTCTTGCAGCCTATCAGGATGATTGGTATGTCCCGACAGAAGTGCCTCACTTCTGGATACCACTGGGTCAAAATAAATAAAACAAACAACTTTCACATTGTTGCTCATACTGTTTGTAAGCACCGAGGAGAGAAAGAGCCTGCACAGGATTGAGTCCTTGCTGCGTGCATTAGGTCAACGTCCACGAATGCATGAGTAAATCACAGCTAAAAAATGCAGCCAGCACCTACACACCAGACTTAAACAATCATTTACTGAGCAACAAACGCAAAACTCTAGTTAAACAGTGACATTTAACTTTCTGTTTACCTTCAAGCAAAACCTGGCGTGTTGCCAATGCACTGTGGAAATGATTACCTTTATCAGGACATTCTCAAAGCTGGTGGGGTTGGTCACATCAAAGCAGATTAGAATCAGATGGGCTTCCTGATAAGAAAGTGGTCGTAATCTGTCATAATCATCCTGTCCTGAGAAAAAAAACAAAAACAAAGGTGTGAAATGTCCGTTAGCTGATAAAAGTGTGCAAACAACTGACATTTTACATGTGGAAATTACCAACAGGACATTTTTAAAAAAAAGCTGTCTGCCATGGATGGAACAGCCTTCACATCAAGAAACAGACATGTTACAGAGTTAGGGTAGATGTGTTAAACCACATCCTGGCTTCTGCTTCCTTTTCTGCTGGTGCAAGGCACCCTGCTTTACTTCTACCAAAGATAAGCTTCCAACATACTCTGTTGTGGGTTTTCCAAGCAATAAAAGTGACTCAAAAAATGTTCAGTTGGAACTTTTCCCAGGGAAATACAGCAGGTTGTGAAATACATGTCAGTCACCTCAGAACTGACATGTATAAGGAAACTGCCGATATGAAGTCCGGCAAAAGTCCTCATGATTAAGAATTACAATGTGCCGCTTGTTTCTTCTGTGCAAACGGTTTGTCAGTTCCCGACAGATGATATTGATGACGCTGTGGCATTGACACCAACCTTTACCACTTCCTCCATGTTGTCAGTATCAGAACAACAAGATAAAGAATGGCTCAACTTTAATATCTGAAAAGATATAACACTATAAAATAATGCCCCCACCCCCACAACAACGATATCAGAATCACTTTCTGTATGTGTGCTCTTTATCTGCACGTCTCTGTTATGTTCCATCCAGTAGACACTGTGTGCTAAAAATGCTGATGTCTGTCCACATGATGTAAAAACGCACTGTGATGTCAAAAAATTGATGGGTGTTCAATGTTGAGGCTTACCGGCTGTGTCGTACAAGTTGAGTTTTATCTCTTTCCCTCCAAGAGAGATAGTGGTGACATATTTTTCAAACACTGATGGCGCATATTTCTGTTTTTGACACAGAAGAGAAAAGATGTTGGTTTTATGGTACAGCTATATATATTGACATAGTCTTCCATATGTCACAGTACTGCTCCAGCTACATTCAATCTTTTAAAGCCATGGTCATAAAATCAGATATCATAAATTAATATGCAATATAAATGGATGAGGTACATTATGTGACACTGAAGCTTCTCTTACCTCTGGAAAATCACCTTTGGCATAAACCATCAAAAGAGATGTTTTCCCACAGGCACCATCTCCAACAATCACAATTTTAAGTTCCTCTCCTTTTTTTGCGGCCCCTTTCCCAACCCCAGCACCGTTTTGTGTCATTCCGACCTCCAACTAGTCAAACATGTAACAGACGGGACAGGGCTCAAAATGTTCCCTCCAGATTTAAGTTAAAATACATGGCGAAACGGATTAATCTAGGTTTGAAAGGCTGTGTCGCGAGAGAGGAACAGACAAGCCTCATATTGCACCAGGTAGCTCACTCTGCTCACCACTTCCTGTTCCTGTCATATTTGAAGCTGTTTCCAGTTGACCCCCTTCACTCCTCTCCTGTCCTATTACCCGTCCGCTTGCTGAGGCATATCTGTGAATAAATAATGCAGTGGCGGAGTTGCACATGTGGGGCAGCCGAGGTCTGGCTGCTCCTGCTTCCTCTATTGCGTGTGCTCGCCTTCGTTTCATGGGTGGGCACTCAATCTGAAGCACTGCCTCCATCCGCAGGTTTACAAGCAGTAGGTCAGCAAGTTTTGATGACATGGGTGGCAACCAACACAGAGACTCTATAGTGTGAAGCCATGCGTGGCCTGGAGATGCTCTGATGACAGTGAATGGGCTGAATGAGTGAGAATTTGTTTCCCAGAAACAAATACAGGCAGAACTTGTACAAGCCAGCTGCTCTTCCTCCTCTTTGATCAAATACAAAAGATACCATGGATTTTGATTTGGGTTGCCAACCCTTTTCATTTTTCGGGATTGGATGTCAGGCATGTCTTTATGGAATACTCGTTAAAACGTGTTTCATTAAACAGCAGTGTCTTATGGTATAGAAACTATAGAATTTTAATTATTTCAATTGAACATGAATTTGGTTTCATTTATTCTCTGTATCTGAATGTGTTGTTGTTCTCAGATTCAACACAAATACTGTTATGTGACTTATAATTCAAGTGTTTTCCCTCACGCATGTGATCATTTGGAATCATCAGGGGTGGTGACGAGGAAGAACTCTGTCTGTCACACTTCTCTCTTCAGTTCTGTATGGCTGAACACGGCAGTGACATCACGGGCTGGGCGTCAGGACAAACTATTTTCTCCCTTGTCCCAGGGTATGTAGTCTACACACATCAAATCTGCCAGCAAACCCATAAAACATTCAAAAATAAAATGATTTGGGATGGGGATAACAGTCAGAGATACTGTACGTCTTTGTAGCGTAAACCCATAATACTGCTATAAGATTTCTTTTTAATGGGAGGCTGAAGGACACAGGCTTCTTTAGGCTGTGGCAAATAATTTATAAGCTTTGACCTTAAATTAGATTTTACTTTAACATTGTTTCTGTTCACCAATCAGGGATGAATGTGTGGCACACTGTCTAACCCTAATTTTTAGGGTTAGACAGTGTGCCAGATCAAAGCTAACAGGAGATGCAATGTTGTCTCACAAATTCAGTTACCTTGTCTTTTAGTTACGACTGCTTGTCAACTTATCTGGATGCCTGAGAATGTATCTAAACATTACATTATATGCAATCAAATTCCATTTGAATCTTAGCTTTGGGAATATGTTTCAGCCATGCTGGTAGTTAACAAATAGGCAGGTTACCGTGGGTGTAAGGAGAGAGCTGATCCTAGAGAATGAGCTTGAAAAATCAGAACACAGAAAATGGTTTGGAGGTTGTTCTCGGTTCGGTGTCTGGTCTGGAACGAGGCAGCGAGACTCTAACCGACATGGGCTACAAAGACTAATTTGAAGGTTACATTTCACGTGGTAACTGGTGGGAAAGGCAATGTGGGTATAGGAGTGAAGAAAATTTGAGAAAGCTGTCCCTTTAAGACGATAAGCTGACACTGCCCTTTTGCCTATTTTAAGAAAACACATGCAATCTTTCAAGTATGTTTGCCTGAAAACACATACTGTAGAAACCGAGAGAGAATTTAACTTCCTACAACCATGCCATCCTGCAGCATGAACTACGTTCACTGTTGAATTTTAGTGTAGTATGCTTTCAATGTCATGTCAGGGTAAAATACTGTTTTAAATATAGGCCCCAAATCCATCAAAGTTAAAAAAAAAAAAAAAATTACAATGCAATTCCATCAAAGCTACAACAATCTACTTCAGTTTCCACAACAACCAAACATAAAAAGAGTGTATTATCAATTTATTTAAACACCTCAAAAACAGACAGGTGATAGTACTGCCAAGTGAAAGAGACTATATCACAAATCATACTGTGGAATATTACACTTATAAGTACACTAACACGACATATTTAAGAACTGGAAAGGAAGAAAGTCTAATGTTATATATATAAAACAAACACAGTACCACCAATCTGCATGGAAAATCCTTGGGGGGGAAAAACCCAAAAGCGCCGAGGATACCTGATTTAATTCATTCAACAATCCGTCAGAATGAAAAGCTGGTCATACAATGAGAGGAGAGAAAGTGCATGTTGCAGTGTGTCTGCCTGAGGACCAGCCATACACCGTTCTCATGTGCCCCATATGCTTCTTACAATGCGGTATTGTGTAGCACAAGCTATGAAAAAAAAATCCTGTATAAAAAAATAATAATACTAAAAACGCAGAGTGCTTGTTTGACTCACAGTGGTCTAACATCTGAATAACCCTAGAAAGGATATTAAATTGTCCCGTGGGTGTGCAAAATCCATACATGTAAAGCCCCTCATCATCAATTGATAAACAAAGAACAGATGTCAAAAATAGTTTTTTCGCCGTGCAGAGAGACAGCTGTCCTGCAGAAGAGAGAGAGAGTGAGAGAGAGGCCAGTCCTCTGTGTGGAATATTCCAGTCTGTCAGCGGCGCGCAGAGCTGAATGTCGCAACCCTACGGGGAGGAGTTTTTTTTTCCCAACGTGGCCTATAAATAACCTTATTACACTGCACAGCCTCCACAGCTAATGTCAAACGTTCACCGTTGTTACACGAATTAAATCGTAACAATTTTTCTCCCCGTTGCACTCGGGGGTGGGGGTAGGGGTCGGACAACAAAGGTATGAGAGGGGAGCGGTGTCTATGTAGCCTCGTGACCTGCGAATGGAGGAATGCGCGCTCTCGGCAGCCGGAGCCAGGAGTGGTTGACTATCAGGAAAAACAGGCCTCCGAACTCGCCGACTGCGACATTTTGTGTCCTCAAACGCGACGAGCGCCTACCGCCAGGCACCACGTAGTGGCACACACGAAGAGCCCCAACCCCCCTTTTTTTTTTACCAATGCGAATAAAGAACGCCTTCACCCCGTCTATTTTCAGCTCCCCCGCTGAACGAAAAAAGGCAGGCACCGCATCTCGTTTTCTTTGTGTTATCTTGTCTGCAGCACTTAAATCACTCGATGACGGTGATCCGCCGCTCTTTGTCTCGAGCCAGAGAGAGAGCGCGCGCGAGAGAGAGCAGGCGCGGAAACCCGAAGCACGCCGCCGGTGTTATTTTCACCCAGATACAAGAGCAACATGGCTGCTGCGGAGGATTCCTGTTGACCTTATATGGCAGTGTGGGGGTGCTGCGACACGCTCCAGCTGTCATGGCAACCGTCCAGAGCTCTCGGATTACTGGCGTTGCCAGGGCGAGTCAGCCAAGCAACCGACAGCCCGAACGCGCTTATTAACGTTTCCTTCTTCATACGCTCTGTTTTTTTTTTTTTTTTAATTTATTTCTTCTCCTTTTTTACTTCTCGTAAAACACACCCTTCGGAGAAAATAACCCCTGTGACGGTTGGTGAATCTCGGAGAACGAGCGAGAAATGTCGCCTTGAAAAAAAAGCAGGCGCTCACTCCCCGAGCGAACGAGCCTCACCCAGTTATGGCGCAGCAACATTTTACAGCACAGTGCTCTCCTTTGTCTGTAAAGAAGCCATTTTGAGTCAGAGAACAGCAGAGACACCATTGAACAAGTTCAGACTAGATGACACCAAAAGGTGTTCTCGGACAAAGAGGAGCAGTGAAATATACAAGATTTCTCCCTATAAGATTCCTTTTGCTCGTTTAAAACTTGGATTACATGTTTTGAATACTAACTGTAAGTTTACAATATGAATCAAAATTAAATATATTGGTTACAAGTTTTCTTTAAAAACAAACGTCAATATAGTTTTGTTGATACCGTTTTAATCACGATTTATTACTGTTTATGTTGTCTGTCCACTATCAGAGTACTTACATTTAAACGCAGGCTGGGCTACAAACTGGCAACATTAGGTGAAATAGCTCAAAATCCATTACCTTTCAAAACAACATTTCCTTGTGGTTTTTATATGATGTAGCTCAGCTAGAAATGTCGAAATGGAGGAGGTTATACTTGACTGCAATCCTGTCTTCAAGGGAGAGAGAGGAGATGGTTTTGCATATTGCCCACACAGATGATGCTTGAAGATGCATATTCGCTGGCAGGGAGGCAATGCCTGCCACTGAGGGAGAGGAGAAAAAAAAAGTTTTCAAAAGAGCTCTATCTTTCCTGCTAATGGATTCCTTCCTTTTCAGGAGACGCTTTCCCACCCCTTATTAATGCCATTATTAGAGGATCCGAAGATGGAGCTGAAAACATTCCTCCTGCCCCTGCGTTTAGGCCTGTTAACTGCATTTCACCAAAGTGCTGAGGTAAATATTTTCACCATGCAGAGTTCTCCCTCCATCTGTTTCCTCTTAGGTTTGGCAGTCTCTCTCTTTTTAACCGTTGTAGACACTGTAAAAGGCAACCTGACTTGGCTTCTGTTGAAACTTAAATATGCCCTTGAAGCAAGGTCAAGCTGGCAGTTTACACTTAGGGTGCATTTGGTTCTTCAATAGCAACTGGACAGCACAGACCTAAACCGTGCTGGAAGCTGTCTTACCAGTTGTAGGTAGGGTACAGCACAAGTCATCTGGGTGTTAAACGTTGCTGTTGTGAGAGGGAAGTGTTTAAAGTCATTAGTCAGTGCAAAGGGTTTATCAATCAACAGTCAAATTTACCAGCAGCACAATAAGACTATTTAGCACAAGGGCCATCAGTTACCCATGGCCTGCTCCTTATCATTTGAGGAACAGTGTTATATAACCTGTGCTGTAGAGGCTGTATATTTATATGTCAACATGCCAGTGAACATATTGAATAAAGCTGGCTGTTACAAATGCCACAATTTCTATGTGATCAAAGTGATGATAGCTCAGTAGATCAATTGACAGAAAATACTTTTAATCACAGTAACTGCATGCCTCACAATTTACATTGCTCAATTATCAAAACTGTTAAAATGATTATAAAAGAGTTGAACTTACTCATACTTGCTACTCATATCCTACAAGGCCATAAGTGCAATGCCAGCAATCAGCCATTACACATTTTGTCACTAGAACTGTGTTTTTCTCTCTCTCTAATTTAACATCTCCAACACCATAAAGCAGTTTATTCACAACATTTGTTTTCTTTTCACTTAAGAAATATAAATACTATTATATGGGTGTGCCATGACCTAGTTAAGACAAAGATGGATTCCAGGCAGAGGAAAAAAGGCTCAAAATGTCACAGGGTGTTACATCCAGTACATTCTCTTCCTTCTTCTCAATCCTTTAAAAGGAGGAATCATAGTTTTATCATAGTCCGTGAGAGATGAGGAAATCAAGTGTAAGATCCCTTTTGGAACAAAGGAAACCCATATAGGCCATTGAGTCCTGTTTTTTAGGAAAATGGCTGCCGAGAGCGCTCGGCCCCCTCTCTCTGCTCTCTGTTGAAGGACTCCTGAGCCGTGCCTCTAATAGCAGACGGCTCCTGTGCTGCTGCGCTCTGATTGGTCCGCCGAACTGCCGCTGTTAACCAGCCAATTGCCCGAGCACTGCAAAACACCAGGCAATGTCAAACAAAACCCACTTTATTCGACAGAATATATTTAAAGTAAAAAAAAAAAACAGTAAAAATACACAAATCCGCCTGGGTCCAAGATTATATTGTCCAAAGGATCCGCCGTTGTTTGTAAAGACGAGGACATGCACAACGGCTTTGCACTAGTTTGTTCGAGTGGATTAGACTTACTGACAGAGACGTAACGTAAGCAAACCGTCGCATTCCAGTGGTTATTAATTATAACCTGGTTGTTAAATTCAGCTCCTTAACAATCGAGATTCGTATTAAAAATCCCACTGCTCAATCCCGCCGTTCACAATTAACAGCAAGCAGTCGACAACAAGCTCCACGGCAGCGGGGCCCCCTGTTTGTTTCCATTTCGTTCTCAGATATTCGTAAACGACCGCAAGTCTGCGCGCACACACACATACGCACACACACACACACACACAACCCCCTGCGTTTTTAACAGCGTTCACTTGCAGCTAAGAAGATAGTCCCCCGTGTCTATCTTGTGTTTGCCGTTTGGGTAAATGCAGCCGACAGATTCAACACAAAAAATGATCGAGGGGTTTAGCGACACACGCCTGTTATAATACCCGCGGGGAATCTTCCGTATGCAAAACACGTAGCGAACTGAGTCGAGTAAAGCTTTGTGCTGTTCAAACAATGCAACAACCGCGTTAAATGGGCGACGGGGAGAGAATTAAGTTTGTGCCGAAAGTGCGATTAGCATCGGAGGTGGGCAAGCCTAGCGGTGTATTGTGGGAGAGACAGGAGCTACAGACCAGAGGCACACAATATGTGTTGGCTCTCGCCGAAAAGGAGGCAGTATTCTTCAAGCTAAATCATGTAATGTACGCGGCGAAAGGAGAGCGATTTCGTCTTTTCATCAGTTAGAGAAAAACCACTCGATCGGACGAACCATGTCCAAACCAGGGGAGAGAAACAGATTGAACGAAGACCATGGCAGAAAGCAGAGTTCAAGTAAGCTTGTTCTTTTTTTCTCTTTCTCCAGCCCTCCTAATGCCTGCTTTCCGTAACTGGGATATACGCTAGATCCCGTTTTCGCTCTCACTTGGGTTACCCCTGCCACCGGAGCCATGCATCCGTAGCGTTTGACTGTTTTAAAGTGTTGGGGGCTGGTAACAGGGACCGCGTTCAGCGTTGCCTCACGATAGCTCCTCTCTCCTTGTCGCTGCCTGTCGTTTCAGGTTTGGCGAACGGCATGGACAGTCATCCCGTCTGCGGCTCGGCGGAGAAGCGGAGTCACCACTGGAGAAGTTACAAGTTGATCATCGACCCGGCGCTGAAGAAGGGGTCGCACAAACTGTATCGCTACGATGGACAGACTTTCAACATGCCCGTAAGTGGGACCTGCCTTGGACGCGGCGAAGCGGCTACAATAGTAACCGAGTAGCCGACCTCCATGATAGGTTACAATGTGGCTGTGTTGCCGCTGCCGGCCACAGGCATGTCCCAGCATCCATACGCGGCGTGTCCGATGTGTTCGTTTTAATCGAACGCCGCGTCCGCTTTGTGCAGGGACTACTCTGCAACAAGTTACTGGCGTGTGAAGTTGTGAATGGGATGGATAACTGCATTGTGCCCCCTCCCTCCCTCCCCTCTGCTATTCCATTACAGAACCCCGGGATTCCACCGGTGGACATCGTCCGAGATCCGAGGATCGGCCGTCTCTGGACTAAGTACAAAGAGACGGACCTGCCGGTGCCCAAATTTAAGGTATATACTCTGACAGGAAGCTCGTGTCATTTTTTTCCTTGTGGAAAAGGGGCTGCTGTCAAAATTTGCAGACACACCCCCCTCACTCATCTCTGGGACCTCGGATCAGATTGATGGATATGAGTGTCGGAGGGCTGATTAACAGCGACACAACACGCACCTCTCTAATCCCATTTTATTATTTTCATTTTTAATTGTGCTTTAACAGGACTGGCTTGATTTGCAGGTTCCTTTTAACGACCCAATGTGGTTCTTATCTCGGCTGTCAGAAATTACCCACATGGTGCAACATTAACCCGAAAGCGCTTGCAACATTAACTCGTCTCATTCCTCTTCCAGATCGACGAGTGCTACATCGGCCCCGTGCCCCCAAAGGAGGTGACGTTCGCCAGGCTGAACGACAACATCAGAGAGGGATTTCTCACGGATATGTGCAAAAAATTCGGCGAGATCGAGGAGGTCGAGATCCTGTACAATCCGAAGAACAAAAAGCACTTGGGGATTGCCAAAGTCGTTTTTGAGACCGTGAAAGCCGCCAAGGTGGCCGTGCAGTCGCTCCACAACACGTCTGTTATGGGAAACATCATCCACGTGGAGCTGGACCCGAAAGGTAAACAGTGATTCACTCACTCAAGGAAAAGACGCCTGAGCCACGCTCATGCACGGTCGAGCCTCCTCTCTGCGCGCGGGAGCACGGACGGTTTTTTTTTTTTTAAAGCGAAACGTCGCCCTGTCGTGAATTATGAGGAGGACGGTGGTCACGTGTGTAAATCTGCGCGCGTTGCCTAGTAACGCGCGATAATTGAATTTCATTGAATGTAAGCCCGCTCCCACAAGCCCAGAGCTGAGGGTGCCGCGTGCTCCCACCGCGCCTAATTTGAGACCTGTAAACAAACGCGAAGCCCCCCCTCCCCCACGCCGATTCTCTTCAGTGACTTTTGATAGAAATGGCAGAAGTTTGGGGTTAGTGTCTCCGTCAGCACCCTCTGCCAACCGCGAATTCGATTCCTCTCAAGACAGTGTGAAGTGCATATTCATATGCAGCAGAAGAATAATAGTGACGGATGTCTGTAATTACAGTGTGTGCAGTTTAATTGCCTACCCAGGTGCTATTTTATTGAATTATTTCCCCATAAATGTTCTTTCCATGAAGTGCTGATGTCTTTGTCAGAAGTGTTGCCAGTGAGCGTTGCATTTTTGCACGTAATATGTGTGCAACATTTTTTTAGACATGCTCTGGTCATGTTATTATAGCACCTGTGTCACACCTAATGCTTCAGTTAACCTTGTGGACACTAAAAATACATATTGCACAACACAATTGCTTTTTACAGTTAACATTTCACATGTTGGCGGGCGCTTAAAGCGCTGTTTTCCAAACAATCCGAGCGCGTTGGCTCGTTGGCGGAAACTGCTTGAGAGCACCCCCCCCTTGCAAAAATGGACAGTTTTGGGTTCAGCTACCACCGAACGCTCACCGTTATTCTAATCACGCCAGATTATGTTTGAACAAAACTCACTGGCAATAATCATGCTCCCTAAACTTGGCACTGGTTTGGCTCATGTTTGCTTGTTCCGCAGGTGAGAATCGCCTGAGGTACTTCCAGCTCCTGATGAATGGCAGCTACACGCCGAGGACCCTGCCTGTTGGAGGGGAGGAGGCCAGAGAAGTTTCCCCTCGTAGCTTGGCAGAAGCCTTGCTGGTAAGAAAAAACCAAAAAATTTGAATGATGTGCCATTGTAAATCACACCTTTTAGTACAGTCTCTCACTGTTTTTTTGGAAGGTTGGTCTGGAGAACAGTTGTATATTATTGTGCGGATGGGATTATGGAATTGTAGCGTTGCCGCGGTGAAACGAACCAATTTGCCAATCTAAGCTGACATACTTATCAGTAATCCATTTTATCAGTGCAGCAGGTGGTGGAGTAGAGCAGAGGAAATGTTATCCAGACCCTCGCCTGTGGATTGAAATCACAAAGCCACTGAAATGTGAACTTTGGCCTCGTAGCATGAGACCCCCCACCACCCACCCCACCCCAGGCTTTGTGCCCTGATACTCCTATCTACCAGTTTGGCCTTTGAAATGTTCCTTGCAGGTGTACACATGGGAAATGTAACTATTAGTCATCTGGGGACGGTGTTCTTCATGACCACACTGATCTACAGTAGTATCTAAGTTGCAGCCCAGAGAAATTCTCTGTTTTTTTTTAGCTGTGATGATAAAGGACTGTCTTGCTCGCGACACGTTGTCCTGACCCCGTTTGTCTCCTCTAAGGCCTGCGAGCCCATCCGCAGGTTGTCGGAGAGCAGCGCGTCGGCTGTGGGGGCAACGCTGCCACCCAGCAGCTCCACCACCCCTCTGTCCCTGGAGACGGGCTACTCCAGCCTAAGGCAGGACACACCCCAGTCCCAGGGAACCCCCCATACCCCACGCCAGACGAGTACGCCCTTCTCTCAAGACTCCAATTACTCGAGCCGGCAGTCCACGCCTGCGTACCAGTCCAGTCGGCCCGAGAGCTCCGGGGGATACAAATCCCGGAGACATGAGAGTAAGTTCCAGGACGCGTACAACCGCAGGCCGGAGAGGCCTCAGTACCGCAGCAACATGTACCGAAGCACGACGTCCGAGCAAGCGTCCTTCAAACAGCACCAAGTGACCCCGCCTGAGCCTCCACCCTCCACCCCATCCTTCACCTACACGGCACCTCCCCCTGCCACGCCCAACTTCAAGTCCGCCTTCTCGCCATACCAGGCACCTCTGCCCCCTGCGTTCCCCCCGTCAGAGCCGGCTTTCCATCACCCAGCCCAAAGGGAGGGTGAGTACATCCGGCCGCCGCAGCCGCCTCTGGCCGCTGCCACTGACTTTGTACCCGCCAAGGAGAGGCCAGAAACTCCTCCTATCCCCGAGCCCCCACCGGAACCCTCGCCCCAACCGGCCACGCCTCCTCCTCAAACGCCGGAGCACTGCCCCTCACCTGGCTCCCCGGCGCTGGATCCAGAGCGCAACAGCCTGGACTCCCGCATCGAAATGCTCCTCAAAGAGAAAAGGACAAAACTGCTGCCGTTCCTGGAGGAGCGAGACTCGGACACCGAGGTGCGAATGGAGGGGAGCCCGATTTCCTCCTCCTCCTCGCAGTTGTCCCCCATTCCCCCTTACACGGGCGTCCCGCAAGGTGGGCAGCAGAATTCCCGTCCCTGTAGCACGGGCCTGGAGGACATCAGCCCGACGCCGCTGCCGGATTCGGAAGACGAGGAGCCCGTTCCCGGAACCGCCTCTCTGGTCAAGGGAATCAGCTCCCCTGTCCACGAGAAGACGACCAACACTGACCTCAAAGATGGACATGCTCAAGGCCAGTCCCCTGCGGATAAAATGGACACGGTGAGGCCCAGTTTATTTCTGAGATATATATATATATGAAAACATCTACATATCAAGAGCAGGGTCCCATGCGTTACATTTTTTCTGGAAACGGAATCCCAGGGTGCCAATTGTTGATCAAATTAGTTTGCACTGTTTGTCTTAGTGTGTTTATAGCAGCACAGTGTTGGTAGTTGTGCACATCTGTGAGTGACGGTTACACAGAGGACATAGGAAGCGAGGTCTAGTTTCAGTGAATGGTGGTAGTAAATAAACTTTCCCCTTTTGTTTGGTTCTCTTCTTGTTCTGCCCCGTGCAGCGAAGATACCATGAGGCACGGCACTTGCACTTTCCGTTAACTGCCGTTTTTTTTCTCCCGGCCCGGCGTCGTGTGAGCAAACGAAAGCAACCTCACAACGTTTCATTAAGAGGGCGCTTTTAGAACAAACTGTATTTTATTCACACATTAGTCTCCAAATAATAAAATATGTGAAATTTCCTGTTGGCGCAAGCAGAAGAGCTGAAATTCTATCTTTTTTTTAAAAAAGAAGCTAAATATCTTCATATTCGCGTGAAACTTAAACTCCTTGTCTTGTCGTGCCAATTCCGCCGCCTGGCCTGCAATGCTGCATTTCTGCACTTTGTGCTGAGCTCTGATGGCAGAAATACGAGCCGTTCCGCTGTTGGGGAATGAAACGCTTTTGTTTCCTCTTTCTAACACTTGCCGCACGCGCTCACTCAGAGAGGAAAACACAGTTTAGCTGTTGGCCCCATTCACCACCGCACTTCCTGGCTCTGCTGAGCCCGACGGCCGGGATTGGCCCCCGCGCCTCCGCGCTCTCGCGTTTCAAGTTATCGCAAAGCAAACAGAGCAAGCGGGTCATCTGGGTGACGAGGCCACTCCCCGCACCGCATTAACGCTGTTTCACTTTTGCAGAACTTGTGAAAGAGAAGAGATCCTATTTTTTTTGTAATGTTAAGCAACAGGAAAGAGAGTTCGGTGCCTTCATAAGGAACAGCACAACTCTTGCGTTCATATTTGCTGCCGTGGTTTCAGGAATACGTCGTGCGCGGCGTGCCCTGAACAAACAGCTTTGTTTGGAAACATGCTGACCGGCGATATGGGTCAGCTGTGTTTGACTGTGCTAATGTGTCTACTAAACTTTGAACTCGGCGTTAAAAATCTTTGTTGCTCTTATTCTGGATGTCCGACTGGGTGTCGAACCTCAGTGTCGCAGCACAGAATATCAAAATGCATCAAATGCTCAGTCGGATTTGTTGTCTTGTTCACTTCTTCTTCAAACACATATGTAATATACCCAGCTTTTTTGTTGTTTTCTTTTAAACTTAATGTTAAAGTTAAAGGGGCAGATTTGACCAAACACCTGAGCTTTCAATCTCACCTCAAAGTCCAAATAAGCGGACGGTGTTTGATCACTTGTCATGGCAGCGCGAAAGGGCAGATGATTACGCACGTGGAACCCGCGACAAACGGGTGTTCACCTTGAGATGCGCTGACAAGCTGTCTCGTTTTGCATGCAGGGTCATCAGTCGTCGGGGGAAGATATGGAGATCTCTGATGACGAGATGCCCGGGACTCCCATCACCGGCGGGGAGTGCGGCAAGGGCATCGTCGTCAACTCCGCCGTGTCGCCGATGCAGACCATTCCCATCCCTCCGCCGGGCTTCCCCCCTCTACCGCACCAAGCCGGCTTCCCGATCCCGCACCACCACCTGCCCCCTCACTCTGCCGTCCCGGGGCACCCCCACTTGGCCGGTCACCCCGGAGTGCCTCCCCACATGCTGCCACCCATTGGTCCCTACCCGCCTGGCATGATGCCGCTGGTCCAGATGGAGCTAATGAACTGCTTGCGGTGGGAACAGTGGAGCACGGTCCCCATGTCGTTCCAGATGCAGCAGCAGATGCTGAGTCGCATCGCTCAGACCCGGGGGCCCTACCCATACCCACACTTTATGGACGGTGGGGCGTCGGGGCCGTTTGGCGGTCCTTATGCGCCGCTGACTCTCGGCGCCGCGCATACGAGTGGCAACGCGGGGACGCCTGGACAACCATGGCAGCTCCCCAGCGTACCAAAGTTCAACCCCACCGTGCCTCCTCCCGGATACGAGAGCAAAAAGGAGGACCCGCACAAGGCCACTGTGGACGGTGTGCTGCTGGTCATCGTCAAGGAGCTGAAGGCCATCATGAAGAGGGACCTCAACCGCAAGATGGTGGAGGTGGTGGCCTTTAGAGCGTTTGACGAGTGGTGGGATAAGAAGGAGCGCTCGGCAAAGGTAAGTCCTCCGTCCCACTCATCACGATGTAAGGTATAGTGTCACCCACAGTTAAATTGGCTATTCACCAGTAGATAACATGATGGTTTTTGCAGGTCTTTTTTTTAATTTTATTTTTTCCTCTTTATATGGATCTGTGGCAGGTTTTGTACCATAACTTAAGTATTTAAAGGCATATCATGTTTTTCCCAGGCGTCTCTGACTCCAGTCAAGGGTGCGGAGGGGAAGGAAGAGGAAAGACCCAAGCCCAAAGAGACGATGGGCTCGAGTCTGCTGGAGAACTGGAACAAGGGCGAGGGACTAGGCTACGAGGGGATGGGCCTGGGCATCGGTCTTCGAGGGGCCATCCGCCTTCCCTCCTTCAAGGTAAGCCGTGAATTTTCGTCCTTGAGTGAACGCGGCAAAGGAGGAGAGTCGCTTTGTTCTGGACCAGCTGTGTTGCTTGTTGGCATTGACTGGCTACATGTTGTGCTCAGGTGAAAAGAAAGGACCCACCTGAGGCGGCCGCAGCCGGCGACAACAAACGGGCCCGACCCTCCACTCCGGTGGACGACGAGCTGGAGGACGAAGGTACCCGTCAACACAGCAGAACACACACTCCGCGATTCTCTCTTTCTTTACTGATGTTACGATAAAAGGTTCAAAAGCTAATTCGGGCTATGGCTCGTTCCTGTCAGACCGGGAACGAGACCCGGCTGAGCTTCCCTCGGACGACTCCAAAATGGACGGTGACGGCCTGTCCGCAAAGCGGCGCCACTCGCGGCCACTTGAGCTGGACAGCGAGGGAGAGGAGGAGGTGGACACCTCGGAGAAGGAGGAGTCTCTGTCTGACAGAGAGGAGGAGCCCGACAAAAGGGAGGCGACGGACAGACTGTCGTCAGGCAAAGTAAGCTTTCTCAAAGACCACTGCTCATCAGTGCATTTTGTACAGTTTTATGACGTATCCGATCATCTCTTAGGAGAGTGGCGATGAGGAGGGCGATGATGAAGGCTCATCCAGTGAGAGCACTTCCTCGGATTCTTCTGACGATGGTACTTAACACATCTGGCAACAACAGAAGAGCCTTTATCACTGAGTACATCTCCCACAGCTGATCGTTTCTCTGCCCTGATTCTCACAGAATCCGAAAGTTCAGCTTCCTCCAAGGCCAGCTCCTCTTCCTCGGTGGGGAGCGAGGATTCCTCCGAGTACGAGTTAAGCTCGGAAGAGGAGGACGAGGAGGAAGGGGCGACGGCGGCGGCAGAGGAAGCGGATGACGAGGGCAAGGAGGCCGAGACGTCGTCGTCCCCATCGTCCTCGACGTCTTCGTCCTCTGACGAAGAAGACGGGGAGGCGGAGGCTAAGCCGAAGAGCCCTCCGGTGGGAGCAGCCCTCGAGGACAGGGAGGACAAGAGGAGCAATGAGGTGCTAAGCAGCAAGCCCAAGCGCCGGCCTCCAAGTCCCGAGGAGGAGGTGATGGAGGACCTGAAGCCGCCATCGCCTAAAGGCCTCTCAGGTGAGCGTCTGCCACTAATGCTCCATCGATAATGTGAAAGGTTTCGAAGGTATCAGTGTCAGGTTCAATGTGTATCTTTTCACGTCTTGCAGTCAAAGAGCGCGACAACTTGGACAGCAGCATTCCTACAGTGAGGTCTGAACCTCAGGAGCATGTGGCGAACCTTCGGCCGCCCACTCCCACGGGCGCCCTGCCCGACAGCGACCAGGAGTCCAAAGCCAAAGGTAAAGCAGAGCCCGAGGAAGTAGCCTGCAGCCTCGGCCGGTTAGCCCCACCCCACGTAGATTCGACCACGCCCGCCCCCAAATCCGCCTCCACGTCGTTAATGCACCTCCCTCTCCCTCCTCACCCGGTGGTAGATGGCCGTTCCCTTCTCCAGCCACCCCCTGGTCCTCTGCCTGACCTCCCGCAGCGGGGCAGGCTCCCCACGGATGAGGATATCCCCCGCACGCCGGGCAGGGACCTGATGGAGCGTGCCCGCAGTCTGGGCAAGTCCCAGAGCACGGACACGGTGCCCATCACACCTGGCAGCGATGCCCCGCTCACTGGCAGCAGCCTGTTGCTCAGCTCCCCTCACATCCCCGGTAGCCCCTTTTCCTACCCTGCCCAGTCCCCCGTCCTCAGTGCTGGAGTCCCCCGCACTCCAGGAAGAGACCTAACCTTCACCCCTGTCTTCCCCGACCCCACAGCACTAACTCTTAATAGAAAAGTGTCCTCTGAGAGCCTGGATGACAGGCCAGTTTTTAAGGAGCCGCCCGTCAGTGCGCTGCCGAACCAAGCGGTGTCCGCTGGCACAGAGCACTCAGCCCGTGTCCCCGAAGATCTGCCCACTGGTCTCACTGTAGATGTCCCTGTGCCATCAGAAACTGCCCCATCAAAGAGGAAACCTGGACGACCCAAAGGCAAAAAGATCCCAGCTGCCTCTGCCGCCGACGAGTCTTTGGAGCTCTCGTCTGAGTCCGCCCCTATGCCACACGATGCACATCTCAGAGACCTGTCAGCGCAAACGCTGCCCGCCAAGTCTCCCGACCACCCGGGTCTGGACTTCCGGGAAGGAGGAGCGGAGCCACGCACGGTCCTGCCTGCTGAAGACGGCTTCTTGTCCTACGAAGAGGAGGCGCCTGTGGCCGTGAAGCCGGCTCGGAGGGCACGCCGAGGCTGGGAGGAGCTGCTGCTGGGCAGCCTGTCCCCTGTCACCACGCCTCCCCGGCCTTACTTCAAGCGACGCTCCGACTTTGAGGAGATGACCATCCTGTACGACATCTGGAACGAGGGCATAGATGAGGAGGACATTCGGCTGCTGCAGATCACCTACGACAAGATGCTCCAGCAGGACAATGGCAACGACTGGCTCAATGACACGCTCTGGGTCAACCACCCTCATATCCTTTACTGCCCATGATCTGTTCATTTGTTATCCGCAAAATGTATCTTTATGTATTTTTCAGTCACAAAAGGGAGAGCTGACAGAATGAGTCACCGAACAAGATCATTTGAATCACTAAAAAAAGTTATTAAGTGTCATTTTTTTCCCTTTTTAAGTTAGATTGTACTGAGTTTTAAATAGCAGCCCCCTCTAGTGGTGAAGCAGAGGAACTTCTTGGCTAGAATAAAGCAGCTTAGTATCTGTTAAGCTTTCGAGGCGCCATGGCATTCAGCTCTGGTCTGAGGGCCTTTCCAGTTTTTCTCTCCTTGACTTCCCTGCACCTACCAACATTCCCGGGGTGAAGAAGAAGCGGCGAGATGACGGCATGAGGGATCACATGACCGGCTGCGCCAGGAGCGAGGGATACTACAAGATTGACAAGAAAGACAAGATCAAGTACCTCCAGAGCACACGGCTGCAGTCGGAGGAGCCCCCCGTCGACACGCAGGGTATGAGCATCCCCGCACAGGTGCACGCCTCCACCAGAGCTGGCTCGGAGCGGCGGTCGGAGCAGCGGCGCTTGCTGTCCTCCTTCGCGTGCGACAGCGACCTGCTGAAGTTAAACCAGCTGAAGGTAAACAAAAATCAAATGGGACTTTGCCTTCTTTGCGCAGACGGGCACAACAAATGCAAGCGGTTGCTGATGGCGATACAGAGGTTAAGATTATTGTCATGTGATCGACTTTTCTCCCATTTCTCTCTCTCTCAGTTCCGTAAGAAGAAGATCAGGTTCTGCAAGTCGCACATCCACGATTGGGGACTGTTTGCTATGGAGCCCATCGCTGCTGACGAAATGGTGATCGAGTACGTGGGACAGAACATCAGACAGGTGAGAAGCTGTCGATGGGCTCACTCTGGTGCGGGTTTTCCCCCGCGTTTGACGCTCAAAGGAATTTATCCTCGCACAGTCGGTCGGCTAAAGCCGTTCGTGCCGTATCGAAGCCGTCGAACGTTGTGACAAGCGTCAGTCTTTGTCCTCCAGGTGATTGCGGACATGCGGGAGAAGCACTATGAGGAGGAGGGCATCGGCAGCAGCTACATGTTCCGCGTCGACCACGACACGATCATTGATGCCACGAAGTGTGGCAACTTTGCCCGCTTCATCAACCACAGCTGCAACGTAAGACATCAGCGGCATGGTTTTCTTTTCGTAATGCACGTTTGAGGTACTTGGTAACTAATCTTGTACAATGGCTTGTCTGTTTTTTGTGGGTTTTTTCCTTTCAGCCTAACTGTTATGCGAAGGTCATCACAGTGGAGTCTCAGAAGAAGATCGTGATCTACTCCAGGCAGCCCATCAACGTCAACGAGGAGATCACGTACGACTACAAGTTCCCCATTGAGGATGAGAAGATCCCCTGTCTGTGCGGGGCCGAGAACTGTCGAGGAACGCTGAACTAACGTCTGATCCGAGTCGGAAGAATCGCCCACAGGGACTTTTCTTTTCGAGTTTCTCGGACATACACGCAGACTCCAAGCCATCGCCCCCCGGACAAGGAGGAACGGAAAGAAGGGAAGCTTTTAATTTGGGAGTGAGGAGGAGAAACCTGCAAGTTGCCTGGATGGAGTTTAAGCTACCTGTGCGGCACTCTTCACCTATTTAACTCTAGATTGTTTACGATTTATGGTGCTCTTGAAATGAAAAAAATGCATAGTTTTTTAAGTAAGCCAGTGACCCAGAATTTACAAAACACTTGACTCGCTGGTGTTGTATCTTCTCCCCTCCTCTCAACGTTGGACAGTATTTCCGCATGGCTCTTTCCACGACGAGTCCTGGTTTTGTACAGTTTTACCTTTTTTTTCTTTTTTTTTTTTACTCTCATTTGTCTCATAAGCTTTACACAGAATACACGAGGAAAAAAAAAAAGAAAAAAAAAAACCAGACACACATGATCAGCTGCTTACAAAACACTGTTGAGACGCACAAGCCCACCAGGAAGGCACCTCTCTGTGGGAGAAGACGTGGTCACCACCTGAGCAGATGGCAGGCAGCGCCGCTTCCACCCCCCCCACCCCCCATCCATGCCACAGCAGCAGGTGGGAGGACGGCGGAGCATCCCAGCCCGCCACGAACTGAAAGCCCCTGCTCTCTCGCTCCTACCTCCTTTGGACCACTTTTCTTGGAGACAAATCGAACCGATGAAATCATGAAGCGACGACGGAATGGGTTAAATCCTGCCACAAAAAAATCTGGAAATTTGGGAGATCACGTCTGCTTTCACCAGCCAATCATGGATCATGCTGCTTCCTGTTAGTTTATGCAAAAGTTGGAAGACAACGTGCAAAATTTGTATTAATGATATTCCAGTGTTTTCCGGTTTTGTTGAGGTAGTTCTCTTCTGGCTTGTTTCCTACAAAGACACTATATTTGTTTGTTTGTTTGTGTGTGTGAGTGAGAGAGAGATTGTGAGCGTCAGGCTTATGATTTGAAGAATTTATCATATGTGTGTGTGTGTGTGTGTGTGTGTGTACAAGAGAACACGAGTGCACTGCCCCCTGTAGGTCGAGGCACAGAAGGCCAACCAATCACACACGAGGAAAAACAAATGAAAATTGAACCAGTTACTGTTCGCATCCACCGGGCAGCAACCAAAAACATGAAACTAAGTTTTCAGTGGAAAGATTTACTTCTCTTTATGTTAAGTTTTTTTAAAGTGCCATATAAGTGTAACCGTCTTTCCTGAGCTGCCAGGTGGACAAGTCGTCGCCTGCAGCTGTGCATGTTCAAAGAGTTGCTGCCTGGTATTTTTTTGTTGTTGTTTTTTGTTTTTCTCCACCAGCGCAGGTGTCTGATGGCGATCATGACGACGCTGTTTGGCTTCCTCCGTCTGTTCCTGAGATCTCATGCCCGCGTTTTGCGCTTTAAATTCGTCTTGGACCGTGTTACTCCACCAGTGTTTTGCGACCCAACAGGCCTCCTTGCCGTGGTCCACGAGTGTCCTTCTTTCTTTTTAAAGTCATCCAGATAAAAAAAAAACACAACAAAACAAAACGGGAAAAAAAATCGTGAATGCACTCGAGGCTTGCACTTCCGCTTTTACGCCCTCTTCAAACTTCATTCAGCCCACCCCACCCCCCTCAAGACCAAGTCAGTCATTGCTTTTCATTCAGTTGGATTGTTTATAAGGAGATTTCCTTTTTTTCCACCAGTGATGTTTATATTGTATATGATTACTTGTACAGAAGATCTAAAGCTTTTTTTTTATCTTCACAGGGTTAACACTTTTAAGATGCATCTCTCTCTCTCTCTCTCTTTTTTTTAACAAAAGACTGAGTATTTAAAACTATTTTCAGGGATCTGTAAAAGGAATCTGAGGGTTTAAAAGGTTGTTTATTTAAAGAAAAGGTCCACTGTGTGCAGGAAAAGTCTCCG
The DNA here is from genome assembly GCA_016785225.1 of Psettodes erumei. Taxonomy (NCBI): domain Eukaryota; kingdom Metazoa; phylum Chordata; class Actinopteri; order Pleuronectiformes; family Psettodidae; genus Psettodes; species Psettodes erumei. The sequence goes on from JAFBJZ010000945.1 coordinate 1,046,908, forward strand.
CCTCCCTTTTTGAAAGATTGTTTCTTGTAGAAACGTCTTCGTTTTCTGCCCATTTGCTTTATAATCCTAAAATGTGTAAATACTGTAACTGTGAATACTATATAAATATATATATTTTTGTTCCCCGGGATTTGCTACGTGAATACAGCTCAGAGGTCTGTGTAACATGCGGAGAACAATGAGCTGGTAGCAGGAAATTCAGCTTGTGTCAAGCTTTGTTTTTTTTATTTTCTGTTGTAAATTCTATGAAAAGTTGTTTGCGGTGTGGAGAGAAAAAAAGGTGCAGAATCGGCATGGGAAGAGGATTGAAGCATCAGCCTGTTTCTCGTGTCTATTTATTACACAACAAATGTATGAAAAAGGAAAAATGGAAATAAAGCAATTTTGCATACATCCATAAATGGTGGTTGTTTTTAAATTGGTGACTGACTGAGTCCAACCCACTCGGTGTGAGTTGTGCTTCATTTCATGAATGAAAACGGTAGGCAAGCAGCTGACCAAACAATGACTCTGTGTAAGGCTGGTTTTGATGGAGGACCAGGTCATGTGATTCACTCCCTTCTGACAAACACACACACACACACACACAAACACAGCCATTGTAAAAAGGTAAGTCACATCCAGTAATATTAGTTGTGTGTAATGTAATCCAGGAGTAAAGAGAGTCTTCCTCACAACCAGACTATATTCTTTTTAGAGCTGTTTTAACTGTTTTGGGGCAAGTCATTTTGTTCCAAGTGCATTCTCAAAATCCTTGAAGGGAGGTCCAAATCAAGTCACAAATCTTCATAAGCAAACAGCAAGCCATGGGCAAGTGGATGGAAATGGTGGCCTTAAGGATTGAGGGATTGAAGAGGTGCAGGCCTGTGAGTGGATCACCAGACCCTGAATGAGTCTGGGTCTGGGTGGGAAAGAAAGAAAGAAAGCTGCTACCACTGAGGTGCCCTTCAGCATGTTCACATCCTTTTGTTGCATAGGCCTGGTGGTTAGTAAAGATGTAAAGGGTGTAATCATGCAAAAGCCTGCTTTCCTATTCTCGAGTCAAGTCTCAGTTATCTCTCGGTGACTGACCCAAGGCCAGAAGCTGCCGCCCTGCTGATTTCACTTTCATTTCATCCAGTGGTTGAAGCTGTGCTATTAATTAAGCATATTCTGCTGCTGTTGTGTTTGGAGGCAGTGAAAAATCTGCAGCCTGACATCACCTTCGCCCAACCCTGGATGCCCATTCACACACAGAGAAAAGACTTACAGTGTGGTCTGTGTGTGTGTGTGCGCCGCCCTGAGGCCGTGACAGGAGGAGGATGGTGTGACCACAAATAGAGAGGATGGGATGGGAGGGATGGGAGCGTGAGCTTCAACAGCACGGGAGCCCGACTCACACTTGTTTCCATCTGCTGAATGATAGCAAACACACCAACAGGGGAACACATCGCGCCATCCACCACCACCGAGCAATCTGATTGGTTGGATGTTATCTCTCCAACTGTGCTCTCCTGTTGTGGTGATCATCTTTCCAACTCATTTCGTAACCACAGGGCTACTTTTTTTTATGACGACATATTTTCATGATTCGAAGTTTCTATCATAGCACTTTTGCTGTCAGATCAGAGTCATTTTTAACAGCATGATTGTATGACTTATGTTAGTATTACGCACTGAAGTGGATCATGGTGGGTCCTGGCAGATATGTCAAAATAAATTGGCATGTTGGATGCAGGCGAGTCAGTTCATTAACAGACCGCTGACCTGAATTAGTCAGACCATAAATGAAGAGTACTAAATCGCGTGTGCACTCCAGCAGACTGCACATCTGGTCAGTGTACGTTTTGCGGGTGATCAAAAGCTGTGTGATGACAAAAGTGCAGCAGTTCAGCGACAGTTTTTTTTTCCCACTTATTCTATCACTATGCCCCAGCTCACTACAATAACACCAGCCAGCCATCTGATTAACCCCATATATATAGACGCAGGGGGCCTCAACGAAATTGCCTTCAGGTGTGGTCAATCACACACACACATTTTCACACAGGACACAGGTGACTAATAACACTGATGATGATGATTCTGCTGGATCTGCATGTGTGTGAGCATGCGTGTCTGCCTTCCCCTTTGGTTAAAGTCATATGAGTCATATAAGTCAAATGACACAAAAAGACATTTTCATGTAGTACCGTTAATAGGACAACATTTTATTTAGACTATTTCTTGGTTTCACGACCAAATACTTGCAAAATAGACATTCCCATCATTCTCAGCTGTATTTTGTGAACTGCAAATAAGCAACTATACTGTGTATATATATATATACTTGTCTTGTTTTTAAGTTTTGTCTAGTTGTCTTTAACTACACTTAATTTCTAATATTATTTATATACATAGATGAAAGTCCAAAGAAAACTACCTATATATGTTAGTATTTTACCTTTTCATCAACAAGTTACTGTATAATCCTAAAGTCCTACAGTCATAACAATACATGTCCATGCTACCAGTGCTCCATTCACATTATTTTGAACTGTTGGCAATACACTAATGGAGTTAAATAATTCTGCAAGGACAGCAGGTCACAGTCATAAAAACATTAGTAACAATTCACCATATTCCAGTGCTCTTCTTCACAGTTTGTTTCCTTTTTTTATATTTATTTGTTGCTGGCGCACCTCTACATTTCTGACAACTCTTCACTGTACCTCAGGTTCAAATAAGAAACCCAACTGACTCCAGAAAAAAGGATTTAATCCTTGTTTGGCTTTTCAAGTGTTTCAGGTTTTATGATTTAGACTTATCGCAGCAATAAAGTCCAGAGGTGAAGCATTGCCAGCAAAGTGATTTTACCCAGCTGCGCTGAGAGAGTTAACCTGAGGGGAGGACTGGCCGCCCCTGTGAGGAGTCTGGCGTCTCTGGACGCAGAGACAGTGCGGCTGAAGGTGGGGTGGATGTGTCTGAAGTTGTTCTGCAGAGGCGTCACCTGCTCCGCGTCCTCCTCTGTGGAGAAGATCTGTGAGGTAAACTGAGCCAGCTGAGGGGAAAAAACAAAAATAATGTTTATTCACAGCACCGTGGGCGCCATTTGTAATAGAAAGTATAATGAAATGACCAAAGACACTCACTTGAGACCACGATATGTATATGGGGACTTCATACACAGTCCATACAACCACTTGAGAACAAGGAGGAGTGGTTAGGCTGCCGTAGTAGCGGTAATACTGACTCATGTTGTGCTTTGGCAAAAGGCTCATCAGCGGGAATGGCTTGATTTTAGCAGTTTGGCCTTGAAGAAGAAGGCACAGCCATGATGAGAATAGCACACGCAACACAAACAGCAAACAGAAGTGAATTTGTGTATGTTTCCTCAAACCTTTGTAAGCTACAGACGACAGTTTTTGCGATATGTGTCCAAAGGGCACGTTGTCCGCGTAAACAACCTGCAAAAAAGTACAAAATCAGGATGTACTGCATTTATATGAAAATACCTACAAACAAGTGAACGCACAAAACAAATCTGACAAACTGACGTCAATGAAGAATCCGAGAACAGCGAGTCCTGTTGGATCCTCCAAGGCGACTGTCAGATTTGGATGGATGGACTTCATGTTGACTATGTGCAACTAGAGACAAAAAAAAAAGCACAGAGACATTAAGGGAAGGCCGCACTGCACCAGTCTGCTGCCAAACGTTAGTTTGTGACAGTGGAGATCTGTTTACTGACCAAACTGTACCTCCATCGGGTATCTGCGTCTGTCCACCGTGTGCTCCGAGCCGTTGTTGGCGGGGCCACCCCAGTGGAAGTGCAGCTGGAGGGTGTGGTACTCATCTGAAAGACCACCGGCGCTCACTGACATGCCACTGCCGACATGCAGCACGACTGCGAGCCAACCACAAACAGGTCATCACCAACACAGTTCAGAAAAGAGACAACGATACGCATGTTCTCGGACAGAATATCCTTCAGTATATTCACCAGAGTGTCCGTCGTTTTTAAGAGTCCAGTAGCCTGTTTGGGTCACATCAAAGCCCTCCAGGTGTAAAGACCCCAGAGAGTCATTTCTGGTCATCTGGTGGTCCAGATTGATGGGAGAGTGGTGCTCTTCAAGTAAGGGGTGACACGACGGGAACATGTCTCCCCATGCGTAAGGATCTGTGGGTGGAAAACAAAACCACAGGAGTATCAAATACAAGTGTTAGTGGTCTAAACCTCTCCACGGGGTCACAAGATAAGTCTGATGGGTCTCAAGGCGATTATCATCATACGACTGAAGAAAATACTGAGTCTTGAAGTTCATTTTTGACATCAGAAGCAAGTCAAGAAGTGGACTAAAGTATACCACAAGGTCCATTTAGTAGCTGTCAAAGAGCTTTCAATCATGATGACAGATCCTCTTTACATTTATGCAGTTGTCATGAAATTTTACACTTTCAGATGTTCCATTTTTTTCTTTTCTATAATTTTCTTTCTCTCAAACACCTGCCACAGAAGATTGTATGACAGGAGCAACAGACACTAAAAGCCACTCAAGGTTTTGACTTTTTAAAATTTCTGATTGTTACTTGCATAAATATGCCAAAGAACTACTAATTTGAGTTCATTATCAGTCATTCAAATGACTCAAACTGACAGCTTCAGAGAACACCACTCTCGTTGATTAACTGTTAGTTTATCATTAACGAAAGATATAAAACCCCACTCTCTTTCTGTTGAATAATGTCTCTCAGTGGCCAGTTAATTATTTGTCATCAAGTGGGCACATAGGGTTGAAATTACATTACAATGGTCATTTTAACAATAGACTATAGTTGCTGCCTGTTTTTAAATCTAAAAAATGGCTTATTGGTTACTTACCACAATGTGGCTCATGGTAACAGTAGTCTGCTGGAATATTAAAATGACAAAACAGAGACATTTTTCCCCTACTCTCAGTTGATTAGCTTGAATTTAGTAGAAATTTCATTTAAAAATACTGTTGTTATCGTATGAGGCTGAAGCAGCACCCTCACCTGAATTGGCGTAGGGAACAACAATTGTCAGGAGAGCTGCAGTCCAAATCATTGTGGGCTATCCCTCAGCACGACGAACCAGACAGGTGTCAGCGTGTGAGGTAGACTGAAAGTCAGCGCCGACGTCCTGCTTAAATAGGAGCAGAGGCGAAAGCTGAGTTTTATTTTCTCCCGGCTGGATCGGTGAAGTGTGTCATTACCAGTCTAGTGGTCTTTTCTGATCAACAGGCTCATTGATGGAACGACAGCTTCGCTTCACCCCTCGCCAACCCCCACGCTGCTGCCCAGTGACTAGTGAAAGGACACATGCATCACATGGGAAATTCAGGGGACGTGTAACTCTCTCGGGTCGGAAAGGAGCAGAATACATATGGTGAACGGGCCTAACAGGATAAGAAGGTGATGAAAACTTCTGAGAGCTAACATTTTAATGTGTTTTTCCTTGTCGTTCCTAATCATTCCCCACCGCAGCAATATATTAAAGCACTGAAAGGACATCCTCTGCATTCTAAATGTAAATGTTCTGCATCAGAGTGGGGCGTTAGTGTGTTTAGAATCTGTGGAAAAAAACTACAATATCTACTTCACTTTCAGACGTAAGTGCAAAGCGTTGAAAGTGATGTTTAACATTTCCACTGTCTTGCAAATTCAATCATGGTCCGCAGCTCAGCGTTAAGTGTTACGTCGCTCCCATCCAGGAATAGATTATGTGATTCTGTCACTACTTGGACCGTGTGAACAAAGCCCCTTTTCTTCAGCGACAATGCTTTTTCCAGCCGGGTATCACTATCTCTGCCCCGCCTGCTGCCTCGTGAGTCACCGTGAGGTGCGCCAGATCCGCTTTCTTTTAAATTATCTGAATCTTTTGATTTTGCCGCGGATTGGGTTTATCCAGCGACCCCCGTCTCGCCTTTTTTTTTGGGGGGGGGTTTCCCTGCATCCAACCTTAATCCTCTTTGACATTTGGTCAGTGCAGGCGGAGGAATTTCTCAGCAAGTCAAGGACTCACAGAGAAGCTAAAGGTTCAACGTAAAGTTCAGTAAGTGTTCGTGCTCACTGATGCATGAGTCGTCCTTAGTGGTGCAATTTATTTGGCATTTGATTAGATGTATATCTGCCTCAGAGAAAACACAAGCCCCCTCCCCCGCAAATGAAGCATTTCGCAAAAATTTGAAAAGGCGATGAAAGAAAAGACAATGACCTGTAGCATTTGTTGTATTATACATAAAACATTTCAAATCCAGTAAAATTAGTTCGCACACCACCATAGTCTTGCACAGAAACTACAGTGCAAATGCAGCTGTTCGGGTCATGGGCAGGTTTTTGATGCATACAAAGATATTAAACTATATGCAGGAGTCTTTGAACCAACTGTACAGGACACACTGTTGAGTTAAAAATTTTTCCATCAAAAAAAAAAAAAAAAAAAAATCTCTCAGCATGCCAGAAGATAAAAACCATGCACTGCAGGTCCAGAAAGCAGGTTGAAAAAATTAAACAATTCCGATGAGAAAAGAAACCCAAAACAGACCAGTACACCATCTCCGATACACATGCACGATAAGTTTTCTACAATTCATAAGATTTTGTTTGCTGGATAATCCACTGTGGATTGTCAGTATGCCAAAAAATAAGGAGGGGGGGGTAAGCTTCAGCACAAAACAAAACAAAAAAAATTATAGATTACATTCAAACATGAGACAGTCATTCAGACACATCAGACAGCTGCTTTTCTCGAGGCAGATCAAAAGCGGGTTGAATGCTGGTGGTTTGTGGGTCGTCTCTCGACTCTGACCTCCTCCCGTTTTACAAAATTAATCCTTGAGTGAATCAAACGATTGTCGTCATAACAGGGGTCTAACTCGTTTCCAAATATACAGCTCCCACCTCTCTTTTAATTGCTTTTTTTTTTTTTTTTTAAACTGCGATCTCGCCGAGAGACAAGAACGATAAACTGACCCGTCAAAAAAAAGAACATCGACAGCCGGCGGCGCCTTCTTCATCAGTGGCTGAATACGAACCTCGATAACTGAGACAACATACGCACGGGTTCAGTTAGCAAACACACTACTACCCTGTGAAGAGCTGATGGTAAAGTGATGACTTTGGGACAGTCCACGTGATTTAATGACTTCATGATTTTAACAGTTATTTGAAAACAGTTATTTCAATAAGAATTTTTCCGCTCCCACTCGCTGATCCGTTAGGAGATCAGGCTGTGCCTGCCCCACGACAAAATAATCAATGTTACAGCCTGCAGTCATAAATTATCATCAAAAAGAACACAATACCAAACTCAGTATTTATCAGTACCACGACATTCGCCGATTCGCAGCGCTCGTGCGTCAGCATCACCTAATAAAAACCCTACGGGAGGAGACTAATCGTACCTTCTTGTAAGGTTAAACCTCTCGGCTACAAAACATCTCTCGCTGCAAATATGCGCTACAAACCTGGAAGACAGCTTCGTGTTTCAGACTTGATAAGAAAGTTGAGGGGACAGGAGGCTTTCACGAGCGAGTAGAAACCGAGTTGTGGGACATGCCGCGACAGACGGGGCTGATGGAAACGCTCGTAGGCCTGTAGACGACAGCTCAGTCCGTTTAAATGATGCGGACAACAACAAAAATGCACGAGAAACAAAAGCTGGTTTCACTGTCCGTCTGTCTTCTTTCTTTTTTTGTTCGCCTTGCGCTGAACCGCCACACACGAGTATTACAAATTTGCCTGGCGCAAAGCCTGAGGCTATTTACATCGGGGCTTCTCCACCGATCAGGCCAACTATGAGATGTTTGAAAAGCTCTGCTCAGTCCACGCTAAAAGTAAAAGTGCAGCTTACCCAGCCTGAATTTAGTTTTTCCTCTCTATACAGAAACAAGTCCTCTCTGCTCCCTCAGACACTAGTGTCTTTAAAAAAACAAAACAAAACCAGTCTTCATAGAGAGGGCATCGATCCGTCTCCATAACACCTCCGTCTCCTTGATTTCTGATATGTCTGTACAAACTCTGACTCTCCGCACTACAGTCAGCATTTTAGATAAATGACACAACGGCGTGCTGCGTCCTCTCTCGGCGCAGAACGCCCTCGCGACCTTCCTCTGCCGCCAGCCGGTAATGTCCGGGCGCAGCCCCCCCCCCCCGTCGTCCATCCACAGTCCTATACCACGGTACTGAGGGAGGCGCAGTCTGCAGGCACGGAGGCGTGGCCATCTGTCGGAGTGTCGGGCCCCACCAGGAGGGTGCTGCTATCTATGGAGTCCTCCCTCTCCTGAGAGGACGGCACCGAGCCTGGCACGGGACCAGAGGCGTTGGGAAGATCGGCCTGGAGGCCGTCTCCAATGACGTTCATCTGGCTCGGCACTATGGAGACCCCGCTGTGTCCTGAAGATAACGACAGGGAGAGGCGGTGAAAACTCTCTTTTCTGTACACGACGGGAGACGTGAATAACGAGACGAGGACCCGCGCCTACCGAGGTCGACGTAGAGGAGGCTGTCCGGGTTGATGGAGGCCTCGTACGGAGGCGGGGGGTCGTCGGGGTGCTGGATGTCGGGGTATTTGTAGGCTGCGTACGGCGGAGGAGGCTCTTGGAAGTGAAAAGCACCTCCTTCTCCGTCGTCGGACAGATGCAGGGGAGTGAGGCCGGTGCCAAACGCATCCGGGCCGTAGTCGAAGCCTGGGACTCGTCTTCCAAGGTTAAAGTGGTGCACTGAGTGAATAAACAACAGGCAGACGTGTGAAGTGCCAGTGAAAACGTGTGTGTGTGTGTGTGTGTGTCAATGTCCAACCGCTTTAATGCTCACAGTTTCCTCCGATCAACGTTTCGATGCGTTCGCGTCTGCGCTGACGCAGCCGGTGCACCATGAAGAGCAGCAGAGAAAGGATGAGGAAGGAGGAGATGCAGCTGACAATCAGCCTCATCCCACTGGCCATCGAGTCAAACAGACTGTTGCCATCTGAGGGGGAAGAGGAAAAGAAAGAAACAAAGAGAGAGTATCACTTTCTGCGAGCTCGTCGGTCTCAAATGACCTGCTGAGTATGACCAAATGTAACAAAAGCTCAAATTTCTCTTTGCCGGACAGTGTGCTTTTTCAAATCTTCCTGCGAGAACAATCCATGGCTCCTACAAAGTCGTACATGACCCTCTGAGGGCACGATACCTGGGTCCAGGCAGGTGAACTTGCAGCACTCTTTGGGGTCCTTGCGGAAGTGCTGGCAGCCCTGCGGCCGCTCGCACAGCGCGGCCACGCACATCTCCGGCTCGCCGTCGTGACACGTGCAGCTCAGACACGGGTCGTCCCCCTTGGGGGTGAAGTAGTAGCCCTCGTTGACAACGTTGTCTTTTATATCCACGCACGTTTGCCCTGATGGGAGAAAAAACAACGTGACGATATGCTGCAAAAAAAACAGAACAACAACATCCGAGCCGAAAGAAAAAATAACTCGGGTTGCTATTTTGGTGCATCTCGGGGAAAAGACAAAACGAGCACGTACTCCTCTTGCAGAGAAAGGGGAACTTCTTGTAGCAGTTCTCGGCGTGCCAGCTGTGCAGGCCTCGCTCATTCATGCTTTTGATCTGAAAGCGCTGCAGCTGGGCGCAGAAGACGTTGTCCTGGGTGGGAGACGCCTCCCCGAAATTGGTCAGACCCTCAGGCGGCAGGAACACCTGCATGGAGCCTGTCGAGGGACGCCGGCAATTTTAACCATCGGCGGGCGAGAGAGCGGGAATCTGCTTCCTCTTTTCGTTTTAAGAAAGGCAGAGAAGAACTTTAATCTGGATTACCTTTGTAGGCTACCTCCCAGCGGCCCTCCAGAGAGTGGTTCTGATTGGTGATCACATACTGGTAGCCCACCCAAAACCTTCAAAACAGACGCAAACAACACGTGAATTAATACAAGGTTTAAGTTTACAAATGGTCTATGCCAGGGTTTTTGATCGCCTTGAGTTCAAACTGCCACTGCCACAGTTAGCCACTAGATGGCCTACAACCAATGACGGAGCACTACACCCCCCCCTTCTGTAACTGAAAGAAAAGCGTGAGAGCGGAGGTTTCAAGCATTCACATTCGGCCTCGGCTATTTACTGTGTAAATAAAGGCCAGTGGTATGCGTCTGTAGAAAAAAATCCCCAAAATCTGAATAAACGGTGTTAACGTTCATGAAGTCCGGCTCTTTCTGGGCCTCACGGCGAGCCGCCACTCACTTGCACTGGTCTCTGCGCTCGCAGACTTTGTCGTCGAAGTCCACCTCGATCTTCAGTATGAACTGCAGCTCCTCGTTGGTCACGAACGTGGCCAGCGAGCCGTTGACTTTCTGACACGTGTCCACGGCCTGCCAGTAGTTCTCGCTCCGCAGGTACACTTTGTAGCAGCTGGCCGTCTTCTCGTAGTGGTGCCACCCGCTGGGGCACTTCTCTGCAGGCGGAGGGCAGAACGCGTCGGTAAAAGCTGGCCGTGCGGCTCCATACACGTGATCAGTGAACATTAAACCGCGGGCGGGGGCGGAGCTTACTGTTGAAGCGCACGGGCTGAGCCACACCGATGACGTCTTCTACCTGGTCATAGCCGTTGCCAAAACGAAACCTCTCCTCCTTAATAGCTGCAACACAACAAAAAAATGAAAGTTCGTTACATTAAATTCTATAAGGTGCACCTCTCTCACGGACTGAACCGTTTTGTGACTACGCAAAGAGACACGAGAGGAGATCTCAGCGCCCGGGGTCGACGATGGTGGGTTTTAATAATCGAATCCTGCTTTTACTTCCAGGGAGAAACGTCACGCCGGCGTTCGTTGACAGGCCCGCGATGTTGATTCAGAGCATGCACGGCCCCTGCTGTATGGAGGTCACATGCTGGACTCAATCCTTTCAATAATTCCCATTATGCTGTCAGAGATCTGGGGATAAGGTCTCTCCGGGTTTAAGAGAAAACAATGGGATTTCAGGCCGAAGGCTTAGTAGCGCGGCGTCGACTTGGTGCCGAAGAGGTCGAACAGTAAACAAAAACAGAGACACGTGTGCGCCCGCTCAGATTTTAAACTGTGCCTCCTCCTGCCGTCCGACGCCGTCAGTCAGCAGCAGCTTCATCTTGCACTGCGGCGGATTAAAAAGCCTTTTCCGTACCTGAACTACGCACGCTGCGACTAACGCGCTCACGCCGCAATACTTCCGTTCCCGTGCGGCCGACGCGCGCGGCCGTACGCCTCTGGACGCTGCTCCATTTAGTGAAGAGTCCCCGGATCACGTAAAGCGCGTGAGGTGACGGGGCTCAACTGAGCTCGACTCACGTGGACAGTCCATCTCGTCGCTCTTGTCCTCGCACGCCGTCCAGCCGTCGCACTGCCAGGACATCGGGATACACTGCATCTTGCCACTGCGGCAGGCAAACTGCCCAGGGCTGCAGCGCTGCTCTGAAACACAAACCAGAGAATTCGTGTGGTCAAGCCCGCACGTGACTGAGGCCTTTCTCAAACCAGGCAGAGCCATTTCAAGTCAGAGCCCTGCGGAGAACTGAGTGAGGACGCTCGAGCTGCAGCGGCAGCTGATGACAGATCTTGACGAGTGAAAAATTTGGGGTATGGCACAAATTAATAGATTCGCAGATGTTGTGCCTGATGTAAATAAGACCAGCACTACCACCGCAGCCAAATCTGGACCCTTCAGTGCATTTATTAATGAATACAGACTCCCTGTCAACCCACCGATTCAATACCATGAAACGGCAAAGGAGGAGAAAAACGGCTTCCTGTCAAAAAAGGAAAATCCACAGCAGTTGGTGAAAGAACACGACGCTTAGAAAACGTGAACCTGCTAAAAGAGCGTGTTTTTTTTTTGCCGTCTCTGACGGTCTGATCACGCCTGATCGGTAATTTATCATACTGGACAAAAATCTGACCAGCGAGAACCAAACAAAGGCTTCCGTAGGCACGTCTTTGAACGGCAGTGGAAAGAGGCTGCCTTAGACCCGCAGCAGCCTCGTGCTCAACAACGTCTACAGGCTCACGTGCGAGGGAATATGAACTCATTACCTATTTCCTCATTACATGTAACACATAAGAGGCGAATGGAAAAGCTGTGCCAGTGTTTCTGACATCACATCAAGAGACGATCCCGTCGGCGTGGAAAGAAAACTCCTCTCCTCAATACAAGGCTTTAAGGTGATTTTTTTTAAAAAGGAACTGAAGGGTGCTGCTCATGTGCTCCAACAAAAAAAAAAAAGATCAGGAAGCCGCTACACCGGGAGACATACTGCTTGCTTACCTGACAATAATCTTGCCAGAGCTAGCCGCGGACCTGAAACAAATAGAAACAATAGAGTGACTCTCCTGTGCGTCCGTGTCTTGACTTTGCCGGTGCGAACTGTTTTTGTTTTGTTAAAAAGAAAAAGGACAATGTACATCCTATCTGTGCTGCTCGTTTTGTCAGTGAGGAAATCTGTTATTTACGCCCTCAGCGATCCTCCGGCAGTCGTCTGCGACCGCCGAACCCCCCCTCCCCCAGCTGCTCGCCCGGTGCTGGGCATCGTCACACCATCTGTTCTCGGACGCAGGAGGTCGTGTGCACCTACAGCGGAGCAGGACCACCCACTCACCTGGCAAATGCGGCTACGCTATTTTTACTGAGACGAAAAAAAATAAATAAATAAAAAAAGGGCTGCGAGCTATTCCAAGACTGCGACTGCCGTTTCATCTGCGTACCGACCACCTCTCGGCTGACGTTAAACCCAAGAAGTCTCGGTGACCCCGGACGGCGGGGTCGCGGCCCACACGGGGCTTTCACGCGGTGATTATATCTGGTCTTTATTTGCACGAGAGGACTGAGCGCCGCACAACCGAGGTGGAAAATAGAAAAACAAAACAAATGTGGGCACGTGGCTTGGAAATGCACAGTCCGAGATGTTCTTTCTTTTGAAAAAAAAAAAAAGCCTTGCATTATCAAGATCTAATAACTATTGCATGTAGCCCTGTAAAATTAAGTTAATGCAATAAACAAAGTATTGCTTGTTGCCCTGTTCTCACTTGCATCACTGGATGCGGTCATATGCTTCCTCAGCCCCTGCTGTCATTATCTATAAATGATAAGCATTAAAAAAAAAAAAAAACATACAAAAGCAAACGTGCACTTAGAGGGCGACATAATTCTTACGGGTGTTCGCTCTGCCCGGAGGTGTTTTAAAAGCCCTTTAACGCAGCAGACGTCACCCGGCCTTGGTTAAGGGCTAAGTGGATTGAGACGCATTACGAGACGAGTCTCTGTCTCCCGGGGACGGAGCGCGTTATCGCTGATCCCACTGAGCCAGGCTGACGGACGACAGGACAGCCCCTGCATCCAGATTCCCCGATACATCGGGTTTGTGAATGGTGACTGACGTTTATTGTTCAAAAAAAAAAGAACGTTACGTGTCGAGCATATTGTTAAAAAAAAAAAAAAAAGGAAGCTTACCTCCTACAGAGCACATTCACCAGAGGGAGATGTGAGCATTTTCTTAACAAATCCCCTGACAGCCAAGGAAATTCAAATCACCGATGTTTTTTTTTCCCCTGATAATACATACAGCAGCAAGACTTGTTGCTTTGCAGCAGACAAATCCAGCAGAGTTACTTAAAATGCGGCGAACTCTGTCTTATCTAATCGGGACTAAGAGAAAAAAAACCAAACGGTACATGCCTTACGCTTTCTGATGCATCTGAGCCCCGGCTTGAATGAAGCCTCCTCCCCCCCCCCACACACACACACACACACACATTAGTATTCATGCTTTCTGTGCTTCTCTGATAACAGCTGCTGGAAAAATCCACAGGAGGGGAATTTATTCAGACGCCGGCCCCCCCTGACTGTTTTAGGTTATCGACCTCTTACAAGCTGAAGGCTCGGACATCTCCAGATTAGAGCAGACTCTCGCTGTACACGGCTTCAAGTCGCCCCCCCCCCTTGTCATTCTATAAACATCCTGCTCATTTGGATGGAGGAGCTCATCCAGCTGTGGCGGAAGATAGGTGGCGGAAATCTCTCGTTTGTCTCCCTGTTTGGTAGTGATTTCACTGCACTCATTCGATGACTTGTTCAGGTTTTTTTTCTTTTTTTTTTTTTTTTAAATGGAGGAGAAGAACAAGAGCACTGATTAGTAGCCATCACAAGTCCAACACAAAGTAATGCACATGCTTGACATGTATGCTTGCCTATTGCGTCTTAGCAAAGATCACATCTGCCCAAATGACCCACGGGCAACAGAGGTGACAGTTCAAATCTCGACATTTAACCGTGGCCTGGCTCGCTGGCAAAAGCGTCCAGACCCGGTTGTGTATTACAAATCTCTGAAAGCCACTTAGAGGCGGGACGAGTATGCACAGGGACAAGCCGCTGGAGCACGGCTGAATAAAAACCTTCAAATTCGAGGGCTGCTCATCCTCCTCCCGTGACCTGCTGCAGGGAGCGAGTCAAGTCAATTGGTGGGTGACGTAGGTTTTTTAAAGAAATGACTTTCTGAAACTTTACAGGCCTGTGGTACAGATTTCACGAGGCATTTGCCAAACCGTTAGATTCTGTACGGTGTTCTGAGATGGGCCAAGCATACCTGTGCAGCAACAGGAGAAGCTTCTCATGCCCGCACCTGCTCTAACCTTGTTTTACACGGAATATTGTTCCAAAAAGACCGGATTATTCATTTGATCCGTTCGGGCATTGTTTTTTTTGTTTTTGGGGAAAGCCAGCACCTGATGTGCACCGGCACGCTCGAACAAAAACACACCCTTGCGCGAAAACAGGTAGTCGCCTTCGGGAGTCCTGACGTGGAGGCCACAGCGTGGCCCAAACCGGCGAGCAGGGACTCCAAAACAAGCGCCGGGTGGAAAAACCAGGCGACGCTCGAGTCCAACGGGGGTTAGACGCCAGCCCGAGATATGGCCAACGGGTTACCTACGATTTCCAGCTCAGTCGCTCGAGTTACATCAACAAGGGCCCTGTGCTCATTCTTGAACACTCGCCTTTGAAAAGAGCCTCCGAATATGAACTCAACCCGCGCCCGTGACCCAAAACCTCCGCTCCATATATAAATACAGTATGATGCACGTAAGTGCTGCTGTTCTCCGGGCAGGAGGTTTCTCCTCTGGGTCCAGCCGGTCAATATTTATCCACGAGTTGAGTTGATAACAGTTTATCTGATCCACGTAACTGGCAGTTTCACAGGAGGCCTGAGGGAGACCACAAGAGGCATGTGATGACTGAGCTCAGAATCAAATTGTATTTGGTTCATAAAACACTGGCGTTTTGTGACGAATGGGGCACCTGAGGAGGCCTTTAATGCGTCATCAGAAGAGGGTTGCCGCGCGCCCCGCGTGTTGCCGTTTTTATAGGATCGGTGCGGCTTTTAAGTCACGGCGGCGTGTCTCTGTGAGCGCGTCGCACCTGTGACACGGGCGCAAAACGATCACCTCGACTTATCGATAATCGAAGTTGCACGAGTGCGATCCGTCGCGGCTGCGCGTTTCACCGTCCCGACGTCCTCCGCCGCGCAGGTGAGAGCCGGGCTCACTGATGCGGGAGCGCGGATCTCTGACGCGCGTTTCAAATGTACAGATTCACGGCCGGAGGGTAAACAAGCGTCTATGTTTAGAGGAATTAATTTCCCCCACACCTTATTTAGTGACTAGTAACTGCGTCGCTGTATCAATACGAGTCCAAACTAGCCAAATATTACAGAGAGGGTCTGTGTTTGGGAGAGCTGGATAGCCGTATGTGATCTTCCCCGAAAATACCGTGCGTGGACTGTGCAGTGAAATCACTGAGTGTTTCTTGTTTAATGATTTCCAACTGCTGGTTTTGAGTTGGTCTACTTCTTTTTTTTTTTTTTTTACTGCTTCTGCGCTGACAGCGAGGCGGTCCTCCGCGCTGCCCGGCGGCAGCAGCGCGGCAGCGCCTGAAAAACAAACGGAGCCCGTGGTCTCGCTAGCAGGCCTCTCCGCCTGACACCCCCCTCCACCACCACCACCACCACCCGCTCACTGCCTCCAGCTGTAATCTCTGTTTACCCCACTTTCCAGAACAGCCCTACGTAATGTAAACGGAGAGGGGGGCAATTTGGGATTTATTTACCTGTCCGTGGCGGGTCCGTTAACGTGAGGACGAAGAGAAGAGAGAAGAGGACGAAACTGCTGCTGTCAGGCTTTGGCAACATTTATCCTCCATTCATAGTAACTCCTCTATTCAGAAATTTTTTTTAAAGATATACCGTGGGTCTGCACCGCTGGCGCCGCCGCCGCCGCCCTCTTCGGGATTATAACGTTAAACGCTGCACATAATCTGTACCCATTTCCATGCGCTCGAAACGACGGATCGAGGAGAAAAAACGGCGTATGTGAAGCATAGTCGCGCCGCGCAGCGAAAAACAGACTGCGGTCGATCCGGCCGAGCAGCTAACGTCGGCTAACTGGCGCTGGCGTTAACGTCGTCCGCTCTCTCGCGCTGCTCGGTGTGGAGCGGCGCTGATCCAAGATGGCCGCGGCCTCCCATCACAACAATCCCAAACACGCACAGCACAGGGAATCAGCTGGAGGAGCTGCCGGGGCGGAGTTTATCAGATTAAACCCGGCGTGACGCATAATAACCAATGCGTGTGCGTGTGTGCCCATTGAGATTATTTTGCAGCGATTCCAACCCGGAATCTTATCAGTGGCCGTGCCGAGCGGACACACGCTGGAGTCTGGTGCAGTTTCTTTAAAAAAAATCCTTTTCAAAATCCTCCTCCTCTCGCCAGACCCAAGCAAGTTTATGTTGTTTCTCCAAATCAGTCATGGAAGTAGGTTTCGATTTCTGATTGGAGATCCTTCAAGAAACTTTACAATAGAATTGCATATGTAGGCAGTTCTATTAATATGCTACGACATACTTGCCCCTGTTTTATGGCGTTGGTTCCCCTCTGGGGTCAGCCTGACCCGAGTGACCTTGTGAGAAAGTCCAACAGTGGAACTCCCAGGTGACAATTATCCCAACGGATTGGGCATTGAGGAATTTATACAGCCTACTTTTCTAATCATAATGGAAGAGGCATCTTATGTTTTAATAACAGCCTTTGGGGTTAAAGTACAGCTCAATGTGCCATCATCATAATACCACATTACACACATGAAGTAAAAGTTGTAGAAAAATGCTGCTCGTAACTGCAGCTAAACTCTAAGCGAGTGACATTTGAAGCGGCCTCTTTGGCTCACTAATTCACTTTAGATATTGCCGTCGTATCGCTGCAGCAAGAAAGCTCAGCTGCTGCTACAACTCCCCAGGCTGACACATCCCGGTAAACAACCTAACGGTGCAACATTTTCACATTCACGTCCAGACAAAATATTCATCCACGCCATTCATCAACCATCAAACACCGTCATCCTTCACCGCCTATCGAGCTTTGAGCATCAAAACCTTCTCTTTTCAAAGACAGGATCATGTTTTTCATTTGATAAGGTCTGCCTTAAAACAATTCTCATGGACATCTGTAGTCCTTGCGTACAAAAAAAATGCAGTCAAAGTCCAGAAGTCAATGCGTCGACTTATCAGTCTGCTTTAGACAATATGAGTCTGTTTTTCCAAACACAGCTAAGCAAAAAAAACCCTGTCTGGGAAAAACACAGAGGAAATTTCATGCTAAAAAGCCTGCGCTGTCAGATGATACCCACTTGACTCAGACTGCTGAAGCCTCATATTAGCTTCCGCTGAGGTATGAAATACATTTTTGCACAGAGGGACTGCAGAGTTTGTCCGTTCTGTTTTCATAGACTTAACAAAATGCAAGCCTATCCTTTAACTGCTTTTGCAACAAGACCTAAAGCAAAGCAGACACATTTTCTTATGAGAAAGGGGATGTTTTAACCATCAAAACTAGTGAAATCAAACGAAAGGTTCATTTTAAGTATGCAAAAATGTCACAAACGTGCACGTTTGTGTGTTCCAGGCTGTCGCTTCAACACAGAGCTCTTATTATTCTTAGTTCAGTTCAGTTCGAGGTCCAGCAAGAGGTAGAACAGAACTGTTGACAAAGATGTCATCAGACGATACATATTTTCTTCGTGCAAACCATTTTTAGTCAAAATGTCCAACTTAATTGTAGATTTGAAGAAAAAAATGTTGCACAGTTACACAATGCTGAGCCAAGCTCGGCCTGTAAATGTCTCAACTTTAAATTAAGAACGCAAGAAAAAGACGAAACAGAAATGTCTAGGCTACATGAATGAACAAACAGGCAGTGGTGTGCATTAAAATCTAATATGTATGTGTGATTTCCAGAAACAATTACTGGGTTACAATTATATTATTCATGTCAGTTAAGCATGAGCTAGTGGCAGGGATAGCAAAAGTTTAACTGATAACAACTGCACAAAAGTCTGTGAAACCTTGCATCGGGGATATGTAAAAAAAATAAGAAACAAATAATTACACATTATTTGTACACTATTACATTAAGCCATTTGCACAAAAATGTAACAAATAAATCCTCAGTTCACTACGTTTGTCCATTCACTCATCCAGCTGAAACATGTGCTCGTTAATCTGTGAAAAAAGTCTTGGGAGGTTTTTTTTGTTTTGTTTTTTTAAATCTCCTGTTCATGAGTCTCTTTTCTACAATCCCAGCAGAGAGCAGCTTCTCTTGCTCAGAAAAAGTCGGAGGCTTTCCGCCGCTTGGGAAGTTGCAGCAGATTGTCTGTGAGTGACGTGAGGTCCTGAGAGCTCGGCGTCTTGGCTTTGTTGGGCGTGGGCGTCCCTGACGGCGTGGCCGGGCCCCCGAAGGGAGACTTGCAGCTGGCGATTCTGTGCGAGGGAGACGGGGTGTAACTCGCTCTTAGCGCTTTGTCCGTGTACTTGCTCGACGTCCGGTTTACGAGCCTCTGCAGGGCCGGCGTGAGGGCCGGGCTCAGGCCTTTGGGTGTCAGGCTGCAACACAAAGCGCGAGGTGCTCAGTTACTTCACCGCAGCAGAGATTTCTTCATGAGTGCGGTTACAAATACTGCGAAAGACATGGGTGTTCAATACATAGTTTCTAAGTTAAAGCTCAACTCTCCCTCTACTGGAAAGGGGTTGACAGATGTGAGAGGTGTTTTACCTGTAGAAAGCAGATAAAAATCAAATGTCTTTACCTTGCAAGGTTCTCCGTGACCTTTCGCAACGCCTCCTGCTTTTTTGCGCGGTTTTTAGCGGCAGCTTCATTTGCCATCTTTAAACCCAGCCTCTCTCGTCGCCCCGGTTCTGGAATCTTTTAGAGCGACGTTAAGTGTCAACGTTTTAAAACTTGACAAGTCATAAAAATATGATGAACAAATACCTGTTCAGCGGTAGCTGCAAATGAAATGTTCAGTACCTTAAATGATGGGCCGTGGTTCCTCTCAACATACGGGGAGTCTGATCCATCCAGACGAAACGGGGTACTCTCGATCTCACCCCAGGTCATCAGAGGTGACTCGGCTACACCTGCGAGGACAAAAAAAAGCAAAGAGCAGCTTTTAGAAATCTACTCCGACTGTAGCTACAACTATTTAATTTAATCTGTCATCTCTTTGGAGGAGGAGTTTAAGACCCACGTACCAGGTGCAGGGGAAGGTGTTCTTTCAAATCCATATCCATTGACTGTTGGGGATTCGTGTGGGATGAGCTCTTTCCCGTCGGGGCCTACTTTACCCTGTTTGAACTGGATATATAAACGTGATGTATCAGCTGCATCGCTTGGGAATTCAAGTACAGAACACGCTGCCATGCAGAGTCACTTCATTTGCAAGTATGGAGCACATATAGACCCAAACAAAATGACCCAAACTTGTCTCTGGTTTCGATGAACCGGATCCTTGAAGCTCACCTGTGCATTGAGGGCCGCAGCCTGCTGAATCTGGCTCTTGTTGAGAGCCTTGCTGAACGGGTCTCCAGCAAAGCGCGTGTTCTTGTGGACGACCTCCCTTGGCTTCTTAAAGACAGCGTCATCGTCTTTGACGCCTTGATTGAAAACGGTGGAAAAACACATATTCAGGTATTTTTCTCGCAGCTGAATTTGAGCAGCTTTCGCCTTTCATGAGGATTTAATTTTCAAAGAGGAAAAAAAAGAAAAGAAAAATTACCCTCTGGGTAATACATCAAGGCGTTCTTCGCTTTGTACTCCCATGTCTCCAATCCGGCTTTGACACATTCAAGTGCCGCCTTCTCTACCGACGGCAAAGCAAGGTTCTCCTCGTGGCGCTGAAAAACATCAAGATTTATGACTGTTTTCACTGTAGTCTAGGGGTTTACAAAATAAATCAGCTGACTGACGGTGATCAACTGCCCCTGAAAACGAAGCCAATTAGCTATTCAGCGAGCCAGGAAAAGTTTTGCAATACAGAATTTGGTCAAAAACGCTGTTCTCCACATTAAATTTCAACTCCTGCAAAGCAATTGTATTTCATTCACCCTGAATTGAAGTAAAACCCGGTCATACGTACCTGTTTGAATTCGGCCTCAGCCTCATACAGCCAGGAGTGCTTCAGCTTCTCCTTGTCTTTCGCCAGATCCATTATCTGTTCGAATGATGCATTGTCCTCGCTGGTATTTTTAGCCAGGAAACGATCCAGACAAGGCAGCTCTTTCTCTTCCTTCTCCTCATCTTTGCTCTCTACATATAAAACGTTGATAGAAATAGGGTTAAATTGCCGTTACGTTTCTGTAAGTCTCCCGGTGACACAATTAATTCCAAATATACCCATTCCTGGGACCAACTGAGAAAATGACTCATGTCCAGCATGTGAAAGGATTTAGGTAAGCAGCAAAAAAAAAAGAAGTGGCATACAGATCTGTGGGTTCATGTAAACACAGAAATAAAGCTTTGAATAGTATGTTGCATTATCTGTTGTTGAAATAAAAAGACAATGAGATACTTACCCCCATCTAAACCTTTACTGACATGAGCGGAGGAGGGAGAACCTGAGCGTCCAACTGGCGTCTCAAAGCTCGCCGGAGTCACGTCTACCAGGCAAACAGGAGGAATCGGGGGAATTAAATAACGGCGTAAAGTACATTCATGGAAACCAGCCATCTGTCGTGACATGTTGCCATTAGCTTCTACAATCAGTCATTTACATAAAGCAGCAAAACAAACCAAACTATTCTCTCTTTCCGTAAGTAAGATATACAAATAGGGACAGTCATAACACTCACAGGGTGCAGATGACTGTGGAGTAGACTTTGCCAGCGATGATCCATATCGGATGGATATCTCTCTCATTCGTTCGAGGTCTCCAGTTTCCTCCGCTTCCAGGTAGTCCTTCTGCGCCTGCAATTTTGTCACATCTGGGAAGAAATCCCTCTGGATGATCTTCTCTAAAGTCTGTCAGAAGTGCACAGGCAGGTACATTTGAATAAGAGACGATTAGGACGAATACAACAAATACAACATATTTAAATGTTCTTTTGTCATGTTTGTTTTAGACCTCACGATTAATTGCACTACACAGAGCTCAACATCGAGAGAAGTGTTGTGGCTGAATAATCAAACAGCAAAACTGTATCTTCGCTAGCATCAACCTAGCTAACAACACATTGCTAACGGACACCATAAACCCGCACACGGGTGCCAAGCGTTTCTCCTCACCTCAATGTACTCCTCTTCGTCGAGGACCTTTCTCTTCAGCTTCCCCGTCTCCGTCTCCTCGGGCTGCTGCCGGAGAGCCACTGTTGTCACCGCTGTCGGGACAAGAGACCCGGACAGCGCCTTCCTCACGCTCGCGCTGCCCTCCATTGCGCACCTACCGGGCTAACGGCTAATGGCGATCGCTCGGCGACAAACGCCGACTGGGAGAAAGCGAACGGCGGCTTCTCTACTCGACGCACACGATTACAAGTTGTTTATGATGTCGCAGATGCGGGCGCGTTTGAAAAAGCCGTGAACGCAACCGAGGGAAAAGCGTTAGCTAACTTTCAGCTACCACAGGACGGTATCGTACTAAAAAACGTCATGCTGTACCGTCTGTGTTGCGTCACAGGAAGTTTACAGACGCTCATTTCCGTAAACAGTATTCCAGTATGTCTGTTAATTATAACATATAACATAAACCTTGTGTCATATGATCAATGTAATTGTATATAATTGTAAAATGCGTATTAGAGGGTTTTTTTTTTAGATCGACTTCATTTGAGAAAAGAATGCAGATGAAATTACAACCTTCAAATGAAAGAGCTTATTATATTTAAGACACATATATTGCCTGTTGTAGTGTAGTTGCAATTCATTATTTAGACAACAGTGTAATACCATGTTTTTGATATACACTGCAGCAGTAATACAGAAATATACTTGTAGTATATTATGTAAATTCTAACCGGAAGTATTCACCACGTGTCAATCAAAACAAAGCTCAATCATCTCTTTCAAAGAACTTTATTTGTTATCAAGTGCACTTTTTTCACAACTGGCGCAAACTAGTACAATCCATTTCGAGATTTACCTATTACCATGCTACCAGTACCTCTACTGTGCACTCAATCAACCACCTTCACAGGTTATTATAGGCAACAGTCACGAAATGTGAGCTTATTTTCTGGGGATTTTGTCTGCCTATTTTATTTGACAATAGCAGGCAAAAATTCCTTGTATGTATCTAACTCTCTCTCTCTCTCTCTCTCTCTCTCACACACACACACACACACACACACACACACACACACACACACACACACACACACACACACACACACACACACACACAGTTCTCGTCCATCCACTGAAACAGTATAAAAATTAGTTTTCTGTATTTCCCACACCAAATGATAGTCTTTTCTGACGCCTCCACTTTGCTCTTCGGTTTTTAAACCAAACCTAGCAGAGAAGTTTGTTATAATCATATTGTCTCAGACTGTATGCTACTTACAATATGTATTCACTTCTAAATAAATTAAAACTATATCAGACACCATCATCAAATATCTTTATCAACACACATTTAACGAAAAAAGACATCCAGTACTATTATATCCCTTATCAAATACAGTATATCAAATTGCATAAATTATAACACATCATTCAGATGAAAATTTTAAGATGTGCTAACCCCTGTATTAAACAGCAGTATTATTCAGTGAAGACTGCAGCCTTACCTCTACTCTTTCTTCTCTCAAGTGAGTGCGCTGTGCTAATTTCTCCCTTGTGTTCACATCTGGATATTGGTTCTGCAGGAACAGCTCCTCCAGTGCGTCCAGCTGCTCCTCTGTGAAAATGGTGCGGTGACGTCTGGTCCTTCTCTGCCCCACACTGTGGGACTGCTCCTCTCTGTGAGCCTCTCTCAGCCTGCATGGGTTTGAGAGCATCGTCGGGGGCCATCCATACTGACAGGCTGAGGAGCAGAAATCTGTTTTGAGGTTAGGGTGGGGAATAGGTGATTAACAAACCGATTTTAATGTGTACTGAAAGAGCCGACGGCTTGATCTTACCTTCATGTAGGAAATCAGCTCTGAATACGTCTCCACAGTGGGAACAGTAGCAGCAGCACACACAGGGGTGATGAACAGTCTCTGTCTGGTCTCCAGCTGGACTCACTGCCTTCTCTTTTAGTCCAGCACTGCTTGTTCCACATGTCCGTCTGTCTCCACTAATGTTTGGATATTTGCTCAATATGTTTTCAATAGTGAAAGGAAACTTTTGTCTCTCCATGCTAATCAGTCCATCCATCTCCTACAGAAATTCCAATAAAACACGAGCAATGATGATCACAGGATATTGACACACAGCACTTTGTTGAGGTTCAGCGGCTCCTCTCCTTTTCCTCTCCTCTCTCTACAACACAGTGTCAGGCCCTTATAGTGAAATTGGGAGGCAAAAAAAATAGTAAAACTATAATCCCCCTATGGACCAGACACATAAAAACGGTGAAACTTAATTCCTAGCTAATCTGGGCAGTTTTGTGAAGAGGTTAGGGAGGACGGGAGATTCAGTTAATCATGCCTCATTCCTTTTCTCCAAAAGAAATCAGATTTCACTGCATAAAATGAGAAGTGGAGAGCTCCTAAGATCCTTATTGTTAAGGTTTTAGAGAAAAGGGGATTGCTCGGAATTAGAAACCCGGATTTAAAGATGAACGTTTTTGGTGTGGCCACAGACTTGTGTATGCTGAACCTGAGGATTAGCTCCTAAATCTATTTTATACTGTCACTTTCCTATTTAGCTTTATCAGCATATGATCTTGTGCAAATTTAGATATGATTTCAGTAGATGACACCATTTGAAGTGGCACTGACCACAGCAAAATAATTACACCCAGTAATTAGGGAGTTGCAGATGAATGAATGAATGACTCATTTTTCCAGTGCTACTGACGTCTGTGGTTACACTAATAGATTTGTATGTGCCGCTTCGACACAGATAACCACAAATGGCAAGGGTAAACTCAGAAAAGGGTCCCCTTCATGTGGTTTGTATTCACGATCATGCATCATGTGTATTATCTGTCCTTTCACTCCGACACCTCTGACAATGTGCACAGCTGAGGTAAAGCCATTACAGGTTAAATTCTCCCCCACCACCTACCCAACAAATCCTGCGAATTCATACAAGGCAATACACGAATTAATGGATTTCCACAATCTGTCTTAAGCTCCTCTTATAAGGGCTTTTGAAAACAGATAACAATAAACTCCATCCCATCCTTTTCACTTGGGTTTAATAGCGTCCAGATTTGTTGACGTATAGTTTGAGGAGCGTGTGAGATCACTATCTGCAGTTATTGTGGCTATCAAAAGAAAGAATTGTACCACATCCACACTGGTTCAGACAGTTCAAAATTCATTACTGGGGATTAAAATGGCAAAGGTCCATTTTGTTGTTGTAAGAGCAATATTTGGTACAAGAAGTAAAGTGAAGGAAACCACCAACACCTCTCATAGTTTATTTGGTTTTGTGGATTTTTGAGAAGCTGCTTGGACTGAGCTCATGAATTTAAAGTGATCTTTGCTGGCAAACATGATCATCAGGTGCGGGTCCATTCAACACCTTAATACCTGTTCAAAACACACACTCTGTAGTGATATAATGGGGACGCTGGCAAAACATAGCAACAAATTAATTTTACTATCTCACAGAAACAAAAGTCAGCAAAACACCAGTCCAGATACTGACAACAAAAGCAGGGTCCACTGATCCAAAGGGCTGAAAAAGAAATTCTAATTGTAATATTCCATCTTATTGTGTTGTGATGTTGCATTTTGAGACATTATGACAGTTATTTCTGGAAAGTATTACATGGTTATCACACAGAATGGTAATTGTTGTGATGGTGCTGACGTGTGAGGTTCCTTTTAGTGTAATTATCAGTGACTAACATGCCCTTTGGGTTACGTGCTGGGATCAGACAATATCATATGGCTACTCAGATAGCAGGTCAGTGGGAGGAAAAATGAAAACATGAATAATAAAGGACACAAATCAAATCAGCACAACTCAAACACCCACACACTGGCTGTTGGTAAATGAGCAGAGAATCCCATATGGCAAGAGACTATTCACATGTGAAAAAAAGCTCAGTGTCTCTGCTTACCGCAGGACTGGAGCACAAAAACCTCCTGGGGAATCAGAAATTGCAGCTGTGTGACCAGGAAATGCAACCTTCCTCTCTGTGTTCTTCCCCAGACTTGTGCAGGGAAACACAGTAACTGCTGAGAGTTAAGAAAACACTTGTCAGATTCAGTAACAAATACCTGGGGACTGGAGAGAAGTCAAGAAAACCACTCTGTGGTTGCAGAGACTCCTAGCTTTGTAAGTACAAATATTATACTTCTCTCCCCACTTTTTTACTCATATTCTGTGAAATCTCCGTATATGATGCTTATTTTGTCTGGGTTCTTCATCACCTTCTGAACTGAGGTGGTGCATATGTTTTTGTTATTTAAATAGGTCTAGGTCTATTAATCTGAACTATACAATATTCTCAGGAATGTTATACTGCCAGTATATACTGTACATATTTACTTAGTCCACTTTCCTCCACCCTATTACATTTTTATCAATTAAATCTAATTATTAGTCATTTATATTACCTTTTTTATCGTTTGCTTGATTTTTGCATTTATGTATCTGAATCCAATTTGATTAATGAAAGACTTCAAATGTTACACATATTGTAACATATGTTACGCTAAACTCTCTGTCAATAAAGTCCAAACCGTTACCTTTCAGAAGAAAATAATGATATAATGATAATAACAACAAAATGTGGATTTTTTAAACGTTTACCCTGTCGAGCACAGTCCCGCGCCCCCCTGCGACCAAACCCCAAAATAACCGCCGGTGAACGGCAACGCGACCCAGCGCGGCAGACGGCCCCGCCCCTCGCGATAACTCGCGTTGCGTTGAGAGGCAGCAGCTGGGCGGAAAAGGCGGGAGAAGACTGCCGCTTCCGCGTCCGCGCAGCAACCGATACAACGGCAGGGCAAAATGGACGATAAGTTAATATTGGCTGTATTTAATTACCCAGAGCTGTACAATGTCACTTTGCCGAATTACCGCTGCACGGAAAGTCGCGCAAATGCCTGGAGAAACATAAGCATCGTACTGGGTCTCCCGTGTGAGTATTTGAGTTTTTTGTTGTTTCTCACAACTTTACTGGCAGTTATTATTCTCTTATCCGATATTGACATTGGCAAAGAAACAGAGAAATTGTTGAATACGGGTGTTTCTAGCAGATAGAGACATTTCGCGTGTCTCTCGTTTGCAGTTTGTTTTTTTTTTTAATTATCCGCGCGAACCCCGAAACGGTGGTGTGGCTGCAGCCGCGCGGCACCGTGCTAGCGGTAGCAGCCGCAGCTCGCACGACGAGGCCGCGCCGCGGCGGACGGCACGGCACGGCACGGGCTGTGCTACTGCACCGCCAGCCGCGTGTCCGACACGGCACGGCGGAAGAGGAAAAAACGTTGGCTCAGCGTCACGGGCTCGCTGCGCGCCGAGCCGCGCGCCTGTCGTCACGCTCGTTAGCGGAGCGAAGTCCGCACGGCGCCGAGAGCTTCTCGAAGACTCGTGGAAGCGGCGGCGGCGGCGGCGGCGGCGCCGCGGTGCGCTGAATAAATATGTCGCGGACAGGACCCGGAGCGACCCCCCCCCGCCTCAAACGTAACCGGAGCGATGACTGATAATGACGGAGCGGCGTCAAACGCGGATGAACTAACGGTGACCTGTGGACATGACGTAGCAACGCCTGTATTATTTAATGCAATCAGTGCAAGAGATTGTGCCACACATTTCACACTTCCGTTTTTGCGAAAACATTCCAAGAGGTGTCAACCGAGTTGTTATATATACAACAATAAATGAAAAGCCAAGTATAATCAGAACTAATTAAACAAATTAATCAATCAACTAATTAATTACAAATTTAATTTGCAATCATCAAGATAATCATAAAGTCATTTTTTCCAGGAAAAACCCATGACATTCTGTTGAGCCCCAGCTTGTCTTCAAATGATTCTAACATAATGGGATATAATAAAATATAATAATATAAAATATAATACATTTTCCCACAGTTTACAGACATTTCATAGTGTAAACTATTAATGGAGAAAAAAACTGAATCTACAATGACCATAAATGTCAGCTGCAGCCGTATTAAACTCTCTCTAATCTCTCAATGTCCATTCCTGTGTATTGGTAGTAATCCAGAGAATCATGTGATTTCCTGCTTCTTACATTCTGTTCTTTCACTTCCTAGCTGAGGAGTGCAAAAGGAAATGGAAGAACATGAGGGACCGGTACTTGAAGGAAGTCCGAATGGAAATCAAAAGCAAGAAGCAAGGAGAGATCATACAGAGCAGATGGAAATACAGACACCTTATGAATTTTATCGCACCCTTCACTGGATCGAGAAGTGGGGTGACGGACATCTGCGGCAACGACGACGACCACGACAACCCCGACAATGAATCGGGCAGCGCCGAGGGGGAGACCACGCCGTCGGAAGCAGTCAAGGCGCCGCAGTCCGTCGCGAAGGTCCCCGCGAGTCAACCTGACCTCAAGCCCCAGGTGGCGTTTGGGACGCAGCTTCCTTCAATGTCTCAAGACACACAGATGACCCAGCTGGCCGTTGTGGCCAAGGTGCCGTCGAGCTCACAGATCACCCCCGTCAGCAAAACCGGACGGAAACGGCGTCTGCCGGAGTCGCTTTCCCCGCCTTCTTCTCAGAGCACGCCATCCCCTACAAAATGGCTGGTCAAAGACAATGGCACCCCGTTGCCCACCAGGCCGCGGGACGAGGACGAACTGTTTCTGCTGAGCTTTGTCCCCGCTCTGAAGCGACTCGCTCCGCAGAAAAGGTGTGAGACAAAGATCAAAATCCAGCAGATCATGTATGAAGCAGAGTTCAACGTCGCACCGTCGGAATCCCAAGAGAAACAGACAGAGCCAGAAACACAGGACTAGACCGAACTGACTTTTTTTGTACTTTATTCTGTTTTCTATAAACCTCTTCCACAAAATCACCAAAATATCTATTTTTCTTTTTTTTACAGCATAAAGTGGTTAATTTTGAAATACATCCTTCTTTCATGTGAAATGATCATGAAAAATAACAAAACTTGCTCTGCTTTTTGACAGATGTCAGTATTTTTACACCACTCTGGTTCGGCGTGTCTGATTTGCATATTCATTCGACGAGCGAGGGCTCATGCGAGAACGCCCCACTTGACACGGAAACAGGAAGATAGCGATCCACATTTCCATAGCTTTACTGAGTGAATTCACATTTAGAGAAATGGCCTGCTGTTAAGACAACCACTCCCCATTTTTAACTCTGTACTACAGTATTTAACATTTAACTACAGTGACATAAGGTAAACTGACCAAAATAAAATATGTTACATTTTGGAGAGGAACACTGTTTCATGAATTCGTTCATCCGATATGGTTTCGACTGCAGAAATGACTTTGGTGACTTTTTATGATGAGATGTGTAATTTGTAAGATCGGGTGGAGCCAGGCAGAAAACTAAGAAACTAAGAACATTGACCATCAATGTTCTTAGAACAGAAGGTTACTGAACAAGGCGATGACACGGAGGAGGTTCAGCGTGATGCTCAGTAGGACTGTGTGCAGCAAATAAAAAGATGTCCGTTTCACGGAAGACAACGGACAGATGGGTCAACCCACTGTCACGCTGTCAGTATTAATCCTTTCCTCGTAATGTACATGTAAAAATACACATAAAAATTGACGGGTATGAAAGGGGCCTGAGGAAAACGGCAACCGAGGTTAAGTTGTTTTCATCAGGTGAAATCTTTTTGGAAAAAAACCAAAACTGCTTCACTCAAATCTCACGTGGCTTTTGGTTTAACCCCGGATGCTGTCTCTCCGTGCATCTACGCGATCAGCAGCCAAAACATGATCACCAGAGCGACGAACAGGAAGAGTCGAGACAGAAACTGTTCATCCATGTGCTGTGGCGTCCCGGGGGCTGCTGTTCGGGACATTGATGCGGAGGTTATTTGATATGCTGATGATAAGAGACACAGAGGGGTCGCAGGCGAAGCAAGTAAGACATAAATACCTGGAGGAGGTCTTCCATCGTTGATGTTAAAAGCTGTCGCAAAAATACCAAAGGGAAAGGCACCGATTCCAAAGGACATCTGGAAACCCCCGTCTCCGAAGCCAAATCCTTGAAACCCCTGTGAAAGATGATGGATTCTTTAAGATGTTCAGCTTCACGTCTTCACCATATCTGAGGCACAGTTCCACATATACAGTCAGATGTGACGCAACGGGCAGTGCAGTCTGTGGTCATTCCCCAGAGACGCCTCTGCAGCTCGAGCGCTTAGCATCTAATAGATCCCAGTGGGAAACATCCTTTTGTCAAAGAATAAAGTGCAGGGTTGCACTGCGGCAGCGACATCATTCTGTGTAACGGTTTCATCGTGAACGTGGAGGCTCCGACCTGGCACAGAATCATGAAATACCACTGTTTGTTATTATGGTGGAAACATGCTTTGTGCATGGTACTTACACCGCGGTTTTCTGGCTCAGGCCTCTGCCCTTGCGGTCGGGGGGGCGTCCTTTCTCTGGAAAACAAAACCGCAGTTGGTAAAAGTCATGTCTGCACTTAATTGAGGATTGAGATGACATCATACATTCGAGACAACCTGACCCGTAATACTGCACAAATGTACCGACCTGGGGTCCTGTTGACCTGTGCTTCCCCGCCCATATAAGGGGATGACTTTGTCTCGACTGATGCCAGCTTTACAAACTGGACACACTTGTCTGTTGGGTCTTGTCTCCAACCACTGCGTGAGGACAAAGGCATATTAAAAAGGTGCCATTTATAAAGCATTAATAAAAATGACGAGAACAAAAGACAACAACTTACCTGATGCAAGCAAGGCCAACTGAGTGAAGGGAGAGGTGAGGGAAGACGAGAGTTGAGACATTATATGGGGAAGAGGTTGGATTGAAAGCTCACGAAAAAAATGGCTTCCTGATTAGGAATTTAACTTGTCTGCCTAAATGAGCAACCAAATTGTCACATCAGACATCACACACCAATGATATCAGACCGGATGCACAAAACCTGACTAGTCATGACTGGACTAAAGTTGGCTGTTATACAGTAATGCAAAACTGAACACGAGCCTCACGCAGCAGCGTACCAGAAGAGGTGTCCGCACAGGCTGATCACTGCGTCCTTAGCGGTGTCCAGACATATATTACACTCGAAAGTGCTGTCCTGGTTGCCGTTGTCGGCCGCAGCCGCGCCGCTGGACCCGGCATTCGGGTTGTCGGTGGCCGCGGCGGAGCCAGAAGCTGGAGGGGGGGCAGCAGTGGCCATTAAAAAAACAAACAAAACAGGTCCACTAAGCCAGAGGGTACGGGGAGGGTGACTTCGCCGGCACCCAGCACTTCAGAACCCACACATAGGCGAAGGCCCAGCCGTTGTTTAGGTTCGTCGCACACAAATTGGAGGAGGGCCGAAGTTGAAGCGAACGATCCTTTAAAAGAGAAGCGGAATCAAAACAAGGCTCATCAGCTGCTAAAGACGTTCCGGAGTAGCTAACGTTAGCAAGCGTAGACGACCGGGCAAAAAAGACCGTTTAGCCGAAAAGGAAGCAGCTCACAACTAATACAAAAGCGCTTAATCAGAGCTGTCGTGAAGTTATTAATATTCATAACCGAAAAACTAAGCTGTTGTGAGAAGCTGAGAGGAAAATACCCTTACAGCTAGTTGCATCACACCACCGCAGTTCCGACCGGTAGTAGATCCTGAGCAAGGGGCGGGCAGGGGGCGTGGCTATCAGGCCGGTGGGTTGTATTGCCCTCGTTTCGGCCTGTCAGGGGCCCAACAGCACGAAGTTACAATTACCAATTACCAATGTCCCATTAAAGCAAAGTCTGGAAGAGAGCAATATATTGGATGAATTAATCAGTTTGTGAAGAGATACAAGTAAAAAGGCTTTCTTTAAGAATGAGGAAATGTCTAATCGCTCATATAATGGTTAGTCGCAGCCCTATTTGAAATAAAATGCGTTTTCCTCTCCTGTATTATGAAAACTCGCTGACCCTCCACTTATGTCGTCCACTGTACACATACTGGACATGCGCAGATGCAGCTAGGTTAGCACCGCCCCCTGCCAGTGACGTCTGGTCCGCTCGAGCGACAACTCCTCGGGCTCGAGCTTCTTCTCTTTCAAACTGCGTCATACCTGCGGTCTGTCATCATGGCGGGCACAGTGGCGAACAAGTGTCTCAGTCCTCTGGCTTTTCTCACCAGGAGGCTCTCTGCTCCGGAGTTCATCACCCAGTGCTGTTACCACAAGAAGGTAAAACACCCGGCCTGTTTACTGCTCTACCGAACGGGGACGACTCGCAGCCTGGTCGTCGCTGTTTTCCCCCAATGTTTACGATGCGTAG
The DNA here is from genome assembly GCA_016785225.1 of Psettodes erumei. NCBI lineage: Eukaryota > Metazoa > Chordata > Actinopteri > Pleuronectiformes > Psettodidae > Psettodes > Psettodes erumei. The sequence continues at coordinate 1,078,777 of JAFBJZ010000945.1, forward strand.
TTACGAAACAACCGCATGTTACCTGAAATTATTTTACACTGTTTTTCATGTCCTAGCAAATTAGCAAATTGACAACTAATCTGCCCCCTCCCAGCTGGTCGCTGACAGGGCTCTGGATACTTCAATCGCATCCGATTAATAAGATTTACGGGCTGTCAGCGCGGTGGGAGAGCACAGTGTGCTCGACTTGTTCTGTAAATACACATTCAGATGTTTAGTTGGAGTTTCATTACGTGATGTGACCCTCTGGTGCAACAGGGACACGCAGGGTTGTGGAAATGAAAAGTCCAGAACAGAAATGTTTTCCCCTCTCTGGATGGTGAAATATAATATAATATAATATACATTTACTGAAAGGATGTTGTTTTTGGGGGGATTGTGTGTGTGTGTGTGTGTGTGTGTGTGTGTGTGTGGGGGGGGGGTACTGTTATGAAAACCTGATGGATCATTAAAAACGCGATTAAAGTTTTCAGTAATCAAAATGTAGTAATTTGAAATCCATTGAAAGGTGTATTAAATGTTCTTGTTGGGACAATGATTATTGTACAAGCTCAGCCAGTTTGAATTGTCTCAGTCAGAATGACTGTGCAGAATCTAGGGGAAGAGGACAGGATGCATACGGAGGACAATGAGATCTGGCCCTAATCTGTTTATTTCAGTGTGCCTTATGTAACAGATGAAGTATGCGGTTGTATAACAGCGATGCACAAGATTTCTAGACATTTAGTTTAAGATTGTAGTCGAAAAGGAAACAGAATTCCGTGATTCCGCTGTTGTCTTTAAGTGTTACAAAAAACTGTCAACACTTTTGATGCATTGCTTCCTGACGCAGTGTGTCCTTGTCTCTGTCGTCTGAAGGTGGTGGATCATTACGAAAACCCAAGGAATGTGGGCAGCCTGGACAAAAACTCCAAGAATGTTGGGACCGGCTTGGTGGGAGCACCAGCCTGCGGAGATGTAATGAAGCTCCAGGTATGTTTTTCCACTAAGTACAGGTGGATTACAGCTTTTTGTATAAGCACAGAGCCATTAGGACTGAATTTTAATAGCAACAAAAGTGGGGGAAAAACAATTAAGTAAAGAGAACAAAGCATTGCACTTGGGTCTGTCGTAAATCTCCTGCTTTTGTTAGATCGAGGTGGATGACCAGGGGAAGATTGTGGACGCCAGGTTCAAAACCTTCGGCTGCGGCTCTGCTATTGCCTCCAGCTCACTGGCCACCGAGTGGGTGAAGGGCAAATCTGTGAGTGCCGGACATGTCACTTAATTCGTCGTTCTTGTTTATTCAGTCTCGTCATCGAGGTTTTTGCTGGGTTGCGGAAGCTACAGCGTGCGCTTGTGTTTTCAGGTGGACGAAGCTTTGACAATAAAGAACACCGACATCGCCAAAGAGCTCAGTCTTCCCCCGGTTAAACTCCACTGCTCCAGTGAGTCTTCAGTGAATTCTCCCAGTGATTTTTCATCTTTGCCAAAACGTTTCAGCGCATGCACGGATTTTTCAACACTGTTATACCTTTTCCTCCCCAGTGCTGGCGGAGGACGCAATCAAGGCCGCTCTGGCCGACTACCGTCTCAAGCAACATGACGGCCAGCAGGAGGCAGTCAGGGCCAGCAATTAAACAGAGGGCCGGTGCTCTCCGGCGGAAACGCCTCTCGCTTTCTACCATGAAGCGAAGTAGCTGTAATCCACATTCCCGCATTACTGATAATGCGCACCTAGTATGTTGATGAAATGCACACCCGTCGTCAACCCACTGTTGCAGTGTTACCGCCAGGTTTAGTCTGTGGTCCTCTAACCCTGCACACTTACTCTTTTAGCCTGTCACGTGAACGCACAATGTAAACGCCGGTTGAGTTGCTGGTACAAAGTTGAGCCTTATTTTTGGAGATTGTGAAGTATTTAATGTTTTTTGAGCTTGAGGGAACACACGTTTGGGATGGTGTGATGGAGATTAAAGCTGTTAAAAGTATTCTGTCTGCACCCTAAGCACTGACCTTTTTTGATATGCAGTGAAGCAAAGTGGCTTGAAACAATTAAAAGGGTTTTTTGTGTAATTTATAACTATTTACAGTAGTAAAGCTTCCTTGAAAAGTCTGCAATAAAAAGTATCCCAAATTCATGTGGGTTTTTTTTGAGTACAGTTTATTACTTTGAACAGCCGCGATGAGAGACGTTTTTCACGTCACGCATTTTGACCCCTTGTAAATGGAAAAGCATGGATGTATCTTGATTGTTCACTGATGATGGACAATGTACAAAATAATGGTTCTGGAGCTGGGTCACCTAAATGAAATGCATTTGCTATAAATTCTTTTGCACACCTGTGATTTTGCTGCCATGACATTTCAAGTTGATTAAAAAAGGTCTATAATTGAGGAGTGGTTGAATCATAAACCATAGTGATTTAGACAAATCTGGCAATACTCTGTTCTTGCACAGAAGTACTGGGTAAGTGGCACCATACCATTTAATGCATGCATTTTTTAAGGAACCGAACAACAACAAAATAACTCATATTTCTTGTGCCAGATATTTAGGACTCCATGAGACGTGTTCATTAAATGCCATGATGAGGAAAGCTCTGCTGCACGTTGCCTTCCTTTACGGATTCGGAATGTGGAAACCTATTTACATCTCTCTCTTGTAAAGCTCGTAGAAATGCTTGAGGTTTGCTGGACAAATTGCCAGTGGTGGATTCTAGCAGAATAAAAAAAAATCCTCAGGCCACAGTGCTGAGATTAGTTAGAAGGCAGTTTTCTCTCCTGCGATCAGCTGAAGTGTAGCAGAGTCATTGTGAATATGCAGAGAGGAGGGCCGGACGCTCCTCCCAATCACAGGCTCCTGTGAGTCGTCTTTGTCCGGTTGGGGCTGCTCTGGAGGTCTGGCCTCTGGGCTCCCTCCCGCTTCACTGTCGGAGCGCTCGCACGGCTCCTTCTCCTCAGGGAGGCTCGGTAGCTGCTGATCCAGTGTGCTGCCGTCTGGTTTTGAGCTGTCCTCGGGACTGTGGTCTACCACTTTCTGGCTGTGGTCACTTCCCTCTGCAGCATCAACAGATTTGCTTGGCGTGCGCAGGCTCTTGGCAGCCTTTATGATGTCGGCCTGGAGCTGCTTGTGAGAGTCCACTGGCTCGCTCTCCTGCTCAGGAGCTGGTTTTTCTGGCACTTCGATGAAGGGTTTAGTTCCTCCGGTTTTGTCCCTGTGGTCCACATACATCTTCGAGGGGAAGGACGAAGGGTAGTAGGCGTTGACCTTTCGCCTGCGGCTCATGCATATCGCCCCACAGATAATAAGGAAGATGAGAAGGGTGAAAGTGGATGCAACAAGGATGAGGAGCATGTTCTCCTCCAGAAATTTCACAGCATCTCTCAAAAAGTCACTTTCCACATGGATGGGGCCAACAGGTGTGGTATGGTACTCAGAGGTAGGGTAGCTGGTAGACAGGGAGGAAGATAAATTATTGAGTTCTTCCTCATCAGTACTTCCCTCTAGAGAACTGTAAAAAGGCAGCGGTGTGGCCAAACCACTGCCGATGCAAATCACCACACTCAGGCCAATCTGATGGAGGGCCGTCAGGAGCATCATTTCCCCTCAGGATCTGAAAATAACAGCAGACATCAGAAGATAGAAAAGTCATTGCCACATGTGAAGGTGGTTTGTGCCTCTCACATTTGGATGAAAAAAAAACAGTCTTCTGCAGGATGAAAAAAAGATCTTTCATCTATCTTCAAGTTGGGCCTCTGTTTCCTAATCCAGAAGACGATGGTAGCCAGAAATGATAACTGTCTGCGCTCAATTTGTATGTGAAATAAAAAGAGAACTTGGGCTTATAATCAGCTTGGCCTGAACTTATTTCTCATTCAGATGACATGAGTCTACTTAGCTGCGCTGTAGCAGAAATCCCAGAGTGATGTTGCTGAGTAAAAGGGCAAATAAAATAACAGCTATCTGCTTGGCAAGATGCCACAAGGGTTATACAGGAAAATGATTTTGGCAAAGTGGGTGAACTGACCCTTTTAATACCAAATGCCAGCTTTATTTTCAGTCACAGGCAGCTCTTTTTCTTGGTATGTGTCAACTTGCAGCAGCAGCTCCCAACACTTTTGCCCATATTCTGCTGCATCTGTGTGCAAGCTGGGCCACGAGAAACTCCGTTCTCATCTGGAGAAGGAGGAGTGTAAGTTTGTTTTTTTCACCAAAAAAATTAATCACCTACTACTTACTCCAGACCATATATACATGGCCACACATGCTTTTGCAATCACATGAACATATGCATGTAAGGTGGTCACATGCACATGGATACACACATGGAATTAATCTTCTCTCAACAGATAAACAAGGAATTCATAAGAATGAGCTAAATTCCATCTTTTGTCCATTAATGGCTAAAGCATCTGTCTGCGACTCTTAATATTAATGTCTTTTCTTCCTGGAGGCTGCTGTGAAAGCTTTGTGGTGCTGTCATGAATCGCTCAATTCAAATTTTCATCTGACATCTAATATGACATCAAGAAACCCCACTTCAGCTTGAGTGTCCAACATTAAAACAAACAAAAAAAAATAACAAAATGACAAAGCATTTTACTCACCAGCCACTGTAGCAGAAGAGTAGTGTCTAAGTTGGAATCGACTCTGATGGAGGATGGGTGAAACCAGTCTGGAAAAAGTGAAGTGAGAGAGAGAGAGAGAGCGCACAGACTACCAAACCTCTGTCTGCAGTTTCAGATTTCAGGCTGGAGGTTTGTCTGGATAGTGAAAAAAAAATGTCGTTAACCATGAGGACAAATCCCTCCTTCTGCCTCTCCACCATTCTCCTCCCCCCGCAGTTTCCCTGAGAGTGTCTGGGCTCTCTGGCCTGCACACAGATTGTTCTTGTTAGGTGGGAGTTTATAATGTGCTGTGTGTGTGTGTGTGTGTGTGTGTGTGTGTTTTGGAGGGGGTGTCTCTCCTCTTGTGTGGCAAACTTGGATGTGCCAGATCCCCCCCAAAAAACCTTAAAGCTACGAAAAGCAACCCTCGAACGTCATCATCGTCATCATCAGCAACATATCATCTCCAGGTTTTCCCCAGAAGGCGCCTCTGAGTGACAACCCCCACCTTCCTTTGACCCCCCCTCAAAAGCATCAGAAACCGATGACTAACAGCAGACCTCTTCTCATGGAGTGGTTTGTCAGAGTGACCTGGCTAATGCAGGAAGAGGTTAATGTTTCCTGTGTGGACAAAACACCCCAGCCAGGAGAAGGGGGAAGGTGAGGGGCACACGCTGGAGACTGTTGGAAACAATATGGTGTTTTTGTTTTTTGTCTCCAGAGGCAAGCCACTAAACTCACATGGTGTGTGTGACCACTTTAGGGAGCGAGTGTGGCAACATATGAGCGAGCCTGCGAGTGATCCTGTATGTGTGTGTGAATGCATTTTTGGCAAGTCTACTGTGTGTGTGTGATCGGTCAAGCCGTGTCAAGCTTTATATGGTCATCAGGAGCATGAGAACGAGGTCCGGCATCTTTCAGGTTTACATTTGTCTCTGCTGTGTTGATAGTCACTGGTAACTGTTTCAGCTGCACATTGCTAAACCTTAAAATAAGAAAAAAAAAAAAACATGAGGAAGAAGGAAAAAAACATGGCTTCACAGCCCTAATAACCATTCAATTCTCTGTTTTCTTTTCACAGGAAGGAAGTGAATATGAAATCAAGACCTGGGTAGAACCAGCGGGGAAGAAAAGCCTTTTTCATAAAGATTTTCATAAATAACGGAAGTTATTTGAATACACACAGTGTTCAAAGACACATCAAGGCATGTCTCATTTTGTTGGTATTTTTGTACGTTTTCAGCAAAAAGTGTGTCTGAATAACTCCATCCGTGTTCTCATTCTAAAACTTGAACATGTATCAGGATCAGTTTGGTAAACATTCTTATCTGGATTTGTAAAATCTGATCTTTTCTAATAATAACCTAGGAAGGTTCCCGGAAAGGAATATGCAATTTGAGGTTAATCACTCGTAAAATACAGAATGCCTAAGTGTGATTTTTGTCTCCAAACTTTGTCTCTATTACACAATTCTTTCCAGAAAGTTGCATGAAATCGTGACGCAATAACAGATACAGAAAAAATGAAAATACTTGAAAATCAATGACATGTTAAATAAAACATATTTAATAAATTATCCCAGCAAAGACACAGCATCACAACACTGAAAAGACAGCATAATGAGAGTCACATAAAGTTAATCATCAGTCAGAATGCTCCATTCATACAGTTAAGCCTTTCAGGTACCAGAATAGCACTTGCGAACTGAACGGAGTCTGTGAAGAACAGTAATCCCTTGACGAAACAAGCCTTCCTGTCTCTCGTCCACTAAGTGAAACACCATCAGGGCTCAGCTCAGGATGTTAAAAAAAAAAAGAAAAAACTTTGATCACGCTCCGAATCCTGGCTTCAAGTCTCCAGTGGAGGGGCCACATTAAAATTATGGAAAACATGTTCATTCTTGCTAAAATTACAAATTCCTGAATTAAAAATGTCCTGAACTCACCAAATGCCAGATACAGTTAATGGTACATGGACGTGTATGTGTTCGTTGCTTCTATGTCTGTTTCTGCACAGAAGTGGGGTGTGCAACTGAAGCGAAACCACCCACAACAAAAAGGAAGTATTGGTTTATTAAAACAGCAACCGTTTTCGCTTCACTGACATCAGATCATTAGACCAGTCTGATCTGAGGTCTGATGAAAACCCTGATGAATCAATTCAAACGAATCGGTCATTGTCTGGGAGGAAGCTGCTGAGAGTTAGGTTATCTCCTCCGTCCTCGTCGCTATCTCCAAAGCTGGGGATCACCAGGACTCCATTAGTGACTGGAGGGCATTGCCTGGTGTAGGTGTAGGTCCTCTCGGGCAGCAGGGCGGAGATGCACGTCATCTCCGTCCCCTGCTGACGTTTCTTGACCTTGTACTTCCTGGATGACAGCTTGGTGCAGAGAACAATTGTAGACACCATGAAGATGGTGGCCAGCCCAGCGAGAGAGGCGATGGCGATGAGGCACTGCTTCACCACACCCCTGGTGGAGCAGGGTTGGACCCCAGTGCTTGGTGTGCTCTTTGAGACTTCAGGAGGCGACCTTGGAGTTGATCTGGGCGTTGAGACTGGCAACCTCTTGGTAACATGTGGGACAAAAGCTCCTGCTGCGCTGGTGGAGGCGACAGAAGCGGAGATAGGTGTGGTGGTAGACTCATGGGTGGAGCTCAACCTTGTTGTGTAAGTAAACTGGATGTGGTTTCTCTTCTCAGAGATGGGCTGAGATGTAGATGAAAGCTCAGTGCTCTGGGTGGATATCTCAGTTATTGTGGCTGCTGAAGAAGTGGGGTCAAACACAGGCGTAGGTGTGGTTGTAGTAGAAGCTGGGGGACTACTGGTGAAGTGTGGAGCCAGAGTTGAACCATCAGAAATGGTGCTGGAGGATAACTTGGATGTAGCCTCGGGCACAGTGATGGATGTGGTCACTGAGGATGCAGCAGAAGTTGTTAAAGGAGCTTCCGTGTCAGCAGAAACGGTGGATGATTGTTGCTGTAGCGAGTCGCCTGTTGGCGCAGCTGTGTCTGAGCTATTGAGGGAAGCTGGTGCATCAGCTGCAGCTGTGGTCATCACTGTGGAGGCATGAGGCCTGTGGACCTGAGCTGCTCGTCCCCACTGCTGCTGCTGCAGTGTTCACGACGACCAAACCACTTTTGTTATTCACAGCCACCTCATCTGCTTCCACTGTGGTTGTCACATTGATCTCTGCCGTTGCAGCGAGGGTAACATCTGCAGGGCTGTGAGTTGGATCCTGGGTCGAGGGCTGCGCCTCTGTCTCACTGTTAAGTGCATATGCAGTCGTGACAGCATTGTTTGATTCAGTGTGCAATTTGCTGCTGGTTTCTGGGACAGAAGCAGTCTTGATCTCCATAGAAAACAAAACGGATATTCCCCACAGCAGAGTCAGATGTGCCTTCATGCTGAGGAGCATCATTGTTGAATAGCAGATCTGAAATGACAGAGAAGGTTCAGGTTTGCAGGCTCCAGTGCCAGATGTTAGGTGAGACAAACAGTAGACAAACAAACTGCAAAGAGTTGTCAATGTACAAGTAGACACACACGTGAGGGAAAAAATCAGGATGTCAAGTGTCTGCTAGTAAAATCCTATGATGAAACAGTCATCAGTTTTTCACCACACCCATTGCTACATCGTTACAGGAAAATACACAGAACTACTGCTTTTGTACAAAAAAGCCGAAACTTCTTTTAAAAGGCGTCAAGAAAAAAAACATAAAACTACAAAGACTTAACCAGAACAAAGATGTTAAATGTGTCTATACCTTGCTTAGGGAGGGATGTGAAAACGAAAAAACTTAATTTGTCTTCAGCTCATTTCAGGAAATGTTCACACATTTTTTAAAGCGACATTGAACATTTTCAGATAAGTTACACAGACACTTTCCTTAGAAATATACAGCTTCAGTTTGCATCAGTGAGGAGGTTAAATTTATCAGAAGCTAATTTACTTTTCTTTTTAATTGCTGAAGACACAGTGAAGCTCCACTTCTACATTTTAAGAGTTCTTATATCTGCTCATTAAATAAAATGTCTTACCTTACTGATGGATAAAGAGTCTTATCTCACTGATGGAGCAGAGTTCAGGAGGGGAGTTCAGAGGGCTGCTGTGTTTGCTCTGCATGTTCTGATTGCTACTTTTTAAAGTAGCAGGAAGTGCTCAGTTCTGTAAACAGCTCGGACGTTTTTCGCACGTCAACTTCTGATCTAAAGATTTAAAGATGTACAGATATTTCATGTCAAGTCAGGAACATAAATGGAACCCAGAGTGCTAGATCGAGCTACACGAGGTCAACATAAAATCAAGTGTAATACTTGCAGAAATAAAACAAAATTACATGTGATTAATCAGAAAAGTCCATGTAATCGGTTGATTTGAAGAATGGTTGTTCGATGCCTGATTTGGTGCCTGAGCTTTAAAGAGTGGGGCGAGAAGTCAGAAATACCTTAAAACTTGAGACTGACACATTTGTACCCTGAGAGGAAACACAAATGTTCCTCCAGTCTGCAAATCAGACTCTGTCACTTCCTGTACTGGTGAGTCACACTGGGACGTGGTTATGAGGTTTGAAAAACAAAACATACCCAAAACATTTTTAGAGAAAGGACTGTAACACAGATGTTAAAGCTCTGTTTTATCAACACTCAGTTGTTAGTTTAAGCTTGGATCTGATGATGCAGTGAGTTTGACTTAAAGTGGTACATGTGATGGAGACTTGATGGAAACACTGGGTATGGCCACAGAGGTAATCTTTTATGGAAATTGGGGAATCTGTAGCGCATGCTGTGACACAAGCTACTTGAGACCACTTTATGTTTCCAAACTCTGAGAAAAGTGGGGGAGAGGGAATTCCTTTTTGTGACTTTGTGGACTGTTGCCTCAGCACCACCTTCAGGCAAACAAAGGCAACAGCTAACCGAGTAGCTTCTCAGGCTCTGGTTGGACTGAGGTTGCTTGGTTGGTTTGGAAGCAAATATCCAGATTCACTGTGTTCAGTTTCTCCATTGTAAATATGTGCTGGTTTTCTTTTGTCTCCTATCATATAAATTGAATATTTTTCAATTTCAGTCCTAATAGGATCTGGAAAGCTGACGGGCAATTTTTCATTATTTATTTATTTAAAAAAAAAACTTAACAGATTAATCAAGAAAATACTGGATGGATTAAATAATAATGAAAATATTTTTTTTCTAGCCATAGATTGACTTCTTCTTCATCCATAGTGCCTAACCAGCAGCAGTGGAAGAAATATTCATATTAAAAAAGCAGGAATACCACACTTGACCAGCCTGAAAACTTTCTTCACTGTGAAACTGACTGAGATCTAAAATCCATATCTGACCGCAAAATTGGGAGAGACAGAGTAAATGTTAGGCTGTCACAGACACACAGGAGTGAGTGCTGACAGAAACCAAAATAAGAGATAAGTTTTTGTGTGTAAAATCTTTATTATGTGCACAGAACTGTTTGCCAGGGGTTCAGTGAAACACAAGCTGGGTGAGTGGTCCCGTCCAAACACCGAATACGCACTGGAGAGGGCGACTTTAATTTGACCCTTAACAGTGACAAGAGGCACCACTACATTTGCACAACATTTACACCAGAGAGATGCACCCCCATCCCATCCCACCCCCATTAAAACCTAATGTTAAATTTCAATCCCAGATGAACAGGAACCAAATGGGTTTTTTTTTAGAAGGAATTGTTTCACATTCATAAATCTGATGGTTATCAATGAGCAAACTGGGGAGGGGGAAAAAAAGTTCAACAGCTATTGTTTAAAAAAAAAAAATCCAGCTCGACTAACTCATTCTACCAGGTTGTGACTGGAATGTACAACAGGAGAGAAAATAAATGTAAAAGCAGTGCATGAAACCGCACACGAGTCATATTTGGCAACACAAAAAAGAAATGAACAAAATGGAAATACTGATGCTACATACAGTTTTTGAGTAGTAAGTACAAACTTCACATAAGAATGTTTTACCACAATTTGAGAACAAAACAAACAAAAAAAAAATTAAGACTTTTCCTTCAACAAAAATGTCTTTTCTTCAATGTTTAAATGAGCTTCCAAAGTTTTTCCTTTTCTTGGTGCATGTCGGGGCGAAGTGTGAGACCGGAGGCTTAATGAGGAAAAATAAAGTTCATCTTGGAATGTAGGCTTGGACTCATCGCGGGGACGGCGCCAAGCTGAATGAAGCCGAATCTTGAGAATTTGGCCGTGGCCGACCCCGTCCGCTGGATTCTCTCCAGAGCGGTGAACGGTCCTCCGGGGGAATGGGCCGCGTCTTACATGGCAACCTTGGCAACCTGCTCTTCCAGTCTGGCGATCCGACGGTCTTGGAGGATGACACGGTCCCTGAGTGACTTGAACTCTCGGAGCACCTCTTCCAGTTTATCTTCCATTTTCTGGTTTAAAAATGGAGAGGAAAGTTAGCCACAAAAATACTTTCCCCTTGTCACCCGAGATGCTGCTCGAGGTTTCCACAGCTGCTTGCAGATGATTTTGTAGGTGATAGCTATGATCTACTTCAAAACAAATTCTGTTGTTAATCCTGGCAAAACAGGCAGGGACTTTACAGGCAATGAAGCCCCGTGGCTGCTAACATTTTCCCTTGCTGCTTCACTGAATTGTGACCCAAATACCAAAGTATGTGCTGATCCATAACTTCTGTCAATTGTTCCAACCATAATAATTATTCTGAATGTGGGAGTCAAAATGTCAGCAAAAAAAAACAAGAAAATCTGCTGCGTTCTGAATTGCAACTTTGAACACTTGTAGTAAGAATAAAGAGTTACAACCTAATGGTAAATGTTAAAAGGCAAACACTGGGAAATATGACATGGTGATAAAGGACTCTGGAGGTTTGCTTGATTGCTCAACACTCACTACTGAGGGCTGTGGAGTAGCGTGCTTCTGGACGGTCGAGATGCTCTCGGCTTTTGTGGCCGGCTTGGTCTCCAGGACGTTCGCCTTGACCACTTTCAGGTCGCGGTTCTTTGTGGAGACGTAGCCGTCTTTGAGCGAGATGAGGATGGGGCCGCCGTTCTTGCCGGCAAACCACTCCTCTGCCTCCAGGGCGGGATCGGGGCCGGCTGTGTCTGGATACAGGTCGTCCTGGAACAGATCCGACTGGGCGGGCGGAGAGAGCGGAGACGATGCAGGGAAATGTGACGAGAGGTGGACTTCGTTAAATGCTGAGGGGCACGTATGGAGGGAAATTACATAGTCTATGAAGCAGCAACGAAACAGACTTACCTTACGTGGAACTGTCATAATGATTGGTTCGCATTTTCTCTCATGTAATTTGTAAAACCTACAGAGATGACAGTAAGTAGTTATCATAAGGGAATACAATAGCACTGCAGCCCTCAATTATTATCACTATCATTATTGTTATGGATGTTAACTGCACATGGGCAAATACTAACTGAATAAAATAAAACATAACTGCTGCGCTACCTTGCGATTTCACATTTGTTGACATCCAGGCCCCTTTTGGGCATGTACCCCATGCCCCTCTGGGGCTCCTTGGTGGAGAAGGTGTTGAGGTAGTGAACAAACGGTGCCTCATCAGTGATCTCAAAGTACCGAATGCTGCTGTCGCCCTGAGGACACACAGTCGCGGCTTAGGTGAGTTTGTCAATCTAATTGATAGAACTGGGAAACAAAACAGGACTGTTGTTATTAGAAGGCCTCTTACCTTTCCACACAGGTAGACTACATTGGTGTCAGGGTCATAGAAGGGCAGCAGAACTCCATTACTGGTGTCCATCTCTTGAACACATATCGGCTCATCCATGTTGTCCTGATAAGACAAAAGTCAGCATTTGAAAAAAATAAAATAAAATGGTACAGTGTAGAAACTTTGAGTCTTATAATTTATAGCCCACGATTAATAACCAAAAAATACGTAGCTGATTGCTATTGTATGGTCAAAGCATCCCAAACTCACATACAGACAATGATGAACAGGGATAAATCACATTCTGGAAATACATATATAATATTTTGAAATATTCTCACAGGTTTTTCTTTTTTCTATTTGTATTCACTGCCCCCTGCTGGAGCTGAGATGTTACAGACACAAATAGTTCAGAGAAAGAAGCAAAAAGTGAGAGAGCACGGTTACCACACAGGAGCGACCGATACAGACAGCATTTTGACATATATCGCGGGAAGGAATGTACAATGCAAGGCTTCTATAAAAATTCAACATCACTACAAAAGCTTTAAAGTGTCACCAGTGACGGTGTTTGTCGAGTGATCGAGCGAGATCCTCCATAGTGACTTACACTTTTCCACAGGGCGAGCTGGCGCTCGCTCATGCGGCTGAACCCAGTGGTGAAAATGTTTCCGTCTGCTAAAAAGATCGCTCTCATTGGTCGAGCTCCCTCGTGGGCTTTGTCCTTCTCCTGGAAATAGACAAAAACACCTGTCAGCTTGGACAGCCACGTTTGCGTGCTCGGTGGGCAATTCTGGGAAACATTATTTCACACGCTGAGCATCCCGCCTCCAAATCCCCTCAGTGTTCTCACTTACCGCCACGATCTTTTTCTTACGGGGGTCGATGACGCGGACCTTCTTGTCCTTGCAGGCCGTGCAGAGTAGGCTGCCGTTGCGGCTCCAGCTGACACTAAAGATAACATCAGGGTGCATGTCCTCCAGGTTGATCACGGCCTCTCCCGTGCCCACATTCCAGATGATGATCTGGTTGTCACACCCTAAAATGGACACAAACACAGCACAGCCCTGACTGCACACACCTCTGCGTCCAAGTCTATTTTTGGCATTTTACATCACACAAAGCAGCGCAACAGAAGGCAGCCCCCGAGATAATTGGTCAGAGCTGGAGTTCAGCTGTGCGCAGTGGACAAATGACAGACCAGTTACCTAAAGAGACGGCATTAGTTCAGAATGAGGGCGGAGGCTGGACCAGAGGCTCCAGTCAAAGGTTACCTGCACTGAGCAGAACGTTGCGAGCAGTGGGATGCCAAGACACGATGCCGACCCTCTTAGAGTGGCCCTCCAAGACGACCACGGGCTCTGAAAGGGGAGTCTCCAGCCCGTTCTCGGGAATCTGCCAGACCTAAATCGGAAACGGAAAAAAGAAAAGAAAAAGAAAACAAGCCCGTCGGTGTTTTACATGCCCAGGAAAATAAATGCGGGATAATATTTTGAATATACAATAGGGAACAAAAGATTGAGACCACTCTCCGGTTTTCACTGTATATTGTATTAAACAAAGATTCCACATAATGCAGCACATCAAGTCAAGGAAAAAAAACCTCAGATCTCGTGCGACGCTTTAGAGAATACCCATGTCCTTACCATGACCGTGCAGTCCTCCGACCCGCTCGCAATGACGAGGTCGTTGTGAGGACACCAGTCGATGTCCAAAACGGGGCCCGTGTGACCACATACTGTCGGGTAGACCTTGTCTATACGGCCAGTCTAAGAGACAGAGGAAAACTTTGTTACAGCGTGACCTGAGGTGACAAAGTGCCTGTCAGTGAGATATGAAAATGACTGACATACACTGCTGTGTATATAAGTTCTGTACAATCCTGTGCGACTACATAGAAAACTTTGACGTTTTGACTGATGATCTATTCTCATCAGGCTTGGACGTGTGCGCCTTCTGTAGAGAATATCCCTGAGTTATAGCAGCTTCTCCACAGACCAGACGTTAAACGCTGAATATGAATGAATTAACCCACTGGTCTACGATAATGACCGAGCACTGACACCCTCTCCTGAGCTCAGCGAGGCAGCTGTAACAGGATACCCATCGGATGCCTTTACTATCAGTCAGGATTTCAACATTGATTATCTATGGGTTGTGCTACAGAGGATATGAGCCTGAGGGAACAGCGGGACAGGGTCACTGATGAGTAGGCCCACAGAATTGATTCACCGCATTTTCTGAGCGCTATAATATGAGAGCATACAGCTTCAGCCTCTGAATATGCTTTACATCCTCTGTATCCAATGTTAGGTCAGCAAGGATCCAGTGTCACACAGATGTTAGTTAAAGCAGGGCTAGTTAGATTAGATCCAGTAAGTGTCATTTCTTCAGCACGCTGGTTGAACAGCTGCTCTTATATATTTGGGGTTGCAGTGCTGCTTTGACCGTCAAGTTGAATAGTGAAGTAGTATCCTCCTGTGTTCAGCGTTCAGAAAAAAATACTGACCGAGCGGGAAATTAGCACCTGAATCACCAATGTGAATGGTATTTGCAAGTTGGAAAAAAGTGAACTTCACTTTGCAGGAGCTCTGCCTGAGCCACAGACAGGCTCATTATCCACCAGAGCAGAGCAAAAATTTACAAAAACATCAGGCCTGGAGGAGCAGAAGTGAAGGGTGCTGTTTTAAACCACTGCTGGTAGAGCTTGTTTATTTCAGCTGAATTGAGCGCGATATTTTTGAATATTTCATACATGCAAATTTGAATCTAGAAGCTCTTCTGTAATGGACCACATCAAGATCTTTTTCATCATTTGACGTGAACAACAAGCAGTAGCGCAGCATATCACCTTTTGTAGGGGAAGGACGAGAAACGCTCCTCCCCCGCTGGCCTCTATGATGATGGCAACAAACTTGGGGTTGACGGCACAGAAGGAGCTGTCCCATGTGACCCTGGAGACGCGGATGTCATCGTAGCATTGGTCGTTCCTCACGGCCTGACCAAAGACGTGGCGGAACTTGCTCTGTCGCACAACTCGCCGCAACATATCTGCAGAGAAAAATAAGGAGCACAGTGAGTGTTTTGCCTACAAACGTTCTCATTGAAGATTCTTTTTTGTATAAAATGTGCAAGCACTGCCAAAATTGGCCATTTTTTTCCCCAAAGAAACTGATGAATTTTGGGACATTGTCATCACAGTCTGATCTGAGATTATCAACTGTGTATTAGTTTGCTCCAGCAAATAAATCAGCCCTACTACATGAGAAATATATGTTTTTTTTTTCTCCAGCTGTGTTTACCTCCTTATCTTATTATTTCCCAGACCTTTGAAAAGTTCTCTTGGGGTTATCAACTAATAGGCAACATGGATTTCTGCTGGACGTCACTCAGTGTGCTGTAACTAGACGAGAGCACAAATCTAGTTTTAGTTTTAGCAGTCATTAATATTCAGGCTTACCGATGAAGTTGGCTCCATTTCTGCAAGTGACTGCAAAACCCAAATCTGATAATAGTTATAGAATAGAAGAGTTTAATTTGCTAACAATAATTGTGCAAATGAACATTACTCCTAAGCAGTGCAATAAAGAGGAGACAAATGTTCCCAGAGCAGATTTGACTTTTGGCATCTTGAGATGTTGCCCGAACATGAAAACCACACACACAATGGAAAGTCTCCATAAACTTTGCTTGTCAGGGCGCCATCCATTGTAATTCCAAAGAAACGCTGTCTTTGATAACCGAGGGAGATTTTTCATCGTTTTAGCGACTTTTCTGTGTAATTATGTGGAAAATACAGTGCCTCAGGGTGGTAATTAAGCTGCCAGTCTGAAGCGACATACTGTGCCGTTATGCAGGATGCTGCAGGGTTTTTCTCCAGTTATCCACAGGTCTGTGATCGCACCGAACCACCTGCTTCTGCATATTCAAGGACTGATTATTAAAATGAGCAAAAAACTGAATCCAATGACTGTGAATTAGAATGTTGGATTTGTCCAAAATTGAATTCAGCAACATCAGAACACATGTTGTGCAGCTTTAGTTGGATATTAAATGTCAGGTTTGTACAGGCTTATTTATGCTGCATTCTTCAGGGATTAGAATCATGTTAGGAACATGAAAAGTGTTCTTGCAAGGCTGCACGATGCTTGGGCAGCGCAGGGCCACAGTTTACGCTGAAGCGGAACAGTGTGTTCTCTCAGCCGACGTTCGCGCTCCGTTGGGGAGAAGCTCCCCTCACTCC
The DNA here is from genome assembly GCA_016785225.1 of Psettodes erumei. Classification (NCBI taxonomy): domain Eukaryota; kingdom Metazoa; phylum Chordata; class Actinopteri; order Pleuronectiformes; family Psettodidae; genus Psettodes; species Psettodes erumei. Next base: position 1,095,299 of record JAFBJZ010000945.1, read on the forward strand.
GAATATTCATCTCAGAAGACGAGCTGCTTCGCCACCCTGCAGGCTTTAGCCGATGCCACGCATTACAACATGCTGCTCATAAGTGCTCGCCACCTTACACCATTACCACCGACCAGCACACAGCAGGGCGTCATCACCGGGCATCGTGATGGTGGCCGGGCCCACTGGAGTGCAATCAGTGGCGAGACCTTGTTGCAGCAGTTAACAGACTAGCTGAATGAGAGACCGACTGGATTTTTTCTGATATTAATAAAATGTAGTCGGCAGCCATGCAGGGGTCTGCCCCCCCTCCCGTTTGTTATTTCACTGACTGCATGGACAATGCGACTAATTGAGTGGATACGACGCCACTAAACGACCCGATCTCAACCAATCATCACACCGGCATGTTAGTTAATTGTTTTTGAGGGTTTTTTTTTAATCGCACGGGCTGATCACGCCGACTGATGTTCTTCACAGTGAGGAGCAAGCAGCACGGTGCTACAGTTAAACAATAGCTGCTGGCTAACGCTAGCTTATTTGATCACAAAGCTCGCCGCTCCTTACCCATTAAAATAAGTAGCCACAAATTAGAATATTAAGGTGATAATACCACCCACTAGTAAGATTTTAAGAAATAAGTTTATTAGTAATTTCACACTGAGTCGCTCAGTGTGAAAGCTTTGGTTAGAGATAACTTAGCCTCGCTCGCTAACGTAGCGGTACCGTTACCCACACTCTGGGGGGTGGACCGAGTATGCAGATATATATTTTGATGAGTACGCCCCATATGTGACTTCTCGCTTCGAAACGCCACAAAGCATCTCGCTGCATCGGTGCTTTTAAAGTCATAAAATACGGCATGTATAATGTAAAAGAAGGCGACGAATAAACGTGTTCCGCCGCACTGCCCCGGCCGGCGGCTCCGCAGCTGTGCCGGGGGCTGGTCCTGTTTCAGCAGCCGCAAACACATTGAAACACCGCAACCATGGACAAGGCAAGCCGAGCAGTGTTTTTATGTATATTGTCTTTATATTACACACCAGTAGCCATACCAGTGGATGGCCAGGGCATTCGAAGGCTGCCTATTCAGACTAAAATGTTTTATTTCCCCATCCTCTCGCCTGCCAGTGTTTTTTTTTTTTTACATCCACGGTTCAGTCACGATAGCATAGCCACTTAGCCTAGTCGCTAACTGCTAGCTGCGGTGAGCAGCCGCCAGCTGACGCAAGTGCAGATATTTCCACCCAGGGATTTTTTTTGGCTGCTCCCATTCTCAAACCCATCCAGCGAGCTAAATGGATGCTGCACAGCCCCGAAACGACAGACCACATGGAAAATACACAATGCTGAGACACTTTTCAGGGTTTCTTACCTCCTAAATCTATGCAAGATTTTCGTAAGCACGGGGGTAATCAATCACAACACATGAATCTGGTAGTTTAGGCGCGCCCTTATCCTGCAGGACGTTGCTCTAGTATCCCTTGTCTCCAGAAAAAAAAAGCCCAGTCGCTTTGCTCTTATTCCCGCTGCTGTCTGCAAACGCGTGGCCCAAAGTCAGCGTTTTTAAATATAGTGGTATTTCAGGATGCAAGTTCACGAGTGGAGCATCCCCCGTCCGCTCCTCACCTGTGCAAGACTAGCAATCGTCTATTCTCATCGTTATTAAATTCAATAGGATACGGTGACGACTACGGCACATGCGCAAACGAGAAGCCAGATTTCATTTCCCGAGGCTGGGACTGGGGATGCGGGCTGCAGGAAAGCCTGATTTCTCCCCTATGTCATCGGCATGTCTTTTCGGCTAGATCTAACGAATCGGTTCATTTTCATCAGCTGTGTAAAACTGCATTTTTCATAGTCAGCAGCATCTTTTGTGTCAGGGTCCCTCCCCTCCCCCTCTGTCCCGTCCCACTCCAGCCTGTCCTGTTCAAACACAATAACACCCCCCCCCGCGACCCAACCTTTAAGATTACTTTTAAAATATGAATAAGAAAAAAGCCCTCTCAAAAACAGAAAGAAAACAAGTGAAAACTTGGTGTTTATCAAACGATTAATCAGTAAGTGTTAAACAGCCTATTCCCCCCCTCTTCCCCCCTCTCTCATATTTATATGTGTATATATGTTAAGATAATATTTTGTAAATGAATGAACGGGAGATGTAAAAAGAAAGAAAGAGGATTCATTTGCTGTACTTGTTTGTTTCTTGAAGGGCAGGGGGATCGGAGCCTATCCCGCTAATGGGCAGGAGCAGGGTAAACGCCATGGACAAGAGAGCCACAGGGATTATTAAGGTAGATAAACACATTGACGCTCATGTTTACACCTAGCTGTGAATTAGTTCACTCTGAGCTGCATGTGTTTGGAGCATGGGAGAAATCTGGGGTGAAAGGGCGAGAGGATCAACTTGATCGACTGACCAACCACGCCGAATAACCGGGATGTGAAACACCGGTTTCTCTTTTTGTCTTCAACGATCATGTCAATGCTCCAAAGCCATAGTTAAGCCTTGTAAAAAGTTCTGTGGGAAAGCTGCGCTCTGTTTTGATTAGATTATCATCCTAACCAGACAAGAAAAAAAAAAGATTCTTGATAGAATTAGGTTTAAAAGTTGAGACATGTCTTACATAACTGAGATCATGTTGCCCCATTGCTGGCAGAGCTGTTGCACCAGCTGTTTCTAATGAAGTACACGTTGATTCAAAAACATCAGCCAAAACTTCTCCTACTCGGTGCAAACAGTTGCCTAATTACACATCCTGCAGGTACAGAGTGTTGGGGGTTACATTTAGGGGTTTCTGTACACCGATGGAGAATCGTTTGAAGCACAGGTAAAGACAAACATAACACGCATGCGTATGGATGGTTTGAACTAATGTGTTCAAGCTTTGAGGGTCCCGCACCCTTACCTTTCTTGGGAGGTGGCTGAACTTCCTGGGGCCTCTCTTTGGACCTCTTTGGGACGTCAAAGGCATTCTTCATTTGGGATACTTTGACACTTGGAGTCTGCTCTGCCACTCGAACCGGAGCCCTGGGCCCTTCAGGTTTCACCCGGCCCTGATGTCTCTGCATTTGATTTGTTTCCTTGATAATGTCTGCCACAGGCTTGTAGGAACCCACCTCATTGCCATTTCCTGCATCACCGCCACTATCAGTCACATCTTTACGGTAACCATAGTTCGCATGGTTGTCGTTGCTGGCCTGTGTGCCGATTCTCTCAGATCGGGACTCAGGGTAGATTTCTCTTTTCCCTGAAGAAGCAGGTTCTGATCTTTGGACGTCTATGTCTGACACGACCTCGACCATGTGTCGAGTCTCTGTGGACGCAAAAGGATTTTGGGGCCCCTGAGCAACAGGAGGAGGTGAGCTTTTATATCTGGATTGCCTCTCCAGGAACACCCTCCTCGGCAACATGTCGAGATTTTGCAGGTCTTCATCAGGAGACAGTTTCGCCACGCGCGCGCAGTAGTCATAGTCGATCATATCTCCGTACCGATCGTCCATGTGTTCGAGCGAAAGGTGTTGCCAGGGGCCGAGGTCGATCGAGAGCCGGCGCACATTGGGCGGCACAGTGTAAGTGCCTCTCTCATCCCACAGCAAGCACATGTCCTGATTAGTCGGAGCGTCGCACGGGAAATCTTTGTTGAAATGAAACGTGTGTCTCCTCTTGACCCTCTCCTCCGAACGCAGGTGAGCTTTACCTCGTCTTTGCACGTCACTGGACATTAATTGTGCAGTTTTAAGCTTTATAAAGGGGTTTTTAGGTTTTTTGGGGACGGGTGGAGGAGGACCTTTAACTCTGGGCTTTTCTTTTGGCGTAGCCTCGTCTTTGGAATCACACAAGGCGGGCGCTGCATCTGGCGCCGGCTGTGACTTGGCCATGCCCGCGCCAAGTTCCGATGCCCTTGCTGCATCTCTCTCAGGCAGCAGGTGAGTTAGAGGGGGCGGGGCGACGACGGCCGAGAAGCAAACAAGCTCGCTCTCCCGCTTCAAGCTCGCTACCTGCGCCTTTCCGTCACAGCCTTCATTCCCCGGCAGCGGGAGGTGAGGGATCAAATTGCATTGTTCTGTGGAAAAGGAGAGATTGTCTTGAAGTTGTGGTGTTTCAGGGTTTGGGGGCTTGGCCTTTGCTCCGCTGAATGCTTGTCCAACTTCCCTCTTAGCACACGAGCTACCTGCTTTAGCCCTCTCAGACACGACGCTAGCGAACCTGTTCAGACAGGACCGATCGGCTTGTGTTTTTTGTGTAATAACTCTTGAATTGTGGTGTTCCTCATCCTGCTTCTGCGAATCTCTTAAAGACAGATTTTCCCTGTCCGAGCACGATTCCCAGTCGGACTTGACAGCTCTCCCCCCAGCCCCCTCCTCTCCCTGCATAATAAAATGGCCCACACCATCAAAAACGCTTTCCAAATCACTGGCGCTGTTGTTTTGCGTCGACAGGTGCCCCATGTTGATGTGCTTAGAAACCGGCCCCTTGCCGTGGTCATTTGCGTTTCGCTCGCTCTCCGCTCTCCCTCTCCCAGTTGTCTCGGCGTGGGCCGCTCCGACGTGACTGACTCCTTTTAGCTGACACCTGCTGCCTGTCACTTCAGCCAAATGTTGACCCCCTTCGCTCTCGAGACGGGCAGCGGGCGGACCCTCCTTATGCGCGCCTGCACTGTCAGTCCGTGCTAAAAGTGTGTCAGATGCTCTTCTGCCTTTATTCTCCTGCTCCTTTTCATGAGGGGCATTCCCTGAAGGTTGTGGAGGGTTATGCTCACCGTCGGTAGCAGGAGCATCTATCTCAAGTCTTCTTTTTACCCGTTTGCCGAGAGGATTATTTTCTCCGTCCGACGACATCCACGTCTCATCCTTCTCGAGCACCACAAAGTCCTCCTCGTTGGTGGGATCACACGGAGCTGTCGGACCCTCGGTTTGGGTGTCAGGGACCAACTCGCCACAGCCAGTTTCAGATTTCTTCCCGTTTCCCTGCTCCTCCATAGCTGTAGTCCAAGCGACGGCCACAGCTGCGCTCCGAGAGCCTTGCTTTTTCTTTAAAGCTTGTCTGCTCTGCTTAGGGCTCGGGACGGTTTTTGACTCCTCTGCAGTTCGAGTGACACTCCGGCTGTCCCTGTCCCCACCCACCCGCTCTCCCCCGGTGTTGAGAGGGTGCTCCTGCTGACACGGAAACCTGATTGGCTGCCCAGTTTGGGGGTCTGTACTTGCAGAGGCGGCTGCGTGCCCCACTGCGCGCTCAGTAGTCGGACCGCTGACACTGATCCCTCTAATCCCACCAATACCCTGAGGGGTCACAAAGCCGCCGCCACTGTCCCGATCCCTGCTCTCATCTTGTTCTCTTGTCCCCGACTGTGGCGTCTTCCCAGTTTGCTCGGACCCATCCGAGTTGTTGAGCGACTCTTCGTCTTTTTCCGACACCCTCTCCAGCTTCTGGCCCATGGTTGTTGTTCTGTCGTAGCATTAGGGAAAGAGAGAGACAAATGTCAAGTCACAACAGCAGATTTATAAGCAAGTTACAGGGGCCTGCCTCCCCATCCCAAAGAGGTCAAAGACTGACTGCTGTCTGTGTATCTCTATTTTTGTATATTCTTCTATACCGCTCACACTTGCCTTCCCAAGGCCTCCCCGTTTATCTCTCCCTATTCTGTCGGGAAGGAATGCCGTGGTGGCTATAATTAAAGCCGGACGACTGCTACCAGTGAGTCAGGAGGCCGAAAAGGAAACAAGACGTGAGATAAGAGGTCAGCCGCCAAGATCCAAGGTCAAGTAAAAGGTCCAGAGAAAATGTGTTCAAATATTTTATTGCTCTGTTCAGACTCCAGTCATATCAAAAGCTATGTATTGGTACAAACATGTCCCTTTGGAGCCAGCACAGCGTGAGACATCATGCACAGTCAATTACGGGTCCGGAGACAAGGCCTGCTTGTGCTGTGTCTCCCTTCTATCCGAATGTTTATGACTGTTTTGGTTACGGCAGGGGTCTGTGGGAAGGTCACCTGGAGTACGTGATGCCAGTCACAAACGCTCGGACCTCTGAGCCGAGCTGCTCGTCCGGAGCGCAATGAGAGTTTCACCACCAGCATGATGGACGACGGAGGAGAGATTACGACAAAGGGAAAACGGCTCAACGGGCTTTAAAGTGGCACGCGGAATCCGAGTATTTTTAGGCCGCAAATAAACAAGTAATGGCACAGGACGAGCACGCACGCCATTGTTGCTTTAATTTGTTTTGCAGAAACATACACTGAAGCTCGAGTTTGACCCCGGCAGTGGCGTTTGGTGTATGTTAAATACCAAGCGGCCATATGAACACTTTTTCGACCAAGTCCTCTCATTTTCTTTTGGCGAGCTGAGAGGTGAGTGATGAAGGAGAGGCGACTGAACCGCTTCACCCTGCGTCTGCAATCATGCGCCCTGCTACTTAAACTATTTCAGGCCTGAGAGCGACACTTCGCGTATTTCCCAGCCCGTCTATTTCACGAACCCCGCTGTCTGCAGCACGTTAAGTGAAACTTGAAATTCAACTTGAAAACTGTATCTGCTGCCTTTTTGACAGGAAGCGCTCGTTTCCAACCAGACACAGTTGTACGTGGAAAGATTTGTGGAGTGGCTTGATACGTTATGGGGGGGAAAAAAATTGGAAAATACGATTAGATAATACAAACATAGTGAGCCAGCTGTAGCATCTGACCACCACGTGTTGAGAGCACATGAAATGCAGATAGCAAGGGCAGCACTCAGATAAGCTGGAACAGACATTTGAGCACAGTACCTGAGTAAAGGCAATGGATAACTGGATAAAAACAATTCATTGAAAAATTGATTATAATACTGTGTCTAACTGGCAATGGATAAATACTTAAAACAGATAGCTAAAAAGACCTAATTGAATTAGCTAGAATGAAAGGATAAGCTAAAATAAGCTAAAATATGTTGCTGAAAGGAACTGCAAAACAGCTAGCTGAAAGTAAATGGTTAGCATATAGCTTACAGTAACATAAATGGGTGAAATGAATGGCTGTCAGTGAAGTGGTACTTGAGCTCTTCTCACAGTACAGTGGACGTACTTCCGCTCATCGTCCCGTACCTTCACGCGAACGGGATTCGCGGGAATTGTTCTGAATAAATGTCTGAGTTTGATGTGGAAAGCCCCACTCCTTCAGTAATGTGTTTCAGAGTGTTTTCCCGAGGCCTGTCTTTGACCAGCACCTGACTGAGTTATTTTTTGACGTGCGGGCCACATCTCCTGAGGTGGGTTTGTCGTGGCTCTGGTTTTCTGGCTCTGGTTTTCTGGCTCAGAATAATCCAGCACTTGACAGATCCATGTGCTCGCAGCTTTAGTGTATCCACAGTGTTATTTCGGGAGGGATGCGTTACAGTGGCAGCGGTGGGAGGCATCTGTGGCGCTGGCCCGTAAACCCCCACCTTCATCCTGCCTCTGTCTCGCTTTCCATCCACCATTCATGTGTATCTCATGCTTCCAATACTAAGCACACACTTTATAAGAGACTTGTGACTCAGAGTACATTAACCATTAGCTCGGTCTTAGCACAGACTCTGTGGTTTTTTTTCCCCCAACAAAATACTCTGTCAAGCCCACAGAGCAGTAGGTCTATGACATAATTCAAATGGTCAGTACAACAGGACGATGTTTAGACACGTGATCTTGTTTGACAGTGAAATTTAATAGCAGGGTGGCGTAATGCGAGATAAATGTGCTGGTTTTAAAAGAGCCTCGTGGTTTAATGCAATATACAGTAGCAGCTCAGGGAGAAGTTTCTGTAGCTTCAATGATATAGTTAATTTTACTTAACCCCAGATGCACACAAATGCAATACAGGCATGGCATTAGCATTAGCATCTTAAATATTATAAATATATATATAAATGTAATTCATGTGCAAAATTTTGAAAACTTTTTACCAGCTTTTTAATGTTTAAGTTCTGGTCCTGTCCTCACCTCTAACTATCCTCACTGAGAATTTCCCTGAACTGTTTGCCGTTTTGGAAGCTACCTAGTAAACAGCATAGTTAGACAGACACACAATCCTCTCAGCGCCCGAGGGGTAGCGCACGAGAACGGGCAAATACTCACGAAGGCCGCCGCTCAAAGTGATGCTCTGTCCGCCCGTCTGCCTGCGAAGCTTCGGTCTTTCTGGGCGATCTCTCTCCTTCAGGCCGTCACCTGCCCCCGTGATGTCAGGCAGACTTCATTTGACTAATTCAATAAGGCCGCTGGCTGCCCTCTCCATTCAACTGAAAGAGAGAGTCCAGGCCATGAGGCGGACAGCAGCGGCGTGCGCCACAATCAGCTGAATAAACAGATTATGCAGAGGAAATGGTTTTATTTCTATGATAAACATTAGACTGGACATCGTTTTAACAAAATGTAAAAAAAGGTGCGTTACACATGAGCATTGGCAATGTACAATACAGTACACAAAAGTTAACAAAAAAAACAATCAAGGTAACAAAATCTTACTCCCAGGTAGGTTGTCATGTATTTTTCCCGCTCATCTAACATGCTCTGGGGCAGCAGACTTGTGCTCTATGAATACCCCCCCAAAAAATATGTCTTAATGTCCTTTCCCCACAAAGTCCTCAACTTCTGGCCCTTAACCAGGATTGTCAGTTTTGATGTCTGCTGCCAGGAATATTAAGCATTTAAAAAAAAATTGGCATTTTTAAATCGAGCTTTAAGACATTTTTCTAAATTAGAGAAGGCCCAAAGTCGTTTTTTGCTGTGGTGCAAACACAAGAACTTCATATAAGTATTTTCTCAACACACAGTAGCATTATCAGTGCTTTTTCATAATATTGACCACATCTGCAAGCTAATGTACTCGATAGCAAATCGTAGAGAAAAATATGTACAGACTGGTAAATTTCAGAGGCTCAATTCCTTCTCATCGTAACGCTTTAATGTAAATGATAGTTGTCATTCCAGCGGGTTCTTCAGCCAGCTATTGAACCGATAAGGTGTACCACAGATTTCAACAATATCAAACAAATACAGTGTTATTATAGGCTATCAATAAATGGAAGTCCATCAAGTGTGTGTGTGTACTGAGGGAGCAGAGGCTGCTGTGCATGACCTTTACGTGTGTTGCATACATTTCAATATGTGCCAAGGTTATACATTGCGAAGGGCAGGGTTATTACTGGGAGTGAGGGTGAGCGAGGTACAAAAAATAACCCCCAGACCATCGACACACTCGGAGAAGCTCTGCGACGCTTTATGACTTTTATGAGCTAAGGCGGAGGTTAAGGCACTTAAATGCAAAAGCAAAAAAAAAAAAAAAATCAATGCGGGCGGACAGCCAACCGCAGCGCTGTGGTCCAGGAGCGAAGCCGGAGAGGATCGAGCGCGCGTGACGTCATGTGAATGTCAGGCGCGCTCATCGGGGCCGCCTGTCGAGAGCGATAACACGCCGAGAACAACTGGCTTAAATTAGACTCATTTGGAGGATATATTTAAGGGGTTAGAGATTTAAGGAAGCGGGCTTTTTTTTTGCTGTTGAGTAAGATCACTGTCAAAGATCAAACCCCCCGCTTTATTTTACCCCCAGTCTCTACGCTGAGCGAAGCTAACTGGCAGTTAGCTGTCAATTTTTATTCACCGCACATATAGCGGTGTCGAAAAGATAAGTGTGAGTTCATATTTTGACAAGGATGCAGATGAGCGCATTTCTTGAAACGTGAAACGAATCCCGCTCTCCACGACATACACAGCTCCAGTACGTCAGGTGCAGCCCGCAGATTTTCTGTAAGTGCCTTATGTCGCATCGGCCTCAAGCGGTCACGTGAGGGGAAAGAACAGGTTAAAGGCAAAACCAAATTTACTTAAAATCTAATAGTGGAGCAAACCTGCAGCTCCCTGGGATCCAGTTAAGGGAGGAGAAGGAACAGAGGATGCATTGTTGTTGTTTGTCTGAGTTTCTACTGATCTAATTTAAAAAAAAGCAAAATCTACATAACGGACGAACAAACAATATTCCAGTGATTAAAGATGATTAAACAATTTGCATTCATTCCTTGCACGGCTTTAACTACTTCTGAAGCACTCAGATCTTTAAACACACTCATTTATACACTTGCATGTGCTTTACCTGCACACAGACAGGCATCATTCAGTACCATTCCAGCACACCCAGCGTGCCAAAAAAAAAAAAAAAGAAGAAATCAGCCAGACAGAGGAACCCGGAGAGTAACGCCCTGCTGCGCAGCAACTTTGGATCGGCGGCACAGTTTGAACGAAACAAAGCTTAAAAATAGACCTCAAGTTGTCGGAACATGTGCAAAATATAAAGTGGCAGAGGCGAATGAACGGAACATCGGGGATGGCTGACACCCTTTGCCGTTTTCTCAATAGCTTACCTCCTTTTTATTTAAAATAACGAATATCTGGTATCGTATTAGTAAGTATTTTATTTGGTAATTTGAAAGTAAGGATCATAACTGGGGTTTTATTTTATTTCACAAAATCATCTGCGGTTGACTTTAGCTTTCTGAGGACTATTAGATCAAATAAGTGTTTCTTACAGTGATGGACTCCGCGCTACAAGCCAAGAGTGGGACTATTTCTTTGAAGCGCATCGTAGATTTTTTTACATTTCCGATGCCTATATATTTATCGACTGACTAAACGCATCTGGAGGTCTGAAATGGGCCAGTGCGTCACGTGAACGGATGCTCGAGTTGTCCCTCAAGCGCGAAAGTCTGTACATGACCGGTGTGCCTTTGCAAATAATTGTGGCCTTAGTGTCAAGGTTTTGCGACATGTTGACAAAAAAAGCGAGAGTGAGCCACGTTTACCATTGGAGCCTCTTTGACCCAGTCAGGTAAAGTATGTTGAACTGGCCAAAAGGAGACTGCACTGAGCTTCTTTGTTGATCATAACCATGGAGGTGACAAACTGGACCTGGCAACTTAATATGGCTTTAGTTACATCAGAAATGATCTGACGGACAGTGATATTTGATGCCTATATGTTACGTCTTCCAACGGAAGTCGCTCTTTCAGGCATAAGAAATGGAGTTCGGTTGAATCCAGCCATCGGCGTTTCTTGAGCTGGATTATGAGAAATCTGTTAAGTTTCTCGGTGACAATTCAGGACCACTTGAATATGTTGTCTTCCTAAGCACGTCCAGGATATGTTTTGTAATACTGCAAAGTCATGCATGGCTAAACTGAGTGCTCTGAGGACATGATTACGTTAACTTGAATGGGGGGAGGGGAGGGGGGTGAGGGTGAACCAGCCACTGAGCAGAGACTAAACAGTCTTTGACCGAAGTAGTCCGAGATGCCTGTGGTCCCGAGGTACGACGCTTTTCAAAGAGGCATAAGAAGGCTATTACGATTACGCTCTCACGTGAAATGCCCCGTCGTGATGCTGAAGCAGCTGCAGCGGGGAAAATATAAGAGAAGTTAAAAGAGACGCCAACTGTGATCAAACGGGATCGACATTCATCGAGCTCCTCCTGACGCTGCCAATGAGCTGGATTGAAAAACGTACAGTGTACACCGATGGACGCGTTACTCCAAGTCATTCTTCTTTCTATCGATATCAAAAGTGATAGCTGTAGCGCTCCCGGGAGTGGAAAGGGGACAACTTCAGATTTCACGAACCTCCACCGTCCTCCTATTTTGGGAACGTGGCAAAACCTGCCGACCGAAGGTAAAAATGGCAGCAGAGTGCATCGCTGCTGGGGAAGTTGTTGGGAAGTGTGATGATCCTGTATGCGGGATGGGGCAGGCAGGCTTGGAAGAGACCAGACAGGCCTCAGTCAGGCCTGTGGGATAGGCGAAGGGCACAAGATAGTCTTCGATTCCAAATTAGCCAGAATGTTTTCCAACCGCCGGCCCCATCCGGATCCTCGTGCCGGCAGACAATGTTAAAATAGAGCTTGAGGCCGGGACATGACGGCACATGTCAGGGCTGAGCTTTGTTTTCTGGTGCGACGCCACGGTGGCAGGCATCTAAAGGCCCACAGCTATCGACATGTACCTGGTGGAGGCTGTGGCAAGCCTCCTCCTCCTCCATCCCTCTCCTTAAGGCAGGGACCCCACTGGGAACTGGCCCTCCATGGCCAAGCTCGGCATCTTTTCAAGCCGCTCTGCACTCTGCCGCATCAGTTCCAGACCAAACTCCAACCCCAGTCCCGGCATTTGCAGCTGGAGCCCTGTGCCCTCCCTTGATATTTGTATTTCCACGCCGTCCCCCTGCGGTTCATCCATGTCCTCCGTCTCCTCGCAGCTCATGGGCGAGACCGGTTTCTGGCAGCTGGCCAGCGGGACAGATGGGACGCCCGGGGCGCAGGTGGCACACCGGTAGAGGTGGGGACAGGGCTGGGCCGAGTCAGGCGGGACGACTGCAGGGGTCGGCAGAGACTGCAAGATTGGGGTCGAAGCGAAATTTGTCCCGGGCGGATCTATGCATATGGAGGGAACAGTGCAGTGGCGGGAGGGGTTAAGGCGGTGGGAACGACCTCCTGCCGGACGGTCACAGCGTCGACCTTGTGGCAGGCGGAGGCAGTCTTTACAGGACTGATAGGAGGGCTTTACTTTTAAAGGGTTTCCTGTGCTAGCACTGTCCTAAATGGAGCAAAATGGGAACAGAATACGGTATATGGTCAGTGGCATGCAGTATAATTAAAATATAAATAGCATTACACGTGAGTTTGACATGAAAGACATTTTTAAATATGCAGGTAAACCCTCGACTCACGTCAAAAGCTGCAGGGCAGCTGCGTTTCGCGGCGAGCCGGTTGCTGTTGTTGGTGTTCAGGTTGGCCAGGCCCAACCGGCTTTCCTCCGTCCCCTCGGCCTCCTCCCCTGCCCTCTTCCCCTCTGAATTCCCAGGCGTCTGGGCCAAGGCCGCCATCTCCGCTTCCTCTTTCTTCGCCTCCTCCTCGTCCTCCTCCTCCAAAGTGCTGAATTCAAGCCTCAGCCTCATGTCCTCCAGGGGGTCGAGGCGTCCACACGTCTGAGCCGCCGTGCCCTCGCCAGGCAGGGCTAAGTGGGCCATGGGGAAACCCTCGTCCTCCAACAGGGCGTCCCGCTCCACGTCTTCAATCTCAATGAAAACTCTTTCCATGCCCAGCAGAGGGGGGCCCCGCACCGGCGTGGAGGGCTCGCTGTCTAACGCAGAGTCCGACAGACGCCTGAAGTAGTAATTGTAGTTGAGGGAGTCGAGGGGCTCCATCTCCAGACCCATACCCCTGCAGGGGGATGCCCCGCAGCCTCCCCAGGCCTCCTCCTCTCTGAGAACCGGCGTCTCCTCCCCTCCAGTGCAGTGACCGGAGGCCTGCAAATCACCCGATCCCTCCTCATCCGTTTCCGGCCTCCACAGCTTGTTGTGACGCTGTTTGCTGGCGATTGTGGCACAACACAAAGAAAGCCTCACAAAAGCGGCAATGCATTTCTTTTGGCGTTGGTCCCTGCCCACCTCCGAGGCGCGAGCCCGTGGCGAAGCGGACACGTGCGTGAAAGTGCCGACCTTCTTACCTGGCATCCAGGATTCCCTCGTACTCGGCCAGCTGTCTCATGAAGCCGGCGTTCGGCTGTGCTATACTCCGTTTCTGCTTCACCAAGTTGTAGGCTTTCTCCAGGGACCAGCCGTACTCCTTCATCGCATAGGCAATAACAGTCGAGGCCGACCGACTCACCCCCATCTTACAGTGCACCAGGCACTTGGAACTGTTCTTCCTGTTGGACAGGAATGAAATCCATTAGTATATCCGCGTGAAGATCTAGCCGATGAAAGGTTGGGACAGTGGCATGGTTAAACGGTTGCATAGCAACCAGATCCACTGCACCATTTCAGCTCTCTATCCCTTTGTTACTGGCACAACACTCTCAGCTGTGTCTTGCGCTTGGGTGGGAGAGAAAAAAAAAGAAGGCGTCCCCGAGTGTCCACGGCACTCGGGGAGGATGCATGATGTCAGACAGCGATCGAGACACAACCTCAAATCTTGCATCGCAGCCCCCTCGCCCGGGCTGCGACACGTGCCCTGAAAGCTCCTGCACACCGGTTTTACATTTATGCGACGGGTCTCACTTGGCTTTGACGATAAAGTTGTAGGTGTCGTTCCAGTGGGCCAGCAGGTCGGTGGCATCCTCGTCGTACACACGGACGTTGTGATAGGAAAACATCCCTGGGAAGAAGTTGTCAATCTCTCTGGTAACATTCAGGATGTAACCCACTCTGCAAGCAAAGCGGAAATGCATTAGGGTTTGTTTGTTTTTTTTCTCCTTCCTTTCCCTGCTTATTAGTGAAACCGTTCAACTCAATGCACAGAGTAGAAATAAATCAGTTTCACATGGAGGATCACTGTCGCTCTGATTGAATCACCGACCGAAAGCCATGCGGAGACTGGCCTATGTTTTCAGCAGGTTAACCTGATCTCATTTTATTCTTTGCCTGCCAAAGCCTGAGATGTAAAATTGAAACATTGCGTTATTACATTTGCTGGCCACTGTGCAGCGTCCAGATTCAAGTCTGTTTCTGAAGTGGCAACATTCGCCATTTACATGTGAAGTTTTCTTACATTATTTGTCTTATCTCCTCTTCAACAAACTCCCAGATGAAGTGAAGCCGTGCCAAGACTCCAGCTTGGATTCATTTTTCCTTTCTTATCATGCATTCCATAGTAATGTACGTCACTGGACGGGAGCCAGAACAAATCGCAGACCGTGCTGACACGCTTTCAGTTCAGGGGTAAATAAATATGCCTTGTTTACAGATAACGGCAACTTCTAATTTAAAAGTGTACATGTAGGGCATTTAATCCTGTATAAGAATACACTGTCCAGGATTAAATGAGGAAAACGTGATAATGTTCATCAGGTCACCCGCAGTCACGTAGTTCTTCCAGGTTTGAAGCATTCCACTCAGATCCCTACGGAGGTGAAGACACAGAAACCCTCCCATTAGAATAATTGCTCGGGGTTTTCCTGTTATAGGCTAATTTAGCTATAGCTAATCAGGGAAAGAGTAAACCGAGGCATGACAGTATCTGAGTAAATTGTCTCACCAGGTACACATGGTCAAAGATAAGCGTGGCCTTGTCCATCTGACCCAGGATCAGCAGCATCTCGTTGTCTATGAACTCCTTGTACTCTTTGAGGTTACAGCTCATATGCTGCTCCAGCTCGTTACGGATCTGATGACGAGAATAAAGCACGTGAAATAAAAACATCTAGTCACTAAACGACGCCTCACACTGTGTCTCCCGCAGCGAGTCAGTTACGTTTGGAATTTATATTTGTTTTCCTCGCCTCTCCAATTGCCCATGCATGATGCCGAGTTATTCCTAAGGCATCGTCGTGTGCCAAACTACGTAAAAAAGCTGCGTAAGAGACATTTGTATTTGCGTGAGTGTATCTTTTTTCCTACAGCACAGCGTTGCAGGAAATCTGGACGAAAAACACGCATCGATGAGGTGATGGCTGATGATGACACGGGCACGTACTTCCTTCGACGTGATGTTCTCCAGGTCCTGGAACGTCATGATGCTGCGCAGCTTGGCCTTGATGAGACATTCGGTCCTTTCCCGCTCGGTCGGCCTGCACATAACGAGTCAGCAACATCAGCTGTGCTGTCCGAACCAAACGAGCACGGCAGCGTAACAGGTTTCGCAGCGATGCGAAGTGATTCACGTCAGGTGAACGCCTAGCCAACGTTACGGCCTGCTTGTCTCGCACGCCAGGTCGGACTCGCCGCTCTAATTTTTTTTCCGCGTCGCAGCCCCGAGTGGTCTCACCTGTCGACGAACATGGTGGGGGAATCGGGCCGGGTGGACTCCAGGTCCGGTCATGGCGTTCCACTCGTTGATGCAGCTTTGCTCGGAGGTGATGCAGCTCTCGTAAAACGCCATCCACGTGAGGGCGATGCCCCCCGGGAAGTAGTTGAACCGGCGAGACACCTCGCACGCTTTGTGGAGGACCTGCAGAGCAGACCTGTGGCAAGACAGAGCAACAACAACATCAATAAAAAAAAGGGGGGGACGGGAGCGAAAGTGAATGAGAAATCTGCTCTCGGGGAAGAAAACGAGACTTTTTAAGTTGGTAATTCTGATAAGTGTCCAGCAGGTGGCATGTGGATGCAAGCGGGAATCTGAACGTATTGTGTGTGTATGTGAACAGGGCCTCAAACAATTAAACAAGGAGCGTTATCTCAGTGAGGACCGCAGTGGGAAGTTAAAATGAAATGCTTAAGAAATTAGTGAAAGGATGGCGAGTCTGACGATGTGTTCATAAGGTCACAAATTCCAGCGCCGAGTACAAAGGCTTCAACGTTGGAATAGTTAATCAGTTAATCAGTTATTTCTCTACCTGCTTGTGGAGCTGACGCTTGATCTCCTAACAGCTCATCTAGGCTAATCTAAGTGTTTGGCGCCCGCGTCATTAAAAATGCTACAAATTGTGATTTATGTTACCGCTAACTGGTTGGCTGGTGGCAGACAGACGGGGCAGGACAAAACAACAAGCTCTCTAAAAGCTGTTTTGATCTACTTAATGTACTAATACGAGAGTGGTGACGGTGCACAACCCCATCCCCCCACCCCACCCAAACAACAGCAATCCCAGGCGAACATGAAGAATTTCCTCACCACATGGCCTGCACAGATACAGGCTTGAAGACATGCGACCGCCCCGCTGTGTTCACGCTGAAGCCTCTGGCGAGAGAAGAAGAAGAAGAGGAGGAGGAGGAGGAGGAGAAGGAAGATCAGTTTGAGCGTGGCTGGGGAGAAGGAGTGATGAGGAGACGACAACACGGGCTGGACGGGGCTGGTCCGCGGGGCTATTCAGGCCACCAACCAGTGGAACATTCCTCCAGTCCACAGGCACAGAGACAATGTTACCAGGTCAGCAAGATCTGCTCTCACGGGCACAGGAAAAACGAATGCAATTCCCTCCTCTGCCACCAGCGGGCAGTAAAACCCATGTCTGACTTGTGGAGGATGCCGCCTGACAACCTGGCTGAATGTGCAATCCTGAATCCCCTGCCTCACTTTGGTGAGTGTGTTTCTAAAAGAAGAGATGATTCAAGCACCAATTATTCCATTTTTCGCGAAAAGGGCAAAATGGAACTTACCCGTCTCCATCTAAATGTATGTTGGTGTCACTCCACAGTGGCAGCACCATCCCAATGGAGCAATTTTTACTGAGGGCCAGAGAGATTAAAGATTTTTAACAAACCTAACGATCAGATCGAACTGTGTGCGAAATGGAGAGGCCGCAGAGGGATTCGCTACCTGTCCTTGTCGGTAAAGTCCATTCCCAGGACGATATTTTCCTCCGTGTCTTGATGGCCGCTGGTGTAGACCACGACCATATAGCGCACCCGGTCCGACCACCCACTCTCTAAACGCACAGCCTGCGGAGCAGAAGGAGACACTGAAAGAAACATCCAGAGTCTACCGCTTATCGTCACGCAATTACTGTACGACAGCGTGTCGCTGCGGCTAAGTAGCATACAAACCAGTTTAATACGATCTTCAGACCGGAGGATCTTAAACATGACCTGCAGGTGCTGAGGTAAATCACCTGAAAGTGAAGCATGAAGACTGATTATAAAACCCGAACTGAGTACACAACATATTCGGACATACAGTTTGATTTGACCGATAAAAGCATTCTGTCCGTCTGGACATCTAGACGGGGCTCCGCTGCAGAGGCACTCCTGCATTTTCTCAAGAAGGGACGAGAGGTCAGCAGCAGAGCGATCATTCACCTTCCCCTGTGCCGACTTCTGATTTGTCCACAAATGACCTAGGACTTGCCAGATAAGGAAAGCCGAAAAACATCTACAAACAAAACTAAACTGACGGACTGCGCTCAAACCTTGGGTTTATTTTTGGATTGTGCCAGACTGACAAATCTCCATGTGTCACTTTGATGCACACCTGGCTAAGTCTGTAGGAGCCAATAATAATAAAAAAAAAAAAAAAAGTTTGGATGCCAGTAAGTGATGCTGGATCAGAAGAGAGAGGGGGAAAAACACAGAGCACAAATATCTGCAATAATTTAGACAATACAGGTGTTGTCAGTAACAGAGACAACATCAGCATTGTTCTAGATGGGAAGCCGAAAGAAAAGAGTGATAAAAAGCCAAAGCACAAATCAGACATCTGTCTTCTAAACACTTTGAAGCAAGCTGCTGAAGGCCGTTTCTTGTTTGAAAAGATTCGTGGGCGCCCCTGGCGTTGCACCGCGGGGTCACTTCAGGTCAGACCCAGCGAGGTAACGGCGTAGAATAAACAGAGACGAACCCACAGAGGGAAAACGCCACCTCAGCAAATACAAGTTCCCTTTTGTCTGGAGCTCATTTCATGTCCAGACTTGGGGGCAAAAGAACAAGAAGCGAGGCCTTCCTGCCCCCCCTCGCTCGTTCCTACCTGCATGTTTGTGATGTGTCGGGGTCTTCGGTCCTTGCGCGCTGCCGCCCTGCTGGAGGAAGAGGGCGGCTCCTTTGACCATGAAGAAGCTCTCGCTGAGGCTGGGAGAAAGTGGAGTGGAAAGTGAAATTGCAGGCTATCTGAGACTTGACAATGTTAGAAAAGGACTGCTCTTCGATTTCCTGACATGACTTATCCAGATGACAGTCATAAAAATCACTGACTGTCAAACAAAACGAGAAAAATTGGAAGGCATGCATGACTTTTAGAAATCTTAGATGTGCACCATTCTTAAGAAAAAAACATGTTCATTCAGGAGCCTCATCTTTGACCGAAAGTCAGCAGAGTCCCGATCCGGGGGCGTTTTTCAGTCAGGTTTGCCGACGTCTGACGAATCGTGCGGTTTATGTCCCCCGCCCGTCTGTGCGTGCTCAGGCCTTTAAGGCTCAACTCTCCCGTCCAGCCTGCGTAGGCTGCAGCACCTCACGGGTCAGGACTTTGTTAACCGAGGCTGCAGTGAGCAGGAGGAGGGCCTTGGTGTCTTTCCTCGCACGGGACAGGGTGCAGCTTTGTTTAACCACAGTCTCATTCCCCCTTTGACCGACACACACACACACACACACACACACACAAAGCCTGGTATGACCAAGTGGGACCATCACAAGGCCTTTTGTTTCAGCTCCCCCGCTACGTGGTGTCATTGTTTCTTTTTGAATTCATGCAGACAGCTGACGATTTGGAGATGACGGGGTAAATGAACTAAAAAGCTCGATGCGCAGTACAGACGCGAAACTGGCAAAAAATAACTTTCCATGACACAACGCTTCGCTCTCACCGAAATGCAGCCTGTGTTTTTATGAAATCGCCTCGGGTCCTAAAAATATATCTTCCGTGCTGTTAAATTGAATTAATCGCTGATGCCAGACATCCCACACTGCCACTGAGAATTAAGGCGCTGGAGAGAAACTTACATTCGACAGATCTCCCTCCGAGTCAGAGCGGCCTTCTCCACAAAGTGAGGCAGCACGGTCAACATGGCTTTGTGCGAAGGCTTCACGACCAGATGCATCCCGCCGGTTCTTCTATCTACAGTCTCCTTAGAAAGACTCCATCTCCTCCAAAAAGCGCTTCGTCGTGGTCACCGCTCGTCTTCTGAACCTGCGCACTGACTGCGGCGCATTTTTGGTCTAACGTCTTCCGTCGCGGCCCCCTGTCTCGGTGTGTCCCTCCACCTCCCGCAGCCTCTCTCCCCCCCCGACACCTCTCAGGCCCGCGGTTCTCCGCTGTCTCCTCCTCGCAGCGCGCGCATCTCGAGCGATCAGCGCTCCCCTGCGCGACACGCCGCCACAATACCCTCATTCATGCGAGCGCTGCGAGGCGGTGGAAAAATGCTGGCCGAGCCGGACGTGCAGAGTCGTGAATTAACGCCCGGCGCTGATGAATGGCCGAGCTGCGGAGGCGCGTCGCTCACCGAGTCGGGCAAAGTGTGACATGACTGTTTCGACTGTGAACGCCACCCCCCCCACACACACACACACAACAAGCAGTGAGCGACAATGACAGAGTCTGTGCCAGACCTTTGCTGACACATATCGTGGCTCTCTGTGACGTCATGCCAATTGAAGAAAAGCTTTGTGACTGGGCAGGACTGGCGGTTTATGGACTCGCTGTTACGTCACTGAGGTGAGATAGCGATTTTTAAAAAAAATCTGTCCCGTTAATCGGCACTATTTTCTGCAGCAACGGTGAAAAAATAAGTGCCATCAGAGAAAACAGAGCCATGGTGTACAGCCCATAGGGAAGCAGATTTGCTGCCATGTTCAGGGCGGAGAACGACAATAGCAGCTCAATGCTTGCTGAAATAGTCTCTCATCATCAAGGCGGTGCCGTTCTTTGACGGTGTTTGGGGGGGAAAAGCATACTTTTTGGGACAACAGTGAACGCACCACAAAGGTCAATGCAGTGGCTACGTCAAATTAGTCCTCTGTTCAAAATCCTGTTTCCATTGAAGAACCATCACATACACCACAGAACCCGCGCTGCAAATGTTCGGCAGAAACCAAACAATACTGCGTCTAGCAGCAGCGGATACAGAAAATGAAAACCAGGAACTAAGCGAGGATTAAAGAAGATGCCATCCTTTTATTAGCCATGCCCAGATTTACAGCTGTATCGTTCAGTCCTCTGGAGGCTGCCTATTGATTGGCAATTACGCTGATCGAGTTTTATTCATATTAACGTAACTTAAAAGCAGTTCAAAATGCTGATGTGGAGCCTCCACAGTATACAATGGAAAACTTTTTTTTGTTTTTTTTAAAGAAACTTGAATTTCCCTCTTGAATTTCAGTTCAGTCTCAGTTGGGATAAAATTACTTTAGATGCAAATCAGCATTTAAAATTAAAAAGTTGTATTTCTATTTATAAACAGAAAAAAACAATGCTCTGCAGAGGGTCAATTCCATCTTTCCTGTACAACAGCAATTTTCACACTTTTAAAAAAAAACTGTCTCAGCCAGATTTTAAATGTAAATATGCTGGTCCCAGCCTGAGAGAATAAGCTGTGTACGGCTTAAACTGTAACATCTGTTTTTCAGTGGGAATACACTCTCAAATACAGTCACAGGCTGAAAACTAAAAGCATCGTTACCCGTAGAGACTCTGGGTCCGAGGGCCCACTGAGCACAAAGACAGAGCAGCATCATATTCCCCATTAAGGAATACAATGAATATTGTGTTTCCTTGTGAACTTCTCTGACATTCGTGTGTCTACAGAATGTAAAACACAGAGCTTTAAACAAAAAGAAGAGAGAGAAAGAGAGAGAGATCTCACCTCTGATTATTTTTCCGGTCATCGTCGCTTCCAAAATCCTGAAAGACAAAAAACGAGGCAGGTGATTTTTAAGGGCTTGGAGGTGTTGTGCTGCGTTGTCGCTGCTGCAGTCCAGCAGAAGTGGAGGACTGCTCTTGTCGCGTCACGGACCGGATCAGTGAAGGGAGGCTGCTACGCTCTGCTACTTCATGTTCAGGATGGTGAGATTGGTACAGTAGCAGCGTCGATGGGGGGGTCGGATGGGCCCAAAGCATGCCGGCGCCACCTGCTGGTCCTCCCCGGCCAACCGCTGTGATCTCATCTGCTGTGAGCGTCCCACAGAGCTGTCAGCTGATTCGTGAGGACACCTTCGAGCAGCACAGGTTCAGCGAAGAAGAGAAACGCAGCCAAACATCACACCGGTCCACCTTCTCTTCCTGCCAGCTGACTGCAGACGCACGTGATATTAAAAACCCCACTCATGGTCAAAGGAAGAATGTCATCGCCTCATTTTTTTGTGCCCTGGCTCAGTCAGCCTACTTAGGAGCACAGGGATTCTATATTCCAATGTTAACTTTTGTGCATGGCCAAGATTTGGTTTTGCAGACAGGACTTACAGTAAATTCTGCTTCAGAAAATCAGCTTCAGCCAACTGCAGTTTCCTTGGGTGAAGCTTTGGCAAAGCACCTAGTGGTCACTTGATTGTGTGTCTCAGCGTCTGTCATTAACTGTAAACATTATGGAACAGTCCCGGGCTGCATGCCTCTGAAATTTTGGTGGCATGTCCCTTTAAAGTCGCCTTCCCAGCATCCAGGTCGCACTGCTGCCAATAACCCCCCCCCCCCCAAATAACAAGGAGGGAGGACAACCTGGGTGCAGCGCAACAAATGTTTGTGCAGCAGCAAAATGAGCACTTTGTTCTGACAGCTAAACCCAGAGCCCCCTCCTCCTCTTCCTCCTCCCCCCCCGCTGCAGGATTTTGTTTACAAATCCGCTGCCACAGTAGCCACAAACAAGTCAATACAGCCAACAATGCAACAATATGTTAAGTTTCTAACACACACAGCAGCGACAGGAGCAGGTTTAACCCTTCCTGCCGGTCATTAAACACCACCCAGGCTGTATTGATACAGGCTCCTGCTGCATTTCTCGGCGCCTCCACACACACACACACACACACACACACACACACACACACACACACACACACACACACACACACACACACACACACACACACACACACACACACACACACACACACACACACACTGCGTACACAAAGACCGACCCCCGGCTCTTCCACTCACCTCCCCCGCACTGCTGTTGGTCGTGCTGGCCGAGGATGCTGCACTCGGGGTGGGAGAGCGCTGCAGAGTCACCAGGGCCATGGTCGGCGGGCTGCAGCCGCGGAGGGCAGCAGAAGAGGAGGAGAAGGAGAAGGCGGGCGGGGAGGGGAAGGGAGGGGAGAATCAGAGAAGATGCGCCGCCGAGATTGTCTCTGTCACCGGGGAGAAAATGCCTAGTCAGACTCTCATCCAGCAGCACCTGACTCCCGAGCCCCGGCGGCGCTCCCTTTCGGTCCTGCTCCGTGCGTCCTCTGCGGTTACCGGAGTCCTCATGAGCGGGAAGTCACATGGGAACTCGTCCGTTTGTACCGAGCCAGCGGCGGCGGCGGCAGCAGCAGACCACGAGATGTCATCGCCGGTGCGCAGACAAACAAAACACGGTGCAGGTTGCAAGCGGGGCAGAAATGACATGCAGCTCCGTCGGCCGCCTGTGATTGGCTGGCCTAGTTCGCGTGTGCGCTGTCATTGGGCCAATGTTGTCAAGGTGACAAGCCAGACTAGGAACTCCCAGCAAATGTTGATGAAATTATATTCTGCGCATGTTATGAAACGCAGCGAGGTTGACAATTACTTTCATAATCGATTAGTCTGCTACTTATTTTCTAGATTAATATCTATGGGAATAATAACAAAAATCAATTATATATATAGCAGACCAAGTATTAGCTAATTTTTGCAACCATAGACCAATCGATTAATCAAGTAATCGTTAATACAGAGTCATGAAAACAGAACCACGTATCTGTCATTGTGCAAATCACAAAATAAAATTAAACCTAAAGCAGATTGAACAACTTTAATGGCCAGAAGGCTGCATGACTTCATACAAAAATAAATACATTTGATACATTTTTTAAAACTAAAATTCTCAGCAGCACTATGAGGGCAAAGTTGAAAATGTGTAGCTCTTCTTGGCAGAGCCTACACAGTGAACCAGCTTCCAAAATGTCTCTCTGTTGTTTCCCATGGCCTAAATGGAAGAGAGGATAAACAAACCAGTCCAGGCACAAGTGTGCTTCCGCTCTCATTAGACATGGGCAGTAGGCCTACCCTCAATTATAACTCCCTGCGTGTAATGAGACGGTCCCCTGCTGCTCTTCACCCAGTATCACTCAGATGTTTCAGTCCATAGCTAAAAAGACAACTGCAGCATCTGCAGCTGCCTGGGAGTCGATAAAATGTTTTTATTTCTCCGGGTCAATCCAAACCTAGAACTAGGGTTGTGGTGTACCATTTGTCTGGTTAGTTGTGGCGGGTGTCTGCCCTCCAGTGTCCTGGTAAAAACCGGACTCCTGCAGACCCCGACCTGACGTCTCAATGGGCAGGATCAAGGAGGCCACGCCGGCCAGCAGAGAGCAGCCACAGTACACCGACAGCGTCAAATACACTGATGTTCTGAGCATCACCTAGAACCAGAAGACAAAAACTGAGGAGACAGGCAGAGAACGATACACCTGAAGAGGTATTTAAACCTCTAATTGGGCATCAGAGTAATTCACAATTAGTACAAGCTATAGGTTTAATGAAAATTAAAACTCCTTTATGATATACAGCTAACATAGCCACTGTGTAAGTTTAAATTTGCACATCATATTACACAGTCTTGACGGCAGCATAGTTGGCCTTAAGGTGTTGTTGTCAGTGTGATCTGTCAAATACTTAGACTGAAAAGATAAATTGAATACAAATACATTTAAATTAGATATACAGTAGATACAGTATCCAGCCTATGATCCTCTGGTCGTTTTAAGGTGTAAATTTCCTCTCCATGTATTGTGGTCAGTTACATGGTCTCTTTAATACCCCATGGTCAGATTTGCGCACAATATGCAGTGAATACCTGTGCCACAAAGGGGGTGATCAGGGCACCCACCCTGGCCATCGCACTGGAAGTCCCCATTGCCAAGGCTCGGTTTTCTGTCGGAAACACCTGATGAAACAGAGAAGATAAGCGCATGTTGTCTAAACACATTAAATGTGTTTAATGTAAATATGGTAGAATGGAGTGTGGACCGACCTCTGGTGTGTAAACAAAAACAACTTGGTATCCTCCAGCGATGAATGCTCTGCAGATAAAGATGAAGATCGTAAGAGCTGTCCTGCATGAACAAAAACAGAAATGTGGAGAGAGCTTAGCAGAGTGTTCTGATGCGTTTCCGATGTTCTGCTGTGACAAAATAAGGCACACGGAGACAAACCTACCTCCCAATACAAGCATATAAGGGCAGAATGCACAGAGAAAACATGAAGAAACACAGTGCCATGCTCTTCTTCCTGCCAAGATACTCAATTGCCAGGACGATAACTAAAAGACCTGAAACAAACAAGAAGAACAGTGTAAAGCTCCTTGGCCGTTTCTTGGCAACAGCATCGTGAAACGTCTTCATCTTAGAGTTCCAATTAAGCATGACACCTCCTAGAAAATAAACTAACAGTCGCTTGTCACCTGGGAATTCAGCCAAGGTCGTCCATAATAGGTCTTTGTAGTCATCGGTTGTCAAATATTTGCATTCAAGATTACAGCTAGGTTCAATCTTGGCTCCTTGGGTCGCTATAAGAGAAGACGACAGTTTTATTTTGGTATATATTCACAACATGACAAAAGGTATAAGTGGATCCACCTAGAGTAGCTGTTACTTACCTCCACACGAATCTCCAGATTGGAACATCTCAGTTGTCAAGAGGACTATCCCATAGTAGGAGAAGGCATTTGCAAACCTTTGGAGAAAACAGTGTTCTAGAAACTAAGTAATCATAACAGGTTTAAAATAAAGCATTAAATACATGGCTGGATCAACAGCGATTCTGTTGCTTCCACTCTCTGTACCCCGTATAGGCACACGCACCTTTCAGCTGCCCATAATCTACACAATGTGCACAGCAGGTGACACAAAGCAACCTCAGTATTACTTTACCTGGTGCTCTAGATACCAAGTGCTACTTCCATAATACTGCCTGTCCCCAGGTCTGCTGTGCGTCAAATTAATTTGACTGAACACAGACAAAAGTCTTAAAAATGAAATTTGACACAGAGCCCCTCAACAAGATAAGAAAATAATCTAAAGGTTCTTATCATATGTGGATTAAAAAGGTGCATTCTCCCAAACAACTGACCCCAAACCAACTTACTCACAGTGAACCTGGAGGTAATTCAGTCTTAATGATAAAATCACCTTTGATCAAAATGCCCGATTACGAAAAGTTGATCGAAGTGGGTTATTAAACTAACCATATAAACCACAGAAGAAGAGTCGTTCTACAATACTGAGGGGTGAAGAGATCTTTGATCAGTCCACGGTCAATCTGTAACATTAAAAATAGAATTGTTAAGATCAACAGTAAGTATTGGACACACGTCTTCTTTCTCTCATCATAGCTTTAACCACACCTGTTTATAAGCAATAATATTTCCTTGAGGCATGGCCCTGCCATTCTCATTGGCAATGCGTGTTAAAGTTCCGATGGCCCTTTCTCTTCTCCCCGTCAGCATGTCAAAGCGAGGACTTTCAGGCAGCCACTGTCGAGCATGGAAATTTCAGTTGAGAGTTTGGACTCCGGCTGGTTTTATTTTAGGGCTCTCTCTTAAGCGTAACGTACAAAGCAAAAGCAAACAAAGACTGCCATTGGTAATGTGGATAGTCCAAGCAGCCACCTCCAGCCAAGAGTGGGCATTATCCACAGGGCCAAAAGGACCTCGAACACAGCACCGACTGCCCAGAATGCCTGACGCACACAAACACATCAGTCAGGTGGTAATTAATGACCAGTTCACTCAGTCAGATCAAAGATACTCACTAGTGAAATACATTAAAGTCATGCATTGATAACAAATCACCACAGTACCGCAATCAGCATGATGCAGATGCCTCTTGTCTTCACTGGGAGGAATTCTGAGTACAGTGTCACCCTAAAAAGTGACAGAATATTTGTCTTAGGTATTAATTATTGAGGAATGATTAAGGCATCTCGCCATATATGAACTTACGACTGAGGAGCCCCTCCAATGCCGAAGCCAACGAGGCACCGCAGCACCAAGAGCCAGCCGTACACTGGTGCAAAGGCACTCAACAGGCCGTAGTACAGAGTCCAGCACATGCAAATTGTCAGGCCCTGTTAACCCCAGAATCATGAACAGAAAACACACGCTTCACATAGATATTGTTCAAAAATCACAAATCACACAAGACTACTCACAACTTTTCTGCCATACTTGTCGGACACAGTGCCCCATACAGGTGAACCGATCCCCATCCCAACAAACACCACCTGAGGTACAAACACAGAAAGATCAGGCATCTGAGGAGAAACGTTAATACATGCACAGGATGTGTAGAGCAGCAAAAAGGGGGATTTACCGATGTTATTAGAGCGACCTGGTAGCTGGGCAGCCTCCACTCACAGTGCAGCTGGGGCCCCAAGATGCTCAAGATCATCATCTCCATGGCGTCTCCTATCTGCAGTCAGAGAGGTTTGGTGCTGCCATGAGAGATTCACAGTAACCAGGAGTCAGAAAGAGGACCTAATCCATGTGGCTTTAAAGTCCCACCCATGACAGGCCGGTGAGGAGAGAGATTTTCCACTGGAACTTTCCAAAACCGACGGCCTCCAGTGCATCGTCTATTGTAAAGGTTCCTGTAAAAAGGGACAGGACAGTCCCTGTTAGTTCCCTCTAACCCGTTAGGACATGCACACAGAATCTCTTAAGAATCAAAACAAGTAAGACCTAATGCCTTTATACAGTGCATGCTATGATACTTCGTACTATACATTCAAACAATGATGCTAAACATGACACTAGGAGCTGATAAATGCATCCTTCTGAACAGCTGCTGCATAATGAAAAGATCATTTTAGGTACACTTTTTTTAAATTTAAAGATTAAAAAAATGGCTAGACCACAACAAATAGTGTTGTACAAACCTTCAGGTTTATTAGATCCATATCCTGATGCAGATTGTCCTACCGCTGAGGCAATAGTGCAGATCTCATTGTCTGTGCTCTGGGACTCATCACTATGCCCCACAAAGTTTGCACCGCCCCTAAATATAAACACACAGAAAGAAGAAACATGCTCGTGATTCAGCACAGAAGGTTGAATTGAAAGCAAAATGTTTCACCATTTAGCATCATATAAATATTTGCTGAAAATAGGACATTGTTGTGCTGGAACTGGAATTCCAGTGATTTATATCTCACTACTGTCATTTCAAACTAATTAGCATTACAAACAAATGACAGAAAGACAAGATTTACAGTTGTGAAATCATTTTGTTCTTTTACCTTTGTTCAGAATTGTTCCACCGTTTGTAAGTGACAGTAGCCCATCTGCTCCAGAAATCCATTATAGCATTAATGGAGAGCTGCGACGGTCAGCAGAACACAACAAAGAAGTTGCTGCCAAACCTGCTGGTGCAGTCACTTGAGCCGTTGATTCCATAGAGCAGGTTTAACACTGTCAGTGTGTTCAGTGAAGTTTTCGGGTTTCAGTTGTCAGTGAGTCACCCATCAGAGAAAAATACCTGCATATAAAAGAGGGGAGGAGTTACACCAGGAAGCAGCTGTGTGTGTGAAAAAGCTGAGAGAACCAGCACTGAGTGCATATTTCTGTCTTACCACCAGGGGTTCAAAGAGCACTGGGAAATTGAGAACTAAAACTGCAGTTACTTAAATAAAATTTAACCCACTTAGAGGTTAAATAACGTATAAAATATACTCAGATAAAAATACAAAGTTAGTTAAAACGTGCTTTGGGTAAACGTTACTGAAATTACATTTTTGAAAACATTTGAGGGTTCTACTCAGTCCCCCCCACACAAACTCAGGTCAGTCAGAATGACACACAACACCATGTTGGCACTCATTGAACACAAATACCACACACCTGTGATGGAGGTGGGTCCACTCTCATCTGAACTTAAACTCTGAACCTCCTACAAACTCAAAATGATACCCACTGAGCCACTGGCATGAATTGCTGCTAATAGGCTTCACATGTTGTCAATAAAAACAATAAATAAAATAAGTTAACACTACAGCACGCCACTTAAACATCACACTCTTATGATTAATTTAAACTTTTAATGGTGTCTGTCAGAGTTCAGTCCGAGCTCCCATAGGATCCCATTCATTTTAAAATCATAAAAACAACATTGTAGCTTTAGAAACACAGTTTTGAAGAACCAGAATGAATCCTCATAGAGAAAAAGTAACACAGCAGCTCTCAGGTCTTCACTGCAGTAAAGGTCAAGCCCAGTAGATGGCCCTCAAAGACCACAAATCACTACAAAACTGTTAAGGTGTAATGACTCCAATGCACCAACAGACGGCAGTAGGCCACCAATAACTGGTACACCTTCTTTCTTCCCTGTGGAGTGACACAAAGTAACACAGCAGGTCACCATAATAAAAAAAAACATTATCTGACTGCTAATCATGTCCATGGAGACGACCATTACATTGAAACAGACAGAAGACACAAACAGTTATCCCAGTATTAACACTAATAACACTGTGTTGGCACTCATTACATATAAATACAAGGCATTCATGATTGAGATGTGTCCACTCTCATCTGAAGCAGGGAATTGAACTCTGAACCTCCTACACACTAAAAGTGACTGATAGAGATGTTACACACTGCGTCACTGAACTTAGTGAACTTATTCAACTGCTTCACGCGCTCATATAAAATGCATTAAATGTGAAAATAATGGTTTGTCAAGCAAAAGGGAAGATGTAACAAGTTTTAAAGTTGATCCCAATGAGTGGATGTCCTCATAAATACTTGATTTTTAATGTTTTTCTGAAGTTCAGGAGGTGAAATTTGAAATTTTTCATAAGCTACGCCCACTTTTAATCAAACTTCAGACATATACATTGGGACTATCCCCTGATGGTGTATACCAAATTTTGTGCAATTTCATTACGATAAACCTCACATTTGTTGTGCCCCCAGAGGCTAATTATCCCAAACTTGGCAGATGCCCTAAGTTTTCAATCAGGGCCTTAAATTTAGTAACAGAGTGTGACGCCAGTTTAGATTTGTGAATTAGATTTTTGTCAAATGTGGCACTTACAACTCATATTTATAAGTACATATCTTTGAAATAGCTTATTAAGTATCATATAAAAAATCCTTTAATACATTTTCAATGTATGTAGATGATGTATGTCTTAAAATCTAAGGACAAAAAGTAGGCTTTTAATATTACAAATTTGCAAAAAACTTTTCCAAACATCAGGATACTGCATGTACAGTATATATTTCACTGCATATACACTGTGCATACAAATGATAATTACAAATATACAGTCTACTGGCAGTTTATTAGAAAGACCACAGGAGAATATTCCATTACAAAGAAAACTATTGCATCCAACACCCTTCTTAACTAAAAATACAAACATATCATCAGCAAAAATATTCTTCAAGAGTCAAAAGTATTCATTGTGTGAGCCAAATGTCCCTCTGTTTTTTATTGCCTGCAGGTGTGCCTTTGTCAGGGCAGAGCCACCAGCTGCAGCTCATTTCTGCCAATCAATACTTCTCCAAATACTCAGAAGACCAAAAAGACACTGATTTGATGTTTTTTTTCTTCTTTTTTGTGGAGTCACCAGTCAAATTACATTAATCAGTTTAAACTAGATGTCACTGAATAAAAAGCACAACATTTCCCCCTGAAAGGTGTAAACCTAAAAGTGCTATGGAATGGAAATACATGTCAAAATTGTATTTTTTCACTGCGTTTACTTGAGTAAATGTATTAGTTACATTCCACCACGGTTTGACAGTATTGTCCTTGTGACTGAGCTGTACGGTCTATATCACACAGGACCTTAAAGGACTGTAAATTGTTGAAAGTGGGCTATTTACTGCCACAGTGAAGATGTCTTCTATAATTAAAAAAGTGTCTGTGGCTCTCAACCCACTGCACCCCCTCCACTGAATAAGGCCAACCTGAAAATAAAAGCAGTGGAAAAGTAGGACGCCGTGAGGACATGCTGAGGTTGCTGCATTATGGGACAGTCATAAATACGGTACAGGTAGAATTTACAGTACAATCCCACGTCCCACATCCTCTGGTCACATTAGCTGCTTGACCAGACTCTTACAGAACGACGCAGAGCCCCAGTAGAGATTTTCTGATTTACATAGAAACAAGAAACTACAACATGGACTGGGAGGTAAGCTTTGATATCGGCGTGCTTAAAAAACTAAATGCCAAAATATAACAGACCTATGAGTGTAATATTTATTTTGGACATGTGAATAACCTATTCTGCTAACAGATATTGAATCCATTACATTTTCATTTGCCTACACAATCAGTTGTTGAATCACTAAAACTATTGGTTTTGTGACTTCAGCTACTGAGCCATTTGTTGAATGATCCGCTTCTGCAGCTAATAGCCTCATAGCTCGTTCTGGCCTTCAGAGTCCTGTGACTCCTTCGACAGCAATCTGCTTGCTCACATGAATAAAGGATTAGTTGAAAGTTTAGTTGTTTGGGACTAATTGAGCCTGTGAATATTTATTTGGACAAATGGTGGATCAAGGACAAGTTGCGATCAAACATTTTGCGTTGTCATTGGCCTCAAACACCTCAACAGTTCTCCAGGACTGAATTTTTGTCTATACTACCAAATACCAAATGTACTGTATGTTGATAGTGGATGCTTTGTCTTTTTGACCTTCAGAACTGATTTTTGAGAGGACACTTGCTAAAAACAGCATGTAACCCTGATGGATTTGAGAAGTTTGTCTAATTGATTCAATGAAAGAAGTGGATAGTACTACGATAACTTAAATGTCCAATTTGCAATAATATCAAATCATCTCAAATAATACCCATCCTGTCTTAAAAAGCAACAACAACCGAGGTCCATTTTTGGTCAAAGTGTCAGAATATTCTTATTTTGTTGGACTTTTATTCTCTGAGCAATGATCTTCTTTGAAGATTGAGTGCATCCTAGAAATCCCTCACGACTTGCATAATGGATTACATTATGTTAATGGCAGTTTTTCCAGAATGCTCTCCCTATGTCACCACATGTTTTGGCCAATCTTCAGGCAGTAACGTAAGATGTCTTTGTTGATGCCTACAGGAAGCCCAATGTTAAAATTTAAACAGACGGAATTAGAGGGCAATGTTACGCTGCCCACAGGCCTACCATCACTGGACCATAAGAAAAACATGAGATAAAAGCAGCAGGATGCATACTCTTTAAAATATCATGTCAATTATAAAAATAGCATAATAAATTCAAAAGTCCAGTGGTGTCCATTAATACCTCTTCTCCCTTAATTTTCTGTTAATTTCTACTACTTTTTTAAATGAAGGTAAAAAATGTTTAAAACATATAGATTTTGCAGCATTTACTGTGATTTGTTAAAGTAGTTACTATACGAGGGATTATAACTGGGTGAAATCCATTTTAACACGTTATAACCTAATTGTCTGAAAGCCCACTTAAGTTCCACTTTGAGGTTTCATTTAAAAGTTTCCCGATGTTGAAGATGGCACCACCAGAGTGGACAATAATTACAATAGAATATTACTGGATATCTGTAATTAATTTGGGGTTTTGACAGCTGATGTCAGAGAATCTGCAATCGTATATCCCACACTGAGCTGATCACTGTGGCTCTAATGAGCAGTTAGTAATTAGTTTGAAATGCATCTGCCTAATCAAAGATCAGTAATCGAATACCTGTGCAGTAATTTTGTGGGGAGGAGGCTGAGGACGGGTCTCTGGGAGGATAGAGTTACCTCATCCTTGTATTACATCCCTGCACACACACACACACGTAGACACACAGATGCACAGTCTTCCTTAAACACATAGTGTAGCTGTTCAACACTCAGGTGAAGCGCTGAATGAACCTTTGCTGCCTGGGCTCCATTAATATTAACCAGCCCAGTGCTTCCAGAGCCAGGTAGCTCATTACTGCCTCATTACCTACAATGCAGGGACACCCTCCTCCTCCTCCTCCTTTTCAGCCTCTCAGTCCCAGGCTATGGTACTGGGCCTGTTCCGAGCAAGTATTTGAATCAGGGACTGATGCAAACCTGAGTGGCAAAGGAGACAGGAGAGTGCACTCTTGGTGAAATATCTGTGCTGCCGGCTTGAACAGACTGCGCCATGGGAGAACTTCTCAGCTACTGAAACTGCTGTCACAGGCTGTGTCTTTCTGAGGTTGTATACCTGAAGACTGAAGTTCAGAATAGGTTGGATTTATCAGGCTCATCACAGATTCAACCATGACGCACATGGCTTTGGAAGTAAAGGAGGTAATTACATGGACATGGCTTGTGTAATGTATATATTCGGTTTCTGTTGTGTTATCATACATCCAGCCTCTATTGTAGATTTTTATGTGATAGTAGCATCTTTAAATGCATTCTGATGCAATTTTTTATTAGTAGAAAAATGAGATGTTACAGGTCCAAATGTGTGTCTGTTTTTTAGCCCAATTATCAGTTACACAGAGGCTTTAAAGCTACACTAATGAATATTTTATACTAACAATAAATTAAATTACTATGTGTCATGCTAAAGGTGTCATTTGTAGTGATGAATCCACAGAGAATCACCTGCATCTGCAGATGCCTTCAACTCTGTTGTGGATTTTAGCCTCTTTCAGCTTATTGTTTTGGTTTTCTGTCATGCAACTAAGCTCGTTTGGTTCAGGCTCACCCCCTCGTTAGCCTCAAATGTGGCAGGTCTTTTAAAAGAAAAAAATTCTGACGTACTTACTTTACAGTAAACTATTGCCGGTGAGCACAGTGTAATAACACATTTTTGGTTGCTTCTTTAGCCTTCAACAGTGCAAACATTTTGCAAAACGGGCGTAATGAGTTTTTAGCATGTTATGCTGTTGTGAAACAGTAGCAACAGAGGAGGTGCTGTACTCGACTGGTGTGATGGAGACCTGATGATGGTCAGGTTTCTCTAGACACCTGGAGCCCCCTAAATGTGTGTTGCCCTGGGCGATGTGCGGTGTCAGTCAATGGCCCACGAGGAGTGCTATCTCTTTCAGGAACCTAACTGCCACTTTGTGGCTGCGTAACAGGATCCTGCACCATACTGGATAGACAGGGACAATGGAGCACCCTCTCGGGTGATGGTCTCTGGGTCAGATAGACTTTCCTGTTCAGCTGTTGCCCAACATCAAAATTTGATGTTTATGGTAGTTGTTGATGTAGAATTTTTTTTGTGCTGCCTTACACACGCGACAGTGTTTTGTTCGACTGTGGTCCTATCTTTGAAGCTTTTGAATCTTAAAGGTTCTGGACTCACAAAGTTAAATCAAAAGACAACTCTGCCAAGAAAAGCCTCCTGTTGTCTTGTGGTTCTCTGCTTTTGTAAAGTTGCCCATCCTCTTACAGCGCAGCCTTGTTGTCTCATCTGCCGTGTGTTCAGCAGAGGTCACATTTCCTTTGAATGGCAGAAAATCTCTGCCCTGCGCTCTGTGCCCACAGAGTGCCAACAACAGGGCAGAGTGACTGAGAGAGGCCTCAGAGCTTGCTGCCTTATGTCCTAATGGAAAGGTTTGTTTTTGGTTCTGGACTAAGACACAAGGAGGATTTACCCAAACCCAATTTCTCAAAGAAGGGTTAGCATGTAGGCTGTTTTCAAGTCTTACTCATAGACAAATTCCCATGATATCAACAAATCCACATTTTAATTTTCAACATCCGTGAAGAGATTAGAAACAGTTTGGGCATTTGGTTTCTAGTTTTGTTATTTCTGCTGTTATCTTTTAAGTTACCACCTACGTTAGGCAGTAAGTTTCATGTTTCCTTAAATATGTTTTTAAAGAATATTTATAACATATATATTAGTCAATCAAATGCTCTATTGTGAAGAAACAAAAGTACTACATACAATGATAAATTAATATTTCAAGGTTATACATATAGTGTACATGGTTGCAAAATTGATATGGCAAAGAACAGTACAAATGTATTCAAATTTATACATTCTACTAAAAAGAGTGTGATAGTTGTGTTATTCAGTAAACGGTGACAAAGAGTCGAGGCTACCACACAAGCACATTGTATGTGTTCAGGAAACATCTGATTTATCTGGACAAATGCAAAAACAAGCACGCACATACATATTTAGAATGAGATTTGCTTCCTTTCTCAGACAAGTATGACATTATTGATGGTTTCCTAGTGAGGGAAGTAGAGACTGCGATCTATCAGTGTTTCCTGTCATACCAAAGTCCTTTCCCTTCAATAAAACCAGATGTTTAGTTCAGAAAAGGTACAGAGAGAGACACACACACGCAAACACACACACACATCAAGGACCTTCAGGGTAGGTAACTTCATCCACTTTTCTCCTTGCTGAACATTTTGATGATTGCATGTTTTTTTTTCTAGACAGAATTTTTGGCGACACATTGCTTTGAATTTCTGGTTCAGTAGATTGATTGAATGATTGTCAGTTACTCTGACCCTGTGACAGGTTAACTTGGCAGTGATGAGAGCCAAGCTACTGAGGCATACGCAATCTGGTTGGCTCTTTCATAGCACCGTAATTAAAGTGCATTGTGTTTGTTGAATGTTTTACTTGGCACTTCTACACTGCTGTGTATTAAGCGGCACATCAAATCCCGTGTTGATGCATTTTATAACAGATGTAATCGCCTCAATCGCAGATGGAATCACCACTTGATTGAGTTTATATTTTTGCAAGTCGTGATCGTGGTTGTGGCCTGTCGTGAATTATCATATATGTTAAAAAAAAGAGGTTTGTGGAGCCTCTGGAGTAGGTGGAGTAGTATTTGGTGTTCGCTCTGTCCTTGCCATGAACACGAGTGATGGCTTTTTGGAGAGCACAGAGGCAGATTAGATAGTGGTGTCTCAATTTAGATTTGTCATGGGCATAAAAGGGTGTTGTCAAGGCCAGGAGCAGCGCTGACTGGAAGTCATACATATAGGGACAGAACAGGCAGGAAATTAGTCACTCTCTGGGAAATATGTACCCTCAGTTATCCATCACCGTGTGCTTGTGTTATGCGTTCTTGAGTGACAACTTCACTCAAGAGCAGATAACGTTTGAGGAAAACAAGGTACAAAGGAAGAGGATGGGGCATATAGGCCTGACCTTGACAGAAATAAGCATAACAGGGTCAGTGAGAGTAATAATAATATAGTAATATCTGCAGATTTTGTCATAGAGAGCAATGAATGGTATCATCGGGGTCTCATGAAATGCACAATGCAGCTTTGTCAAGCTGCCTGGTTTTCTTGTGATACCCTCTGATGCGGTTCTGCCTGGGCACAGAGCCTGGAGGAGCGCTGTAACCGGATCCTGAGGAACATGGAGGCCTCTCTGACAGCCCGGGATCGTGTGGGCCTCCAGGATTTTGTTCTCCTGGATGCCTACACGAGCGAAAGTGCCTTCCTGGACAATCTGAGGAAGCGCTTCCACGAAAATCTCATTTATGTGAGTCCTCTGTGTGTGTGTGGTTTGATTTTGGATTATCAGGTTATACTCTGTCTTTCTCTCTCTCTCATACTCTAATTAAACTTCATATCCTCGACCTTCATCCTGACAATGTCCTAATGCCGTGCTGCATCTGCTGAATCTGGCATCTTGTGTTGCTGAAACAGCAGCTCCCTTTCTCTCTCTTTGCAGAGTGAGCACTCTAAAGGTCACCGCCGTCTGTAAGGTCATGACAAGTGAATAACCAAACTTATTGCTTTGATAAGAGGAGCAAAATGACTTATCAGTAGAATGACGTATACACACCGTGCTGCGGGAGGTCGTTTTAATGCCATGTCATCTTTGGGGAAAAAACAATCTCTGCTATTATCAAATGTGTGAGAATTGCAGATTGTGACTTCCTCTCCTCGTCTTTCTTTGCAGACATACATTGGGACTCTCCTGGTGTCGGTCAACCCGTATAAAGAGTTAGACATCTACAGCAAGAAGCAAATGGATACCTACATGGGAGTTAACTTCTTTGAGCTGCCACCTCATATGTAAGACTTACTTTAATTCTGCACTGTGCCTGGTCATCCAGTCGATACTATGGATAGTTTTTCCCCTGTGCAATACAAATCACTTCATGAATCTTTATCTTTAAAACTGTAGCATGGTTCTCGGCATGGCAGTGTTAAGCTAGTCGGCCCAGTGCTTTGTTTCAGACTGAAATATCTCAACAACTATTAGGTTGAAAGCTATTACAAGTAAATAAGGACCTTAATAAGAAGGCTTTTTTTGTGTTGAGAGCCACATTGTGTTCAGGGCCAACACAAGGCAGTAGTCGATGCTAAGTCGAAGTCTGAGTTAAAAGGTGGCTGAGTTTGACGAGTTGCTGTGCTTTCAGTTATGCGCTGGCAGACAACGTCTTCCGCACGATGCTGTCTGAGTTCAACAACCACTTCATCCTGATCTCAGGGGAGAGCGGGGCCGGCAAGACTGAGGCCTCCAAGAAAATCCTTCAATTCTACGCTGTCAGCTGTCCAAGTACCAGGCTTCTGAACAATGTTCGAGACAGGCTACTTCTCTCCAACCCAGTGCTTGAGGTAAGGGCCAGAGCTTCTGTTGTGTAAAATTAGATGTTTTATTATCATCACGTGAGACTGATTCAACCGCCTTCTTTTGTTTCATACCTCCCAGGCTTTTGGAAATGCCAAAACCCTGAAGAATGACAACTCAAGCCGCTTTGGGAAATACATGGACATCCAATTTGACCACCAGGTGGACTGGAATATCTTCTTTGCATTACACTATAGAGCAAATAAGAATTATAATGATGATATAATATAGCAAAGTAAAGCGAGGTTAAAGATTATCTTTCCCCTCAGGGTGGTGCAGTTGGTGGCCACATTCTCAGTTACCTGTTGGAGAAGTCCCGCGTGGTCCACCAGAACCATGGAGAGAGAAACTTCCACATCTTCTATCAGCTGGTGGAGGGAGGGGAGGAAGACCTACTCCTCTGGCTTGGCCTGCAGAGAAATTGCAAGCACTACAGATATCTGGTGCAGGTCAGAGTAAACGAAAAAAAAATCCTTCAACAAAACATTTAACTCATCGGGTGTGACTCAGAGCTTTCATTTCCTGTCTTCTTCAGGGTGATTGTGCCAAAGTTAGCTCCATCAATGATAAAAGTGATTGGAAGACAGTGCGAAAAGCCCTCTCTGTCATAGAGTTCAATGAGAGTGATATTGAGGTGAGGTGGTACATCAATGGACCTCATATAAAAACGCTGTATGATAACCTTTGTAAAAAACAGTGTTCTCTCTGTCTGTAATGCAGCACCTTTTTGGAATTATTGCGAGTGTGCTCCACCTGGGAAACATCAAGTTTGAACCAGACGCTCGGGGATACGCCACTCTCAACAACAACCAGGACATGCACTGGGTGTCAAAGGTGGAACCCTAACAAAATGCAAATAGCTTAGACCCGTCTTCTCTCCAAATGATGCAACTTTCTGATGCATACTGTGGTTTTGCATATCTGGTTTTGCTTTGCTGTGCAGCTGCTGGGGATTCCACCGCAGGTGCTACAACAAGGCTTAACCCACAGGAAGATTGAGGCCAAAACAGAAGAGGTGGCTTCATACTTTTAAGCATAAAATATGTTTAACTTGTCTGTCACGTTCATGTTAAATTACTTCCCTCGTTTTGATGTTAAAGGTGTTCACTCCCTTCTCGGTGGACCATGCAGTATATGCCAGGGATGCCCTTGCCAAAGCCATCTATGGCCGCACTTTCAACTGGCTGGTCAACAAGATCAATGAATCTTTAGCTAACAAGGTAAGTACCAAAAGTGATCTGCTCTCTTTCTAATCTTGCCGAGCCAGGCCTGTCTCATAAATCTCACGAATGGGAGGAGAAAATTGGTGTAACAAGGATTCAGTAACCCTGAGGCATTGGTTGTGAGTCTGAAAACATCCATTTCTGGCTAATTATGACTTTTTTCTTCAGGCTTATTTTCTTTCCATGATGTAATTTTATTCGATTACGAACATATGAGTATGAATGAAGAAAGGCCTGGCACAAAACCACGCATAGCAGATTTTCCATCTTTAGTTAAAAACCAGAAAGCATGATTCTGTGGAAATTCAATGTAGGATTCCTCCAGAAAGACAGTGATTGGGCTCCTGGACATCTACGGGTTTGAGGTTTTCAGTGTGAACAGGTAAGACCGAGGACAAGGTC
The DNA here is from genome assembly GCA_016785225.1 of Psettodes erumei. NCBI lineage: Eukaryota > Metazoa > Chordata > Actinopteri > Pleuronectiformes > Psettodidae > Psettodes > Psettodes erumei. The sequence continues at coordinate 1,134,021 of JAFBJZ010000945.1, forward strand.
TGATTATTATTCCAAAAGCAAAACGTTTGTCATGTGGAACAAGATCCTGACAGTGTCTATGATTTATTTTTAGCTTTGAACAGTTTTGCATCAACTATTGCAATGAGAAGCTGCAGCAGCTTTTCATCCAACTGACGCTCAAGTCGGAGCAGGAGGAGTACGAGATGGAAGGGATTGAAGTAAAAAACAAACTATTTTCTTCTCATATTTTGATGACATCAGTGGCTCACACTGCTACAAATGTGTAATAAGAAACTCACATACAATGTAAACATGTATCATGTTTATTTATGCACAGTGGGAACCAGTGCCATATTTCAACAACAAGATCATTTGTGACCTTGTGGAGGAGAAATACAGAGGAATCATATCACTACTGGTAAAGATGTGACTATGTTTTGGTCCCTCAAAAAGACAGACAATATTGTGCTGGAAAAGTAAAATACTTTTGATGTTCATCCTCTCTCGTAGGACGAGGAATGTCTACGTCCCGGAGAGGCCACGGATCTCACCTTTCTGGAGAAGATGGAGGAAAAGATTGGCGGTCACCCTCACTTTGTCACGTGAGTTCAACACTTGACATGCCCCCTTGAAGTTTTAGGAATCCCATCAGTCAAACCCAGCACATCCCATAAACATCCAAATAAGTGACACCAGCTTTCCCATTTCCTGCAGACATAAACTTGCAGACCAAAAGACGAGGAAAACACTGGACAGGGGAGACTTTCGCCTCTTGCACTATGCCGGGGAAGTCACCTACTGTGTTGTTGGTGAGAGACAAAATACCTCTCAGCATATATCTGCACACGACTCTCTGTATTAAAGTGCCATTAAATGAGTGGCCAATGATATAAAGTAGCGTAAAGAGTAACAGAACTAGGGAAAACTCATAAAGTCTAAAAACTTAGTCAGTTACACATTAGCCATCGTGTGCTACTTGTCATAACAGATCATGGTTGTAGTTGCATTGAAGGTACTGATTTATTGCTTGAGTTCAATTGTTCATTTGTAGCTTCTCTTTGGTCTTGAAACTTTCAGGATTCCTGGACAAAAACAATGATCTCTTGTATCGAAACGGGAAAGAGGTAATTTCATTAAATTTGTATTGTCTAAAACCAGGTGATATTAGATTGATTGGTGAGGCCATGAAAACACAACTGACTTCCAAAAAAAGGAGCATAACTCTGACATTACATTATTTAAGGGACATGTATTTGACTTGATCGGCAATGATACAGGATGACAATGATACTCTTCTTCAGGTCATGCGACAGTCCAAAAATGCCATTATCAAGCACTGTTTTCCTTCCACTGAACCAGACAGCAAGAGGAGACCTGAAACTGTAAGAAGTAATTTAGATGATGTCCAGGGACTCACTGGTTTCATTTTTCACAAACTGCTATAAACAAAAACTTTGTTTTACTGCCAATTTCCTACACCTCCTCAGGTTGTAACTCAGTTTAAGAGCAGCCTTGTGGGCTTGACGGAGATCTTAATGTCCAAAGAGCCCTGGTATGTCCGTTGCATCAAACCTAATGAAGCCAAGCAGCCAGGTGAGGCCTTGTGTCCCCGTTAGCCGAGTTAACACTCGCTCTGTATGTTCAGCTTCCTGTCAGCACTTCCTGTCAAGTGAAGTTAGACCAGACAACTTTTGACCCATGACCTCTCAGCATTGTGGTGTCCTCTCCTGCAGGACGCTTTGATGACGTGTTGGTGAGACATCAGGTGAAGTACCTCGGGCTGATGGAGCACCTGAGGGTCAGGCGCTGGATTCGCTTACCGTCGCAAATATGAGATCTTCCTCCAGAGGTATCCACGCGTGCAGACCGTTTCGCTTCTCTTGTGTTCAAACTTTACTCTTTTTCTCACAAGATGACGTTATGGGGTGGAGTTTTTTTGTCCACATGCACTGCTGCACAACTGTTGGTATCAAATGCAAAGCCATGTGTGAGTATGGCATGCTCCTGTGCTCAGGTATAAGCCTCTGTGCCCTGACACCTGGCCAAACTGGAAAGGAACGGCAGCAGAAGGTGTGCGGTGCTTGATCAAACACCTGGGCTACAAGTCTCATGAGTACAAGATGGGCAGGTAAGCAGATGCTAATGGATGGTTGTTATAGACAGTCTACATTGGGTGCTGATTCATGATGAAGGAAATACAGAGCTGACTCTGTCTCACTGTCTTTCCCTCAAGGACAAAGATTTTCATCCGCCATCCAAGAACTCTGTTTGCGACAGAAGATGCCTTTCAGGACTGCAAAAACAAGCTAGGTGAGATTTTATTCTGTAAAGACAATTTGTAAAGCTGTAGTAAGCATCAAAAACTTACTGAGGGTGAAACCGTTGACTGGTACTGTTGCAGCAACAAGGATTCAGGCCAAATACAAAGGCTACAGGGTGAAAGGAGACTACCTGAAACAGAGAGAAGCTGGTGAGTGATGATATGGCAGTGCACATGTCGTCACTGGCACAAACTAAAATATTTATTACCAACTTTAAAAAATATCATTTTGTTACTGTCTTATCTAACCAGCCACTAAAATCGAGAACTGCTGGAGAGGTCTGATGGCCAGGAAGGAGCGAGAAAAGAGAGCTTGGGCTGTCAAGGTCATTAAGAAGTGAGTAAACACGATGAAATCTATTCTGAGATTGAATGAGATGAGAAATCTTGCTGGTAAGGTAACGACCAGTCTGTTAAGAGTCTGGGCCATAAGGTCATCTGTCTGTTGATTCGTTAGATTCATCAAAGGCTTCATGACTAGAAATCAGCCAGTCGGCGTGGACAACAGTGAGTACCTGGCATACGTGAGGCAGAACTACCTCACACGGCTGAAGGAAAACCTTCCCAAAACAGTCCTCGAGACAGACTCTTGGCTGACTCCTCCGCCCATAATGCAGGAGGTAGGTGATGATTTTCTTTTTCATTAATTGCGATGCATGAGGGCACAAGCTGGCAATTGATCACTGCCCTCTGTAACCCTAACCCTAACCCATGTCAAAGCATATGGCTAACAGTATTTTGTTCCTTTTTTGGAGACGTCCCAACTCTTGAAGAAGCTCTACATTCGCCACATGGTGTGGAAGTACGTTCGAGGAATCACTCCACAGAGGAAAGCTCAGGTACAGTCTGTCACACGCAGTGTTATATGCATGAGTGCAGAAACTGTGATCCTACTGTACGTAGGAAGGATATCCACTCTACATCTAAATTAAACTCACCTTCCCCTGGCTGCCATGCACCAATGCCACAATCAGATTCAAATTCATTCCTCCTATATCGAGGGGGACATTCATACATACAGTTTGTGTACTTTGCGTCCTTTTGGGGTACTTTCTGTTTAAATATCGTCTCCCTCGTTTCCAGCTTCTGTTGAAAGTACAGACGAGCTCGATGTTCAAAGGAAAGAAAGAAAACTACCCCTTCAGTGTGTGCAGACCGTTCCTGGAAACCAGGATAGGTAAGACTGCAGAACTGTAGTCACAGGAAATTTGGGTCAAAACCACTTTACTTTTGTGATTTTGTATGCACAAGTAAAATACTATATACTTACAGCATAACTTTAAAAAAAGAATTGTTATCATAGTCCATTGCAACAGCAGATGCCAGCAGCCGTACAGTAAATGACTTTTCCAGATTGTGAAAAATGAATAAGCAGATTTACCAGAAACTAAATCTAATTATGCATTTTTAGATATTTTGAGCCTGTTGATGAGTTATAAGGGAACTACTGAGACATTATCATATTATAATGTTCAGTTTGTGTGTGAAATCCTGCCATGGATTCAGATTGTTATTTTTTTTTAAGGCTCAGGAGACATAAACATCAAAGTACTTCAGATGATACGGCACGAGCAAGTCAAGGTAACCCCAGCACTGGTATTCACTCTGCATTGATTGCCTTTTTTCAGCCACTCTGAACTTGTGTAGCTTCTGCCCACAGTACAGTGTGCCAGTGGTGAAGTACGACAGGAACGGGTTCAGGCCTCGCCTCCGGCAGCTCGTCTTCACCCAGGAAGCTGCCTACCTGGTGGAGGAGTCCAAGATCAAGCAGAGGATAGATTACAGCTCCCTGAAAGGTAATGACTGAGACATTTAGACGAAATGAACACCATCATCTGTGCAGAGAGCTACACACACACACACACACACACACACACACTTCAAACTTGCGATGTTCCTCATTCAAGCTTTACAGCTGACTCTTATTTACACTGTAGGTGTGTCTGTAAGCAACCTGAGTGACAACTTCTTGATCCTTCATGTGACATGTGATGACATCAAGCAAAAGGTAGAGTGGGATTATCAACAAACATGGATATCTTACTACAGTGCCAATGTTTAAAATGTCTACCTTACTTCAGGAATAGATACAGGCAGCTGCAAGCAGACCCTGGATCAGACCACAGACGTTACTCCCCGGTGATTTTGTTATAACCACATCAAACAGTTGAATGACTAAGTAATTTCTGTTTTTTTCAGGGGGACCTGGTTCTGCAGTGTGACTACCTGTTTGAGGCCCTGACCAAGCTGAGTGTTATTGCCAACAAACAGAACTGCATCAAAGTGGTCCAGGGCAGGTACAGGATCTGGAGTCGACGTAGTACCGTCATTTTGGTTTAGAAAAAGAAAGGAAAAAAAGATGGCCAAATTGTCATTGTCACTTGCAGTGTGCGATTTGACATCCAGCCTGGCAGAGAGGGGTTTGTGGACTTCAAGAGTGGTCAGGAGTCCATGGTCTACAGGGCAAAGAACGGCCATTTGATGGTGGTGAGTTTAGAGTTCAGACAATGCAAAGTAATTATTAATGCTACCAACAGCTGATCGAACTCTTTACGGCTTTTAGGAATCAACAAGAACCAAATCGAGATGATAATGATGACAGCAGTGTGGGATGATGCTGCTCCCTCCTAAATCAGCAGCCATGCTTGTTCCATGATCCTGCTCTGTGGCTGCCGTCAATAACAGCTGTTTTACTTTTCGCATCTTTACGACCATGTAATACAAAGAACGAGATGCTAGCGTTTCACAATTACTGCCAATACGTTACTTGTAGAGAGCGCAAAAACATGCATAGCAGAGCCTTGCCAGAATATCAGTGGCGCTGCTTGTTCCTAATATTTGGAGTTTAAATCATCTGTATGTGAACAAACTGATTCCAGCTCAAATTCATGGACGTCAACCATTCTTAATATGAAGAGAAGCACTTCTCATTTTTTGTATTAAATGTATCTGAAATGTTGTCTAGATTATAATAGTAGAGATAAAAAAAATCCATATGTGTGCCGCCATGAATAGAACAATGTTTGTAATACCTCACACATGTTGCACCATTACATTAAAATGTTAAACCACTGTGGTCTCTGTTTATCTAAAGCATCTGTACTCTTTGCAGTTCAGTAAAGAACAGAATACTCCAGATTTATTTTTAAATGGGTTTGCTTGGGGAAACATTTCCCATTACAGGGCCTGCAAAAAGTGTTCACCCCCTTTTATTGTTTTTATAAATGGAATCATGGTTGATGTAATTTGGATTTTTTGACCAAGAACTGACAAAAACTCAAAGTGAAAACAGATATCCTCAAAATGATATGAATGAATTAAAGGATAATGTTAAATAAGTGATTGAAATGTGTTGTCACTTTGTAAATTCTTGTCAAAATAAAGTGACCATGATTCCATTTATAAAAGCAATAAAAGGGGAAAACATCCAAGGGGGTGAATATTTTTTATAGAAACTGTATATGACACTGTAATGATTCCCAGGGCAGCAGCTCCACCTACCGGCCCTCACATTTTTAATCCTATGGATCAGCGTTCTGGAAAATATTGCCTTCTTCAGAACAAGAAGGCAAATAATAATTCATAGAATTAAAATATGAGTCTGTGGTTCTCCTTCATACTCAAACACTCACTTTATCAACTAGCTTGTGTATATGCTTAAGCTATGAAGGGCGACTATAATACAGTATCTTGTACTATATTTATATACTTGTTAAAACAAAGGCTTTCATTACACACATCAGTTTTATTTATCTGGCATCTTCATAATTGTGTCTTGATAAGCTGCATCGTTACCTGACCATAACATTTGAATATGATAGGTCAAGATGAGTGTGAGATGTTCAAAGGTAGTCATGTGAGGACAGATAAAGTTTAAACTATAAACAAAATGACTTTTGGCTGATGATTAAACAGATGTTTGTAAATGCCTGTCATAAAAGGGCCAAGGTTTAAAGAAAAATGCTGAGTATAAATACATGTGAGTTGCGTAGCAGCAGCCCTTGCCTGGCACGTTCACACTGTCATGATGGAAAGATTCACAGCAGCACTAGTTGTCCTTCTGGTTTCATGTACCTGCAGGACACTAGGTAAGTACCCACAAACTTCCAAATTGTGACATGTTTATAAACAGTGTATGTAATTTCTGACATTTTAAATGCCCTTATCCTGCTGCTCTTTAGAGTTAGATGAGAAGGTGAGAGAAAATATACATTTTAAAGCAGGAGATACCAGAATTGTGAGGTGGAGCAAAAATATATATAGTAAATGGAATAACAGAAAGTAAAAGTACTAAATATATGTTATTTATTATTATTACATATAATATTTAGAAATATTTGGTGAGTTCATTCAATCATTCATATTTTCAATGTATCTTTTTCAAATGAAGCTAGTGGCGCACACTCCAGACTCCACACTTAGGATTAAACTCTTTCTTTGGATAGGACAGACATGTGAAGGACACTGTGGACAAAAACCTATGTTGGGCTTATGTTCATGTCACCCAACGTGCAAATCTCTGAAGAACTGCTGCACAGACTATAAAGATTACTGTGTGGACATCCTTCCGTATTCTGGGACACCTTTTGGTGGGACGGATTTTATCATCCTGGATGTAGCCTTTGATAAGAGTTCCCAGATTGTATGCAGGTAAAGTTTTCTTTCACACCTTGTTTACATGCACCTAAACATGTTGTAGTTATACCTTTGGTTGGTTATGGTTTAATGAAATATGAATGATGACTTAACCCAGGTCCACTTTAGCTTGTCGAGCTTTAGAGCTTTCAGCTGTGTGTCAGTCTTCCTCAGGTTGCAGTGCAGAGTTTCTATGCAAGTTTCTACACAGTCTTTCATAATGGCAGGTTCAACAATAATACCAATACCGTGGGCTATGTGGATGAAAACAACAGAGGCCACTGTATCTCCCCACTGCTGTATGAAACAGGATGGGTTCCTTTGCACATCTCCTCAGATAATGGCACCACATTCAACAGAGTTGGAGCCTGGCTTTCAGGTACCATAACTGCCGGCATATTCTCTGTGAGGATTACTCTTAAAAAAACAACTTTCTCAGAATATGACAATGCGTCGTTTTCCACTTTGATGTGATTTATTTGATTTACATGTGTTGCTACAGTACACAGTGGCAAATTAGATTCAAAATTCAAGGCGCTTCTGGTCAACTCAACGAAATGGCAGTACTATGGCACGCCTAATGTTGGAGGCCCTCTTGAGATGACTTGGAATACCACCCTGGTCAGAGCTGAGAGGGTCAATATAGAGCTGTGGGGATACAGGGAGACTGGTGAGTAGGCTACAGCTGTGATGTGGATCTACTCATAGCTCACATGACCTAATTTAGCTATGAAAAACACTGAATATATGTAAAATGCTTCTCTGTAGGACAGCCATACTCAGACTACTGGCAGGGGGAGTGGCAGTATCTGTACACACTGGCAAGGGATCAGCCCAACAATGGATCTTTCAGTTTTTTGCCCAAACCAGCAAAGAATGGTTTTTCCAGCTGGGAGCTCGGCTCCGTGCGTGTCAGCCCAAGTACCTACCCTGATGGCATGTGGTATGTACCATGTCTAACTGTAATAAAGATTCTTCTTTCTGTTCAGTTACAGTTTCACAACATGTTAATCCTCCAAAGACCATTCTGCATAAGCAAAGAATAAAAGAAAGGCACCACCTAATATAAACAGTAGGTGATAGATGTAGTTGTTTCATTCAGGAATGTACAAGCTGCATGGACTGAGGACCACGCTCTCGCTTGGCATCTGGAGGAGAGGTTCAGGCAGAACTCAACAGCTTGGGCCCTGGAGAAATGTTTAGCATGGGACCAGCTGGAAGACCAGCTGCCCAACTTCCTGAGTGAGATCATCGACTGCCCCTGCACACTGGCTCAAGCGCGAGCAGACACCGGGAGGTTTCACGTAAGTGCGAAGAGAAGCAAATAGTTTTGCCTGCAATCATTGAATTTAATGATTGATAAATAGCACAAAAATCATTGTGAGATGCTCCAAATTGCACCATTTCATAAGACAAAAATACATTGGATCCAAAAACAAACATGTATAAATATCAACTAACTACTGGTCACAGACTGTTCAGCAATGGATTATTGAAAAGGGATTGCTGACGATATCAGGAATGAATCATGTTATCTGATCACTTTTTTATGACCCAGACTTACAATACATCTGGTATGTCCACATGCGAGCTTGTGGGCTGAGAGGCACACATGGGTCAACAGTGCACACATCATCATTACCTCACAGATTAAAGATAAAAGTGTGAAATGGCTTTATGTGTTTATGATGATACAGTAAGTCAGGGGCTGTAGCCCGAGCTGCAGCTCATACGTGAGCAGGGTGAAATGCACGTTTGGCTTCCTGCTCTGAGATGCTGTATCTCCCCTCAGACTGATTATGGCTGTGACATAGAGAAAGGGAGTGTTTGCACCTACCACCCCGGGAGTGTTCACTGTGTGAGAGCTATACAAGCCAGGTGAGTCTTTCACTCACACGCTTACCTCTGGGACGTTATACATTGTTATGTTATGCTTAAAATTGCACTAAAAGTAGCACTTTACTTTGTAAGTTTACATACTAGATAGTATGGTAACATTTGCAAATGACAGCCATCAGTTTGGCTGAATCTGTTGATGTTTAGCAAAGAGATAACCTTCTGTGCCCTCTAACGGCATACAGTAGCCTCAACTTGCTGTGTTTCAGCAAAACAAAAACTTACCGCACTTTGTAGCCTTTTGGCTGCCTTTTCTTTTATCTGTACTCTTATCTATAACCTCATTGACATGCCTAAGATAGCCAGCAATACCTCACTCTGTAATTTGTAGTAACACCCCACACCAAACCTTTCTTAACTACTCAATTGCATAATTGAATTATGGCAGGTGGAACAGAAATCAAATTACAGCATGATTACTGATTAATGGGACGACTATGACAGGAAAATCAGTTGATCATTACCGTTCTTTTATATCTACAAGTAAATATCAAAACCTCCTGAAAGTGAGTGTAAAAATATTGTGATTTTTTTTGTTTGGTAATGGAATAATATGTGTTGCAAAGGTAATTAAACTTTTGGTGCAACAATGTAGTACAATTAGTTTTACATGTACATAAAAAACAGATATTTGGAACTGGTATACTGTTTGTAACTAATATCAATATTACTTATTAAACAAAGATTAATAAACAATTTCTAGCCACTGATATACATTAATAATAGCATATGATTAATAATAATAGAAACATAAATATACATGCGTTACATCTGCATATTAACATTGTCATGGTAAACTCATGTTAGCCCAACATCACAAATCTGCTAGCAGGTTTTCTGTCACAGCCACAGCAGCGTTCACAGCTCTGACTGACATTGTTTTGGAAATCTATCAACAGTCCTAAGTACGCAGCAGGACAACAGTGTTGTTATGACAGCACCGGTGCTCAAGTCTTGACAGCAGACTCGATTGGGGGCAGTACTCCAGACCGAGCCCACGACTGGGGCTCACCTCCCTACAGGAGACCCCCGCGAATCCCTGGGCAGTCCCACTGGGTCTACGATGTCCTCAGCTTCTACTACTGTTGCCTGTGGTCGGAGAACTGCCACTACTATTTCAAACACCGGCCTTCCAGTGACTGCAGGCGTTACCAGTCACCCAGCTCAGGTGAGTGAATCACCAACGGCCAAACAGTTAATGCACTGCTTACGATTACTGTGTGCTCTGAAGTCTTCATTTTGTGCATGTAATCTCAGCCGTGGTGTTTGGTGATCCCCACTTCATAACATTTGATGGTGTCAGCTACTCCTTCAACGGCAAAGGGGAGTACACTTTGGTGACCTCGGCAAAGAAAGGGCTCACAATCCAAGGCAGAACAGAGCCTGTGAATGGTGAGTGAGTGAAGGGGCCGAGCTCAACAATCATCACTAACGCTAAAGAATTATACCAAATAGCCATTGATCATGAATTATTACAATGCTTCACTGATCACTGATCTGCCTCTCTCGCCCTTAGGAACCACGATAAAAGCCACGCAGTTATCAGCTGTGGCCATGAAAGAGGCATCCTCTGACGTTATTGAGGTGCGCCCCAACAGCCGGCACAGCGGTCTCGAAGTGCTGCAGAATCAAAAAACCCTCTCCTTCGCTGAGCAGAGCTGGATTGACCTGCATGGTGAGATCCAGATCCACCTTACTGCTTATGATGATCGGTTTAACGCCTCGTGGCGGCATTACCTACCAGATACATTACCTTTGTTCATTTCATTTGACGAGTTTGTGACATTATGGATTTTGTCTTTGTGGTCAGCCTCTGTAAAGACAGAGTATGTTACTGATTTATAATTACAGCAGAAAAGGTACTTCACAAATAAGACTATATAATGCTTTTTGACCACAGTGCAATTTAGTAGAGCTAAAATGGCCTTCACAATGACCAACTACAACAGTAAAATACTGCTCAAACATGCAGTTAATGCATCAATAAAAACACTGCTGGAATATGGTAATACTGGATATTCATCTAACAAGGCCATTTTTCTGCATGGATAGCATTTTTACTTTTTGTACTTTACGTAAATTTTACTCGTAATACTTCTGTGTGCTGACTTGGGCAAGATTCAAAGGACACTCTTGCTATGACTATGCTATAGTGTTCTGACTTTACTCTCACCAAATCTCTGTCGTAGGTGTGTTTGTGTTTTCTCCAACCTCAACAAACGTGACCGTGATGTTCCCCTCTGGGGCCGGGGTGGAGGTGCGACTGAGAGAGGGAACCATGACGACTACGGTGCTCCTGCCAGAAGAGTTCAAAAACTCTACCCTTGGACTGCTGGGAAAGATGAACGGTGACGCCACAGACGACCTCGTCTGCAGCAACGGCCAACTCGTCCGGAACCACAGCAATCCAGAGGAACTGTTCAGCTTCGGGGCAGGCTGTAAGAAACCAGTGAAACCAGTGGTCAAAATTCATGTGGTGTTTGCATCTGTTGTGAACATTTTACACAAGCTGTTGTAAATGTATTCATTACTCACAGTAAAAATTGTCAAGGCTTTGAGTCAGGAAGCTTTAGATGAGGATCACAGAAGTACAAAGTCCTTTTTTCTTTGTCAAACTGCGTCCATGTTCGCCCTGTGCCAGAGGAAAACATATCTCTCTTTTCATTTCTTGAAACATATCAGCAGATGTTGCTATGTTTTTACTTTTCATGGTATGGTTTAACTCTGAATCTTTCTTTTTGTTTTTCAGGGGCCGTATCCAACAACTCTGCCCTATTCACATATGATTCAGAGTATCTTCTGGACACATATTACCATGCTCCAAGACATGACCACAGTTTTATTCCAGTGTTTTCTGTCCCCGAGAGTCCAGATGATCCATTAGGCAGTCAGGCATCAGAGATATGCACTGGGGAGGGATCCACATTCTGTAGGTATGCAAAGAAATCTTTCATTTACTTCTGCTCATTATAATAGTGAATGAATTAAGAAGTAGCAGCTGAGCCGATTGGACAATTTACAGGAAAATAATGAGCAACTTACTGAGTTTACTAACTTATAATTAACTGCTTCAGACATTTTTCAACTCTGAAAAGACGTCAATCATTCAGTTCCAATGCATGCGTTTGCTGCTTTTCTTTGTCATAAAGTGAATATTTTAAGTTTTTGAATTCTCAGTCAAATACAACAGTACAGCTGAAGAAGTCACCCTGGCTCTGGGAAATTGTGATGAGCCTGTTTTTTGAAACTATTTTTTGACAGTTAATCAAACAAATTGCCTGCAAATTAATCAACAATAAATAATCACTATGTGAACCCTGACCATGATCTGGTTGTCTGCAAACTGATAACGGACAACATGTGTACAAACTAGATTAAAAGAGTTTCACCAGGCAAAGAGTAATTTCTAACATCAGTCAAATTATTTGGACGACAGCAGCTCCATTTTCTGATCATTTCTTCTGTGCTGCAGGTATGATATCCTGGTTGGTCGTAGTCCAAGAATGGGAAATGCCACCAAGTTGTCCTACCAGGGGCATGTGTCACTTGTGAATGATCTAAAGCCAGGTAAGTTCCATTGTGTCCAGTGTTTATTATGTACGACATTTATTTGGTTTCACAGTGTTAGTTACCGTCATACTATGCAGTAATCTCCTGCGGATGGCTTTCACCCCCAATGGATGGGAAGAAGGAGGGGACCACATATTTACAAGGGGCTAAGGTTCGGCTTTCCTGCGATGATGGCTACACACTCAAGGGATCAGCAGAGCGCGTATGCCAAGAGAACGGCCAGTGGTCTGGAGAAGAGACAAGCTGCGTGGTTCCCAGTACGATGAATACATTAGGAAATCAATCTTGTCCAATGATTCTTTAATCTCCATAAATCATGTGTGGGTGTGTGTGTGTGTGTGTGTGTGTCTTGGTGGCCATTAGCTGATCCACTGAAACAGGTCTGAAGTGTTGAAGTGCACGGTAAATTTAATCACTGTCGTGACCTTTTCACCTCTGATGTTTCCAATCCAAATTTGTCAATAAGATTATTGACTTAGAAAAATGAGAACATGTGAACACAATGATCTTCACCTTCATTTACCAAGATTAGGCCTAACTTAAACCCGTGATTCAGTCCCCTTTTTAAAATAATTTCAGTTGTGGTTTATCGCACTCCTATTCTAAACACATCTTTTCACAGAAAACAGGAGGGGAGCCGTCAAATGCAGACAAGAAAGTTTTAGTTGTGCACAAAAATGTTTGGATCACTCTGTGTGCCAAACTTGAAACTCAGTCCGGTTTGGAAAGATTAGTGTAACCTTCATCTGGATTTCTAGAAACAAAATCAAACCCAGTGCTAAATAAAAAGTTATAGCATCAACAAAATGATTGAAAATCATTCACTGAGGATAGTGAATGTCTATCAAATTCCATATCAACATTCACTAACAGCTACAAATGTAAGCCTCAGGGTGGCGCTAGTGGTAAACTCAAGGGATCAGTTGAATTCACTTTTTCGGGAAACATGGATTACTCTGCCAAATTCAGTTTTTAATTGTGGCCTTTGTTGCGTGTCTTCTCTATTCTCTCTAAATCTATGCAGTAAACTATCTAGGTAAAGCAAAATGGATCAAATCAAGGCCACTTAATCTCAATAAATGCTTTTGATCTCTCTGGTTTAAACGCATCTTTGTCCTGTTTCAGGTAACCTCCCAGGAATTGTGGTCGGTTCAGTCATTGGAGCTCTAGCACTGATTGTAATGATAACAACAATCGTTCTCCACTCCAGAAAACAGAAAAGGTGTGGTACAGTATCCAAAATCTAAATTTCAGTAATGAATGAAAGATTTAGCATGAAATGAAAAAGGCCTGACAACATATTGTAGTGTTGCTTCCTGATATGAAATGATAGTGAATGTTCTCTTTCCTGTTTTTTGTCTTTTCAGGAAAGCTGCACATTCAGACGAAGCGGAGACAAGTGCGGCCTTCTAACCACAGTTTTTGCTTCACTGTCTGTACTGTACATTATCACATCTTCAATGACTGAAAAAACTTTTTACATAATACAAAAGAAATATCTTAATACATCATAAGGTTGAGCAAAGGGACCCTGCACAGCTAAAGAGTAACTATCATTGTTGGACTAACTTCTACAAGCTGAATTTTTTACCTGTGTTGAACTTGAGACCACAACCACCATCACTGCACAGCACTCCAGGCTGAAAACTGTACTTTATAAAGTGAAACCATTTTGTTGATGAATGTTTGTTGGGATGTCTTCACAGTAGGCCTAATTCAGTAACAAACTGCATTGTAGGTCTGTTTAATAAGCAAATAATAAGTAATAAATAAATAAGAGAGCTTTATGTAGTAATATATTTATATAATATATAGTAACATAAAATTAACAGAATTCTGTATTTTTATTGTATTGTTAATGTATTGTCCTCAAATGCTGGTGAATATTGATAAACAGTTTATTATTATTTCAATTTTTTGGACAATTAAGTTATTCTGTAACTTTATATCAGAATAAATCTGTTTTATGACTCCCAGGAGTTCTGCTCCTATTCATTACAGCTCTATGATTTTCTTCTTATACTGTGTATATTGCATGGCTAATTTAGGGATTGAGCCCTTTCAGAGCATCTGAACAAGCAGTATGCTTTTTTGACTGCAAAATATGGAGACATAGCACATTGTATTAAAGGTTAAAGGAGTCTAAATCCTCCGTCATGGTACAGTAACACAAGGAAACACTGGAGAGCTCAAGCGGGATAAACAGGATAACACAGACTAGAGGCTTAAATACACGAAGGAGGGGAAATTGGGCACACATGGAGTACAGGGCATCAGGGCAGTATCAGGGCAGGGCAGACCATCACAAAAACAATGGCAGTTCTACATCCAAAGCTGCTCTGCTGTTGTTGCAGGTAATAAGAAACTCCTCCCTCCATCATTCCCCTGATTTCTGGCACCTGTGGGATAGTCTATAACAACTCCTGTGAGGCTCCGCTCGCTCTCACTCGCGCATGGAAGCCAGCACAAGCAGCGTTTCTGCCAGCCAGCTTTTGTTCAGTCTATCATTTATCTACTTTGTTTTAAGAAGTTATAGGTGCTGTCTGACTCTTTATGTTGCTTCTTTGAGCTGGGGTCGACGATGAAGCAATAACACGTACAGTTGAAAGTCAAAAATAAAAGAGGAATTCAGGACTAGGAGTTACACAATAGTCGCAAAAGTCACTCAGGATCCACATCATATTGTTGGGAACAGTTTCTTTTCCAATTCACTTTATAAACATTTACATGCGATAACAGCAATATGTAAACTCACTTTAAAACCATAATGGTCCATCCTAAATGATGGGATTTATGGTCCCGGTAATGGGCTACTTATCAGATATCAAGGCATTATATAAGAGCAAAAGCTTATCAGGAGACAGCAACCAATAAATGCCAGGAGTGCCAGCTCATTTCTCAGATTTTACTTTTACCCATGCCTGGTGATAGAAGCTTGATGCTGCAAATATGCCTGTTAGTTATAACTCTGCAAATACTAACAGTCTATGTTATGTTCCCCAGAAATATTGTCTATTGCTAATATTCCAGGCCACATTGCAGTATTACCTAACTTGTATGTAATTCGGTTACAACAAAAGGTCATTTGAATGAATAAGGATAGAAGATAAGTCTCTATAGTGTTGCTAACAGTAGTTCATTCTCCACCTGCATCAGTCTATGCATTTACTTACTTAAACTACAGTTATTTGGTGACACTGTGACCTTTGACCAATGCCTTGGAACACTGCTGACGGGGATGTCACAGATATTACCTCATTAATAAATACCCTCCCTCCCTTGATGACGACTAGCTCATTGATTTATTTCTTCAAGTCTCGTTTCATTATTTGTACAACATAACACTCTGTGGATGCAGCTCCAGATGTAAAATTCCTCACCACTGCTCGACTGCGTCAGTCTTTCTGTTCATCACTTTTAACCTGGATGTAAATCGTCATAATAAGCAATTATTTGCCCGACATACTCATCATATGAAGATGTTTGTTTGGTCTGGAGTTTTATTCCCCCTAAGTCTTGTGCTTAGAAACTGAGCGTAATGCTGTTGTTTACTGTGTGGCACTGAATGTTCCCTCACATAACACAAGGCTGTGATTTCTATGGACAAAGAGCACCAGTATGTGACAAGACTGCAGAGGCCGCTACTGAATAAACTTGTACGCTTTCTGCTTCCAGAGTCACTCACCAACAACTTGCCACAGACACTCCAGAGATATAAATACAAATAATTAGCATTATCCTCTCCAGGATCCAGGGCAACGAGGGAGTAACATACCAGCTCAGGACATACCGAGACCCTCTGATCCCTCACATCACACGCACTGCTGGACAAGTGTTAAAATGAATCAGCTGGGTATATAAAGTGTTGAGTGGAGCTTTACCAATGCCACATCAGCCTCTTCCTGAAACCTCCGGCTCACTTTTTGTTAACTTTTCTGAATAAAACTACAGCTACCCTATTGTTCAGCATCCAGGTCATCAATCTAGACTTGTTTCTCAGGGTGGAGCCACAAGCTTTGCAGATTCAACATCCCTTTCCTTCACGCTGATCTTATTTTCCAGAATATGGGTGAACAAAATAAAACATTATCTCGTCCCATTTTCCGCCGAGATGTCAGCTGGGATCCCTTCCCAAACTGGACGCAGCCGAGCCGCATCTTTGCGCAGGATTTTGGCCTCCCTCCCTTCCTAGAGCCTAATGATCTGGACTGGCTGGACTGGGCAAAGAAGAGACTGGCATCTTTCTCCTGGCCAGGGTACACGCAAACTCCACTTCTGCCTCCATTCTTCACTCAGCACCCTGCAGCACTGAACCAAACTGGCCTGAGACAACTGACGAATGGGGTGTCAGAGATCCGAACAGGGCAGGACAGCTGGAAGATTAACCTGGATGTCAATCACTTCTCGCCTGAGGAGATTGCAATCACAACCAAGGAGGGCTATTTGCAAATATCAGGTACTGGTTGGGCTTCTTTGAGTGACCACAATGTATCATAGAAAGTTGTATAGACTTAGATGTACCCTATAAGTTTTACATTGTGTCTTTTTGTTTTTGTTACCATTTTTCATTTCAAGGAAATCATCAAGAAAGACAAGATCAGCATGGATTGGTTGCAAGATGTTTTACCCGGAAATATAAGTATGTTGTCTCTGAGAACCTAATCTTACTAAAGCTAATACCGAACATTTCTAGAAGTAAGAGGTCAATAAATGCACACGATGCTAAGGTATCCTGGGGCAACAGGATGCCACATCACTGGCTAAATTGGTCTGTCAACAAAAAAATACAAACACGCATGCGCGCATAGAAAGGTTTGCTGAACTACATGCAATGACTTCAACTTGCCTGAGATGATATATTGGTTTCTGATAAATATTTCCTTCATTTGTTCAAGGTTGCCGCAGGGGGTGGACTTGCAGCACATCAGTTCATCGCTGTCTGGTGATGGCGTCCTGTCCGTGGAGGCTCCCGTTCCCGGGACATCCATCAGCAGACCGGCAAATGAGCTTGTCATACCTGTTCAGATCAGACAGACGCAGGATGGTGAAAAGTGAAAATCAATGAGCAGAATGTGAGACAAGACTAAGCTCTCACCCAAGTAGCAACCTTGTGTAGCATTGACATAAAATAGAAGAAAAACCTGTTTGTTACAGCTTATTAAATGTGACTGACTGTAACAACAAGCTTTGTTTTCCTGTCATATGACAGTGTCTGTTGCAGTAATGCATGATTACAACTAGAGTACCACATCACAGTTACCTTTGGTTTTCCAATGAAATGCAAACTCATCAAAGTAAAACAGAGCAGCTTTTGAGAGTGAGGAACGATTTTTTTGTCATGGCAATTCAAACAGAACATGGTTAGTAGCTTCCAATATCATCATGTTTTTCTGTGTAACGGAGTAGTAAAGCCCAATAAAAAATGATTTGGTTGAGTTTTATTTGCTTGCAAGGCAGAGAAACACTGAAAACTGTGCCTTGATGTCTTCAATAATCAGCCTTATAAAGCTGCTCATGAATGAGATAAATTTATTTGGCAAGTGGGATATTAGATTTTACGTAAATAATCAGCTTCATCTCTGCAAATTCCATGGTGGCTCAAAGGTTCAGGAGTAAAAGCCAGGTGTGGAGTTCCGGACTTTTACTCCTCACTCGAAGATGAAGCCCAAATCATTCAAAAGTAAACAGGGACATCTAGTGTTTGAATAGAGTATGATATGATAACGTAAATAAGTTACTGTATCTGTCATGTATGACATCACACGGATTAGTACAATAATGGAAATAACAGAGGAGCTTGTCTGAAATACATGTAACTGATTCTGATGACTTGATTCTTTTCCTTGATTTATTTGTTGATTATTCAGCCGGTGGCCAGATTTAAAATGCAAGTAATTAATAACTTTGGCCTTCTCTGCCGCAGCCCTATCAGCGCTCTACGTGTACAGAACCATCAAACAGCCTGTCATCCTTCCTCCATCCAACATCAACCTCACAGTCACCAGTGAGAACTAAAGCATGTACACTTTTCATTCAATCACTGGACCTTTCCGGCCTCAAGCCAAAGTACATGCTCAGGAACAGAAGACCCTAACAACAACTCAAGACATGTTCCACCTCAAACAAATGTACAACGGTACCCTTACAAATACAGTTCACAGTATTACAGTCTGATTTACATGTATGTGCTTGGGTCTGTGAAAGTATCTCTGAGATAAAATGGGATTTATGGAGGTTGAATTACTGCCTATTCTCACCAGCTGACAATAGCGGTACAGGAGTTTTTACAGTAGCACAAATATTAGAAAAAGTTTGTGCTGCTGTATTTTTAAAAATCTTTTCAGATGATAATTTGAGCATCCCTCCTGCCTCTTGGAAATTATTTTGATTAACATCTTATTAAAGAGTTGGGGACTGCTAGGTAGTTGCTATGTGGTTACTAGGATGTCACTAGATATGTTCTCTGTGTTTGGATGCATTGTAATTTGTTAGGACATCCCATGCTAGCTAAGTGAGGGGTTGCTATAGTACTAGATGATTGTTAAGTGGTTGTTAATGTGTTTCTGGCAGTATCTTAGTTGGTTGGTCAGGTGTACGAGGTAGTTGCCATGGAAATTTGTTGTAGTTGATGGGAGTTGCCTGGTTGCTCAGGTGTACTTTGTGATTAGGGTTTGGGTTAGAAGTAGCTCATCTGTTTTTAAGCATGATGTCACTCTCTCTTGTATAATAATAGTAATAATAATAACAGCAACAACTGTAATTTGTATTTTACATATACAAATTTATATTTCTGATCTCTAAAAAATAAAAAAAGTGATCTCTCTCATAAAGTAGACATGAGCTCATGTCATTATTAATAATTGTGTTTTCTAAAACATATATTTGGTGACAGTGTGCGATGTTAAATAACTTAAGGCTTGTCGAGACATGCCCGTAGTATTGCGGTGTCTCTTTAAAGGAAGGGGGAGTGTAGAAGAGGGACAGAGGAAAGAGATGAATAGAAGGCACCAGAACCACCTACCATGACCAAGTGCGCCGTAAATGTAGGACAGAAATTCGAGTGGAATACAAACGGACCGTCAAGCGACATATTCGAGGACAAAACATGTTTGGATGTGCATTATCTGATCCAGATATTTTTAAACATGGCACCACATGCGATCATGGGAACACAGGGAAAGTGTTTTTCCTCCCAAACATTTCTTGCATTTTGAAACGGAAAAGAAGAGTGGCAGCAAAATACATCCCTGTGCCATCCTTCTCCGGTTATCAATGGTAGGCATTGCATAATTCACCCTTATCCACCGGAGCCATTTGGTGCCTCCTCTTTGGGAAGAGGGGGACGCCAGAAAAAACCCCGAGTACATCTAGTTGCTGCCTTCACGGTGCTGCCTGCAATTGTTTGGCAATGCCCTTTTCTCTCTTAGGAAGGACTTGCAGACAGTAGCGGGGGAACGAGCAGGGGAAGGATGCATTTAACGCTGGATGTGTGCTGCATTCAGGGAGATTCGGCAGTAACAGCAGCTCTAGCGGAAACGGCGAGTGCGGCGGGCCTGGGAAGCACCCAGCCCCACTATCTCCTCCTTTTCCTCCCCCCCTGCAGGACCATGCTTGCGTGAGGGATGAGGCTGTGCACAGGGACACCAGGCCAGAGCTGCGGCCTACTTCTCAAAAGAGCCGGTCTCTCGACTGCAAGATCTGTGAACACATTGCCACCATCAAATCAGCATCTTTGGTACGCGGCTCCCTCCCTCTCTCTCTCGCTCTCTCTCCTCCGTTTGCATAAAAATAGGCTACGTGTGTGAGTGAGTGCGCGCGGTCGCGTACGTGCATGCGTGTCAGTGTCAGTGTATGTGTGCGTGTGTGCGTTCTGGCGGCGGGGGGGCTGAGAAGGGGAGGGAAGGGGTGTCTGTGTTCTCAGCTGTACATCTGTAGCCATGGCAACCAGATCCTGTTAATGGATGTCATTTTTTCCACCCTCAGCTTCCCTCACTGCCTCTGCTTTTATGTGTGTGTGCATCACATTCATATGTATTGCATGTAAATCTCTGGCTCCTTTTATTACCAATGAGATCAGGTTTATGTCACAGATCGTAAAAGGTGCATTTCCACATCTTTCCTCAATGGACGCCTTTGATTGTTGTCTGACAGACTGGCCTCAATCTGAATCTTGAGTCACATAGATATTACTTGCTTATTGGAAAAGACACTGGAATGATTGATTGATTAATTCATGTTGCTGAATGTTATCAGGAGTTATTATATACATTTTTTAAAAATGGGACTTAAACAGCAGAGCCTCTTTATATTGATTACACTGGGACTTCTGTATCACATATAGCACCTTTTTAAATGGTTACAGTGCAGTGGACATGTTTAAATATGCAAAATGATTACTTTTCTTGGAGGAATTGCTCTTTGCCACTGTACTGTATGTAGTCTGTTTTTAGGCCATAGCCTCTGACTTACCAGATGTCTCTCTTCTGTGCCCCCCACCCGTGTCTTTTACTTCCTGCCTCCTGTGTTTCTCCGTCCAGGTCATCAGGTAGATCCAGGAGCATGATCAGGACTTTGAGCTGCGGGAGCAGATGTCTGGGTATAAGCGCATGCGGCGGCAGCACCAGAAGCAGCTGATCGCCCTGGAGAACAGGCTAAAGGCCGAGATGGATGAGCATAGGCTCCGGCTGCAGAAGGAATTAGAGACACACGCGAACAACACTTACATTGAGCTGGAAAGGCTGGCCAAACGCCACGCTGCTCAAACAGACAAAGAGGTACAGCCTCTACAGCAGGTGTCACTCATGTATGAGGTGGAACCCACTGAGGGATTTCATTCACTTGAAGTCAAACCCTGTTTTTGCAGGCATTTTTGGGGTGATAATTGGAATATTTTACTGTCTCCTCACAGATGAAGTCAGTTGCAGCAGAAGAGAGGAGGATCCAGCAACAGATTGTTGCTCAGCAAAAGAAAGAGCTGACAACTTTCTTAGAAAACCAGAAAAAGGAGTACAGGCTTTGCAAAGACAAGATCAAAGAAGTAAATATCATGAACAAACACAAAGTTTATGAACTTATACATCATATCTCTTCAGAACAAACAAACTGTGTTCACTTTGTTCTGTTATTTTTGTGTGCAAAGGAGATGAATGAAGACCCTTGCACACCCAAGGAGGAGAAACAGGAGCGTCTGTCCAGGCACAAAGAAACAATGCAGCGCTCACAGGCTGAGGAGGAAGCCCACCTGCTGGCCCAGCAGAGACTGGTCTATGACCGGAGCTGCAGGGCCCTCAAACGCCGGAGTCTGGTCAGGAAGCATGAATTTGAACAGGAGCAACTGAGAGAGGTAGTGAGCCTTCACGGCATTACATAACATTGTGTAGACTATTGTAAAGCGATCATTACAGTGGCTTTGATAACCAAAATTCAGACCAGATTCCACAGAAAGTTCAAGTTCCTCTGTATGGATGACTTGAATTATTACAATCTTAGGAACCAGGCTGTAACTAACATGTTTTCATTATGAGTTGGTTACATTACACTCAATCTCAAATTCCCTCCTCTACTCAGGCTCCAAAAGATGAGATACTGCACCCACAGATGGTGCTGTAATAATCAACTATGCATTTTGGCTCATTGCTCAAGAACTGTGTTGTCTAGAGTCAAAATCCAGGGTTACTACCAAAACTACCCCAATTTCATTGAGAAGCATATAAGCAAAATGAAAAATTAGCATGTAGGTTTATGATGTCATGAAGAGGGAGTTTACCAAACCTTGGATCACATGGCCTCATGGTGGCGCTACCAAAGAGACATTTACGATTAGGCTTGTATCTCAAAAATGACTTGACCTGTATTCAAAATAAATTTTTGTCCTGCTTACTGCAATATTGCTATTAAAAATGGCATTACAACAAACTTCTTGTTCTAGGAGCTGAACAAGAAGAGGACCCAGAAAGAGATGGAACATGCCCTGATGATCCGGCAGGACGAGTCCACCCAGGACATGGAGCGCAGGCAGCTGCAGATGCTACAGAAGCTGCGCATTGAGCTCATGCGGCTGCAGCACCAGACAGAGCTCGAAAACCAGGAGGAGTACAACGGCCGGCGGCAGAGGGAACTACACAGGAAACACAGTCTGGAGCAGCGGCAGCAGCCCAGAAACCTCAAGGTGCCTGGATCGTTTTCTTTGACACTGTACTGTATATGGCTGTTTAGTGAGCTGATATCCAGTTAACGTTATTTCAGGAAAAACACATGGTTTTATGATGAAAGGCTGTCATATTGGGTTTTGTTTGTACACCTGTCCTCTCCACAGTCCTGCACTCCTTCCCCACAATTTCCAAATAGACAACTGTAACATCAGTGTTGCCATGAGAACTGTTTCTTCCAAAACATTTGCTCTTCCACAAACTCTCTTTATCCTTTAATTGACTGTATTTGTTTTGTTTGAGCTACAGTACAGTGGGGAAGTTAGAGCTAACTAATCTTCAAGGGCACTGCTAACAAATACATTCATTGGTCTATTAATTATTTATACCACCTTTATTCTCTACTCCACATTGACTGTTAGCTTGAGATCAAAGTGCAATGCAATGCATACAAGTTGGCTGGAGTCCACAAACTAAATCAATCAGTCAAATTGCGAGAGAGATGTCAGAAGAGAGATGTATAACTAACCAAATACATTTTTTTACTGTTCCATAGGATTCCATAGTATTATGCTTCCATCTCAGTAAACAATTACCAAGAAGTGGATTGCCTTATTTGGATGACTTTTCAGTCACCTGTCTTCCACCATCTGAATGTTACATTTTCTTTCTCTTTTTATCGTCTGCAGATGCTGGAGATGCAGATCAAGAAACAGTTCCAGGATACTTGCAAGGTGCAGAACAAGCAGTACAAAGCTCTTAGGAATCATCAGCTGGAGGTCTCCCCCAAGGGTGACCACAAGACCATCCTGAAGAGCCTGAAAGAGGAGCAGACGCGCAAGCTGGCTGTCCTGGCCGAGCAGTACGAGCAGAGCATCAACGAGATGATGGCCTCACAAGCGGTACGGAGATCCTGAAACAACTTGTCATGAGTCATGAGAATTTGAATTTAAAGTTGTGCAACACATTGACTACTATAGGTACATCAGCATTATCATCATCGTCATTCATGTAAAAATCTAGATTGCCGTTCTATGCCAAAGTTTTGCCAAAAGCTGTCAACCAGTAGTGGCAGAGCTTGGGTTGTCCCTAATGCCTGTTGTGACTACCTCTGTGTCGCTGGGTCTCTCAGATGCGATTAGAAGCAGAGCAGGAGACCGAGTGCCAGGCTCTGAAGCAGCAGCTGAAGCAAGAGATGGAGCTCCTGGACGCCTACCAGAGAAAAACGAAGTCACAGATGGAGACCCAACATGAGCGAGAACAGCAGAAACTTGAGCAGAAGGTCTCCATACGTAGAGCGCACCTTGAACAGAAGGTAGTTTTTTCCCTATACATGTCATTCCTTTATATCAACTATACTGTTAATCTGGGCTGGTCTAGATTGTTCCAAACTGGCAGGAAACATAGATTAAATAAAATGTGTAAATAAAATAAATCCAAAATGTTTATTGCAGGGGATGATGTTGGTCGAAGGGTCAGGAGTTCTTGTAAAAGGTTAATTTACTCTTATGTTTTGGTGACTCTGGCTTTACATAACACCTATCATGTTTCTCCATTGCAGATTGAAGAGGAACTGGCCACACTTCAGAAGGAACGTACTGAAAAGATCAAGCACTTGTTGGAACGCCAGGACAGAGAAATTAACACTTTTGACACAGAAAGTAGAAGCCTTGGCTTTGGGAGCCTAGGATCTCTGGACTTCCCCAAAGAAGACAACAGATGAAAGTGGACTTACCTGTAGAGGACAACATATCCATGCCCCTTTCGCGTCCACTTAACCTTTTGTCACATCCACGACGACAAAGCTGGATAACTCCCCCTATTGCTTTTCTTCTCTCTTAGATATTGCATCCTTGAATCGAGGTGTTAACGTGCAATGAGAACTTCTTTTGTGGAAACTTGAAGGGGTGGGGGGAGTAAAACAAAAGAATCTACAACAACATGTCACTAAAAAAAAAAAAATCAAACCTAAGTCAGTGTATCTCAAAAACTTAAGTGTTAAAAATAACAGACTCTTTCCTCCATGCCATTTCCTCCTTTTTGGTATGAAATGAATAAATCAGGAAATTTTAGTAAAATGGGCACTTTGATATGTTTAAGTAGAAACCCATCATGTTCATGTGATGCTTAATGTGTGTGTTACATGGAGGGACATTGTGGAATGTGAGCTGCGGACTCCCCCGTGGTGTTAAGCTGCTTTGTCTTTTATTTTTTTATAATGAGTTTAATTTCATTTTGTTCGACTTATTTTATTCTAATTTATGCTCTGAATGTGAATATTACTGTATGGGGTCACTGGAAAAAGTCAGAGTTTATTATTTTTATTTTGTCATACTTCCATATTGTGCTTATGCATACAGTATACTGTGGTCCCTCAGTTTTCTAGGCAACAGTTCTTACCTTTTCTTTTACTTGATAAGTAGGATCAATTGGCTTAAGGTTGATCAACCCTGTTTATCTTAACACAATTCAAGATCCCACTTGGTAAAACTGCTTATTATTGCATGCACTTTAAGGACAAATTCAGGTTGTGAAGTGAAGCATGAATCTGTCAAGAGATTTTAGCTGTTTTGTAAATAAAAGTGGTCATGGCATTTTTTTTTGTTTTAAGCCTATGGATACTGGACATAAGCGCCATATTTGATATGATAATTTTCACAAATGCCTTTCTTTAAGTTGTGCCTGAAGCAGATTTTAGTTACCGCGTTTGTTATATCTATATTTTATTTACTGAGGCCGGCACCATTTTGTTTTGGTTTCATTGAAACTTGTGAATCATTTATTGTTCACTAATCAAAGTTCTTGTAAAGGAAAATGGTGAGAATTGTGCTGTATAACTTTTGATATGAATATTTGTACATGAGAATATAGCTAGAACATACAGAGACACTGGTCTATTACCAATAACAGAACTTAACGATAAAGATTTTGCTTCATTTTTGTTTTATAATATAGAGAGATGGTCATACAATAAGCTCAATATATTGCTAAGTCAAATCACCCGACTCTCAGATTGTATAAATGCTGGTGAACGGAACCACAGACTTACAATATCGTTCCAATGATCTTTAAAGGGTCAGTGGCTTCACAGAAACAAACACAACAACACGTGGGTCCAGATTGTGTTGAGTAATTAGTGTCTAATGATCAGATTTGCATATTTTTTTGCCATGTTCATTAGAGTCATTGAACAGGTTGCACAATGTTTCCATTTATACCGAATGGAAAGAGAATTGTTTGGTGCTTAATTTCTAATACCACCTTTAGCCTTGTAGTTTTTTGTCTTGGAGAGACGATTGATTTTTACAAAATGTAAACACAGAGCATTTTGAAAACCCCCTCTGAGTCAAAACACTATTAAGTTTTTTCAGACACTCATGACATATTTAGAGTACCCCATGCAGTGAAACCCTCTAAAAAAATGAAGTATATGTATGGAAAAATAAATACTATTTTATCACGGGTCAGTTTTTGAAACATTGTTTAATGTGGTGGTTGGTCTTGAATGCAACCCTGTTATGTTTGAAAGGTATTCTCTCGACCGGTTTCTTTTCATTTTAGAGCCACAGCTTGTATTAATGTTCAGTCATATTCCTCACAGGGCTGAAAGGTGGAAGACGTCCCCTGAATTAACACAGTATTTTTAATGGAGGAATATAATGATATCATTTCTGATGGCAATAGAACTTGAATGCTCTTTGTTTTAAACCGAGAATCCTAAATTCTGAATTTGTTATGTCAGTTGCCAGAGTGTGTTCTGAAGTTGAATGGCTCCTCGAGAATTTTTCAGCCTTTTACATTTTCATAAACTTTCTGAAATTTGATGAAAAAATATTCTCATATGCAGTAAGGCCTTTTGTCTGGTCTGATGTAACTGAAGCCTTGTGGACGAATGGTTCCATAAAAAAATGCTATTGGGGTGCTTGAATAAGGTTTGCCTGAGGGCTTCAGAAAAAAAAAGGTTATGAACCTTCGAATTTCTGTGAATTTTTAGTTATAGAAAGATGTATTTAGTTTAGTAAAGGGGACTTTCCTAAACAACCTTATTCACCATTTCCTGTGCAGTTAAAAGACAAAATAAAAGAGATTCTGTTGAAAAAAAGGAGTCTCTGTCAACATCCTGCATCTTATGACACTGCGTTTCTCATTGTTTGTGGTTGAATTTCCTTGCAACGCTTGTGTGATGTGGGGCTTCTCACTTTTGCTTTTCTTGGGTACCATATAAACGCTGTGACCGACATTTATCAAATGCTGTATATTATGATTAACTAGAACTACATGCACACGTGCAGATCAAAGAAAACTTGTGAAAACCAGAACTCTGAAATGGGAAGGGAACATGAGGTGAAAGGGAAGTTAAACTGCAGAGCATCCAGTGTTATATATTCTCCTCATATTTCAGTGTAAATGTGCTTGATTTAGTTGTTGATTGTGTTGGTGTCTGTACTGTATATGCTGGCAGGAATCCAACTATAGTTTCCTTGAGTTGTCAACATTTGTGGCACCATCTTCAGCAGTTGCCTGCCTCACCACAACCCCTGTATGGTCCCCTGGGGCAACTGGAAAGCCCCGAGGATAACAGAGGAGCGGTTAGACTTTACCTGAAGAAGTGCTGACAGGGTTGTGGTGCGATGAGTTCCCCCATCTTTTCTCGAGTAGTCAGTGGTTTATACAGCATCTAGTGGGGAAACCAAGACATAATTACCACAAAAAACATGGAGCCCATATCAGCTCTGAGTGAGCTGGTTCAGTTCCAGTGCATAGCACATAGTAATATTTTTCTGTTCACTAGTCTGACCTCTCATCAACCCTGTGATGCAGAAGGCTGACGATACACATCAGAGGGGGGTCTCCAGGAGAAGTGACCACCGTCCTGCAAAGTTGGCAGTGGTGGTGATGATGATGAGATTGGACAACACGTGAAAATCCCAGCTTGTGTTATTGTCATATGTTGCACGTTCCTCCAGTTCCTCCTCCCATTCTACCCAATCAATGGACTGAGGGGGCAACAAAATTCACTGTCACGATGAAATCATCCCTTGAAAACATATGTCCAATCTGTCAGAAGCTTCAGCTTGTGGCGTGATAACGCTGACATTTTGCGTACTTCAGCTTAAGTGGGCCCGCCCCTTTACGCACTTGTAAAAGTTTCTGATTGAGAAATGCATTTCCTGTGACCTTGCCTGCATACGGCACAAGTACCCACATTGAAAATATTGCTGCACAAGCAATAGGCAAAGGTTTATCTCAAGATTTAACTCCAGATCTCCCTTTGTCTGCCACACATTGCAATTTTTAAGAATGCTATTTGACACTTTTTAAAGAGTCACCTATTAGATTGTTACAGTAAGAACTTTACAGGTTTACAAAAACACTTTCCCTGTACAGCTCATAACTGTGGTAAGCTCACTTTTGCTTTTTACACCAACTAATTCTCACCTTTGCACCCGCTCTCTCTAGAGGGTGGTAAAAAAGCATGTCAGTGAACTGTGTCAAAGGGGAGGCCGACTCCAGTGCTTAAATTTATTTTCATGCACCTCTGACACTGTTTTCTAAATGCAGCAAGTTCATGTTCCTCAGGCGATTTAAATAGATCAGACAAGTCTATTTTTCCATGCACAAATAAAAAGGAAGTGGTATTAAAATGTTTTCTTTGATCACACATCATATAATAATTAGACAATGTCCCTACATGCCTGTGCACAGAGCAGGCATGTAGGGACATTTGCCCTCTCACTTCATACAGAAGAAAGAGAAAAAAATGCACATCTGAAAAAAGGAGGAAATTCTGGGAAATTTGGTTGCCTCACAAAATGCACGTCATTTCCTCCTATGACAAATGTGTGGTTTCTGTCTTTAAAAAAAAAAAGTTTAAAGCAGTGTGATTATGACAAGTCCGCGCAATTTGCCCGCGATACTGAGTGGAGAATGAATGGTCATGTAAAGAGCATGCATTTTTGGCAGTTTATGGAACTAGCAGCAAGTAAGTTATTACATCTATTCTTCTGCTGAAGTATCAAAAAACAGTTAAACAGCAACAGCATCTTTTCTTACCATTGTGCATGCTGGTTCTTTTGTGGTCATTTTTGGTGGCTTACAGCTGCTGTTAGACTGAAGTTTTCAGATTTAGTTCTGAAGTTCTTTAGTTCTTCACAGCAGTTTTTTTAACACCACACTACTACTGCATAAATTAAGTAAATACGTTTTTAAACTCTTTGTACAATCTGGTCAACGTTTCAAGAGATTGACTGTGTGGTGACATGCAGTCACATTAGAACTACAGTAAAGTTGTTTAAAATGTTTGAACTGATAGTGCATGTATTATTTATCACTTGCTGAATGTTTGCTGGGTGAGCAGTCTTTTGCTTTTACCCCCCTCTGCTCTGCCTGTCACTTGTGGCTTTAAAGATAAAGTTCCCTCATTGATGGGGTGTAGGATAACCATAAACTGACCAGTTCCTTCCTCCACAGCATTACTCTCTCTCCTTCTGGTTATGGCTGTTGATTCAAGGAGAACTGTGGCAGCAAGCAGAAACCAGCAGTGTGGGAATTCTCTGCAAAAGACCTTGAAGCTCACCAGACTTGCACAGAAGGAATCTGTCGACCTAATCAAAACATATGTGAGTACAGGCATAAAAGTGCTGTGTTTTATTTTGCTGCATTAAATCCCCATGTGCTTGGTAAGGATTTGCTATATGTTGCCACTGCATAATATGTTGGCTGTTCATGTCCCTCTTAGATATGATTTATCTCTTCATTTTTTGCAGAAAGCCGCACAAGGAGAGATGTCAGATGAGCTCTTCTGCAAGGGGACATTTAACAACATCCCTGATCCCAACATCTCTGGTCTGGAGCCCTCTGAGAGGATAGCAAGCATCTACACACACCTCCAGGCCTTCGTCCCACATTTCAAACGGGTGTACGAGCAGCAGACAGACTTACAGTTTGACACGAGCCCGCTGCTGACCGAGCTCATGGCTGTCCGCACTCGCAGTAGGAACCTGGCTGCTCTTGTAAACAGCTTTTACCAGAGCATCTTCCCGAACCTTCCTTTGCCAGAGCCAGCGGGGGGGCCGACAATGCTACCTCCGCCTCTGAATGTATTCCAGCAGAAGGTCTACGGCTGCGTGATCCTGAAGACCTACAAAGAGCTCCTGACGAACGTGTCCAGAGAACTGAGAACTCTAAAGAGCAACGTTTGCAAGAGGAGGATACGGATAAACACACCCTTCCTCTGAGAATGACCTAAGGCTGGCCTTGGACAGTCAGTTTCCAACAATGCTTGTGCTCACTGGGTTTTGATAAAGACTATAAGAAATGTGAGTTTAAAGGTGGCTGGTACATCAGTGTAATGGAGCCTATTTATGGTATTTAATATTTATTTTCTCATGTGTTTCTGATAAAAGGAATGCTGTTAGAAATGAATGAGTGTAAAGGTTACCTGTGCAAGTTACAGTATGTATATTTAATATATCTAATATGTTATGGATCTACTTTGCTGATGCGAACTTATTTTCTGTATACAGAGTTATTAAAAGAGACTTTGTGGCTGTACATCTTTGTGATCTTGGATTTTCTTTGTGCAGCTGCATGATATGATTTCAGCAGCACTGAAGTGTACGGAAAAAGTTTTTTTTTTTTTTTTTTTTAAAAGAAAATACAATAACAGTACAATTCCTGCTCAAAGTATCATGTGCTGTTTTCTGCACATATTCAGTCCATCAACAGGAGTTAAAAGAAAATCAGGAAGCTGCTGAGACGCTGACTGGGCTGATATCAGCTCAGAATGACGCATGTGTTCAACACAAGGCTGGATCACATAGGAAAGATTTCATGACACTGGCGGGCCGTCTGGCCAGTCACAAGGTGTGGGCCAGATAACTGTACGTGTTCACAGTGTGTAGTTTGCACACTTGCATCGTCATAGGGATGGAGATGCAAGTGTGTGAAGGGTTGGGGTGGGTGACAACACATTCTGCAGTAAACCCCTTTTTTAATTGATGAATAGGAGACACTGCATGCAAACTTGGCATCTATACACATACTCTCGACATATATATCACAGATACCAAATATTTTGTTGAAATGAAGTAATGCTTCACTAAACTTTCCTCAGATCACAAGCTCAGGGGAAACTGGAAGTAGAAGGGGGATTCACTCTAGGTCATGAATCAAGTTCCTTGTTATAACTGCTTTATTTAAAGCGCTAACACAGAGGGTACATCAGGACAACACCAATTCTTCAGTCAACATTATTTGTTCATTTTCACTACACGATTACTTCATGCTTTCATGTCCTTACAGAACCTGATAGTGAGTTGAAGTCTATCCCAGCAGATACAGTTTTTGTGAAAAAGTAAAGACACCACGGACCGATCATGAGTTCTCACTGTAAAGCATTTTTTTTCCATGAAAAACAGATAACCTGTGCAACCTGTCAATGGAGAAAACATGCAAACCCTGGCAGAAGTGGACAGGGCTGGAGACTGAACCCAGGACCCTTTGTTGATGCTTTAGTCACTGACCCACCTGTCATCTATCTAAACAGCACATTGTGAGGAGAATGTGTTGACCTCTGCTAAACTCAAACAATATCAGTGAATTCAAGATAAATTTAAACCAAGATAATAGTTTTAGTGATTTATATATAAATGGAAAATACTTATTAATGTGCTGTAATAGATTTTCAGCAATCAACACAAGTAGATCACACAGATAATACAAAAGTATGGGCTGTTTAAAACCATAAGTGATGGAAACTCATGGACTGTATTGGAACAAATCTAATCATTCAAAATGATGGGAATGACAGAACGTGCAAAAAAAACACGCCACCATCCATTTTACATAACCTCAACATGAATAAGACATTTCATTTATGAATCAGGTGCAAGTTTATTGTCACTTAACATGCTTTATACAACATGAGCTGTAGAGGGCGGTATACACCCATGAGTGAAAATCAGAAGTTCCGGATGGATAGCTTGCCTTCTCGAATAGTCTTTCACAGGAAATGTGAAGACTGATGCATAAATACAACATATAATACATATTCAGCAGCAGTCTGTACAGTAACACCAAAACTGCCAGGCCAACAGCTTTCTATAGAATGAAAACCATTTGTAAGATTGAGGATCTGCTTCTTGATAAGCCACTTGCATTTATCTTACGTTCCTTTCGTATAGGTTTTCTCTTTACATTTTCCATTTTGCTTACTCTTCCTGAGGTTTTGACCCAACACGTGGGGGGAATGGGACTGATAACAGCTCTTGAAACTTCTGGATTGATGAAGCTGTAAAAGCTTCATTCACAGATGTGTGTTAGTTCTCTCAAGAGGTCGCAGACCTTTCTGATAAAGCATGGTGACGTGACCTGTTGAATCATTTCTTTTCAAGAACTGGGCTGTATTATTTGTTTGGATGGGGTTTTTTTTTACATTAGAATTTACAGTATGTCACCACCTCCTCTGAATATAGAACTAATCAGATTCTGCCTTTGAGCATTTAATCTTGCACAAAAGCACTCCCGTTTCCTTCTTATCAAAAACACACATCATGAACCGGAGTCAGATCTGTTCCATGGGGTCTTTTATTGTGCAAAGTTTGAAGGCAGAGCGTGCACCTTTTTAAATATGCTGCAGTTTCAGTGAAGGCATTTTAATTCATTCTACATTTTACAGACACTTGTTAAGACAAACCCTTATATCCCTGATTATTGAGAGAGTTATTGATTTATGGCACTAACATCTCTAAAGGTTCATCTGGGATCCATACCTGCATGCATAGTCATACTGTCTGTTACTCTATACATGGATATTTGATTATTGCTTTGTCCAAATGCTAACAGACTGATTAGTATCTTACTGATTATCATAGGCTATTAATTGGACAAATAGACTATTTCTACTAGATCCACATTACGCATTGTTTCTCTGCATAGTTTAAACATGAGTAAGGCATACAGTCAATGCAAGTGACAGAAGCTGGTGTAGGGAACAAGCGACAGTTGTACCAACCTCACTTACACAGGGTTGTTGTGTCCATATTGGAAAAGCGAATGTTCATTTTGGATTCAATTTCAAAGCCATCCAGCAACTGCAAAGGAGAGAGTAAAAACCAAGTTAAATCTGCAACTCCTGTCACGCTGTACAATATGATCCACAACAACCATACCGTACTTGCATATTTGAATGTGCTTCAAAGTGTGATAATTAGCTTAGTGGTAGTAGTAGCTCCAGCAAAAAAAAATAGTATGTTATGGTGTGTATTCTGTGTACCAACCTTGAGAAAGTGCTCAAATGTAATTCCCTCATAGAATTCATCAGGTTCCTGTGAAAGAAAACACGAGTTTAATGAGAAACAGTAATTACGTTATCTTATATCTTGAGCTACTATGGCTTACATACCATGTGACCCATTGAAATACTAGCCACCTCCAGCATGGCTGCATCAGCAATGCTTTTGGCCGTTTCCTTCCCCAGTGCTCCGCTGCGGGACAGCAGCTCCTCCACCACCTGGACACATGTGAACAGCTTGAACAGCTATAATAATATTATGACAATGCTCCATATGCTTGAGGAAATGACGTGTCTCCACCCTTCCCTCATTAGCTGTCAATTAAGTGTCTTGCCCACAAAACCCGCATGATAAGCTCATGGCAACTAAGGATGATTTCACCACACCCTGAGTAGACGCTGTTGTAATCTTCCCTGATTATGTAGATTAGAGTTCATTATTGGATTAAAGCTGAATGAGTGGAGTGCAGCATGTTTTCTGTCTGTAGAAGTGAGAGGAGGCTTACGTGTCTGTATTCCTCCAGGGTTATTGTCCCATCATTGTCTGTGTCATGCATGTTGAATAAAACTGGAGGAAACAAACAGTTATTAGTTCTGTGTGTGTGGCTCGCGGGTAATGTCAAGCGTGCGAGCGTGTGATTTGTTTTAAGGCACACATCTCAGCTTCTCCCTCCTGACGCTCTCACGCTGTTCCTCTGGCATGTGCAATGACGGGGCCTGAAATGGGACATAACCACCAGGAACTCCTCAAAGCCGATCTCCTCCAGCGTCCCCTCACCATTCTGACGGTAGTTTCTGCAGATATACAGAAAGTACCAAAATAAAATCCTGCAAAATAGTTTCGTAACAGTTTCCTGCCTCCTGATTTAATTAAATGTAATCCAGAGACATGTGTAGTCTTGCAATAACGTGTTTGCAATCCTTTGAAAACAGAAACAACTTTCAAACTTTAGGTATCGTCCACTGTACCTTCTGTCAAAGAAAGCCTCTATGATCTGGGCGCGGATGGGATTGCATGCAAGATCTGGGATTTCATTGAAGTGATCTCTCCTGAGGGTTTACCAAAAAGAAAAGGTTTAAAGGAGTGGCACATAGTATAATGTAAAACATAACTATTGTCACATGCAAGAAACAGATGAGCCAACATGAAGCCTGTTAGGCAGGATTCCAGGCAATTCCGTTTACATTCAAAATAATGAATCACGTGAAAATAGAAACCTGAAGATGAGACTGAAAATTTCATATGACACCACCCAGGACTTAACAAGTGACAGATAATCACAATTATACATCAAAATCAAGATCAACTTGCCGTAGAGTTTCTTCATTGTGGCTCAGCTGTTTGAATCTCTTGTGTAGGATTCCAATCTGCTCCAATGAAACTGAAAACAGAGAAGGAGCAGTGTGTCAGTGGGACTAAATACCAAAACACCTAAACACCTGTTTTCCAGACTTGAAATCATTCAAAAATGCAAAAAAAATAAATAAATAAACAAATAATACTGAAATCAAATAACCGTGAATCGTTGGTAGGACATTTTGAATTAGCAGCCTGACTTGCTGAGAATCTGAGAGCAGCAGCTCTCTAAGTTTTGCTGGCAGCTTTCAGGGCAGTCGATTTGTGTATTCATATTTCATGTAAAACACTTTGGTTCACTGTTGTGTGACCATATGCTGAACTATTGCACTCAATGAAACGCTCCTTTTTAAAATCTCAATTATTCATTGTTAGTTACATGCACCAGGCAGATAGAGATGCTGGGCATGTGTAAATTACAAATAACAACAATTTGCTTCACAAAGAGTGATATATATATAGTACACACACACACACACACACACACACACACACAAGGAAGGCAACATAGTGAGCTCATGTTATCACACGTCCCATAGCTGACTGGTGTCATTTACAAAGGAAGCTCTAGAAACCAGTGCAAATAACAATATTAACTACTCACATCCCGTCTTCTCGGCCAGATCAATGTATTCCGGATGACTAGGTAAGGACTGTAGTGCACCCATTCCTCAGAAAACAAAAAAAATCCCACCTGACCAGTTCGGTTTGAAGGGGACCCGGGACTGAAATGAACCGAAACTGCTGCTGAAACTGAGACGTAACTCAGAGGATTAAATTTCGGGATCATCCATCACCACCTGAGTTGTGTGTGTGTGTGTGTGTGTAACAGATCCAGGGAGCTCAGAGACACACACACACACACACACACACACACACACACACACCTCCTTCTTGTTCCTGTGCGGTCTCCAGGCAGCTCTCATCCTCATCCGTTCAACAGCACAGGCCACTTCCGCAAATGCCGCCCCGATGACGACAGCGCTTTTTTGGAAACAACAGGCTGCAATTTGAATTATTTATTGAGACTTTATTTATTATTTATTATTCAGAGGCTTCGACCATTGACTGTGACCTGTTTGTTTACTGTCCCTTCAGAAGAGATGAAGTGCAGAGACAGAAGTTACACAAGTGTGTTCTCAAATATCATAATAAGCTACAGGCTGAAGTGACTGAAACCCGAGAGACATTGTTTCAAACTATGTATTTGAATTATATTGATATAATGTTACTATGAATTACGATCATCCCAATTTACTTAACCCTGGCAGTGCCACGGGTGAATCCACCTGCATACACAGGCTCTTCTTTTGCAAAGGATAGAAAAAAAATTTCATTGGAAATTCCACGGTTTCCAAAATGATCAAACATGTGAAGTCCTTATATATTGATGTACAGAAAATAAGAATTTCCTTTTTTATAGTAGAATTTCCATAAGGACATATAGTAACTGTTCTGGAGTTTTAAATCCTATCCCATGGTCTTTATCAGTACAATTAGTTTGTCACAGAAATGCAGGTTCATTTTCAGTTTGTTGTCTCTGTTGACTTAAAAATGTATATCATCAAGAACAGCTGTTTTTTTCCTTCTGTTTCCAGTGTGAAGAATGAACTCTGAAGTTGGTCAGAAGTTGTGTAATATTTATTTTTAGCCCGTGCTGTCAAACTGACATGGAAAGTGTGACTTTTTGTGTCTTAGCTGGAAGATTAAATATTTGTGGTAGTTATCAGAATTGAATGGCACTTGATCATGTTTTAAACTTCTGACCCCTGCTGTGGAGTCAGTGAGCTGGCTTGTCGTCCACCTGAGCTAAACTGACTTACTTTTAACAGCTTTTTGACACAGAAAAAAAAAATGTCTGGAATGAATTATGAATGAAAGCTTAAGGCAGAAAATTGCTGCTGCACGGGTTTAGGCACATTGCACTTCTGGTATAACACACATTACCTTTTGGGGGTGTGGCCTGCAGTTTAACACTGCAGGCTATAGATCACTCTAACAGGTTTCTGTCCTGTGTGAGGCACTGTTAAGAGCCTGAGCTCCAAAAACTTCTCATCACATATGCAACATGTAGGGAGTTTCATTATCCACATACCCTGCATGGGGATCTCAGAGGAGTTTAAATTTTTTCTTTTTTGCCACACAGCCATGATCCACAAAAGCTCAGTCAGTATTTGTAAAATCTGTGTGATGATATCCAAAGCTTAGTCTATTTTTATTCGGGCCTGCGATGGGAAAATGCAGCAATACACAGAGACATTGTATCAAAAACGCTACCTGGGGTCTGGAGTTTTCACCAATGATGTCTCCTTGATAACATTGGCGTTGCTTTGAAAGGAACTTGCTTTACATAACAAGTCAAGAAATAATTGGACAAGTAGAAGTTAAATGCTAAATGTATTATTGACTAAGTCTATGTAGTACTGACATACACCACATGATGGTAGCATTTTATCAACCATTTAAATGAACATCAGTTTCTGGCTGTAAAGAAACATCAGCGATTATTAATGTCTGTTTGTTTTGTTTTCATCTGGTCGGGGCATATAGGCTGAATGGTTTGTGTGCCAGCACATTTATTTTAGTTTTCTCACAGTCACTTGAAGGCAACATGAATGGTTCCATATTGTGTGTCATTCTCTTGACATTAACTGCACTGAATGTATTGTTAGTCACAAGGAAACACATTTTCAGTATTATATCAACAAATTACACTGTCTGTTCCCTTTCCCGATCATTTGGCATTGTGATGCATCATGTAGGTTCTTTTCAAATTACATTAAGCCAATCTCAACCTGTCCTATTTTGCAGCTACTTCCAAAAGCTGTCAAGCCTCATACTCTGTAATGGCTGCATCCTCCAGTCATGAGGAATAGCTGTCACAGCTAATGGTGAATCAACAGGACAGCACGACTTTTCTTAGGGAGAAAAAAAAAGATCTTAAAAGCGATGAAAGCTAGACCCAAATGTGTGTAACTATTCTGTACAATACTGTAGTATACTCAGAGTGAGAGTTTATGGAAATTTAAGCAAAAGCACTCAGCAGGCTTTGTCACCTTCCTTTCTCCTTGTCCCGGGCCTATTCAGAAATCGGAAAGCCCCGTTATGACTGGTCAGTTATAAAGTAAATTGAGGCATAGTAAAAGAATATCATGAACACTGAGAAGTTTCCTTGGGCTTTTTTGTTGTTTTGATACAACTTAACTGATTAGAGTCCCCCTGAAGCTATAATCATCTTTTATTGGTATCTTCACCATGACTGTGGGACTCTGATAAAACACAACCTGTGTCCCCGGGGCCTGGGGGTGTTGTCCGCTTTGACAAGTTTGTAATTACAAGATTAAAAAAAAAAAAAGAAATAATGACAGTTTTCAGTTTATATCTTTGAACATGATACACTAGGTCAAATTGTGTATTCTTGGCCCTGCTAATGTTAAAGAACTGACAGCAGTGTGGACTATAAGAAACCCGGCCAGCTATTGTCAGTGAAAAGTAATGAAGTTAATGGTTTAATTATGTGCAAGCCATTGGCCTCTGACAGCTCAGAGTAAAAGGGGATGTCAGTGGTTGAAAGAGCTCCACCAAATCAGAATATGGCCATTTATTTTCCTCATTTAGAGGAACTGATGAATCTGGTGGTACACATTCAAACCCAAAAAAACCCAAACAGCAATACATTTTGTTTTCTTTATCGGCCTCTGTCCTTGAAATGTTCTTTCTCATAAAAATTGTCTCACTTGCTGCATGTTGTGTGTGTGATTGTGTGTGTGTGCTGTAACTATTACTGAGTGTACTACGTTTGATGGCTGGAAAATTGATTTGAATAAAGACTCGGCTTCGGAGACACAGGAGGGGGAGAGAGAGAGAGAGAATGAGGAGGTGCCTGTTATATACAGAGACGAAAAAGGGGCGGAAAAGCATGGCCAAGGAGAGAGGGCAGCCTGAGCCTGTTTTGCATGCACGGGGGGGCTTCTGTGGGAGAAGGAGTTGACAGGGCGCCGCAGTGCTGCCTCCAGCTCGCAGACAACAGCTGCTCAGGAAGAGGAGACGTCCTGAGGGTGCTGCGACATGTCTCGCTCTTTCTCCATCTCCCTTTTCACCTGTCTGCCTCGTCCTTTCACTAAAACAGACACACACTCAGACACTTACCGCCTTTCCTGCGTTCACACACATCTTTCTTTTTCAATGACACACACACACACACACACATTGGGGCATGTGGGTTGGGAGATTCATAAGAAATTGGCAGGCTGCCTGTGCTCAAACAAAACACTCAAAATAAATCTCGTGCAGCTGAAATTTCTGATGGAAGCTGTTTGTTTGTTCTGCTCACATGGAAATTCGTCTACGACAAGTAATTATCAGCAGTGTAATGGAAATGAAATGTTCTCGCTCCAGTGGTTACCAAGCTTCTGATGACAGAAATGTGAGTAGACAAGCCTTTGTGTTGATATCAAAAACACAATTTTTTAAGAATTTGCATCGGTGGAAAATTGTTACTTCTGAAATTTGTGTAATAGCTTTGGATCCATCTCCTCATGCAAAGCACAGAAAACCAATTTATGCTGAGTGATTTGATTCACAACCTCAGAACCATACTCCACAATGTTCTTATTTCCACTGTCACCACAACTTCTATGAGACTGATGAAGTATATCTCACAATAACTTGGATTGTTTGATGTGACGGCTCACATATTTTATAATTGATGAAACTTTTTTCTTTTTCAGACATAAACCCCATTAAAGAAAATCCCCTTGCGGTAAAGCATCAGTCTGTGTTTCCTCAGAACTTCTTGGTGTCACAATAAAACTTTGGGGAACATTTAATTCCAAATTAATACCAACTAATTAATCCGAATGAGCTCACGACAAATTTATGAATGGTCAACTGGCATTTATATGGCAACACTATACATCAACATAAATGGAGCTGAAATAAGAGTCAGAGGCCAGTTTTGTTTGGTTACTTTTAATTATTTTTGTCACTCTAGAGGTGACCCAGTTCTAAAATCAAAACACCCAGAAAGGGCAGGCAGGGCGCTGAGAATTTAGTGAGAAATAATGACTGTACCTTATGAGAAGGATACCAGCTGAAATACTATCTGTCTCTGTGGCTAGGAAGAATAAAATATTACATATGCTAGGAGTCAACCTAAAATTTGGTGTCTAGTAGCAGGGAGGAATGTCAATGCTTGTATGTTGTCTTACTCATTCTAGTGCAATAAATCAGGAATGTAATTTTGCAGCCTTTTTTCACTTTGCCTTTGAATTGATGGCACATAAAAGGACAAGAAAAAAAAAAGTGTGACTTTTGCTTTTTGCCCTTGGTTTGTCAATACAGAAAAGGAGACGGGATTGCAGAGGCGTGGGCAGGGCATCCTTTGATCTCCAGACAGAAAGAAATCAATTTCAGAGTACAAGCAGTTCAGAGTCAAGCAAAGACAGAACTAAGTTACAGTATAAGACAGCATGATAAGGGTTGAACAGTTTGCTGGTTAAGTTGTGGAAACATAAAAAGTCATTAGAACGCAATAAGGAAGACGTATTTCAGATATGAAAATTGATCAATCTATCTATCATTTTCTAATGATGGCAAACAGTAATATTCCTCCACCTCCTGTGTGGGGGATCCCTCTACTCTTCCAGGCCAGATGGGAGATTTTATCTCTCAAGTGTGTCCTTGGGCCGTTCCGGGGCGTCTTCCCGGTTGGTCATGCCTCGGAACACCTCCAAACAGAGCCTGACATTTTATCATGAGCTGCCTGAACCAGCTCAGCTTGCTCCCTTGCAATGCAAACGAGCAGTGGTTCAACTCTGAGGTTATCCCTGGACCTCTGCGCTCTCTCATTCACATAGACGGAGGCTCATTTAAGCGGCTTGTATCTGCAGTCTCATTCTTTCTGTCGCTGTTCCAAGATTGTGACCACATCTGAGGATTTGAACAAGGACTGACAGATGAATTGAAAGTCTTTGTAGCTCAACTCTGACTTCACTACCCTATTATGATGCAAAGCCAGCCGGCCGATGCCCCTTTAACTGACCATCAATCTCACAGTCCTTTGTAACATTGCTCCACGATGCTTCACCTGAACTTTGTGGCTGCCACTCCCTCCTCACGCAGAATGAGGAATCCACTCTTCTCTGCATCAAACCTCGCCAATCAACGCTCAAGGTCACGATTCAGGGTAAAGCCAAGGGGAACATCACCACAAAAAGAATGTCACCACACTGTCGCCAAATGTCAAGCATTCCACATTTGCATTTGCATTCAATTTGCTCAGCACTGTTATAAGTATTTACTTAACTGATTAAATGAAAAAAGTTTCTATCCAACTGCATGCATTGCGGCAAAGTGTTGAATATGAATTGACTGGCTGTTCACCACACCCTACTCTCCTGAGTCAGTGTTGCTGCGCCTGTCAAGCTTTCAAAAATCTTGGTAATTTTTCAAAGAGCAGGTCCTGGATTTTAGACAGGGGTAGAAAAAAGAAGAGTTTCCCTGAAGTGAGCCAAAGGAGAAACAGAGCCTGTTTTAATTTGCTTCCATCTGTGTAGAATTGGTAGTTTGCCCTGCTCCTCTTACATAACCCCTCAGAAAGTAAGCTGGACACCTATGGCGTCGTGCTCACAGCAAACCTAAGCAGACCTTAAGATGGATCACTTTTATTTGCCGCTATATGTCACCTAAAAATGTTTTAGTCTATTGTATTGTTGAAGAGCGTGTTGGTCTTGCTGTGATGCAGGCATCACGTAACCAGCGTGTGACAGCTATGCTCAGAGCTTTAAACTGCAATACACAGTAATGTCTCATTTGTCATTACAATTATCTAAATACCAAGTGCAAAAAAATGAAGGTTTTATGCCTGATAATGTTGCCTAAATGCCATAAAATGGAGAGTTTCCAGAGATTTCATGGTGAGGGAATAGCAATATACAGTAGAAAGGTCATATGTGGGAATACTGACATCCATATTGTTCCACTGAACCTTGTAGATGCAGATCTCAAGAATTCAGGACCATTGCTCTGACCTTACATGTAATCAAAGTCTATCACAGTGTTTATGACCTCTGGACTCTGAATGCCAACATATTAACTGGTTTCCTTTGACATTAATTTAGGTTTAAATGCTTTAACCTGTTTATCCTCATAGAGCCTTCAGTTAATTCATTAGAAATTATGAAATGTAAAAAAATGTCAGCATCCCAAATATCACAGCAAAGCAAAATATGAATGTTATAATATCACACAAAATTTCAGGAAGATAATGAAATGATGATAAGAGGTGTAGAATTTTCCACTTGAAGTAATAGTACAGATGCCAAAAACAAGTTGGATTTCAGTATGTAGAGTAATATGCATGTACTGTATGCTGTCCAAAACAAGGACGGCTGTTTAAGATTCAGGAAGATTACTGAGTAGATGTGGAGCATCACAGAGATTGGCACATTGTATACTGCAGATGAATATGTGATGAATGGAGAAACCTGTCAGATCGACTGTAAGTCAATCTGACGCATTGACTGTAAGTCAATCTGACACATGTTTACAATGACATGTTTTCATACATCACAGGATGTGATCAGATGCATAACCCCCCAGCTGAACTCTCAAGTGGTTTTTCTTTCCAGTAATTGATCTCAGGATGTGGATGAAAGACGATTCATTTTACCTGTTAGTTGTTAGTTGTTGAGAAATGAGACGCAGAAAACTGAGCATTTATTTTTGAATGGAAAGGGGAAATGATCAAGTGCTGTGTCATTGACATTGTCAGCAGTCAAACTGAAAGACAGTTTGTATGTGAGGACTTGTGCCTAGACATTTATTTGTCCTCAAAGACATGACATTTGACTGAGACCTAAGCTGTCAAGCCTTGAAGATAAAAACAGGTCTGGATCATGGTTAAATGTGTGAAAAAATCTGAGAGTCAACTCCTTCCTGCATCATAGAGCTTACCTCTGAGACACCACCGAAGCCAAAGCCAGCACTGTTAGCTGGAATGAAAACAAACAGTGACTCTGCACTCATAGGATGAGGACTTAGCACTGCTATTAGCTGTTACACAATGGTGAGAATCGTGATAAATGATTGTTGTTCATGAAATAGAACCTCAATGTCTGTTTACTAGTCCAACCTTTTCTGTGGTGCTTGGTCAGAGATGTAATCAAAGTGTTTTCCGGAGCATATGCTGCGAGAATTCACAATCCTCAGCAGATGAATCTTAACGATGTCGGTGAACCGCTGAACTTTCTCGAGCACCACCCTTTTCCTTTTATCCGAAGATGTACCATGGTTTACTTGGCCGATCGAGTGTGTTTAACAAATTCACAAAGCAAAGTACAAAGGCATTTCTTGTAGTTCATAGATTGGTGTTTTCAGTTCGATTTTTGTGTTGGTGTTACTATGAGTAAGACAGAGTAGGAATTCGTCGACAAGCTCACACAAAATAATCATCATAAAACATAAACACATTTCAGTACCACAGGAGGTTAAGGCTTTAGTGATGTAAAATCCCATTTTACATTGTTTTTCTGAAAAACACAAGCACACATACACACCTTGATCTGAGTACACTTTTCTTTGTATTTGACCTCAGAAAGTAAACAACACACTCATGTAAGCCGACATTAAAATGCGTCGACATGAGTCAAGGTCAGCACTGTATTGGTAAACACTCCTCAGCCATACCTGTCGGTACCTGTGCACTGTTTACCTGTGGAAACACCAGGGCTTCTTTATCATTTCAAATAGCTTTTCAAGCAAAAGCTACAACACTGGAACACTTATACAATATTGTTAAAGAAAAGAGAAAAAAGGAACTGAAAATGTTGCTTTAATTCAGTGCTGGTTAAAAATGGATGTGACCTGAAGTATCATTTTCTGTCTTCATCCTGAACAATTCCAGCTGGTGTAGCTCCCTGGAGGCAGACAAGGAAGCTTCAAAGGAGGTTTGGCCATCGAGGGATTTTGAGGACGGTTTCATCCTCGCCTCCCTGTTGCTCCTGTTTTTTGTTGCGCACAGAACAGAAAGCTTTCCACAGAGGGGGGCTTTGTAGTTTGGAGGGACACAGGTTAATACTTAAATCAACCAAAAATAATCAGTACAGTATTGTTTTATGGGTAACATCCTGACGGGTTTGGATGCTATAAAAGTAACACCTGTGGAAAATCACAAACTATGTGAAAGAGCAGTGTTTGTTAGTAAAATAATGAAATATGACTTAACTCTGGCTATTTGGTGACACAAAATAGCAGAGCCCCACTGGATCTGTGCCCAATTAACGCAAGGTCTGCAGAGAACAGATGCTGTTTTGTATGCTCACCTTGAAGAAAATCTTGGATTGGCCACAGTTGTGGAACTGGTTCGCCTGAAAGATGTTGACTGTCATTTGAAAGTTGAGAAGAATCCCATTAACCCCTCCTGAACGGTGGTGTGGCTCCCTGCATCAGAGCAATTTCGTCTTTGACCTGTGTAAAAGGTTTGATGCGCAGTGCTTCAGCAGGAAGGATGGGCTCTCAAGCAGCTGTATTATGTTATCTGCAGTTCAGTCTCTTCCCTGCATAGCGCTCAGAGGAAGAAAAAAAAAAGACCTGTTGTGTTGAGATACAGGCCTGTGTCGTGCTGTGCTGTGGCACAGCGGTGCTGAGCTGTAATGTTTACCTGCTGCATTTGCAGTCAAGGTCAGTGGATTGTGATGGCTGTGTGGCTCAGTTTGTGGGCATCAGGTGAGACCTCTGTGAGCTGAGGAGCTGTTGAATTTTTATTATACACAGAGACAGGCTTGTGTCGGCTATCCCGCCCCACACTGCATAGTGGGCTGGATGGGGATTTGGTGGTGTTTCTAAGTGACTCTCTCGCAGGGTGACAGTCAATCACGCTTGACAGGAAGTGTGTGTCGTTACAGCGATTATCAGCTTCTCTGAGTCTTCTTGGCAGGGGTGTGTGCCATTGTCAGGCGTCACCCTATAAGTCTGTAGATCTCTTTCAAGGGAAGGATTTCTGAGTTAAACACTGTACAGTTACCAGCACATTTAGAACCAACATATAGGCTAATTTCTGGATACCTGAGCGTGTGCATACAAGATTTTGGTCTGCAAATTCATGAAGATGTATTGTGGTCATTTCAAGAATTTCACCTGTGTACAAAGAAGACTGACCTTCATTGTCATTGCTCGCTGACGTCTGTGTCTGTGTTCTTGCTGCAAATACAGATTTTAATTGTTTATCAGGGTCATTATCATTCAGTCACAGACTGTGACGCTGGCAGTAGATCCATAATAGAGTGGCAGTAGAGTAATCAATCACGGTGTGTCGGGCAGCAACACTTAACACATGACATCTGAAATCCAAAATGTGACAGCCACATACGTGGCTCTCTGCTCCTTTTGAAGGTTTTCCAAATTAGTTTCGAGAAGTAGCTTGAGGGAGAAATTTGCCGTGATCTTCAAATCCCCGCACTCTTTCATGTGGCTTTC
The DNA here is from genome assembly GCA_016785225.1 of Psettodes erumei. Lineage (NCBI taxonomy): Eukaryota > Metazoa > Chordata > Actinopteri > Pleuronectiformes > Psettodidae > Psettodes > Psettodes erumei. The sequence continues at coordinate 1,178,678 of JAFBJZ010000945.1, forward strand.
CATCTGGTCAATCAGAGTTTGGACACCAGCTCAACTTAAGAACAGCTTTTGAATTGTCTCTTTCTCCAAAAGAGCCCATTGTTTTTGGTCCACCAGTTCATGTAGTTTTCATTCCATAACTCACAACCTTTGATTAACATATTGTGGTGCTGTATTATATATATGTTTGTCTATTGCAGGTGCTAAAAACATTTTGTTTAATACCATGTCAGATTGCTGTGTATTAAAAGTCAACTTGTGCTATCCAAATGTTTAGTGAGAATTATTATACTCCATATAATGGAAACATATTACCCTGCATTGCAAAGTAAGGTCTACAATCATTGGTCACTTACAAAGATGTATATACTATATCGTACATTGCATAGTGAAAACTAGAATTACTGCCCTCGCAACCAGTCAAATTGCAGTTTGTTCAGACTCATATAAAATATGTGGTGAAGATTGTGGTGAAGGAATATAATAATAATAAATAGTGTTAATTGTTTTTTTCATGAGTTGCATATGGCTGGGAAAGATGCATCCTACTGTGTCCCATGACCCGAAGTCTGTTATCTGTGAGCAACAGCTTGAAAGTTTGATCCCTATGATACTGTCACATCAAAGGCAGGTAAATAAAGAGGAAATCATAACTGTCGGGTTATTGAGTACATGTCATTCTGCTGTGTTTACTGTTCAGCAAGACAGCTGACGGAGAAGGATTTCCTCCACAGTGACAGACCTGTTCTCCAAACTGTGTCACTGTTTTTTTTTTCAGTTCTCCGAGAAATGCTGAGAGAATGGTCTTTCAAGTGTGCAGCACGAGAAGTGTGCAGGTTGAGTCACAGCGGGTTGTGTTATACGTCAGACTTCAGTGTGGATTAACACCTGCTGCTGAATAAGATAGGTCTCTGTGGCATATTTAATGTGACTCATGAATAATTTGTCTTTTTTTTTCTCAAAGTGAGAAATTCTTTCAGATAAGGCAGACCTACAGAAGCATGACTGAGAGAGGAAAATAAGAAACTTTTTCATCATTAGAATTGGAAATGCTTTGTTGGCCAAACCAATTTAGTTTATGTGGGGTGGGATGTTAGGTATCATGAAATCAGTTAGATGGATATAATTCATCTCAGCGAGCACTCTCATATATGCTGCACTGCATCAACAAAGGATTGGCCATTTCACCACATTTAAATGTACAATGTAGTTAATAGTCATTCAACATTGCAGTCAAAAATTATACAGTCACAAGTCCATTGAGAAAAGATGAAAGTTTAATTCAACTAATGCAGATACTTCCTCCCTGTTAACCCCTTTGCTGCTGGTTAATTAACTAATGATCAACAGCTGATGCCAGGATGAAGGTCAAGTTCTGTTTCCCCATTTTCTAAAATGGAAAAGATGGGTGCGTGGAACAGAATACATTACCATTTTTGTCTGAGACATCTCTAGACATCTCTGCAGGTGCAAAAACAACAAGAAAAAAATGTCTGAGTAAAGGCCTGCATCTTAAACTCATAATATTGTCATTGTATCAAACAGTTTTTGTAAATACAGAAAACAATATGACTTTATACATTATAATGGACATTTTTTACATACTGCATTGCATGTATGCGCAGGATCCCACGCAGCTGAAAGTATAGTCAGTCAAAATCTGATTCTGGCACAGTGTCTTATCATGGGGGACCACAAAATATATCCCCAACATAATCAGTGAAAAGTGTGATTTATGTGACAAGTTGAAACCTGCTTGCAAATGTGAGAATCTGTTTAACTGCAAGAAGGCACAGGCTGACAAATACAACGTGCCGGTTACCAGTCAGCATGATGGCTCCAGTGATTTAAACCCCAACCAGAATAACATGAAGCAGAATTTGAATTTTTTTTAAATATCTTATTAGTATTGAGGTTTGAAGTATCAGTAATACATAGTTTGGAACCCCCATGACCACCTGACGAATATGCCAGCGCAAGGTGTTCTGTAATAATCAAGTGTGTAAATAGGCTGCAGTGGCAGCAATTCAACCCCACCTGTAAACATGACAGATGGACTGAGAGGAGGAGCGGTGACCCCCTCGCTTGTTTGGAGGGGAACCGCACTGATGTGGCACCAAACAGAAATTTTGAGAGACAGATTTTTGATTAAATTAGTGGGCAGAGCGGAGGCAGAGAGGCGGAGGAGGAGAAGTAGGAAGGGGAAATCACTGACTGATTTTGGATTTGCAGCATTTCTACATCCATCACCATACAACAATTTTAAGAAAGAATTTAATAAACAAATGCTGATGAGTCTGTCTATCGTGTAGGATATGGGGAACCACAGAAAGGTGAACTTTAAACATGTCACAGCCTTGCCGGGGCATTAGTTAGTTTTGCCCCTGATACTCCGGGTTTGCCCCCCCTTGCCTTTTGTATCTCTCTTTCCCACTCTGACTCTGTTATGTGTGTATGTGCTGTGGGCGTGGCAAACTCACCTGGCAGCTGGCACTCATCTGCACCTGGCACCAATCACTGCAATCCACTCCTGTATAAGAACCCCAGTTTATCCACTGCTCGTGAGCGTTCAGCCTGCTTTGTCAGAGAGAGCCAAGGCAGCTTTCAGCTCATGCTTCATGTTGCTCCTTGTCTCCCTAAACTAATCCTCCTCTCCCCTCCATTTGCTCAAGTGTGGGATCTCTCGTCATGCTTCCAGTCTTCCCTCATGCTTGGCTAGAAACTCCAACCTCAGATGCACCTCCACAAACAAGTCCATTCAGCCAAACCCACAGTCATGCTCACCTGCTCCTCCTCATCTTTATCTCTGGGTGCCAATAAATCTACGTCAACCATTTAACCTTGTTTCTGTGTCTGCTTTCAGCTCCAGAGAAAAATGAAAATGTAACAGTTTTTTCAGTGCAACGGATTGCATTGTAAATTTTTTTTTTTTTACAGTTTTCTGTGTAGATATCAGCATTTCTTGATTTCATTTTAGATTGCTTTTGCATGAATCTTACATTTTTCATTTTGGGGAAAATTCAAAATGAGCAGCACCACTCCACCATTTTTGTTTTTCTTTTCTTTTTAAGGGATCTGCTCTCTCGATCCTTCAGTGTCTTTGTTTCATATCACTTTTAGAAATGAAAAAAAATGACCTCAAGCAGAAGAGTCTGTGAGTCCTGGTTCACAAACGCGAGGCAAAATTAATCCAGGCACACACGTGCAATCTACATGATTACAAAATGCAATCTACAAGATTAGAACAGTGACCACTCTTGGAAACTAATCTCTCTGCGTGATGTCAGGGCTCATGTGCATAGAGGAGATTAATATGGCAATTGCGTTGAAATACCAGCCTATTCATGAGAAGTGTTTTAATAGCCCTGATATATCTAAATCAGACAGCTGCTGTCCACACATAAATCTTCCTACTTCAATAGAACAACACCATGTAGTAATTGGCAGAGTAGTATGGGGAGAATATAAACACCTGCAGGATGCATAATAAAAACCATGCATTGTTTGCATTCCTGAGATGTGGACAATACTATGTGACTGAGTGTGCAGTAAAGGGATTTATATTGCATCAAGTTAAAACATCTGATAAACGTGGAGATAAGAGTAGAAAATGGATGGGAGCAAATGGGGGAGGAGGCCATTTGAAAATCAAATAGAAAAATAAAGAGAAAATTAGAGACAGAGAGACAGATGTAATGGCTTACCCAGAATGGAGTTTCACCATTGTTATTCATAGAATTGCATGCTTGGATTAGGAGAGGTTTCTCACCCACACAACAGTCTTGTGGCCTGAAATTGCCACTTAATTCAATGATGGTGCAATAAGATTGGGGATGATTAGGGGGAAAAAAGGAGCATTGGCACAGCCTGGCAGGGAGGTGGATGGCATAAAGACATCCTCAGTTGTTTTACAGGGAATTACACACCAAGTACAGTTTTTATTTGTCTTAACACATTTTTACTTCCTTGCATGTGCTATATAACTCATAATGTTTGTTTTAGTACTATAATTTATTATTATTAGCAGTAATAGTAGTGGTATTATTATTAATAATAATTTACTTATTTCTTTTTTTTGGGAGGTGGGATGGATTTAAAACGGAGACACAGGGGGAAGAAGAGATTAAAACAAAGTATCTGGGCCAGATTCAAACCCATGTCACACTTCCATGGTTTGTACTTCAGCCCAGTGAGCCGCCAGGACACCATAATCTCTTTGTTCACACAGCTCCCCTAGAAATAAAATAACAAAAACACTGTCATTATCACCAAGCACCGTTCTGGCAGAATCCACTGACAGTGAAATCATACTGAATGTATCTTTGATGATTAAACAATTGTTCTCGCTCCTGATACATGCTTGATTTCTCAAACCTGCCTAAGTAAGCGCAGTCCAGAGAGATGCATTGAAATGGGGCTACTAAAGTACTGTCTGGGTACATCTAGAGTGGCCATATTGGCTGTAAAGTATTTAAACTGTATCAGAAGAAAGTCATTTTTTCCCCTGAATTTCTACACCTCACTGCACTGTAAACCTGCCTGTCAGAAATAAATCTCAGAACCAATCAAACACAATTTCATTTTTGATAGGACAGATCAGTGTGCGAGTCAATCCGGAGAGTTATAAGGATGAGAGTCTGCAAAGCTTAAACATAGCCTGATAATCTTCGCTGACCACAAGTCTTGGCAAAGCATCTGATCCTCCCCTCGCCCCCTGTGGGTACCAATGGCTGGTGTCCTATCAGAAACAGTCCTTGTCCAGAGGCATGTTCCAGAGATAACAGACCCACAGGAGAGCAGGGACAATGAGCAGATGAATGGTCTAGGAGGAGATGAATAAATACTGAGCTCAATAATATTGAATTTGTTGAGCAAACTCTGTGTCTCAGAAAGCTTATTACTCATGCAAAAAAATCTCCAGCCATACTGTACATTAACCAAAATTATGATTAAACAGCTAAAGGATGCATTTCTTAATATTGTCCAGGATTCGTGTGCCTCTCCTCTGTTAAAAATGATCACACTGCTATCTTGTCGGCACTGCTCCCGTGTGAGATATCGCACTGACACATAAAGTATGGGCCTCTGCAAAACTGCTTTGATCGTTTTTCCCCAGTGCACAAGATTAAATGAACACAAGTGGAAAAAAAAATCTAATGCTTGGCCGAGAAACATGAAAAAAAAAAAAAAGAAAATACTGTTTACTTAAAGTAAAATGGAGAGGCATGCGTGTCTTCATTTCAATGAGAAAAAGAAAGCTCAAAATGTCCAAGAGCAGAAATTTAAATCCAAAGTGGGACTGACTGCAGCAAATGTATTTATATTCAATAATGGCAAACAAACTCTTGGCTTGGAAATAAACACAGAAAACTATTCATGCATAAATGCATAAATGAAACAATAAATTAAATAGCGACTTCCCAAAGTAATCTTCATACAAATTTATGTGAAACCTGAGACCTCAGCTCATTCAAAGCTGACATTTATTTACTCCTGTGGTAACGTAGAGTAACAACACTGCTGCAACATCGCTGCATCTGCTTCACCTGTGTGTGTCTACTGCCTGGACCAGCACTGTTGGGATTTCCTGTTCTGTTACACTGTGGTAATTGAAACTGTGCAGGTGTAAGGCTTTGTGCACAGGGACTTCATTAGTAAAGAGAAAGATTCTACCTGACCCATTTCCAGAATACTCCGAGTGCTGCAGAGAGCTTTTTCAACATCCCAACTGCTGTTTTGACATAAAGAGGAAGGGTGATTAATTTATTGCTGTGGAATGTTGATCCATGGAGAATGTCTCTGGGTCATTTCAACACCTTGAGTCCTAGAGGTCTAAAAGGCCAAAGTCAGAATGACTGGTGATCAATCTTTAATATTTCTCATTAACGCTATTGCTTTTTATATCCACAAAATGTATTTTGGTTTTGTTTGCACACTTAGAAGAATACAGGGGAGAAAAAAAACTCAGACTTCCTCTGTTCCCGACAAACAGAGAGAGACAGATGTGGATCTTTTAAAGATCTCCCTGCTGATAGATTAATGCAGACGAGCGCATGGAATAGTCTCGTTTGGATATCACTTTGCTGTGAGCTGACTGTCCGCTCACTCGATGGAGACAGGCAGGCATGAGTGGAATATCAATTGTTAAACAGATGGACATCACCGTCACTACTGCGGGATGTACATCTTATGAAACTAATAACAGGGAATTAATTTGCATACCTTCTTGCATTTTCCTAAATATATAAAGGATAGATAATTCTACAAACTGAATAACTTTATCATATGCTATTTTGTACCTGCACAGAGGTATAAACCAATTGAAATTTACCTTGTGTTTGTTTACTCATGTGTAATACAGATGTTGCTCATTAAAACAGAAGTACAGACACGGAACAAAATCATTAGACCTCAAATATTCTGTTTACAGTAACAAGAATAATCTTGATCTTGATCTCAAATAGCATGAAGTGCTTCACTTGATAATGGTTTTGCTTTTGTGTACCTGTCTCATCACGATTGAATGAGCTCAGAATCAAAAGTGTTGTTTGTCTGCACTTGTTAAGCAACGTTTCTATTAATTTAACATTGCACAAGTCAGTGCTTTGCTATAACTTATTGAGAGAAGTGACGGATCAAATAAGTTGGTTTTATTTATTGGTACTAAGAACCTTGGGTTAATATGTCGAAGCATGATGCTCTGACTGGAAAGTTGCAGCATTTTGTAGAGACAGACTTTTGCATATGATGAAAATCTTCAGATGTTTGCAAGATGACTAAAAGTATGGTTAATTAGTTGTTAATTAATTTGTAGTGCTATTAGGGGAATATGTTGGGGTCTTTATCTGCAGTCAACACAGAAGTGTAAAAATTACCAATTTTCATGTGGTGTCCGGTCCTTAATGAGTCTAGTGTCTACAATGTGGCACAGACGTAATGGGTCATGGAAAGCTGATTTCACTCTGTGTCAACTGGGGAGGCAGATTTTGATTCATCCCAAATCTGCATACTAAATTTACATTTCAAAAGGCAGCAATCCTTTTAATTTCCATGAAATTGGGTGTCTATTAGAGGTTGACTTAGATACATGGAATACAGGAGTCAGTCCAATAGGATTCTGACTTGGGGAACATCACACATGGGAAATTACCATGCAGATTATTGATGGGTTAACCTCCTGTCGTGTGTGCATGAGTGAGGATTTTTTTTTTCTTACCAAAAGGCAACATTACCTCCCAAATCTTCATAAATGGCGCTTTGCAGAAAAATAAATATTTAATACTGTGATCCTTAATGTGTTTGGAACATCATAGCCAGGGGCTTTCTGCTGTAGAAAACTTTCATGTTTTTATTAGGTTGAGATTTGGAAAAGGGATCATCTCATCAATCGTTTTCCAATTTGCAAATGCCCTTTGTGGCTTGCTTACAGTTTTAATGGCAGCTAAAATGTTTAATACAGCATCATATTATATTGCCTTTTTACTTCAGCTGCCCTGAGATCTGAGCCAAACTTATGTAACTCCTTATTCTGCTGAAATGGATCATCCTCTGATCTTTCCTGGGCAAGACAGAAGTATTACTTGACCTAATTCTCCAAATACGCAATCGAATGCTTACATGGTGGATGTACAAATGTAGGTCAACATGCCCCTTCTATGGGTCAATTCTGCTGAAGAGCTGGGCTGCAGAGGAGAACATAGGACGATTTACATATAGGAAACTGACAGCTCCAACTAGATATATCTTTTTCACAATAATATTATGAAAGCTGTTCATACTCCACGCATATCCCGCTCTATCACGGACAACCTAGACGCATTCCTTCAAGTCTGAACAAAGAAAATTGATGATACTCAAGCTCACTCAGTCATGTCTGCATGAAAACTGTCTGTAATATCTGCGACCCAAAGGCTGATATTTGTTTCTCAAAGAAATCATTTCTCACATGAAATGACCTCTCACTCGAATCCCTCTCTCTTTCCCCAGAGACACTGTCGCCAACAAAACTGCTTGAACAGGTCACAAATTTAGTTTGCCCCAGTGTCTTGGCTCTTATAAATAGCTCTCTCACCCTTGGCTCTGTACCATCTCATTTTAAGCTTGCTCTTGTCTAGCCTAAAAGAATTTTGGATCCATCTCTTGACTCCTGTTAGAGAAACTTGTGTCTAACCAGCTTTTTCGAAATCAGATGTCTTCCAAACATTTCAGTGAGGCATCTGGTACAGAAACATTCTTTTTGATGATTAACCTTTTTAGCAGCTGATCCATGACAATAATCCACTAACAATAGATGTGGTTTTTGCTCTTTTACAGCAATTGCAACTACTGTTTGTTCATTTACAAGACAGGGCTTAGATATGACATTTGAAAACTGATTTCACAACCAAAACTTAAAGGAAAACTGTCACAAATTAAATTAAATTCAACTTCTGTCATTTTCACTGAGCTGAGTGGGCTATTGTAACAAGTGTTCTGTCTGCATGGGAGGGGGTCAAAAATGCTGATGAAGAAAAAGATGACAGCAGAGTTAACAGGAAACATGAATCGGTTTTGCTTGAAGGGCAAGAGAGTACAGAAGATGGCGGAAAGAGATTGAAAAATGACTACAGTTGAAAGAGAGGGAGAGTCAGGAACAGACAGAGGTTAATCAAAACACACAATAACTTCTTTGTGGAAAAATCCAGTGTTTGAATCGAAACAATGTTTCATTTCCCAATTCAATCTATTTGACAAAAGACATGGGTTGCTAAAACAGAAACACAAACTGCTTTGGAAAAGCAAGATAAAAGAAACTGAGAGTATGCATTTTTTACAGCTGGGTTAAGAAAAATGAATGGAAGCTCTTAATTTGAAAGGTCATCTGTATCTCCAAAACATCATTCATGACAAAGCTGTCTCTCTATTTTGCTGTGGGACTTTCTTCTTCCTCAACATATTTTGAAATAAAACATCGCAGAGATGAGTGGGGTGCAGTTCTTTCTGTTATCATCAGTCAGAGATCTGGAGAAAAATAAAAGAGGAAGAAGTCCTCACAGTCCAGACCACAATCTCTCTCTGTGAGACACAAAATAAGAGGGATGTTGATGTTACAACGAGAAAAAATACTATTACTTTACTATTACTTTCATCCTTTTCACACAGAGACCTTTATACACTAATTTCCACAGATATTATCGGTTACAGCTGATGAGTAAAATTAAGTCAGTGTCCTTCAAAGAGAGTTTTTGTCTTTGATGAGATCAGCATCCAGAGGACTTGATTGCTGATTTTGATAAGAGGCTAAATTAAATATGGGGAATGTCCTTGTGTGGCCAAACAGCAAGCAAACTGTGGCATTAATAGCCTGAGGGATCCTTGCAATGTGAAAGGCAATTTAATGTTTCATGACTCATTTCTGAGAACACTATCATTTACAGATGGTCACTTAAAGGCAATAATTCAAAAATGAACACTTAAAAGCCATTGAACTGAAAATATCCTACAGCTGTCTTTGGTTCTAAACAGGAGGAGAAGCAAGGAGATGTAACGCACTGAGTCAGAAATGTTTTAACTCAATGCCAAAAGATTTGATGGTATAAAATATTTCTAAATCAAAGTTTATTTGTGTAAGTCACTGTCCATTAATATTTTAGTTACACTCATACATTAAATCACTTTGCCCGGTAAGAGGTTTTACAGTTGGGGCATGGAGCTTGGAGCATCGCTGAGGATTTGCTTCAGTGCTCCAAACAACATTTACTTGAGAACTCCAACTGTAAATTTTCCCAAACTAATATGCCAAAGCCGTTGAAATATATTTGAAGATTGTATGTGTTTTTACCGTTAGCTGATGAGAAATCAGGGTGCATTATTGTTTTATACAGGCAATAATGGATGACATATGCCAATGGACCTTGGAAGGCCACAGTCAATAAACAAAGTGTTTCTGCAAAGATTTAATCCATTCAACAATCCGAGTTGTCTCAGTTTGACTTGAGTTATTTGAGTGCATTTCATCTCATACAGTTTAAACACACTACACACTCCAGCCTGTTCCCAATCACAATTGAATTGGGACACAGCTGTTTTGTTCATATACTGTACACAGAGAAATTAGACAAGATATATAAGTAGACATAACTGTAACCATCTGTGTTGATTTGCAGAGCTTTTAAATAAATGGACGTACAGCTAACTTCTCTCCATAAGCTTTTCTCACAGCAGACAGTGTGACACGTCAAAGTCGGAAGAGCACAATTGTTCAAGTGTCCCAGTAAGCCATGCCTGCTTCTGTTTCAGGTTCCCTGTATTGTTTATGCTGGCTCACTGTCACATGGCCATGTCTTATTGGTATGCTTGAAAGAAGTCATCATCTTCTGTAACGCCTGCACTTCTCTTTCTATGAAACTGAATTATGTCAGTGGCTGTATTACATTATAACTCTGAGAATGCTTTTGAATGTGGAATGGGGTTACGCTAGAAAAGTGACAAAATAAAGTATGTTCAATGCTGTTAGTATGCATACTAGAAAACACACTTGATTTCCAAGTTTGTCATTGACGTACACTATTATTACACTGCAGAAATGGAAAGGAAATGAAGGAGCTGCTCAGAGCTAGGAACAATATACTTTAAAAAAAATTGGATGGTACGAGCTCTTGAAATACTAAAATAACTTTTTTGGGGGAAAATATTTTTGTGTCTCTTCGTAAAATTTAATTGGCAGTGCCGTTTGGAAGTTGCAGTATGATTGACAACCCAAGTATTTTACCATTTCTGGTGTGTTGCACACTAACTAGGAACTAGTATGTAGCACAAAATTAGGAAGCAGCAAGAGTGTTTGGAACTTTCTGTCTTTAACCCTTAGCTCAGTTCCTTTCCAGCAGATCAGTCTTAGCTCAGCACACCGTGTTAGTGTGTGTGTGTGTGTGTGTGTGTGTGTGTGTGTGTGTGTAGAAATGAGCTCAACCACATCCAGTTGGCAACACTTGACTTCCTGCACGTCTCCCTACTCCCCAGACAGGTGATGTACCCAGAGCCTGAACCAGGGCTGCAGTCGAGTAAATGCTGCACTTCTTCCCCTGGGTAGGTCATGAGCCAACCAACTAGTCACAGTGAGGTGGGTCGCTCTCTGTCTGGGAGTCCACCTGGGACCATCTGAGACCCACTATGAGCTTTAGTGCTCCACACAATGCAGGTCATAAGGTCACCAAAACACCCAGATCCACCCACCACTCCTGATGTGTCCAGTCTGATAAGACACCTTGACCCACCTTGAACTATGACATTGTCACACATTAAAACACAGTCAAAGGACTCATCTCGTGAACACGGTAAACACGACCCCGTTTGAAGGAAGCAAAATACCTGCCCTCTAACCTCAGCAGTCTGGCAGGTTGTCTATTTTGCCTCCTGCTGATGAAGTCTTGTCCCGTATCCTGCCTGCTTTAAATTTGACCTTTTGCCTTCCTGCTTATGCCCTTTTGCAATTGAATGTTTTTCGGGTCATGTTTCTTCCTGTTCACTTATCCATCTTTAACACAGACTCAGGAAACCTTTTTTTAATTCAGTGTGTTCATCCTACAAGTTGTGCTTTTGAGTTCACATCCTGAATGTTAAATAGATACAGTTAAATGAGCACACTCACCAAGGCTACTGACACCCACAGTAACTTTATTCTGTTGGAAATTTAAGGCCATCACACAGCTTTCTGTTCCCACAGGAAACATCTTTTTTGAACAAAGCTCTATAGACCCCTGAGCAAAGAGATACATTTCATTCATACATTACATTAGACATGTCCACTTTTAGGATCAGGTACTTCAGCAGAGAGTTTGACGCCAAATCAGACAGAGTTTATTGGTCTTCCAGCTTCTGGCAGTTTGTTACAGTGTGGCCACATGCGTATGTGTTAGCTTGCATCTCTTGAGAAACACCACATTAGCTAATATGTTTTGGTCCCAGAGATGGAAAAAAGAAAAGAGGAACAGGAAAAATCTGCAAAACTGCATATCTCCAAAACAAATTTCATTACATCATCCTTTTGGTGGGAATAAGCAACACGAAGGAAGTTTCCCAAAGTGCTTACATCTGGGGAAAAAATGATTACACTCGTCAATTTTGTAGTGCTGATTTTTATGGCACATTATGTCATATTATTCAAAAAACTGTTGCTTTCAGTCCATCTCATCTGGTCCATACAGCCAGACCTGCCTGGTGTGACACCGTCTGAAATATTCCACAGATTTCATTTTGTGTTTGATCCTCTGGACAAATCTGTCGCTGCATAATGGTGGTATCTGAACAGCAGTTTGTTCCGTAATCAAACTCAACATTTTGGAGAAGGCATCTTGGTAAACTCTCCTAACTGAATGACACCCCTGCAGTTGTCTGTCTTACTTTGGACATCCTGACAGGGAGAAAACAGTTATCACAGATTCCTGGGTTGTAGCAACCCTTCAAATTGGATGAGAGCATCTGTTGCCTCATTAAAAAAAAAAATCCAGCCAGAGGATGTTCATCTCATGAAAATGAAAAAAGCAACAGACTTTACCCTACAGGGCTTTCTATGTAAACAAAGACTGTTTTGTTTACATTCATTGTTTCTCATTAAATATTGTGTTTATCCTTAAGGCCTTTTTTTAAACATCTTTGCATTGTTTATATCTGCTTTTGATTTTCATACTTTCAATGTTCATTGAGTGGCCAACTGCTGACAAGTGACAACATTAATGCCCCCCCGAATCTTCATGATGTGTATGTGCATCTTCATGTATGTACATGCCTACAAACGAATAGCACCACGACTGGTCACCTTTTAAAAACTCCTTTTCACATAATCCCAATCTGAGTCTGAGTATTATCACATCTTGTGCCACCTTCTCAGTTTTCCAAGGACAACCCGCCAGAATGTTATCTGCTCTGGAAAGTTGGAGATTGGTTGTCAGCTGACTCCACAAAAGAACTGCATGACATGAGGGCCAAGAGGAGGGCAGGCTACTGACCCCGTCCAAACTAAACATCTGTTCTAAAAATGTTTGCTTTGAGACGTGGCGCTGATTCATCAAAATTAAATCAAGAGGTGGTGCCAGCCATCTGACCCAGCCACCTTCTGTAAAATATCTGGCTGCGAATGTGGGGCATTTTAATGAATTTATTCTAACTGTAAAAAGGCCAACAGACCAGAACATGTTGACCTGCCTGTAGGATTATCAAACATATTGCCTTAATGTTTCCACCGGTGACTGTGCAGCGAAGACCAAAGGATGTGTGAAGAAAACAGCTTTATTACTCCAGAGGCAAGCGACCCAGAGAACTGTAAAATTGGTCACAGAAATGGTATTGATCTGGCATTTCAAAGCGCTGTTGTGACCAGACTCATAATGCTCCTTCTGTAAATGCTCCTTTTCTTCTCTGCTTTCACCCCACACAACATGTCATTGTACAGTGTGTGAGGAAGAGATGGATTTTGACCGACTGGTAGAGATTTCATTAGTTTGGTGTACTGGTATAAAGGAAAACTCATCCTCAAACTGTTCATGTGATAAAAAAAAATTCATTAGTTTTGTAGGTATAGTTAATTCTTTGAAACTTTGAGAAAATCACTCAACTGAAAAGCTTGTCATTGAAGGAGATCCATCCGAAAAGATTAAAAGTTTCCATAATTGAACCTGAGGCATGCATTGGCAAATGTACATGGGAGCGTCCATTCATAGTGCAGGGTGACCTTGTTGGAAACAGGGATGGTCCTTTAAACAGATCCCCACCTGGGCTGCAGTGTAATGGAATGGGAGATGAGGAGGATGAGCCAGTGCAACCAGCTTGTGCAGACAATGACTGATTGCCCGGGGAATGCTACCTAACATAATGCATTACCGCAACATAATTGACTTTAGTGCGGGACAAGATCCCTGAGGACCAACATTTAGCCTCAAGGTCACAGTTTTGGGCAGAAAGCAATGCAGGTATGAGGAGGATTGTGTCAACAATAGGCAGACAAAAGAGTGAAATACACAAAGAGAGCCATTATCCTTGACCTTGCTTACAGCAGCATGGATGTAAGTATGTATGCTTATCTACATCTCACAACGACCATGGACCCAATTTAATGGAATACTGACCTTCTATAGCCATTCAAAAGCTGGTAAGTAATACTTTCTTCCTGGAAGTATCAACATTTACTGGGCTGCTGTGAGAGTTTTCTTGAGAAACACATCTGAGCCGTACGATTATTCCATCAGAAAATGTGGTGAAGGAAGTTGCCTTCTGTTAACAAGGCCTGCTAACTGAGTCTGGCTTCAGTCTGTCCAAATGACAGCATATTAAGTGCCATCACCCATCAAGCATCTGTCAGTCTGCTGTGTCTCTTACCCTGATTGATGGTCACCCCCTGGTGTATAGTGAACAGCGAGCCATCGACCACAGTGTCACTAGCTGCGGTTAATGACCTGCTCAAAGGCTTCTGTGACTGAAAGGAGACTAAAAGTTAGATGCATGTCTGCGTTGCCAATTGAAACAATTGTGCTCAACAACACACTTAAACACACAGTGCATGCACACAAAAGGGTAAACAACTTAATATGGTTATTTCAGGCCATGGTGCATGCTACTGATGGCATTTATGTACAAAGGCGTGGAGAGTGTTCTCCATGATGCACAACTGCAAAAGGGAATTAATGTTTACACTTTATGATAATAGTTTGTATAAAACTTTTTGAAGCAGTGAGGTGCACCCTGGCATTTTATCCTAGGATTAGACTGTAGCCCATTAAATCTAAAAGCATTCATATATTTAAAAATTTATGTTAAGTGAAAGCCACTAAGCTCTTTGTATGTGCATTCAGAATATGTGATGAATGCCCACCTAATGCTCACTCTTGGTGAAGGTTATTGCAGCTAGCCATGTTTCACTGCTAGATGCAGCAGGTGATGAAGATGGACTTCAAGCACAGTCACTCAAAACCATTAACTTGTCCTGACTGGTGAAATGTTTATTGATGGAATAATCCGTGCAATAATTTTCTGTTGTTGTGGGAAAAATATATTATGCTTCAGCAGCGGCCCACAATAAAAGTGTGTCATTTCACACAATGGCAATGTCTCAGTCTGATTGCTGGACTATAAAAGTAGAGAGGCGGATAAGAGCTTCACTTGAACAGAAATCTGTGTTCTGTTATTTACTTTAAAATGTTCAAAAACAGTTGGGATCTCATCCATTGTAATACCACTTAGTGTATCGCAGGTAGTCACTGAATGGAAGAGTAAACACAACAATTGATTGGCAGTGCTTTCCAGTGCCAATCAAGAGCTGTTAATAGTCTTTAATCCCCATTGGGTCAACCCTTAATCTGTCCCAGGGATGCAGAGAAGAAACTCTCACTGGATATTTGAACTGAATAGAAAACGTATTCTGTCAGAGTTGGAGAGCACATATTTTCATCAAAACTAATCTGAGATAAGTTATTTTTATTGATTCTATTATAATAAGAATACTATCAGTGCAGTGGGCTTACAGACCTGATGACTGGTTTTATATCATACCGATTATCTTTTCGTATGTGTGTAATTGGGAGTAATTGAGTAAAACAAAAACAGAGGTATCATTAAAGAGCAGGAGACAGGTTTTCTTTTCCCAAGTATTCTCTCCATGTGTTTCCCAAGAGATGCATCTTGCATCTGGGCCTTGCTATTGAATATGAAGGTCCTCCTTAGAGCTGTTTTCCACCTGTCAGGATGTCTTTAGGTCTGCTGGGGTGGCAGCTGCCATGTTTTCCTGATTGCGGGATTAAACGGATCGGGTAAGGTGTCCAGGGCAGAGATAGCATCAACACTCAGTAACAACAACACAGTGGCAGCCATGTCACTTGATGTGTTAGTTTGATGGTGTGTTTAAAGCTTAAGTAAGCATTTTTTTTTCATATAAACAGTAGCTCAAATAATGAAATGAAACTCTGAAACTCTCCTCAACTTTACAGAGTGTTTAGTGTCTTTGTGTTGGCTTTTTCGTAGATGCGGCAGGCAGCTGTTTTGTATGTAGATATGAAGGGACCGACGAGCTAATGAAAACAGGGATGCCTCTGGTCCTTTAAAAATCTAAATAAATAAATAACGTAACAAGTATTCATATATGCAAAATGTTATACTTAATTTCTTAGCAGTCCTGTTGCAAGACATCAACAGGGCCACCAACCAATCATAACTCTGGATTTCAGGGGTAGCTCCAGGGGCCAATCAGATTTCTATAGCCACACCTATCACTCTCCAGACATGCCCCAGGCGGGCAGAGATATTTCAGAAGGGTAGAGCAATTGATGTCCTCATTATATTTTAATACATCACTTGAATACATGATGATGTGAAAATTCAATAAGCACTCTTAGGTGCTCCTCCAGTCCTCATCTGGATCCTCACAGGGTGCGAGAAGCAATGAATTCGATTGCTATTGGTCACAAAGATTCATGATGAATATTTCATCAGGATGCCAGAGTTCTCACAATAGCTGTTAATGACAAAGCGTGCCATCTGCCACAGCAACAGGTAATTTAAGGAATCCATCATAATCTGTTGTCAAAGACCTTGAACAGAAAATGATACAGTAACACTGCAAACAGGCTGCAGACAATGCCAACATGTCTGGCTGTCTGTTCTCTAATAATAAGCAATAACTTTACTTTCTGTGCTCAAGATGTTGCAGTCTGGCCAGATGTCTTCGAGCACTGCTGAGCGGTAAAAAGGCATGAATAATATATTCCAGAACTGCATTTTTCATCCCATTCAAATTGAACATATTTTACAGCATGATGACATCATAACCCCCCCGACACACACACGCACACCACTCACCCCCTGCGGTTCATGTATAAACTTGGATGTGGTACAGTCTGACCCAACCAAGGACAAATTAGTGTCAAGGAAGTTGACCGAGCCAGAGCAGGTACTCAGGATGAATGTGAATTGCGATAAAGCATTTCACTATCAAATATTCATGAGTCACCGTGCATTACAGCCAATGATGTACACCAGTGTCTAATTGCCAATTACACCTGCAGCTCTCAGAGCGCGATGGTGAAAATGATAGTGAATCCTCCTCAAATTTGTGTCAGGGAAATTCTTAATGCATTTCTCAATAAATAAATCAAACACCATGATAAAAAAAACAAACATGTTAATGAATGTATATTTTGAAGGATGTTTAAGGAGCTTTGTTGTAGCTGGAAAAGAAGGTGACCTCAGGAGGAATTTAATAGAGAGCACCATGTCCAGCCAGAAAAAAAGACACACCAGCAGTACAGAGATTAAGAGATGTTACGTCTGTACTGACATCTTAACAGCCCCTTTAATGGTGAAACAAGAAATCAAACATCCTTTGCTGTCATCAGGTGCCTTTTTATGTGTGTATCCAGGTCTCTTATAGTCAATGAATACTCTTGTGATAAAGGATACTTAGATTGTTATAATTTCTTGTTATATTTTGTGAAAATATTCATCTTGAAGAAATGTTAAGTAAGGCATTTCACCTGAGATATGTCTTCTGTAGGAAAATATGTATGAAGTCCATATAGCCGATAGACTCTGTTATGAAAACCATTTTTCAAGTGGTGAAGCAAGAATGAAAAGGTTGACCCCTTTTTCTTCAAACCACAAAACTGGATATGTGGTTGTGTTTGGATGGCGATGATACAGTAAGATATACAACATGTAGGACTCATTACTTTTACTGGGTTTTTTCTGTCTGCATTGGGGATTCTTTCTCTGTTGTTCTCCCTGAGGTTTATCCCTTTTTCCATGTTAAAAGGTTTGATTGGAGTTTTTTCCTTGTTCGAGTTAGATTTTATTTATATTCTACATAAATTAAAGTCACTTGACTAAACTCTCAGCTGACTTTTAAATTTATCACAATGATTATCCAAAGTACTTTTTGTGCCAACCATCTGACATAACCATAAAAAGTCAAAGGGGAAAAAAAACAACAAAAGATGTCTGAAACTTCTACTTTGTACACCTTGCGGAGCTTTTTTTGATTCTGATCACACAAAAGCTGTCTATGGTGCGACCTCGTAGTTTCTGAAACCCAAGGTTCTTCAGTCTATTACAAAAGCAATCAATGAATCCTAAATGAAATCTTTGACGGTAAGCTGTTTTGATGTAGGTTCCATTGATGAGATTTTTGGAACTTCTTTCTGCACGGTTAGTTTTATAGATTGCATCTGCCAGGCAGGCAAAGTGCCGTTCTATTTTGTTTAGTTTAAAAATGACCTGTGTTTCCTTAATATAAATACACATCTCATTACATGGAGCAAGTTAGACATCCCCTTCAACACTTACAAAAGTAGACTAAATGACATACAGCAGTACATGAATACTGAGTAACTGTAAAAGTGACAGAACCTGATTGTGTTGCCTGTTGTATGTTATACAACCATGCCTGTACCTTGTGAGATAGGAAACCAATGGATATAAATCCAGAGAGATGTGTAATCATGATACTGTAGCACTATGTTTAATGGCAACAGCCAGTGCCACAAAGATAGACTTTGACTGTTGCTTAGCTCACACTAGTTGTCAGGCCGAAGAGATGCATCGAAATCTCATCAATCAGACTAAGGATATTTTCTTTAGGCAAAACAAAAATGACAGAAGATGTCCTCACTGCTGTACATTGCCAACAAGTGACTGTGGTCTCGACAAACTCTCTCCCTTCTCACTCACTCCATAGCATTGTTAGAAAACTGCAAATTCTGGGCCATGTTTTGCTCTTTTTCTGTCACTTAGTAGGCTACCACATGATCAGCAGGACTGTTACCATGGAAACATGGCCCATCGTTAGCCTGGGGGATAGGGTGGTTAAGTTTTTCAGGCTTAAACATTAGGTGGTCTTTATTCTGGTTTTGTCAGAGTAATCTAAGAGCAAAATTATGGCTGGCATACAGACCATCTTTGTGAGACCAGCCTTTGTGCTCCTTCATACCATTAAGTAATGATTACTGGAAGATCTTTCTCGGTGCATATTCTTAAACTGCAGCCTTACGGATCCTGTGGTGGTGAATGATCCTCAGCTCGCCTGCCTTTGTTTGTCTGGGAAATCAGTCAGGACTGAATGTGAATGTCCTTGGAATTTACGAGAGTTTTCCCTCTATCCTGCGTTTGAATATTGCCAGCTCGACCTTTTGGAAGTCAGTAGCCGTGGACGTCGATGTCTCTTACCTTCCTGCTTTCAGTTCTGTTGTCTCTGTAGACAACTCTCAGCCCACCCTGGAGGCTTAATTTGATGATGATAGGATTGATGTCAGGACTGAGGTGCTCTCTCCACCACTGAAAGTCCCCGAGGCTGGGATAATTTTCCTCTCTATGAGCCCCACTGAATGACTGCCATAGCTCCTTTTGAACCCTATAGGAGGCATATATTAGCTGTCCACTTAAAGTTGCACCTGCACAGCTATCCATTGCAATACACATGTGCCTCTCTCACACTCCTGCTGCCTCATGAAATATTGGCCGGTTTGAGCTCGAGGAGTTTGAGGGTTAGTCTGAGCTGTTCACATCGGCCTCTCAGACTTTTCTAGAGAATAAGACATTTTTGGGCTCAGCGTGGCGTATAGATGAAAGGACAGTCATTGTATACAATTACTGGATATCTGTGCGACTCTTCAGCAGGTGGTTTTAAAGACTGCATGGCAATGATTAAAGTCTGAGCCATCATATATCCATTATGTTGTGTAGGAGAAAGAACAAAGCCTGTTTTCCCAGTTTTAAGAAGTGTGCTTGTGCGAGCGCGGAGCCAGCAGGAGGCTCAGGTGCAGCAGAGAGAGACAATCCCTTTCACATTCAGAGGGGAATAGACCTGTCAGTCCTGTAAAACCTTGAAGAACCAACCAGCGGAACCACATGCTGCTCTTGCGGCATTCATCGCACTTATCTGGCGTGAACCAGGGCGGAAAGATGCTAACGTGGGGCATCATCATACGAGATGCAGGAATTCTCGACAGGGGGGATTGTGGGTTGTTTATGTTTTTTGAGGATTTTTAAAAATCTGTATTTTTATAAAAAATCTGTGTTGTTGTTTTGGATGCATCGCATTTCAGCTTCGGAGTTGTACAGCTGGTTCTGAACAAAAAGAAAAAATGAGGGTGTCTGCTGCTTTGTTTTGGGGTTTAAATAACTTGAACCCTCCCTGTGGGCTTTGTCATTTCCAGTTAACTTTGTAATAAATAAATGCAGATTCACCCTGTGAACCACTGTCATTTTTTTAAAGACATAAGCGTGCTGTATCTCTTCTAAATCATCAGCTTTCACAAGATTCCCAACAAAGAAACGGTATGTCTCACAATGGAAATATGTTCAGCCAGCACAGAGGAGTGAGCAACAGGGGACTTTGCTTTGAGTTGTTTATGCTGCAGTCAATTTACTGTCAGTACCAAAGGCCATTTTGGATATTGATACAGTTCCAACTCAATGTTTTAAAGGAAAAGTGTGACATTTTGGGAAATATCCTTATTGACTTTCCTGTCGAGCGTTACATGAAAAGATTGACACTGTCTGCAGGGCATAAATATCATGTTACAACCTTTACTTCTTCTGGTTGGCTGTTTGTTTGGGGTTTTTTGTTTGTTTTTTGGGGGGTTGGAGGTAACTTTGGCAGAGCCAGGCTCACTGTTTCCCACTACTTTCAGTTGTTATCCTAAGACAAATAAACTGGCTACCCCCCAAATCTATTTGGTTAGTTTTGATCTTGTCTTTGACAGTCTTTTATTTCATGAAAAGGCATTTCAAATTCAAATTTATATTCTGGATTTGAACAAATTCCTGTTCCTGATCGCGAACCGTTTATTGAATGGTTGAGATGTGCCTAAATAACCTGAGGCTTGATTTAATTCTTCAGTACGGTATTTGTCAAGTGTCAATATTGTGACCAAACTTGAAATGCAAAATAATTTAAAAAACACTCTGTGAGCGCAGACCTCCATCAAGGCTGAACATTTCCCCAAAGCCCAAGGAGTATCCGGATTAGAATCAATTTGTGGTCTGGCCAGCAGGGAGTCGAGCTGGGGACCTGCGGCTCAGGAGCTTAAACCCATGTAGTATGCACCCTAACCATTTGGCTATTGGGTTGCCCCACTTATTGCAAATATTTATGCATTCATGGATTTATGACTCAAAATGTATCTTGCAATGGTGAGATAGATACTGATCGGTAGTTTTCACACATTTGATTGACACACTGTTGATTATTTATTGCATAATCCTTGTAACAAACAGACAAACAAACAAACCTGACAGATTACATAACCTCGTTGGTGGAGATAATTAGTATCAGAGCTCAAGAGCCTCACTTGTTGCTGTATCCTCACTTTACTGATGCATTTAGCCCACACGTCTGCTGGTCCAACACTGTATTTTTGACGGGTGTTTTCAGTTCTCATATCCTATCATCGCCGCAGGAGGACAGTGTGGAAACAGTGTGACAGAGGTGTGTGTTGCTTCGTTTGTGTGTGTGCGCTGCTTTGTGAGAGCCCAAATGAGACTGGAGCAGACAGCTGAGAGAGAGAGAGAGAGAGAGAGAGAGAGAGCGAGAGAGAGAGGATCACTTCCCTTATACAGCGTGTCTGTATCAGATGAGAAGGGGGTCACCCAGGATTCCCTTGAAGCTGCTCTCCAGGAAAAAAAAAACAAACATGATACAACATTTTGTTTGTACCTCGTTGACCGGATAGCATCAGCTCGTCGGTGCTGCTGCTGCTTTATCTTGTATTACCGATTTTTTTTAAGAAGATGTCGAACCGGGAAAGAAAAGTGAGGCTGAATCTCTCGAAAGATTGACTGTTTGATGGAGAAATACGCGTTGTCTAAACCAGTGAAAACAAACAGAGAATAGATCGATTTCGTGCAAACATTTTTTGTACTTAATTTACCTTTTTTTCCTATTCCCCCCTTTTTTCAAACGCTGAAAAGCAGGAGCTGTACGAGAATAGAAGAGCGGCAAACTAGGCTGTTTATCTCTGGATCAAGATTTTCGCATGAGCTGATCATCACCGACACGGTCGTTATTATGGGCGTAATTAATACGTAAACACCTCAGACGATCCGAAGCTTTGTCCATCAGGCTGTGAAGTAAAAGTTTTATGTGACATCTTTATGAAAAGACAATGCCCGGGTGCTCCATGCCTTGCTTACTGCTACGAGCTGTGCACTGAAACCAAGCTGCGTTCTTGGTGAAACACGCAGCCCAGTGCGAGGGGATTTTATTCATAGTTTAGCGTCGACAGGGGTGTACTTTGCGGAGTTTGTGTGCGTGTTTATATGGGGTGGGGGGGCTTCTTGTGAGGTTTGCTCCAGGTTTTCTTTTCAAATCTCAAGGACGGCAGTAAAGGGTCACTCTTAAAACTCCGGAGAGCTGGGCTATATGAAGATCGCGACACAGCTGTTGGTGTTCCCTCGCAGAAATGCCAGTGCGTGCTGTGACCACCAGGTTCATGTACAAGGGACTTTGCACTATTCCAGATGTCCTCTCCTACCGGACCCCTGTTAATCTGCCTGAGGATGAGGTGGAAGGTGAGTCTTGTCTGCTTGGTTGGTTGGGATTTAGTTGGTGTTGGAAAGAGCTGCTCCATCTGAATTCAACGTCCAGCTTGTGAAGCAGTTCAGAACCATGGACAGAGATCCTGTCAATGTCAGCTTCTTTTCCTAATCCACAAAAAACTTGTGTACAGAGCTGATTAGTACAAGTGTTCTGCATCATGGTGAGAGTCTGGATGTACCTCAACATAACTGGTCAAGCTTGTGTTCCACCTGTCCTCACCTGTCTGTATTTGTGCATAATTGTTTGCTTTTGTTTGCTCCAATAATGGCTCACTGTGGTGAACTTCTGATTTAAGAGTAATCTGTTTTTAAACACAATATCATACCCTCATGTCCACGGCACCTGATGATATCACTTACTGCAGGTTGAAGATTGCTCTGAAAAGAGGAAGCTCAAATGGAGAAACACCAAAACCACTGGCTGAATCATTTACAGTCTTGAATTACATTCTTGTTTGTGCTTGTTTCATATATTTCATTTGTTATCAATTAATAAAAATGGGCATTTACCATACAACAGACCACATAAAAGATTCATTAGAACATTAAAAAACACTCTCGCTATTATGGTGCGTATTTGTTAGGATGGCAGGTTTTGCTCTGGCAAATGGTGCTCAGAATGAGAAAGCACATCTGGCACTGATTTGGAGCAAAGCCAGACAGACTTACAATGAACAGATAACTCAGATCAGATTGGATATCACAACGTCTTTCACAAGAAGGGAATTCCATTTCCCCTTCTTCTGTCTGTAGGTTGCCGTGGCCCATAAGTGGCTGCCTGCCCTTGCTTTCAGCCACTCATTTGACATTGAAGGTCCACTATCAGCAATGACTAGATAAATTTAATTAAAAGGTTGGAGATGGAAAAGCAAGAATTAGAACAAACAGTGGAATGAATGACAAGGATGCTGTTTGTTGCTGGGAGAAGTTGCCCAGTCAATGATGATCCAGCTTTCCAGGTTGACGGTGAAGTCTTTCTTTTTCAAGCTGCAGTTTATTAATTGAGTGGCATTAAATATTCAGAGCATAGTGTGACAGAGCACTGAACCGTGAATGTATTTACCCAGGGAAGACGCACTGAGCACATAATGCACTGCTACAATTACATGGCCTCGCACCTCAGCAGTACCTGGGGTAAACAATGTTGCTCCTTTTCTTTTTTTTCACCAAGCAGCTCCAACAGAACATGTGCATAAAAAGAGGTGGACAAGTTTGAAAAAATCTCCCATTTACAGATCATCAGCCAGAGTGAGGGTTTGAATCAGCAGCCTCCCACGTAGCTGGCTGACTACCCTTTACACTACTGCTGCTCCACCTTAACACACAGTGTGGGAGCTGCAGCACCGTCTAAATGGCTGTTGCTGGTCTGTGGACAGTGCTGCAGTCCAGTGTGTCTGTATGGAAATCGCTCCCGTTTTTCATAGAGGTCTGAAAATCAAGCCATAAATATTGTTTCATCCACAAAATCTTTAATTACTTCAGGGCAGAAGTTCCCTAATTGCTCAACTCGTGTAATTACTCTCCCCAATCGTATTTATGATAATAGTTTTTCCTTGCAAGGTGTGTGCGTATATATACTCCCAGTGTAATCTGACAAGTTTAGAATCATCTGAGAAATCGATTATGAACATATCAGTGAACTGCAGTATATTAAACTTTAGAAAATGGCTGTAAAAATTAAACTATAAACAATGCTATGGAGTTATGGTGTGTGTTGGACATACACTACAGGTGTAGTGAGTATGACAGGGACAAGGAAAATCAAAACATCAGTAAAATGCCAGAACTGGAAAACACCCTAGATTTTGTATTGTTCCAGCACCCTGCCACAACAAAACCAATAAAAACTGCCCAATTTCTTTCAGTGGTTCACCAAACATCTAAATCCTTAATAATCACATTGATATTGTACCAACACAAAAATAGTAAATGAATGTAATTTCCTTTTATTAGTAAATAAGAATCAAACAAGATGTGTGATTAAGTCAAAGCTAATTTGTCTTGGTGACATTGTTGCAGAGACGTGCTGAATACCATTGTGAGTACACACACTGACAAATGAGTCACACAAGGACAAAGAGACCTTGTATCCTATGCAAAGAGGCAGCATGTCACACCATGGACAGTACATGAAAAATTATCTGCTGCAGATAAAGACATTGGAGGCTAATCAGGCCTTGAAACTTCAGCTAAATGCCAGCCCTCTGGCATCATCAGGTCCTTTGAAGTTTAGGTGACCAGCAACCAATGGAGTTTCACGAATGGCTGCTTGATACTGTTTTCATTGACACTTGGCTGCATTGAATTACCTGTGACAGCGTGGAACAATGCTGGCAACAGTTCTTCTGCAAATTGATTTAAATTTTAATTTTCCAATGACGTTCTTGGTGACTTTCCTATAAATGATCGTATCTTTTCAAAGACAAAACAAACTGTATGATAGAGTCTTTTATTGGCACATTAAGAAGATTTTCTCACTCCATAGCAAATCCTTTCAAGAGTTGCATCATTCAGATACAATTATAACAAATCACTTTACGGATTTCTCTTAAATTTGTTATTTAATTGAAAGATTATGATTAACAAATAAAAGGTCTAACACTCTTTATAATCCTGCCGTCTCAAGACCTTTTGCTTTGTTTCAGTCTAATATTGTATTTGGATTACAATTAGATTAGATTTGGATCAGATCTGTAAATCCCATTAACTCTCAGTGGGGGATACTTTGCATTCACTTCTTTTCAAATTGAAGAAATTCTGATGATGGCGCACAATCCTCCTGGCACAATCAACAGTTTACTTGCAGCAGTAACAGTGATGAGGGTCACAGACAATTGCGCTGAACAGAGAGGACATTGTTTATACTGGCTGAGCTTTATGGAGGCTGATTAAGTGCCCACAGCTCTTAATGGAATCTGCTTCCAGGGAATGTTTTTTGAACAGATGGTTGCCAGGGTGGGCAGGGTCAGTGGCGAGGCTTCCTGCCCTTTCCTGTGCCCTTGTATCATGAAGTTGTCTTAAACCCTGATGTGGATTCAAATCATTACCAATGAAAAGCAGTTGTTCTCCTGCTTCATCTCTTGCATGTGCTTTTATAGTTGAGCTTTATATCTCTCATCCAAAACCTGATTTGCTTAAATTATTATTATAAAATCTTTCAAACGCTTAACCTTGGGCACTGGTAGGTAGTCTCCCAGTGTTATCTCTCAGTTTATCTGTGGAAGGAAAAGACCATAATTTATCACAAATTACATCTCCACCTACTCTACTTCAGCCATTCAGTCTGTTTGTGTCAGTGACATAAGAGTAATCGCGAAATTATTCATGTTCCTCAGCACATCCATTAAACATTATGTGTACTCACCCTGTGTGAAAGAGTTACACTCACATCGCTAAATGTCTATGTGGACCTATTTCTGTGCCAAGTGTCTCCCCATTTATTGAGCATATATTAAAACCAAGGTTCAGAGCCAAGTTCAGCCCATTATGCTCTAACGACTGGGAAAACAGTGTATGTTAGTGCTTTGACTAACATACACTGACATTTCTCTGTAATATGTATGAGCTGGTAGATACAATGTGTTGTTCAGTTCAGATTCTTTGTGAAAGTGTTGACCAATTTCATCAAATGTCCAAGTTTTAAAAAAGGATCTCACCTTTTTAGCGTTACTCTTACGAATGTCAAGCACAGCCCGTAACTTGCGGTAAACTGGCAGACACTTTAACTGCACAAGTGTTGACATAGATAAAACTCTTATGGCTGAGAAGTTGTAACTTCCCAGTAGTTGCGCTCTTGGGGGTCTCGAGCGAGCTTGTATCACTCCTCGGTGCGTCCCTGACAGAGGATGTGAACAGTGTTTGTAGATCACAGCTAGCAGGAGCAATCCCCCAGACATCAGGCACTGTGGTGGAGTGTAGGCTTGTCTTCCACTTTGCATGCAAAACAGTCTGCATTTGTGCTTACAAATGGAGTGGGTTTTTGCTGCAATATTGTAAACAGAGGTGTATGTGTTTGTGTGTGTGTTACTGTAGTACAGCTGTAACTGTAAACATTCTCTACACAAACAGAGTAATATTTGGTTCTCTGTACTCTGGGTCACTCTTGTCCAGTAGACTTAAAAAATAAATAATAATAAATACATAAACAGTATATGTTTCTATTTTTCATTTTGATATTATATTATATATATATTTCTTTAATGTGACTTCTTCTGAGGCCAAAGGCAAATGTCTGGTCGTTTCAGTTTCAAGCAACACTGTTAAACGCTACTTAAGATGCTAGTTATGAGACTGTGTTTTGTGACTATTTTATCATTTCGTTATGAAAATCTTAAGGGATATAAAGGTTAAAGTTAAGTATTATAAAATAACATGAAGCCAGACAAACCATCAAATAAGAAAAACAAAGTCCGAAACAATTAATGTAATAAAAGAGATCATCCAACGTGTGCCAACAAAATGTGCTAATAAAGCCAAGCTCTAAATGTTACCTTAATAATTCTTAATAGTTTTCTAAAAAAAAACAAAAAAAAACAAAGATCAAGTCACATTGTTTCAACTCAGCATGCAAAAAACTGCAGGTAGCTGCAGGAGCATTTACAGTCCCTTCTGACAGAAGGATTTGTTTCTAGCTGCAGGGCTTTTGCGCAGCACATCTTCCCTGTCTCCAGTGACTCTGCGTGTGTGTGTGTGTGTGTGTGTGGATGTAATAATGGTGAATCTGCTGCAGCAAAGACAGGTTGAGATGAAGAAGTGTAGATGTGTGAGACTTGTGATGATGGGTCGACTTATCAGTTTCTTATGTCTATAAACCTACAAATCTCCACCAGACGATCACTGACAGACGTTTTTTGTTTACATATATGTAAGCATGTATTTGAGCCTAAATATCAGGTTTGTTTAGTTTTTGCCTCACAATCATATATACTGTATATATAAATAATATATACATTCATTTTGCATTATCTTTTGCAGTATTTGTATTGTGTAAAGACCTACTTTATTTTTCTATTGTAAATCTATCTAATCTATTGTTTTGCTTAAGGGAGCACTCTTTGCTGTACCGTGGTTTTTTATTTTATACTTAGTATCCTCTGATTAATATGATTCACATGTTTTCCCCACTTCCATTATCAGAAGAGGATGTCATGGGTGTCATCATACCATTATTGATGTAACCACCTGGGAGGGGCTCTCATTTAATAGAAAGAGTCTGATTCATCTCCAAGAGAATATTTTTATCCTCCAACCAATTTTCTGTAACTACCTCAATAAGCAACCTTTTGACAAGAAAACTACGCTCTTGTATTTAAGTCAGAAAAAAACACTTTTTTACTTTTAAGCATAATGTGTCAATTAGTGACACTCTGTGTAAGGTGTTGTCACCTCTGGGCTTGAGGTTGCTGTACCCAATTTAAGATTGTCCTCTTCCTGTGGAAAAGAAAGCCACGTGTATTTGATGCCTTGATTTGCATCCCTTTGATCAGAGCAAATGGCTACATCTTGGACTGACACAAAAGGTCCTGTTTGATCCTTACTGGAAGAGTGCAATTACTGCAAGGGCCTGTGTCTCCTGTTGTTTTGATTTTTTAATGAAAACTTGATATTCAGTTTCTGAATATGACTTGGCTATCTGGTGGATAGATGGGAGCATGGAAATATAAGAATGGATCTGGATTAGAAATGACTAAATGTTACATCTGATATGAGTTTTAACAATGTGGTGATTTTGAGACAAAGCCTGTGAATAGCAAGTCCTGTTCATCTCACAACAAGTAACTTTGTGACACTGAAGCCTGCCAGCTGTTATTATTCTCTTCTCTTCAGTTCCCCCGGAACGAACCTCTTCATCTACCACCTGCTGTGTTAACTCTATTACTGTTTCCTCTGCAATGTCATGATCGTTACAGAAGGTGAGGAGTGGTTTTGCAATAAACTGGACAATCACAGCAGGGAGCTCTCGGTGGTGGTATATAGTGGATGCCTTTCCTTAAGGATAAAGTTGTTTGGTTTCCTGTTCAGAAGAACAGCACGCTTCTTCTTAATCAACCTGACAACATTTCCTTGTATCCTCTCCAGTGCATAGCACTAATGATAGCATGGTTTCTCTCCACACAGTCACTAATGCGTGTGCTACCTAAATAGAAAAGGAATGCTGCAGCAATAATGTGATACTGATGTGACTTGGTGATTTTACAGTAGCTTTGCTTTTGGAAACAAACCAATACTCAGTCACAGTCTTGACACAAGCCCAATAGTACACATTTGAATTGACAGATAGGTCTCCCACTTACAGATTTCCAGGTTAATTCATGGTAATCATGATTAGCTGAGTCGTGGCCCTTTTTTATTGGAACCTGGCCACTAAAAAACAGAACAGAATGCTGTGAAAGTCTGTTCGCCCTTCTGTTTTAAACAAAGCACAAATGTCTGATAGCTTCTTTTTTAAATGCAAATGGCACACTTAGGAAATAAAGGTGATGCCCACCAGTGCCATCTTTCTCCAAAGACCACATTGGTCTTATGCACTCTTGTTCTGGCTAAAAGCCATTAGTTGGGATTTCCCCAGTTATTTAGGTGAGAGAGCTTCGGGGGCCTTTCTGCCACTGCCAGTGGCACTGACATCTTGCCAACGTGCAGCAGTGGGCTTCTTGGCATCAGCCTTTGTCACGGACATTTTTAGCTGCAGCAACAAGTAGCATGAACTGTTCTGTCAGTGGGTCAGAAAGGCCAGTAGGATCTGTTGCCCTTCGTGTTCTGTTTTTGGCTCACTTGGAAGTGTCAGCAGACTTTTAAGTCACGAGTTCATGGGTTCAGATCTTAGGGTTGGCCAAAAACAATTGTTCTTGTTTGAGACAAATCAATTCCAGCTCATTAAAAATTGTAAGCAGGCTCTCAAACTCCCAAGTTCCTAAATTCTCACAGGGGAAGGGTGAGGATGAGGTAACACCTGGTAACAGTAGGTCAAATAACAAACAGGTCCACTTTGAATAATAAATGTGAACGATCCTGTTTGCTCTCCAGGAAACGAGCAGCATCATGATTCATTTGGCAGCTGCCATGAATTTCTCAGTCAATATTTAATTTTGTTCTTGCATGGAAACATTTGATGAATTGGTCATATTCTATTTGCCTCAAGTGAGCCACTCCATCAGCATTTGTAATAGAGGATGCACCAACACCCCCGTGAATAGAAAGAGTGGTACAAATTGGTGGCAAAACTAACAATCCAATGTCGCCAAAAACCATAGCTATCTGGTGTCTAAAAGTAAACAGCCACAACAGAAAATATTTCCTCTGCAGTCACCAGAGCACTTTTGAAATGTGCATATTATCAGAAATAAAAAAAGACTGACATTCAGTGGTTTGGACAAAGGTAGCCACACTCACAACTCATTGTGCATTTATTTGAACCATCCATAAACCAGTATTCAATAAACAGTGCTGTCAACATCAGTCCCTATCAGATCTGATAGGGACTGAGTGGTTCAGTTATATACTGAAGCTGGAGGGATTCAAATTTATTTTGCAATGGGAATTTCTTGCATTAAGAAATGCAGTCTTATCACATGGTCTTGTTTTGAATTGCTGGAGAGCTAACAAAATGAGTTTTATTCAGTTATTATATACATTGTGTTCTATATATTTTTAAGTATTAGTAAGTAAGGTCAATGGCCCTTCTAACACATCTACCAAAGGATTTGTTTCTAACCTGTTGTATGTTTGTCATTGTGGACACACCCATGAGCATGTTTTTTTTGCCATGACTTGATACTGAGCACTGATGATATATTCTGTTTAACTCAGTGTTACGGTCAGCGCCATGACCTCATCTTTTTTGACCAATGTGCCGCAGTAATGACAATATTTTTCAGTCACAGCATTGTCACTGATTTTGACAAGTAACGTATTTTACAATAGGTTGGTACTTCCATTAATGCTTTCTATAGTTCTCGTTCTCCTCCTCTTGTGAAGTCAACTATCACTGAAAGGTTTAATTATATAGACCATTATTACTTGCTGCTGTGAGGGAAGTGGTGAGTTTTTTTTTTCTTTTAGAGTTCCTGCGATTACATACAGTACAAGGATTTTCATGTTCTGGCTTCTGATATTAGATAATTGATCATTTGTGCCTTTGCATTAGCAAAGCAAGGTTACTCAGATTCCCTGATCAAGGACTCACTGTACAAAACAGAGCTTTTTGAATATTCCCAGCAGTGTTTAAAAAGAAAAGGTTGTGGATATTCTGCAGTATTATGTGTATTCTCCTTGAACCTTTGTGTGTATTATGTGTGATTGCATCTGTTTCATGCTTACATGTTGCAGACATGACCGATATGCATTGTCTTTGTGTGTAATCCACTCCATAAATGGTGCGTTTACAGCAATTTACTAATACTCGCTTTGGTTTACAGGAGTTGGACTAATGAAATACTTTTGTGAGGCTTAAAATGATCAGTATTTGCTGAGTCTGTATGAGAGATATATTTGTACTTGTGTTTGGCTGTTTTACTTGTACCGTATTACATCATATGGTGTTCAGATTATGTGTCTACTTAGCTCTTTCCAGTACAAGTTAACTTCAAAATATGGAAAAGGAAGGGAAAAGGAAAGAAAAGGCAAATGTTCGACAAGATCTTTTTCATGAGAAGTAGTAGTTGTGTCCCTGTTGTGGCTGCATCTTTTTTTTATTTCTTTAAATATTCACTCTTTGTGGTGTGAAACAATCAGCAGTCCAGCCACTTCCCAGCCGGCTGAGTGAATTCATTATTTGTCAGGGGCACCAGGGGTTGTGACATTGAATTTGGGGTGGCGCTGAGGGAAAATAACAAATCTCAGGCACCACTGTGTGCTGTAATTTAGACAAATACGTTTTGAATGACACGTTGAGGTATGGTTCAGACAACGTCACATTACCAGGAGGACCCCAATTTTTGCATGGTACATTTTTCTACTATTGTCTCTCAAGGCTATAGCTACTGTGGGTTATCAGTTGTAACTTCATATGCACAAGATGGATGGTTAGCTTGTGTCCACTTGCGGGCTCGCATTCAAATTGCAGGTGGGGCCCACCCAATCACATTCAGTACCTGCATGCTAATTAGTGCTCTGCATTGTAGAGCACTGGACAGTTCTGTCATGGTTTATTCTATTGATTCTAGCGTTCATTTAGTTTAGTCTTCTCAACATTTATCCACCTCTGCTCCCAGTATAACGGTCCAGCATTGCTCATTGCACTACCAGCATATGAAAATAAAGGATCTTGAATCTTGAATGACGTAATGATTTATATCATTTATACAGTGATACCTGTTCAGTTGCCTGTCCTGTTTATTTACATTTGATATGATACGTGACAACTGAGCAAGCACTGGAGTCTTGTATATTTAAGGATCTTCATCAAAAAAGAACCACCAATGTTCTGCCTTTTGATGTGCAACTGCTCTTTTTACCACTTCAAACAGAATTCTGTGATGCAGGGTGAGGAGAGGAGCCAATGGCAATGTTTGTGGATTATTTACCAAAAGCTCTAATTAATTATAAATACATGAACCTGCTCACTGCCGTCTGTCACAACCAACCACTCGGGTTATGGCCATGGTTGGATTGGACGTGGAGGTGCCCATTAGTGTAAATCTACAATCGTCAATTTGCTCCATACAATCTCAGCAGAAAAAAATGTTTTTTATATGTATGATGGTATAGCAATGTAGTCATATAATAGTTTTAAATTAAAATCTACTTCTTAACCCTGAAACGTTTTGTGGTTGTTTAGGATTCTTGTCCTGCTGAATGATGAAATGTCATCCAATGTGCTGTGATGCATTTGATTTATCATCAATAAATGCTGGCGTGCCAGTTCCAGTGGCAGCCATACATGTCTGAGCCATTACAGAACCACCACCGCCGTGCTTGACAGATGAGGAGGTGGCTTAGAGTCGTGAGCTGTTCCTCTGTTTTCTCCACACTTTTCTCTCTCTTTTGATTTCACCATTTTGCTCCAGGACTCAACTGGTTTCTATTTATGCAAACTGCAGCCTGGTTCTCATGATTACCATGTTTTAATCGTACGGTGAATCTTCTGTGATTATGGTCATATAGAGTTCTCTTGATTGTTGACAAGGAAACATATATGCCTACATTGCAAAAGTGTCATTGAATTAAAGGTTTGTTTGTTTTTCTTCACCATGCAAATTATTTTCAGCTCACTCACACATTTGTGCTCTTTCATCTCCCAGGCCATTTTTCATTTTCTAGTTTTTCTGTCTATACCTTCTTATTTAGAAGGTAGCCAGTTGTTGATTGATTGATTGATTGGCAAACCAGCTACCTTTTGATATCTCTGACAGACTGTTTTCCTTCACATCATTATTATCTTCACTTGTATGGTTACCTCTTCGCTCCTCATATTGCAAGATAATTGCACGCACATCTAAACGGCAATATTTAACTCTCATTTCTCTTTTGTGCATGAGCTAACATTGCAATGACATGCAGCTGCCAACAAAAAACTAGTCAAGTGGCCAATTACTTTTAAAACCTTGGAGTTTGGGCATTGTGTGTTCAAAGGGCTATATCTCCCACACAGTTGTTTAAATATTAATGTAAACTTACTCAACCTAAAGCTGAGACTTGGCACACTATTTGCAGTATCCATTCTTCTTTTAATAAAATGTATGTGCTGAAGCACAGAGCTGGAAGAGCAAAAAGTGTGTAACTGTTTCTCTCTATGCTAAAGAATTCCAATGCAGTGTCCAAATCACTCCCTATTTAGTATGTAGTGCACTTTCTTTGCTTTATCCATGGTGCTGCAACATTCAGCTACAATGCCTCTGTCTCTATCCATGGTTCTGAAACATTCAACTTCAGTGACTTTGTTCTTTGATAGTCACAGTGATAAATCTGTAGTAGCATGCTTGTTGTTCTATACCTCTTAACTCCTGAGCACTCTTAACACAATTATTGCCTTCCTTCTTCCAACAGAGATTCGTGAGGCTTTCAAAGTATTTGACCGAGATGGGAATGGCTTTATCTCAAAGCAGGAGCTGGGGACAGCAATGCGCTCGCTGGGCTACATGCCCAATGAGGTGGAGCTGGAAGTTATCATCCAAAGACTTGACATGGACGGTACGTTTCTCTCTCTCTGGGTCAGAAAGTTCATGGGTGCACATGCAGCCGCATATAATCCAGCACACGAGCAGTGCAATGACATGTTTGTATTTCTGTCTGTTTAATCAGGCGATGGTCAGGTTGGCTTTGAAGAATTTGTGACATTGCTTGGTCCAAAGCTCTCCGCTGCTGGAATGCCTGATAAGTTCCATGGAGCAGACTTTGATTCAGTATTTTGGAAGGTATGTCTTGTTATCAGTGTTATCAATCAAGTCGAATTGATTTAATGTTTTCATGTAAGAAACACTTAAGTAAAATGTTATCATTCAAACAACAATGATTTGTGCACTTTTTTACAGTATACATTTTATTCCAAGTTGCCCTTCTAACATTCCTTCTCACAACAGTAAAGTTCTTCATTTTCAAATGGCCTTGACAGACTACACCATGCTGAAAACATCTCCATGCCTTCCTTGCATTTAGTTGCGTTATCAAATAATTTATTTCGCTGTCTGATTTCAATAAAAATGAATATTGGTTTGATGGAAGCGCAAACTGAATACTCTAACCCTCTAAGTAGCATTCATAGCCAGGAGCGACACAGTAAAACCAACATTTATTGCTGATCTGCAGTATATGTGCGTCACTGAGGGGCGTTGAGGCAGAAGTTCTTCCTCTGTTAATTAGACCTTTCTCTGTGTTCTCTGTCTCTCCAGTGTGACATGCAGAAACTGACTGTTGATGAGCTCAAAAGACTGCTCTACGATACTTTCCGTGACCACCTCACTATGAAAGACATTGAGAACATCATCATAACCGAGGAGACCCACCTGAACAGTCCAGAGTCCCATGTGGACATTGACAGTATGCCTTATTTAAAGTTTTTATTTCACACATTGTTGTTCATACATGTTTTATAATCTCTGCTGAGATACTCAGGTCTGCTAATTTTTTTCCTTAATTTTTTCACAGCAAGCCCAACACAACAGGAAAAACACACGTGTGTGCGTAAAAGCCTGATTTGTGCCTTCGCCATTGCATTCATCATCAGTGTTATGCTCATTGCAGCAAATCAAATGCTCCGCAGAGGGATGAAGTAAATAGACGCTTCCAGCTGATTACTAAGGATGGACAATGAAAAACGAAATGTTAACCCAAATACTGTTTTTGGCTTTGTTCAATGTTTTTCAACAACCACAATGATGTTATAATGGCTTTTCTCTATAATGGATAAACTGATGTCATGCAGTGGTTCTGTATACTGTAGCATACCATGGTAAAACAGAAAGAATGAGAGGAAGACATCCCAAGGGCTGATAAGTTCCCTAAAACAGTAATAGCTTTGTTTCAATTGTCTGATGTTTTCTAAGAAATTCGATAGGAAAGTAGACTGTAGAGGACCTCAGTGTTTCACTACACATTATGTGCTTTAGCAATAGCTGTGCTGTGTCTAATGTATAAAAAAAACAATGTTGTTAATGAGACTCTGCCATTTGGAATGTACCCAATAATGACAGTACAGATGATAGTAATAAAGCAATAGAGAAGTGCTGATGGGCTGCATATCACATTGTTTTAAATCACTTGCTAAAACATAAGGACAAATGACTGTGCCCTGCATAATGTGTCTCCTTTAAGTGTCTGTTTATTTTAGTGTGCCAAGATTTCCAGACCCGGATTGCAACTCGTCTTGACTGTAACAGATTTTGCCTAAACTGCACCATCTGTGATCTAAATCTTAAAAAAAGAGTAATTCGGATTTAAAGTACTTATAAACACTGAATGAATTCTTGAGCTACAAAAACCCCTGGAGGGCGCGCAAGTCTGGTAACAACAATATCACAGTATAGCGATGAGTTTTTCGCCAAGCTAGTGTTGGGTTTTTTGTTGTTGTTTTATTTTGGGTTTTTTTGTTTGTTCTATGTGTGCGTGTGCCTGCAAAGAGATTGTGGTCCAGTCCACATGGTGCCAAGTGGATTAAACATATAGCATCAGGATGAGGTTTACATTAGTGGTTCTGAGTGAAATGTTACAACAACTATTGGATGGATTGTCATGAATTTTGGTACAGATATTCATATTTCCCTCAGGGTGAACTGTAATAGCTTTGTTGATCCCTAAACTTTTAATCTTTGGACAATGCTATGTCAGATTTACCGTATATTTTGCCCAATACTCCAGTTTGTGACAAAATACATGTGTAACAATAACATTCCCATGTATGTAGTTTGCATTGAGCACTGGGTAGCAAATGTTAGAATGGTATTTTCAAAGATGGTGAATATGGTGATTATACCTGCTAAACATCAGCATGTTAGCATTGTCAGTGTAAACACATGCTAACGAAGCACTACTCTGCCTGAGTACAGACTCTGATTGTAAAGTTATACATATATATATATACACATGGGGTGACGAAATCATGCAAAGCTGTCAAGTGCAATGATTTGTTATTTCAGTAACATACTACAAAATAAACAACATTTTGCAAAGCGTCATGCTATTATCCAACATGTTCCAGCAATGCTCAAACTTCAAGGCATGCAATATATTATAAGTAAAGACATGAAAAGAAAAGTCCATTGGCCAAATGTTCCACAGTGACAATGAGAAGTACAAAGAACCCAACAATTGGATTCAACAAGCACAGTAACACTGTGGAAAGCACTGCTACAAAGAGTAGGGTTGGAATTATGAAGACAGGCAGTGACCCTCGCCCACATGCTGTGTATTCCAGTCAGCTGTTCTGCAGAAAAAATCCCATGGTACTAAAAATTAATGATTTTTCTTTTAAGCGCAGAGTGAGCCCTCTTTGCTTAGCAGCTGGGGATTTCTTTGTTAATCAAACAGCTGTTTTCCCAGCTGATATGTGAATGAGTATAGGTTAAGGAATTAAACTGGGATGAACAATGAACTCCAAAATCAAAGACAGGACACTGAGAGGAAATCATGAAAGCCCTCCAAGAAATATCAAGCCAGCGTGTGCGTGGGTATTTCTGCAAAATCCCCAGATTCGAAGATGAACCATCACACGACTGGTGAAACATGTTTTTATCTGCCTGTGATAGATGTTCATTGTTGCTGCATATTTCAAATCTGTGCATCTATAGCAGGCACAAAAGCGAGTGATAGTGAAAGAAATTTGACTTGCCTGAGCTACCAGCTGTGAATAAACTCAAAAACACTGCATGTAGTTTCAACACAACTTGGTATTAACTGTAATATTTATAGCAATCGAGTCAATTCACACGACACACCTGCATGTATGTTAAATTAGAAATTAATGTGTGTTCTGTGCGTGAGCTCAAATTTTTGAATTCTGATGTATGTATTCAAATAATTATGCAATTTGTAAAGTGGTCATTACAAAAAAAAAGATCTCAGTATTTGACATTTTCCTGTAAATGTCAAGATTTGTGGATGTGCAAACAAATGTCAAAATACTAAACACTTTGCAGTATGCTGTGAACAATAATTTAACATATCATGAAAATGTTGTTTTCTGGCTTTTACATGGACCACCAAAACAACATATTGTTTATAACATGGTTATATTTTCTTACTTGGAAAAGTGAAACATTAAATCTATGTAATTTTATTATAAATGTAAATGTAATGTTTTGTAAAAATATATAAATATCTACCAAAAAAAATCAGGTTTCTGATGTATAATTTCCAGTTTACCTGGACATACGAGT
Organism: Psettodes erumei; assembly: GCA_016785225.1. NCBI lineage: Eukaryota > Metazoa > Chordata > Actinopteri > Pleuronectiformes > Psettodidae > Psettodes > Psettodes erumei. The sequence continues at coordinate 1,216,018 of JAFBJZ010000945.1, forward strand.
TCTTGTGTGTATTAAGGCCATGCTCTTACATAATGTTTTTTCTAATTTGTTAAGATTATTTTTCTGAATGTTTTCTTTCACAAATATTTGACAAGTTTTCAAAATGCTATATTTTTTTTCTCGCTCTTTTTATCTTAAAGTTTATCAAAGCTAGGCTGCAAGAGGAAAAGTATGAGACAGTGGCAATAAAACTGACATGTTATCTCATCTATAGTAGCTGTTTTATGTATGAACTACCTATATGACATCACATTACCTCTCAATGTAAACATATCATGTCATGTGTGGGTTTTGTGCGAAGGTCAAATGTGGTTAACGTGTCAAAACTTGTCTCAAGACATATTAGCAAATATTGTGTCCTATTCTGTATGTTACAGTGTTTAAATGAGCAGATTTATGTATACTTTGTTGATAGATTGTCTTAATTGTTGCTATAAATTTGATTTTAACTGTTGATGTCTTCTGTTCTGTGCCTTTTGTCATTTGATGTATTAAAACCTGCACTCTCATGCTCGGTCTTAAAGTCATTTTATTAAGACTTTTAGAAAGATGAGACATCCTTTTTGATATCTCAAAACTGAATTATTTTTGATTAAAATAATTTATCAGTAATCGAAATACCAAGTATTTCTGGATTATATTGCTCTCCTCTGTTCATGATAAAAGTGACCTGTTGTACCATCCTGTGACATTACCAGTAGTTTTAATGTCTAGATTGACAATATCCTGGCCTGCTTTAATTCTGTGACTCTCACTGCGCATGTACAGGTTACTGCATCAATTGTACACTAATGTTTAGCAGTGTCTAGATGCATGTAGTCAAATAAAAAACAAAGGCATTAAAAATAAGCAGCTGGTGGTTTTCTGATTTACAAATGTGACATTGCTAACAAAATAAAGCAGCACACAGCCAGTCAGTACAACTGATGCAAATATAAGTAGAGAGTGTAAAAAGGAGGGCAGATGTGGACAGGGGTACTTATTGGGGTACACAGGAAAACAGAGTTAAATTTTGAATTCACAGCTTATTAAATCATTTCAGATCAGGAATGGGGACAAGTCAGGATCTGGTGGTGTGATGGCCCTGTCAGGCATGTTAATGACCCATTAGTGACAGGGCACAACACACAGCCTGCAGCAAGAAATGTCATTTGCTTGGAGTTATGTCGTAGTACACTTCATGTAGCTACATGCACACAAGCACCTGGGGTATGGAATAAGAAATTTTGAGTGGCTAAATAATATGCATCTAGATACAAGTTTGATTATGTGAAATGAAGGAAGCATCCATCCAAAAGGCCAAATCACACACAAGAGCCACATAATCAGCTTTGAACAAGCTTCAGAATGCATGAAGGGATCACACGCTGCCTTAATGAACATGTGGACTATTGACTGTCTACAAGTAGAGTGAGATTTATTAGATACAAATTGCTGCCACAGAATGGGATGAGTGTTTGTGTCCCATAGCAAAAGGTAATTACAGGGCCATACAAAGAGAATCCACAAGCTCACCGCTTGAATACAAGTGAGAATTAGTTTCCAGTGGAAGAGAACGGGAGCTTACAATGACCTTTTCACAGCCTAATGTTTTGTTTTGTTTTTTTAATGTAAACAGTTCTGAATAAAAATACAAATAAACACATACTGTGTGGGATACAAAACATGTATACTGGTATGCAGAATGAAGTACTTAATAGTTATTTGTCAAAATGGAAATGGAAAAAAACAGCACAGATCAGAACTACATTTCCAACTTCATATATGAACCTGACACCAGCTCTTTAATGAGAATTGTAACTGCACTTTTCTCACTGTCACATATCCGTGTTGCAGTGATTTGAACCCCAAAGTCAATATCTCTTAACCCCAATCAGAGTTCACTGTGACTTTCCATCCTCCTGGAGGAGGAGGTAGAAGTGAGGGAGGAAGGTCGGGAAAGGAAAGAAGCTGTTGAAGTATGTCACTTTCGGTTTGGTCCTCTTCGCTGTCTTCTTTATTTTTTATATCTCTGCAAAAGATTAATAATAGAGCAAATGAATTCTAAATCAATAGAAATAACCATTAGCCATGCAAACCATGTTGTGTGTTGAAAAGTGTTGAAACTAAAATTACGGCGCTTACCCATCACTACTGAGGGCAGTTTGCTTCTTTTCTCTTCTTGAGAGCCATTCTTCTACACTTCGCCCAGGCATAAATCTGTCCTGAGAGCGCTCTCTGTGTTGTCTTTCATCTGAAAGACAAGAAAAACCTTCATTCCTGTCAACATGAAGACAATCGAGATCACATCTCCTGACAACTTGTAATATTTGTGTTTTACCAGTTCCCTGCAAAAATGATTTAGGTAAGCATAATATTCATAGTTGCAAATGCTATGTATATTTAATGCATGGCATTCTGGGTCAGTAAAGTATTCCTTTTAAAACTTCTCACTTTAATGGCAGACAGCACCGCCCTTTGGTTAAAGCTTACCTTCAACCTGTCTTTTTAGGTGAAACAGATCATCTTCAGACATGTGAGAAAACCTGCAGTTTGGGCCAAAATCACAAATTCCTAAAAGCAAAGGAAATAAAGATGATTACAAACATGCATTTCATATATTTTCCTATTTCCTGGATAGATGTTGCATTCAACTGTTCTGTTACCTTTTTGGAGGAACTTCCTACATGGTTTCTTTGTTTGCTCATCATGCAGAATGGCTGCAGAGTCTGTAAAAAGAAAAATGATACTGCGTCCATGGTTGCTTTTTAAAAAAAATAATATTACACTGTAGAGTAAACAGGTGAACATTGAAGCTGACATAGTAAAATGTGAGTATACTTCATTCTCCAATCACATAAATGAATTAACATCATAACTGGTCCAGTTTATTACACATACATTTAGGCTGGAACAGTCATTTGTGATACCACCTCAGTGGTCACAGAAACAAATGCTTGAAAGGTCTCACCTCTGAAATGGTCAAACCAGGCCTTTTTAGCCCTGTGATGCTGAACACCATTCAGATGTTTCTTCCTGTTATGCATGTTGTCCTGAAAGGACCGGTCACAGTAGTCACAGTAGTATCTCTTCCCCATTGTGTGGGAGATGTGTTCAATCCAACGCAACGTCACCTCTTTAACACCTGAAAATCCACGAACAGAAACAAAACAATTTCAGATGATCTTCTCTGTTCACACAATGGTGACTGAATGGCTTTTCTAATGTAAATACGTCTTGTGAAATACCTTGGTATCCAGTAAAAGACTAAGTAAATATTTCCATATGCAAAAGCTCTCTGATTGAACGTCTTGAGTTTGGTTAAACAGGCTCTCTATCTGAGAAAACAGGGCAACAGGTTACATGAAATAGAGAGAAGCATCGACGATGCATTGTCAGTCAGTTGACTAATTAATCTTTAATCTATATTATGCATTACAGTTAAATAACAAGTATGCTTCACAACATAACATTTAGGCCTAATTCTAGTCCTGGGATTTTTTTTCCATTTGAGACATTCGTATTCACATCAGTTTATTAACACTTGGGGGAAAAAGGTTTCTTTTTTCATTCATTCAATCTTTACTACCAACAAACAGCGAAATGCAATACCCGGCCTAAACTATGGCAGGTGCTGCCATCTACTGGTTTGGTAGCGGAGGCGCGTCGTTAAAAACAACTTCAGAGTTGAATAAACCGTGGTATTGTCTTCCTGTCCCACTCTGATGATACAATCTGAAGGAACAGTGCTGTTTAGAAATATACTGATTGTGTACACGGGTCGCAGGATGCTCTTACAAATACTTCCCAGCGTAGCAACATAACACCACTACATCTGCCCGAAGCGCCGCTAAATCGGAATAGATAGTTCACGTGATTACAGTCACTCAAATCAACATTAAACAGTGAAGAGCACAAACCGTTCGTGGAGCAGTGACGTCCTCCTCTTTGAGTTCTTTGCTGCAACAGACCGCGCAAATCCAATGCATTAGAAAGAAATAATAATCCCGTCCGCCGCTCACACAGTATCTTTACGGGGTTCTTTACTTCCCCTCGACTTCTTCCTGAAACGGATGTTTGACGTCCCAGCTTCCGGTCCTGCGCACTCTTCCACCAACATGGCGCTGACCAAGTCCGTCTACAATCTGCTCTTCAGGAGGACGTCTACTTTCGCTGTAACCATCATGGTTGGAGCGATCTTCTTTGAACGTCTATTCGACCAAGGCGGCGACGCCATTTTTGAGCAAATGAATCACGGGGTAAGTGCGCCCTGCTTTGCCTTCCGGTGCTTGTTTTATCCTGACCTTGTAAGCAGAGGGCGACGCGGCGTCGGCGTTAGCTAAGCTAGCTTGCCCGCTGAGCCGAGCAATTGGGTCCTCATAACCTCCATAAACTGAACTCCCATTGGTCGATGCACGTTTCCGTGTTAAGCTAACCCTTCCAAATCTGCGCTTTAACGTAGAAACTTTGGAAACACATCAAACACAACTACGAGAACAAAGAGGAGTAATGGGACGCGGCCCCGGGGTCACCAAAGGCTGAAGTGCAACTGCTGTCACACTTCCACCATCCATTCTTCCCGGACTCCACCTGAATCGAGCAGCAGTCAACATGGACATTGTGCTCAAAGTCATGCCCAGGCTGGCAGCGGATACCAGAGGACCCGTGGGAGCTGACTACCTGTCCCAGACCAACATGATGGAGCAGTGATCCCTGCCATCTCGTAACCCCCCCTCCCCATGTTGTTGTTCGTAATGCCTTCGTTCTCCATACAGATTGTAAATGGTTAAATTAAACGTGTGCTAATGTATTAACAGACCTTGCAATGTTTTGATTTATTATATCAAATGTGGCATACATGTTTCAATGCAGTCATTGCCAAAGTATTGGTTCCACTATGACACATTTTATTTCATATACAAATTAAACCAGTATTTTGGCAAAGGGACAGTTGTTGTGCTAGTTATTTTCAGTAGAATTGATTGTTTTCATTTGCTAACTGTGTGTTTACAAGATTTTGCTGCAGTTCTACTTCATATACATTTGAAAATTGATAGACTGGTCGAAAATCAGGTAGAAAATGGCATTTTACAAGCAGTAAAAGGTTCAAGCTGATTTTGAGACCAAAAGTGAGATAAAACAATGTCAGGGGCAAATGTCAAGTGCGCATTGTTACCACATTTATGGGAAGAGACAGATGACAAATAATAAAACTAAGACAGTTGTATATCCAACTTGTGGTTACATAAGATATTACAAAACAAGATTACAACTTGCACATTTACAAAATGTAGATGATCCTCAGGCTGGCATAGTTAAAGCAGTAACTTCTGCAAAAGGGTATTAATAATTCATTAAAATGAATTGTAATTCTTGTGCAGACAATACTTGACATAACATACATATCAGCTGTTTCAGCTTCAAGCATACACAGAATAAAATAAATTATGTCTCCCAAGAGGGTGGATTTATATTTTCACAGTGCAGGGAAAGAATGGCCTTTCATGATGGATTCTAAAGATGTAATATGTGCCACAAATACAGTAGTGGAAAGGAAACTCAACTTCTCTATTGACATAAAATACTTTTTCAAATGAGCTATTATCCAGAATACCTTGTATGGTCTAAAGATGAAAGTTCAGCTGTCCTCTGTAAGGATAGTTTTAGTGGTTTGGTAAAAGGTGGCAGCTGCAATAGTACCTCTAAATTAAATAAATAATATATTTTATTTAATTTATTTTATTTAATAGTACCGCCAAATTAAAACATGAATCACCAATGATGGTGCCTGAGTTGAATTTCAAATACAAAATACTTCTTTTGGTTTGTTCTTGCACACCACGTGAAATCATTATTACTGTTACCAAACAAAAATACATCTTCTGTAAACCAAACAAACAGGCCACAAATACATTGCAAACAACTGCTCTTCAATCTCAGGCCTTTAGATGGCACACTAACATTCCTGTCCTTCTGAAGATAGGATCTGCACTTTGAACAACAACACACAACTTGAAGGCTCTACAAAAACATTATCAACTGAGCCCACAACAAGTACATTATATCTCTTGAAACATATATATTTTTTAGAAACACTTGTACATATATTTGAATATATAAATCTTACCAAGGAAGTGAGTCTCAAATGCAGACTTTTACTGATTTAGGTACAATATAGAAGAACATTGTTTTGCACACTGGCATATTGAACTAATTTTTAAAAAGGCGTAAACAGTTTTTGACATAATGCACAATTTTGAAAGATACATTAAAAAAATTGAAAGCAAGATACAGTAAAGGATGAGAAGCAGTTGACTGGTCAACAGATGCTAATTGGAGGTATCTGAAATTGTGACTGATCTGTCTGCACTTTTTGGAGTGGTAAGAAATTTCTGAACATAACACATTCCATGCCTCCAAAGAGGAATTCAGTTTGACAAAAATGAATAAACATTATGAATGCATGGTTGAAAAGAAACTTGTAAAATGAACTAAAATAGGAGGACAGCATCAAACTATCTAGTTTGCTGTTACTAATTGTTTCAGTCAAGGTCAAACTGTAAAAATAGTATCTTTAAACCAACCCCATAGCCGAGTAAGCCACAGGCTTACACCCAAGTCAGACAAGTACTGTATTTCTGGCGTGAGCATCTTTTCGCAAATTGGCCTGAATTTGGGATCAATGTCTTTCTTCATGTTGTACCCCAGGATGGAAGACTCTCCGACCGGTTGCCAGGGCAGGAAACGTCTGTCCTGAATGTTTTGAGCTTCAACAGCACTTCCTCCCTCAATACAGATGGCTCTCATCTCAGCATTTCTTCTCCTCAGCTCGGCTACCTCCCGTTTCATCCTTTCCCTCCCGTACGCCTCCACTCTGGCCCAGAAGGTAGCATTAAAGTGTTGATAGAGTCTCCAGTCAGCCCCGTTCCACTCTAAGGCTTTGGCTCTGAACTCAGGGGTCAGTCGAGATACAGACGAGCTCTTGCGAGCGTTAAGCTTAAAATATATGATGTCCTCCGTGGTCCAGCAGAGTGTGTCCTTAAGCAGAATAAGGGACTCCTCAAAATATTCTGCTATAAGGACCAAATCTAAATGTTTAGATAAGTCATGAATGTCCCTCATTACACGAGGATCATCAGCTTCGATGTTGTTATCAAAGCCAAAGTCAAAAAACAGCAGATTTTTAAGGTAGAATGAGTTGTAAGCCTCTGGGCTGTAGAAGGTCTGCGGGTTGTTCAGAAATTCTACCAGTTTGTTCTCTCCAATGATCCCCCACGTGAGAGGAACTGCCCTGTGATAGTAATGGAAGGATGATTCAAAGAGATCCACCGGGTCACGTAAGATGGTGATATACACGGCATCTGGAGGCAGGAGCTTGGCCACCTCTTGGTGGTCAAAGCGCATGTGGTTACAGATGATATTGAAACACTCCCCAGGCCTGTAGTCCTTCACCTGGGAGCATAGGAAGGGTGATGGATAGAAGAAGTCATTGCGCCCGTCAGGGAAGGCAAATTTAAGCTTGCGCTTTTCTCCAAATCTGAACAGGATGTTGAGTATAGTGCTACTAGCAGTTTTATGGGTCTTCATGAACATGATGTTAACCACGGGGAACACTCTCCTGACTGGGATTTGATGTTGTGAGATGGTGTTCTATTTTTCTTCAATAGTTCTGCCATGCTGAGAGGACATGTGTCTTCCTGGGAGGCCCTGTAAATAAAAATGCAAATATAAGTAAACGTATCTCACTAAAATATTGGGGGGGGGGGTTCCCATTAAACATTTACCTGATCTTCATTTGAGTTGGATTTGTCAAGCAGTAGAGCACCAGAATGATGTTGGTCAATAAAACCCACAGGATCATCCTTGTGCACTTGTTTCCTTTGATGCCAAACATTATTGAAACCCACACAGGAACCTGGAAATGAAATCATTACATTACAAACATTACTGGGCAAAGACAAATGGGGCTATGAATGTTTGATACGAAACTTGTTGGATCTTGCTGTCTAACACATCTTAATTGTGGCCATTCTTACACACAGGGCCACCCCTACCCCTTCTATATAGTAGGATAATTATTATGTATTCACAAAAAGGCCAGACTTGACCTATTTGAATTCAAACCTATCATATTTATCATTGCTACAAGGAAGAGGTGAACAATGAACTGTAGAATAACAAAAAGAAGAGATGAGCATAAAGATAGTACAGAGAAGTGGGAAAAGTGCTGAATCATAAAACAAAGTACCCCCATGTTTAAACCTTAAACATGCTTGTGGTTCTTAAATTACCCACAACAAACAGTATAAGTGTCTGATAACAGCGCAGAGTTCTCTTTAGGAAAAACAACTAAATGAAAATAAAAATGGCTAAATGTCTAAGCAGGTTTTCTCCTGTTGAAACTTGACTGTTAATGACAGAGAAATTCAAACAGGTGTGATATGAAAGGCGTGTCCCTTTGCAGACTCTTGACTTCTCTCTGACGCTGAAAGTCACGCTGTCCATTTGTTGCACTTGATGAGAAGATTTGAGGTAGAAAATTAAAGAAATTCAATATGATTAAGGCCTACACATTCAGAAGATGTCTTAGCTTGCATTAACACTTCTGTTGAGCAATTATCCAGATTTTAAATAAACAGCCAGGGTATAAACAAAGAGGAATAAGTCACAGAACAATACACCCGTGAGAAGTATGTGTGGGAGGAATGAAAGAAAAGAGCTTTCTTTACCTGCAGATGACAGAAAAGGAAAACCTTCTATTTTTCCAGCATGCTGTGTACACTCTGATGTCATACCTCATTGGCTATCAAGCCTGAAGGAAGATGTGAGTTCTCCTCCCACAGGATCAGAACTGGTTTGTAAAACAGGCTACTGTTGGATGGCACTCAGTAGAATCTCATTAGGACAAGAAAACAGCTTTAAAATATCACGCTGGCCTGTAAACCAAAGTATAGCTGCTTTGTGTATTCAGAATTGGCTCTTAAGATGTGTTGAACTGAAGCCACTTTATTGAAATTTGCAGTAACATAAATATGAAAGCTATAGGGAACTTACCTTAAGTCCAAAAGCAGGGGACAGTGAACTCTTCTCACTCGCTCTGCAAAGTAAATGTGTGGTGGTAGATGGGCGTCGACTCACATCACATACCCTCACCTGCAGCAGCTTGGAAGACGCTGATGTGAGATTGTACAGGTATAATCTTTTTTGTTTGTTTGTGTTTGTTTGAGAACTTGTTGGTCCAGTCATACAACTGACTTGTGAAAAACATGAGTAACAGTGTATTGAAATGTTCCTGAGAATAGAAAAATAATGACTGGAATCATGTCTATAATACATATTTAATTTACAATGGTAGCAAGACAAAAAAATACATTGAGTAATGTACACACCGATAAAGATGCCATAATAATAGCTGTATGCTGTGTATAAGATTTAGCTGTGCAGATAAATATGTCTACAATGTCACCTCCTAGCTGTGTGCTGTGTTGTGGTGTTGGATGCTTTTCTTCAGTCACCAGATACCTGGACCCAGGTACAGCTGAATCATCTCTGACTGATTTGGCAGTGAGAGTCCACTAGTTTCTGTGTGGCGAAAACCATAGATGTCATTGATGTCACTGATAGCAGAATAGGTCAAAGAGGACATCCAGATCTATATGTTACCATTAAATAAGAGCAGGTTGACGCTGGTCCAGTCTGAGGTTTCCATAGTCAAGGCTGCGTACAGTGGCGAAAGTTGGACTTTGGTTAACTTGAAGGCAGTCATGATGTGTAACCACTGAGTCTCAAACTCCAAACTACAATTGCTTAGGACCAAAATTCACAGTATCTACCACAGTTAACATAACTCAAGTTATTTTGTGTGTTAACTGTACTTTATTGCATCATTGCAAATATGTAACAACTGTACAAAATATGGCATGTACTGATAAAAATCAACGCATCAAAATAAAACCATATTTTTAACCAAAACCATGAAATGTTACTAGGTTAAAAGACATTAAAAACCCATTTCTTTTCGAAAATCAACTATCAACTCAACCAAAGGGGGGGGGGGTTATGGAACCAGTGTTTTTGTTTTTATGAGTACATTCATGTATACACTACTATAGTGTGAAAATACACAATAACCATCTTTTTTTAATTGGATATCAAGTGCAGGGCAGACCAGCCTCATTTAAGACTACAAACTTGCCTTTCACCATGTTAGGCTGCTGGCTGCACCAAAACCAGAGATACCGACACAACCAGTCCAGAAAGTTTGTCTATGATAACAAATTAGCGACAAGCAGTTTCACATCCCATGCATCTTACGCAACAGTGCATTTGTTCTTCAGGCACTTGGGTGGCATGTTTTTGGAACATTTTGAGGCACAGGGCACCCTGCTGTCAAGGTTTGACACAAGGGAAAATGAAAGTATTGAACATGCTACAGTATGTTTTTCTCCATCTACAGTAAAAAAAGTTTATTTTGTCAGAGACAAAGTGAAGGTTAGCTACTGCAAAGAATACCTCCCAACTAACAAGTAGTTTAGTTAACATAACATCTATTCTTTGCCTTTGGGACATTAATATTTGGTGTTAGTGTAACATCAAAACACTGATGCTGCATGTACGGTTGATGCTGTGATGGACAGCATGTTATACTATAACCAGAAAAACAAAGATGAATCTAAGCCATTTTTTATGTTTTTAAAATCACTATGCAGCACAATAATCAACAAATGGCTTGGGGAAGTTGGTTAACACATCAAGCAACAATTAAGCCAAAATTATTTACAATTCCTCTGGAGGACTGTGCAATAAAAACAACTACACCAAGCTGTACATTAGCAAATTGCTTCCAGTAAATCTTGTGAAAACAATCGTGAGGCACTTTTGAGTGACATAAATTAAAACTGAACAAACCATGCAAAGACTGCAAGTCCATGCCAGCTTATATGTACAAGTAAGCCACGTTTGGTAACCAGATGTACGCAATATAGTTTCAGTGTCTACTGAGGAGTTCCATGCTGTGTATCAGACAGGATAAACGGTTTGAGGCATAAACATTTGCAAAGTGGTTTTTGTCACAGAAGTGGTTAGTTTTACCATGGCCAGATTTAACATAAATGGATGGATTTAGAGAGAAATGTCATCATCACTTCTTGATGGAGTGACAAATGTATTGCAGGAATCCTCATGGCTGTGATTAAAACACTTTTACTGCACTCTTACTGCTAAAAGCAAAAATAGATCCCAAATCACACTTTAAATAACCATCAGTAATACCGCTAAACTTTCTTCTGTACTGTGCAAACTGACAAGCAAAGGGAGGACAGTAATCTTCTACAAAGAGTGATTTCCAGATAGAGGTACAATTAAGATGGTGGAATGCTTACAGAAATACTCCAGTTAGTATGCCATGGGCCTGTGACTCAGTAGACAGGACTGTAGACAATCTGACCACACAGCAACCTGCGTTTCAGCTCCTTCCACAGCAGGGCGCGCTCTCTCTGGGATCCCTTCATGAAGCCACGGTTCTCTTGAGCACGACGGGACAGGTATGGTATGACCTCGTTGACTGGGCCATAAGGGACATACTTGTAGACCGGGAAACCTGCTTGACCTGTTTTTAATTTAACACAGAGCAAGAAAAACTGTTTGAAGTACAATTATCTCCCCCATGTGTTTATTCTATGTCATGACTTAAAAATTAAATTAAATTAAATTTCTATTAACAGCACAGGGTGTGGCAGAGAACCAGTCAGTTAGTTCATTAAAATGACTTTCATTCATCATAATTAACAAGGTAGATACTGTATATGTAAGCATCACAAAAAACAGTGCAGTAGATTAAAGCAATGTCTTGTTTTAAAAATCAATAGTTTATGGTGATATGATATTGGCTTAAGAGAACAACACTGATATATTTAAAAATGTGACTTTGTGATTAGATACTAAGTGACATGACAAGGTCAAACCAGCCCTTATGTCTCTCTAGTGGAAGAAAGATTAGGTCTGCTACAGCATTAACCTTCACTATTAATCCTCAATAAACCTCATCATGTCATCATTTAAACAACAACGCATTTTTAGAAATCAAAGTTCAGTGCCCTTCACGTTAGCTTGAAATATGTGCCTCATTTATCGGTGCTCTGTCTCTTATTTGAAAGACACAGCTTACATTATATTGAAAATGAATCTATCTTCTGCTCTATCACATACATACGCCATGTACAGTACAGTGCTATGACAATATTTGGTGGTGATAAGTTAATGCTTAGCCTGATAGCCAGTTTCCCTGCTGATCCAAGCTTACATAACATTTAGAAACAGACCACTGAGGACACTGGGAAATTGTAGTTGTTTGTTCCCAAGATATGTACAGATTAAATAAATAATTTCTGAGGTCAGCAGCTGCCTGAGTAGAGAAAGGCTGACGTCCGCAGGGGCCATGTTTCAGTGGAACATCAATGGCCACATGACTAAGTGACGTAAGCCGCTGAATCCATAACTTACTGTTTACTTTAAGTATCCAAGCTGAGTGCAACATACCTAGCGGGAAGCTGATCTGGTCACACATGCCCAGCAGCTGTCCAAAGTAAACTTTATTCTCAGTGGGTGAAAGGCCCATCTCATTCATCCTGAAAAAACAGAAGCACAGCATGTTAAAGGGCTGTTACATAATGAGAGCTAGAGTGGGGTATTTCAACACTGTTGTGGCAAATCCTCCCATTGCTTTTGGGCATTTGACAAAGACTACCTTTTACTTGGAGAAATATCTTGGGCTTTAGTTTAAATCCATTGGGGTTAATCCGTAATCAATGAGAGGTTCAAAGCTTTCATATATGTTAAAGCAAAATCTGCGTCTACATGCTGAATGTTCTACCGCCTCAGGCAAAACGTACTTTTCCAGGGTGAATTTCACTGTGTCCTCGTTGTGACTTGCGACCATGATATTTGCTTTCCTGCTGTGTTCGATCTCCTCCAGCACGTACTCCAAACACCTGAACCAACAACGAGGCAGATGGTCAGCATTTAAGCATTTTCTTCCTGTTTCACAAAAGGACTTGATAATAATCCAAGACTTACTTGTGATACATCCTGTTAGTGGCCTCATAATCTGGGTTTATTGGGTCCTCGTAGCCAATCTCTTCAGCCCTGGCTCTCTCTTGGTACATGTAGGCTCCACGGACCAGTTTGGCACCAAAGTACCAGCCCTCCCTTCGTGACAGCTCCACATCCACAGTTACATTGTCATAGGCTTCCTAAAAGCATAGAAAGGTTGAACACGCCCACATAAGGATATAACATTTTATTATACAACTCTGTTAAAATCCGGTTTGAAGGAGAGAACTGTGGTCTCACCTTGAGGTAACACTGGTAGGTGTTGAAAATGATTGGTTTTTCCCTGTTGAACTTCCTCTGCATTTCCAGGGTGAGTCGACTAATTGCTGGCTGGAAGTACGTCTGCTCGGCATCCACCATTAGCCTTACCCCATTCTCCATAGCATGCTGTAGCGCACAAAGAACATATACAGTATTTATAGCAATTCATTTCTGCACCTGGCCTTTGTTTATATTGTTTATTGTGTATGTGTGTATGTTGTATGGAGTTCTGTATTTTATTCTTAAATGTATTAACTAAATGCACGCTTTGGTTTTGGGTTCCTCACGTTGGCCAGAACATCCACTCTCTGCAGCATCCTCTTCATCTGTCTCTCCTCCTCAGCTGTAAACTTCTTTAGCAAAGGTTCCAGATGACCCGTCTGAAAAAGGGACACAAAAGACACTGATTTATTTTGGCTTTTTGCTTTCTTTTAAGATCAGAGTAGACCCAACAAACTCTTATCTGCATGCCAGAGGCACGGCAGGAGGTGGGTGTGTGGGGTGACTGCCGCTGCCATTTTGTCTCTAAACTCTCTTCACTGCCACTCAAAACAAATCGACAAAGAAATGCAAGTCCCATGAAATGCAATGGTTTCCCTCAACTACAAAAACTGTTAGGATGAAGCTCCAGTAAGTTGTGCTTGTGCTAACAGGGCTTATAAGGATTTATTGCCACCAATGGTAAATAAGCAAATTCTGAAGGGGAACTGAAAACTTTGGTCTGGTCTATTTTGTTAATGTACTGTTGACAGCACTGCCTGTTTATGAGACTGTTTATAAGATTTAGTAAGTCTGACATATAGTGTTCAGGAAGTACATTGCATTTATTTTCCTTTAAACTAGAGAATGATCGGCAGAAAACTGGTATCTACTATCAGTGCTGTATCACTTCTGGAGGAAGGTCTCTTTGAAGATTATTTGGAGGCCTTGCCTTTTTTATCGCACAGCTCACAGTTACATGAGAAATGGCTGAGCTTCGGAGATACCACTAGTAGCGCCTTTCAAAGTCTGAGCCCTCCAATAAATATTTACACGGCAGTTACTCACCTCGAGGTTTGGCACCATAAGCAGGTTGGAGATTTTTGTTGTATCATTTATTAAACTGTTCCAGTCCAGCAGATCTATTGTTCTGGAATAAGATGTGAGGAAAATATACATCAAAATATGTAAAATATGAGTAAAACATACTTTAAATTAAATTCCTTCAGAATATTTTTGTTGCAGATTAACTAGTGGTAGTTTAGCTTAGAAGACTAAAACACTGGTCCTTGAATAGATATCTGTATGTAATTAGCATTTCAAGTTTAACACCTTTCATTTTCCTATTGATTTAACAGGAACTCAGAAACTTAAGGAAGACTCTACAAAGTACACAATGATTAATGTGTACTGTTGTTATCATTGCAGTGATAAGTGACAAACTCACCCTGACAAACCCAGCTTCTCTCCAGTAAACCAGTTTTCAATGTCATCCTTGGCTCCGACACCCATCTTCGTCAAACTTTCCTGCAAAGAAATATTTCAGCAATTAAAAACATATATTGTGTAATATGGTGCTAAAAAAATCGCAAAAGGCTTTGTTGAATGCTTGGACACACCTTGAGTTGTTCCAGCTCCAGTTTTTGTTCCAAAACCATCATTTCAGATTTTCCCTGTTGGGCTGCGAGGTAGTTGAAAAAGCGTCTCCATTTGACCAGGACTTCAGAAAACTGGAGCTGCTCAAACAGAGCAATTCATTCATGATTGAGTATATAGTATATATACATAGATAGATAAATTTAATTTATTGATCCCAGACTGGGAAATTCTTTGTTTCTTTATATACTACCAATATACTCGTATATAGTAGTATAACAGTGCAGTAGAACCCTATTACGATGGGGTAAACTGTAGGCAACAGTGTTTTATTTATAGGAGAAGAAAAAATATCTCTTGTTCACTGTAATTTGGCACATAATTTTCTTTTTTTTTTAATGTGAGAAAGTTTAAAGTGAGACACTGAGGTGTGAATCAACTGCCTGACACAGGAAATGTTGCTTTCCTTACAAATGACAGTTTCCTTCTTGTTACATCAGAATTTCTTTGATATGACTGAAGGCATCTGCTCGGGTTTGCAAACAGCAGTGTGTATCTATGATTATACTAATCTAAATCCTAATACTAAGTTCTGTAATATTAACATATGGTTGCTATTGTAGAATAGAAGATAAACTTACAAGGAACTGCGGGCGTCCCAGAGCTGTCATTTTTATGGCAGAGAATCCATCAGCAGAGGCTCCACCTGAAATTGAAAGCAAATTTTATTTGTTTATAGATAATTTACTTTAATATTATTGTTTCTTAATTGTCTCCACACAAAAAACGTACGACTTACCAGATGCTTTAATGCAGTTTATGAATGTCTCCATTTGCTTGTCACATTTGGCCTCATCTGCATAGAAATAGGTACGAGCACTGATAACCCCCCCACGCCTGTCCCCGAACTGACGATGAGCCTTATATTTCTTCTCACGATGGTCAGCATCTGGAGCGAGAGAAAAAATGCTTCAAATTTGTTCCTTGACAAAAGAAGTAAAAAGAACAGAATTTTGCGTCTTAACATTAACATCTTCAAAGTATGAACAGCAGTTTCTCTTTATTCTACAACCTGACAGTAAAGCCAACACAATTATTTCAATCCCACAAGCTTTTGTTTTGATTGGAGTTTAATTTTGTATTGACCGCACAGTGAATGTGTAACAAACGTGGTTTGTGGAAGTTTTCACTTTTTATTATTGATTTACTTTTTTGTTGGAAATGAGCAGCCATCCTCAAGATAATCTGTATTTTTTGTCTAAACATGTAACTCATCCTGCATGGCATAGTACTACTATCTATAATACAACTGGCAGAAATAGTAATACTTAAGAGTATGTATTAGAAATCAGACCAGAGAAAGCCCTACTAGATGAATAAAACACTTGAGTCTCACATATCAACCCTCTAAGAAAAGCTTCTTACGTCTTCTCACGGTCCCCACCAGAATGACTATTTCAGACGCCACTAGATCCAGATATAACCAGCACTATCCAGGCTAGACTAAATACGTGGACATTCCAATCCTGACACTTGACCCAGACTCGTATTCAGTTGCATTCAGGCCAGGCTGATGCATCCAAATATCAAACTAGTGGTACAGTTTTGTCAGGGCCTGTCTTACCCGTCAGTCACAATGCATTTATTTTCATGCAAAACAAAGTTTCATCATCAAAGTTTCATATCGGTTTCAACCGTTACACGCACCTGGACTTTCTTTCTCTGCTTCAGAAATACATGAACTGAAAGAGAGGGAGATAATAGCATTAGAGTGGCAAAAATTACTCATTTTACTTACTATCCATATTTTGTTTTGCTATCAGAGCTAGCCAATAATCTAATAACCTTTATGTCACTTTCAGGTTTCTTCGTCACAAAATTATTATACCATTCATAAACATGATGAGGTACAGAGATAGAGAGACTAGATTTTTAAATGTGGAAAAGCAAAAACAAATGTTCATCCAAGCAGCAGACAAGTCCTGATAACAAGCAGTGCTGAGACCTTTTCATGATGCAATGATGCCCTTTTTCTTTAGACATGTTGGAACATGAGAGACATATCTGGGAACAAACGCAACTACTCTGTTCTCTGTGTGTTCCAGCAGTTTTTTTTTCCTTCTGTGGATTCGAGGAGAGTCTTGATAAAGATAATTGGAGTCTATATCACAAACTGTACTTGGATACAGTTCAGCATTTATGTGCGTATGTTTGTTTGTGCTTTGTAATCCTCTGGTAAAAAAAAGAAAAGCTTATTTCCTCTACAGGGCATTGCATAACACGTCTGTGTATTTGCCAGTGTGTGGGTGCCCTATGAAGGGACCCAGCACATTACTCTAAAAGGCTGGCAGCCGATTCCATGAGGGACATCCCCTTGCTGAATAACCCGCTTGACCAATCAGAGGAGAGGGGTCTGTCCCAGCCGACCAATAGGGGACAAGCAATGTTTTGCTGCCAGAGATAAAGTAAAACACATTTGTTTTTTATTACTAGATTTTCGTGTGGAGGAAACCTGCTATGACTTAAATGACTCCTTAAATGACTGAGTGAATTTGATAAGAACCATAACAGAAGCCAGAGCTCTTAGGCGATTAGATAAGAATAAACTGATACTGATGTGATGTACAGCTCAGTGGAATGTTTTAATTCACAAAGTATTAAACTAAAGTGGTTTGGCCAAACTTTTAACCTGTCAACAGTGTTGTATTCGAACAGTGATTTACTCATTGCCAGCATATTTGAGATACCTGTAATGTTGGATGGTTTAAACTGCAAGGAGAACCAAGGGCAAAATTAGTTGTGCAACCCCATAATACATACTCCACAATCACAGACTACCTAAAAGAATTAAAATATATTAATGTATTTGTTGTCACTCCAACAAATGCCTTTTACTCCTGCAATTGCCCTTTCCAGTGTGCAGCTCCTGTTACAAGTTTGCAATCTCAAGTTTCTCCCTCAGGAACATTTTTCCTGGAGAGAATGGGGTGGGCCAACAACTTTTGAAAAACTTCTTGTGGTACTGGTTTAGTAGCAATGTTACGCAACTCCTGAACTCCTCGTGTGGTGCACTTATATTTAAGTTGAGATGTTGATTAACTGCGCTTGGTTTAAAGCTTCAATACAACATCGCATGGTGTTGGAACAACAAATCAATAATGAGGAAAAAATGCCTTAAGTAACTAAGCTTCCGCTCTGTCAGATGTAAACATTACTTACTCCATTTCCTTCTTCTCTGCCTCCTCTTGTGTCAAGTCCTCTTCGACACTATAGTCCAGAACTGCCCCCACGCCAAAAGCCTGATTCTTCTTGATTAAAGGTTTGATTGAGTTGTGGTCTTCCCCTGCCACAAACTGTCCGTAGAACGTCATCTTCATCATCTTCTCAAACATCCTCTGACCGAACAACTTCTTACTCAGCTCCATCAACTGATAACAAAGTAAGAACAAGAAGTTTTTCTCCCTCAGTGGTTACATTTTCTATGCCATTATACTAGCTCAATGCGCCCCCACCCCCGAGCTTCCTCTTATAAAAAGGTTATTTTCTAACACCGAGGCGAATGGACTAACCTCATCAACTCACCTCTTTATTCTTTTCAACTAGCAGGTCAAACGTGCAAAGCTTGAAGACCAGCAAGCTCCGGAGCAGTTCAATGTTTCCCTTGCTTTTGTAGGCTTCTTGGGTGTTGTCGAAGTCGATGTGGATTTTATTCAACTGTGTGTTTGCGCCATTCTTGGTCTGGCTGATGAGTTCGACCGGCATTGCTTCCACCACGCCGCAAGCATCCGTGTCCTGTTCTTTCTCTTCTTGGCGCCTGGTGGATGGCACTGTTGATCTACATCTTCCAGACGACACGCGTATTTTCCCGACATTGCCGGGGTTTGCCCTGATAAGAGCAGCCACTAACCTGGCGTACGACATGGTTACACTTTCCTTTCCCTTCTGAACACAAGAATGCACCGACCGGCCCCACTTCCAAGGGCCGTTGCTATGATGATGCGTTCTGTGCACGCGCGCTCCGCAGTTAAAGTCACCTCGCGCTGGGGGCGGTGCCTCCCTTGTTATGTCACTATGGCGCCACGCGCGAGCACGTGGCTGTGCAAAATTGAAAAATTAAAAATATCTGTTAGCGTGTGCTCCATGGATGCACGTGTTACTTCTACATTCGTATGCATCCGTGAGCTGGTGAAGCCGCTTTATAAGCCTTTTTGAAAATATTCTCGATAATTTCAGACATATTTACACAACATTCAGCCTGACAGACTTGGTGCGTGCGAGGAAACTCTCCTAGAGCACCAAGACCTTTTTAATAAAATGTTTATATAAATGTGTATTTCTTCTAATCAAGTCAGCAATATAACAATTACAGTAATACACAGTTTTTAAAAATGAATCACTCTCTTTATGAATAAAGTATTTTTAATTAAGGGAATCAGTTTAATTCCCCTACAGCATAACTAATAGTCACACAACTAATAATTAATAAAAATACAGTGCCAATGGCTTTTAGACAGAATTATGTAATTGGTTATGCAACAGCTCATCCATAGACCTCATCTGTGAAACTTTCAGATAACCAACAACCAACCAGTGCAGGATGGAACCAACACAGAGGATAAGTGAGTGATAGAAGATAATTATGTGTAATGGACAACCAGAGAAGAACATCAGGCCACTTGTGCTGTGTGGGGAAGAAGCAGGATCATTAAATGGAGCCATTCTGCCAAGCTTCACTGAATGATAGAGACACTGCTCCATATACACTGCAAAAACGAATGGGATATCAAGTTTGGATGTGGTTAAGACAGGAGTCCAAACATACTGTTGGGGAGTGGGAACAACTATGTTCTTTGTCTTTCCGACAGAAGGCAGCAAATAGCTAACTGGCACTGCGGTGTGCCGGAAGTCGAGAGTAGAAGAAGACAACCGAGCTGCTTGCTGCTAATTTACAGGGAAGTAGCACAGCGTGCTAATCGGTAGCATCAAATCTACGAAAAAAGGCGCCTCTACTTGCCTAGAAAGGTAATAGCACATTTTTTTGTAAATGTTGGCGACTGCACATATTTACCGAGCATTTCGGTAAAGAGCATTACTAGTATCTCAGAGTGTTTGGAATATGGATGCACTTTAGACGAAAAGGACGATTGTTAGCGGGACTAGCTGACCTTACATTAATAACAAAGAGAGTGAACTGGCATCATAATGGCTAGTGTGCATAGCATGGTCCTTACTTTGCGTTTACTTTTGAGTCGCAAATATTAAAGCAAATCGCCTGGTATTTTTTTCTGTTGTATAGTTGCTTATCAAAGATTATCACGTTACGGAAACCGACTGTAAAGCTAGAAATCCATCATAGTTAACGACGGTAGCTAACGTTAGCCGTGTAGCTGCGGGCTCGCTTAGCTGTGGGCTACGGTAAATGGTGACTGCTCGGCATCCATCTTCTTTTGCTACCTTAAAAATAATATCGTCAGCTTCCCTATACACGAGTTTCAGCATCGAGGGTTATTTGGCTAACGACGGCCCAGAGAACGACTGCAAATTGTAATACAATTCAATGTAATAGCCCTGTCATAAATGCTATGTGACATAATCAGCGATATGTTGATTACAGTCTGAAAAATCAGTCAGGCAACTTTTAAGGCTGCTGCATGGTATTGCATTTTGCTTGTACATGAGGTGTACAAGCTATAAATTATGGCATATTCCCTTTTATATCACTGAGCGACTTTTACTTTTCTACGATTTATGTAAGCACATGCTAATAGACGCGTAACCAAACATACGCGGGTGACAAAGGACACTTATAAATAAATGAACGGAGTGCCATATCTTTTGCAAAGATGGACTGGTAAATCATCCCCGTCACTTAAGTCCAGTAAAGGTCGAGTCTCGATGCCTCCATATAGGGCATGAGAGGTTGCAGACATGTTTAATGAGTACGAGAACGATGTGAATCATTTGTTTAGGCTTGAACCGTCACCGAGGCTCAAACCCAATCACCCGCAATAGCATGTGGAGATCAAACAAAAGAAGCATTTTTTTCCTTTAATTAGTCACTGTCTGCAGAGCAATGTGTACTTTAGACAGTGTATCAGTCAGTTCGTATTTCACACAATCCTTATAATTTTCGAGTGGTATAATAGTGTAACTATTTTTAAAGTTTACTGGACATTCATTACCCTGTGTTTTGAAGTTTTCAGGCTTGGATCCAAAGTCCTGTGCTCTTTGTCTCGAACTCAACATTCACTACTATGAAGGCAGCATCTGTGGTTTAGAGATTGATTTTTGTTTGAATTAAAAAATTGGAGGAGGACCGACTAAATCTGGATTGGGACTAGGATTTAGGATAAGGACCACTTCCACAGCTATTTGTGAGAGCAAGAAGTGATCTTAAAGTCTGCAGGTGCCCTCATTCTGTGTCAGCAGTGCCACTCAAATCAGCCACCATGTCAGATGGCCGGATCTACGTGGGGAATCTTCCTGTGGATGTCCAGGAGAGAGACATTGAGGATCTCTTCTACAAATATGGAAAAATCCGTGATATTGAATTGAAGAACAATAGAGGCACTATCCCTTTTGCCTTCGTCCGTTTTGAAGACCCACGGTGAGTTTTTTGGGATGATCTTTGGCAAGTCGAGTCTCGTTCCTCCTGTTGGATTCCTTAATTTCTGTGGTATAATATCGTCTCAAGTGACTGCCAGCAGGGAATGGATGGAGGTTGCATTTCCAGGTCAATTTCCCGCTAGTGAAACAGGCGTTCTTTGGTAAGGAGGTATTTGCTCTCTCCTCATAGGGATGCAGATGATGCTGTCTATGGAAGGAATGGATATGGATATGGAGACTCCAAGCTGCGTGTGGAGTATCCACGATCTACTGGTGCTAAATTTGGTCCTATGGGAGGTGGTGGAGGAGGACCTAGGGGAAGGTTTGGACCCCCAACTCGGAGATCTGAGTTCCGCGTCATAGTGACTGGTAGGTGGACGTCATCAGACGTAGCCAGTTGATAATTAGCTCTCTTTGCCTGCAACCTGGAAGTCAAGGGGACAGGTAGAAAGATGGATGTAAGAGTCGTAGGCAGATATGTTTCTCTCTCTCACTCATGGCTCATTGGAGGACAAGGCGCCTACTACAAAACGTCATGAGTCGTAGGCAGATTCATTTCTCTCATGGCGGATTGGAGGACAAGGCGCCCTAATACAAAACATCATGAGTCGTAGGCAGATTCATTTCTCTCTCTTATGGCGGATTGGAGGACAAGGGGACTAGTGGACATCATAAGTCATAGGCATATTCCTTTCTCCCTCTCTCTTATGGCGGATTGGAGGACAAGGGAACTAGTAGAGGACGTCATAAGTCATAGGCAGATTCCCTTCTTTATCTCTCCCTTATGGCGGATTGGAGGACAAGGGGACTAGTAGAGGACATCCCGAGTCATAGGCAGATATGTTTCTCTCTCTCTCATGGCGGACTGGAGGTCAAAGGGACTAAGTGGATGAGGTCAAGTCAACTCCCTAAGTCATGAAACACAAAACAATAAACTGAAACCGATCATGTTGGCTGCATAATCCCAAACACCAACTATAGTGGCGGGTAGGTGTCATTTTGTTATTGTACTATATTTGTTGTGTACTATATTTATCTTATGTTTATACAAGCTGTTACAATTGGGCTGCTTATCTAAGACAAGCCCCATAAAGTCTCAGCTTTACATAGTTTTCTGACTTGACCAGTAGGGTTTTGGTCTTATAATATTGAGGTTATTGACATTAAACTCTTGAGTTCAGCAATGAATAACCTCATTGGAGGAAAAATAATTAAAGGTCATCTTGTAGTTGAGAAAACTACAATTGCCAGAGAGGACTGTCATGAGAAACAGCCAATCTTTTTACATCTAGCTGTTAAATTTCAGACTTCATAAACATGACTCAAAAGGTGCTGTGTAGTTTAAAGGGTTTAAGCTTCGGGCAAAAGATCAAACCTGTCCCTGTAATGATTTAGGGTGTGAAATGCCAGGTGAATCAAGTCAAGGAACTTATTTCTATCCACATCACCTTTGTCTCATTCCCATTTCAGGGTTACCACCAAGTGGGAGCTGGCAGGATCTGAAGGATCACATGCGTGAGGCTGGAGATGTATGCTTTGCGGACGTGCAACGAGATGGAGAGGGCGTGGTGGAATTCCTCCGCAGGGAGGACATGGAGTATGCTTTACGCAGACTGGACCGGACTGAGTTCCGTTCACATCAAGTGAGTGCCAGAGACGATGAGATTTAATTGTCCTTCACCCTTTAAATAGTTTAAGAAACAGATTTCATGTTTTGTTTTTTTTTGCCTGTTGCAGGGTGAGACCGCTTACATCCATGTCTTCGAGGAGAGGGGCACTCCAAACTGGGGACGGTCGCGTTCCCGCTCCAGATCCAGAGGCCGCTATTCACCTCCCTACCATAACAGAGGATCTCCCCCTCTGCGATACCAGTCGCCCCCACGCCATGCTATGTCTCGCCATAGTCCACCCCCCAGGAGGCACCCTCCACAGCACCATAGCCCACCACCACGTCATTATCGATAGAAAGGCCCATCATTTACAGAGGAATTGGGGGAAATGTTTTGTAATTTCTACTTTTAATTTTATTTTTTAACCCCAGGCCTCCTCGTAGGATACACCATTATTACTTCTTGCTACATACATTCCATAGTAAGGATCCCCTGAACACCCTGCTCCTCCCCACAGCCTTAAACTTTTTTTTTTATTACTCATGTGTTATGTGGATTGGATTTTTTTTTTTTTGTCCCTGGTGAGATAACCATATTTGCTGATTGTATAACATAGGCGATTTCTTTTATAAAGAAATCCTGGGTTGTGATGTCAGATTTTGTCAGGAACCAGTACAACGAAGAAATGTTAAATTGTCCAAGACAAGAAAGAGTTCTGCAGCTATCAAGCTAAAGGTCCTACTGCTTTTTGAGAGAAAAAATTCCTTCTTGTGTATCGCATTTCTGCAGCTTTTACATATGAAGTTTTCCCAATTTCAGAACCTGTGAAGCTAATCAATACGCTTATTCAAAACATGTCAGATTAGTGAGCCTTTTAGACTAGTGACACATTGTGAGCCTCACCTGTCAGATTTTTTTTTTTAATGATGTGTGAACCTCTGAACAAGGTGGCCTGTAGGTGAACTATAATTTGTATGCATCTATAATGTTTTTTTGGTTTTGTTTTTTCTTTACCAATAAAATGCAAACTTTTACTGTGATTGTTTCATTTGCCCTAAAACTCATTTTCAGTGTAGAATTACCAACGAGTGTATGTAAAGTTGATCATTGTTATATTCATCATAGCAAATGTGACAAAAGGTTCAAGCAGACAGTTACCTGGCATGTGGCACACTGATGCTAAATATGTGTTACTTATAAAGCCATCTAATGCATTTTCTGGAAGAAAAGGCACATGGGTTGCAAAATATAATATTTTTAATACACAATAAATTAATTATACCAGGTGAGCATTTGAGAAGACACAGAAAAAACATAAAAAATATATTTATTTCCAATGGCATACTTTTTTCCCTCTGTTCATTATAATCAGATAAAGCCCATATACTGTACAGACATTGTATTGCATTTATAATATGTTCTAGCTTAGTTTCTTTTTGTACAATAAGTTTCTTCTTAACACACTGTGTACAATTAATCTTCTGACAACAAACAGCAATACATAAACAGCAATACTCGGGCGTGATTTTGAAGATCATATGGAGACACATGAGCAGTGATATCAAAGCACTGGAATTCAAACCACAGTGGACCAAATGGATGTGCTTTGGTTATTTTTGCAACTGGTCGTGGCACCAATGAAACTGATTTTCTGGCTTATCTCTGTTGCTGTCTGACCATGAGGATAGCTTTTAGCGTTTTATCTGCTGTTTTTTCCTATGTTTGTTTTTAAATATACACGATTAGATCAGATTGGCTTTGCTGGGATTTGACTGAAATTGCACTCCATAAAAAAGATACTCTCATCAGAACAGCTAAACAAAGATTATATACATGGCTACACACCACTGAACAGCTATCACTCAACTGACCCTTTAAATGTAATACTTATGGTGCTTACAAGGCCGTGAAAACCAGATAACATTTTCCAAGAAGCAATTAATGACAGCCTGAGCAGCATGGTACATACAGTGAAACAAAGAGAAAAACTCTTGAGTGTGGAGTTAATGTGTTCACTCAAGATACAAAGTGGGCGGCGGTCAATCTGGTGCCCATTAGTGTCTGGCCAAGAAGTGAGTCTTTCAGGGAAATGGAGGGCACCAGGACAGGCTGAGCAAACTGACTGACTGGCCTATGAAAATAAATAAATGGAAGCAGGAAACCCATCTCTACAGGACATAAAATGTAACTGAGGAAGGTGTGTGACAAAGGGCCAAAGTGGGCTGGTTAACAGCCTCAAATAAAGGTTCAAAAGTGTTCATTTTGACCAGGTATGAACATGGAGATGTTGAGGTAACAGTGAAGGGAAATGCACAGTTACAGCAGGAAATACAAACAATTATTGTGAATGTTGTTGCCAGTGTTAGCATATAGACAGAATCAACCAGATGGGTGGTAAAGACAACACAACCCTAGATATGCAGGGCAAGATAGAGGAAGAAAACTATGAAAGTCTTGAGGGGAAAGTGAAAGACGGAAGCGCAGAGTGCAAAGGAAGCATGCTGTCTTCACTGCACATGGCATTGAGTTCACCACCAGTGCAAAAATTACCCAACACAGAAGCTCTCGCAGCGCTACGAGGGAGAAGAACCATTCCGTCTTGATGTTGTGAGAAGCATCATATTGTTAGTCAGGGGAAGAAAAATGTGCTGAACAGCTGTATTAAGCAATTTGAATGAGTTCTGGAGAAGCATTGGTAAGCATGAACCTAGGATAGGTAGCAAAGAACTTGCAGAACAGAGGAAATGCTGCTACTGTAAATTATGTGCTGAACTGCACAGAGACTACAGGTTCAGTTTGGATAGCTTGTGTGCATCAGAGGCACACACAGAAAGAGGGCCATCAAGCCTCCGAGAGGCTGGCAAGGGGTCCTCAGAATGGCTGTTGAGAGGCAAATCATGTGGCCACGCATGCTACTTGGACACAGCCTATAGCGCTGACCAACCACAGCTCAGTCAGTGGTACCTCTAATGTTTACAAAACCAAATAATCTAATAACGATAGGTACTATTACTAAAAATATATTCAAGGGCATCACAAGATGTTTAACCATGACAGCTACAATTTCAGCAAAAAAACAATACTGAAAATATATTCAAGTGTATCACAAGATGTGAAATAAGTAGTTTAAACAAAATTAACCCTTATCACACACTACAGTGAAGAGTTTGGTTGCTGTATCCCTGAAAAAATTGCTAAGTTTAAGGCAAAATAAATAACATCCCAAAGCAGTTTCAACAAGGGTACATTAACTACAGTAGGTGAGCAGTAACAATTTAAAAATACATGTACTGGCAATACTCGCATCTCCTGAATATAGAGAGGAGCAAGTGTAAGTTGTCTGATGAGCAGCCTCATGACCAATTGCCTTTTCAACTCTTACTTATTAGTGCTTTCATTTACATCCAAACCTTTCTATCTTGAAGACATGGCTATTATGTGGTTGTGTCAGTATCTTGTAGCTCCAAGGGATCGCAGCCTCACTTGTTTTCAATCAGAGTCTGCACTTTGTGGACCAAGTCTCGAGCCATCATCAGCACCTGGGGGACACTGTGTCGCTCTGCCATTTCTGAAAACAGAATATGAAAACCATTGTAACTTACCTGAGGCAAATACAATAATGGAACTGATAATATTTAATCATTTAGTTTTCATTCCTATTGAGTATACTAAGGTATTTAACAAGCAAATGCTATGTAAAATAGATCTTGCAGAAAGACTTAGGTCTATTTTGAAATGCCTTCACATTAGCGTAGCAAATCTTATCTTCACTCAATTACTTTGCTGAAACTGATTATTGTATGTTACCATAAACTAGTGTTATTCTGAATGAGCTCCAGTAATTATTCTTCATGACCAATTCTACTGTATTGCAGCACTTCTGTTTATCTTATCTTACCATTGAAGAACTTGATGATGTCTGTGAAGTCCATGTTATTCTCTAGGATGATGTCTCTATACATCTCCACCAGGGCCAGGGCAATGAAGAGCACAAAGTGCTCGGAGGAGGTGTGCTTGGCCGCCCAGATGGTTTCCCACACGGAGAACACGTCATCATACACCATTTCTGTTCAGACAAAAACAGTGCGGTGTTCTGCTTGAAATGCTAAGTTCACTTCAATGAGTACTTTAGGCAAAAATCATGATTCCTGCACTGGGCCATCACCTCTCTTGAAGTCCAGCAGAAACCAACGATAGCAGAAGTAGAAGTGGGTATAGTCTCCATTTTGCTGCATCAGCTCAAACAGCTCAGAGTCCAGGATCTGTTAGTATAAAAAAACAAAAACAAAATGCAAATCATCAACCTAATGCTTGTTTAATATGCATGCATGCGTCTGTGCACATGCACAAACATACCTGGATAAGAGAACGCATGTTGGCAAAGTGGGAGTCCATGGCACCTCCGTGAGGAAAATTCTGATTCATCCTCTTCATCAGTTCAGTAAAGCAGCTAAATGCCATGACCTCTGGGAAGCGAACACACACGCCTTTAATAAGTTGTCCATTTAGCCATTTATGGGCATGTCTGCCAAACTGATAATGACAGAGCTTCACTGACCGTCATCCAGAATAACCAGTAGGGGAGCCAGCAGATCACACATTCCCTGGACGTACCCCGTATCCAGATGTTGCCACACATAACTTCAAAGACAACCAAGATTTTCACCACATTGTTGATTTTCTCTCACCTTTTAGGTCGAGACAAACCTCAGAGATATTTGACATGGTGACACATTTACCTGCACATGATGTTACGCAGCTTCTCCAGGTTCTCAGGCGTGAAGTACCAATATGTCCTGTCACAACGTCTAACATCTTTGTCAATGCGATGTAAGTTGATCAAATACATGTCCAGTGTTTCTTGCTGCAAAATATATATATATTTGTGAATTTAGTTTGTGTAGGTTTATGGTTAACAGAAGTATGTTTGTCATATGTGATACTTACAGAGTAGGTTTGCTCTTCTGAGGATTCGTGTTTGGTGTCTCCTCCCACCTCCGCGGACTCCAGCTCGGTGAGCACATTCTCCATCTCCGGCTCCTCTTCCGAAAGGCCCAGGTCGGTGCCCTCAGGACTGGTGTTGCAAGCTGTGTCCAGATGGTGATCTAGGTCAAAGCCCTCGGATGCCATTTTCTCTCTTTGTGCCAGAGAGATAGGCGGTGCGGCGAGCCCTGCCAAAGGCCTGGCCTTAATATCCTCCGAGGTTACGCATGTTATCCCCACAGGAATGTCCTCCATTTCCAGGGCAGAAGGAGAGTCGTCTGAATCTGCTGTGTCTGGAGACTGCCGGGAGTGGGATGCTAACGAAAGACTCCCCCTCGACGCTGACTGAAGAGCATTCAGTACTTGTCTGACTGGTGAATTTGAACCCGGTTTCTCAAAAGGAATTTCTGCAGCTTTGTCTTTTTTGATGTCAGCCAAGTCAAAAACTGTTGCTTCAGCTTCCTTTCTTCCTGACTCTGTGGGGCAAGTCTTGATCATTTGAGATGGGTTTCTTTCACAAGGTGTTCCTGGTTTTTCAGAAATGTCTGGCTTTTTTTCAATTTGATGATCTTTTTCTGCTGCAGGCGGGCATAATGGTTCCACTTCCAGATCTTTGCTCTTGTGTGCTTGAAAAGTCAAGGTCTGTCCAAGTAGAGGTGCTTGGAAATATTCATTATGAATCTCTGTTTCTAGCTTTAGAACATTAGTGTTCTCTGGGGCAGATCTTATGTTCATATTTGTGTCGACTGCTTTTAAATCTTTAGATCGTTCATTTGTTGATATATCTTCAATTTCGTGTTTTTCAGCTTCAGACATCTCTTTGGACTTACTCATTCCAGTGTCCTCAACACCCTCACTTTCTGAAACTGTGTCAATTTTTTCCATCTCTGAAATCTTATCTTTGGTCACTGGGTCCATAACATCCATCCCCTCTTGCTGTGATCCAGTTGTAAATTTCTCATTTAAGACTTCTGATGCTTCAGCTGATTGCTGCGACGTTGTCGATCCACCAGTTGACTCTGTTACAGGAGGCCTTTCTGAACCTGGGTGTTGATTTGACAGATCCGGGGAGGACGCACTGATGGAGGGAAGTTGTGGAGAGTCCGCGATTGTGACGTCCTTCAATGGACTACTGGGCTGTACTTCTAGTTCCTCAGGCCTGGGCTCAGGCTCAACCTGATCCACTGCCTCGACTGATTCAAATACCTGGTGATGAGGAAAAAGTAGTGAACATGCAATCCATTTTGGATCCAACAGCTCTGAGAAGGTTTAATGTCAAAGGATTACACCAGTCATTTTGCAGGTGTTAGCCTGTTAGTTACGGTACCAGTCACACATACTTTAAATTACTGCTGAAAAAAAGGAAGTCAGTGGCTGCTATTCTAAAACGTTTTAGTGTGCTCCAGAATATGGAACTTGTTAACTACACATAAATTGTAATAACTGGGCTAAAACGTGCAAAGACTCTGGATTGATCTGATATTACAGCTACAGTAAATGAGGCTTATGAAAAACTACCTGTGCGCTGCTGCTGGAATCACTCTGTGAGTGGGCACTCTGTTGATCTGAGCTGCTACTGAGAGACGACTGGAGTGGGAAAAGCATCACGCAACAGACAAAGAGAAGGACCTGTTAGCCAAGTCACTCAGAAAAGTAATCACACCACAAAATGTCCCCCTTCATGTTTTGTTAATGGTTACATAATGCAACACACTGTGATGGCTAAAACATCACACTTGCATCTGTACTGATGGTGGAGTCCCGCTGCACTGGTCCTCTTTCCACACTGGCTCCAGACAAACATCTGGCAAGGGCCTCGGCGTGTTTCTCTCTCTCCCTCTGACGGACAATGGCCTCACAACCCCGCCACTCCTTCATCGTCTGCTCGTACATGATCCGCATCTGTTCATCGATCTGAGGCAGAAGCTTTGTGTGAGCAAAGACTGTGACATATCCACAGCTGTATGCATGCATCTTACATGCTACGATACAGGATACAGAAATACCTCCAGTCTGGATTTCTCAGTCATGGTGAACTGGTAGTGTCCCAGCAGGAAGGGCCAGACCTCTTTGCGTAGTGATGAGGCCACACCACCAAAATATACAAGCCTGTGTATCTCCTTCTCCTCATAGGCCTGAACATGAGAAATTATTTTTTTCATTAATTCACACTAAAATCAGACACTAAAGAAGAACCACTTGCTATATTATTATAACAAAAATATGTTTTATGGCTTGTCTCTCAGGTGTGGTTCTCACAGAGCTGTCCTTGAGGAACCTGCCCCAGACCTCCACAGATAGACCTCCTCGAGCATCACAGGGCAAATCAGGGTCAACTATAGTGGTGTTCACCAGAGCAGAAAGGTGGGTACGAACTGTTGACAGATGACGACAGTAGGCAAGCCCTGGAGATGAAAGATTTAAAAAAAACAACAACACATTACTAGGAACTGTTGGTTTACCAAGAACAATCCCTTCAAATTAACTTATTTCCAAATAAATGACAATTAATCCTGAGTCATTTCTACTCACATCCATAGAAAGCACGGGAGATTATCTGGTACTTCATGGTGTCACAAAGGAGCTTCAAGGGAGCCCTGGTAGAATGGGAAAATGGCAAACTTAGTCAAGTGGAATCATCTGAATATAGATTTCAGCCTGTCCCTGAGAAAGTATTACCTTTCTTGATTACAGCCATTAGGCAGAGAGCCATCAGAGGAGCCATTTTGTGAGCAAGAGGAGCACGAGGACTTTCTGGGGGTTGGCTGCCACATGTTCACGCCCTGGTCCATCAGCTCTAGAGCCACTGAACAGCATAATAGCTCTTATCACTAAAAATGCTACCATCAGCATCACAAGCAAGCCAAAACGGATGAGATTACAATAAATTAGGATGTTAAGGGTTTAATATAAGAAGAAACAAACCAAGTGAGATGATAGAGATGAAGACATGGTGGACAATTTACTTTATATCTCCTGACTGTCGACAGGACTATGATGTAAAATGGAAACACAGGCACTAAATAGGTGGAATAAAGATGAGAACTGTAGCAATTTAATATCTAAGAGAAATTAATTTGGAAGGTGCACACTGAATATATGCCTAGGGAAAACCGATTCATCTAAATTTAAATAGTCTAATCTATAAATCAAAATTAACATCATAATGTAATCACAGGTAGGATTCTTCCTTGGATTAGCTCAGGGAGACAGAAGAGGAGGATTACAGATACTTACTGAACTCCATCTGATTGCCAGGAAAGAGGATCCGAAACACATAATCGGTTGCTTCATCATCTTCCTTATCCGATACAGAATCACATGAGCTGTGTGGACTCCGCTTTCTCAATTTGGGAAAAACTTTTCCCTGTGAATACAAATGCCAATGCATCTTAGACAGGTATAGCTAACTCTATGAAGTGGAAGAATAGTTACAAGAGATCACAGCTGTAGCTAAATGCAGCATAAGTTGTTGAATATAAAAGGCTAAGGAAGAATTTCATTGTCCACTATCTATGCTGACCTTTCCTCTCTGATTCCAGAGCGGCGGGTCCAGCTGTCCATGAGGTAGCAGGCCCGTCTCGAGGCAGGTGAGAAACTGGAGGAGGTGGCCTCCTTTGGGGAAATGCAGGGGAGGTCTCTGAATCCCATCCTGGCTCACCAAAACTACTGTCCCACCACTGTTTACTGGAGAGATGAGCACAGCGGAAGCAAGATAAATAATTCTTCAAACTCCTGCTTTGGGCACAGTAATGTAAGGGTGGGGTGTCACTATACCTTGCTGATGACAGTGGAGATACACAATTTCTTCCAAGCGAATAGTCATGGCATAATCCCAATAAACACTGAGAAAGAAGGACAGATGAGTGAAAGAGTGCCAAACTGTGCCAAATGTGTAAAATAAGACCTTACCCTTCGTTAGAATGGGCCTCTTTCAACCTAACTGACCTTTTCTCAGAATCTAGCTCGCCCACATTGCCATTCATCAGCTGGTTGGGCGTCCATTTCAGTGTCATGAGATCTGCAGTTTGATGAAGAGATAGGTAGCCTGGGATGGCCTCCATGTCGTCTCTCTGAAGACACAAAAATAGGAGCTCTCAAATCACAACATATCTGGTTGCACTACTGTTTAGGTAACGTGAGTATAAATCAATGAACAGATGCGCCAAGTCCCCTAGAATGTAAACAACCCCTATATTAATATTCTGTCTCTTAAAGCTACATTTGTATTATCATTCTAATAAATAGAAAATTCACATACCGGCTGCACCAGGACGTTGTTCTTCCCAAACAGAAGTGTGGCTCTGGAGTTTTGGTGGAGTGATTCAACATATTCCCTCACCCACATGAGAGGGCGATCATCCATGCTGCCACTGGACTGTCTCTTCTGGATCTGAAACAGGTTGAGACGACTTCTGAAGTATTACACATGTGATATTACGTACAGTAGTTTGTAGCTGTCTGATGATGATTTTCACTGAAATCAATTAAGTGCTTGGCTTCTCTCACCAGGGCCGGTCGTCTGGAGGGAGAATCCTGCCGACAGTGGCCGCTGTGGATGCGATGCCGCTGTACGAGCTCGTCGGCAGATGGGTCGGTCCAGAAATGGTCTGCGGTCTTAACTTTAGTGTACTCCAAAGCACAAGGGCCAACTGCAAAACAAGGATAGTTGGTTTAAAGTAATACAGATGTTTTCAAGTTCTGAGCTATTCATTGCACTAACTGACAGATAGTAAGGCAAAGCAAACGGGTCAACTGTTAAAGCGTAGGTTTATAATACCCAATAGAGATGCAAGAATCGGTCCATCCACAGGATCCATCAGCATGGCTTCTTTCTCGTAGAAGGAACTGCAGGATACAATATTGAGAGAATTTTGCATATTTTAGGATTTTAAAATGAAACCTGACTTCCTTTTTTTAATGTCATAGCTCTGAAAGAGATTCTTGAAATAACCACATAGTTTGGGATGTTGACATGCAGTGCAGTGTGCACAGTAAAACAAGTGGAAATGTAAAATGTTAAGACACCTTTAAGTGTTTTTGAATCTGTAAAGGAATCAGTGGGCAAAATGGGTAAAGGAGATCATGTTCTAAAGTCAGAGACACATAAATGTATTAACTTTTGAGAAGCGATACCTGCTGTTCTCTACTAAGTATAGGACAATCTTGTCCAAGAGCTTCTCCATCAGTGCAGTTCGGATCCACAGGTGTTTCAGTGCCTGTGGAGGAAGGTTGGCCAACTTCAATTGCCGACTGCGGTCATTACTCATTGAAGAGCTGTTCTGTTTGCTGAAAAACAGAAACCAAATGTGACAGATGAGACATCTGTATTGTATATCAAGGTGTTGGGATGCAATATAAGACTAGACAACAAATGGAAAAGATACCAGACTGAAAGGGAAGGACTGCGTTTAATGATTCATGTTGCAGATTTCACCTGTTTTCGATAAGCTGTTCCAGCTCCTGGACCTTGTGGCAGAGTTCCTCTGCAGGCGAAAAGCTTTTTGCCACCTTCATAAAGAGGGCTGCAACCTTGTTACTGCACAGCAAGCCCGCAATACGGCGTTTCAATCCATGAAGCACACAGGCTTCCACGACAGCTACACATGCACAGAAACAGAGGATTCGTCACATTTGGTTTACAAATTCTTTTATTATTTTTTAAATTCTGTTTTATTCATGTTTCTTTGAGGTGACATGCTTTTATTTGGCTTTGAGTGTTGTGTTTTATCTCATGAGCACAATATTATTTCCTCTTTGTGAAAGCCTCGAGCCTTAATAATTCTTTGCAAAAAAAAAAAAAAGAAAAAACAGGTTAAAGGCAAGCACAGGTGGCACAAGTAGAAATAGAAACTCAAATCTGTCCAACAGTGTCTACAGTTGCTAGGATATGTGGGATGTGAATCACACACACACGCCTCACTCCTGGTTAGTATAAACACCTTTGAAGGGTGTTAGTCTACTTTAATACAATCCACCCCATCCACCTTATTAAATATAAATAGAAATGGCTAATAGCACTATGAAGATAAATTGTCAGGATTTATATTGCTTGAATTGAACAGATTGTAAAGGACCATTTTGAGGACAAACTCGTGGGAGGCAAAAGGGCTTGGCACGAGATGATGTCAACCATCATTTTGTACTACACATGTAAAAGAGGTTGTAAGCAACACTGTGGCCTAAACTATTTAATGCAGCATGTCCAGTGCTATAATCTATAGATAAAAAATGTAAGATGTAAAAAATACATTTTCAAAATCCCTTGTTTACTTTCCCTATCTCTCCCTCTTTACAGCAGCTTCCTGTGTAGCCTAGGATACCCATTCTTAAATTACTGTTAAACATTATAGCTCAGAATATCACCTAATGTTTGGAACAAAAGATGGTTTATTGTGTAATGCGAATCACAACTGGTTTAACACAAAAAAAACAAAAAAAAAAACATTTACCACAGAAAGATATGATGTGGCTGCTGTCAGCATGGACAAATTTCCTCGTTACTGCCTCCTCCATAATTTGTTTCACCTAAGAGAGAAAGGTACACAGTGAGACGAGGTGTAATTTGTCTGTCACTGTTACATAAGGTGACAAAGAGTCAAAACACAGAAGCACAAGAGCAAGCAATGGGGGAATATGTTGCAAGAGGCAATGATGAGAATCAGTATACTCAATTTTGGAAGAAAGAGATTTGAAACAATTGTCGCAATGTTTTTAATGCAGGCTTTTTAAATAATAAATTAGCAGCCTCTATGACAACTTTGATTACATTGGCAGGGGTTGTTTTGCCAGACCACCTCAAGAGCCACAGAAGATATTATATCACTATCATCATAGGCTGAAAAAAATACTCCCCTTGTAGAATCAGTGGAGTGCTCCTTTAAGTTCAAGGATTGTTTTCATTCCAGTCATTTATCCTCTGTCAAAATATGCCACTGAAGTGGCGGCAAGGAATACGAATATGTTTCTGAATACAATTTTACAGGTTGACATTTTACTGTAACAGGCATTGCTTGTTGGATCTGTGTGCTGTATTTATTCATTTGCACTTCAGCAATTACACTTGCTGACCCTAATATTCTGCAAAAGGTCACATTCTTCTAAGTATTTATGCCAATAAGAAATACAACTTTTATTTCAATAACTGACTGAATGTGATATGATGTTCTGTTGTGTATGTGCACAGACTCAGAGAATAGACTGCAGCACTCATGTTATAGAATAAGAAAGGAATTTACTGACTTATTTAAAGAGATATGTATTACAATAATAATGAATGTTACTAAAGCCCAAAGATGCCTGTTCACAAATTGCCATTGATTCACTACCATTAGTGCAGCTATTGCAAATCATGAGTTCTTTGGCACACAATAGGAGCATGGACTTATTTATGTCTCTGTCCTGTACATCAATACGCAACCTGAGAAATGTAAAAGTGTTGTGAAAACAAAAATTAATATGCGTATCAAAATTAAACAAAAATGAAATCCTATACTGGATTTCAAACCCGACATCTACACAGCTAGGCCCCTCCTTGCTGCAGAATCTGGTACCAGAATCATAGATGTTTGAGAGGGAATGAGTCACAGGTGAGGGGGAGCATGGACACGATATAGGCCTGGAAGCCCCCGGCTCTCTCCTCCAATGAATAAAACATCCTGTTTTTTCTTCCTCGGGGGACATGGAGTCACTGAGCAGTTTGGAAAGAGGGTCTGCTGTGTGCTCTCTTTTCCTGTGTAGATTCAAATCCAAATGGCTCATAATTCAGCAATATATCCCTCAGCTGGGGTTGGACTTTTTTTTTGCATTTTAAGCACATACTAGGATGCCAAATGAAAAAGCTGCCAAGGTCACACCTTTAAGTTTTTAATAATAAGATGGTGTTAATTGAAATCTCAGATGCACCGTGATTTCCCCAGAAAAGGGGGATGACTACTTCAAGAAATGGTTAGTAGCAAATTAATCTGTACACGGCTTCCTCAATGTGTAGTGTCACACCCCTACACCCCGATATGAAATAGTCATCAAAGCCAACATCAGTATTATCGTCATCATCACCATCATCGTCATCATCCTCATCATCTTACGCCAGCAGTCAAAAACAGACCGCTTCATCATTTCACTGGCATCCTACTTTACATCCACTGTCATTATGATGCAAAATAGCTAAATGTTGTTGTTGATGTTTTTTTTAAATGGGCCTATATGGCGTCTATGGCTCAGAACCGATGAGCGATGTCCACACACACACACACACACACACACACACACACACACAGATACGACAACAACACCTCAGATGCCAGTGTCCTGTAAACATAAGCTGTGTTTATGTGCAAGAAGGAAATAAAATGCAGCGAACCTCTTTCTTCATGTTGCGCAGCAATTTCTGACGCGTCTCGGCCTCTGTCATGAGGGAAAACATAATGAATGTGCCGATCAGGGTGCTCTGTCGGAAATTAATAATGATGACAAGAACGGCGGCCGTATACCTCCCATCGCTCCAGGCGGGATGTGGCGGCTGACACTGCACAGCTTTTTTTCGGTGGACGTCCTGAAAGCAACACTGGTTTGGAGGCAGAGAGGCTCCGAGATGTACGATGTGTTCTTAGAGACTATAATAAACCTATCTGCTACCTCTCAGAGAACCAACACCCCTTTAAAGCCACAGTAGCCTATACATTAAGCCATACAACGCCAGCACTACACACACATAAACACACAAATAAAACACCTCTGAATCACCATATGTCAGGTGAATCTTTGTGCAACATTTTGATGTCTAATTAAAAAAAAGGTTCTTTATCACATTTCCATAAAAAATCGTATGATCCTGATTATTTTGCACCACAGGTGGGACACATATGGTAAATGAAACCTATAAAGAGCCTCAGGTCAAATTACTCAAATTGTCATTACTGAACCCCTGAAGAAAACAGTTCATAATCAAACTTTGTATTTAATTGTTAAAGTATCTAATCTTATCATAAATGTATGATGTACTTTTTCTCAATTTCTAAAGGTCTGTTTGCAACATTCTTTCATTAACACAGTATAGTAATGTCGTGTCCACCATGTACATCATTTGATGTCTTTCTGAATTGATATTTAACTTATTGTAAACCTAGTACAACCTGCTTTGGCACTGCGTCATTCTAGTTATGCCAGTAGAAACATATTTGTATGTCTTTTTAAAAAGCATACTGTTGAAATTTATTGAAGGACATATGTTTAAGATTAAGAAGCACTGCAT
The DNA here is from genome assembly GCA_016785225.1 of Psettodes erumei. Taxonomy (NCBI): domain Eukaryota; kingdom Metazoa; phylum Chordata; class Actinopteri; order Pleuronectiformes; family Psettodidae; genus Psettodes; species Psettodes erumei. Next base: position 1,253,395 of record JAFBJZ010000945.1, read on the forward strand.
GAAAAATTCAAGTTGCCAAAGTGTAAGTACATCTGCAAGATAAATGTTGTTGGGTAAAAAAAACAACAACATTTGGCCATATTGATCTGAAATGTGGTGAGGTATGAATATAAAATAGCTTAAAATGGATATATTCGAGTAACATTCAACTTCAATACCTAATAACGTGAGAGACAAACAGATGCTGGTAAAAGTTAACTTTGTGATTTATTTTCTTTACAACCAACACTGTATTTTTAATTCCACCTGTGATGAGCTACAGGCCACAGGGTGACCATCATAGACTACATCCACATAACAGTATTTATTTTCAGGCCTTTTATACGGTCCTTATTGGTGGCGAGTTGGAGAATATATACTCTGGGATTTTAGAAATCAGGGAAGGAAGCAAGGAAGGAAGCAGACAAGGAGGCAGAAAGGAGGTTGCGTGAGTGTTGGGACGGGACACTGCTTTGTTCAACAACAGGGGAGGGGAGACGGGCACAGTTGCTTTGCCTGCTGGAAGCGTTAAATACAATCTACCGGGGCGAACTATCCCGTCTTATCTTTGTGCAGCCGTGCTCTAACGTACCTAACAGATATTTGTCTTCCGCGGACTCAGAGGATTTCTATCAAGGGATGTCAAAGCGAGTACGAAGCAGAGAGGTCTGCGCTGATTGCAGTGCTCCGGGTATGATGTCAAACAGGCTAGCTTCAACGTTAGCTGCTTAAGCTAACCCGCTAGCCATGACCACAACTTAACGTCCAGTTGGCTAACCTAGTTAACGTTACCAGACGCCCACAGTTGATTAGCAGTCTCATAGCTGCATGGCTAATTGGCGATGGATGTAAATGTTCTCATTGTGGAGGCATTTTGCTGAAATATGTCGCGCCTGTCTTGTCTGTGTAGTCATCTGAACTTATCAGGGTCAGACTCAACTCTTTGCGTGAAATGTTTTTAATGATGGCTTGTGATAGTGTGTCTTTTACCTTAATTCATCTCAATTAGCTACCTTGCTAATTTACCCACGTCTGGTTGTATTAGTAACTGTGATGGGTTTTTTCTCTAGATGTGTCGAAGACATTAGTAGGCAACTTAACCTGGCGGAGTTGTTTTGTTACTGTCAATTTGCAAATACTCTTCTCCGGCTAGAATCGAATAATGATCAGAAACGCTTTAGTTTAAGGTTGCGTGTAACGCGATTGTTTATTTGCCATTAGACCGGCGCGTTAACCAACAGATTTCGCATCTTTCTCTAGAGCCACGCTGGGCCTCTGTTAACAGGGGTGTGTTGATCTGCGATGAGTGCTGCAGCATCCATCGAGGTCTGGGGCGACACAGCTCTCAAGTACGACATCTGACTCATTCTCCGTGGCCACCCTCCCAGTTACAGGTGAGGAGACAGGGACGCAGCCCCCGCGCCAGTGGGTTTAATCTGATTTAACGCTGGCATACGATATCCAGGCTACACCATCAAGACACATCATCAAAGTGACAGGGCTACCTTATGTATAATGTAACTGATTTCTCTCAAGTGATCTGTTTTGCGGCTTCACGTTTTAGATGGTCCAGACACTGTACGGCAATGGAGCTAATTCCATATGGGAGCACAGCCTTCTGGACCCTTCCTCATCAGTGAGTGGGAAGCGCAAAGCAAACCCCCAGGACAGAGTTCAGTAAGTGCTTTTCAAGGATTTTGATGTGTCAGTCCTGATTTTGTCATGCCTGTTTGCACTTTGATGTAACGCTCTAATGGCAAAATAGATTTTCATCGCTAAGGTCGGGGAACATGCACAATTGGCCCTCTGTACTGTGAATATGACTCATGGCCAGTCAGGCTCAAGTTACTTAGAAACTTTAGGCTAGAACTTATATCGCATTTAACTCCGCATTCATTTTTTTGGATCGACAGAGTGATTATCCAAGCAAGAAATTTAGAGGGTTTACGCGACTTCTTTACTGTGAATGCTTCTTATCAAGCAGTACGGAGCTGTAACCTAGAAGACATAACAAAAACAAAATCTGTGAGGCAGAGATGTTATATAGTCATCCACTGCCAGGCATAAACACTGTGCGGGTCTGGTGTCTGACTGGTGGAGTAAAGATAAATAGTCAGCCGCATATAAACACATCCATGCTCAGTCCAACCCGGAGCAAATGCGTTCCGTCACCAGACAACAGACAGGCGCAGGCAGAGAGTACACACTGCACCAAAGAGGAGGCAGCTAACCTCGGTGGGATCTCAAGCGCAACTTTCAAGATAAATCTTATCTCGTGCATCCACCGCAGGAACTTTTCCAGGGCACAAAGAGCCTTTTGAGGAACTAAACCTGTGTTTTGACCTGAGGCACCCGGACCAAGCTCAGTTCCTCGAGGATAGTTCAACTTGTGTACGGCTTCATCCGCAAAACATGGAAGTGTTTTAGTATTGATTTTAGGAGATTGTTGTTGGCTGCCCCAGTATTTATTTAACACTGCACTCTGTCTGCACAGAAGTATAGCTGGTCCTATGACAGTGAGGAGGAAGAGATACTCTTGAATGTTGCTCAAAATTTACAGGTTACAGTTTGCAAGGAAGTGTGAGGGTGGTTTCAGATCAGGGGATCTTCAAGAAAAAAGCTACAAGTGCTCTTTAGCAAACAATATATAGATCCTTATATGATGTGACCATCACTCAAACTATAATAATGGTCCAGATTTCCAGTGTCCTTAGTTTTCAGACATCTTTCTGTTGTTTTCAGTCCCAACAAGACAGAGTTCATCAAGGCCAAATATCAAATGCTGGCCTATGTCCATCGAATGCCTTGTCGGGAGGATGATAGTGTAACCGCTAAAGACCTCAGCAAGGTGAGGAAGCGCTTTTTACATTTATTAGATGTAAACCTAACCCAGCATGTTGAAATGCCACAGAGCTTCTTGGAGAGAGTTGTACCAGTGTTTTACCACAGCAGAGACAAGTGCTTTTTCATTTTTAACTTTGACAAGTGAGCACTTCCTGTACATTTCAGACACGGCATATGTTGACATTTAGCGTTCAGTGCTGCAGTGACATGCTGCCACTCTGATTTTCCTGTGTTAGTCATGCTCATGCAGCCTGTCTGACCTCAACTGCTGTAATGGCTGCCAATATTTCCCCTTCATCTTGCATTTGTGCAATGAATTCTTGATTATTCCGTACAATTAATTTAATAAATTGGATTATATAGATATGCATAATAGGCAATTCACTCACAGTTTATTGTTAAATAACACCAGATGCTTTGTGGTTCATGAAGGAAAAGGTGCATGAATGTATGGATTTTTTTTTTAATGATAGTCCCTTAATTTGAACATTCTATCATTATCATTATCCTAAATGAACATATTTATTGTTTTATATACATATTTCCATTAGGATAATGGAATGCAGTGCATGCATTGAAGCCAGCACTGTGTTCATTCACACCCAAAATAAAACAAACTGATTCCCGATCTCCTTTCAGCAACTCCATTCTAGTGTTCGGACTGGAAACCTGGAGACCTGCCTCAGACTCTTATCTTTGGGAGCACAGGCCAACTTCTTCCATCCAGTAAGTCTGCTGGAATAAGCTAAAAACGAATTGCAAGTTGACGCAATGCTAATGCTTATCCATTATATTGTTTTTGGTACCACAGGAGAAGGGAAACACCCCACTACACATAGCAGCAAAGGCAGGTCAGATGCTACAAGCGGAACTGTTGGCAGTTTATGGAGCCGATCCCGGGGCTCTCGACTCCAGCGGAAAGACCCCCATAGATTATGCGAGGTAAAATGGGATCTATATTTTGACTTTAACACACGCTTATCTGTTTTTTCGTTTTGCTAAAGGATGTTTTTTATGATATGAGCAATGGGAAGTCTGTACCAACACTTTATAATGTTACCATCATCTTCTAAGTTCCCCAGTTTGGAACTGTTTATGGGCCACTATTGTCCCCCATCGTTTCTGGTTCTACAGTTACTGTTGTTGTTCACACGGTGAGCCGGCAGTGAGCCTGCAACCATCACCGAAACAGATGCAGCCCAGCTGACTTGTGGCTGTGCTACAGGAAATGAGACACATCCTTTGGAGATTTGAAGGCCGAAATAAAACTGATGTAGTTATGTCTACTATTTATATACATACGTGTTAGTGAGGAAAAATTGCATACTGTCACTTAATGGAAAAGTCTCTGAAGGTAAACCAAAATCTGGTAGAGACAGACTATTTAGAAAGTGGAAAACAGAAAACACAGCCCCCATCTGAAATTGGAAAAATATTTGCCATGATTTGCACTACAATAAACACTAGATCCCAGTGGCATTGTGTCTAACTAATTCATTGAGGATGACTAAAGGAGACGGGAAGGGAAGGAACAATTCTGTAGCAAGTATGTTCGCTGACTCAACTCCAGCAGTTCAGCAGAAGTTGGAACAAAGACCTAGAAATAAAATACAAAGATGTAACATAAGCGATAACGGAGCTAACAGTGGTATAAACACTTGTTAGTGTGCAGATTTGACTAACCAGTCTTGATTTCCTTGAAGTAATCCCAGTAAAATGCTGTATTCTCTGATGTTTCCGGCGTGACATTGTGTTGGTGGTGTCTCAGCATGGCTGGTCTTGCTCTGTCACCATGGCCAGCTGACACCCACAGACCTCCCCCCAGTTCTGTGCACGGTGCATTCCTTGGAGCTGCCACGTCGACTTTGTACTCTAAATGAGAAACTTGTTTTTCTGTGAAAGTTATTGAGGAATTAAAGAGATCCTACCTGAGGCATTCTTTATCCTTAGTAGCGTGCCCTATTTCTGAAATACATCCTAATCTTTGCAGACAAGCTGGGCACCAGGAATTGGCAGAGCGGCTGGTGGAGATCCAGTATGAACTCACTGACCGGTTAACATTTTACCTTTGTGGTAGAAGACCAGGTAAGTACAGTATGTGCATCAACTGGACAGTAGTTGCGGTGTGGCATTTAAGAGCCAACGTCTTTGTCTTTCTACGTTAATAACTTGCCGTCGTGTCCTTGTGTTGTAGATCACAGAAATGGGCAACACTTCATCATTCCACAGATGGCAGACAGGTAATAACTATGCTCCAGTTTGTAGTCAGTTTCTTACCTATTAGTTACCATAGCTGAGATGTAATGAAAACAATACCAAGTGATATCAGCTCCAATAGGCCTCTAATAGAAATTCACCACATAATTGCAATCGTATTTTTTTTTTTTTGCTGCATTGGATGAATAAGAAATAAGTAAGTATGTTACTTTTGACATTGTGTTTCTCCTTGATTGTGTGTTACTTGTTTCCACAGCAGAAAAATAGTCATTGAATATATATTTTTTTTATTTCCAAAGCAGCCTGGATTTGTCAGAGTTTGCAAAAGCTGCAAAGAAAAAGCTGCAGTCGGTGAGACATTTTTTCCCTGCGCTTCGTTCCCGCAAGTAACGAAATGTGTTGTCGCTTTTCAGTTATTCAGAAAGTGAAAAAGGAACTCTGCTTTATTTTGTTCCAGCTAAGCAACCATCAGTTTGAAGAACTTGCCATGGATGTTTACGATGAAGTGGACAGAAGAGAAACTGATGCTGGTGAAATTCCAAGAATTCTTAAACAGAAATAATCTTAATAATGCTTTTTATGCCTGTGTCTTGGTTAATATGTTGCGTTTTTTCCCCCAGTGTGGTTGGCCACTCAGAACCACAGCACACTTGTTACTGACACCACAGTTGTACCTTTTCTGCCAGTCAATCCAGAATACTCTTCTACCAGAAACCAGGCAAGGGATCCAGTGTTTCCTCCCTGTTTAAACATCAATTTGTTGTGTGAAGAAAAGATTTAACAGAGTCACCATATTGTCTTCCTTTTTGTGTTTTGATCATTTTGTTTTGTCAGGGTCGTCAGAAATTGGCAAGGTTCAGTGCTCATGAATTTGCCACCCTGGTGATCGATATTCTAACTGATGCAAAGCGACGGCAGTGGGGTAATTCCTGCGACAGTCCCAAAGGTAGGATATGCCTGTCAGATTTTTCTTTTATTGCGGCAGACCTCGAGTTTCCTTGCTAATGCACTTCTTGTTTGGGGTTTTATTTTTCTTTATGTTGGAGTGAATGTACTTCTTAACATATGGTCCACATATATTAACAACCAAATACACATGAGATTGGGGAGGGTAGGGGCTGAGGATAATCAGTGTAATAATATAATGTAATAATAATCAGTACTGTAGCTATCGGGGCTTGATTTGATCTCCAATCCTTTGATCTGGCGGTGTTTCTTCAGAGAACGTGGAGCTGATCCTTCAGGGAATAGACAGTCGTCATAACAGTGAGAGCCAGGACAACGACCAGCCAGATTACGACAGCGTGGCATCAGATGAGGATCCGGTGCAAGAGGCCACGTGTGGGGACAGCTGCACTGATGGAAGGACCAAGGTTAATGTTTGATGGACCCTGCAGCAGTTGACATTTAAAATCCAACCTCTTGCTTTTCTTTTAGAACTGATCCAATTTCCCCCCCTTATCCTTTGTAACACGTCTTCCTGCAGAGCTCAGAGTCATCCGACCTCTCTGATGGACCAATCACGGTGCAGGAATTTATGGAAGTGAAAAGCGCCCTCACTGCCTCAGAGGCCAAAATACAACAGCTTCTCAAAGTCAACTGTCACCTGAGCGAGGAGCTGCGCATGATGCAGAGCAAGGTTAGTGAATTGACATATATAGTTATTGATCAGCAATTATGATGGTGGTACACATTAATATTTCAAAATCCTTAATAAGAGCTCTGTCACACACTATTTCTGGTATAGACTTTCTCTCTTTTATGACTCTACAATGCCAGACGTAAGATGCCGTGTGTGCCAGACGTGATTCTCCTGCATTTTACCAGACACAAAGCAATTTGATTTTACCCACGTACATGAGGAGTTAATGTCGAGCTTATGCCTCTTCCAAATTAAAAAGCGTGCAGTGCATGAATCATACCTGGTATGAATTTGTAGCTGCAGGGAACGGGTCGAAATTCACATGGCGATAATTACCGATCACCACAGGAATCTCCTACGCTGTCGGTTAAACAGCAAAGCCGGACATGATGTTCAGGTTAGGTGTCACGACTAATCCACTAACCACAGCCACAGAGGACAATATGAGGCATCGCTGTAGTTTCTACAGAGCCACAAAACAACCAGAAACCACCTACATGTGATTATTAGTGTTGCGGAATGTGGTTGAATCACTGGGGTGACTGTATGTCACAGAATATCCAGACCCAGAAGGCAGTTAGTAAGCACTGGCAAACCAGAACATCCCACAACCACTTTATGTGCTGTATATATTTTTTTATTCCTGGCTTATTATGTCACCCTGATCCATATTTCTCAGTACTTCAAAAGAGGAAGATTTCCCACTAGATATGTGCATATTTTCAGTTTAATTTTCCAAGCTTTTGAGCACTCACACACACACACACACACACACACACACCACCACCCGCCTTAAGATGTCCACCACCTTACACTACTCTCTTCTGGGGGAAAATATGTCCCACTTTAATCAGGTTCCGTTCTCGGTTCCTTTTGGTATCAGCAAAAAAAAAAAAAAACAACTACAGGACCATTCCCGTGCATCAGTTTATCAGTTTCCCCTTCCTCAAATTAAATCTCTTACCTCTGCTATAAACTCGAGCGCCCGATGACGTTGCCGAGCGTTTCGTCCCGAGGATGGGACCGAGCTGGCATGCTGAGAAAGTAGCTTGTGATTTCGTGACAGAGCCTCACAGACCAGGTTCTTTGCTCTCTAAACTGACAGGCAGTGGAAACACAATGTACTGCCTCCTCCATGCTGCTTTTCTCTGGCACAAGCTGCCCTCCTCCATTCTAGGCCCTTATCTTCACCACACTTCTTGCACCCTCTGGAACTATAATTGGTGACACAGAGGAACCCTAATGCATTTGTTTATCCTTCAACATATACGCTAATTAAAATATAAAATCTCCTTTTGAAATATTCATGTCCTCTAGGATTACGGACCAAACCCTAGCCTGCTTTTGCATTTGACTAGTAGTTTATAGTTTTGTACTTAATCCGATATCCCAAAAGTTCATTTACAAAAACAAATATTGACAGGAACCTCAGCAAGTCGTGTTTAGCATCGCTTGCAAAAAGAGCAATGAAGTGCTGTACATATAAATAAGGGCAGCCACTTCTACAGCAGTTTCTCTGGGGGGGGGTCGCACGTCAGGTGTTGATGTCAGCACACTGTGCCAGCATTTCATTTGTCCGAGAAGCAAAACTTTTGTTGTGAGAAAAACTTTAGAAGGGAAACCGAAACCACAAACAAAACCGAGGTTGAAGATGAACTCCACACAGAGGAATTGCTTTTCACCTGGAGGCTTAGCTGGGTTCTCCTCCATTATTGATGTCTGGCCGAGCTTTTGTAAGGAGATCAGCCCCCAGCTGGAGCTGAATTGAAAGATATTTTCTTCTCTGCAGCTGAACTCCCTACAGACTGAAAACACGACGCTGCGATGGCAGACTCCCAGCGAACAGCAGCACCTCCAGGGGCCCTTTGGTCGACACCCACCCCGCGGAGGTCGCGCCATGTCCATGTATGAGACAGGTTCTACTCCGAGGCAGTACCCCCACCGAGCCGAAACGGCCCGGCATGAGGACGGAGTCATTTTACAACCCTTCCCAACCAATGTAAGCACAGAAGCGCCACTGATTCTGCTGGATTGTCCTCACAGGACAAAACCATGATGCCTGGCTTGGGGCTGGTGTTGGGTTTTTTTTATTCAGTCATTCATTCAATCATTCATTGCATCTCGGTAGAGTATGCTCAACTTGGTTTGACCCCTTTCTAGATTGGGAGGGGTCCTTTGGGGACGGCTGCTTCCTCCCTCCCTACCTTCCCCTCTTCCCTCTCCTGGTCGTGGGACGAGAGATCTCGAAGGGTTAAGTACTGAAGTTCCCCTCGGTTTAGAGGCAGCCCCAGGGGACGGCGAAAACTGTCCTCCCTGCTTGACCCCACAGTCTTCTCTCTCCTGACCTGTGTCTTTAAACTGCTTCAAAAAAAAAAGAAATCAGTCTTGCCTGCCTGCATGCACCACAGTGCCTCTGCTACAGTTCAGTTACCTGAACACCTCCAGCCTTTTCTCTACAGGGAACCTGAACCAGAGCGGCTGCTCTGTCTAGTCAACCTCAGAGGTGGTGATGAAAATTTTGCACCAGAGAAAGCTGCTTGAATGATCGGACGGCAGAGTCCAATATCCACGAAAAGATGGATGAAAAAGCTTCATCACGATGCGCTTATTGCTCATAGCCACTGACAACCGATCACACAGTTTACGTTTGGATTTCTTTGCATCTACTAATCGCATCCACTGCAGTTGGCACCGTTCGACCGCAATGACCTGGTTTTTTCCATCCTATTTCACTTCATCCGCTTAAAATCCAAATGTCTGACAGCGTGATCGTGGCTTTGTTTGCAGAAACGCATGATTCTGACTTGAATGTTTCACCAGTTGCTCCCGTAACTACATACTGTATTTGATGGATGGTAATCCACTGTCTCTATAGGGCTGTAGTTTGGAAGGACGGAGCACCATGCTGGAGAATGACTGCGACACTACGCCCAACCACTCTGAACTGGAGGATACTGGGTGAAGACCTTTTTAAGTTAACTTTGTATCCTCCCCAAAATATAGATCCATCAAACTGACTTTAATTTAAAATAGAACCATGCATATTGAGGACTGGAACACCACTCACAGTTAACATCTTTTTTTTTCCCCACAAAACTCAGTTTTATATGTAAAATAACACACAAACCTGTGTCTTCATGCGTTGCAGTGATAAAGCTTTTTTTATTCTCCTTTCCACTTGTAGCAGCCCGCTTCCGACCTCTGATGCTGTGGAAACGGAGGAGGAGGGCGAGGAGGACGCCACGCTGCCCTGCACGGAGGATGTGATCTGTAAAACAGAGCAGATCACTAAAAACATACAGGAGCTTCTGAGGGCCGCCCAGGAGACCAAACACGAAAGGTACTTTATGATTATTATGTAAGTAATGTTAAGATAATGATGATTAAAAAAAACATACGAGTCAAAACGAGTCTGCTTTCATTCATTCTAGCTAGCTAACCGGTCACCTGAGTCGCAAGGCAAATGCGGCCAGCCATGTTATATAGAAAATCAGCAGAAATCTGGTTCCAAACGCTGGGGATCACTGATGCTGCATCTGCTGGGGTGCGGGCCTTGTGTCTCTTAATCCAGCTGACAGGAAACGAGCGCCGCATGAACACACACTCCCCTGTGACCGGCCAAATCCACAGCGACTTAACTTAAGCAACCGAGGTTTCCTGTATTCGTACATATGTGTTATACATAACTGATTATTTCAAGATCAACAGTGTATAGCATCTAGTTAAAGCTCTCGTGGTTAAAGAGACAACAACAACAACCAAGATACCAAGCAACCAGTCAAAAGGCATTAGGAGTAGTGACGTTGTGTAAACATCTGTGCCAAAACAGCAGACATCACATGAATGTAATGTGCAGTGTTTGTGGTAGCTGTGCGACGCCGTATAGAAACCGATGGCGTGAACGAGCAGTTGATCACCTGTTCATCCTTTTTTTTTTTTGTCTGCGTATCCGACAGCTTTCTGCCTTGCTCTGAGAAGATCTGCATGGCTGTGACGGAAATGGCCGCCCTGTTCCCGAAGGTAAGATGACTCCCACCAGCAGCCCGGTGTGTCCCCCCCTACAGTAATTAAAGGATTTGTTTGTTTGTTTGTAAGCAGCCAAAGGGAATCTAAAACGACTTGTCTGGATGGGTACGCCCTGTTCATTGCATTACTCTGTTTTATTGCTCGCTATTCATTGGATTATTTTTGTTTGTTTACTCATACACACACGCACTGCCCACGGGCCTGCTGACCACAATAAGGGTTAATTTATGGATATTGTCATGGGAGTCCCTTATCAAGTCTCCATCCTCGCTCTTCCCACCCCCGCAGAGGCCATCCTCAGAGACTGTGCGAGGGTCCCTGTGTCTGCTCACTTCGAGTGCCGGCCGGCTGCATGGAGAGTGCCAGAAGGCGGCGGACCACAACCCCTGCCCGTCCGACATCCAGCTGGTCACTCAGCAGGTCATCCAGTGCGCCTATGACATTGCCAAAGCTGCCAAGCAACTTGTCACTGTGACAACCAAAGAGAATAACAACTAACTCCAAACCCAAAGACACTTCCGATACCTATATCCTAAACTACGTTTGCTAATTTTATGTTAATCACTTAATACCACTTTTTATTTTTCCCATATTAATCAGAATGATCATTTACATGGATGGGAAAATCTGTAAAAAAAAAAAAAAATAAACAAACAAAAACTTATAAATAATTTAAATGATCCATATAAAAATTATGGATCATTTAAAAGCTTTATTTATTTAGTTGTTTTTGCGCCATGGTAATATGGAGTAAAAAAACACCCAACATCTTTAAAGATCAAAATGAGGTTGAGAGAGATTAGTTGTGCAATGTTACTTGTGTGTGTGTATATAAAACAATCAGAACTGCTTTTCCTCGTAGTACTTTAGTGGACACCAGAGGTCATCAGTTGTGCTTCTTGAGCCTTGTTTCTGGTATGGCTTAGCTGCCAGAGAGGACCAAATGTCTATGAGACACCAGACACCAGGCACCAAGGAGCAGAGGAGATGAATCACAATTTACTCCATTGACATTAGTTAATTTGTACTTTTGACATTTTAAGTGTGTTTTTTTTTAAAGATGCAATGACAGTATTTTAATCTTGAATCATTGTGATGCCACTTGTTTAGAGTCCAAATGTTTGTTCAGTATGCCAACTGTGATCATAACAAATAGCTTCAGTGCATTGAGCACCACGTCAGGCTAACACTACCAAGAGCGTGCAAACTTTCATTCCATCCAGTCCCAGCACGGTGGTTGAAGATGTGTTTATAAGTAAGCTTTTGGTAGTTCTTCGAGTTCTAATGTTACAGCCATACTTCTGATGTGTGTGTCTGTATGTGTGTGTGTGTGTGTGTGTGTGTGTGTGTGTGTGTGTGTGTGTGTGTGTGTGTGTGTGTGTGTGTGTGTGTGCGTGCGTGCGTGCGCGGGTGCAGTTGTCACAGAGGTGGCCTCGATGGCCTGTGTGAAATCCACTTTGAATCGATTTTAATATCGTTATGCAAATATATAAGATGTATGTATCCATGTAATTCTTTATCAAAATAATCCAAATGCTATTCTATTTATAAACTGTATGTCATACCTCTAAGAAAAATATCAATGTTTATTTTCATAAGCTTTTGTTTAACATGATGCTCCTCACAGCCTAACTTTTGTTCTGAGGTTTGGGACGTCTCAGCTGGCAGTTAGTTATAGGCAACTCGTGATCTCCGTTTATTTGGTGTGGTGCTGTAACTCCGGTGTGTTAGATGCTGCCTGTTGTCACTATACTGTACCACCATGGTTTACAATCAATGATAAAGGTAAATGTGCCCTCTAAGTAAGAGTACCTGTTGTAGAACTAATGTGTCACTGGTGTGAGCCAGGGGTGGAAAGAGAACTAAGAATACCACACACTAGTGGAGTCTGCTTAATTCTGTATCACTCAAGTAAAACTAAGATTACCTCTGTTTGAATGTATTAATCCCAAAGTCAATGGTCTCTCTTTTGAAAACTTGTTCCTATCGGTCACCTAGTCAGCATTAAAGAGCCAGTGCATCATTCTGACTGCAACCATTTCAAGCCCCATCATTTAAGTAGTGTAAAACTATGATCATGTACTGTGTGTTACACGGAAATATATACATCTAAAGTTTTGTAACATATTCACCACAAGCTAGTGGACATAAACTAGTTTAACTTTTAATCTGAGTTCGGGCCACGTAAACATCAGCTGTAACGCTCTCCCCAATACTTTTGTTAGGCGATTATAACACTTTAAGTGTTCTTCTAAAACGAACGTTTTTTTTTAAATTATATATATTTTTAATAATCTTCTTCTAAATTGCGCATATTTAGTTACTTTTTCCACCCTTGGTTACAACCCTGACATTAAAATCCCTGTAACTCCAAGCTTCGCACTGCCTCTGTGTTTGAAAACAATCCCTGCCTTAGGTATAATAAAGTATAATTCATACCTCAGCGAGCTCATTGTCTTGTCTTTGTGTCGTGTGGACAAGGAGCTGGTGGGGGGTGGGGTGTGTGTCAGCACGCCCGTGTTTAATTTCCCACCTGTTGGGGAAGGACGGTGCAGCTACCGGGGCTCGGTGGCGCTTCCCCACCCATCCGACAAGAAGAGAGTTCCGGTTTTTTTTCCCAGAGCCAGGGAGCTGCTCGCTGCTGCTACCGTCGGCTGCTTCGCGTCACACGCCGGGACCATGTCTCTTCTGCTGGATAACCAGTTCAAAGAGCTGCCTCCCGACAAGTCGATAGACACCAAGTTGTTCCTGGAGGCCGTTTCTCACCTGCCTTCGTTTTTCGGTGAGTCGTTTCCCACCTGAGCTCCAAAGAAGCGCGCGTAGCGTGACTTTACGAGGGACGCTGCTGGTCGCCGTCACGCTCCGTACTTTCGCTGACTTCCTCCTCGTGACCTGTTGATGTGATATTACGGTGTATCGCTCATTGGATGTTGTGAGCGTGGGTTGAGTATTGAGGATCGTGCGTTCCGACCGCGGCTGAAGTGGAGTGGGGCTGCCGGGTCACGGTGGAGGCAGGGGGCGTCGGGTCCAGCTGCTGCGATCGCCAAGCCTATAGAGCAACTCTTTGTTGACTCGCTTCACACAGCACACATTGACCTCATTGTGACTTAACTGAAACTATGCGTATACCGCGCTCCTCGTTTGTGAAGGCGAATTTGTTTTCACCTCCCCCCCTCCTCTCTGAGTCAGGGACGTGCGATGAAGTCATTCATATTTTATTGCCTTGCTCTCAAATGTCTGTTTTTACTTTCCAGACTGCTTGGGATCAAGAGTATTTTCGGTCATCAAATCCGACATTAACGGAAACATAATGGTAAGATACAGATCTGTCTGTTTTTTTAAAATGTCTCTGCTATTGCACTGGTGTGTCTTCATACCACAGTTAGGAATTTAAATGTGCGCTGGAGCCTAACGGTGCAGTTCCCCTACATGCAAGCGTAATCCCAATGTATCCCCCCCAGAAAATTAGAGGAGTATATCTTAAGGATCCTGCAAAGTACGTCACCCTGCAGGACATCCTGGAGGCAGAGCGAGAAGAACACGGAGCAGAGTGGCCTAAAGTTGGAGCAACGTTAGCTCTTATGTGGCTGAAGAGGTGAGCGCTGCCTGAAACTCACTTACACCCAAGTGTTAAGTTGGAGGCAGACGGGCTGTTTTCATTTTTTAAAATTTATTTGTAATACTGGATCTCTCCTGCAGGGGGCTCCGTTTCATACAGGTGCTGCTGCAGAGTCTGGCGGATGGAGAAAGAGATCAGAACAAACCCGACCTAATTTGGGTCAACGTCACCAAAGCCTACGAAGTGGCGCTCAAGAGATACCACGGGTGGATTGTGCAAAAGATTTTCGCGGTGAGGAAAATGTTCTCATTCTTGACTGTTGATTTTAACAGAGAACAAGCAGCTGACAAAACCTGACCTGCTTGAAGCTGTAGTTTTTGATACTGTGTAGATGGAATGCATCAAATTAGGTATTTATGTGAGTTTATATTGTTTCTATACACTATTTTATTTGCATTCATATGAGGTGAGTCTGTTCACATTACTGTAAGTGTTTCACCGCAGAGACTTTAAAGTAAGCATGAAGTTCTAAATCTGTAAAATAAGACAAAGTGCGAGGAGATCAGGAAAAAAGAGCTCACTAAGTTTGAGTTAGGTATGTCCGGATGTTAGAGGTGTTAGGAGAGGAGGGGCTCTAGTTCGAGACAGTGAGGGATGCTGCTGCTCTTCACAAAAGACAACAGTGTGGACTGAGATTGCATTATGTTCACAGGGATGTCAATGCTAGATGGTGTTCCTTTTATGGAACGCAGCAGCAGAGGAAGAGCATACGCCTGTGTCACTGAGTTCAAGTTCCTGGTTTCAAATCCAGAAGTCACTGCTCTGGGCAAGCGTTTGTGACTTGAATCTGATTCGGGTGGACACGGTTAGTCAGTGGAGGTCAATGAGCAGCGGAGTGACTTGTGACATTTTAGTTTGATCGAAAACCAGACGCGCCACCGCACTCTGGATCATTTGCAAGGGTTTCACTGTGCATGAAGGGAGACCTGCTAGAAGGGCATTGCAGTAGTTGAGATGAGAGATGACCATGGCCCGTACCAGGGGTGGTGCAAAGCGGTACGAGAAGTCAAAGAAAGATATGCATGTTTCTCACAGTATTGGTTGGAGTGAGAGAATATGAGCATCAAAAGAGGCAGTTTTAAAGTTGATATCATGATGGAGCAATTAATTGGTCAGGGTGAGCCCAAATACAGTGCCAGTCTGTTTAAGCTTAAGTGCCCTTTGTGTAAATCCACCTCTAACTCGCGTTCATGCAAGTTCTTTGTTTTCTTTTTGTCAATTTCAGGCAGCGTTACATGCAGCTCCCTACAGATCAAACTTCCTCAAGGCACTGTCAAAGGGAGAGGAAGTGAAAGAGGAGCACTGTCTGGCAAACGTGCGTCACTTCCTTGTTAATTACGCCGCCACTGTAGAGGCAATCTACGAGATGTACACAAATCTAAACGCAGAGCTCGACTACACTGTTTGATGTCCCGGGACACAACTGGACTGGAGGTGCAGGAGCATCCCGATCCAGTCCAGGTTTCAGGAGTGCATTAAGTAGGATTGTTTTTAATTTTTCCTTTCGGTGTGGTATTTATTACTTTGCTTATTCTATTAAGATGTATTTGTGCTTCAAATTTTGCAAATGCCTTTGTTTTAATCAATGATTTGAACAGATGATGAATTTTAGAGGCTCGGGCTCTTTTTGTTTTTGTGTGTTTATGACATTAATGGTGGCTTTCACTCGTTCCATCAAGAGAGGAATACAAGACTGTATAAGCCTTTCCGGCAGGAAAACATTTTGGCTAATACTGCTTCACATTGAGATGCTCTCTGCCTCCTGAGCCTTGGAGTTACCTCTGCTGTTAACATGGGAGCAGTGGCCCCAGTAGTCATATTGACATTTTAACAGTACAATTCTGCTTGTATATTAATTGCTGCAATCCCATGAGTGCCTTGGTGTGTATGAACCACACAGAATGGTTTCAAAGTAAGCTGTGTTACCGAGAGATGATTTTTTTCGTGCTGTGTCTGTTTTAGCAGTTTGTTGTTTGTGTTTTTCTGTGGCCTGTTTGTCTCAAATTTCACTTTTTTTACACATAACATTATAGTGTGTAAAAATAGTTCATTTCAAAAGACAGCATGTCACCTTTACACTGATTAATAATTTATTAATTTGTGTCACATTTTCTGTATGAATACTTGAAGTTGTTTCTTCATAATCAGCTATGATCAGATTTGTTCTAATCACAAGATTTGAATGTTTGACTAAAAATAAAAAATGATAAAACCTTTAGTCAAACCAGTAAAATCACACTTATCCATTCAGTTCATGAATTTTACTCAAAGTGGCGATATTGACTCATTTTCCATTTCTCTGTTGTGCATGAAACATCTGAAATGATGTTACTGATAAATATCAAATGATCCTTGCTATATAGATACTTCCAGACTCAGAGTGATCTTAAATGATAATAAAACTGTTTTTATCGATCGATTTATTTATCGATTTTATCAGTCATCTGTAGTTCTGCAAGGCCCGGTTTGTGAAAAGCTCTTGATAGACCTCCACTTGCCATAAACAAAAATGTTTCCAAGGTTGACTGCTAACAAAATGTTAGTGCAGTTGAGTTGGAACCACTCCCCACCACAAAAAAAATCAGCAGTAAATCTGAGGAAAAAATCCCTCTCTTTTTCATGTCTCCTAATCCTCCAGATCAACCAAACTCTTCCACTGCCCAGTCTTACTTATCTGAAGCGGGTCCCAGAGGCCGGAGTTGCTCTGGTTCCTCTCCGAGACGAGCCCGGTCTGAACTAATCGTCTCTGAGCGAGAGCAAGAGGAGCGCGTCTGTAATCCTGTAGGTTTATCAGAACAGCGGCCCGGCCTGTCCTGGCTGATAGATAGGATGGAAGCGCTCCAAGCAAAGCCGGGACACAATAGGCTAAAGACAGGAAATCATTTTCTATGAAGCCTCAATGACAAAGCCACTGACCTTTAACTCTGAAATATTTATCTACAATGAAGTCATCAATTGAATATTGCTGTTTTATTCACAACAGCGCATCTAATGCCATTATTCATGCCATCTAGGTTATTTGTTTTGTAATAGGCTACTTTAAGTGGGTGTGCATTTTACATCTCTGGTGATCTAAACTACATTACTGCTATAGCATCCAATTTAGAGGGACAAATGAAGCAAAATAAGAGGTGCAGACAGGCGCACCATCGAAGATTAGCAATTCAGTAGCTGGGTAATGGTAAACCCATTTCTAAATAATGTGAACAGTAATATTCTTATGGATATATCTTCAAAAAAGCCATGTATTTTTCATGCACAAATGTAATATCTTAAAGGGGAAGGCCGGTACATTTATATGTATTTTGAAGCATTCAATGGCTTTTGCCTGAAGCGTTGGCCATAAATCTAGACTAACATAATCCACTATAACAAAATTAGCGCTTTCAATTTACATCATTTATAGAGGAACCAGTCCAATGCATTTTAGCTAAGGATAGGCTTGCGTCATATTGTAAACCTGTGATCCCCCAGTGTAAAGATGGATTTTAATAAAATGAGATCTATGACTGCAAAAAAAAAACTTTGCTGGTGGTGAAGTCTTAAATCCCTTTGCAATAAAACCAGAAAAAATGTCTCACTTTCCACCACTAGTTTATCATTCAGGAATATAATCAATACATCTTCTCAGCTACATGTTTGACAGATAATATAGAATAACACAAACTCTTTGCTGGGTTTAGAAAATTTCATTTACTTGACAATCCTTATTAAGAAGAGGCAAAAAAGGGGTTCAGGGATTAGGGTCATACATTGCAAAAATGTAGTTATTTCAACAACATACTTCATGGAGAGCGCTCACATATATAATAATTGCACTTTATAATTATAGAGACAGTTTGCTATGTAACTCAACAGGCTGACCAAAAAAAAAAAATAAATAGTATTACAGAACCAGTGCAGACACACAAAGATCTACTCAGTCACACATCTCACCAACATCAGATAATATAGCCCTACAAAGAAGATTGTGTAAATGATTCAAGTGGCACTCCATAATAACCAAGTGTTGTTTAACAGTGTCACAACCCTTCAGAGGGAAATAAATCAGTATTTCATTCAAGAAAAATGTCCACGCAACCTCTTAAAACTTTCAAATGTTAACAAAAGTACAACCAAATGGCACATCTTGCTTGGCCTGGATGCCACAGTGTTGATTTGGATATGAAACAGTCCTAATACGCTGAGCTGAGCATGAATTCCTTAGAACAATTAAAATGTTAAATAAAAAAATACACAACTTTGTCTATGACTGCAGAACAAAAAAATATATTCACATTTGTATGCAAATGATCAAAATGCCCCCCCCCCATACAGGGACCAAGACATTTGCATCATATTGGAGAAGCACGTGGCTCCCTTAACACAGGAGTCAAAAATTCCACAATAAAGACCGAAATGTCAGTTAATAAGAATGTTCCCTCTCAAATGAGAAGCCGCTGTATGCAAAAATATACAACATATTCACAAAAACTGTTGCCAGATATCTCAGAGTCAATTATTTCAGTTTCAGGACGAGATTCCAGAGATAATAAAGAGATTAGGTCTAACAGAGGAATCACCTACAGAATACACAGGGCATGTTCAAATTTGGTGAGTTGAATTCGCGGTGGGTGACATGGGCTTGGGAAGGCTAAGCCTGACCAAACTGCTGGGCTGACTATTCCATTGTTCACCACGCTGCATACACTATAGGTTTAAATAATGAAAAGGTTTGTGTTATCTTTGTCATGGTTTCATTACGGTGTGTCCCTGCAGCCACCTGGTGGCATTTCCTAAAGGTGCACAATGGTGCTCCTGGCTGTGGCTGTTAATTGGTTTGCGTAAATGGGAAGGGAAAATGCCTGGAGCGGGGTGTATATATATCAATTTACATGATTTACATGTCATAATTGATACTTTTCTATATGTAGTGTTATTTTTAGTATAGTTCAGATTTTCAAAAGATAGTGGACTAGCCTCTCAAATCGAGCAGCCTATCACAACTGTGGGCACAAGCCGTCATTTCTGTGTCATCTCACTGTCACCAGCAGCCGGAAGGAGTCTCAAACAAGCGCAGCACAACACAACAACACAACACATGAAACAGAAACGGGCAAGAAAGCTACACTTACACTAGCTAGCTATACTTCCCTGTTTCGGAAACACTTCCATGCGAGTGTTCAATGCGTTTCGTGGACATTACCAAAAAAAAGTGTGAATGCGGTGTTACAATGCAACTACAGTGATGCAATATATGCAATATGCAAAACGTGCGCTTCAGCAAACCCCAAATTTGCACTGACCGAGGCGACCACGGTGAATCACAAAGCCCCAAGCGAACTCGTCTCTGGACATAATCCAAACTACCACAAACGTTTCCGGTTGGCTCAGAGATCGTTTGGCGGCCTATTCGAAAACGTCAACGCTGAGCCATCTCCACACTGAGAGTAATCCCACAGAAAAGCAGAAGAGGTCATCGAAGCCAAGGGCAAGCATCGCATGTCGCTGAATTAAGGTAAGGTCGGTTAACCATTAAATTGATTGCTAGGTCTTCATATCGATCGCAGATTCTTAGATTTCTAGTCTATAATAGCGTGGTTATATTAGCAGAGCAACACAACTCGTGATCACGAGCTGTGCGTTGTGCGTTTGTGGTCAGGAATTGCTGTTTTGAACGTTGTCCCCTGTGGTGGTTCAAACAGGTTGGTCACACATTAGCCTAGCCAAACCTCAGCTTCACCCACCGCCTGTAATTCTGATTGGGTGCTCAGCATCAGTATTGAATGACGAACAGCAGGCTTACTGACGGGCTATTTAAAGATATAAAAATAAAACATGAAAAGTCCATAAGATAAACCTTTAAGTTATGATTATCATTTACCTTCAGGCTTCGAACACAAAGCCTTCGACAAATACAGTACATGCACAAATTAAAAAGGCATGTCTCATTCTCATAGATGTCTGAGCTGACGCGCACTTCCACCCTCTTTAATGGGTCTGTCGCTTCCGCGTCCCGTCGTGTGCCAGCACCTCGTCTTATCTGTAGACGGGGAGCTGGATGTGGGTTTTCTGGTGGTACTCCAGCAGCTGAGGCATCCCCATGGCTTCGTACCCGCGGCCCAGCATGCGCTCTTTGATGCAGGGAGGGTGGATCTCACTGATGAGGCACTCCAGAGACTGCAGGCTGCTGCTAAGTACCGCAGCGTGGCACAGGCTGGAACTAGGCAGCCCACAACAGAGGTTTTGGTCTGTGCTGTAGGCCTGGGTGTGAGGAGGAGGAAGAGGAGGGGGAGGGTGGAGCTGCGGCTGGTGACGCTGAGGGTTGTGGTGGTGTTGATGGCGGTTCGGGTGTAGATGGGGATGGGAGAGCCCCAGGTCTCTGGGCCTGGCTGCACATGTACCCGTCGCCAGCACCTGAGAAGTATAACAGTCGCTGTTAGGGGTGGCCACGACGCCGTCCCAGAGAGGAGCAAAGTACTGTCCCACGGAGAACTCCCCCCGCATGGCGGCACAGTTCACGGAGGAGCGGCTAACCCGCTCCTGCCCGGCAACCACACCGGGGGGGTGCGGCCTGTAAGAGAGCTGCGAGGAGCATGCCAAAGGGAGGCAGGTTTCAGGAGACTGGCCAACCCCGGCCTCTGCTCCTCTGTGCCCCTGAGCGCTGTTACTCACACTATACATCCTCACTGCTACCTGCTGATAGGACTGCTGTTGCTGAATTTGTTGCTTGTTCTGCCACACCGTGTAGTCTCCTTTCTCCAGGTAACCAGCTTTGGCAACATCCGCACTCTGTGTAGGTAGCACCGCTCCCACGAACGCCAGACTGCTCTGAGGCGGCACTCCCGGGACAAAGTCTGAGTCTGAATGAGCCACGGCGGCCACAGCCTGCAGAGAGGGGCTGGCTCGTGCCTCCCCCCCGAGCTGCAGGGCCTGGCTGTGGGGAACTCGGCTCATCTGCCTCATCAGGCTTTGAACCTCTGCCAGCTCAGACTGGGGGGCCAGGCTCTTATTACCGGAGGCCATCCTTGCACTAGAACAAAGTGTCTCAATGGGTACATCAGGGAGCTTACATGCGCTTATATGATAGGCCTTGTGTCCGTGTCTGACAGCGTAGCCATTATTCAGAGGATTATTATTATACGTTGCCGTAGAAGCCTGGGCATTTGCATGTTTAGTCCTCCTGCCCTCAGAGTTTTTCACCACACCTTTGACCACCACAGAGGCTTTGACGATGGCCAACAAGCCCTGATAGCCTCCTGAGTACGGGTGTGAATACGGGCTATAGCGGTGGCCGGTGGTGTCTAAGCCATTGACTGTTTTGTTAAGCTGTTTGTGCTGTGGCACCCGGACATCAGATGGAAAGATTTTGATGGACAGTGGGCTGTTGGCAGTCTTCTGGGCAAAAGCATCCAACTCTGCAGGAGAAGGGTACCGAGAAGTCATGGAGGCTTGCTCGCCTGAGGAGAAAGCAGACAAAAATAAGTGATTAATCTACAAGAAGCCCAATGAAAACATGTGCTTTCTGTCATTTTTTCCTCATTCAATCTCTCTTTTTTGTTAGGGAATAGCGGGGAAGCATCAACGTGTCTTTTATAAAATCATTTTAGGCAGGGAAGCACCTCCAGCACTACTTTTATCAGTGCATAGGGAAATTAAATCAGACTTTGTCCAACCTAGAATTAGTTTACCCAAGGAAATCAAAAGAAGAGCAGTGGAAACATGAGAGGGGAGAGGAGCTAACTTCACTGCAGCGGCTACAGTGAGATTCAGTTGAAGACATTTAGCAGTGAAACCACAGCTGGAGGAGAAAAGTGAAGCTGAATGCAAAAAAAGAGTAAACTTAGAGAAATCACAAAAAAAGACTGAAAAAGCACACCTAACCATAAGTAAAGTTAATAAAGTGTTATGACTGCTGGTTGATATTTCAGTAATCTGTCTCAATATCTAAACTCTGGAACCGTTCACCATCACTAGTCCCTGCCAATGTTCCACTTTCTGCTTTTGTGAACCTGAAGTGATTCTACAGTAAAAGCCTGAAGCATAAATTGCGAAAGGCAAAGTTGTTGCAGATGAAAAAAAAGAGCAATTGCCAAGAGCGCTGCTGATTGAATTGTGTGTGGGAAATGTTAAGGGGACAAACTAAGATTGGATTTAAACACTATTATTCAGGCAATTTCATGGCTGCTTAGCTCCCCGCGACAAAGGCAAGGTGGAAAAGGGGGCCCCATTTAAAAACACTAAATCACCTGTTAGAAATTACCACCACCTTTCAGAGTGACACTTTTATGGTATTCCTGATATAAAAAGAAAAGGCACCAAAATTAACCTAGATCACGCTGTTAAGTCAGTGGAAGTCATGGCGGGCAAAATAACAAGCCTGTAATCGGCAACAAAAGGGCTAAAAATAAAAACAAAACACTTCATTTCATTTTCTATAACAAAACCAGTTCCAGCTATGCAGGGGTGGGGGTGGAGGCTGACTTGTTGTTCCCATTTGAAATTGATTTGGGAGTTCATTTCATCTCAGGCCCACAGTGAGCCTCCCGACTGTGAAAATGATTCAATCTGCACGATCCATCTCATGAAAGAAATAAATTGGGTGTTTAAAATGGAGGAAGGAGGTAAGGTGGAGTGTTCAATCCATCCACAAATCTCCCAGCGGAGCAGAAGGAGCACCACCATGGTGCCGGGAGCATGAATGAAATCTACAAGGAAATACAGCAAAGCAAAACACAGCTTATTATGTATGGCGGTGCAGTGCTGCTATAGAAAAACAACGACATCTGGGATGTTGGAGAGGTGTTTATACTGTACACAACATGAAGATGTGAGCTCTCTCTTCTCCAGTTTCCCATAATCCTTCTCACGGAGAAAGAGGTAACAGGAAAAACCAGCTGCAATAACAATTTCTGGCCTTTGGTTGAAAACTGAATGTTCACAGCCATGAATGATAAGTCGTCGTTGGGGTCCATATCCACCTGAAAGAAGCTCGGGCGATGGGAAAGTGATTTAGAAATATAATAAAACCCTCACAACAATTCCCATCTGTACTGATTTTCTTCCTCGGAACATAAAGCTCAATGCCAAAGACAGATAGCTTAGCGAGGCGTTGTAGCCGTTTCTTGCTCGGTAAAATGTCAGTGTTGAGCCCTGCATGCGGCGATCGGCCTGCTGTTCCACAAACATTTCAAACACTTTGAATGCTAACACGTCTTCACGGGGTGTCTGATATTGTTAGTCCAGAGATTACAGCCCCTGTCAGAGTCATGGAGACACAACACAGCTGCACTTCCCACTGCGGCTGCCTTAATGTGGCAACTATGGAAACCTCATTAGCAAATAGGCCTTCCCCTGCTCTATATTTACATATTTATCATCCCAGTGCCACTACTGTGTGACACGCATACAAAGGAAAGCTGGTCCTGACATTAGTCCGGCTACCGGATAATGCAAAGTTAAAACTGAGATCAGAAGCAGCATGACCGGCATTAAAGCTGCTCTAAATTACAACCAGAGGTAATTGTTCCAGTCTTGAGGACTTTATTACCAATCAGTGGTGTTAAATTGCAGTAAACCGAGCACAGCGTGTGGTGTTTACCAGTCAGCGGTGCCTTTTTCGAAAGCATGTGGAAGCAGTAGCAAAAGCAGGAAAAGCATTGTTCACGATATTTGATCATTTCGCTAGGTTTGTGCGGTTCATTAATTATAATCTGGCACTGTGTTAGCTGAAGTTTTTCTCTGAAGGCGCCAAGAAGGCTGCTGTCTCTTCCAGACTCTCAACACAAGGGCCACATATATACAAGTGGAAGTGATAATTGATGTGGCGCATTAAACATTGCACCTATGGTGCTCTGCAGGTGTCATTTGCACTTTCCAAAATCGGGGGCAAGCGTGAATTTAAAAAAGCCTCGCATGAGTGCCTTCTCTGTGCGTTTGATCCGTTTCAAACAGCTGGTGTGTTTCAAAACATGTGCATCAGTTTTCCCCAGCTCATTTGGGCCTTTATCTCGAAAACAAGCAAATAAATGAGTACAAATGTACAAATGAGGCCAACTTTTTCCACGCTGCGGTCATTATAGTCAGCCTCGCTATTTGGCCGTTTCAAAAACTCAGGCATTTGAACTGCAGCACAAGAAAAAATATGAGCCAGTAAATGAATAATTATTTTCACCAAACAAGTAAAAACGTGAGCTACAAAACAGACGTTTTAACTCAAGAACTGTGTGTAGGTGATGAGATTATTCATGATGTTCTTCTAGTAACTCCATTATTACAGCTTTAATTTTCAGTACAGTTAAAGCAGAAGAAATGTTCTGCATGTACCACCAACTGAAAATGGCTCAAAATCACCTTACATATTTTTTTCCCTCTGCACCTTTAATTTCAATGAAAAAGTCATATTAAGGTTAAAATCTTTTGTAAATTGTTAGCAACGCATTTCACTGTGAAACGGTTTCCCGTGTTTCCTTACTGTAGTCACAGTGGAATTCAGTGGGACAAAATGAAGATAAGAAACGAAAACAAATACGAGGCCGTTCACATGACAACGGGGAAATGGCAGCGCGGTGTTGTCAGGTAAGGAATGGCCAAGAGATAATCAGCAGTCTGACCTTAAGCGCTTAATCACCCTTAACCTGCAGATCGCCTGCTGTTTCACTCCTCATCTCTGACAGAGAGCAGAGGCAGAGAGAGACGAGAAAAAAGCACAGAAAATAGCATCAGCCACTTTCCTAAGCAGCGTTGGTTGAGGCATCACAGCATTTAGTGCATTTAAATTCTTTGACCCTTTAACAGCCCCCCCCCCCACACACACACACACACACACACACTTGCTTCCAGGCAGGGCTGATTGGAGCAGGTTAGGTAGGACTGAATAGCTTATTTGTATTTTTTTTTCTTTTCAGAAATCTACATAATAATGACGACGTTTGATGCACCGAGAGCTGCAGATGGATAAATTTAATGGCTAGCCAGGCTTGAATGTGTTCTTGGTTAGAAGGGACTCCACACATTAAAAAAGAAAATGTGCTGCTCAACTGTTGTGGCACCATGCTGAGTGAAACTGGCACATTTTCACAGGAAACACCTAATCCTGATTTCCTCTTTCCATCCATGCAGGAGACCTGCTTGGAAAGAAACAGTCGGGGGTGGAGGGGGCAAATCGCAAAGCCCCAATCATCACTCGGCGTAATTTATTACGCGTTTGTGTGTATATTATTTGTGACTTAAGGAGAGAGCTCTCATGCATTTTCGCATAAAAATAATCTAGAGGGATAAGACACTGCCTTTCTAATCACGCCACGCTGTGTATATATGCATGTGGTTTTTCATAACCCTGATCCCACCCTCATACAATTCTGCCACTTGACACTGGCTAATCTTTTTCCCATGGTCACACTTGCAGGCACCTCACCCCCACCCCCCCACCCCCCAGATTAGAGCAGAGACCTCATTGTTTTGAAGCAGTTTAAGTTAATCACTAATTTATGGGCACAACAAGCCCCACAGGCATGGCTGAAAACAGTTGGACAAGCTCACTGCCACTTCAGAACCATTACGTACCCGGAGGGCGAACATAAGGGAGCAATTAGAATGACCGCTAGATATGACTCCCACGTGAGATAAAACTAAAATTCATAAATTATTCCACGCTAATATCTCTGCGTGCTGGCAGAATTGCGCCCCCCAAAAAAAAAAAAATAAATAAATTTAAATCCCACAGGTCTTAATTCTATGCTGAAGATTTACTGTGAACACTTTTTGTGTGATAGCAGGTTTGCAAGAGTCAAATCCTCGGCACAGACGTGACTCTGAGAACGGGCAGTTAATTACAGAAAAGTGTTTCTCAGAAGGCATGGATACTTGTTTACTGCACCAATAATCCTGACATTTAAAATACTCCGGCCTACCTTAACAACCGGGGACTGAGCTCAGCACATTCGCAACGAGTTTAAAACCTATGTCTCCGTTACCATGACAACCTCCTCTATGCACCCAGTTGGCCCAATAAGACCAGTCATTAGAACCATGTAATTAATTGGCCCTGCCTTTATTCATCTGTTGGAGATGAGCGTTTACTGTTTCCCTTATGATGGTTAGAAAGGCAATGTTAGGCAGTAACACCAAAACTACCTTCTGCTGGGTTCCGCCCCTCAAAATGGAAAGCAAAATTATGCAGTTTGTTTTTGCATCATTTCTATGATTGTATGTACGTTATAACTGGTGATAGATAACTTCAGTCAATTTCCAATTTCAGTCTGAGGCACAACACGCCAAAACAATATCTGTGATTTAGGAAGTTGTTATGGAGATGTAAGAGCGATTTTGTTCTGGAAGTAAAAGTCCCGTTCATTCTCGATGGTAATTGTAGCTGACATAGTTTGAATGAGTACAAAATATCCACAGCTTTGACAGAATATGTCTATTGTTACTCTCACTTAACATCTGCATTCAGTCAAAGCTCTGTTACAGACCTGCTGAAGAAAAAAAAGGCTAATCATTTTCCATGTACATCTGCTCTGGTCTATTCCAACAGCTCCTCAAAAAATAGCAACGTAAGCCTGCCCAAGGTTGGATTCTTTTAACTAGCT
Organism: Psettodes erumei; assembly: GCA_016785225.1. Lineage (NCBI taxonomy): Eukaryota > Metazoa > Chordata > Actinopteri > Pleuronectiformes > Psettodidae > Psettodes > Psettodes erumei. The sequence goes on from JAFBJZ010000945.1 coordinate 1,280,294, forward strand.
AGTAATGTTGGTTACTTTCTCTGCCTGCTTGCTGCTGGGCAGGTATCATGCGGAGTTGTTTACTGCAAACGGCTGCCTGCTGCTTTCAGAAACAGAGCTTGTGTGACCGGTCACATGAACCGTATCGTAAATGTGTCGTAAAACTGCAACAATCTGCTGAGAAAAGCCACGCAGACTCCAATGTTAATTCCCTGCTGTGTCACCGAATGACCCCTTTCGCATTAAGAGTTATTCGACTCGGTGCTGATATATACATCAAATAATGTTTAGGTTTAAATAGAATCATCACCAGTGGGGTGCAGCTCTCGTCTTGTCAGAGTACTTCAGTGAAAAGGCATTAATATTTATCTCCTAGGAGGTTACAAGAAGGTTGCCAGTTAATGCCTCCATGTGGTTTACTCGCCCTAACAACCAAGAGGACCATTAGATAGAGATGGATGGAGTGGAAAAAGGAGATACAGAACATGCTGACACCAGTGCAAATGCTCTTAAATCTCACACACACTAACTTCTCTATTTGAAACCTTCTTCCGTAAACAGGCAAAAAATAAAAAGTACAGACACGCATTCACCCCATTTTCACATGCCTCCCTCTTTTCATGTCAGTAATCTCTACATGAAGGGTGCTCACAGGACAGAGTAACCTCAGGGTTGAAACACTTAGTTATGTGTGCTCGAGGAGGCTCTGGCAAATGCTCCTTTGCACCAGTGTCACTCCTCATTTGTTTCTGTGCCGCTTGGCCCAGCTTGGGCAAAGTTTTCCCCTCTAAAAGCCGGCCTGAGCGCAGGCCAGCAGCGTGGGAAAAAAACAACAACAACAAAAAAAAAAGGCAGTTCCAGCCCCGGCTTTCAAGCTGAGATAGCAGAGAAGAGCACAGCCCTCATTCACTCTCATCACATAATTCCTCACACTCGTTTCTCAGAAATCTTTCACATGGGCTTGTGGGGCTGAGAGCTTTCATGTCCTGTGCCTTCCATTTATTGATAGCTAAAAATGGAAATGGCTTTCAAAAGCGCTGCGGCGACCAAAGACTGTCCCCATTTAACTCGATCCAACAACGACTCATTTAATGAAGAAGCCTGGGCCCACACAGACTGAGCTCCCATCAGCAGCCTGTTCCCTGCGGTTGTGCTTGAAATGTCAGGCTTCAGCTGGAGGGTGCTGCACTACGCACAGTCGCAGCACATAAAACTCAGGGTGGGGGGGCTTGTGGCCCCGCAGGTAAACAGGATGAGAAAACGCACCCCTGGTCCCGCCTGAGGCAAACTAGGCCCTTCTGTTCCGACGTTTAGTAGACAAGTGCTCCACTGATTCCCAATTAATATTTAATAACAAAAAAGACAAAGAGGCATTTCACCCGGGGAGAAAGCGGGAGATGGGAAATGAGGGGATGAGGAAATGGAGCTTAACTGGGATGGAATATAAGCATTTTAAACTCCAGAGTGTGTTCAGCTGGATACACAGTGTTTTGTTTTGAGTCTGTGCGTCTGAAAATAATGCAAAATACTAACGCCACCACCCTTTTTTTTAAAGCCACATGATTGACATCTCCCCAACTCTACTGTTAAGTTTTATTGCACCTGTTGGATCAGGACAGCTTTTAGCATTCCCCCCCCATGGCACCCACCCAACTTCACCCTGACAAGACACCTGCACACGTATACACCTGTGTGTGGGTGCATCACCTAGATCTGATTATTACCAAAATTAGACTTCCTGGCTGCAACGTGATGCATGAACAAAGACATCCTGTATGAGAATGCACAGGCCCGTGGAGATGAACACAACATTTACCAGGAACAGGATGAGTCCGATAAGATCATCTTGACCACCGCCCTGATCTGCAGACAAAAGGTGCATGGTCATAATCAAATAGCGGTGATTCGTTCCAAGAAAAAATGCGAGCGTACACAATGTCACTGCTGAATATTTGCATATACTTGCTTTCTCCGACAGCAGGGTCTGAGCCAGACTGTTTCAATATAACGAACTAAATATACGACAGCACAGGTGCAAAACACACTGCTACACCTCCACCAAAAAGAAAATTGAGAAACCACACCAGGATAACTTCATTTATAGTACTATGACCTCATTATATGACTCTTAACTATCCAGGAAGAAGAAAAGACAGCACAAATGATACGAAGAGCAGAGTAGCCTGCATAAAAAAGAAAAATCAGACAGAGAACTAATTCTGCAGACATGTCGCATTCAACCAGTTACTTGGAAGAAATCTAAATCACGAATGTCAATCGAGGTTAGTCCCAAAGATAGCCCACTCGATCTTTCCATGAATTGCAGTGTAATCAATCAAGATGAAGGTCAAACAACACTGACACGGGAGAGGGCCTTCTGCACAAAATGTGAACATCATTAGTAACCCTGTGCAGGAGAGCTGATTAACTCTGCAATTTCAAGGGTCCACTTTGACCTGCACGCATTTGCACTGCAGGAGCTCACTGATTAGTAGCCCAATTAAAAGGCATCATCATCATAATCAGGAGGCCCATCATTTTAATTCAAGCAGCTGAACAACAACACTTAACACACTGTACTTTGTCCACATCAGTCACTTTTTTATATTATGTCGCTGGCAGGTGGCTGGATTGTTTGCTAATAGGTGCTGATTAGTTTTTGAGGCCTGTTAGTATTTAACTCATGTTGTTTGTGTATTGTGACCACATTTGCACGTTTAATCAAGAAACCGTCACACAGATAGTTAGTATATGTTTGTGTCTCCCACGCTTGGCCAGCCTGGTTTGGACCAGGGAACTGCCAAACCTATCCCCAGTCAATTTTCAGCTCCTTTTAATGTATTCTGGAGATGGGGGAGAGGGCTTTGTGCGGTGATGTGCAGAAAATGCTGCTTTTGAGCAGATGTGACAACTGATTTGTACAATGAATTTGACAAATGACAAGCATGCAACAAAGTTTTTCGATCAACTAATTGTTATATCCTGGAGAAGGAGGAGCTACTGTTTATGAAAACAACAGTTAAGACCATGTTGGCATGAGCAGGTCACAGAGGCCACCAGCGCGCCAGTCTGCAGCGCTGCCTCCGTGTTTCGATTGCTTTTCTTCACTTTCTTTGTTACTTTTCTGTAGTGTTTTTCTTCAGTGCAAATATGCAAATATGATGCAACTGCGATCAACATTGCACCATGCATGATCTTCATGTGCACTTGGAGGCAACAAGGTCAAACTGAATGTGAAGTCAATCACCGGTTTTCGCAACAGATAACCGTGGAGTGCCGTCTGCCCGTGTAAAACAGACTCACCTTTGTGGGTGCAGGGCTGCAGTGGTGGCACTGGCAGCAGCAATGACGGCGGCGGTGGTGGAACATCGAGGCTTTTGGGAGTGCAGGCCAGACGCTGCGATGAGAGGTTCTGCCGTCTCTGGATACAGGCCAGCATGATAGTTCACTAGGGCTGCACACAGCCTGGATAAACCTGCTAGAATAAAAAGAAAAGATTTCAAGTTGTTTTCCGACTGAACGGTTAAGGCCAAATTATTCTGAGGATCACTGGAAAGACAGTAGATTCCAATTTGAAGTAAAAAAATAATCAAATGATGAGTAATACATTCAAACTCTTTCAAACATTACTTTGATGTTGGACCAAAATTGTACAGCTTGCACACTGCAAAAGAAAAAATACCCCATAGGAGGCCCTCCTCTTTTCAAAAACATCCTTTCCACGTTACTTCAGTAGCTAACATATCTTAAAACTCTTTAACGTCTTGGGTCCTTTTACCATATTAAAATTGAGGAGCCCCACTTTGAACTGCCGGGACCATGCATTTAAGAAAGTAATATCACTTAATAATGATGGTTATTAACGATGGTTCTTTTCCTGTTATCAACCCCAGTCTGTCGGCCACAATCACACAGATCATTTACAAGGCCTCCTGTAGCCTCGGGCTGTGTATTTCAATTTGTAACCAGCACTGAGACCTGGGTTTCTCCTTCTACAAATTTATGGCTGCATTGATCAGCAGAGAAAGCCAAAAAGCTGCTCGCTCCCCAGAATAGGCCTGTGCTGTTTGCGGAGTTAAGTGTTGTCAGAGGAAATGAGTGGCTGCGTCTAAAAAAGGAGGCGCCTCTCCACAGCTGTGCTGATTGAGGAAATCATTCTGAAAAGAAAGCCAGGCACCGAGCGAATATTTCAGTGATAATCGCATCTGACATTCTCTTTGATTAACTGAAAGAGTCAGCAAATCTGAATGCTAGCACTGCAGAGCTAAAAAAAAAAAACCCGGGGCTACCGGCAAATACTTTTTACTGCATGTGAACCAAGTATCTTGTAGACTGATGGCAAAATATCCCAGATGTATAAGCTGTTAATAGTTAATAAATCCAATGACTGAAAATGGAAAGAAACGGTAAATAGTACAGTAGTCCCCAACAAGAGTGACGCAAGCCCACAGCACACAGCTGTCACATTGTCTCTTTTTCTTATTTGGTTTCTAAGTTCTTTTGGAATTTTGCCTTCCTTTCTCCCACAGGGTCCAGAGGGCAGCCAAAGCGAGTCAACCACGGAACGGAGTGTGCAGTCATGAGCTCCAGAAACATGATTACCTCTGCCTCAAAAGGAAGAAGAGACAGGCCGGCTTTCATATTTCTCAGGTGCCAACCCTCACTCTTCCCCTTCCTCGCGTACCCGCTCCCCTCCTCCGCTCAACATCTGTCCCTCGGTGACAAGCCCACTTCAAACCGCTCAGCGCAACCTGTCTCATCTGAGCACACACACATCTGAGGAGCTAAAAGCCTCAGCGTGGTCAGATTCCATTTTGAAAATAATAGCAGTTTCACAACAACCCTTCCATTACCACACATTTGTCAAGAGGGAGGTGCCGAAAACACAGAAGGCACACAAGAGAGAAAAAGTATCTCCAGGGAAATCCCTTCCCTCGCAGAATATGAGACATGAATTGGAATACCTTCCATTACCCCCATAATTTTCTGCTGGAAGAAAATACATCAAGGAGGTCATTATAATTCAAAGAGGCCAGCAGTGGCTTAAAGAAAAAAAGTTTCACTGAAAGCAAAAAAGGGAAGCTAGATATGATGCATAAAGTGCAAGTAATTATGGCTTCTTTCATCCTGCTATCTAAATTTTAAATTTAAAGAGATTTCGTGAAAACTTCGGCTTAAAATTGCCTTCCCACTCTTGAGTAGATCTACCCGCTAAAAGGAAGAGAGATAACAGATCAAAGCGATCCCAGAATTCATGATGTTATCTGGGCTAAGTTCTCCAGCAGTATCCTTTCTCCAGCGCTCCATTTAATGTTCTGCTCAATGAAGAAAGTTTTGTGCCTTGCACTTTCTTACAACGCCGCATCAAGATGTCTCACAGCTGCTGATTTAATAACCGACAACTGCAAAGCCACTGTCAGCAGTCTTAAAAATGGCAGGCAGCATCACAGTTTGACTCAACCTTCACAAATAAGCTAAAATATCTTGGGCATTAACACCGGGGTCAATGTGACTCCCCTTCCGTGCCAGGATCTCTTCAAACAGTTCTCCAATCAGCAGCTAATCTTTGCGCAAGGCAACACGGTAGAGGTTATAAACCAGATTTCTCACTTCTCACATTTCTTCCTAAGCCTATGTACCCTGGCACTTGTCTGACAAGTTTGTTCCTTCAAGGACTTCTCTAACATGCAAGGACACAAAGTTTAAGCTGCAAGGACGTCTAATCCTTCGCCACTCTCGGGCGACATCCGTGCGGCTGATAAGCAGCACGATGTGGTCCACCGAGGGCGTGCCGGGGAGATAAAGACCTTGCGCTTTTGCAGTCCATTCAACTGTCCCCCGTGGGTTTTTTTTCCCGATAAGGGTGTTTTGGCAGACAAGTTTATTTTTCAAGCCTCTTCCCTCATCACTGTCAGGATTTTAAAATGCCTTGCTTTCTAATGTCATCAATCCCTGGATCAGGACAGGGCATTTTCTGAGAGAAGATAAGGTCAGCTGAAGAGCCGTAAGGGAAGGGATGGAGAGGCTTTATAATGGCTGCTTCAGCTTAACTGGCACATAGCTGATGTCTTAATTGTTAAATTTCAATCGTGTCTGTTCAACAAAAAATATACCATTTAGCAAATTTTCTTGAGACAACTATTGATGCACTGTCATCAAACTAGCACCCATCCTGTTGATGCTGTAAGACGAAAGCTGTTAAACTCTGGACAGTCTGTGCTATTTCTCAATGTAACACTGCTGGGTATAAATGATAAGCCTGACAATAAAAAAATTAAAATACAAACACAAATAAAATAAGAAAATTGAGAATGCGGCATGCAGAAACTTTCACCTGCTTGGCTGTACAAAGCAGCAGCAGGAGCATAACCCTCAAAGCAGGAAAAAGACCTAAATTATATAGGGAATTAGACAAGATCATCTGTCTGACCTTCTGGAGTCATTTATGACATCAAGGGTCAGAGCAAAGATAGAGGCAAATTGCAATGAGTGCCTCCCTCTCAGCCAACATGAAATGCACTGATAAAAAAAAAGATACTCTGGCTCTACACACACACACACACACACACACACACACACACATCTCTTCCCTTTCCAACCCGTGCAATCGCAGTTGTTCTCAGAATCCTCAGTTAATAATTAGATGATAATGAAAAAAGGTTTAACACGAGCAGCCTTTTCACTCTCAGGGTTGGATTAGCATGTGAGTGCTATGCTAATGCTTCCTTCCTGCCTTCCTTCCACTCAGAAACAGCAGACAAGCAAAAAACGGAAAGGGAAGGAACACAAAAACAAAAAAAGGTTAATTTAGACAGAAATAAATGATTAACAGAGCAAGTGGTGGAGGTGGAGGGGAGTTTTATTGGAGAAAAAACGTGGTTCCTCTCTTTGAGTGAACATGACACAGCCTGTGAATAACAATCCACTTACTGTAGAATTAATTGTATATTATGTGTGGCTTTTATACTGTCTTCAAGGTAGGCACTGCAGGAACCTGTTTAAGTAATGGAGACCAGACAAGTCGTCTGACATACTGGGCTGCTGCAGGATTCATCTCTATACACCCCTCCTCACACACACACACACACACACACACACACACACACACCAACCCCCTCATACATTTTTAATAGAATCTATTACTTCTGGATTAGCCGATAAGAGATGCCCTGGTTAAATTCTATAATAGTTTGCATAATTGGTATCAGAGCAGCATATAAGAGAGACCCAGATTTCTCTCTTCTCCTACTCTGTAGAAAAAGAGGAAAAAAGGAACACAAAGGTTCACATACAGGATAACCAAACAACCCGGAGCCACTCTGCTCTGCGCTGCAAGAACACTCAAGGCCTGAGGCTGACAACAATGAGCCTCATTTCCATTGAGATTAGCTCCTGTAAAAGGTATTACAACAGTTTTAAAAAGCGTTTTCCTATACAACTTGCATGCTTGCCCCAAATTTATGTAAATACAAACGCTGGGCAATACTCAGGCAGATGTCCACGGCATTCAGTCAGATGTAAATCATGCAGCGTTAATGGCTGGGTGTCGGGGAAAGACATTAACATTGCAGTCTCTCTGGTGCAAAATTTCGCCACACATCCAAAAGACAGTTGTGTTACAATGACGCCGAGGGCACAGAAGTCTGATTGTGCTCTAAAATCACAGGTCTTCAGCTCGACAACAACAGCCAATCATCCACAAGCAATTTTAGGAGCAGTCTCTCCCCTACAGTATCTGCTACATATTGCCTCACTATTGCAAAGGCGCACATAGTCTACCCCATGTATAAATCAAATATAAACTTGCTCATTATTATTGGAAGAACTATATTTTCCTTGTGTCCTTTGCAGTCTGTAAATTGCTGTTTACCCCTGCCCTGTGTGACATTTCCAATAAAGGAAAGCACAGTTTATACCAATGTGTTTTAAATCCTCATAGCCCTAGTCTGCAAGGGAATATATGAGTTATATTGTAAATGGCTATGAAATCTACATCAGTCAAGCCAGAGCAGGCATGAAGATTTTTTTCCAGCTACCTGCAGAGAATCCCTACAGTGCCACATTTCCCTATCTATCTTTTCCTTACTCCCACTACATACCAGTGAGCAAAAATTATATCACCTCCAGTAACAACCTCAAAATCTCAATGGTATTTTACAGTATTTTCAATATTTTAATGTCTAACACTGCAGCAACAGATAGTTTGAAATGAATGGCAGTTCATCTCCTTGGAAAATAAAACTAACTTGAACAGCAGCAACAGCAGTCACTGCCAGCATCAAGTATTTGTCTGCGAGGTGTACAGTTTTGACAAATAATTAATTATTTGCTTCAGAATCGATATAAAGACCATTTCTGTGAGTCAGTCTTTCAAAACAGTAGTGGTATGATGACAAGTGGTCAACCTGTCCAATATATTCATGTTATAGATAAACTATATGAAAGGAATGAGATACACAAGAGAAATAATGTCTCACTCCTGCATTTAAGCACTGGATTTTGTTATTTTGGAAAAAGTTATTCTGACTTTTCATTCAGACAGAGGCTCAGCACAATTTTAGCTATTAATCCAAAGCTGCAATTAAATCTTATCTTTGAGAAACAGCCTTGGCAGGGAGTAGAAATGCTCGGACTGACCCGTATCTGCCCTTGCACGTAGACGGTGACAAGGTAAAAGCAAGTCCCCGCATGGGGTAAAGTCTGCCCGATGCCAAGGTAGCATTAGAGGGTAAACAGAGCCTTATCTTATCCTGATCCCAGTGTGCGCGCTGAGACACACTGTCAGAGAGCTACGGGTATGCTGTCCAGCCTTTAGAAAACCTTGACTTCAAAGATAACACACCGCAAAAGACTAAGCTGAAGGTTTTGGGGAAAGAATCAAACTATGATTTCAATTTCACATCGACATCTGCCAGTCAACTCTGGGAATGGAATCATTTTGAGACTTCCAACTTAATGAAGGAGAAGCAGACAATAATTAGTGCAAAGTGAATTCAGGGTACACAAATCCTCCGGTCCCTCTCTCCCTAAGCCCTGTCATGTTGTTAAATGTACTTTTACACTGTTAAGTGTCAAGTTTCCTCCCAGTTATTAAAATCACGAAGGAAAACAAATAAAACACAAACTCATTAAACACGGTAGAGCACATGCTGCTCGCATGGCTCTTATGTGGAAGATAACCTCGTGATAAGCCCTCTGTACCAGGCATCAAGAAAACATCATAAAATGATCTTTGATCACCAGACCAGCTGAAGATGCCATCATCTCGCTGCTTTTCTATTCAGGGTAAAAGATGATGCATCAGTTGCGATTTGGCAGTCTTAACCATTAATTTGAAGTAATGACTGAGCACCGTCATGTCGACAAAATAAAGATTACTGGAGTTCCAAATAACACTGTCAGTCCCAACCCCCTCCCCAGTGACCCCAGAGGCCCAGTCCTTAACCTTCCACCCTTAACCCCCTGTCTCACCACCCCTTCATCTAATAGAATGAAAAGACCAATTAGACAGATTTCAAAAGATGGCAGGCTGCCTGTAATTACACATGACATCTCTTAGCAGATAAAGAGGTGATTACAAAGGGTACACGGGGAAAATTGCCAAGCAACTGAACCAGTGACATTATCCCTGTATAAGTTGGGTGAGGCTGGGTGCATATATGTTTTCAAAGTCATTTTGCATCATCTCATCGTTCAGTCTCCTAACCATAGACCGTGACGCACAATAGGAGACTGTACACTTAACAAGCCTTAAATCTGAAGCAACGAATGACATGGCAGAAAAAGACATGACCTTAATCAGTCCTTCTACTGGCCTGGGTAATAATAATCCAAGAAAAGGTCATTCTTGTGGCGAGCAGTTTCCTCCATTCAGTAATTCGGCAGGCCTGGAGATTGAGTGAGCCTGGGGAAACTTCACTATAAATCAGAGCTCAGCTTTCGCTCCTCAGAAAGCAAAGGGAAGCAGGCAGCCAAATGACAAATCCCTTTCTCTTCATCGAGTTGGAATTACTGCCGGGGTGTGATGTGAGATCAGAGGAAAACCCCCCATGGGATACCTGCACACTGACTGCTCATAATACGACGCAATTTACAACCCTCTCAAAAGAGGCTCAGGCCCGGGCAAAGCACATTTCTAGCAAACAAACTGGGAATATTTGTCATCCTGTAATTATAACTAGTTACCTCTAACAGTTTGTTTTCAAAGTACACAGTTGCTAAAGCTCAAGTAGTGTCTGAAATAAATGAGGCGTGAGCATGCAGTATTCACTGGGTGAGGGTAAGACGTTCAAACTGAAGATTTTAGAGCCTGAGAAGCAGATTTATGGAGTGAATGTCAAACCAATATACTTTATGATGAAAAGGGGATTAAGCACTAAAATTTTTATTATGACATTGTCATAAATCAAAGGCCACAGTTGCAGGATTTGAATATGGTTATGGGAAATAATAAGAAGCAGAGATAGGACACATGCCTTACAAATAAACATAAACCCAAGGGAGATGACGTACTTGTCTCTTTTGGTCAAACACATCCAGGAAAAGAAAGAGAAGAGGACAAGAAGACACCAAATTGCAGGCTTTTCTTCTCTGCCTCTGGTGAGGAGCTGTGACATCCCATCTCTCTGGGTAATAAAGGATCTGGCACAAAGCAGGAAAAAGCATGCAGGGTAGAATTTCACACCTGGCCAATAATCTATAGGCCCCTCTGCTGCTGGCTAACCTTCAACCTCGGCTGCCACCGGTGCAGTGAGGTGCGATGATCCCACCTCCGGCTTCCCAGACAATGGAAATGGAAACCTTCAGAGGCAGCTCTGAATGACCGATAATATACTTCAAAGCACTTCCCCTTTTCCACTGAGATGCTGACACATAAAAAGCGCCTTTCGGTGCACCCAGGGCCAGCATCCGACTCACAGACAGAGAAGAGTAGGAATTGTACTGGCTCACTGAGCAGTACAGTAGTTTGTAAAAAAAAAAATAAAATTACAAACTACAAATGTTTGTTATTTAAATGCCACATGTAATAATCAATGTATGCCTACTATTTCCTATATTTAACTGTTAAATACGTTCCAGTTAAATATTCTGCAGTTAAATGAGTTATTCTGAATAGTGAACATAAATTACAGCTCTCATAGCTGGACTCGACCTATATAAATACACATTAGGCAATAGCAGGACACAGATATATAGTAAGGGCGAGACACTCCTATCCATTAGTGCGCACTGGGCATCTTTCACCACTTTAGCGCTGTCGACCTAAAATCAATGCGGGGCGAATCCTGACATCATGCACTGGTGCATCTTTACAACCATACATGTCTCTCTTTTTTTTCTTACTCTGTCATTGTCGCGTAGTCAAGACAGCAACCATTAAAAATCAATTCAGCCGCTTCAACTGCAGAAAGGAAACAAAAAAACATTTTCCCGTACAGAAAAACATTTGCCCCCGTGAGCCCACACAACATTTGAATGGAAATAAGAAACACAATTGATGTCTTACAGAGTTTTATCTTATCATAAGGCTTGTTTATCTTTGGTTCGCCACGGCTGATTGGTCGCTCCCCTGCTCGGAAGGCGTATTTCCTCTGCAAAAGCGATCTCGCCACTGATTTCACGATGCGCACTGGAAACCTCCGGAGATACATCCATTGATGAGGCTGGCTCCGTTAACTGTGCTCCCTCGACATATTGAAAACTCGAGAAAAAGAGAATTTCACCGATTGTGTTTTCCTTGCAGCCGCTTGCTCGCGTCTCATCTCGGGAGCCGACAAAAGCTGAGTGTGTATGTGAGTGTGAGTGTGCGTATGTGCCACAGAGAGTGATGTCGGAATGGCAATGAGTCCTCTCCGCTGTTGAAACCGGCTCCGGGCCAATCAATCAAAGCTATATTTGAATATTCCCACGGCTCGGCCAATCGCGTGCGAGAGAGGGCGGCCGCTGCCGTGATGCCAAACCCGTCAAAGTAAGCACGTTGCTGTTTCGCGGAAAAAATTAAAGGCGAAGAACATGTATTACAATGTAACAAATGCAAGTTTGTTTTTCGGTCTAGCTTGATTTCTGCCAGTCTGAACGATTATGAAAGCTACACATCAGCCCAGAAAATGTATGTTTCTACAGCTTAACCAATCAGCATAGCTTAATCATATCTTAAGAGGATAAGGAGAGCAAGAGTCAAAGGAAGAAAAAACTGCATCACTTGAGGATTGGGAGCAATAGCTGTGAAGTTACTCTGTTAAAAAATCATCATATTTTACAAGTTGATCATTCTATGTTTTGAGATTAAAATCTGTCAAATTCACCCGAGATCTGTAATGGAACTGGTGGACTTAAAAAGTAGAATTTATAACCATCCTGAAATGTAGTTAAGCAGCTATAGCCAGACTACAAACTGTAGCCTCATAAACTGGTAAGGCACTGAATCAGCACCTCATGATCTGTCTTTTTGACAGAGGCTGGTTGAGCCAAAAACTCCTAAAAGTCAACTATGTCTGGGAAGAAAAAAGTTTAACTCGCTAAAGCTACAGCATCACAAAATAAGTGGCGTTCAGAAATGTGCAGGAAAGCTGTTCCAATGCAAATGACAAATGCAGCCCTGACATAAAACAGCAAACTAATTTTACAATAAATCCTGTCTCTCCAGTGGGAAATATCTCAGGATAAGACCTTGTCATATTCTGTTGCTGAAAATAATTTAGTATGCCATTTTCACAGCAGACAGTCCAACCTGTCACAGGATGAAAACCACAAGCATAATTAATCTCTGTTCCAACAGAGTCTTTCACTTTGAGCATCCTGGTATTGTGCTTGTTGGCTCATCGCTGCTGTTCACTGTGACTCCTAAAAAGAATGAAGCCATCATTAATGTATAGTAATTACTCACACCGGTGCTTTTCCTGCTGTGTCAAATGTCAAGTCAAAATGGCAACGGTGTGCTGTGTGTATTTGTGTTACTAGTTAATCCAGTTGTAAAAATATCAATATCATATTTTCTAAAAGAATGGTGTAAGTGCACGTGTGTGTTTCTGTGTTGAAATCAAGAATGTATTTTTATGTTGTATACATTTGGCTTCCTGCATTTCAGATTTTAGCATTTATCAATATAATAGTCTCATGTCTCGTTACTGTTAAGAGCATGAGGCGTGTGACATATTTTGTTGGAGATGGCAGTGTATGCTTGACTACTCACCCATCTTAAATCTAACAATAGTTCCCTGTGGCTGCCAAAATGTACATGTTGTACATCTAATGGCATCACAGCATGAGGTGACTGCATTAGAGGAGGAATAAATGTACCTGTGCATTTATATTGGTGTGTGTGTGTGTGTGTGTGTGTGTGCGTGCGTGCATACGTGTTTATTTCTCACACCACTTTTGCAGATACTGTCATCCAAAATATGCTTTTTTTCACTGAAAATACTTTAGCATGTCACAGAAGGAAAAGTACAGCTGTGAATAATAAAATGAATGATGGCTGAATTCTATTTTTCACATTTCATACAGAAACATCTGAATACAACAGAGCTACCGTTAATGTAACAACTGTGCTCTTCCGTCTATGACATGTCAACATTTCTGCAGAGAAAAAAGCCTTTTGATCACAATTCCACCATAGAGTATGCGACTCTACTCCTCAACAACAAAGCAAAGAGAAAGAGTCTTGCAGCAGACAGAATTAAAAAGAATATTGAATTGTTTCTTGCCAACTGCTTGTGTGTCATTTTTCAGCATGAATGAGGCCTGGAGATGGCAGATGAAGTTACCATGCCAGCCTGTGTCCTTATATTGAACACTGATGATAGAGAAAAATTGTGGAAGGTAGTTGTAGTTAATAATGCGTGTTGTTATCGCTGTTACCATAGCAGCATTATGCAAACATAACACAGATCTTCTGTGGTTAAACACATTTAGATCTTAAGTATTTGCATACAGTCAATTTGCAAAAGGATCATCCAAAAATCCTAATCCAACAACCACCACCTTATGGTATGTGCAGACATGCCTTGTCGAGAGAGGAGGCAACATGCAGATAAATAGTACTTGTAAAGTAATTACAGAGAAGACCTACTCTAAGTTTTAACTGTTTGTCTAAGGTACAATGGAAAAAGGTGTAGGGTTAGTCATTGACGTTCTTCAGTCTGCACCTGCTTATGTGTTACGAGCTGATATGAACAAGCTGAGACACAATCCGTGTGGCTAGATTTCTATTCAGTGATGCAATTAGTACATTTGTGCAAAGTCATAAGCTTTTTGAATATTAGACTATATCAACCTTACCAAGGAATTTTCCAAGGGATGCAACTAAAGCCTGGACCTGGTTAGATTTGCGTCACATTGCCTCATAAGGATGACAATATGGTTGTCTTGGCATCATTAAAACAACAGAACAGACTGGTGACAAAAGAATGGGTGAGCTTGTATTATGAAAGCACAGAGTCTTGGGCTGCAACTGCTGTCATCCTGATATTCGCTGCGTTTTTGGCCATGTCCGCATGTGACGTCAGACTCACCCTCTTAAAACAGTCCTCAACAGGCCAGAATGAGCCTGGCAGTGACAGTAATAAAGAGCTCAATCTGCGCCTGGCAGGCTGAGGCAAATGAACCAATTAAGGTCTGTTGAAGTCTCCTCTTTCACCTATTGGCTATGGCCGCCTTCATCTCCATCATGATGAAAAGGAGAGAGTGCAAGGGTAATTAAATATCAGCAGGGGCCAGGGGGCAAACCTAATAACTCTCTGTAACAAGCCAATAAGAAGCTTTATTGCTTAAGGGTTCACACAACCCAGAGCATGTTAATAGTGAAGGAGACCAGTTAGTGCACACAAATATTCCGATAGTTAATAGGCCTGCATGTTCCTCAGAGGAAATTGACCTTGTGGAATGTTATCAGCAATGGCTCAGAGACAAAGCAAAACCCTCTTCTGCCACCTTTTATCTGCTACAGTGATATCTTCTGCATGAGTCAGGACAACGCTTTCATGTGAACTCAAAAACACCTTGCTGTGCTGGGTGTACGTACACTACTTAGTAATTCCTTATGTAGCATGTTGCCATCTGCTGGCAAAAGAATGCATGTACAACAAAGTATTTTGGAAAATGTGACATTAAAGGTTAGCCTAAAGGTAAAAAGTTTTGATGCAAACAACAAAAAAGACACAGGAAGTACAATCTTATCTGTACCATAAAGTACAATATATAAGAATGGACTCAAAGAGTTATTTTTAGCCTATTATTTGTTTACATTTTGGAAAGTTAAAGTACGCCGAATTAGCTATGAACAATTCATTTTAGCTATTTACTATTGGATTTTCTGACTCTCTGTTCTGATTCCATCTCCTGCCCAATCAGTCTACATTATATCACAGTTACGAGACCAGGATCTCGTTATTATGAGATAGTAAGCCATGCTTATGAAATATGGAAATCGCCTCCATCATGTCCAGTCTCTGGTCACAGATCATCAGAGGGTTAAAACTCTGACAGTAAGAGGGTAGATAACAGTATGTCCCCTTGTTTCCCACAAGACGTCGTCACATCCCGACATCTGCGTTCCTACGGCAACGCGTCGAAGCTTCCTCGAAGAGGATCATGGGAAGCCGTTCTGGCTACTCGACCGGAGGGAGTTTCGAAAGATTTCCCGATAAGCTACTGTTGAACGCGTTACGCCGTCGTTATAGTACATTTTCCAAACCGCGAGAAGTGAACATACCATGTGAGTATAGCCAGTGTATGTGAAGCACTCCAGCGAGGCTTTCTTTCGGGAGCAGTTTTCTCGCTGTAAGCAAGATGAGCTAGATGGCTAACCGTGGTTAACGGTATGACAACAATGGGTAACACTAGCTAATAACACTGCCCCAAAACATTATCAGTTCATGTCACTTATTGATGTGAACATGTGACACGTCGTCGCGTATTTAGAAATTCTAAGCTATCCAGCTAATCGGAACGTTTCCATTGCTCGCCCGCTAACATTGATGCCGTCTCGCTTGTTTAGAGGGAGCCTGTACTTTCGGTCAGCCCTTCCTGAATGCATAATCAGGAGGAACTGATGCCGTCATTCAAACATGGAGCTGAAACTGGAGGTCGTGTTGTCATCCAGCATCAAAGGGAAGAAACCGTGGCCGCGATTCTGCTGGCTTGGGCAGGTGAGGAGGGCAACGCCTGGTGAGAAAAGCGGAAAAAACTCTGTTCGTCCCCGTCAGAGGAGAATGACCCGTCTGAACCCGTGTCGTGTCACTCCTCAGGAGAAGGAGTCTGTGTTCCTGTTAGATGACAAACGGATCAGTGAGATCAACATGGTGTCTGGGCGCACCAAGAAAAGGACCCCGAAACTCCATCCTTTGCTCAACAGCGTGGTAGCAATGGCTTCATCCCACAATGGTCAGTACAAGCCCAAAGCTAAACATTTTCACCTGTCAATTCTGATGATAAACTTACACTTGTTTGTGTGTGTGTGTGTGTGTGTGTGTGTGTTTTTTTTAGGAATGTGGCTTTGTGGGCTTTTGGTCTCAGGAGAGCTCTTTCTGTGGAACAGGGACAAAGACTTGTTGAAGACCGCTGCAGCAGCCCCAGAAGTAGTTCATGTAATTACGTCTGGTCAAGGTGTGAACGCTATGCACAAGTGGAATTTTTTATCCTGGGTGTTAGAATAAATACAGATTGCTCATGGGTGTTTTTAAGGGGATGTTTTATTTAAGATTCTCTGTTTATAACACAAGCTGCACACACAATATTCTAATTCCCCCCCAAATCCTAAATCATGGATGTATGTGTGTTTCCGCAGGAAATGCCACACGGTTGTCTCTCCAGGTTTCAGGGGATGGGATGCGCGTGCTGCTGGTAGCCATAACGGGACAAGTCTTCCTGTGGGAGTGTGTGGATGTCAGGGATTTGACGGGAGTGCGGGATGGCACAGCCAAGGGACGCTGGGCACACATACAGCCCCTTGATGATACCCTTCTGCCTTCTTCACAAGACAAAGAAGCATCCCAACACACAGTTTTTGTAAAGACAGAGGTCTGTGTACATATAATAAAAGTACATGTCTGATGTATTGTGTAAAGTTGCACAGTTTTACAGTCCTGCAGTGCATTTCTAATTTTCTACAGGCCTTATATCTTATTTTATCTTTTCTCCAAATTCCGTTAGGCTACGGGCGATGTCTGCTTATCAGCCCTTGTTTTCACATCTGCAAAGAAGCTTGTCGTCACCTGTCTGAAAATTCAGTGGGAAGAGGGCCACATGAGAGTGGGGTGAGTGAGCAGGTCTACATAAGAGTCAACTGTCACAAGATATTACAGTAGTAAAAAGGAGACCCTTCTCTTTTAGTCCTGTGGGATATAGCATACAGTGGGCCACCAGGACATACCCCATGTGTCACCTCACCCCGCCATGCCAACCCATGAAGTCTAGAGGGGCCTTGGTGCCAGCCTTCTCCCCGGATGGCCGACTGTTAGCCATCGTCCTGAACCAGCGACAGCCGAGGGTTAGCATCGGCCCCTCTTATCTCTGCTTCACATGGCTTCATCTGTGTCTTATTTCGAAGTCCGTTCATCTGTAGAAACGCGAATCAAGATTTGCATCCCCTTTTTTGAAACCAGGCAACACAGGTCCTCTACGTGAGCACGCAGAATTTTGTCTCTGTATCGGGAGACCTCGGAGGATGTGGAAGTAAGAAAATGGAGATCCCCTCTAAATACATAAGGTGCAGTATGCTTAAGTGATAATGGGAGCAGGTGTCATGGTTGGCCATGAGTTTATTTCAAACTCAACATATCTTCTCTTTTAGGTCCTACTGGGTGGGCAGTGTGAGCTGGTCGCCCAGCGGCCTTTTCCTGGCTTGTGTTCTCAAGAGAGGCTCCCTTCTTATGCTGGCTCGTCTCGGGGGGCTTCTCACCCTGACCAGCTCCGGCTGCAATGTTGACTTCCCGCCAGCCCACTTCCTGCCCCTGCACCCTCTCATCACTTACCGGTATATATTTGTTCCATTTTGCTCTGCATTTATGAGCCCTTGTGACAAGTTATCGATTTTCTTTGTCCTCTTAATTATTATTTTCTTATGGGATTCATCCCTTTGCCTCTCTCCTATTCTTTTATTTTAAGCGTCAATTGAATATGATTTCAATGTGAAATATGAGATGGTTTGTTATATGTAATGTTTGACTTCTTCTATCTGTGTGATTCAAGTTTTGTCTGTTTTACTTTACTTTCTCTCTGCAGGCCGCCAGCGTCCGCAGGGAAAGGGGAGGCCTCCCTTTCCAGTTCTAGCTTGTCTGTGCGGGACCTTCTGAGGCAGCGGTATTCCGTGACCTGGCATCCACGGCTGTTGTATCTTATCGTGTCTGACGGCTACATGGCCACGGTAATGAGGGTGCTGGATAGGCCTTCCCCTGCCGTGTTGCTGAAAACGCTCTTGCAGGACACGAGCAAGGATCTCGAGAAGGCCAGCAGGATACTGGACAAATCGCAGGTGGTAAAGCAGGGTCCTCCAGAGGTTACTTAATTACTCAGCTTCATCTCTTGTATGAACCTTCTTCAGGACCATTCTGAACAATCTCGCGTTCATTTTATAGAGTCACGCGCGGGCATGGTTGGAGTCCGTGTCTTGCCTGAATCTTGACAGCAGCCTTGAGGCGCTCAACCCTGCCAGTAGATCTGGGCCCAACACTGCGGAGGCTGTCTGTTCGGCAGCCGCAGATGGATTCACTTTGCCACTCTTCCTGCAGGACCAGGGGACACTGGCTGGAACCAAGGAGCTTCTTGAAAGAGTGCAGGTTGGTCACATGTCATAAGGCTAATCAGTCTTCTGTTCTGCACGTAATTGCACTGGATTAGAGTGCGTCATGGCTGCAGCGTTGATTACTCGATTCAGCGTTGTTAGCTGCCTTTGATTTGCTGTTTGATTGTGTGGTTTCCCAGACTTTCTTTGAGGATGACTCTGATTTAGAAGGACCTCCTGCTGGTTCTCATGTGGAGGATGGTGGTCGTCTGGAGTTTGCCTCAATGTTTGACACTCTCCACGCACAGACTGACACTGGACTTATTCCTGGTCCAGATGAGGAAAAAAAAACAGAGAGGAAGGCTCCTCCTCTTCGTCGTGAACTTGGTAAAATACAGAGCAAGCTGCTGGTGGCCTGGGCTTTTAGCATCTCTCTAGGAAATGCTGTGGAACACAGAGCTCGTCTGATGAAACACACCCTCCACTGTGTGGTGCGATTTGCTGCTTTGCTCCTTCTGAACCCCAGCACCAGTGTCCACGCGGGAAAAAAGAATACCTCGGTTTCTACCGGCCTGCTTCATCTGATCAAGGCCCTTCTATCTTTTCTTCCCTGGGACAACACCAGCTCAGACGGCCCGTGCTGCCTGGGGTTGATGGTAGAGCTCAGTAAACGGCTGGTGCGCCTCTTGCTGACCCCGCACCCTGAGGCCTACCAGACCGGTCACTGTCAGCTATCATCTCATAGTCTGTCCACCAGCCTGCTTGTCTTGCAGCTGGTCTCGGATTCTCTTGACCGCACTTACAGCCTGCAGCAGAGGACTGTCTGGTCCTCTGCAGCGAAGGAATCTCGACCCCAGCCACCAGAGCTCTGGCCTTCAGATGTACACCATGTGCCTCTGCTACAGGATGAGAAGGAAAAGAAACTCTGCCGGCCAGGTCCGCAGCGACCTTCTCCCCAGCGACCATCCAGCAGGTAAAAACTGTGTTTTTTTGTTTCAGCCTGTATGAGTGGTCAACTATTTGTTAGTAACTGCACGTCAGGCTTTGCCGTTTCTGTCAGATGAGATTGGTGGCTTTCTTTTCTCGCACAGATTGTTTGGAGTGTGGCGGCAGGTGTATAAGATTGCCCGGCAGTATCAGGAAGAAATGAAAAGCTTTCAAGGCCACGAAGGCTGGGAAGAGGAAGAGCAGCAGCTGTCTGTCATCATGTCACAGATCCAAACAGCTCTGCAGGCTACGGGAGAGAGGCTAGAGGAGGGCCCTGCGCTGCTGAGCTACCCAGGTCTGAAACACATGGACTATTTATCTAACGGTGGTTGTTATGGTTACGTATGAACTTTGGGCTCAGGATTTGTTTCTTTCATTTAGCATTTCACTCTTCTCCCTCCAGGTGAACATCTTTTCTTGTGCGGCTCGTATACAAAAAGCGCTGATGCCTGGCGGTCACAAATCTGTGAAGACAGTAACAAAAGTATGGACTGTCGCTACAGTTTTTCCATTTGGGCACACCACATGTTAGCATTCAGTCTGCAATGCCAATCATCTGTCTTTTTTATTAGGTTGTGATGGTAGGGTCTTCCAGGAGACACGGCTGTGTCTGGCGCTCCTGTACAGTCTCTTGTCCCAGTACTGTCTCAGGGAAGCCCAGGAGTTGGGGGACCACATGGCCCGCCTAATACTGCACATGGCTGGACACCAGAGGGACAACATGATCTGCATATCAGGTGCACTGTGGTCAATGATTCTGCCGTCTTTAAGATATTTTCCATATGCGATGCAGCTTATGGCATCGAGTCGTAAATAGAATCCCAAACCTTCCAGTAGGAAGGTCAAGCATTAGAGCTGCAGGGTATAATGCCTTCATTTCTCAATTATAGATTGTCTTCCCTGCCCGTGGCTTCCGACGGACCTTCACGGCGAGGCAGCCTGTGCAGTGGTTCAGAGCCTGGGGAGATTCATGGCCTCTTACTTCACCAACCAACCCCTCCACATCCTGCCTCCTCACAATGTGGCTGTCCTGCCTCCGCTGCATTTACCTCATGGTTTGTTCCCAAAACTCATTTACCAGTTAAGGAGTTTATTTCTTCATAAGTATAGCTAATATGCCCCCCCCTCCCTCTTAGCCGCCAGTGTTGGACGCTTGGTGCCAGTGTGCCAGGAGGAGGTGGCCGCAGCAGTTCGACGGCAGCATCTGTCGGAAGTGTGGACAGTGGACTACGCCCTGGACCTGCTCCTGCTAGGGGGTCTGCTTCCTGAGGCCGCGTGGTTGGCTTACCACCTCGGGGACTGGAAGACGGCGGTGTCTCTGAGTCTGGCCTACTCAACCCACTGCACTGACCACTTCAACTTTGCTTGGTCAGTATAACAATAGACAGAGTACAGTATAATCGGGGGCAGAGTTGGAGTGTATGGTTTAAGGTCTCTGTTACTGTTGCCAGTGCTAGAATATGTAACATCTGATTTCATACCTGTACTGCCGTGTTTGACTTCTCGAGTATGCCAACGACATCTCCTGTGACAGGCTGAGGAGGAGAGAGCTCCACCTCCCTACAGCTTTGGAAGCAGAAAGCATTTTTCAGGCCGAGCTGGAGTGTCTTCTCGACAATAAGTCTGACCACCGGGAGCAGAGAGACCGAGATGGCGACAAGAGCTTTACGGGTGTGTGACCTGACAGCTGTAAGATGACCACAACACCCTTAAAACCCTTTGATTCTAATCTATGCCTTGTCTCACCTCCGTTCATCAGACCCTTTGGAAGGAGAAGACTGGGTTTTGTTGCAGGTTTCAATACAGGAGCTTCTGAAAGCGTCAGTCATGGCTGGAGTGAATGTCCTGTCTTCACACTTGTGTTCCTTGCTGGAGAAAGCCAAAGACTTGTGTTCCTGCCTACCTACACTGGTGCCC
The DNA here is from genome assembly GCA_016785225.1 of Psettodes erumei. Taxonomy (NCBI): domain Eukaryota; kingdom Metazoa; phylum Chordata; class Actinopteri; order Pleuronectiformes; family Psettodidae; genus Psettodes; species Psettodes erumei. Next base: position 1,301,898 of record JAFBJZ010000945.1, read on the forward strand.
AGTGGACTGTATCTACCTTCCCCACCTCTCTATTGCCCTCAGCCTTCCCCCAACACACAGGTACATAAAATAGATGCTCAACTTTTACCTATGTTTACATATAAATCCTCCAATTAAACGTTTTGTTGTTTGTTTTTTAGGATCCAGTAGGGACAGTAGGGCAGTTTGCAGAAGTTGCAACAAGGCAAAAAGTGTCTGGGGTTCTCCAAAGATTACTTTTGCTCCTGAGATCTGCCCGTTGTTGCCACCCTGCTGCCCAGTGGTACATCACCCATCTGTGCCGTGCCAGACGCCTCCTGCACAAGGTTATTTACAGGGCTGAAGCCATGCATTTGAACTAAAATTGTCTTAGATCAGCTGATTGCTTTTTGGTTAACCTTTTCATAAATTCAGAAAGAACTTCTTCTAAGGGGACACTAGAGAGCAACAATCATACCTTTTCTGCGGCAATGTCGAGTCACCTTCATTTGTTCACTGAGCAAAGAGGACATTGGAATGAAAATAAAACCTCAAATTGTACTTGGTTCTTTCCTGCAGAACAGATTAGGTGACATATTCCAGCTGGCGATTGCACTCAATCATGGAAAATATCTGATGTTGTTTTTAGATCAAGAAAAAGTACTCATATCCTGCAGCTGCCGAGGAAGAGAGGGCTTTCCCAGAGGGTCTAATGAAGTTTGTCACCCGCAGTGGATTTTTCAGACAGGGGTCTAACAAAGATGCTCCTCTGGACCCTGATGCCATCCAAACAATTAGTAAGATGCCGCTTAAAGTGCGATATGGGTATCATAATTCATTCTGTCTCAAGATGGCGCTTATTAACTTTATTTCTGCTATAAGTCTGTTTCAGGGAGCTGTGTGGTCTCTGCTGGATGCTGCACGTCAGGGACCAACTCTCCGTTTACTGCAGGAAGTATCAGGCTGCCAGACAGCGTGGCAGGGATGAACAGGTACTATACACGTGTTTGAGCGTGCCACATATTTTATGTAAATATTCTCAGCTGTTGATGCCCTCTGAGTATCTGCGTGTATTTGTGTCCCTCAGCTCGGCGGCGATGCAGAAGTGAGATCCTGCTGCGTTGACGCACTCCGCTGGGCCCGTCGCTTTCTGCCCTTCTCTCGCTTCCTCAACGCCGAAGAAATTCTCCAGGACATGCTGCTCAGCCTTGTGTCTGAACTACCTCCTGTCTCACTGGTGAAATGATTTTTTTTGCCTTTTCTTACATGAGCAGTGATTATTAACATAAAACAGACTGATCTTGAGATAGCAAAATTTCTCATCTCGTTTTTCCTCTTAGGTGGCGGACACACTGGTGCGAGCTTTCCCAGAGGAGGAAGAGTCTGTCAGAGTCCCGCTGAGAGAAAAATATAACTCTCTGCTAAAGAGACTGAGGCAGTGCAATGTCCTTGGTATGAACACCTCTGTTCATTGCAATGAAATACTATTAAGCATTATTATACATGGCTTCCAAAAAAATGAAGGATTTTTACAAGTCACTCCGCATCATTCTGCCTCTTCTTTGCAGAAGGGGAAAAAGAGGAGGTGAATGAGCTGATGATGCTTCTGATTCAAGACAAACACCGGCAGAGGAGGAAGCACCTCGGGCGTTTGCAGAGACACCTGGCCCCCACTGAGCTCCATCTGTGGGAGAAAGAGGAGGAAGAGGAGGACAGGGGAAGCAAGCACGGGATGGCCATGTTAAGGCAGCTCTCCCTGGGTACGAGTCTGAGTACCAGCACTTTAACCGACGGCGGGTTTCCCCCGGTGTGCAGCGATGCCGACACGGCAGAGAACACGTCTGAGGCTGCCTCCCCAGATCAGCATTGCCAACCCGTGACCAGGTAGCCAGTGTGGAACAGTAGCACTGCTGTTACTCTGAGGTATCATGTATGTTGTGGCTTATTCTGTGCACTGGTTCTTCCTTTCAGAGACAAAAAAACACATAAAGTAAGGGACAGAGGGACAGAGACTCACCCAGATGATACCGAGGGGAACGAGAAGTCCTCCCTACCAGTGGTTGGCACCTGGGAGTTTGAGCTGGAAGACAAAGAGTATCTAAACTTCCTGGAGCTCTTCCTCAGCTACGTGTTGGAGAAGGATAGCGCTGATGGAGGGGACGGTGAACTTCCCCTGTTGAAGAGCTTCTCTACCCAGCTGAGGGAGAGGGAGTTGCATTCTCTCACTTTTGATGTGCTCACAACTATTCACCGGCGTCAAAGAGAAGGGCACCATCCTGGGAGAAAGCACTGGAGCAGTGACCCACCAGTGTTCAGAGCTGGCTGCTGCTACAAGTCCGTTCCACAAGGTACAACACCTGAACCGCAAACGTCTTCCATCAGGAGCGAAGCGCCCATGTCCAGAGCTGGCCTTTCTGTCAGCTCTCTCCCTGGACTGAGAACTGACAGGCAGAAAGGTTTGTTTGGCCTCCGACAGCAAAGTAGTGTGCCTTTAACCCAAAGAATGAAAGAAGGGGACACCAGTTCTGAAACTAGCCCCTTTCAAAGTGCCTTTCCCATGGGTCCGCCGTCAGGGAGCTTGATGTTTTGTTCCTCAACCTCAGTGGAAGCCGTGACTGAACTGCAGCAGGGCCTGGACCCTGGATTAGAAGCTCAGTTTCCGAAGCTTGGCAGGCTGCTGGAGTGGATGGTGCGCTGGGCTGACAGGAGGGTGCTACTGGGGCATCGTGGCAAAAAGAAGAAAGAGAGGGGAGGAGAGAATGGAGGAACGGCAGATGAAGGAGTAGTGATCCGCGTCAAAGCCTCGGCGCCCGCCGTCCTCACTTCCCTAAGTTTGCTGGAGTGGAGGTACACTTCTCTACTCGGGATAGACCGCTACAGTGCACGTGCGCAAGTTCCAGAAACACACTGGACCGTAGCCCCAGTGTTGCCGCCCGAGGTGGACAGGAATATGGAGAGAGCCAGCAGTATTGATACAGGCTACCCCGGCTCAGCCAACACGCCCATTGCTGGTCTTGATCACAATCCACAGCAAGGAGAACTGTCCAAGTGAGTGCCCCATGCTTTTTTATTTATAGATGCTTGTTATTGGGCCAGGTGACACCTGAATCATCCCAGTTTGGAGCATGGATTTAGTGAATTCTGTGGAGTTGACCAAAAGTCTTGGAATTTGGTCTTTGACAGATCAGTTTTGAGTCTTTATAAGCTAAAGATTTAAATATTTGCTGAAGAAGCACAAATTGGTTTGTTAGCAAATATCAGTGAGGTAGCAAAGTAGCAGGAAAAATATACATTTTATTGTATTTACTGATGATAACTTGTTCATTTTGCTGTTTATATGAAGAACCTACTTTACTTATATACTGGGTGTTTTTTTTCCTGCAGTGATTCTTGTGCAGATGAACCAGAGGAAATGACATTTCACAGGACCCCTCCTCCTATTGACCAGGATCACCTGACCTTTGATGCTCTGGAGATACGATCCAGTGCACAAACACCATGTGATGACTTAGATGTTACGCCTGAAAAGGAAGGTATGCAAGGGATAGTCACCAGCTTGTCCTATGTTCTGAAATTTAAAAAAAAATCATAAAAGTTGATGGAAAGCAGACCCTTATGAAAGAGAGCATTAACTCATGTGTTTGATGCTTGCAGGGGTAGATAGTGGCAGTGAGGTATTGGAGGCGTCATCCTCTGTTTCCCATGGAAGCATCTACGAAAACATCTGCACACCGCAAACTGTGAATATTACCATTCAGGATTCCCATTACTCGAATGTTTCATCATAGTTGTCAGAACACAAATAACTGTTTTTTTGTCCTTTTTAGAGTTTAAAGCTTGCAGACCTCGACTTCTCCCAAAACGCAGACGATTTGTCCAATTCCACCTCTCTGTGAGTTTTTAATGTCACATCATTTTAGCTGATGTTTTTTATAGTTATAGTTTACATTAATTCTTCAATATCACACCATAAACCATCAAAATAGAATAAAAAGATTTATACGTCGACAGTTTGGGGTGGAGCAAGAAAAAAAGTCAAAATGCCTACATTGTCTGTTTTGTTGTTCAAGCCACAGTTTTCTCTGTCATCTTAGAAGTTTACAAGCTCCTCCGCTCCCAGAGCCCCAAGCACCTCCCATTGTTCAGCCTGAGGCCTCGGTTCAAGCAGAGCTTACCGATTCGGCTGGAATTCTGCACGCCAATACATCTGTAAATCCTCTGTGCGTTCAGCCGCAAAGCTCCGTGGCTGGTGCACCCGCTGCTGTTTCTACAGCCCCCAATCAGCCATCACCCGCTCAGAATCCCCCAATGAGACAGCAGCTGGGTGAAGACTTGTTCAGATTGGTTCAGGTGAGGAAAAACTGTCAGAAAGGTTCGCACTCAGCTGTCTCGCACGATTGACTCTTACCCAAAGTGTTTTTCTCTTGTATGTCGTAGCATATCAACTACATGAGCCTGATGGAGGTTTTGGGAGCTTCGTTTTCCAACCTGCAACTTGCCCAGCAGAACTCCGCTTTGGCTCAGTCACAAAGGATCTCCTCGCACCCTAATCTTGCACAGTCTCATGCGGCTAACTTCATCCCTCAAACAAACGTCTTACCTGCTCAAACCAACGTTCCTGTGGCACCCCAGACGCACCCAAGTTCAGGATCCAACAACCCTCACGTCAGCCAGGGCCCTGCGTGTGCGTTTGCAGATCAGCCTGCTGTGCAGAGCTCAGGGAAAACCTCTCCAACAGGTGGCCAGCATCAAATCACCAGGAATCTACCTTCCACTGCCTGTGGTACAGGTGTAAATTATCAGGTATTGGTCAAATGTATTGTTAAATTGTTACATATTGCGTTCCTGTTCAAATAATATTCCCATCGCAGTTAAATCAAGTTAAATATACTTTCTTTCCTTCAGGAAATGCAGCCTCTCTCTGTCCAGGCGGAGTCACCAGAAGTCCTGTTTCGACAGAGCAGGAGGTTAATCCCATCCTCCCAGGGGCTCTTGGCCACTACTGATGTTAGCCACGCCTTTCCCAGTGCTCCTGTGGTGCTGCCTTCTAACGGCAGCATACAAAATGAAGCTGCTCCCGCGGTGTGGGGCCTGAAGTTACTTCAGCTCCAGCATCCTCTGCTGCCCCAGCAGAATGCCCCGCGCTATCCTCCAGCGCGAGGGCCCCAGACGCTGCACGCTTTAAACATTGCAACTCTCGAACCACATCAGCCCAGGCTGACACACAATCCCCAAGCTGCCTTCAAAAGGACAGAGGAAGAGAGCAGAAATAGGTCTTCATTTCCAAAAAGGCAACTCATTTTTAATCATTCACATGATCCAGTCCACGGAACTCCCATCCCCAGACTCGGACACCGGAGAGGTCCAGGGGGCAGGAGTTCCCGTTACTTCCTCCTGTTTTACAAGCTCACACACCTGCATCGATGCAGGGCGTTCACCAGCTGCACTTGCACCCTGCTCCACACGGCAACATCGCATTCCCTAAACTTCCCTTACCATCATCATCTCGGCCCGCTACTGTCATTGCAGCTCCAGTGGGAGAAGCACCACTAATCAAGCTTCTACGTATAGATTCTAGACCGGAAATGGTAAATCAACATGTCTGTTGTACTCTGTCTCTCTCTCAAGATGATTAAATTCAGTTATGAAATACTGCGTTGGGATTCATGTGCAGATATCTGTCTCTGCCGCAGATTATGCCCCAGGCAGCTCCTTCGACCCAAGTGACCCGTCTCATTTCCATGGAGGAGCTGACAAGATCAGTCATCGTGAGGCAGAACGCTGAAGAAGCTCGACTGCAGTTGCTCAGAGCAGACGCCCCTACTGAAAGCACGAGAACGGCTGCCACTCCTCCCTGCTCTTACCCCAGCAAGAGGCAATCACATTTATCATTAGTGATGATATTAATTGTCAATTCCATGATATTGACTGTTTCACTCTCTGTGCTTGCTGTATCTCATTTATAGGCTGAGGAGGAGAGAGGAGAAGGCAAGAAAAACCCAGGTCACCTTCAGACCTAATGAGTCCATCATCCCTGTGCAAGAGGTAAAACAACGTTCATTTCAAGTATTCACATATTTTCTACTGTTAAGGTTATTTATATATTATTCCACTGTAATCTCTTTTGTTCCATTATGTCTGCAGCCAACAGATGAGCCTGTCAACGAAGAGCCTGCTGTTGCAGAGGTCATCAGCCCAGGGCGCGACTTTCCCATTCCTCTCGGTTAGTCTCAGATGCATTCCTTATTGTGCACACAGTAGCTTTCCTATGGATAGACCAGTTACTGTGTTCAGATTGTCACAAACTGAAAAGGCAGAAAAAGCAACTAATGTATCCCGTATGTCACCAGTTAATAGATTGGTAGTTGATTGGCAGCACTGAAGAAACTCGGTCGACTCGGTAGAAGTGATAATAACCAGTGCAGTTAATTGTTTTGTTACATGTTACATTATGTTTCAGAGGAAGGACAGAGATCTGCTGAGATTTTTGCAGTTTTAAATTTACAGCTATTGAATTTAGAGGGGTGGCTGGCACATTGCCTGGACCTCATATACAATTTCTGTGATGGCTTGACGCTAATCACATATGGATGAAATGCAGAGGAGCTGAAGCTCTCTTGAGGTTTCTTCTGCCATATTAAACTTTGAGAAAATGAAAGGAGCAAGATGGATTGGAGTTGATTGCAGTAATTTTATTCACATTAGCAATGAAATAAAGGTTCTTTTCTTTTTCATAGCATTTTACCAAAAGGTCCTTAGTCTTACATGTGTTACCCTCATTGTGATGTAGTTCTTAACTAGACACATGGATAGAATTCTGTGTTTGCAATTCTGTTGATCTGTTTTCTTTTTTAAATTAATTTGAACTCCAAGGATCCTTTGACTCTTTGTTGACCGGTCAGAGATTACTGGACAAGGCCATGTCCACGTCGGCTGAGCTCCATGCCTTGCTTCCATGTGTAAAAGACCCCCAGAGTACCATGATGCCTTCACCAACACAGACCCAGGTGAGTGAGGATTTACTGATGTTCATGTTGTAATGATTTTACACAGTTGTTTTATTTGTAATTGAAGGAAGACTCTGTGTTAGTTGGTTTAGCCTTTGCAGGGATTAAATATAGGGATTGTTTTAAGGGATTGCATGGTTTTCAAAATCTAGATTCTGAACGAGACGCGTGTTGACCATTTATCTTTCAGCTTGTCCTCCTGAACTTATGGATAATGCTGTGTCTGCCTCCATAACTACTACTAGCCCTAAATGTAAGTTGATCTGAATTTGTAACATACACAAGAAGTGATGACCAAACTGTCACATAGAACCTTATTTTTGCATACATGCTTGCTTTGTGTGTGTGTGCGTGTGCGTGTGTGCAGCACAAAGTAATGAACATCCTCGTCGAGACACAGGGGAGATCCCAAAGAAATCAGAGATGATTCTGGTAAGAGGCTGGACATGATGTATATGCACAATCATACATTTTAATATTAAACTTGCATTAATGAAATAAGCGGTATTGGAAATGGATGGCTGGATAATACATTTCTCTCTGTTCCTTGGTCTTTCTATCAGGATCTGCAAGGCCGCCAGTTCATCAGTGTCCTGGATCTGGAAGATGAAGCGCTGCACCATGATTTGCCACTGTGTCTCAACCCAGGAGCACAGGACGCTTCCTCCAACCGCCCTTCTTCACCGACTTCCGCGCAGCTTCATGTTCTTGCGACTTCTGTTATCAGGGGCGATGCGTTGCCGCTGCTGATCCACAATCCTCAATCACGGTCGCAGACAATCTCCTTGAATCCTCAGCTCTTCCAGGTCTTTATTTTGAAGGGTTACACATTTACGTCTGTGATCAGACCTGAGGTGAAGCACAACCACACTGGTAAGATTTGGTCTAAATATCTGTTGTACTGTGTACTCTAGATATCCCTGAGGATACTCCGTTACTCACCAACATTGAGCGCGACACAGAACCACAGAGAATCATTCCACTGGACATTGCGGATCCATCTGACGCGGAGATTCGTCAAGCCACGACGACACAGAGTGCTGGACCTCAAAGAGCCTCCTCGTCCTCGACAGTCTGGTTCTCCTCTCGCCTATCAGAGCTGGACACCCAGTTGGCTGCACTACAGAACATTGCAGACCATCTGGAGATGGACTTTTCCGACTCCAGGATGGTATTATAATCATCATCATTATTACATCAGAATGATGGTTTTGAATGAATTCTGCTCAGATTTTTTTAATGACACCCAATTTTAGCTAAAATTGGCTACTCAGGTTGACACATTTATATATTTAAAAAATGTTCCCTTGCATGTGCTACTTCGTCTTTGTGTAGCTGGTGAACACCATTGAGAAGCTCGCCCCAGCCATGGCTCCTGATGTGAAGAACACCACAGCTGTGAAAAAAAACGTCAGATTGTCTGTCCCAAAGGAAGGTATGCCTCCAAACCCTTCATCTATATAGAAAACCACAACTGTACTGCATTTAAATTACACTGCAAGCCCTTCAGACGCTTTAGTACCGTAATATTCTGTATTACAATGTGACATTGTTTAATGTCGGGTGTCTGTTCTTCATTTGTAACAGCATGGACACCACCATCTGACGTTTTGACTGAACTGAATGCCTGTGAAGAGGAGGGGGGAAATCAGGAAGACAAACATGTGGTTGATAATGACTCCTGCATTCCTGAAAGAAAGCCTTCTTCCCGTTATTACTCTTCTTCTCATGGGCAGAGACACGGTCCTCCCAACCTCCACACCCCTCCAAGTAAAGATGCAATTCATCAAACATTTCCTGTAAAAAAAAAAAAAAAAAAAAAAAAAGGTTTTCACTACTTTAATCAACTTACTCACTGAATTTATTGGTAAAAGCAGTTAGAGTTAAGAGTTAAACATCTGTATTAAAGGTATGTGGCACACAGAAGTGCTAAAGAATGTGAACTGCAAATTCAAAGAAAGCAAAACATTTTTAATTTTCACCTAAAGATGCAAGTTGGTCTGAGGTATCTTTTCAACAATTCTTTTGTTGAATTGTAATGATAGTATCAAGTCAGGTGACAACAGTACTTGGTTATTTTCACTGTACAATTATAAAGTTAAAAGTATTTCATCTGTTTAATCTTTGTGGTCTTTCCACAGAAATTAAAGATCAGTTGAGTGAAGCATCTGGAACACCTTATGAGTAAGTTTAGGATTACGATTACTCTGAAGTCTTGTAACCATTATCGGTTGTGGATGTCCCATTTCACAATAATCTGCTTTCTACCTGTCCACTTCTAGGTGGGAAGAGGAGAATCTGGGTCAGTCCTGGCTATTGGATACTGCAGAAATGTTAGATGAGTTAGTAAAGGAAGGGTATCTGTCCCCAACCGACCTGGCGCATTCCACTTCACAGACTGCACACCATAGCAGGTATGGTACCTGAGAAAAATGGCTACTTACTGTGAGGATAGAATAATTACGAGTAACCCTGAGCTGAAAAGTATTGTGACCCACAGCGGGCTGGATCAGCAGCAAAGTAGCTGGATGTCGCAGAAACGTGTCCTTCCAGAGGACGAGAGGAGAGAGCTGAGGATCTGGATGAGAAGGAAACAGAGGGAGAGACTGGCTGCTTATCAAAAACAAAGAGAGAGTCTGAGGGAGAGGGAGCATAAACCTTTTTCTGCCTCTGGAAAAGTGGTGAGATATGGATATTGACTTTTTAAACCAGAATTAATATTTCATTGCATGTTATGCATTTCAAGTGTTATGTGCCCTCTTTCTACAGAATTCAGCAAACAGGAATCAAGCAGCCATTGGGGGAACGAGAGAAGAAAAAGAAAGGTGTGTGCAGTACCTGCTTGCACTATCTGCTTGCAGGAGACATTTGTGTGCAGGAGGTTAACTGTTATTTGCACTGGGTTAACAGGGCCATGCTTCTGGAGAAGTACAACCAGAGGACTCGTGAAGCTTGCTCTCTGGTCAGTACCTTCCCCACTGCTCCACCAACCCTGCGCAGTTCTTCGCAACCTGACGGTCCTCCACTGCCCTCCACCACACGGCCCGCCTCCTCTCCACCCTCTGGTAGCACCCGCAGGTATTGTCTATCATAGCAATCTGACCAGATTCTTGTCTCGTTCAGATCAGACTCTTTAAGGACCCGAGCTTGTTTTACATGCACCTTCTAAACAACTGGCGTTGTCCAGATTTGATTACCGAAGTAATGTTTTTTTCTTAGACCTTATAGTGCATCTGCCAATGAAAAAAGAAGCCTTAAGCTCCAGTTAGGACAAACTCGTCCACGGACTGCTGAGGTGCTGGGGTGGCCTTCAGAGGACCACTGCAGGAGACTGGGACTACATAGACCAGGTATTGTAATGTTGTTACACTAAACGATTGTTGCCTGTGAAAAAAGTACCGTTATAAATGTTTTTTCTACTTAATGCCATGAAAAAAAAAATAAATTCAACAAAACTGTTTTTCGGTATCAGTTACATCTCTGCCAAGGGACCGTCTGTCTCAGGTAACCAGGCGTGGTATGCTCTGCAACCCAAAGAGCAACACCAAACTGCAGAGAGCCAGCCAGAGTGAGGAAATGCATGCTGGACAGCAGAATACAAAAGTCCAGAGCAAGAATTCTTCATTAGGGGCTGCTGTAGGGAGAGGAATCCAGATGGAGCAGACGAAGACGGAAGACAAAGCAGAGGTGAACCTTTGGGAACCCACCTCAGAACTGAATAGGCTGCTACGTCAAGAGGAGTCAGACACAGTAAGAATCACATATTCCATCACATATTAGCATGTATCTGAGAGGAATGTTGCATTTCACTGAGGTAACTGCTTCCATTCCACCGATTTAAATACTTTTTTGTTGATAAATGGTAGTTTCAGCTCTAGTTTCATTTAATTTTCATTTACATTTCTCAGGTTTTGACTGGGCTGTTGGATGAGCAGGATGACGGTGCAAGGGGTGGTGTGTCAAGGATGGACTGGCTGGATGACCTGTCTGAGAGCGCCAGCAGCAGCCTCAGCAAAATAGACTGGGCTGCTATCGAGAGGATGGTGGCTGCAGAGGAAACTTGAGTGTCTCAATAAAAAGGGAAAACAGTGCCATGCTGACAGTAAAGTAGATTATTAGTTATTAGTTATAAGTTAGTGTATATTACTGAAAATCCAAGATTTTATGTGCCTCTTAGATATACTGTAAATAAAAAGCGTTGAAAACGCTGATGATAGAAATTACAATTTAGATGTTTAATACATTTGATACAATAAGTTTTGATATAAATGTGTAAAGATAGATTCTTTACATTTCTATTTTATGAGAACAAATTATCCTTCCATTGTCATATTTAATTTGTAATAGAATATTTATCTACCGACAACTATAGTGAGGTCTTCTTCTCAAAGATGTAGGTTTGTTAAATTTGTCTGTATGTGTGCTAAGATTTCAAGATTTTTAAATTTAATTTTTTTTTTTTTTTTTACAAATTTGAGTATGCTAGAATTAAAAAGCCAAATTAAAACATTTAAAAGCTGTTTCCTCATTTTTATTGAAACACAATTAAAACACAAAACTAAACTTACGAATGTTTATCGATGTAGTTCATGTTATACTTAGTTTCACTTATGTTGACAGCAGCTATAACACGAACTTTTTTGTGTCGAAAAAAAACTAAGCAAAAAATCCTCAAAATTGACGGCAGTTTCCTGCTCGGGTCAGGGGCGGCGCCACGCGCGCCAAACGATCACACGAAGAAGAAGAGCTTCCGGAAGTCAAAGGTGAGTGTCGTATTTGAAACATGGATCCCAACAAAGTGGACGAAGGTAGCATCCTTTTGTTGTGACACAGAGACACTCCGTGTCTTTTTTAACAGTTACTTTTACATGACTTGTATGTACATGTATGTGCCGGTATAATGGGCTGTGTTAAAAGTTTGTGCTAACTTAACACTCATCAGCTCATGCCTTAAGTCATGGGAAAAGAAACAGACGTCGTTTCAGCTCGGTCATCATAGTTATAGCTACCGATTTTTCTCGTCTTAAAAGCTGTTATTGTTCTTATTATATTTAATATTCATATAACAGCCCAGTGTAAACATTATAACGTTTTATAACATAACGTTACGTATTTAGCGATCCTTTTCAGACATTTTCTGGGCATTGGTGACGATGGAGGCAGACTTTTCTCTGTAAACATATAACTAAAAAATTTGCGCGGTTTCTTGTACATTTGACTGTAGGCCACCGAACTACATGAAGTCTCTGACCATTTCCAGCGCTTGTTATATTCTTAACTACGACTGTATGGTCTGACCCTTTGTGTCGTCAGTTATGCGTGTGCTTGTTGCTCAAACAGCTTTGCTTAAAAAAATAAAAGCAAGCAACGCAATAGAACTGCATCCGGTATTGTGAGCACGTGTACGACACACATCGCATCACATCACATCACCCAGGCTATGATAGTTAATGTGCTGGCTTCTTTCGCAGCATCCGGCAAGATGAGTGGTGATGGAGACATTGCGTCGGTCATGGGATTCTCAGGGTTTGGTATGTACACTCCAGCACAAATAGTGAAATAGCTGCTATGCTTACTTTATTTCTTGCATGATAAACTGACAGTACGAGTCACGACAGTCGCTGTTCCTTCCAGGTAAGAAAGCACGCACATTTGACCTGGATGCCATTTTCGAGCAGACCCGACGAACAGCCATTGAAAGGAGTCAGCGTGTATTAGGTAAGTTAATGAACAAGCGTGACATGGCAAGCTGTTTAGTGGTGTACTGTATGTGCATGTGTAATCACAATGGTTGCCTCCACAGAGGAGCGTCAGAAGGATACTCAGATGGAGGAGGAAGGGGAGAGCTCCAAATCATCAGTCCACACTCAGAGTAACAAAGCTGCAGCTGCCACTTCCAGGTAACCACAGGCTTGCTGCCTCAAGGGTTAATTACATATCTGTTATTCAAGTGCAAGATGAAGAAGAAATTTTTGTTGCTATGTCTGACAAAAAGCTTTTCTTTTCTTTTTTAGAAAAGAGAGTGACAGCAGCAGCAGCAGTGACAGTGACTCAGACTCAGACTCAGAGCTCATTGGGCCTCCGGCGCCGGGTCAACATACAGCCCAGGAAGAAGATGGCGATGAGCTCGTGGGGCCACCTCTGCCGCCAGGTTACACGGGCAGCACGGCGCACAGCGATGACGAAGATGATGACGATCAGGATGCACAAGAAGATGATGATGACGTATGTCTGAAATGATCCATTTGTCAGACTTTCATGAGTTTTTTTTTTTTCTTAAGCATTCCATCTGTTCCATCCACTCCATCCTTCTCCCACACATAGGCCTTTTCCACAGCATATATTGTGACTGAGGAGGAAAAGCACAGGCGTTACATCCAGTATTAATGATGGCTCCCTTATATTCAAGTGTACAAACATAGAAATCAGTGAATATATATATAAATGTCCTTTGTAAAAACAAAAACCAAACCAGTTTGTGCTGTATTGTGAGGCGTTTTTAAGATTCCTCCACTAGATGGCACAAGCAAATAAGCTTAAGCTGTGCAAGTCTACGCCATAGCCTACACCTTTACGCCATGTGCCTGAACGCAAGAAGTGTAACTCCACCGTTACACTATAAGAATGAGACTATCATTCTGCTGAACAGTCTCTGTATTGTCTGTTTTTTTATTTCAGAGGCAAACATTTCTCTGCCACCTGAAATTTATCTGCACATAAAGCGAAGCATTACTCAAAAGTGTGGCGATAAATTGCTTTACGTCTCAGGCTATGAGTGAAATTGTTCAGGTCCTAAATTTTCACATTCATCGGCGTGAATGTTCCCAGTCAGTAATTTGCAGCAGATGGCTCTGATTCTAGACTTTTTAGTCACACAATCAATTCAAGTTAAAATATCATTTGTGATTGAATCTTGGAATCAAATGCTACAGTGTCACTACACACCTAATTCAGTCCTGTCTTCTTTCACTATTTTTTTTGGCTTCATCTCCGCTTTCTCTCCCAGAATCCGGTGAAGAAGATTCCAGACACTCATGAGATCACTCTGCAGCATGGCACCAAGACAGTAAGAACTTCTTTCAGCACTTTAAGTGATTACAATTGATGCTTATGTGGCTCCGTGGAAATGTATTCAATCACTGTCGTTTAGAAAAGAAGAATAAGAAGGTCTTTATTCACGAAACATGGCTGCACACTCAAACATCTCATAGTGCAGATCTGCATCAGATCAGCCAAGGTGACCTAACTTCATGGTGAATTTTAGCAATAAGAGCAGTGGGTTTTACTTGCTGTTTTGTGGCAGTGAGAAAAAAAGGTGGATTGTGTTTTTCTCAGGATGGAGCCAATGTGGTGTCCAGATCCAGTGCTGACTGCAGTTTTTAAAACAGTTTAGATCTGAATAATTTAATCATTATGCAAGCCCAAACTTTAAATGTTTGTTTCTATTTACCTTTGCCGCATTTGGAAGAGGCAGTATGCCCGCACTATCAATATTGTCTTAAAGTTGCGAACGGATCACCGTCTCCTCAGGTGTCGGCTCTCGGCCTCGACCCCTCCGGAGCCCGTCTGGTGACTGGTGGCTATGATTACGACGTTCGTTTCTGGGACTTTGCCGGGATGGACCAGGCCCTGCAGGCCTTCAGGTCCCTGCAGCCCTGCGAGTGGTGAGTCCATTTCTGAGAACACCACGTGGAAAATCAACACAGTTGCTTAACATGTGGTTAATTAGTTTCATGCAAACATCCACTACTCTCGCTGTGCCAGAGTGTACACACATACACAAACACACATTTGTTGAGCTTCATTGAGCCTCATGTTAACTCCGTGGCATCCTCCCTTTTCATTCAAAATGAGCCTTTCAGAGGCAGATGGTTGAGATATGTGGGTGTTTGTGTGTCTGCGCGTGTTTATTCTGTGTTTCACTGGAGCCATCATCAAAGATTGAAGTCTTTTTCGGTTTGGGGAAACAAGGCTGAGCTGGTGCAGGCTTCCCCTTATTAACCGAAACGTACGCTACATTTAATTTGATTACAGTGTAATCCAGTAGCCTGTTTGGTTTACTAGCAAGTCGGGCTTCATATAGAAAGCTGCGCCGCTGAGGTTCGCCGTTCCTCTTGCCTTACTTTAAAAAGGCGTGTGCTCGGTTGAAATAAAAAAACAAAACAATGAAGCATCTGAGCATTCGGTGTAGTGTGTGTAGTAATGCCAGAGCCGCCCAATTAAAAACAGCACTGATGGCTCACTTTCATTTCCGCTCTGGACGTTTTCGCTGTGTGTACAGAAGTGTTGGCGCTCCGTCGACCCCCTGCTGTGTTAATGCTGTTAGACCTGAATTGGTGATCTCACTCTGGTTAAGTGGTCCGGATAGCTGTCTGTCTTTTCACTTGCATTGTAGTGACATTCATTGTAAAATGGAAAATATCACAATATTTAAACATAGCCATTATGAAAGGCACAAAATACATGTCTGTAATAACAGATTGTTTATTTACTGTGTTTTTCATTATCTCTTGTCTGCACTACGTTTCAAAGACTGTTATTATTTCTTCGAGTGTGCCCTGTTATGGTTTAGCATGTTTGTGTGTTGGCGTGACCTGACAGCTGAGTGGTTCTGGTGCATCCCCCACCTTTCCCCTCTGTCTTCACCGTCCAATAAGAAATAACGTTAAAGTATGCTTGTGTGTCTTTGTAGCTCAAAGAGACCAATCACGACCAATCATCAGATGTACAGAAGAGCAGAAGTTTTGTACAGTTATAGCTCAGAGATGACTCGCCGTCGGGCACAAAGACACTTATAAGAACTCATCAGCGCCAGAGAAATGCAATTTAAACTTCTCGTCTTTGTCTCAGATGTCCTCTTTGTGTGTGTGTGTGTGTTCGTCATCTCAGCCATCAGATCAAGTCCCTGCAGTACAGCATCACTGGCGACGTCCTCCTGGTGATCTCTGGTAACGCACAGGCCAAGGTGTTGGACCGGGACGGCTTCAATGTCATGGAGTGTGTGAAGGGGGACCAGTACATCGTGGATATGGCTAACACCAAGGTATGCCAAGCAGTGCTCCCTCGTAACACACATTATAACTTGGGTCTCTTTTGCATAGTTTCGTCCACGGTTTATGTTAATTGTGATTGGTTGTGATTAATGCTGTGCGCACCGCAGCGTCATCTCTGCAGCCACCGTGAGCTCGGCAGGGGCAATAAACATGCCTTGAACAAAGATGTTGGTGTGTAAACTGAGATGATTGTCGACAACAGACAATCCGAGTAATAATTTCACAGTTCCTCGTCCTCTCTCTCTCATTCCTCAATAAGTTGAATGAAACTGGAAGGTTTGTTTAAAACCTGTCTGAAATTTCCTGCCCTGTCCAACTTCTGCCGTTTTTCCCGGATTTTAACTTAGTTAGCGCAGTGTTATGATTACCGCTCAAAATGACGGCCAAAACTTTGAAAAATAAGACTCAGGGCGGCGATGGACTGGAATTAATCTCAAAGATGTCTCATGCTGTCGTTCCTGTAGCAACGGCAGCCTGCCCGAGAGTGACTGCTAACTCTGAACACAGGCTGGATGCTCCGCTCTGCGGGTTGGCCCTGCCAACGAGTAATGGTAGCAAGGTGTAGGTATGAGCTGGTCTGTTTTTGTACACCAGGATAATGGTCTATGCTCTGTGACCAGCCAGAGGCGGTCTCAGGGGGTGGAGGAACGCCACATGCATTCAGGTCCGCCGCGGTTCACTTCTCGCTCTACCTGCATCTTCAAAAGGAAGATCTTGATCGAGTGTCCGTGTTTGGGTTTTGCTGGGTTTAAGGAAGACATACTGGTGGTCACTAGCCATCTGTGCCAGCTGCAGCGCATTTAGACATGGTTTATACCACCCATATGAATTACTTGAACAAGTGAAGGGCCATTGATTGCGCGTCGTGTTTTTTCCCTGGATGTCCTGCATTCTTCCCCCGCTCAGTCCCATCTGGAGCTGAAGGGAGAGTCTGGTTCACTGAAAATGCGTTTTGGCACGCTGACAGCGTCCCAGTCGATTAGTTGTTTCTCATGTGATCGACTATTAAGTCCTTGCCTTCGCTTGGACTTGGTCGACGGACCATTGCTTGGCCCCCGATTCAGGTTGGCAGAGAGATTTGCCACGCAGAGGATTATAAATGCATGCAGTGCCATTGTTTTGTTCAAAAACCATCAAAAATCCAGAAAGAGAAAAGCAACCAAATCCTTAAAAAAAAGGTTTGTCACTGAGATTATCGCAATCAGTTAATTTTCTGTCAGTGTGGTTTTTTTTTGTTGTTTTTTTTTTATTAATTAGTAGTCAGTCAACAATTTACCAGTCAACTGATCCTTTCTGCGGCCTCAAACTTAAACCTAAGAGTTACACAAACCTGTTTAGCCTTTGTTAAATGCACTTCCGTACAAATAAACCTGGCATGCCAGTATTAGCCCCAGTTGGTCAGCTTTGTGTTACCAGGCGGGCTTCTTTTCTTAGCTGTTTGTCATTAACATGCTCTTTTTTTGTGTGTTTACTGTTGGTATCAATATCAGTCTGTTTCTCTTTAGTCATTAGCAATTTGTTGAGGAAGAGGAATCAGATTTGTTTAGGAAGCTAGCGGCTCCTTCACCCTAATCATGCAGCGCTTGTGTTTGTTTTGATGTTATTGCACGGAGAGGAGAAGCAGCGGAGTCGTTCACAGCCCACTTGAGCTTTAACCCCGTCGTATAGTGAGCGGGTGCTTCGCCATAAACTTTAACAGCTGGCAACTTGTTATTAATCCCTTTTTAGTCGTTACACGGCAAGCCATAGGCGGTTCACTTTTATTGATCATTCGAGTGGTGCGTTTCGAGTGTTTGACAGTAAACAGGCGGGCCACTCTTCCCGACGCACACATGCCGATGCCGTTGGGCCGACTTGTGCTCCTGCGCGGCTCTGCCTTCTTAAGCGTCCTGTCAAATAGCTGTATGTCATTTCCATAGCCTCTCTGCAGCACACCGAAGCGTTCCTCTCTGACCTGGCGGTGGGGGGGGAGGCCTCTCTCTGGGTTATTCCACTTTGAAGTCATTTGCTATGAGTAATTCTCCACTGAACTACTCCAGAAGAGGAAATGTCTTAAAAGTTACTCTGCAAGAAAAGCTTGCTGTTTGATGCCGTGACCCGGCCTCCTGCTCCTCTTCAGAGTTCAGCGGCTCAGTAGGAAGATCCTGTCAAGGAAGGCTAAAAGTTAAGGTTACAAAATGATCATATAAAAAGCTTGTTCCCAAAGGGAGGTGCATACATGGGGGGGAAAGGTCCCTCCTGTCTCTTAGGATACAGTCCTCATAGTTACTATGTAGTTTACATTACACAACTCTGAAAATGCATCTTCACAGAAACGCACTGGCAACCCCTGCGATAATTAACCGCTGACCTTTTGTACAGCAGTATTGGCTCGAGATTTAACAGTGAGGAACAACAGCTGTCTCTGTCTCTGTAATTTGTGTGCTGTGAGATTGCAAAATGCGCCTTCATTAATTCACCATCATTGGTTCCTCCTGGTGACCGACTCGCACCGCTACAGCTGGACTCGAAATACCGAATGAGTTGGAGAACAGATATAAGACACATGTCTACGCCGAACGATTCACGGGCGCATCTGGTTCTCAAAGCCACTGGACAGAGCGAGAACCTTTCCAAAAGTGGCAGTGCGGTTTCTCAGTTTCCACTTTCTGCTCTTTTCAGGGTCACACAGCCATGCTGAACTCTGGCTGCTGGCATCCCAAGATTAAAGAAGAGTTCATGACCTGCTCCAATGACGGGTGAGTTCGAAAGAACTGTGAATAAGTGTATAAGACCTGCGAGCTTTAACTATTACCTTCTGCCTGCTTGTAGTTAAATCTAAATAATCTTGGCATGATCCTCTGAATCTGAAGGGAGGAACAGTCACAAAAGTGGCCGTTAGATGCACCTCGTCCGTCTGCTGGATGACATGACATGTTCATGATGACATTCGTGCGATACCCGAGTACTAGTTACGTTCATTCGGAATCGTCCTGTCTTACTGGGCCTCGAACTGGCATCTGCCGTGTCCCAGGTTATGCGCTCAACTGAACAGACTTCTGTTTTGCTCTCCTCCGTCGCCAGCAGGGAGTCCTCTCGTCCAGACTTTGTCTCTGGAAAGCGTGGCTTGGCCTCACAGCTGCGCATCAATACATGGCACATTTTAGGCCGGACGCTGTCCAAATGCAGCCCCTCGACTCTGACGCAGTAACTCGGACCAGAGCAACAATGCAGGAGATAACGGGATGTTACACACGCGTACAGTGTAACAGCGCTTCAGCAGCCTGCCGTCTCTTTAAAAAAAACAACCAGTGCCTGGACCCGTGCGGCTGCAGAAACTGTAACCCTTCGCTGCGTGCATAGGTGTGCGTGAATATTTGCGAGTGAGGCCACGGTGATGAGTCTAAGTGAGTGTGACAGGCAGCAGTGCAGAAACCCAGGGCTATCATCATTAAGTGGAAACAAGGGCCTGGCTTTGTGGGCAGGCCGCAGCCCGGTGTTTACCAGCATTACTGCTCTCCCAGATGTGGAGGCTGGTTTATTTAGCTCTTATTGAGGCTCTGGAAATCCTCCCCTGGCACGTTAGCGCTGGGTGTTGCCCCTGGCCAGCTCACAGGAGAGGAGCGCACAGGGAGCCATTCACAGGCAGAGCAGCTGCAACGCGAGGGAGGGTTCACAGCAGCAGAGCAGGTCAGCAGAGAAGGAGAGAGGCAGCGGTGAGGGGTGACGTACAGGTGCAGGAGGTCCCTCTAACCCTTCTTAAATCACCCGTCTCGCACTTTCACCCATCATCGCGGTAGCAATGTGCAGCGCGATGCGGCGGTTACCCGGAGATAAAGCGCTTTACTTTCTTAACGTCTAATTTCTTCAATCCAGACTCCCTTTGATTCCTCCAGTGCAAACAAAACGTAGCCGCCAGGGTTTAAACAGGTGGCAAACATACAGTCGTTGCTTAAATCCTTGTTCCTGCAATCAATCATTGTCAGCATTCATCCTTTTGGTTTTTTTCTTCTTTATAAATGTTTCTTTGAGAAGACAGGCCCTGGGTCTACATTTTAAGTGAGACAATTGAAGTTAAAGGGAATGGGATTTTGTAGTGATTAAAACAAGATTTTGTTAGTAAGAGTTAAATATACATTACATGTGGGGCTGTGTTTTCCTGTTTGAGAGGAGCTGTCAGTCACACACACAGGTAGCGTTGCCTTGCCTGTTCGACAGTTGTAAAGCATAACAAAATGAAAGATAATTTTTAAAAAAATGATAAAATTATGTGGTTTATGAAAAGCAGAAAATTTTGGCTTGCACCTTAAGTATCTGCTGTTGCACCTAAATGAAAAAAGTTAGACACAACAGTGCAACCGATGGGAAAACGGTTAGTCTGGAGCCCTCTTATCCAAAACTGAAACATGAACTTTCGGTAGAAACTCAAAAAAAAACAACAAGATGTGCGTTTGTATTAATGCCGACAGTGTTCTGCAGCTGCTCCAAAACGGAAAAAGGCTGTGATGTCGCTGTCCCTTGACCTGTGGGATTATGGGTACAATGCACTGCAACCTCATGTACAAGTATATTGTAGGCTTTCAGTCCGTACAGATTATTGATGCTCCAGATGTCCACGATGGAGGGACCGTCGAGCGACGTTTTGTCTATTCTTTTTCTTCTCGGCCCCGCCTCACGTCGGCGGCACCGTCCGCTTCGGTCCCATCCTTTTGAAAAGGTGTGCAGTCTGCAGGGGCCACTGTCGCCAGTGGGCCTCCAGAGAATGGATCAGCAGTCGGCCAACAGCGCCAGCGGGTGCCTGCTGCTGACTGCCGCCTTGGTCTTTATTCCTGTGGCAGCCCAGTTAGAGAATCTTTGTGGTGTTTATTTGAATAGGTTATTAAGCATGATCACTGGACCGCCCAGCTCCTTTTAATTAAAAGATCCCACCCGAGTGTTGTGGAATCTCATTCATACGCCCTGCCTCCCAGCTCCTTGAATGATTTCGTTAACCCACGTGCTTTTTTTTCTCTGAGAGGAAGTGGACGACGGGGACGCACTGGCGAAGGGCTTCAACAATGCAGCAGCGGGGTGGTGGCGATTGTCCCTGCACACCGAGGGCTGAAAGGGGGTCCGAGCAGAATTGTGCGACTCGAGTCGGTCAGTGAAAAGGGTTCCTGCTCAGACCGGCGTGAACGTGTCAACATTTCACATTCGTCTGTCACTCCGTTTGAGAGCTTGTGCTGTACTGTAGAACGGCACAGTGTTTTCCAACAAACTTCACGTTTGATCGCCGGGTGCCAGATGCGTATTAAGCACAGAGCCACTTTAACTAAGTCTTTGCTGAAAGACTGAACACCTGTTTGAAAACTGCAGATTTATTTCTCAGAAAGTGAAGGCAATATGTGCTGGGTCTACTCCCGGTGGAAGTATTTCTTTGGCAGGATTAAACTTGAAGTAAACTAAAATATGACTGGGACTTTGTGTCTGCGGTGTATTTTGAGACCAGCAGCCTTTTTCTCATGAATCAAACTTTAACACCAGTGCCTTGAAAATCCTCTAATAAGATATTTTAATCTTTTTTTTTTTTTTTTAAGTACTGCATAGTATTGTTAACTTTGCATTAGACACTGTGTGGACGTGACATCGCTGATTCCTGCTTTTTGCTTCACGCCGTTCTGTGTTGCCCCAGGAGCACGATCAAAAATTCACCCTGTGCTCTCTCTGCGACTGAAATTTGCACCAATGGAGCAGAGGATAGGACAAACGGCGACTTTCTAATTGGGCCCACATGTTATACTTCTGTCGGGTCTCGAGACACGCTTGCGCATGTGCACGCACAAATACACACGATTCGAGGAATGTTTCCAGGAGGTTAGAATGCCAGGGATTCCCTTCTGGCTGGCCTGATGTCAAGGCTGCAGCTGGACTTGGATGTGTGGCCGTATGCGAAAGAGACCCACAGGACAACATGGCAGGTCCTTTTACTGCTGAAAAACAAACCGTTTGTCTCGAAATGCGCTGCGATCAAACGCGCGATGCGATGCATGTTCGGGAACCGTCGTTATCTGAGAGGATCCGCAAAAGTAGCAGTGGTCACGTGCAGAAGACTCACGACCTGTCCCAGGAATCGGCGATGCTTTTTTTTGAAGAGTAGTCAACACCTGTTTTCAAAGTGTTTTGTTAAGGCTTTGCATGAATCAGCATTTCGTACAGTTGTCAAAGTTTCTTACTCGACAATTCCTGGCACAGCGACCTTATCAAGTAAGTAGGTAATCTGTTTTTCAGCGCCTTGAGCCGAACGCCCGGCGATAGCTCACTCTCTCGGAGAGACGGGGCATCGCTGCTGGCTTTCTCTAATGCGATCTGCGTGACCGAACGAGGACGTGGAGGGGGGGGACAGACGCCACAGAGCGCGCGAGAGCGAGCGTGTTGGGGCAGTACGCGCAGTTTGACACATCAGGTTCATCCACAGTCCAGCGCATCTCCAACTGTCGCCTGCCTTTACAACGCAAGCGTTCCATATCCTGCTCAAGAATGCGCATACCGTGGCTTGAAGGAGCGCATTTATCCTTCTTGTTGAATTTACATTCATGGCTGAATTTGTGACTGACAGTAACGTCTGGATCTTCAGCGCGTATGTGTGTATACTTACTGAACTGAAAATCGGGCCACTTCCTCATGGGGAGGTCTGATCAACCAACCAGATTGCTTGATTGAATCTGAAGAGCTGTCTTGTCGTCCTTGACTCAAACGTTGTGTACCTGTAGTGTGTGGTCTCACCTGCCCTGCACAGATTTTTTCTTTTTGTAATGATGTTGTGAAGTTGCTTGAAGCAGCATCTCCCCGGACCCGCGGCACATCTCCTCGCAGGCCGCGGTGTTTCTTCTTCTACCTCCTCGCTTGAACGCCACTGTGCATGCGCCTCCTCCCAAATCCCTCTGTTATTTCCCCGCTCTTGTTTTCTCCAGCTGCGATGGAAGATGGAGCATCTTTCCCTCCTAATCCGCTTTTCTCAAAACAGAGCCCCACTTAGCCGGCCAACCGGCCATCAGGCAAACGCAGCCCAGCTCCATTTGCCGGAGTTTGACTAATAAACAACCTTATGCAAGACGTACACCTTTCTTTTACCTCTTTCTTTCTTATCTCCTCATCTGGGAAAATGATCCTAGCAACCATCACCCCCACTAGGCCTGTAACCTGACGGACAGATAAAATCTGGGGCCGGGGGAGTTGTCGGTCCTCAGTTGATGTGTGAACGGCCGCGCTACCTCGTAAAGTGCACACGCATGACTGAGGATGTATGGGTCTCATTTTTATTACATTCACCCCTTTGCCTCTGAAGTGTATGTGCAGGAAAAAAAGAAGGGGGGTGATGCTGATTGAAGGGAAAACAGGGTCGTGGGGAAGAACTGAATTCTGTGAATATTTTGACATCTCGTACACTTTCTTTGTGATTACCTTCCCAAAACAACCCCCCTCCTCTGAGGGAGGCAGATTTGCGGCTGCTCCAGATGTTTCTCTCACGGATAAAGGGCGCAACTTGGACTTTGTCCTCCCCTACCCTCCTCTTTCTGTCTGCTCTGACAGGTAAGGGCGCGCAGTCTTCCCTTCCGAGTTGGCCCAGCGCTTGCGGGCCCCGTCCTCTCAGACCCCCCCCCCCTCACCCCACCCGACAGCCAGCAATGCCATGTTTTTGGAAAGTGCCCTTACGAGAAATAGCATTCCAGGTTTTGTGCGC
The DNA here is from genome assembly GCA_016785225.1 of Psettodes erumei. NCBI lineage: Eukaryota > Metazoa > Chordata > Actinopteri > Pleuronectiformes > Psettodidae > Psettodes > Psettodes erumei. The sequence goes on from JAFBJZ010000945.1 coordinate 1,325,615, forward strand.
TACGCGAAAGGTTATGTTGTCTTTATTGGCTTGACAGACGCCCACGGTCTTCCGTAAACAAAACAGAGATGTCCGTGTGAGGCAGCAGGTGGACCAATTTGTCATCCAGTCGGCGGCAATCACCGCTCTTTCTTATTCACTCTCGCACATACACATTTCTATCTGCTCGTGTAAACACTCGCCGTGCACTGCGGAAACCTTCACGTTGTGCTGGGCACCCTCATTTTTATATATGTGTGGCTTTTGCACCTTTTTGTCCTGCAAGAGATTTTTTGATTTATGAGGGTCTTTGGTCGATGTGGATTTAAACACAACTATGCATCAAACAGAGTTTTATTTGACCCTTGCCAGTTCTCACTCAAACCATATGTCTTCAGCTGGCATTTGTATCACACTGTTAGACTTATCCAAACACAGTTGAGTGTGTGTGTCTGTGACTTTGTATCCAGCCATGGAGGAATCCTTGTCTGGCTGTTAGTAGCAGCCCTGCCCGTGTGTTTATACTCCCCCCGCTGACCCCATGACCCGGAGGTCGCGGCGTTCACCGAAGCAAGCAGCGGGTCACAGACGCATTTGGACGCATTCTGTCTGGCATGAGTGTCGGTGTGGGTGCGTGAGAGGTTGGCTAAACATTTTTTTTGTGTAGTCACATGTTTCAATAAATAAACCTGGAGCTTTACGTCTCTAAGCGACTCGTCATACTGGACGGCCCCTCACTTTGTCTTCTTTCTCATCAGATTTATCTTCTCTGATCTGTTTTTACATTTCATTCCTGAACCATTTTTATTTATCGGTCACCACAGCTACCGTTATTCACTTTTTTTTTCTCGTTTTTCTGGTGTTTTCCCAAAGGCCCTGACAGGTTTGAAATTCAAAGTATGCGGAAACACTGACAACGTCTTGGACTAGCCCAAATAATCTTCTTGGTCCAAGTTTTTTTTCGACCCTTTCCCCCTTATTTTTTGCTGATATTTCACATTTAATGTTTTTTTTGTCTCATTCTCTAGTTGATGGAAGACTTGGCCATGTGATGTGTGCTCATTTTGCACACTTTAAGTGTAAATATAATTGTACCACTGGCTTGATGTCAAAACTGAGTCTACGTCAGTTGTGTTGTGTTTTTGTAACTGTAACTGTCAGGGATTCTTGTTGAGCTTGCACTTGATGAAATCTAGGAAATGTTAATTTGTGTGTTTTTTTTTTTAAAGTCTGCATTTAGAGTCTCAGCGGTCCGGTGTGTGTAATGTGTTCAACAGATGTAGGAGAGTGAATCAGAATTTCATGGAAGCTTCAGACATGCCTGTCAGACTGATCTACTGTTCTGCTGTTTGCTAACCCCTCATCCTGCAACAGATAGCTGCCTAACCTCATGTTCATAGGAACAACCGGGGCACACTCTCTCTCAGTGTGATTCTGATTTATCACGGCGGTGGATGGCGTTAATGACCAAATACGTTTTGAGGGATAGCCGGTTTACGAATGATTCATGACGGTTGAGTACGGATGAAGAAATTTAATGAACTGTCCTTTCACAGCACTGTGCGCACGTGGGACTTGAAATCGGAGAAGAAGCACAAGTCCGTGTTCAAACCCCGCTCCCTGCAGGGGAAGAAGGTCACGCCCACAAGCTGCACCTACAGTCGGGATGGGAAGCTCATTGCAGCGGGATGCCAAGATGGCACCATCCAAATCTGGGACAGGAACCTCAGCGTGAGTCTTAAAGCGCACACATACCAATCACCACAATGTCCAAACAACGCGGTTGTAAACATGGGATGTCTGTTTTGTTATGGCCTCGGCTACAGAGTCATGAGACCCGGGTCATCTGGTCACAGGCCAGAGAGGTCAGGGTTCAAAAAGTCACTAACACTGACCAGAATTCAAATGCCTGGATTTAAAATGCATTTGTCCAAACTGGGAGGAGTTGGGAATATTTATTAAACAGCACGTCTGACCTGTTTTCTGACCTGAATGTCACAACTCTGGCCAGGAACATGGCACTGGGCTCAGGCCAGAGCTTAGTGAGCTAACGTCAGCATGCTAACAACGACGGTGCCAACATGCTAATGCTAATAATAATATTTACTATTTTCACAATCTAAGTTTAGTATATTAGCATTACAGCATGCGCCTGTTTGACTCACTGGTAATAAAGACAAAGGACAACTGAGGCTAATGGGAATGCCATTAGCTGTGTTGGTAGCGATCCAAACATCGTTACAAGTCAAATCTTTGATCTGATGATGAAACTCAAGGAAAAAGGCCAAGCAACAACAACAAACAAAGTGTTTACAATTCACCCCGAGTGGGACGTGAACGTGCGTACCAAATTTAACGACAAGTCCACCCAGCTCATGCTGAGATGTTGTACCTGAAACTCCAAATGTCAAGCCACAATGCTAGCATGACTAAAGATAGCTGGTTACGCAACAGAAATAACTGATGTGCGATGATTGAGTTGAGTTTCATGAAAGTTGCTGGGAGGCCCAATCACAAATGCCCTCTGCAGATTTTCCACTATTAGTTAATTAGGCAATTAAGTGATCAAAGTGTTCGTTCCATTCTTCAAGATTCACATTGTTGAGGTAATAGTTGATCTTGGCTCCGAGGAAGCATAGCTCTCATTTATTTGGCTGTTTTCACTTGAGTAATTTGACAAATTATCACTGTGGATAAAAATGACTTCCATTCCCGGGCCGGAGAATGCATCTCCTCCATCTTTCATTGAGATGTTACATCACTGACGGTTACTCCTTAACCCATGCCTGTCCGTCGACCCGGCAGTCTGTCTTATGAGTCTCAAAGTGACACCTCCAAGCGGCAACGTCCAAGTCCTGTAGCTCTCATGTTTGACTTTGTGATTTGGTGCATACAGAGAACAAACAGTAATAGAAGCAGAAGAATATACAGAAAATTTTAAAAAACACACAAAGGCACACTACTGCCAGAGTGCATACATAAAAATACACTTATTTACGACAGAAATATCTTAAGAGACAATTTAGGGACATTGTTTGCAACTTCAAGGCACAGATGGAAAGAGTTTTTTTAAAAAAAAGGTGGAGGGGTGCATTTTGTCGAAGAGAGGGTTTAGGGGACCTGCAGCACTCATGGCAGTATTTTTAAAGAAGATATACTGCAGGCATCATTCCAGTATAGTAATGTCTTACATTATGGCCAGCTCTTTTGCAAACATGGTTTCACAAGTTGCTCAGCTGGGAGTCGTAAAATGCTATAGATCCACATTTTAAGATGGAAAATAAAACTGATATAGGGCTACACACAGATACGGCCGAATACTTCCTAAGATAACCAGCGTCGGGGCAATATAGAATTTGAACAATTGAGTGCGAGTCTGTCTTCATGAACTAACTGGAGATGTGCAGTTGTTTTTCTGCCCTCGAGGTTTTGGCACACGTCCACCCCGTAATTCTTTTTGTTCTCCTCCATATCTTTTCATCTGTCCAACCCCAAAAGTGGACAAGGTTGAATGCTTCTGTTATTTCATATGAGAATAGCGAGGGTGACAATTAAGCTGCGGTCAGCGAGTTGGAACAGAGTGATTGGACGGAGGGGCTTATCCAGATTAGTCAAATGAGAAGTAGGCTACGTGATTATTACTCCAACAGTCAACTTCGTAATCACAGGACACACAAACATTGTAGTTAGATGGGGGATTTGCTTCTCCCCACAACTACTCGGCTATTTTAGGAGTGTCTGTTCTTGTGTGTGTATTCAGGTTGCACAGACTCCCACCTCTCCTCCACCCACCCATCATTCTGCCCCCGCTGTTCGTAGCAGCAGGCCCCGAGTGATTGGGTTAAAGCTCTCAAAATTTATTACCCCTCCTTTTCCAAACTAAATATTTACCCCGCGTCCCGTAGCAGCTTACAATAGTCATGTCTGTTGCCTGACCACTGGAGCCTGTCTGAATGGCTCAAGAATTTAGTCGATGCCCTCTGCCCTAATCAGCAACCTGTGCTGCTGACTCAAATTCAGCCACGAGCCTAAAAAGGAGTTGACCTCTCGATGCTTTTATTGCCTCTCCCTTCCCCCGCTCGGACGGAGCCTACCTCCCCATTGCATCACCACTATTACTCACGGACGGAATATGCAGGCGGATCAATCACGATCAATCACGTACGTGACCTTGATCTCAAGCTCAGCCTGAAGAGGAGCTATTGGGGATGACACATCGTGCTCTTGAACCCTGACATCGGTTGATTGATCCTATGATGGGAGTCAAGTAGGTCTCTTTTAGTGGACCGCCACAGAGGGTGATTGCACGCTCCCTCGCCGACCAGAAGGGTCAGTGCCAGAATTACAAGACTGCAAGTAGATGGTTGCCAGGTAATGTGCACTCTGTGATACTTGGTGCGTTCAGGGTGCGGGCCATCGTTCCAAAACATTACCACAGAGACCTGAGGAATGCTATGATGTCATTGCTGGACTTAGATGTTTCCAGACTTCAAAGTGGGACCCCAAAAAGAGGTGGTTTTGATAAACTACGCAGTGGGGAGCATTATCATGAGATGATATGCCAAACCTTCTCTTGTTCTCTGCATAGACTGATTCTATACTGTTCTTGTTTCCAAGTCTTTGTTCTGGGTCAAAAACTCGGGTTAGGAATGAGGACAACGCTGAAAGCTGTAGTATTCCCTTCACCTTCTCCACATGCAGAAAGGGTTTGATGGAGGGAATAGTGGGGTGGTGTAAATCTTTATCATCACGTTGGCTTTTGATAGCATGGTGGACCAGTTGATTGCACTTCAAATGCTTCCACGGACGCAGGTCCAGGCCTTGTACGTACTCCAGCTGGGTATCACTGGGAACACTGGACATTTTCATTGGACTTGGAAGTTCCTCTGTGATTTGTCTGTTTTAGTCTCCCACAGCCCCATCTTTTATGACCCAAAGATTTACAAGTTGATGGTGACACTGCGCAGAGTCGCATTAGCGCGTTGAGGCTCCTTTTTAGGCAGGTGGCTGTCACCGATGCTCTGGCCAGGACCGGTGGTCAGTTTATGCAGGTGACAATCAGCAATGTGTGACTGCAGTAAAAAGCGGTGAAAGCACAAATCTCGGAGTCTTGATTCATAAAAACAAGCTGGGCTCAAAGGAAGAATCATAAACTTCAAAAAAGAAAAGAAAATGTAGAAAATATTTGGTACACATCAAAATTCAGCTCTGGAACAACTTAAAACTTCTTTGTTTTTTTCACTCATAAAGAAGGATGGATTGCAATGACAAAGTTAGCATCCCATTTTTTTTCCTTTTTTTTTGCACAGTCTTTAGCGGAGACACAGAGGAGCACAGACACTGAAATATAGCCCACTATTGGATTATCTGGACAGTCAATCCAGCGTGATCCCCTAACACACACACGGCTTCGCATCACATCACCACTTGTTGACTTCCATGAAAGATCAGAGCAGCTGTTCAGGACTGCGGTTTGGCCACATGATTCTCAGAAAGCAACAAAGGTCAGAGTGAGATGTTACCACCGACTTCACAGTGGGCATCATGAAGTCTTTCAGGTGTGTGGCTGTAAAAAATATGGAGGTAGGAGAAATGCAGAGCCGCACAGTATTTATATAATGATACTCAGTGCGGTTAGGAACAGTTGGCCCTGTGGTAGATTGCTGTCATAGTCTGCTGAGGATGAAACCCAATGCTGTGTTCCTTCGGCTATTTATCAACTCCTGTGTTGTGTGCGTGTGCACGTCAGAGTGCGCCCGCTGGTATCCGTGCGCAGTTTTATATGGAGTGGTACGCATGCGAATCGGTTTTAAAAGAAAAGACTTTGGCCTGATGTCACTGCGGACAGCGTATCCCCGGATACTTGTCGGCCGAGCGCAGCTCACAGAGGCCGCCGCCGGGCGTGGGAGAAGTTTCAAACAGTGCGCGAGAATCCGGTTTCACGAACCGGCTGCGTAGATTATCACAGGAAGCGAACACCGTGGCATCTACCAACGCCGGCCAACATCAGGATAGTACATAAACACTCAGGCTTTCACAACAGCAGCATGTGATCTAGAAATAACTGGAGCGGGTGTATGTTTGCAATAAGCAACTAGAGGAACCAAAAGCTACCCATTAAAGGCAGGACTTTTTTTCTGATCCATACTCATAGCAATAATTAGGATATGCTTTGGCTGTCCCATTTATTTGGTATTTCTGTTATAATTGTGTATTCCTGTTTGTCTTGCACATTCGTATGTGTATTTATGGATATGCGCTTGAAAAAATAAATTGATATGCCTGGATAGGAGCCTGAAAACAGAAGTTTAACAGAAAAAACAATACAACATAAAAGGGGTTAAAACATGGCGTGTGCTGACAGCAGATGGTGTTAATCTTAGAAAGACGTCAGAAGAAAAGGGGGGGGATACAAATTCTGGAATGATTCGTCATGGGACGGACAAGAGCACAAAACACGACAAGAGCTCATAACTTTTCTTCACCTGAGGAAATGTGGTGAGAAACGCATTTTGGCAACAAGTTACTGTAAAAAACAAACAAACGCACACACATCTACACAATTCTCTTTCAAGTCATGCAAAGCGAATTTCACCACCTTCTCCTTCAAGTGTACTTGTGGTGTAATATCTTATATATATATATGTTGGCCGTATATTCTGGCCCTGCAACTCTGAACCTCCAAAACACAAAAGTTTTTTTTTTTTTCAAACTGTAGAAACTACCTTGGAATGTCCTTTCAGCCGTTGGCTTTGCCTTTGAGCGTCATGCAATAGCTCAGGAGACAAGATAATTGCTAGCATACCCTCTTCTTGATCCCGCCCATTGTTTGGGCCTGCCATGTATAGATGCGTCCGCGGTTAGATGAACGGAGATTGTGTGTTTGGATAAGCCCCAATTGTCCATGCGCGCACGGCACAGCAGTGGCAGTGGTCACCAGGATTGCATGATCGAAATTGGGACTTCCCGGTGTCTTTGTATAAGGCCGATCTGGGGGGAAAAAAAGCGCTCTTCTGTGTTTGACTGTGTTTAAGCCCTGCACGTCATGCTTTAGCTGCTACTTATTAGGCCTGAGATAGCCCATGCCCCGACTGTCCCGCAGCTGCTATAAGATTAGAAAATGTGGTCTTTGCATTAAATTGACCCCTTGACTTTCTCAACCAAGTCAATTTCAGTGCAGCAAATAGAGTAGAGAAGAGTAGGGAGATAATCTTAAGATAGCAAATGAGGAAAATGGAATTGAGTCAAAGGTAATAGATGATTAAAATGATGATGAAATGAAGCAGAAAATTATCCCCGGAGAGACTACAGGGGCTAAGTGGCCACAGCCTGGAAAAGTGGAATCCATGTTATCTACAGTTCAAGGTAACAGTTTTATCTGTCGCATCCAAAGTTAATAACTTCCCTCCATTTACTTTGGATGTGAAGTATGGCCTCGTTCTCCTCCTCGTGACACAAGGACACATCGCTCATTCACCTCACGCTCCACTCTCCCCTGCTCTCTTTGCCAGCGTTTCGCTATATTCCTCTATCTTATCTGTCTTCGACACTCTGTGCTCACCTCAAATCCCTTATCCACCTTTCTTGGTCAAAAGCCCCGTGTTGCTGCAATTCCCTTTTCACTGATTTATTTGCATTCCGTTTAGGATTAATGAAAATGTAGCTGTATAAACCAAGGTTATGTTTGTTTGAGTGTTAGCAAGCCTACTTCCCAGAGTATTGCTTCACGGGCGTCTAGTAATGATCGATCTCTGTAATAAGGCAGGTCTCAGCCCAGGTAAGAGTAAGGCACTCTGGAGTGAATGTGGAGAGAAGCAGGGAGATTAGTTGACCGACAGATAATTGCAACTGCAGCTGCTTTGACAATCGGTGAATCACTGAGGTAACTTATAGAGCAAAAGTGGAAAAATGAGTAACGGTAGTTAATGCAGAAAAACACCGCCGCACAGCAAATTTTGCTCGTCAAAATGAGCACTTCAGGAAGGACGTTGTGCATTTTGTAGACTCAAAGTTAAGAGATTAATCAAGAATGAAAATAACAATTAGAAATGTAAAAGTAAGAACTAAAAGAAAATTTTAAATTCTGTCATTGCTGACTTATTTGTCAGCTATGGTAACGGTGAATTTCGACGTCGTTGCATTTATTTATTGGTCATCTCCTTTTTCACTGCTGCTCATTGTTCACATTTCGTTGTGTGCTTTTACATGGCTTTTCTCCTTGCTGTTCCTTTGTGCGTATGTGTGAGAAAGATAGAGGAAATTATCTGTGTTGGGGTGGGGGGGGTGGGGGTTGTTGAGCTGGGTTATTTCCAGCCCAGAGCTGCAGACTTGGCACACACGCCTCTGTACTACAGTAGTACACCACCTACTCTGAGTGAGCACTGAGGAAGTACATCGAATGGCAGGCCATCTTGGAAGCAGCTGCTCAGATGAGAAGTTTAAATGCTTGCGTTTGCGGAGGATGCATGGCTGCAGTGGCCGGGAATAATATTCATATTATGTTATTTGATGATTGAGCGTGAGGCGATTCCTCACTGTTTTTCAAAATACCACTGAAATGCCACCACCAAATCCAAGGACCAGTTTAACAGTTTTGAAGGAAAACGATTGCTTTATTATCAATGTAGATGCAGATGAATGTTCTGTCAAACTCAAGTAGCACTCAGAAATTAGAACCAGCCCATGCTACTACAGATATCAAGATTTGGCCTCACGAGGCACTTTATGAAAGAGTGGTTAAAAACTGACACTTAAAATAGATCAAGCTCCAAAAGCCCTGGATCCTCCATTTCTCATGATGCAACTTTAATGTGTAAAATTGGCGGAGTTCCCTGTAAACTGTTTCAGGGAGAGGATGGCGTCACTCCTTCACTTCCTTCCATTTTCATGAGAGACTTTCGCTTTAGAGCGCGTTGTCGAGCATGCATCATCGTCAGTGTTTTTTTTTCCGTACTGATCATCTGTGATTGATGATATTCTGATGTGACACTTCAGACTGTTTACAACTGGCTGAGGCTTGTCAACAGTAACACCTGTTAAAGGTCTCTACTTAGAAGGGTGTCTGTTGTACGTTATTGGCTGGGCATATGCACACAGTAGAAATACTAATAACACTCGTTTTGGTAGGACCAAAGGAAAAATCAAGAGACCAGACAGACACCTGAGCTTGCCAAGGTAAATCTCTGGGTTCTGGCTGAAGTTGCTGGGATGTTGCTGGATGTAGTGGGCTTCGTAGTTCGATGTACAGTACAGTATGGTGTTCGTGGAGCGGAAGGGATGGAAAACGGGTTGTTTTAGAGACGGACAAAATGAAAAAAGTCTTTCGCTTACTGTGGTGACAGACTGGAATATCTGCCAGTGAAGCAGAGCACTGGCAGGCTTCATAATGATGTTCATCAGGAGATCATAAGAAGTCTTTTTAACATCGGTGATCAGCAGTAACCACTGCAGCATGTTTATGGAAAGTGCAGAGCGAGCCAGGACTGTGCTAATTATTCATTTTCCTCTGTAATTAATGAGCAATTTCACTTTGCTTTTTTCCTGCCTCTGTAATGTCTTTTGAGACTTGTCTGTGATGAATATCAACAGTACATATAAATAAACTTGAAACTGTATTTGCTCAACTATTTCTATTTCTGTCACTTGCACAAGTCTATTATTAGGCACAAACAGGAGTGACTTGATGCTATCACGACCTCAGTACTAGACTTTCACTTTCATGCGCATTTACTTAGGACCTGAAGTCCTGAAGTCCGACCCATCGCTGCTGAACCGTAAAATGTACCAGAACCTGTACAGATCAATGTGGCCAAGCCATTGTTTTCTTATTTTCTTGCCAGGTCCACACAAAGTTCCACTGTAGGCAAGCACACACTCCAGGATCAGACACCTCCTGCCTCTCTTTTTCCTACGACGGCATGACTCTTGCTTCACGTGGAGGTAAGAAAAAGAGCTTAGCCTCGTCTGCCAAACACCACAGCCAACTATTGCTCATGTTGAAGTTGCATTCATCAGCAGCCCGGCTCAGAGCCTCCGGCTTTTAGGTCCAATGCTTGATCACAGATCCAAAGTGAGGTTTTTTTTATGCAGACGATAAGCTAATATCTTCCTTATTTCTGCAAATACCAAGAGAAGGCCTTTGAAGACTCACAAGATTTATACTGTATATACACAAAGAAACTCCTAAGTTCCTTATGCTATCTATCAAAGAGGTTTCTAACCAAAAGATCCACCAGATTATGAAAAATAACCATTACTGGTTTGCTGCATGGTAAGGGAAAAGGTGGCACACTGCAGTGAAGTAAAACACCTTTACTTTCTGTGGAGTAAATCCGACAGGTTACACTTTTCTCCATCTGCTCTTTCCTAGGTGATGACACTCTGAAGACATGGGATATACGCAACTTTAGGAAGCCTGTGAATGTGGCCACTGGTTTAACCAACTACTTTACCATGTGGGTCTTTTTACAGGTCATATCAATTACCGTGTTTGCTGTTCTCATGATGAGTGCATTCTGGTGGATTCTGAACTGATGCAGTATGTTTTGCATATTAGGACCGACTGCTGTTTTAGCCCAGATGACAAGCTCCTTGTAAGCGGGACGTCGGTGAAGAAAGACGAGGGCAACGGGAAGTTGGTTTTCTTTGACCGAGTTTCCTTTCAGAGAGTCTACGAAATAGAAGTCACCAATGCAGTAAGTTTCTTCCTCAGTCTCCGCAACCACAAATGCTCTTCTGTTGCTGGTTTATTTGTTATTTGTTTTCTGCCGCAGCTCATATTGCCACGAGATTGGAATGAGCTCGTAACATGAAACGTGACCCAATAACTGGAAATGATGTGCAAACTTGCGCTTCCCAAGAAACACGAGCCCAGTCGGCCAGATGGTGGCACTATAATTTAGGGCCAGAAATGCAATTTTGGAAAGGCCACGCCCCTCGTACCATAAGTCCAATTGGGGAAAAAAAAGTCAAGCTCTACGTGCTCTACCAAGAAACCCCCCGGACCATATCTTTCTGACCAAATTGGGAATTTACATAGTATGCGAAATAGTCAAATCATTGATTTTGACTTTATCAACACAAAATTTGGTACAGACCATTGGGGGAATCAGAGACAGATTCTTATTCTAAATGAGAAAAACATATTTGTTCATAAATCAAGATGCCTCTGAGCAATGTCGATTTAAACTCAATCCAGAGACATCCGTTTTGTTCATATCTGAGGAAGAGGGGACAAATGGCAGAGCTTTGAGTGCACAATTGAAAAGCTGCAGGCCGTGTGATGATAAAAGAAGTGTGTGATCGCTCTCCCTCCTTGAAGCTGAATTCAGCTGGCTGCGGTGATTGAGCCGCTTCCTTTTGCAGGCCGCAAAACGGTCAGAAGCCGCAAATTACCCCTCGTGGCTGCAGTTACAAAATGCTTTTCAGCGGGTTTATAGGATATGTTGGTTACAAACCAAAATGACCGAAAATGATGCAGAGTGGAAAAGAAACATAATGAAAACATAATGAAACCAATGTGGATGTCATTGCTTCTCCACGTAAGTAGTCTGGGCTCAAACAAAACGGCCGCCTTATAAATATTTTTATATGATTACATCTTTTTGAAAATATACAACAGTAGTCTGTCACATCTTGACAACCGTAAAGATTGGACCGGTTGGATACAGAGATTTATTTAACCTCCTGTTTAACCTTACACAGACTTATTCCAATGAATTAGAACTTGATTCTGTTATTTATTTTAGTTGCTTTTTAAACACGTGGAAGTAATTTTAACAGCGAATATATATATATGTATATTTGTGTACACGAGGAATTTGAGACATATCTAGAACTGTGCAGTCAGCAGCCTCTGTTATTCATAGTTATAGAATGATATTTTGAAAAACACAAGTCTACAAAAATAACCCAAAATCTTACTTCAAGTAATATCAGGTCTCTCAAAGATTTTTTTTCTTTTTGCTATTACTAAAATCAAATATCAAAGATCCCAGTCCTCTGGCAGTTACTTGACATTTTCCATTTAAATCACTCTGCCTCTGAAGCTGGTCATCCCGGCAACGTTGCAAAATACGTCATTTCTCCGCATTAATCCAGAATGAAAAATGAACGGTAGCACTATCTGGGGGGAAAATACTGTGGAGGATGAGAAGAGTTATGGAGGGGAGGAAAAGGAGGAAACTTGGTCTGAAACTAGCGAGGAGAAATTGGAGTAATGCGCCCTTTCCTTTACTGCAAGTCATTCCCACAGACCATTGGCAGGGCAGCTATTGACGCTTTTACATGTGCTGCCTTTGCGTTGCATTTGAAATTAAATTATAATACAATAAGCATGTTCCATTCACATGCACCCACTGCACTGTCACACACTTCAGCATGATATGTACTTCAGACTAATCCTGCTTTCTCAGAAATCCATTTAGTGAGGGCAACCGGCCATGGAGGTGCTGTCTTCGGAGGAAAAAAAAACTTTTTTGTTGCTTCCTGCTCCTCCTCCTCCTCTGTCTCTCCTCCTTCAAGGCCTTTTTCATCAGATTTAGCACTGTGTACCTGTAGTCATAACAGTGAGGTCTGACGGAGTCTAATGGCTTCTAACTAGGTCTCCCCGACTAAGGCATGACACTTTCACATGGGCCATTGAGCGAACATGTTTGAGAGGCGGGTAAGAGACAAAAGCTGGGCTTGTGTGTGTGTGTGTGTGTCTGTGCATCCCCCTGCCCTGCCAGCCAGCAGCTGTTAGCTTTGCAAACCTTGGCACAGCATCCACAGTAAGTGTGGCTTCACAGTTGCACTAACTGCGTTTCGGTTGACCCATTTTATCTGAGCGAAAAAGTTTAGTTAGACCCATCTTGCTTTTATTAATTGTCACTTCAAAAAAAAAAATCTAAATATGATCTGAATTCCTCTTCAGATCGTGGGATTTAGATGAAAACATTAGCAATTGGATTACACTGACTTTAATACAATGATGTGTCACGCAGCTGTCAAAAATTGAATGAAAGGATTACTGATGAATTCCGTGCAAGCTCTCACGCCTGCATGCACTTTTTTAGTGAGAGCGCTACACGACCCTGTCAGTGCAGGCCTCTGAAATTAGAATAGAGTGGAGAAAAATGACACTACATTGACACTAGATTGACTAAAAGTGGTAAAATTAGCCTTTTTAACACTACGCTATCACTTCCCAATGACAGAAATGACATTGCTGAAATGACAAGCTCTGTGTTACATTTTAAAATCTACATAAACTTTTAAAAAGCAAGTCATCAGCGACGTTTGCACTCACTTTCACTGCAGTGGCGATGTTGCTGCAGGCAGCCTCAAAGAGAGACCTGCAGACACTTCATGTCAAAGAGTCTGTTTAGAAGTTTATAACCCGCCTCCTCCCTTGTATCCCTCTGTGGATGTTTGTCTCCTCTTTCGCTTTACTGAAGAGGGTAAACATTTGGAAGTGATTTTTTTTCCATTGGCTTTCGACTCGTTCCGCCATTTGCCATTGCGAGAAACTCTGAAAGCCTCAGCTCAGTTTCACTGGGAGGATGGCAGAACCTCTTCCTGTCTGCTCACCCGTTGTTCTGTACAGGAATCCAGCCGATTTCCCACAGAACCCCGACCTGGTGCCACGAAAAACAATGCAGTCTAGAGACTGGTTCAGGCTGCCAATGGCCTTGGCAATGGTTTTATTTGTGTTAATTATACTAACCTCTCAAAATTTATACGGTAATGATTAAAGTTCTTTAATTATGCTTTTTCCCTCCAAAAAAGAACTTCAACAATTCAGTCTATGGAAATAACCTTTGAAGCCATCCAAAGCCATCCAACTTCATTTAATTGCTTTTGTATCTATAAAACCTATGGTTTGTGCGTCAACATTTTGTGTTGAGTGGGCGCACGGATGGAGTAGGGGCCTAGAAAATACTCGTTAGTTGGAGTTTCTACATCGGAAATCTTTGTAAAACTCGATAAAGGAAATTCTAAGTGGCCCATAATGGTAATTGTCATCAATTGTGGATAGTTGACGATTTCCTCGAATTTTGGATTGATGCATTTTTTGCTATCGGATGTTCATATTTGATAAAACGTTTTCATAAATCCATCCTCTTTATTGGATTTCTCATCCCAACCCACCAACCATTACATTAACGATCTGACTGCAAGACGACCCATGTCAAATTGTATTGGGGGCTTTACCCCATTTTCGCAAATAATTTTGACGCGGAAAATTTTGTTTTGCAGCAGATCAGTTATATCTGGTTGACGTGCACCCAGTGAACCTGATGAATGTGCTATTTACTATGTTTACATCAGCCGTCCGCCTCTCAGATGGCCCAAGAATTTAAGTGCAGTCTTTATAAAGTGGCGTACCAGGCAGGCGAGTGAAAGGAGGGGCCACCAATCATTTCTAACTAAACAGTCTACATAACCCCAGACCTGGATTCTGGGGGTGTGCATGGGAGCGGAGCCTGTTTTAGGCCCGTTTGGTAAATACTTCAGACACTCCGGAGCTTATCTTGGTCTATCAAAAGGGGCAGGAACCAGGTGAGACCCTGCTGCCTACTAAGCGCTGAGCTTTTAGCTGGATTTTAAAGGGAGAGTGAAGTGAAATCTGCAGCTTGTGAAAAGCAGGACAGCGTACATTTGCGCGTGCTGTACGTGGAATTCTGTTTGTATTCACATTTCGGCTTACATGCATGCACTGTCCGTGTCTTCTGGTGCTATGCATTGTGCGATTGCTTGCACACGTCCGGAGGCATATGTTTCAGCATTACACTGGAACTGTTAGTCATAACACTTGAGTTATTCTCATGAAATACTGCACTGTAAATCATGACATGGCCACATGTTAACTTTTGGTGTCACAGTGTTAAGTAAATAGTAGTAACAGTAGTTCAAACACATGTACAGCACTAAATATAGACGGACAACAATGAATGTCGGTGCGTGTTTGTCTCCACTCGACATATAGTTACAGAGGTACCTGTAGCCATAGCCTCATTCTGACCCCAGTCACATCTATCCAGTGAGGAAGACACATTCTGAAGTGAAAATGAAAAAAAGAGCCCTGGTTTCAGATCAGTGCTCAGCATTAGCTAAAATCCCTGTGCATCAGTATAGGAATCGGCTTTGGGAAAGTAGGTTTTGAGCCCCATCATATGTAATGGGGCCTGCACTTTGTAATGATTCAGTTTGACTTACGGGCTCTAAATAATCAAAAAGACTTTTGAATAAGAGGAAAAATCTGACATTTGAAAAAAGCCGCATTCCTGTATTTCAGGAGTGCAGCTTTAACAGTGAATTCTCATCCCTGCGTATCATATGATGTTTCTCTGCAGGGAGAGGGATTTTTCTCAGAGAACTGTTCTTGGCCGCCTTCACTCTTTGCTGTTTGCCCATGCTACACCAACTCTTGGACACTAAGCTGCTCTCTTAGCTGTGCTCTGTAAGGAGGCCTTTGATACGAATGGCTGGCCTTTCATCCTCAGGAAGAGCAAGCCAGCTCGAGCGGTAGAAGGGAGGCCTTAGATTCTCTCCTTTCTCGTGCATCCCGCCCGAAACTGGGAAGATGTCAGAGCTGGCTGTTCCGGTAAGGTAATTTGTACTAATTGCAGACTTCTCTGACAAGTAGCTCCTCTGGTTGTCGCTCAGGTGCTGAGAGTAGCATTTCCTTTTCCCTACTGCATGTATACCGATGGCCTGCTTAACTCAGCCTGCCACAGGCAGCGCTCATTTGGATCCGCTCGCCCGACAAGACACACAGCTGCGACTGTTGTGTCCCATCAGTGCTGCATAACTTTATTTCATAGTCATCATACACATCGGGCGAGTGGCTATTGTCTTATTCATCTCTAATCAGCCTTTGGTATTTTAATCCAACGGGACATAGACGGCTGCTACTGAAGAACTGACTGATTAAAGTTTCCTCTTTCATGATGTGATGTAATTTCGTGGACGCGAAGCGTAAACAAGGGTTCCTCGAGTATAAACACGGCGCTCTGAATATCTGGAAAGCAGTCTTACTATTGGACTGGACTGGGCTGTGCTTGGCTGTGGATATATCAGTGGATCCAGCTGGGGGGAGGGGGGTGGGCCCCACTGAACGGGTCTGTTTGAGGCTGCTCTGCTCTCTTTGGGTTCGCTTGTTTTCGCTGTTGACAGGGTGACTTGTTTGGAGTCTGAATCGGCAGTTTTCCAAGCTCGACCGGACTGCCGCTACCTGGCTGCGGGTTTGGGTTTTTTTTGGTTCCCGCTTCCTTCACTTTGGTCGTCCCGTGTTGCTGGAGGAATTTCCCGGGCTCCAACAGTACCTGTGGAGTGTAACAGAATTCCTGAGTGTCATCTCTGCCTTCCCTCGTGTGCGGGGGACTGTCCGCGTTGCGTTAGCAGCTCTGACAGGGCACTTCATAAACCATTACACATTTACACTGAAGCACAGCGGGTAGATGATACGTACAGTATACGCTGATGCGAGTATTGAGCTTTCTGTAGCAGCAAACAGCAGTCATTTGTCAAATTAGCCGTTACTACGCTAAGATAAGACGATAAAATTCTGCCCGCTCGGCGATTCATGTAAATTGATCATATGTTGTCTTCGGTCTGCCAGTGTGTGAATGGAATATGTGAGGTTCATGTTAAGCGCATCAGTTACAGCTGGATCACGGTCTGGTTGAGCAGATTAATCCTCATCTGCCCCATGAGCCACACACACACGCACACGCACACACACACACACACACACACACACACACACACAACACTGAGCTGCTGGTCTTATAGTGTAGAAATATACATGACATTTCAATATACATTTGAATTATTTTAAGTCACTATAAGCGGAGAAAAGGTCTTCATCAATTTACGTACTTGCATGAAAGTACTGGAACGCGATTTAGTGCGTGGTGGATCTGACGGTTTATATGAACCCCTCAAGTTGTATTTTACAGTTTTCATGCTGTGGCATTTGAAGTAAAACACAAACCTCGCCATGCTTTTATTTTTCTGTCCTCTAGTGTGTGTGTGTATGTGTGTGTGCGTGTGTGTGAGACTCCTTCCCCTGGTATCCTGGTGGGAAGCCGGACAGCTGGGCGCTAAGCAGCTTTCACCGTCATAGAATCTGGACGTCCCAGTCGCAGTCCTACCCACCCCCCATCTTACACTCCTGTCCTAGACCCCCTGTCCCCCAGATTGCCCTCTCTGTCCCACATAAGGATGCGCCAGTCACTCCATCTCAAAACATCCTGCAGGACATGACATATGTCCACAACGGATGAGTGTGGACAAGTTGTCATAGAAGGCAGTGATGCTTCAGTAGTGTGTGTGTGTGTGTGTGTGTGAGTGAAGGAGGGAGGCACTGCAGCAGGAAGTCCTGCCCTTTACAGTAGCTCCTATATTGCAGACTGAACAGAGGGTCTTCATCACTGTCCTGCAACTGTGCTTGTATTTCTCTCTCCCTCTCTCTCTCTCTCTCTCTGTCTCACACACACACACACACACACACACACACACACACACACACACACACACACACCTCTGGATAAATGTGGTCACATTTGCCTGTTGGCACTGGGCCATCTGTCACACACAGACTCAGGGATCCAGCCCTCATCCCAACAACCAAATATAGTCAACTAGAGCAGCAGAGCCCGCCGGGACTGATCCCCACTGTACCACAAGCAACCTGGGTCACACACTCGCAATTCTTCTCGACAATATAAGCATATATTTTTTAAAAAAGGAGATTGTTACCCCTTGTTAGCGAGAGGCAGAAACATCCCTGCAGATCCGACCTACCGCAGAAGAGAGAAAGTTCACTCCCTGCTGCGAGCTGATCCTCTCCTCCTTGGCTCAGATGTACCGCCTTGTATACTAACATTTAACTGTATCATCATGTTTGTGTATTCGTGTGTGTGTGTGTGTTCCAGAGCGTCGTCCGCTGCCTGTGGCACCCAAAACTCAACCAGATAATGGTGGGAACTGGGAACGGACTTGCCAAAGTCTACTACGATCCAGTGAAAAGCCACAGGTATGTGCGGTGTAGACCTTTAGGTTTATTCCTGGTGCATTTTATTTTCTGTTTCTTGGCAACAAAAACCACACATAAATAAAACCAACAATGAATTTATCCTATCAGATAGCATTGTCTTTGTATCCATAGACTTCTGTTGTTGACCAAAAACTGTATTAAATTTATATATTAAAGCAATGCATTTGTTGTTGATTTTTCTCAACCTTTCTGTAGCCAGATATCATCTTTTAATATTTTACCTCTTCTTTTTCATCAACAAAAATAAAGAGCTGTTTGGGTAAAGCCTTCATTTTTTGAGCAATGATTATAGCATGTTGCTGTAGTCAGCGTTTATTGATGAGCAGTCGTCCTCAAATTGTTGTTTGTTTGTTTTGCGATATCATCAAACGGTATAATTTGCAACCGAGTGGCTCTTTTCCAGAGGGGCCAAGCTGTGTGTCGTGAAGAGCAAGCGGAAAGAGAAACAAGCTGAGGCGCTAACGCAAGATTACATCATCACGCGTAAGTCGTTCGCTCTCTGTCCTCGTGCAGGCGTACGTCTGCTTTACACGTGCAGCGGGTTCCAAAAGTCTCAGACCACTCTCTTATTCACTTGAATGGAAGAGTGTTGTTGAATTTGTGCCATGTCCTCAAATTTGACCACCATTCCTTGCCTTCCTGCTGCCGTCGCACGTGTGCGCGTGGCGTGCCGTTTCACGCGTCACCTTTTGATCGGTTAACAATTGCTCAAGCGATTAAAGTGAAGTGGCTTCCTCAATGCCCTCCAGCGGTTTAGTTCACCTTGAGCCACTAGCCCATCTGCACATGATGTGGCAGCGTGCCTTTTTAATAGGCACCGGCAAAACCATGGCAGCCTCCTTCCATGTGCATAATGTGACAAGCGGAGCACATTCTAAAGTTTGATCTCGGACGTTAAAAAAACTAAATACCAGGCCTTGCTTACGTGCTACCTCTTTGTTGCTCCTCTCTCTCTCTCTCTCTCTCGCACACACAAACATTCAAACACACCATCTCATGCCGCGGGGCTTTGTGAGGAATGAGCGAGTGTTCAGGGCTTTCACGGGCCCATTAGCTGATGGAGGAGGGTGTGAATGAGCGGATCGACAGCCGCGGGGCACTGTGCCATGCGACGGCCATGTGGTCTGCAGTCACGGTGGATCACGCTGGGGACAGCCACCTCTCCCACCTCTGCTGGCGTGATCTCCTGCCTGTCCACACACACACAAAGACACACACGCACACAAACTACCCCCCCCCTACCTGTCATATCACCAACACACGAGGCTGTCATCTCTTTGGTGCGTGCCTCGTACTCCTTTGCCCCATGACTGAAGTCATGAACCTGCAGGGGCCGGACAGCTGCCATCACGTCACCCCTGATTGGCCGCTGAGGCCCAATTTAGACACCATTTATTGCGTGGGCCATTGCAGCCTTTTCAGAGGCATCATGTGATTTCATTGCCATGCCAACAGGGTGTGAAGTAGTCAGGGATTTGACTGACACGAGCGGCGAGTGACGCACTTGATGCCCTGGCATTGGAAAATTAGAGAGGACAGGAAGCAAGTGATGGCCCATTGAGAAAAGCGAGGGAATCTGTTAACAGTAACCTTTTTGCTTAATGTAGCGTGGAGGAAAAGAATTAACACTGAACAGCGACAGGGCTCCTGAATGGAAAATCACTTTATCTAGCCCTTTAAAAAAAAAAGTGTCTCTTTGTAACCCCTGAGGATAAGAGCTGAGCACACACACACACGCTTTCTCTTTCTCACATGACTTTGATGGCCCTCCTTCACACTTACTCATGCACAAGCTCACTCGCACACTCGTGGATTTAAGTGCTGGGGGCCTTTATTGTGATAGTCTTCACAAAAGTGTGACGAGTGGCAGAGCAATTGTCTGAATCTAAACATGGGGGGGATATAATGAATGTGTTGGTGTGCACTATGCCAGAAAGTGTACACAAGAGGAGGTCGGCGGGCGCGCGTGTATCGTCGCAGTGCAAGGTGTAGTAGTAGATGAGGTTGCACGAGCGCGTTTCTGAAAACACACCGAAATCTCAGCTCGCCATTTCTGTCTTCATCGAGAGAGGCAGTATGAGTGGGCTGCAATCACTGAACAAATTGCCAGGCGCCCTGCCTGCTTATTTGTGCGGCGGTGTTATGTGATCTTGCAGTTTGAGTTACCTAAGCAGCGTGATTATCCATGTTTACCCTGTGTGTCTCCAGCTCATGCCTTACCCATGTTCAGAGAGGCCCGACAGCGGAGTACACGAAAGCAGCTGGAGAAGGACAGACTTGACCCCAGGAAGTCGCACAAACCTGAGCCCCCTGTGTCTGGACCAGGTAATGTGCATGTATTTTTTTTTTGTTTCTTTTGAACAAAAAAAATATTTGGAGGTAAGTCACTAATCAAGTTGCAGTGATCGACAAAAGAGTTACAGGATGTATTTACTGGCCGTGTTCCCGGTAGACAAGACGCAAGTATTGTCACTGAAACATGAGTAAAGTGGCGAGGTATGGCGACGGCTCTGCAGTTGTTAGTAGTGATGTTTGTAAGTGGATGATTCTGTTTCGAGGCAGATGTGAAAATCCACAGTTGTTGATGTGTACCGTGTTATGCAATCCAGCTGAAGTGGAGCGCTCTAACAGCGCTGCTCCCACTTGGCCTCTCAAAGATTCATTGTAGCCCGCTGTTGCCTCATATTTTTTAACTGCTGGGACATAATGATGCATTGTGAACTTTCCCTGGAACCCGTGTTCGATGTGTTTATATTTTTACTGTAACGCACACTTACACTAACGCCACACCTATGCATAACCATGGATACAAAGTTTCGTTCCAGCGAGCCAAGGTGCCAGACAACATTTCCTGCTTCATTGTTTTCCAGCTGGCTCGTTGCTGCTGTCTTTGGTTGTGTTTTTCACTTGATCCTTCAGTATTATGTACTTTTAACAGTCTAATGGTTCCACAGTGAAATGAAGTGCACGTTTTTTATTATCTCAGATTGAAAAAAAAAAACATATTTAAAGCATTTAGACGTGGCACATACAAAAGGTAACCAAATTGTTTAAAAGGGGATTATGAAAATCGTATGATTTAAGAAGTTTACAACTACCCCCTGTCCAAAAAATAAAAATAAAAAAGCCAGCAGTCTCCCAAGGCAAATAAAATGAAGGAAGCTGTTATTTTTCATTATCAGTTGTATTGCTTCACTGTTCTAAGTTGTCTAAGCCAAAAAAACTTTCAGCTGAATGACATCAATCATAAATGGAGCAGCCCAACACCCTCGCATGGTGCTGTATACGTATGACAACACGTAGAGCCACAGAAGTTGAGAGAAAGACAGAAAAATGAGTTTAACTGCTGGATGGCAGGCCAGTGGTTTTTAGATGACAGACCGTCTTTATATTGTTTAGGCATTGTGTGAATGGACTTGCATAAGTGCAAGGTAATTTTTTGGCGGTTGGCTGAGTGCTTACAAGCAATGGGAAAGAGGTGCCTCTCGCTCCCCAAACAACCCCACTGCCCAACTGCGGCAGGAGATCCATGTGTGTGCATGAGTGCCTGTGTGTGTCTGTGTGTGTGTGTGTGTGTGTATGTGTCTCCTATCCTTGATCTTCTAAGACAACTGTAATAATGTCCTCTCAGGAAAGCAGGACACCCCCCCCTTCCATTAACAACGACCAGCACTGACGGGAAAAAAAGACAAAACAAACTGAACGTCCCACTATAATATTACAATATAATATAACATTTCCCTCACATTGTAAAATGTGCGTTACTAACGTGTGGAAAAATTCTGTCCCCCGACATTAAACGAAAGGTGCGTTTTGCCTCCGGACCTCATTCAGTGATGGTGTGTCCCGACAGGTCGCGGAGGCAGAGTGGCGGCTCATGGCGGCACGCTGTCTTCGTTCATCGTGAAGAACATCGCCCTCGATAAAACGGACGACAGTAACCCGCGAGAAGCCATCCTACGTCATGCCAAGGAAGCTTCAGACAACCCTTACTGGGTTGCTCCGGCATACAAAAAGTGAGAAAACCTGCTACCTTCATTTGTAAAAGAAAAAAGATTTTTAATACTGTATCTATATATGTATGAATCATTCACACACTCTCTGCCTGCCTCACTACATCTCTCTTCCTCTCTCATCTTCTCTCATTTCTGGCTTTTCCTCTCATTAGCAGAGAGTGTAAGCTGAGTACTGAGAGCGCTGCTTATTGTACTGGGGTAGTACTTGGGTTTCTTCCTACCTGTGTGACACATAAATGTTTAAAGAGCTGTACAGCTTTACAGGTACACACTTGAAACTGCAGAAACCGGAGTAATGGACAGCTTTAGATCCCTATCAGCCTCAGACAGCAATGTAAGCGTGGAACAAAGCTACGAGGCAAATCAAACAGTCTGTTTGACATCCAGTGCAGCGGGCAAACGTTCTTTAGTTCAACACACTAGTGATGTACACTGTAGTAGATAAATCAGATGATGTATACCAATGGTGAAAGAGCTCTCTCCCATGCTGGAGTCAGTATCCTGGCTCTCGTCGCTGGGCTGGGAGACATTAAACATCAAGTTAATTCTGCGGAGGATCAGCACTACAAGAGGCGAGTCTAGACTCGGTCTGAGTTACTGCACAGTCCTCTGCTTCATGTAACAATGGCAGTCCAAACTTCCTTCAGCCTCAGATGGCCCGTATCAAAGAAGTCATCTGTCCGAAGCACTATAATGATATTTAACGTAGTAAAGATCTGTCATCTGGTTCCTTTCTTTATGTTACAGTTCATTGCTTTGCCCTGAAATTGTCTGGAAAAAAAAAAAGAAATGTTTAATCGTTG
This sequence comes from Psettodes erumei, assembly GCA_016785225.1. Taxonomy (NCBI): domain Eukaryota; kingdom Metazoa; phylum Chordata; class Actinopteri; order Pleuronectiformes; family Psettodidae; genus Psettodes; species Psettodes erumei. The sequence continues at coordinate 1,348,456 of JAFBJZ010000945.1, forward strand.
CATGTTTTTTGTTAATCCATTTAGGACCCAGCCAGAGCCTTTGTTTGCAGAGGAATCAGATGAAGATGAGGAAGCTGACAAGGAACCACAGTGGAAGAAACGCAAGATTTGAGAGGTTTCAGCAGTTCATTTTCTGTTGGGTGGTTGACAGGGTAGACTCGTGGTTGGGTATTCAGGACTGTAACCGTGAGGTCCCAGAATACTGAGTGACTGATTGAATCTGCATAGGAGCATCAGTTAAATTACTACATTTTACAACCTCAGTCCTCCCTACTGGTATACTGATATGCTTCTGTGCTAAGGGGGAAGCACAGAAATGTGCAGGCATCTTTTTAAGTGAGCAAGTATAATATAATTTCATACAGGTTTATTTGCCTCTCGTTGCAATTCATAAACCACTGGAAGAAGTTGGATTTTTATGTCTGTTTTGATTGTATGGACTTTATTTTCAGCATTTCTATTGTCCTCCCCTCCCACATCTCCAGAGTTTGCTAATGCCTCATAAATCAGCTCCAGATTTTGTGGTCTGGTTCCGTTCATCAGCTATGAAGAACAGTTTGCTAGTTTGTACAAAGTCAGTTGCAGACATACAAAAATTCAACTCTTGTTTTTTTGTTGTTTACAGTTTATTTGGATATGGTATACAGAGGGTTTGTCTAGTTATCTGCTAATTTTGACTTATTTTTGCTACATACTGTATTCCACCACTAGTACTACATAGAGGAATTTTTATTCTCTTACCAAACAGTGATAGGTTTCATCCCAAGTGAAGTCTGGAGTGACAGATCTGTTTTTAACCACCAGATAAAAGGAATTCTTCTGCCAAATATCTCTATATATATTTTATAAGGCACCAACTCAAACCTTCAGATATACCGTAAACCTCTGCTTTAAATGAAGTACACGGGGCCACTTTTTCCACAGCTATTAATCAGGATTTTGTTTAAAATTCAATTCTACTAATTCTAACTCAGTACATCTAAAGGTCAGAGTGACAGTCTTCCTCTGCAAACTGAAGTTTGCTGTGTTGGCAGCTTTATTTTGCTGATGGAGGCTATGAGACTATGAACCTTGAGTTAAGATTATATGATTGACCTGTACAGTGTCGATAAATATTTTAACTGACAGAGAAAGCCACAACAGATCTAATGAAACCCATGTTTGTGTTCTTTGCAAATCACTGTGGAATGCAGCTCCTGCCCGCAACGTGTGAGTGGTTTTCAACTACAGCTTGTTATGTAAAAAGAAATTTTGAGTCCCGGTTCATGCCACGGTACGAATTTTGATTACTACCGACATGATTACTAAAGGTTCCACCGATATCTACTGTTACCTTCTATCATAAAGGCACGGAAACTCAAAACACTCCCTATCTATCATTTCGCTGGTGTTTATACTCTGACTTTCAATGGCTGAAACCGTAGAAAGATCTTCTGTCACTCGCCAACCAAAATTACAAGCAGGCCACTGAATGTCTGCGTCCTGGCAAACGTTGTGTGGTCATAAAATCCCTACGAGACAAAGAAATACCGGGACAAGAAATATGGGAGGACTAAAAACAGTGAGTGACGTTTTAAAGAGCAACCAAAATAGAGGGGAGAGAAGACGGGCTTCGCGGAGAAGCTGACGTCAGCCGCTCTAATCGTTAAATATTTACATTCGAGTCACAGTCAGAGGATAAGGCTGGAAAATCTGCCACTATTTTCTTATTGTCATCAACAACAATTGGCCCCTACTAAAGACATAACCTTTAAAAGTGGAACAAATGTAAGCTTTCATTTAAAAATGCTCAACTCAAAACAATCTACGGTGCCCAATAAAGTGCCTCAGTAATGAAGGGTTTTAACCGTTTTTGGACTTGATGAAGGTTCGCGGAGAAATTAGCAACTAAATATCAGGTTTTGGCTACGCAGACTGGAGCGGGATCAGTTGACTGTTGGATTTTGTCCTGCGAAATGTGTCGGCAATTAGCAAAAAATACACACCGCCACCCCACTTATCCTTTCAATTACACAAGGGAGGACGAAAACAAATTGTTTTGACTTGGTCAAATCTCTGAACACAGGCGAGCTTTGCGCGGCCAAACACCTGGCCTCGGTTAGGAATAATGCTCAGTATTCTGTGGCCTGAAAATGAACAAATTAACCTGCAAATGAAATGGAGGACCTGGGACTTGCTATTACGAGAGCTGACACTTGACGGCTCTTGTAGTACACAGCTTGAGCCCCTGCTTAATGACTTGCTGACTGCACCACCGCCACTTTCTCATCAGCATTTACATATCTTCGTTGCACAGTGGAAACATTCTTGGCCGCGTTGATTTACAGCTTAGTGGCGCTTTACTGTTAGCGTTTGTTTACTGTACGACCCTGGGCTGGTGTTCAGGAATGCGGGACAGGAGAGGACGCCGCGCCGTAGAGGCCATCTCTCATACCATGCTAACAATTTATCCATTTAACCCAAATTTTCATCCTTTCATTTTACATGATGCGTGTGTAAATACATCCCAGACAAATTAGCACCATCTGGCACCGGTGGATTATTGTTGATGGCAGAATACCAGGAGACGCGCTCATTTAATAGAAACAAGTTTAATTCTGTAAAAAGTTATAAAATGAATATTGTACAAAAATAAAGTTTGCCGAGAGCTTTGGTTCTGTAACACAAAACAAATGAGACAACATGACAGTTTTTTCTTGTTGTTTTTTTTCACAGAGGTGTTAACACAATGAAAAACAAATGCAGTCCTTTCTTCGGGTATTAACACTGAGGATTCCTTCGCATCTTTACCTTTTGCTTGTTTACTCGTTCATCGGAACTGGAGGACGAATTGCCAAGGAACAATTGAGCAAACAGTCGTGGAGATGAGAGAGGGCAGCGGTCACAGTGTGCGCACTTTAATGTATGGTACAGAGGAGCGACGAGGCGCTCCGAGGCTTCTGGGAAGTCTCCTAACTGCACATTCTCATCTGGAAAGGCTTATGCACAAATCAGTTGTTAAAGGGGAAGATGATCCAATTGATGAGGTATGCTGTGATAAACGCTGGAGTTTTTTCCTCCTCTCTGTGTAGTGTTTGGCCTAAATTCAGCTTGATGCAGTGGATTTGTTCTGTGTGCAGGGGGATTACACAGTAAAGCTGGCTTGCTTGCTTGCTGCTGGGTGGGCACAGATACCTTGGTCCCTAATCCGTGCTAACATCAAGACCTACCCGAGGGCTCTCTTTGTTCCACTTTAAACAATTCCCCTCGTGGGGTCCCGATGGGCACAGCAACATGCTTGTAAAGAGCCTCCTGTTTTTTCCTGGATGTATGTTTCTGCTCTAGCATGGGAATAAACCTGGCTGAACCAGTTGTTACGCGTGGAAGGCGCCATCTTCAAACCCATCGTCTTCATACTCTCTTGTCGAAACGTCTGGTCTTCAAATATTTACATCAGTTTTGCGATTACAGCCGCTAGACCAGCTCGATCTTCCTTAAACTGCCATCACCAAAAGGCCTTTGCCAGTGGGGATATTTGGTTAAGACTCATGTTGGAGGATCACTTTCAAATCCCCTTTCAGGGAGTAAGACCTGTCTGTCAGAGGCGAGACAGAAACACGGGCAGTCCCGTGAACTTTAAAGCCTACTGGGACAGTAACCACTGCAAAGCCTTTGCTCAGACTTGGTGCGAGGCCAGGGTGCGGTTTCGGGTAACAAACGCTGATAGGCAGGTATTCTAGCAGCTTCTGTGCTCTGTGACTCAAAGGATAGATCCTCAAAGGCACCTACAGCTCCTCAGACTATTTCTCTCTATTTTAGATTCCAATTAAAGGACGCGATGGCTCCTGTTTGGAGTGGACCTTAAATCTATTCTGGGTTACTATTAATTTGAAAACGGCTTTAAAAGCAAACAGCAGCAAAGAGTAATTTGCCTCGTTGTAAACTTACAGTAAAATGATGTCAGAGTTGGATAAGCCTGTAACCAGGTGCTGCGAAGGGATATCTGAAGCCCCCACCCCCACCCCCACCCTCCCGCTTACCGTGGTCAAGTGAAAATGAATAGTCCCAGGAAAAAAAAAAAAAACAACTACCCTGCTCTCCCTCAAAACACTCCAAAACAACAGATCACTTCAATCGAAAATCTTCTATTGGTCCCCTCCTCTGTCTCTCTTCCTACACTGCCTTGACTTGATAACTAATCGTTACGAAAACTTTTTTTTTTTTTGAGACTCATGAACTGAGAAGCCCTGGAATCTAAGTGAAGCGAATAAGCATTATTAGGATGTGTGTGAGTGTTTAGCAGTTGTGGATCACCTGGTAAGATTTTGCATGAGAAATTGCTCCACTTTGGCACCGCCCAGGACAAACAAAGCTTTTAAATAAATAAGAAAAAAAGACAATTTCTTTCATAAAATGGATTGAAATAAATAACAATAAGTTAATTCCATCTTAATAAATATACCTCTTACACACACGTGTGTATATATATATATATATCTATATATATCTATATATGATTGGATTTTATGTAGATGCGTTGCACCAAAAGGTCGTAGCTGAACCCAGGTGTGGAGTTTCTTATCGCTTGGCTCTGAATGTAAATGTCAATAACCAGACTTATGCAGTGGAAGTGATTTAGACTGCAGCTGAGTATACTCCTCAAACCTCTGCGTTCGTCTGCAGTCTTTAGGAGCCAGCTAAGGAAAAACTGATGTTCCTGGGAAAATAAATTCTTCCAGAAAAAAAAAACAAGCCAACCAACGTCAGAAGTTTTTGCTCTCTCACCTTTTCAGACAGCACAGTTAGCATATTATCTGGAAGTGTAACAGTACTGATTCTTCTGCAGATTGGTGCACACCTGATTCATTTCTGCATGTGTCTGCTTGAACTGTCAAACACCGGTTCGAGACATCTGGAGGACTGAACAGTCAAAGTTTAAAAGTACGGTCGTCTCCTTTGAAGACCACTGACAAAAACGAGAGACGGAACACTTCCTCTTTGACCTCATATGCTCATAGTGATCCCTTCCTCTGCAGTAAGGTGAAAGTAAGGCGATCCTTTGATGCGCAACATGTCTGTCGAGTCAAGTCTGTGTGACATCCTCCATCAGACGCAGCCACACTTCCTGGCAGAATGCTTCTTCAGTGTGTGATACACTACATTGTCGTCCAAGAAAGATAGGTCGTCATCGAAGGCGATTGGTCGACAGCAGGTGCGAGAGGGCGTGTCCTTGTCCAGCTTCTTGTTGTGTGTGAGGTTGTTCAGGATCTTGTCGTAGTTGGTCTCTGCCTCCACGCAGGGGCCGCTGCAGTAGCGGAAGATCAGCTCCTCTTTAGTCTGGTAGCCTAGTCCCAAGTCCGTCACGTTGAGGTGGACCTCCTTTAGCAAGCAACCCCGACTCTGCACCGTTATCCTCTCCCTGCCCCTCTCGCCTCGGCCTCCCTTGCCGCCTCGGCTTGCCCCTCGCCCCCGTCCCCGCCTCCTGTCGCCGGGTCCTCTCCCCTCACCTCTCGTGCCTCTCGTGTTTGCTGCTCCCCTCTGTCTCTGCTCCCTCCGTCCCCTGGAGCCCCCAATGGGCTCTGATGATCTCCGGAGTCTGCCGATGGTGGCCTCGATAAAATCCATTACATCATCAAACTGGTCTGGATAGGGACCTGTGATGTCATCTGGAAGATACAGGAAGAAAAAGATGCTGTTGAAATAATAATTCTGTGACTGTCATGGTCACTAAATAATAGCTTTCTGAAATGTCACCTCGACAGCACTCAACAAAATGCTAATCAAGTGATGGGTACTGGCCTGCTCTGCTCAGATCAGTAACTGTCTTTCTTTCTCTTGTTTGCCTGGCAACTGCTCAGCCTTGTATTTAACAGAAAGATAAGACACTGGTGTTTATCTTTTCATCTAACTCTCTGCCAGAAATTGATCAAGTGTATTTCCCCAAATATTCCTTTAAATGCACAAATGCACAATTGTGGGAAAAAAGCATGCAGAATTGAATAGATGCATGACGGCCAGTTCTCCACCGAGGTACTGCTTGCAGAAAAGAATGGTGCACGTTGTCATTGACTGAAAATGCTTATGGTCGGCCAGAATATGCACGGTAAAGTATTCAAAAATATGTGCTGACACAAATGCAGACAATGCCCATAAATACTGAGAAACGTGCAGATCAGCAACGGTGCATGCTGATTTATAGATTAGTCTCTGGTGGAGGAATGCAGAAAGGAGTCCAGAGTTTTTCATATGGACGTGCAGGTGCCCTTGCTTTAACTCCCTCTAAAATGACCTTAGGGAGGATGAGGTGCAGGCTGAAGGTCAGAGGGTGTTGTCAATTCCATTTTGAGATCTGCTTTAGTGAGAAAGAGAGGAAATGTCTATGTCTGCGGTGATGGGACGTGGGGCAGCCTTAGTTTTGCATTAATAATGTGGCTGGTATTGCAACAGACAATGCTGCCTGCATCAGGTTTCCATCTTATAAAGTCATTAAAGGTCTTTCAGCAGTTTCACACTGCAGTCGCCCGCGTTGACACAGTAGGCGCGAGCCAATTAAAACCACTGAGTCAGATGCAGTGCAACATTGTTTCTCAGTCATTTAAATGTTTGATGGATGTTAATTTTAGAATGCAGAAACTTCAAAGGCCAAATAAAAGGAAATCATACGCTTTGAGTCATTTAGATGGAGCAGATTGTAGTCTGCCTGAAACTCAAAACATGCACCAGCAACACAGCTCTCTGCCATCTGGTGTGAGGAGCAATGAGGACTGACTGAAAGCCTTGGACCCTTCCTTTGTTACATGTTGATTCCATTATGGAGAAACATCGCTTCTACTCCCAACGCCTACAGGTCTGGCATCGGTAAACTATGTATGAAGATCTTGAATACATACTGTTCTGAGTTGAATCATTTACTCTAATTGCATTACCTTTGTTTGTTTCTATGCGTGTATGTGTGCCTGCGTGGGTTGTATGTGTGTCAAGAAGTCAGAGCGGCTGGGCGTGATGTCTGGCAGGTGGTGTTGCGGTTAACGCAGCCTCTCCATGACGGTGTCACCTATCTCTCCTCTCCTACCTGTACCCCTGGCAGAGCACCGGCCACCTGATCTTCCTGTGCTCCACAGCTGATTGGGCCGCTGCTTGTGTATCAGGTGAGCAAGGGCCAATCTGTTTAGACACACCTGTCCTTTGATTTAGACACCTCCTATTGTATGTCAACTGACTGGGCAGGGTGACAAGAGTGTACGCCTGCTGACCGGACTGGACTGCTGGCAGCAAACTGAGTGATTCACAATGGTGCCATAATTTTGGAGAGCCAATGTTTATTTCTTCAACATAATCTCACTAGCATGTTTGTTGGCCGAATATCGGTCTACTTGTTGACGTGGACCGTTGTGCAAAGACCTGAGAGAGAAAAACCTCCTCGTTTTCTGACTTCACGTGTCAAGCAAAAGACTCGTGCCCCTTTTCGGAGCTACAGTGTCGTTTACACTATCAGTGCATAGTTAATGGTCTTGGGTTACAAGGGAGATCAGTGATGTCACTGCAGCCCAAACAGAATATGAGGTGGCGGGACAAACATTTGTCTAAATGTTCCATTCCTTGTCTAGTTCTTGGCAGCGTTTACTTCTTGTGTGAAGATGATACAGTGTCTTACGAATCCAAACAAAATAAATTCCTGCCCGCTGTTGCCTTTAAAATGAACATAAACACAGAATTCTCACTTGATGCTTCAAACTTTCCGTCATTGTCCCCTGAAAAATCCTGCGACCTGATTCCCACCGCCTTCTTTTAAAACACGCCATGACCCCTTTGGGAGATGGGCAATATCATGGGAGAAGGGAAAATGGTGAGAGCAACCTCTGCTTGGAATTGGAGCTGCCCATGCTTTTATTCGTATCGCTGGCTTGTTTTACATCAGTGTGATGTAACCCACAGCAGCAATAAAACACAAATTAAGATCTTCCGTCTGATAACCTGCCTGTCTGTGAACCTTATCAATGTAGGACTCTCAGCTGGTGCCTCAGCCCACTGCATATCACCACACTTGCTGTTTATCAAGCGTAATTAGTCAAGAAAGGCCAAATTACTTGGCCCGGAAAACTACCTGTGTCACATTCAGGTCGAGATGATAGTGTGAGACAAAAAGATGTTAGATTTCACGTCTCCCTTTACATTTGAATGGTTAGCTGCGCATTTTTCAATGGAGGTTTGCACAAGCAGTGCTGATCTATAACGTGACCCCCCCTCCCCATGTGGGCCAATTACCCACCATTCAAGTTACTACCACAGTGACTGAGCATCACAAAAGATTTTTGTCAAAACAGGCCATGTGCCTTACACTGATCGTCCATGGAGATCTCCTGCAGGTTGTGGTCTTCACGTTGGAACGTCTGCTCTTCGTCCTCCACAGACAGGGACACAGAATCACTGTAGCTGCTGGGAAAGTAAGTCCTCTTGGCTGGTTGAGTGTTTTGGTAGAGAGGCCGTGTAGCAGCAGAGCTCAGGAGCAACAAACACGTGGCCAAAACATCCCATAACTTCATTTTAGACTAAGTTCCTATGAAGAAATCTGCAAAAAAGAAGATATGTGTTTGAGTTGGGATTCAAATTGATTGAAACAAACTGATTGGATTCAAAGAAAAAAATAATACACACAAAGTAGGCCAGCTTTTGTTTACAATGAAGTCAGCAAAGTGTCGTGGCCAGACCTACCCTGACTCATTCTGTATTAATAACCATATGCCATCATGTCAAGAGACTTTGATCCTCACTTTGTTCTTGTCTCATAGCGGGGTTTGATTTAAATATGATATAATATTGGAGTGAACTTACTACGCATTTTTGACTAAATTAATCATTATGGGGGGAGTGGCTTTAAAATACGTGATAATGTCAAAATATCCACATAATATAAAAAGACAATATGGAATCGATAATGAAATAATCCTCAAATTTGTGCGTAAAAGAAGTATCGCATTGTTTTAAAATGGCACACATTTGTGATTAGCCAGCAACCTACTATTTATTTATTTATTCTCTGCTGATGGTCAGACCCATTAGGATTATAAATTGATACGGTCATGTTGTGATATTAGAGGGTGGCGACTCGCTCAAAAAAAAAACGTGTTGGTGAAAGCACGCACCAAAGCGTGTTGGCAACGGTAGCCTAAATAATGGTGTGAGTTGGCCAGATGGCGATCCCCAAAGCTTACGTGACTCTGTCTAATGGCATGTTGAGTCTGCAGTAAACCTAAACAGCTACGCATGGATAAATACTGGGCTTAGACGTGCAACGCCAAAAAGTCCGTAGAACTGTCTTTACATGGACGTACGTTAGATTTTTTTCATCTGTTTTCCCTGTTTCAAAGAAAAAATAACTGGAGTGAAGCTCGCCCTCTCCTTTGCGCGCAGATTATTTAATCGTAAAAAAAAACTCTACGTCGCAGTCTCAAATGATGAAATTTGATGATGCTTCACTTACTTTAAATATGGCCCATGCAGACCTGAAACTCGCTTGGCTGCTGGTGTTAGAATCCAAACAGAAAACGCGACTCATTTAGTGTCCAAAGCTGATTCAGCTGCAATGAATCGTTTTTACTGCCACGCTCCAAAAAAAATCCTCGAACGCCTTAAACTTTAGTTTATCGCCTTATAGAAAAAAGCTGAAATATCGCACCAGGTGTGTTTTTCATACTCCGATCCAGCGCAGTCACCAAACCATGCGTCTTTCCACACTTTCCAAGTCCAAAGGTAGCCAAGGTGTTGAAGACAGCCGACCGAGTGCCACCGCGCCTTACGGGCTACAGTTGCAGTCGCTGATTAATTGGATGCTACGTTTCCACGTTGGAAATCCGAGAGAGATCCACCATCTCCGACTCAAAGGAGTCCAATGAAGACATCAGCGTCTCCAGCGCATAAACGAGGCGCAAAACGTGCGCAATATTTGTTTTCCAGAGTGCAACAACCTCTTGTCTGCCTCTTGATAATAAAAAATAAAACAGTTAAAGCAACGTTGTATCCAGAACTGCTTTAAAAAGTCATAATTGCACACATTTTTGCAACATATTGACATGATAAACACAGCCGGGGGTGTTTATTCTCCATTTTCTCCAGGTCAGGAAGTGTCTATGCAGGTCGAAGGGTTTCCACGCGCGCTGTCCTCATACTGGACTGAAGTGGGACAGATGTCTGCGCATAACACCGCGCCGGGCGCAGAGGGCGGTTTTGGAGAGATTTATAGTTAAGTGCGCTCTGACGTTTGGGGGCAGTTGGTGTCCGCCCCCCTCTTTTATAGATCTCTGCAAGAGCAAACAGTGAATAACAGAGATCCGCATATCTCTCCAAACCACCCCTGGAGCCCCGTTTGGAGGAGCGCGGTTTTCAGATGTCTTGGGGATTATGTCACACATCCTGATGTCCTCGGATTAGATTTCAGTATGCGGAATGCGATTTAGAGATGTTCTGTTGCGATGCGTGTTTCCAACCTGCTCTCCGCGCTCTGTGCGCACCGGTGTCAAGTTCCGTCCGATGGCTACACACATCTCAAATTTAAGAGCCCCACTTCATTCGCTATTTACTAGAACATATTTGTTAATACGCGAGTCGAGTGGGCTATTTAGGACACGGCGGGCACTTTGATTTGTTACATTAGCCAGTGTATACCCCCCCCCCAAATACATTACATGAAAATGTTAATATACACCTCGGATCATGTTGGTCATTCAGTGAGCAATTTCTTGTCAAGGTGAGCCCGAGGCAACACCAGACCACAATAAGGGAGGACTGGAGCAGCTAAAATGTGGCACCCGAGAAAGCCTTCCCATCACCCTTGATGATTTACAAGCATACAGCCGGCCTTTCATCTCCTGCAAAAAAATGAATTCCACAAGGCACCCGGTCCTTTAAGAATCAAAGTCATTTGTGTTCATTGCCAGAAGAGAGCTCCTTCCAACAACTAAACACTTGCTTTTTTTTTCCAGGAGGCGTTCTGGTTTTAATTTAAAACGTGAAACGCAGCTCAAAGATGGCTGTTCGATAAAAGGATGGAAATCCCTGCACTGACAATTTGAATCCACGCTGACTAATCTGTTATTCGATGGTATTAACATTTGTTTGTTCATGGACTGAGACTTCTTGTCAATACATGTTTTTCTTTCAGGCATTTCTGCGCGCCCTACCTATCCATAAAGAATCCGCATGGAGCAGAGCCAAGTCCTTACTGTATGGATTCCATTCTGTCATGTTCACACAGGGTTTGATTGTGCGGACTGACGACTATTAACGATTCATGTGTCATGATAAAACCATGTGAATCCATGTGGTTTGTTTTTGTTTGTAACGTGAATGAAACTTAGTCCTGACTTATACTGTCCCTCCTGTTCCTGCATCTTAATCGTTTTAACCCAGTGATGCAGATTTGACTTGAATAAGCCAAGTTAAGTTTTCATATGATTGTCCTGTCGAATATATTTCAGTATGTTTTCTCCTTTAAACAAACAAAAATGATCATTACCTCTGACAGAACTTGATAAATCATTTGACGTATTTTAAGTTTTTCACACTAACTGAAGGCCACCTTTTACTTCTGATATTGAGCTATGACTTGGATGTACTGTATATGAGCTGTTCTGTCACAAGTGAAACTGAGCCCGGTCTCTTTGATTTAGGTGTTGCAGCAATCCTTCACATCAGCACTCATAATTCTCCCTGCCCTCTCGATCGCTGAATCATCACACTAAGTTCAGGGTGGTGGTAGTCAAGTGGACACAGTGCACCTTAGCTACGTTTTTACTACAATCGCTCGCCTTACTTCTGCTGTTGAAATAAAAATGGCAAAATATAAATATATATATATATATTTCCTCTGCCTGGTTCAATGGAAATATTCGGCTCCTCTGAAAAATGGCACTCTGTGATGTTTCAGCCAGTGCATGCTGGGATAGCCTCCGGACTCCCATTATACCCGAACAGGAATGAGCAGGTAAGGAGAATGAATAGGAGGAAATCGGCGCTTATATAAACAAGCTGAAATGCATGAATGTTCTGTGAACAGGCGCACAGGAGAATATAATGAAATGACAAAGTCATTTGAAGGCAGAGACGGTGGTGTCAGGGCTCCGTGGAGTTCTTCAAGGTTGTTTAAAGTTCACCTGGAGCATTTTTGTGAACGTGGAGCACACAAATCCAAAACTAATCTGCGCATTTCCTGTATTTGATTATGTGTACAATCATATGTTATCTACCTACATAGCAGACTAATACAGGACAGAAATATATTCATGGCTTGTTCTGTGTAGAATTACTTTTAAGCAAAATGCTTTAACTTTACTGGTTGCAGCTTAAGTTCTGGTCCCAAATGTGAATATATTTGTTGGTTTTCTTCACCTTTGATCAAATGAAATGAGCCTTTTGAAGACATAACCTCAGGTTCAGGGAAACTGTGGTTGCCAGATAATCCCTCATTTCAGATATAATTGATATACCAGTTACATTAAGCCATATCTATGTGACAGTAGACTTACCTACACAAAGCAAAATATCACTCATTGGAGTTGAGATCCCAATAGTCAGTGAGTGATTGATTACACTGAAGCAACGATCCTGTTACTCTTCTCATTTCCCCATGACAGTTTCTTTCCCATGACTATTTGCTTGACACCATGATATATATTAAATGTATGAGTGGTTAACTGGAGCAGATCTCACATAGGAGATATTTTGACACGTCACACTCAGTCTGTTGCAGGACACAGTGTGCTCAGAGATATGTCAGACAGAGGCTGTATTGTTTATTGATATCTGCAGCAGTGTCACCAAAGGATTCCTCTGTGACCCTCCTCTGGCTCATACAGACAGAGTTGTGAAGATAATGGTCACCGAAAATAGAACAATCTTAGAGAGTCCCTTTATGTGTGAGTGCAGCACAGTCCGGGTGGGGTAGGGGTGGGGTGGTGGGGGGGTCACGATTCCCCTGAGCTGAATACTTGAGTGACTATAATAAATATTAACTTGTTTGGAAGGGAAACATGAGTAAGCCGAACGAATCACCACCACATGGGGTGTGAGGAAGAGACTCGTCACCCACACAGAAAGAGCTTTCTGTCATTATTTGTGTCTCACTCATGGGACGGGACACCTAAATTTTTTATGTCATGGCTCCTCGGAGCGCTAACAGGCCCATCAGATGGGAATTAACAATGACTCCCCGCTGAGTTTATACGAACATATAACAACATTCACACAAACAGTCCAGATCACTTCAGCTGTTTTAGTTTAATATAGAATTGTAAAAGAATAATTTGAAACAAATGTCACACATGCTTAATCTTTCTCTTCCCCCCCCATACGTCTGTCTCCTCATGTGTATCACATCCCTAGATAATGTATTGTTTTGTTTAAATCTCTTTATTTAATGTCATGGTGATGGCAACTTGTTCATGGTTACATTTGCGTGTTTTTCGCCTCTTCATTCTGTTGCATATAGCACGAAAAAAAAAAATAGGACATCTGCAGACTCGTTTAATACATTTCCCTCTGACTTAACAATGTCTTGTTTGATGCATTGCATTACACAATGCGCAGAGACAGCGCAATAAATACAACTTGGTGAACAAATCGACCAAAGACAAAAACTGACATATTCATTTGAAGCATTGCTGTGGTCTGGATGACTATTTTGACTATTTTTGCATTGAAAGGCCCAGTTGCAGAGATAGAATAATGGAAGGCAAGCAGCAGGAGACCATACTGGGTTATCTCCTGAGTGTGATGTTTCTGTTGTGACAGGCTGGCGACTGGGTCAGATTAATAGAGCGTGCAGAGGTTGGTGGTGTCGGCGTGGCACATCATTTGCTTGCACATGGTCAGGCCACATAGAACTAAAAAGGCATTATTTGAAATACAATACTTTTCTCTATATTGTTGTCATTCAAGGTACTATGTTTCTATTGGGGAAGCTTCACCTGGATAACAATTTGTCATGCGCACACATGATGTCCAAACAGCTGTGGGAAAATGACAGTGACTTTGGTTGACTGTATACCAGCAGTCTGCACAGTTTCCTTTGAAAAAAGCAGCTGGAACTCTGTGTGGTTATTGTAGCTACTGAGTAAAATTAGACTGTGACCCACATGAAACATTTCCAGCATCTTGCTCAACTCTTGCTCAAAAGAAGAAGAAAAACACCATACTGAACAAGCATATACTACATACTGTAATATGTAGTATATGTGTTGGAAAACAACAACCCCAGCAATGTACACAGGGGCTTATTTCTTGTTGCATGCAGTTGATTCTGTTTAGGATTTTAGTATGTGACGGTGGTGGAATGTAAATAAGTACATTCAGTCAGAAGTGCTGGTTGTCTGCCGGAGCGAGCTCGGCTGTCAGTGGGCACCGAGCCTCGGATCACCCTTGGCACAGAGATAGAGAGACAGAGAGCAGGTAGTCAGGGCAGATACTGGAGGATTCACATAGCTTTCAGCTGATCCATTAGGACATGCTACAATTCAGCTGTGGCCCGCAGCCAAATGCCCAGCCATTGTGGCACTTGGTGCAGTATATCCATCTGTTTCACTCATTGCTCAAACATTTCATGAGTATTTGTTGGCATCATTCGCACGTAGATTGTATGCATGCAAAAATATGTGCTAGCATGAGTATGCCTGTGTGGGTTAACTGTGTGCGCATGGCTGAGTGTGTGTGTGCGAGTGTGTGTAAATGAGATCACTTGGTACTATCAAAGTGCAGCAGGACTATGACACTCTTATAAATAGAAGGGAGGAAGTGAGGAAGGTTAAATCTCTGAGACACAGATACTAAAAGCGGATGGGCAGCAATTTAAAAACCCACATGTCCTTTTCAGACCCATGTCACCATATATATATTTACATTACATTCTTTTTGTGCCATACAGTGTGGTTGGTAAACAGATGTAACTCAGCATTTTAGTCAACTAAATGGTCTCATTTGAAACCTTATGAAGTTAAAAGAATTCAGTTTCTCTCATTATAAAAGATACATGAAGGTTTAGCCTATTAATACATGGCCTGCTATAGCTGCGTGCTGTGTGAACAGCTTATTATTGGTCAAGGGTGAATTATCGCCCCATGAGTAAATGGGAATGCCGTAAGCTCTGTCCTACGGACGATTGACGATGGAAATGATGAATTCAAGGTCCTTGGAGTGGAGGGGAGTGCTGTGAAAGTTATTGATGTGTTAAGCATTTACACTGCTGCCTGCTTTTTTTTGACTATTCACAAATAATGATTGAGGATTTAGGGAATATTTTTCCCCCTGACTATGAAGGGTTGGACAGGTGGGAAACATAGATGAACTCACTGAGATGCACTTGGGGTGGCTTGGCTACTGCCCAAATCCTGAAAACCTCCAGCAGCGCCTGCGCTCAGCTGTCTGCATGACAAAAGATGGATTGAAATAAGGAATTTCAGAGGAAATGTGTGCGCATATTGTGTACTGTAGGGTGAGCCATATGTCCAAGTATACGTACACAACACTATGCCTACAGACGCAACATTGGTGTCTGGGGTTGGACTGATAGAGTTGCTCAATTCTTTTAATTCAGCCCCGCTTTTGGCAGCTGTCAGCGGCGCCCCTCATCGAAGAGTCGACAAGTGAGATACCAGCCCTCCTCCCCAAGGTGGCACAATGTCAGACTCTCTGCTGGCTTTACGGTTTTTAGCATTCAAAGAGCGTCCGCCGGGGCCTCCTACTACTGTGTTACTAAACAAACAGGACTGACTAAGTGCTGATCACAAGCACTGGGCAGAGATGAAAAGCTCCATGTGGAAGGGGCACGATTACGTTGCTTTTCGTCCATTTGTTTTTATGCATCTGTATCAGCTTACAGATTTGAACTGAGCTATTTTGATTATAACCTCTAGCCTTCAAGGCTGCTCTCCGGACGGCTCTGCTTAAAAGTGCGGCGCACGGAGACGGGTCTTGACTCTCACAAAGCTTCCTTGTCTCCAGTGTAACAAGGTCGCAATAATTGGAGGAGGAAGTGTTGAGGATGTCTTTGGGAAGGAGCAGTGGGGTAAGAGAGTGACAGCAGAGAGGCCCAGATCCAGTTTCTGCTCTGGTTCCCCGTTCTAATCCAGCCTGGTATGTGTTGAGATCAGAGCAGGTCCCTTTCACTGCAGCCATCCGGTGGCTGTGCAGTGGGACTTGCAAAGTCCGTGCTTCCTCCCCTGTTGCACAAAAGCACTGGACGACAGTCTGTCGCAGGCTCGCCCCTGGGTGCCAGGTTTGCTGAGGGAAACTTAAAATGAAGTAAAGTGAAGTCCCGTAGTCCCTTTAAGGTCTTAACCTCTGAGAAACATGGCACAGCTGTGTGTTCCCCTTGATGTATTTATGTCGGTTGCTTGCATAGATACACTGTGACACACATACACTTTACACTCACACATGTGGACCTGTGTGTGAATGTGCATGCTCACACAGGCAGTGTGACACATACTGCTGCACACACAGACGCACACACACACACACGGCGGCATAAGCACACCCATATCATGCTCTCTGTCAGTAATACCCAGAGGATATTATATCTCTTTCAGCAGACTGGACAGTTGATCAGAGCAGCATGACCACGTGGGCACTTTGATGTAAATCACGTAGTGCAGTCACCTTGAAAACTGCTTGAATTGTAAATATGAGAGAGGCACTCTTGCTCTCAGATTATTCAGCTGATAAATAGACTCACACCTGATTGGTTCATTCACAGGACAGAGCAGCATTTCAATTTCATCTTTGTTTCTTCTTTTGTCTTTTCTGTGCAACGGTTCTAAGCATTAACAGGGAGGTGTTGGTTTAAATGTTAGTTATTATAAGACGGTTTTACAGTATCAGCTCCTGACTGCAACATAAACCGCAAAAATGTGACCGTTCCTTATGATATATATACTGAGCGAGTTTTGGAGTTTACCAGGTGCTTTAATGTAACTGCTTGACCGTGGAATTGTACTGGAATATTGAGTTCACACAGAGTTACACACACTCACGCTCCAGCACTGCGAGCGAACTTTACATAAACGCACACCTCCGTGTGTAGAACACGGCTCTCACACTGCTAAGGTTAGAAGTTCAGGTTTTAACTGGGGCCACCCATGTTAAAATGCATAAACTCCTGGTGCTGCCAGGCCCTCTAAATCCATTAAGGACAGATGTGGATGAACAGGGGGTGAACTTTTCCAGCCCTGAGAAATGTGACTCATGATTATGCTAAACAGGATGTGGCATTTCTCCCGTGCTTCATATTCCAGCACTATTAAATTACATCACCACGTCAACACTTTAAAGATGCGTGTATATGAAGTATTAGCATGTATTATTCCTCTGTCATACCACAGTCAAATACTTCTCACTGCTTCTCATAATAACAAGAAAGATGACGCAAATGTTTCAGTGACCTTGAACTTTGATTTATGTATAGCACATAAGAAGTGGCTTACAATAACAAACAGAGCGGAGCTTACATAGAGACAATTGGATGTAATAGCATGATAATCTAATCAATCCAACGGGGAGTAGAGGTTATGGGAAAGTAGAAATGCCGTGTTAATTTGCTTCCAAGGTCAAATGAATTAGTGATAGCTACTGGTTGTGCAGGTGGATCTTTGGATCCAAGATTAAATCAGATGTAATGTAACATAGGATATGGACTAATTAAACCTTGGTAGATATTATTAAAAAAGAGAGTAAATGTGCTGTTTGACTCCAAAATAACCCCCATTCACACTTAAATCAAGAATTATTCAACACCCTTTGTGTGTGAACTGTGGATTAATCTGTATACATTTAAAACACAGCGGTGAACCCTTGTAGGTGTGTCTGATCTACCAGGGATTTTCTCTTGCGGAGTGTGAACTGCTGATTAAGAACAGACAACTAGGAAAAAAGGATGCTGGGATAATCACATATGTTATCGTCTTTATCGGAATATGGAGGTCAGATTGCTTGGTAATCACTAGGGGTTTAGCTTCAAGGCCAAGAATGATTTGTAACAAACAAGACAGTGAGTCATGCAGTCATAGGTGGAGAGAAAATTTCATTAGTTGTTTTGAGTCTATCTGATAGCTGAAGTATCTGTAGACATACACTTGGGTTCATAGATCAAGGTTCAGGTGTCAGCTGTTGAATTGCTCTGGGCATACTTTTTTCTAGCCTCTAAAAGAAAATGTTTTTTCAGGAAAATAGTCAAGTTCATAAAACCATTTGAATATTTAGTTATTGATTTTAAAGAAGCATGACCTATTTATCAAAAATCACACAATCATCCCAATCATGGGATTTTAATCATCAAATGTAAACTAGGGCTCGGTGATGAGACCTCAGTCCTCTCAGAGGTCCGTGAGACACACGACAACATATGAACTTTATCATGACTGTAACAAGATAATCTGGCCTCATATCACACATCGCTCCCATTCCAAGACACTTTATCAGCTCATGCGCGAGTCTGAAAACACATACATACAGCTGTCTCTTTGACCTGCGACAGGCGATCTGACTGCAGGTTAGGATGCTGAGTCGGTTCATGTTACTAACAATTGGCATGTGCGAGTTTGTCTGTAGAATCACCGGCAACAACGTTGACACACCGAAACAGCTGAGAACACTATGGATGAACGGCCACCTCGTGAATGGGTAGACAGATATGTAGCTGCATGTGTGGCCGGACGAGTGATATATAGATAGAAGACTATACAGTTACAAATAAACATACTTGTAGATATTAAAGTGATGCTACAATATATCAGGTTGAATAAGATTAAAAACGAATATAATTCTGTAAATTTAAATGCAACACAATTTAAATGTTAAATTGCAGATATTTTTCCATTTCTGTTTGGAACATTCAGTGTTGCACCCTTTGTGGTAAATTATAGGTCAGCTGAGGGGTCAATTATCCAGCTCTTAGTGAGGATCAACACACTCATATGTTCCTTTAGAACTGTTTTTCTGCTCTTTAAAAAAATACTGTTGTCACCAGGGGGACAAGAGCGCAGAGGGCAAAGCTTTGGAAAGAAATGACGATCATATTTCCAATACATTTCTCCTGAGAACAGAAGAACTTTGGTACCTGTCGCAAGAGCAAAACAGAGAGGTGTCAAAAGTGAAATGTGATCGGCATATCTTGACAAAGGGGAAACCGCTGTGAGGGATCAGTTCAGAGAGAGAAAGACCCGGGTCCCCACAGCAGATGGGACCTTTATCGTTACAGCCGCAGGGGGAATGAGCCGAAGCAGGGGGAGACGCGAGACCACAAAAAAGGTTTGGCAACACGGCTGGACTGTGACACATGTCCCACTGTGGAGGGGGATTTTACTCACCTGGCCTTTGGTGTGTCATCATGTTACCAGTTCTGTCATGAGCCTCCACCCTGTCCGCCTGCACTGCATTGTTCCGTACTGCATGTGGACAAGCGAATAAAAGAGGATGGATAATGAAGAAGAGAATAAGTTAGGCAGTGGGAGTGAGCCACAGTTTGGCCTATTGTTGGTGCTGTATCTTCTTTTTTTTTGGAGCACTACTATAGTAAGGGATAAAGCTGATCAAAGGGCTGTATATGATTGCTCACGTGGGTGTTGAGGGTCTTTAGCTGGTAGGGCAGTGAGAGTGAATAGAGTGAGGGATGGGGGGTTGTATGAGATGCCTTGTAGGAGGAACAAATGATGGTGCAGATGAAGAGGCTCACCAACAGCAATGTCGTACTTCATCATCACGGATCTTGAAAAGACGCACCAGAGGACGCACCACACCTGGACGATCTTTTTTATATCATCTAATGTCTGTCACCATCCGTCTCATTCAAAGTAGCTCCGCACTACATTTCCCACTTGTATGTGGGACATCGGGACATTCCATAGCTTTACTGACAACTCTTGTCAATGCTTTCACACAATGCAAGTGAAAGGGGGACAAAGAGAGAGAGAGTATACTGACTGGCAGAGAGCGCCTTATTCATAACACGCCCCAGATGTGCAAAATAAGCAACAGCTAAAGCCAGTTTTACTGTGTTGAGTCCTATTCATTCTGATGTAAAGACAAGCATTCATTTACACTGTATAGAAAATTGTGCATCTGCAGAATAAAACAGGTCAAACAGCGGAAGTGAAACACAAAACAGCTGACCAGACACACTACACAAAAATGAAAGCAAACGGAAACCATTGTACACCTTATTTAGAAAGAGTTGCATATACTTCCACACTGAATATGACCATGTTTTAACTCAGGTATTTATTATATAAACACTCTGTAACAGTGAAGGATATAAAAGTAACACTTAGAAACTTGAGCCACCGAGAGCTCAGAAATGAGTAACAGTCCCAAAGACCTCCACGTCAAATACCTTTGTAATAGAGATGTTTTTCTAAAAAGAACCATGCACACACAGACACACATGTATTTGTATGTGTGTGCACGCTAAAGTGGACCTTGAGGTTCTTTACGGGGAGAGTGAGAGAGCTTGCATGGCAGCCTGCCGGAGGTGCTGCGAGATCAAGACCAGTCCACCCCCAGGTGGGAAAGCTAAGCTTTCAGGGGTGAGAGGTCACTGACACCAGAGTGGTCACACACGTGTCTGAACACTATTTACAACTGGAGAGGCCCACCTCAGACCACCTACATCTGCTCTTCCACGATAATACTGTACATTTGCAGGAGGCGCTGTACCTGGGTATCCACTGGGTGGCGGTAAAGCTCCACGTACACCGCTATGTTTTATCATCATCCTGCCATGAATGACTCTTATCATCAGTCAAATGATAGTATATCTTTCACATGCCTGAACTCTGATCCTCTACTATATAATCAGGAAACCATGATGGGATGTGAGAACACATAGACATTCCTTTGCTGTTGAAATGAAACCACAAGAGTATTTGGTTATAGCTGCAAATGCATAAGTAGCCATGCATGAGAGTGCATAACTATGTCCCTAAATTGAAACCGGCCCATAACCTTTGGGCTCTTGTTCAAGGTCACAAGGAAGTTTAGGTCAGAGTCAGCGCGTGGCTAACAGTAAAGGAATGCACACTTGTTGTCTCCAGCAATGAGGTAGACTTGCTAACTTTATTTTTCAAATATTTAAAATAGAACAGAACTGTATATGCTGTGAGAGTTTGTCTCTCATTGCAATGCCATGAATATCTTTCAATCCCTGATCTGCATCCAGTGATCATTAGAGTCTTCCAAGTCTTCCAGTTTCAAGTTTGGTGAAAAGACACGCTGCAAACTATAGCCACATGAAGAGCACATGACTTATGTGGAACTTATATAAATGCTAACATCAAGAGAATGGCCCGAAAATGTTTATCACTTATGTTTTGTCATAATATGTCAAATAAAATCATCTTAAACTATATAATTTGCAGTGCTTTTTGTGTGTTTAAGTTATTAACAGGTAGTGTGTAAAAGCCCTTTGTCCTGGAAATCTGCTGGTGTTACTTAAAAATACTCTAAACTTATGGAGTCCATATTCCAGAGAGGGATTGGAGTGATGTTTGCAGGGTATCAGAAATGAAAGTGTCCCTCCGTTGCCTGGGGTGTGTGTCTCCTAAAAATGATGAGAATTCAACATGTCGCCCTCTGGTGGTCAAAAACAATTATCTTTTGTTAACTGTATTTTTTATTTTTAAGTTTTATGAAGTTTTATGAAATTCTACACAGGATAATTAGTTGATATTTTGTCAGGAATGACTCAGTGGAAGTTTTTGAGTTTGTTAAACCTGTAAACCTTTAAAGTAATGTAACGGCGCCCATGACAATACTGTAGTGTGTCAGTTGTAAGGCGACAATTTCTGAGAATTTACTTTAATCTCAAAGTCACTCTGAAACTCTGCCAAAAATTAGAAACTTCTAAGACCTGTTTCAGTTTGACAAAAGAACATAGTTTGATCTCATATACTGTCACTGAAGCAAGATGAACACAGGGAGGAGTTGGTTCTAAACCACAAACTGATGTGGAGAGTCACATTGTGCATGGAAACTGAATTCACCAGTCACACCGCCTCAGGATGGAGTAGGTGTGATGATGACATCAAAAAGCCCTGGTACCAATGGTTGTAGTGCTCGACAACAGGGACAAGTGAGGTACACTGCAGGGTATTTGTTATGTAACCACTGCCGCACATACATAATGATATTATACAGTAGAACAAGTACAGCAGAATTGCGGGGGTCTTGGTATGAACAAATCTGCATTAAACAATACCAGAGCGATGGAGAACAGGAAGAGGAAGAGGATGTGGAGCAAATGCATCACAGAGAGGAAGCAGAACAGTGTGTCAAAACAATTTTAAAATATGAAAGAATAATGCATGAACTGCAGAAGTGTGAGGTGAGGGGAGCTTGGCGTTTGCCATCGTGATTCATTACTGGAGTGGCCTCTGATGTGCTGTCATCACCTCAGTTTCACCACACATATCCTCTGGGTATGATGACTGCAAGTCTTCAACACGTTGTAGCAAGACTGAAAATTTAGTCGCGTCAGCAGCTGATACGATAACAGTATACAAAATATTTTCCCAAATTATATTTGGATTGGATATTTGATTGAATGGACATCTTTAGTCATGTTTCAACGAAAGCGGATATTTTCAAGTCCAGCTGTAGGAGTGTTACACGTCATGAAGGGACTTGAATCGCAGCAATGTTCAAATATTTATGAGGGAATTATATTATTCTCATGAGCTGTAGTTCTTCAGTGTAAATGTCATGGCGTGAAGAACGGGTCGCCGTGATTCAAAAATGTCTCAGTAGAGCCTCTGACACAGTTCACTGTGTCACTGAGGTTAGCTTTATTGATAATCGCTCATTCCTGTCAGTCGCTGTGCCACTAGCTATAACTAAATCTGTAGTAATCCCTATAGTCAGGTCTGCAGGAGGCTTTAATATACGTGAGAGGTTCATCCTCTGTGCCATTAGATAATATCTGTCTCCTAATGATGGCCCCAGATTCAGAGTGTACCTCGAGCCATCCTCTGCCTCACTGCTGAGACACTTACGTAATGTGAAAACATAATCAATATAAAGGACATTAAAAATGAACAATACTGCATACTGTGAAGGTGACTAGTCATTCGCTTGTCACCAGGTGGGGGGCTGTAGTGGGATGAATCTATGTCTGTCATGTTGTCCACCTACAGAGGGTCAGCTGAGGTGACAAGGTCTTTACCAATGGCAAGTAAAGTGGGTTGGAAAAGGTCACACTGAAGCTGTGGCCCTGACACCAATCGGGAGCTCATTTCACAAAAGTGATCAGTGAGCACTGTTAAAACATGACACTGGTATGCCTCAAATGCCTCATCTTGACAGCATATTGACTGACTGGGAAGCCAACCTCTGGTGGCTGGAAGCAGTGCCTGATGAAGGCTGGCCTGACTATTAAAATAAAATAAAAATGTCATTGAGTCCCAGAGGGAAGAGACCAGGACTGCAACATGCACTCCAGTTTTGTTTTGTCAAATCCCATCTTCCCTTTACATGAGCTGATAAAAACATTGACCTAAGTGGATTCAACTTGGTAAAAAGGCTCTCAACAAACCTTTTTGATCACTTTGAGGAGAATGTACTGTAGTGACAATGTCAGTTAGGAAATCTTTCGTAAATCCATCATTTGCAACTCTAAATGCAAGAAGAGAAATTTTCGAAGAAAAATCTTACACCTGGCACCTATCTAACTGCTCCACTTCAGTATTTACACAGTTACAATTTACACCTTGTCATGTCAAAAATTCTTATGTTACACTGCAATGATCAAAACACAAATAATTTAATTAATTTCCTGTTTAAATGCTGTTTAAATTCTTTTGACTATTGTTTGTCCCTAAAAGCCCTTGAGAGCCTGAGAGTATTTCTCAATTTTTTTTTTATTATTGAAACAGATTTTGTAAGGTGCATTTGTCCTTTTCACACCTCACAAAGAGTGACAGAGGTGACAGACGATTTTGACAGTGCTGGTAATTGGTTGGTTGATTGTGGTGGTGGGGTCACCTCAGGCAAAAGCAGCAAACAAACAAAGCTCTCATCCACTCTACTACCCTGACTAAAACAGCTGACATTTGTAATCTATGGTCATCTCAGCTCTTGTGGAGCCACAAATACCACCCTACTTAATTGTGATGCACCATTTGGCACAATTGCCTCTCGCCTGGTCCACACAGGGGCTTGCTCACATGCTCCTCTCTTTAATCGCTCTTTCTCCAGGATACGTCAGACAAGGGTGGGCTACAACAGTTTCTCACATAGCCCTGCCCTATTACCAAAGCAACTCAGTACTACATTTATAATCTGTTCACTACAATGCATTATTTAGCTGTATGTAAATACATGCACGTAATTCATGCTCCATCCATGTATGATGCAACGCAAAACTATAAAATTACTCTAAAAATGACCACAGAGAACACCTGTCTGAGTGTCAACCAAAATCAAATGTTACAAGCTTCATTCAGGTCATATAGCACTGGATTACATTAAGTTGCATGTTTGTGATATTGAGTTTGTGTTCTGCACATGTTTCCCTTGCAAGCATTTCAGGTTTCCTTTTCTGACTAAATATACAGAATTAATGAAAGCTCTCTTTGTCTGAGCCACATACTGAAAACAGTTAAGCCTTGTGCCCATAATGCTAAGTTCCCGCCCAGTGAATCAGGTGGTCATCACAATCTTGTTGTTTGACCCAGCAAAAGATTGGACAAGACCCAAAAATACAGATGGCTGAGAAAACAAATCAAGACTCAAGCAACATATAACGTATGTCTGCTTGCCTGATACTAAGTCAGAGTTCATTATAGTGAAATTCCCTTGGAGGTGCAGTGACCCATAAGTGTAAAGGCTTATCCTCAGCTTGCTAGATAGTATCCAAGCTGATTCTTTACAGAGAAAACCCATTTTGTTAGTGGCTGCATCTTTTGACCTGTTTTGAACCCACATGGTGTGGCTAGGTGCTGTGACAGTCAAACAAAATAGATTTCAGTTTAGTAAAAGGGGGAAATATTAAGGGCAAGAGAAGCTGCTACAGCTGCCTGCTCAGTTGTGCATGAGATGATAAACATTGGGAGGCTTTTACCTGAGTGCTTTTCTCAAGATTCTCCTTACACAAGGATGAGCAAGAACACGTCTGATTCTCTGTAAGAGGGTTGGTACTTTTCAAAACCACAACAGTCCTCTTCGCAGTTCTCAGTGCACCCAACGGGATTTGGGAGCAACTGGGCTGTGTCCCTTTCTCACCGCATATCTAATCATCAGTGACATTTCCTACTTGCATAAAATTGTGCCACTGGCAATAGCAATTAGATATGCAAAAGTCAATGCTATGAAAAATACTCTACAGAAGGCACAGTTTACCTTGATTCACTGGAAATGTACAATTCATGTTTCAAAACTATTTTTTTTTTTTTTTGAAAAAGTTGTGGCAACTTTAAAAGTTTGGATTCACACTTCAACATAGGCACAGCCTCCAGCGTGCGCACACACACACACACACACACACACAAGCACCACACACTGGCTTGATCGATGCATTGTGCCATATGAGAGCTGTGTGTGATGGGTAGCCAGCAGGGGGATGGGTCAATTTACTGCTGCTGCTGCTGCTGCTCAGCTTCTGTCGGTCCTCCTATGTAGACTCATATTCTCTCAAGCACAGAGTGCAGGAGCTTACCACTGCTGCTCTGTGTGACAGAATCTCCAGCTAACTTTGGGGGGGTTAGAGATACAGCCATCAATCTGATCTGTTTATGCTGTAAATGTGCTGGATTTATCACCAGGTTTTACATGCTGTGCAGCCTCAGCATCTCTGATCCTTTTTACCTCTCCACTTTGTAAACACAGAGGTGCCCTGGAGAGGAAGAGGGGCTTTTCTCTCTGGATAAGGTAAATAAATATTTTCTACATAGATTGACCTAAAGTTTTACAGACTAGAGGTTTGTTTGACTTGACAGGAACCTGTTTCTGTATTTCTGTTGTTGTGTACTCATATGTAAACTATAGTTTACTGTAGAGTAAATTTGTTTCAGCCAAAAGTAGACTTTTCAAGAATGCATTTCATTTAATAATCATATCTTTTTGAATGAATAATTTGCAGAAATATCAGGGGTTTCTGTTTTCTTGAAGAAACTATTTTTGTGCATACTTTTTGTTCAGCTTGCTTGTTGCACCAGTTTCATGTTTGTCTCAATAATGGAGAGATCCCTACCTAAATACAATGCGAGAATAACTTCAGTGAAAACGGGCCATTCACATAAAGAGGAAAAGCACTTTATTTCAAACTCAGCTTTGTGTAATGCCTAATGCATATTTGTCAAAGGGATTTCTTTGAATCACGTACCCTTTTCCCTCTCTTTTTATTTTTCACCTCATTTTGAAATCTTTTGAATGTTTTTTTTTTTAACATTCACTAAACAAATGCAACCGGTGTGTTTTTATTTATACAATTGACGTAAAACAGTTCCTTGCACAGACAGTGTGTGCTCTCCTCTATCACAGCTAATTCAATCCATTTTTTTCTGACCATCAACACAAACTTCACATTAGCGCTCATTCTTACAAAAACCATGAACACATTCAGTGCAACTGTCCCGGTTATGAAATGTTCATAAAAGATCAGAAAGGATACACGCCTGCTTTGGCTTGAACAGAGTAACACCTTATTGCATATGTATTTGATTTACGTGGCTTAAGCCATTCATAGGAGACAATGCTTTGATGCCCAGTGAGGGGAAGTAAGAGGTGATTGAGGGTTCCTCTGACGCACAAAGGCTTCACTGAGCACAGCAAGGGCTCCCTGTGTGGACCTGATGCACTGCATACCCATATGTACTTCAGCCATTGTGCTGCATATGTTTGTTTGTTTGCAAAGCAACAGAAAATACTGCAGTATCAATCCAAAGAAATGAGCTCAATTGAATATTGTAACAGATATACATGTTATATAAGAATTTTTCTTTTTGCGAAAACACTAAAAAGATAAAAAAAAAAACATTAGGTGCAGCAACATGCCTCTTATGTGCATGAGGTATGAGTCTGATTCATTGCTGCTCTGCTGGAGTCAGTCCTATATAATCACTCTGCCTAATTTTAGATCATGGCACTCTGAATCAGCAGCTGGCACGATTTATGACATGTTTTTGTTCGCAAGCAAACAAATTATTAATGCAGTACATGACAGATGTTTTACAGCATCTTGTGAAATTGATGTGGCGGAGAGCATTGTACTGCACTGGCACCTGGCTCCCTTCTACCACATGAGCAACATAATGCAGGGGCAGACAGGAAGCGGATTTACATAGGATAAATGCTGTTAATAATTCTTGCACTCCTGATTCCATCACATTAACAAAACATACCAATCCTCTTATAATCACTTGACACATGGCCACGGGGAACAGCAAAGTCCATACAGCCATTATCATTATCAGAAATGCTTCAAATTAATCACCTCTTTATCAAATATTTCTCAGTCTTTTACAGCACAGCACAAATTGACAATTTACTGGTTCACTTCTTGACATCTTGCCTGTCATACTCCCAACCATTTAAAAAAAAAATGTGATTTTGCCTTATTAGATTTGTTCATAAAAACAATGTGTAATATTTTGGCTCTCTGAAGAATTACCTCATAAAAGCTCTCAAAGCTTATCAGCTCAGTTATACTGAGTGAAGATCTCCTCTCTAGCCAGAAAGGTCATGGGAGCTTCACTGCCTTTCCACGCTTTTCATGATTACTGCTTAGCCAACCCATTTCACAGTTGACAAGGGTTAATAATTGATATTAAAAGGCACTGTCATAATCCTGATTCTATAAGATATAACACATGTAATTCATTTGCAAAACAATGCAGGAAAATGTAAAATCGCTCTTAAGCTGTCATGTCGTGTCAGTGTTTATGTCTAGGTGGGTTTTCAAAACATGCCCAACCGAGAAAACAGACATACAGTGGTGTAAGCAGAAGAACATCACTGACTTTTCCTCAAAATTACAGGTAGACTGCCCAATTTTGTATGATACAGTGCCTCACAGTAACCCCCAAACCCTCTTGTTTGAAAACTCAACAGAATTCAATGCTGTGTTTCAAAATGATGAGCTGGAAGGAAATGTGGGGATTTCCTCAGATTTCCTAGAGGGCAATAGGGATGATGTTCAAAATGAGAGCACATAACTGGTACATTTCTCAAGCATAAAAACTATGAATCACATGTTTGTCAATCTTGGCCTCCAGACATTGCTCATCATTATGAGTAAATAATGCTGGAAAGTTTAGTGGGTCAGAGGGACACAGAGGAGGATCATGCTCGTACCGTACATGTTAAAGACCATCTGATGCCAATCATCTGTGTGTGTGTGTTTACTGTCACAGAAATGGATGTGGAACATGGATTCTATCGGCAGGTGGATGTCCAGGACCATGCTCACTACATTATTGCCTTCTTTGTATTGGTGATTGGAACAGTCGGTGTTACTGGGAACGCCTTGGTCATGTATGCCTTTTTCTGGTAAGCTACTCTCCTTATGGAAGGGGTAATGGTCTGTTATGGTCAACTTTCGATCTGCATTATTCAGCAAGGTATAATTATTAGCCTTTATTATTTGTGAACTTAAAACAAAAATCTTTTGTAAGACAAAAAAACGATTCTTGTAATTTTGCATTTCTTTTTCAAATTTCCATCATTCATTGCAGGCACCCTCCTATTTTGCCAAATTATCAAAGTAAGCAGTATTGACCTTTTCATTCACTTCACTCATGTCACGATAATTCTATAATTGCTATATAATTTAGATTTCATGCAAAGCCTTATCTTGACTATATCTCCCACAACATTTATCACACTTAAAATTTGGTTGGATTGGAAAGGATTTTGTGCTACTACTGCAACTTATCATGAAGTATCCATACATATTCTAATGATGTTAGTTGTTCATGATTGCACCAGTCTTCTGATTCCACAGATACAGATTGAGCAGATATTTAATTTGAGTATTTAGGCATTACTTAGCTATTTTGTCAAGTACTATTCAATATTCCATAATCAATTAAAAAAAAAATCTGGCATACCTTCATTTCAATTTCATTTCATGCAAGTCACTATTTTCTAACCAGCCAATAAATAGTTACTCTCAGCATTGAAACACAATATACACTCACACACATGCCTGTTTAAATGATTCATAAAGTTCCTAATCCAGTATTGACGGGTTCTATATACTCATTAACGTCACAACTAAGGATGTAATTTTGAACACCTAGTTAAAATAAAAGTAATATAAAAATGAATTAGTCACTGAAATGTAAAACATCGCCTGTGAGTTTGACATTGGAATGAGTTTTACTTAGCTCATCACGTTTCTGCATGTGAACTGATCCTAAGAACACAGTCACACATGAAGGCACAGTTGGATCGTGGGAGCACAGTGCTCTAACTGTGTTCCAAGTTCTGCTGAGACTTCAAAACAAGTAAGTTCACATAAGATGTTGGCCTGAGGACTACTTTGTTAATCGGTTAAGAACATTCAAACAGTCCCTCTGGTGGTGCATTAGAGATATCTGACTTCATTAAGATGTTCAATAACTAATAATTTAATAATAGGCCTAGATCAACTTGAATAAATGAAGCTATTATTTTAAATAACAAGTGGCGATTAACTAAGTTATACATCAGATCATCATGTTTAGATAATTCCAGTATCAGTACATTCTGCAATGTTCGAGTGTTGCACAGATTAATAGGAATGAATGGGGAAACAGTGTGTTCTTGCATTAACAAAGCACAGATGTCACAAGCACAGGCAGAGTGGTCTTCACAGTAGCCTGCAGGCATTCAATACCAGGAAGCAGCTTAGTGATTTTCTAACTGTGCTGGATAAATCAATGAATGAATTCAATAATTCAGTCAGCTACATGCTTATCTATATAACAGTCAACACTATGCTACCACCACAGATCACATAGGGAGGACAGGGAAGCTTAAATAACAGTAATACAGCACAGTGTAATCCAATCAACAAATACAGTATTTGTCCGAGTAAATACAGCGCAAATAGATTCTCATCTAGACTAGAAGAAAAATGAGTCCTAAGTGCAGTTCAAAAATAATACTTTGCTCATCTGGTTATGAAGCCCTCCATATCTCTTATTGGTAAATGTTTTGTTCCTGTGTGATGGCAGGGTTTTGGGGGCTGGAAGTAACAGTGAGCAACACGTGTGGTTCAGCAAAGCTGGCAACCATTAAAATGTTAGAATAGTTCACACAATCACAATGTATTCTTTCTGGCAAAACATTTCAGGCATAGGGAAGGGTGATTTGTTTAGATCAATTACTGACTAAAGAAATGAACAAATGCATCAAAAATATATAAAAACTGATTGTATATTAGCCCAGTGTAAGAGAGGTCTGAGATGATCCCATTTTATCAACTGAATTACAAACTTTATAAACTCCTGATGTCAATTTCTGTATAGTTTTCTCCTTTGAATTGATATGAAAAAATATAAATGAAATAAAGCCTATATAACCAGTATATACAGCATACAGTGCACAGCAGTGTATTTGTTCCATCTATGCACCCCGGCCACTCCTGGGTATGTGCCACTGAATGCAGTCAAAAACTATGTGTTAGATACAACCCTGAGCCTGACATGTTTTCTGCATTAAGGATTCAACCTCCAGTGATACAGAGCTGTATCACTCGATCGCCACTCCAGTCACACTTGTTTGGTGCACACCCACTCGTCTGCATGTAAACACACAAATACACTCCAGTTTATCTGCCTCTTTACTGTTGGTGGGCAAAACAAGAAAGACAATGCCCAAAGGCTGACGGTGATAATGGAGCTGATGTAACTCTTTAAAATAAGTAAATATTTAATTGTGGCACTATGATACTATACTGAAGCAGATCATAGTTTTCAATTGAGTTGGAGCAAATGTTCATCATCCCTATGCCTTTTATGTCATAGCAAAAAGGTATGTGTCTGTATGTGAACGTGAGATGCTCACTGACACAAATTACAGTGATATTGCACATATTAAACACATCAAAGGCTGTTATAAATACATCATTTTCTGAAGCCTTCATTTAGAAAAACTAAAGCTTGATTATGGTGCTCATCAGATTTCACGGATTCACCAAATAGAAAAAATCACCGATCACTGGTATAGTCTGGCACTGCTTCTGGGGACTTGTTTTAATGTGACTAGGGCTTTAAATATGATTTGCCAGAAAGCAATCTGAAGTATGTGCAGTGAGCTGTGGCATGCTAAAAAAAGGTTATCAAGTGCACATTGTTACCATGCATTACAACGCGACTATATCTGCTCACCCGCAGCATGAGAGAAAGAACATTCAGCCTCTGCTGTGGCCCCCCCATGGCCCCTTGTTCCAGGCTCATTTTTGTTAAATAAAAAAAAGTACTTGTAGACTTGTATGACACAGATTAATTGCTGGAGAGATTGTGTAAATAGCAACATATTCAGGTTGTCCGAAGACAGCTAACGTAGCTTGCTTCTTGATAACTGAACAGAGAGGAGCAATGTCTTAGATTTTACAGTGATATGAAGGAATTTCCATCGGGGGGAAAAAACATGAAAAATTTAAACTGCACATAAATGTAGTGCTGCAGTGCAATTCAAGTTTCTCACTCACCCATTTACAAAGTACAGTAGGAGCCATTAAGCAGGTTCACTGTCAATGCTGCTTTGATTTTTGGATTTCCTCTCAGCATCTGGCTCATGACGTTCTTGTATTGCCTTCCTGACAATGGATCTCAATTTTAAAGGTCATTTATAATTGGATTTCTGACCTCTTGTGATGAAGTGTCTGCTGTGACTGACTCTTCTTCATTACGACTGCAAACACAGCAAGATCAGTGTTGTCATTGCCTTTGTTTGACGGTTGCAGTGTAGACTAAAAGGATTTGCTTGCCACAATGAGTCAACAAGGGAGTCCATCAGAGAATCCCTTGGTATTGAATACATGCTTGTGTTCCGCCATTTTACATGTACAGGAAAGCATTTTGGGTTACTTGTGGTTTTGTGATTCGTCTGCAAACAGTTGCAGTCTAATATCATTGATGAACCTTTGATCTAAACTTACTTTACAGCATTAGAATAACACTGAAAGTTAGTGGATTATTACTATTGATTTCCACCCCCTCCCTGTTATGTTAAGGGAGATGGACTGAAGTCTACATTTGAGCATTATTGGATGGATTTTACACTGGCCAGGGTGTGAACCTTTGCTTTCCATATGTCTTCACATCACTCTGGGGCAAACAAAATGTTTCATACTCAAAAAGTTTAACACAATTAGTTTCTTGTTGTCATGAAACCTCCCTGTGGATTTTAATTGGCAGACACAATTGGCAATATATTTTATTACACAGTTACAAGCAGTACACTGGAATTTTTTGTAAGCCCATAAATCCATGTAAGCCCATATTTTGGTGAAACAAATAATGAAAATATTTTTATAATGGTATCCGGATGATTTCTAATAATATAAAAAAAATATTATAGCAACTTATGGACTAACAAATAACTTTAATTCTCTTGAAAGGTTGTGTTCATACCATAAAGCTTCAACTGTCTCTTTTACTTATGTTAATAACTTTGAATTAACTTGTTCTGTAAAGTGATGAACAACATAATATTACTTTCTAGTATGCTGCTCACTATTGATTTGACATTTTTCAATCATGTGTTTACAGCAACAAGAAGCTCCGAACTCCCCCCAACTTTTTCATCATGAATCTGGCAGTCAGTGATTTCCTCATGGCAATCACACAGTCACCCGTCTTCTTTGTTAACTCTCTTTACAAGGAGTGGATTTTTGGAGAAACAGGTATTTCTTTTATGTTAAATTATACTGTATACACTCTACACATCCTTTCTGCTTCTATATACAGCACGTCTCTGCTGTTTATGTTTGGAGCTTCATATTCCACTGAGGGTGAGCAATAAAATGTTTCGTTCTTCATTTTCCCCACAGGGTGTAAAATGTATGCCTTCTGTGGAGCTTTATTTGGAATCACCTCCATGATAAACCTTCTGGCAATCTCTGTAGATCGCTATATTGTCATCACAAAGCCTCTGCAGGCCATACAATGGACCTCAAAGAAACGCACTTGCCTCATAATTGCCCTGGTGTGGCTGTACTCATTAGCCTGGAGCCTTGCACCACTTTTGGGATGGAGTGAGTAACACCTTTCTTACACCTTTTGTGTAACTATCTTCTTTTATAATACTTAAAATATATCATACTCACTTCCTTCTTATCTGTCATTTTTCTCCTCAAGGTTCATATATACCAGAGGGTCTGATGACCTCGTGCACATGGGACTATGTGACATCTACTCCAGCCAATAAAAGTTATACTTTGATGTTATGCTGCTTTGTATTCTTCATCCCTCTGGGAATTATCTCCTACTGTTATCTATGCATGTTCCTGGCAATCCGCCATGCAAGCAGGTGAATGATTTAACATGAGTTACACTCTTTGAAAGCAATTGAAATGCTCCTGTTTCTAAGAAGGCTGCTTAAAAACTGCATAAATCAGCATCGTGCTTTTGAAGTGCAGATTTTACCTCCCCACTACTAGCACATCTTAACATCCACAATCTAATCTGTTAAAAAGCTGCTTCCCATTTCAGGGGTAGCCTCCAAGGCAGAATACATCATGGCAGATTGACAATGTTATCCTGTTTTAAAGGTTCTTTCAAATGAAGCCAAGGAATATACATGCTAGATTTTAACTTGTCTTACTGTCTCACTGTGCATACTGCATTTTGGCCTACTTTCCATTACATATGTGTTGAAAACAAGACTGTAAATCCTGTACATAAATAATGACTGTGTTATTTTTCATCGATTTAGCCTTTGAGCTCATATGTTGACTGCAAAATTCCATTTCTTCTATCTCTCTGTTCCAACAGAGATGTGGAGAAGTTGGGGAGTCAGGTGAGGAGGTCAACGCTGATCCAGCAGCAGTCCATCAAGACTGAATGGAAGCTGGCCAAGATTGCCTTTGTGGTCATCATAGTGTTTGTGCTTTCCTGGTCACCCTATGCATGTGTCACCCTCATCGCCTGGGCTGGGTAAATATACAGTATGACAAGGGCTCTGTATGATCCCTTGATGTTTTTTAATAGTCTGACAGCATTAGTTGTGTGCAGACGGCAAACTTACAGGATGCTTGCCTGCAATCTGCACTTAATTTCAGTCATTAGCCATGACTCATATTCCACCTCCAGAATATCATTATACTGGCTATGGCATGATGAAATGCTATGCAGGTCATGCTACAGTACCAGTATCATTATATGTGAGGCACAGTTCTACTCTTTACAAATGCTTTACACCTTTCAGATATGCAAGCATTCTCAATCCCTACTCCAAAGCTGTCCCTGCTGTCATAGCCAAGGCATCAGCCATCTACAACCCTTTTATCTATGCCATCATTCATTCCAAATACAGGTGAGTGCAGTGATCCAACTAATCGGTTAACATATGCTTGAAAAAGATATAGAGCTTTTACGGAGGGATGACGGTTTTTCAACAGGGACACCCTTGCAGAAAAGGTTCCGTGTCTACACTTCCTACACCAGCCCCCCAGGAGGGACTGCATATCAGTGTCGCACAGTGAGTCCTCTTTCAGGGACTCAATGCTGAGCAGGCAGTCATCAGTCTCCAAAGACAAGTTTCACAGAGTTTCCTCCATGTCCACAACAGACACAGTGAGTGTGGCTTCTGCACTGGGCTTTTAGAGAGTGTAAACACACGGTTTACAGAAATCAAATGTAGACAATCTGTTTAGTTCATATGAAGAGCAGTCCCAGTTGTGCCAACAATAATTTGTCATGTCACTTAAATCCTTACCTTGATATACATATTTGTGTGCATATCCCTTGTAGCAGGTTTGGAGCGACGTAGAGCTGGACCCTATTGACCATTGCTTGAGCTCAAGCTATTCCCTGGGAGCTCTGAGGGAAAAAGAGAATAAATCATTGGCTAAGCAGACCAACGAAAAGGGAAGCCAGGAACATTTAAGGTAGGTGCTCATCATTATCTGTTACTTTTATGAACAAATCATCCCAAAGTCAAGCAAGGATTTATGGGTATGCCATTTCAACACAATTATGGAGTCAGAAAAAGTAAAGTATTCATTCTGTAAATTCTAGACTTCCATCCCAGAGCGAGGCTCACTGAACAGATGTGACCACAACCTATTGCCTGAGTCTGTCACTGTGGTGATATCCTCAGCCTATGGGACGAGAAGGGAGGAGAGCCCCAAAAGTCGGAGTAAAGAGAAGAAACGGGAAGATGAAAAAGAGGAAGAGAGCGAGCGTCAACAGCGAGAGACACAACAAGAACAGACAGAGGAAGACCAGAAGGAGTCGCAGGTCCTCATCCTGTCACTCTCTGGGCAATGCTGTATGTTTGCACTCCCATGCCATTGTCACCACTAACTCAAAGAAGGGCCCTCTGCACCACAGCTCCTGTGAGGAAAAGAAGAACCCACAGAGCAGGCAGAGACAACTGGTACTTGGTTTGCAGCCTCTGGACTGCTCTGCTCAACTTTTTGAGTCTGTGCAAAGATTTCTCTCCCCAACACCAGGAACCTAATATGTTGACTATTTATATGTGGCTATGTCTTATTGTAACACAGGAGGGTAAACAAGTTTGCAATTTTTGTCTAAAAATATTAAGGGTTAGGGTTAGGTAATGTTTTTAGCAGCTGTTAAAACTTTAATGTCAACAGTTAAGCCATGCGGTGCTACCAAATACATTTGTTTTATATACAATATAGATATAAAAATATTTGTGCAATCATTCACATAACAGAAGTCATCATAATGTAATTATGACATTGTATATCAGCGTTTATCATGTCTTGTAAGTTACTGACATTTTGTGTTGTATCGGGGCACTTTAGTAATCATGCACTGTACAATCCAAGATTTTCATTCACTGCAGCGACTTTTGGAACAGTGTCTTACATTAATGATATTGTGTGAACATGTCAGCTACAGAACTTAACAAGTCATAAAAACCCATGACAGTGAGGTAACACGTATCATCAGTCATTGTAATATGATCTGACATCATAATTATCAATTCTAATTTTCGGTGCTGCATAGTCTCAGGAACAGAACCGCAGCAATCACTGGGATTTTGCTACTTTTATTGAGTCTAAAGGGGAAAAACCCAATTAATGATTCTGTTTTACCACTTCAGAGAAATGTGTCTTTACAACTTGCTGTAGCTATGAAATCACAACAGTTTCTTCTTGAATACACTTGTGTCAATCTGCTGCACCTGTGGTGTCATGAAGTGTAATGATCAACAACTTACACATACTAAACTTTGATATAAGTTGTTATGAATAATTTTAATGTAGTCTGTGCAAAATGTTTTATATATGCATTACAGAGTCTGCATTATCAACAGTAGTATTAGTAGAAATGATTCAAGTCAAAAAGCAGATGGAGGTGGACTTATTTTCCTTCAAGTCTTTTTTTTATATTTTACACAAAAGAAATAATTTCCTCATAGTTTTTCAGTGTTTCTGCAGACACTGGAATAGCTTGAGCAAATGCAGATGAAGAGCACAGATACCATCCAGTAGATATTCCACACTGAGTTCAAAACCAGGACACTTCAGGTACAATGCATGTGCTGTGACCATCTCAATCTCATCTCTCATCTCAAACACCAAAGTCTATAGTAATCTGGAACAGTTTAACTGACTCTGACTCTGTTAGTAGGGGGTGGCTGAACATTATGCATCCTTTTTTTCGCTATGATGCTCATGTAATTACATGGTGGAGCTGCCTCAAATGTTGAGGTCACAGACACACTTAAAATGTGCTCTCGGTTCAAATTCAAACACCCAGAAAGGTCCTTTTTGAACTGTCTTTGAACATTAACTCTGGGATTTCCGGAGCAATTTGCTTATCCAGTTATGTAAAGATTATCTAAAGGTATGTGCTACAGGCTTACATAAAAGACTAGCACACTTCAGTGGTTTCAGCATAGCATGGGGGGATTTTGCTGCTGGGCTTCCCATCAGTCTACAACCATATATTGACATGGCACATGTGGCTGAAAAACAGCCCAGCTGACCTATGCACCATAAAGCAAACATCTAATGTCATCTATGTTTGGCGGCTTTGAACAGTCGATGGTAATCTGCGGAATAGGTCATGCCTTTTCCCATTTGACAGCAATGTATGTTTATTTAACAAAATATCAAAATGCAAAAACAAATGGATGCAATACACATTGGTATCAGTACTGAAACAGACTATAAGACAGTAATAATAACTCATATTAAGTAACACACATAAATAAGGAAACATTGAATCACATTGATAAAGCTGGGAATACCTTCTCCATTAAAAATATGTGAAACATCACTGTGATTAAAAATGTTATAAAAATATATTAAATGGAAGCACTAAACATTCTTGATCTGTTTGACATGGTGGATTACGCTATAATCATACTTCAGTGATACTAATGGATTGAGGACAATTGTCAAGTAAGTATGCAGTGTTTCACCTACCTGCTATTTTAAATTTGAGACTTGACAAGAAACTAAGAATTTTCTGCTGCATAAGAAATGTTGCATCTTCTGGGTTAATGTACTCAGTAATGTTGGTGTAAATCAGCCCATTAGTGCTTTGTATTTTTTGCACATTTTAAAGATACTGGGGTGATGGCGGTGCAAGAAGAAATCTCTATCATGAGCTCTATTTTTTTTTTGTTGTTGTTATTTTATTTTTATTAAAACTTTTGATTGAAACAACTCATATTTGATTATTACAACTCACACATGTGGCTAGATTAACAACTTCCTTCCCCCAAGCCATTGATTGTAAAGTGACCGCAAATCCAGTGACTGAACTGCGAGGCGTACACTTTTTTTTTGACCACCAGGGGACACACCAATACTATGCCACGACAATATACTGCAGGGTACACAGTGAAACCTGCTTAGCAGTCACTGCTGCCACATCGCAGTGTCTGCATAATGAATATTATATGATAATAATAATAATAATAATAATAATAATAATAATAATAATAATAATAATAATAATAATAATAATCATAATAATCATAATAATAATCATATGAGAGCCTAAGTTATGAAAGGACTTCACAGGGGTAAGAACACACAAATGCAAAGCCAAAATGAAAACGCTGAGTTAAACTCTAAAGCACGTGCTCAAAAATCATTTTGTGTTACTTTGTTTAAAACTTTTCCATCATTTTATAGTTTAACTGCCAACTGGTACAACTTTTTTTCTAAAATATTACAAAACAGAAAAAATCACCTCCGCCTGACATCTTTGCAGAAAAAAGTCGCACTATAGAAACAATCAGCTCAGGACACATCGCACACTGGGTTCCAGCCCGAGGTGTCGTTAATGGGAGACAATATTACTTTACTTGCGTTACTTTTTTCCCTCCATTGTTAAAAATTAGTTGAGTATGAAACCTACAAACAAAGGTGAGTTACAAGTTGGGTCTTCTTAGACAACTGCACCGTCATTAATGTTGGTGAACAGCTGGGAGGCTTCGCTAGTTTTCTGATATGTGGTGATTAAAAAAACAAACAAAAACAACAAAACTTTTTTTTTCATATGAACCTATAGGAGGACATGATTAGCAACCAGTGCACCCTCAAAGGGTAGGACGGATCGCCTGAGCAGTCGCGTGTTTGGCAAGCCCGTACCTGCGGTGGCACACACACACACACACACACACACACACACACACACACACACACACACACACACACACACACACACACACACACACACACACACACACACACACACACACACACACACACACACACACACACACACACACGCACACACACGGTGAACCCTCCCACCGGCAGCCACATGGGTTTGGCTTATATGCGGAAGTCGCAGTTCCGCTGAGTCCAGTTCACTTCGGAACTGACAACCGACGGACCACGGTCACGCTTCTCTCCCTCTCTCTCTCAGAACAACCAGACCCGGCTTCACAAGCAAGGTGAGTCCAGTGGCAGAATTTTTACAAATAATGACACGGGTTACGGGATTATTTCACCGAACCATGCTTGACTCATAACCTCTCCAAAAGAAATAAACGATTTTTTTAATGACTGCCACTGACAGAGTTGCACGTTTATTTATTTGTTTATTTTACTGACTTTTAAGCAGTAGGCTAACAACTAGGGTAAAACTGTAAGAAAAAAAATCACGAATAATTTCAGGCTTGTTTTTTTGTCATACCCACTTCGGCAAATTAAAGTTCAGTTTCCGTGAGAAATAGCAGCGCTTCATTGCACAGGCGCTGCTGTAAGTTCTCCACAGTAAACATGAATGAGGAAGACCTGGGTTATTATTGCTTTGTCCCATGACATCCAACTGGAACTGAAACGTCATGTTGTAGTGCTCGTATTACCCCGAGGGATAACCGTTACATTCAGTGTCCGAGGTACGACACCTGAGGTGATTGAAGGTAGGCAGTTGAAAGGCAGGATTTGGGTGATACAGAAGGTAAGGATTTGTCCACTGTTACTTCATACCAAATGTGTAATCATGCTGTGTACAAAAAACAACGTCCCCATGAAGTCAGGCTGGGACAAGTTGTCCCACTGATACCGTGTGAGCCAATCAGTTTCAAGGTTATGTGCCAAACAGCATTATTAGTTTGGGACGTCGGTGAAGTTTAAGAGGAATGGTAACTCTTTAGACCATTTGTATAAAACCTACTTCATTTGAGTAAATGCAAACAATACAACGGGAAAGATGCCCACTCGCTTTGTTTTCATAGACGGCACACTGTGAGGAAGGGGTGCTCCACTCTTGAGTCAACACGTCCTGCGGTGATGTCATCAGCGACATTGTCTCCTGCAGCATTGTGAAATGAGTGTGACGTCTGAGGCGGTTGAGAGGCAAATCATACATACTGTGCTCGCCAACACTCAGAGACATCATTTGTCTTATTTCTACTGTGAGGGGACATTTAATTGTCAGAGGTTTTTAAAACTCGTTTTCAGTCATGACCAGGAATTTACCCAAACTCACACTTATCAAATTTTAACCCTAACCCCCCACCCCCAAAAAAACAAAATCGAAAAAGTATAGTTTGCATTGTTTAAATTCAGCATAGGACTGTTTGGCTAAGCTGCCTACTAAGCAAGTTCTAAGACCTACAGCTACAAGTGCATATGCATGTGCTGTGCTGAAAGGATTGTGTTTAAATCTTGTTTTGGTGGGAAAGTGCTGAAATATTTACCACAATAAAGCGCTGTTATGTCAGGAACTTGAAAGATAAGGCCCAAATGGAAAGTAGCCAGATTTATGCTTTAACAATCCCAATGAAGGGTTGAAGTGGGTGCTGCTGATAACATTTTTTTGCAGGGCTCAACTGTTTTTGCCTTTGTGTGGGAACACTGAGGTGTGTCTGCTCATGTCTATGCATGATATCATTAGGGCTTGCAAAACAAGCAGTGACATGAGATGAGTCTAATGTTTGTTTTCTCCATATTAGGAAAGGAAGTGCTGCTGAGACGCTGCAGCATGACTTGAGTCAATATGATTCAAAATTCAGCAGTACACTCTTTTTACCAACATTTACTGAGACGTCCCAGTTGGCTCTGAAAGCTAACGCTGAAGGAATCTGTTGTGAACAACCAACATAGTTGTAACAGAGTGATCCAGTGCTGTGTATTCCTTGAGGGTTGTGTGTTTGAAACAATGGGAGCGTGTCCTCGAGCCACGGATTTTGGATCAAAGAGATGCTGCATAAGACTTACTGCATTTCTGTCTATTGTGTCTTGTGTCACTCATGAAAACCGAGTGCCTGTCAGGATTGCCAGCTCAGTGGTGTAGACTGAAATGATTTGGAAAAACAAGAGCTTGCAACAGTGTGACAGATGTGGTCGAGTTTGTTATTTTGTGGTCTGGAGATAGGCAACTTTGATGACTTTGTTTTTCAAAGTATTGTTGATGAGTTTAGCTGCTTTGGGGTGCAGTTAATCCAAATTCATATGGTTTTATTGCCACGTCAACGTAGCTGGTTTGAAAAGTTTTATTATGAATATGTATTCATACGCTCTGATCCCTGATTTAGCAGTTTAATGTTTCTCAGACAATGGTGCAATTTTGTGAGTGCATGGCTGGAATTTCTTGGTGACAACGTATGGAAAATAGTCTTGTAATTTTCCCTACAAATAGGCTTCTTGGCTCACCTTAGCTCTCGGTCACCTTGAAGAGGGAGACAGCTGTCTTCAATTGGTTGCTGTCTTATTATAGACTCACGCATTCTGCATGTGTGTGTGTGTGTATTTGTGTTTGGGTATATCAGTTTGATTGTGCAAGTGCACAGTATAAATAGTAGAGCTATTCACACTGCCTCATGCTCTCCAGGTGTTTGACTCCATCCTATCACTTTCCTGTGTGATTTTATTTCTTCTCCCCCGTGGCTTCTCAACTTTAAAGAGCCTGTGATGATGAGACATGGTGTAGGCAGACGCTCCAGTTTGATTTGTGACTTGCGGGACTGACCAGGTGATGGGCTACAGCAGGTGGTGCTTTGTCCCTGGGGGGAATCGGTGACAGTATCATGACTTACAGTCTCGAAATGACGTGCCTCTGGGATGACAAGGCTTTATTATTCGCGACAGACTCATTCCAAAAGTTTTTCTTCCCTGCACTGCCCAGCACTCAGGAATATTTGTGAATACTCTTTCATTTAATTGACATTTTTGCTCTTAAGGGTAAACTCTGATAGCTACTTACAATGCATCCATCTGTTCAAAGTTTCGTGTTTCCCCCCTCGTAATTGCAATGTACTGTAGTTGATATGCAATCCTTGTGAGATGGCCTTTGATATCTTGTTTTCATGTCAACATCCACCCTTCCTGTTCCTGGGCAGGGCAAAGGTGAGATACCGTAGTTCCACATGATCTGTGGTTTTTCTCTGATCCTGTGTGCAGGGGCGATAAACACGCAGATAGATTCACTGCAGCATGTTAGCTGAATACACACACACATAGGCTCTGTCACTAGAAAGCAAAGAATATTCTGCAAATAAAAAATTCAATACATTCAATAATGCACTTAATCTAAACATGTGATTGCACTTAACCTCAGTCTCACATCCATTAATTAGCTTGCAGCTTCAATTTTTCAGGGCAAAAGGAATGCATGACAGGCAGGGCTCAAACTAGTAAAACTCAATAGTGTATGAATCATTTTTAAGTGACCAAATAGTCTTTGCTGTGACTCACTTTTGGAACTGTCCATTTAATTTGCATGCACATGTGTATGGTCAGGATATGGTATCTGTATCCACCCATGAGGTAATGTGTAGGGGATAGTGCATTTAGCTATTGAGTTGTCTTTACTCTGTCATTGTAAAGACACCACAGTTGACGACATAGTCGAGGACATGAAGATTTGTTAGTTTTGCATATGCCATTATTTCTTCATTTTCTTTTTTTGTTTACAAGAACATCGTTTGAGTCTGGGTACCTTTTTGCCAGACCTTAATTTTCAGCAGTGGGTTCAGTGAGAGGACGCTGAGATGAGAGGTCCAAAGTGCACCTCCAGAGTCGCTGATCTTCTTCTTTTTGGGTAAACAAAGGATTATCGGTGTTTACGTGTCAGACAGATTTCTGGCTTTTCCTTCATCCTTTTTTTTAAAGGCTGTGGGGTATTGCATGTCCCATTTTTGATTTGCTGCAAGATGTTTATTGACACCACGTAGTGCACATAGGACGTAGGACCTGAGATAAGCTCACAAGCTCTCACCAGAGAAGTAACAGCTTCAGGAGAGGGCTAGACGTTATACTCTTGATCTTAAAAAGCTTCCGTATGATGACATTTTTGCAAACATCTGGTGAGATATTGTGTGACATGAAGCAAAGAATGAACCCCCTTTCTAATGTTTCAGAAGTGAGTTGATTATTACAGTTTACAGTGAAAGAAAGAAAGCAGTAGTGTATCCAACCTTGAATGTTTATTCTTTCAGATTCATGGGTTTAGCAGAATATGCAATTTACAGTGCTCAACCTTGAGTACCATAATAATCTTTTCTAAACGTTCGTTGTGGGATGCACTACAGTTGCATATCACCAGATTCACTGTTTCTATCTACATAGCTAACCTATTTTTCCATTACTATCCTTCTTCCCATTGCATACTCTCTTTGTATCTGAAATGTTTGTTCTGTCTGTTGAGTGTGGAATCTGTCGCTGATGGATTATGCCCTTAATAAGAGGGATTCATGCGCAAAAGAGTGTAACCTATCTGTTGCTCTGTCTCCAGGTGAATCATGAGCAGCAGCTACAGTGTCTCCCTGGTTGGCCCTGCCCCCTGGGGCTTCAGACTGCAGGGAGGGAAGGACTTCTGTCTGCCCCTCACCATCTCGCGGGTGAGTGGAACATGCACACACACATACCACTTATAAACCCTTCACTTCATAACAGTCACCTCCGAGAAATCCTATTCATGCTCACTATGCAGTTTGCCTAGTCAGTGATGAAGTGCATGTGCCATTCATCTCCTGTGTGACGCTCACTGCTGGATTTAGACACCTTCTCTAACAGTTCGTGGCCCCTGTTACTCAGCACCCTGTCACCTGTCAAGGCTGTGGCTATTGTCATGATAATGTTACATAACTGAGCCATAACCACAACATCCTTCAGTTTAAAAAAAAAAAACTCCCTTGAATTTCTTTGACAGACATTCTGGATATATTTGGACGATTAAGCCAATAGCTGTTAACGACTGCTGTCACTTGGGCCATTCAGATGAGGGATAGTGTTAAGTGTGCTGGCCTTTCTCCCTGGCGTTTGCCCTGATGCGAGACACAGGAGGCAGTTCCCGTTGGGTCTGCAGTGAAAGCATCAGAACCCGTCCTTAAACGGCCATTAGATGAAACCCTAGATGGCCACAGTAGTCCTGTAAAAACTATTTGGGACTTTGGGCATACATAAAGGCTGAGTGGGCTGACCAGGTTCTGTTGGGTCCTTAAACTGCTGGAAGGGTCACAAAATCCGTCTGTTTATGAGACAGGTCCAGCCTCAGCCTTTACATAGTTACAAGTGTAGGTTGTCTTCATAGTCATGGTGCAGTGTAAAACCCAGTGTAATTTGCTACTGGTATAAGAGGCAGTCCTTCAACACAAGCATATCTGAAGTGTCTCCATTATACTCACCTGGTTATTGTT
The DNA here is from genome assembly GCA_016785225.1 of Psettodes erumei. Taxonomy (NCBI): domain Eukaryota; kingdom Metazoa; phylum Chordata; class Actinopteri; order Pleuronectiformes; family Psettodidae; genus Psettodes; species Psettodes erumei. The sequence continues at coordinate 1,392,697 of JAFBJZ010000945.1, forward strand.
AAACAGGAGAATGACTGTCTGCTGCCGAATGAGCAGTGTTATTCAGCTTCCTGTTATGTAATTGTAATCTCAAAGTCACGACCAAGGTCAAACACTGTTTATTTGTTGTTGGCAGGATCAGTTACCACATTTTGTCAGTGTGTTCGGACATAGTTCCTCTGAGCAGTATGAAAAGGCCAGCGTGTTCAGACTATTTTTATGCCTTGCCACTATGACAATAACAATATTACCTCGGACATTATGTTGTCATGGTGGCATGTAGCTGTCACTAGACATCTTGTCGTCATATCCCAACAACATTTGGGATATGTCGAACAGCCAAAGCACTTTCATATCAGATTAGAAGTTTTACTATGTATTTATGTTCGTGAGAGGTAAATATTTCAGTTGATACATGTGGTGCAATATGCACACACCAAATGTGTAAAGCTCCATGTAAAAAGCAGACGTGTTTCTGGCCCCTGACTGTGATATTTGTAGACATTTGCCATGTCGTGTTGTTATGATACGTGGGGAGTTTAAAACAAAATGAGACAGGTGGGTTGTGAAAGGTCATGTTCAAGTCATTTTTTTGTGAGCTGTAGTGGCAGGTAGCAATGGACCCTGAAAGTGGTGAATCCCTCCTGTGTTGACCAGCACTTCTGCGGTGAGTCTCAGTGGTCACTATTGTTTGGTGTCATCACTGTGACATATTTTCATTCCTGACCACGACAGTGACTGGTTCATATTTCTTTTAATTATCCAGGCACCAGGGATACATTTTCCTTTTGTGTATTTACTTAAGAATTATACTGTCCCATCAGACACAGTCAAATTAATATATACTGCTGTAGTGAAATTTTTAAAAATATACAGTTACATGCATTTTCCTGAATATGACAGCTGTCAGATATCTAAATAATCTGTAATGATGATTGCATCTGTAATCGAAGTTACACTCAGTGTATTTATAAAGGGAAGCATTAGTTGGAGAACAGTGCATATGTGGAAACATCTGCCAACAGTTTAACCATTACTTTGGTTCTGTTGTTAAGATGAATGAGCAGAAAACTGAGCAGACCACAGGCCTATTTTAAGGTTCATTAGACACCCACAATGTTAAATAGACCCACTCTGCAGTAAAGAATAGGCATCTATCTGTGGCTCATTTTTGTTTTGCTTAGATGGATGCGATTGCTGTGAAATAATGATGTAATGGCCTTACATATGCTTCCCATATGTAACTGATCTGAAGATTATATACAGAATGTAAGGCTGGTTGTTGCAAGACAACTGCGGGCCGTTCATGCCTTTTTAAGGAATATTTGGCTGTTGTATTAACACTAAATCACAATATCAGGTGGAGTACGTACTGTACCGTGAACCATACATATAAGTTGTGTGATAGTGAGTCGGATGTCAGTAAAAATAGCAATGCTTACTACAGTATATACTGTATTCCTCAAATATACAAATGCCACCATGAAAACACACAACTGAGTGAATGATTTTTGTTTACTCAGTTTATTAATTCTGTGTTGAAGAATAAACATTTTTGTAACAATGCAGCCGACTGCTAAAAAGCAGACCACCCAAGGGGATGATGGGAGGAATGGAGGAGGGAACCAGTTATGTACATTATGTGCGCGGGTGTCCGTGCTCCTGTCCCTCCGCACTCTTTCCATCCTCGTTGTCTGCTTTTGAGGAATTTCTTGACAGGCTTCCACTTGGAAAGACTTCCAATTCTGTTCATTTGAGTGGGAGTATTATAATAGTTTTGCTTATGAAATGTTGTGAAATCTGTAAAAAAAACAAAAAAAAAAAAAAACAACCCCCCAACTATCAGCAGTCATCCTTTGCATTTCATTATCAGTGTCTGGTTGCTGTAGGTCAGTAGGAGGTCAGCACAGGGAAAATTTTCCTCTCTATTCCCATTGACCCCCTCACTTCCCCCTCTTGTCTTTCGTATCCTTTTGTTTGTTTTTTTTAGAGGCATGTGATACTTTGAGAGAAGTTTATACAAGCTAATTTTAGCTCTGTTTGCAGTATCCCCTGCCCTGTACCTCCAGATGTGTTTTTTTTCCTGCGACACTTTTATTTTTTAATATGTGAATCTACTTTAACTCTAAAAGAAGAGGAATGTGATGATGTAGTGTGTCTGAGCACGTATGGTGAATGTGATTTGTGTTGTAGCCCCACGGTTCACTGCATTCTTTGGTCTGACTGTAAACATATTTACAGACCAACAATTCCTTTTATTGCCCCTATTTCGGCACCTCTTACAACGCTTTAGACCAGCTTACACCAAACTTGAAAAGTGGATCAAAGCTGCAGTTACATTTTCATCCCCCACACCCTGCATTCTACTTTTAAGATGTGTAGTCAAGTTGTACAAAGTTGTACTAGAGCAATAGTCAGGTCATCATTAAGCTCCTTCAGATGAGTTAATACAGAGTAAAAGTTATTATATTAGCAGCTCAGAATATGCACATATTATTAAAGTAAAGGAAGACCAAGATATCACGTAACGCCTCAACAACATGTTGTACCGTTTCGTACGCCTAAGCAAGCAACATTTTTGTCATTTGCTTATTGTGAAATTCTTTGGATAAATAATCATCTGGCTTGCAAGGTCTGACATTGAACATTAAGGTTTGGTTCAGCTTAGATCCAGAAAAAATAAAATCAAGCAGTGAAAAAAAACTCCCCTGCCATTTCAGGAAAACCAGCAAGACCGACAGCTCGTGGTCTGTCCTGCGTCGCTGCCAAACAGTTTGTCTGTGTTTCTTAATCTGTCTCTTGCGTTAAAGTCTCCTGAGCATTTTAATATGGAAACTGAAATTAAATAGTTAAACATAACCATTTTTTTTACCAGCTTCCTGAATATACACTGGACAGGGTGCTTTTTTTAGTAATCCGTGAATTTATACAGTGTTCTAAAGATGTGTTCAGGTTACATATGGGCTTTGTAGGAAAAAAATGTTATCTGCAGTATGTGTTTGATCCCAGTATGATCTCCCCGGTATCTGTCTTGAGTTGTATTGAGGCATCTGCTTTCAATCTCCATAATATTATGTGGCAGAGTTGTGAAGAATAACTAAGCTATCATTTGATTTTGATTTAGATCATTCACTTTATTTTCCGTTTTATATGAAAGACACTTAAAGGAACAAGCCACTCGGCCTCTGTTCGAGACAGTTTGCTCCATAGAATAGGAAGAGCTCATATGGTACAGATTCAAAGCCACAAAAGGCTCTGCACATGATTTGTCTTGGTGGTTGCAGCTCGGACTACAACCCACAATTACTGACAGTGATAATAGTGATAGTCAGTCATGCTTGGTAACAGGCATCCCATGATATAAAGCATTGTAAAGTTCATTGCACAACTCTCTAGATGCAAGTAAATGCAATTCCTTTAAATGGTCACTGAAAGTGAAAATCAGTGTCTTCCATGCCAAGTACTGTATCTGTTAGTCTTCAAGTGCCTTTATGAGTAATGCTGCTGCACCTTTGAATGAACATGTACTTTTCTTAGCTGTGGGAAAGTAGAGACACAGTATATTCTACTAATACGATTTTTAACCATTAATACACTGCACAGCCAGAACACATTGCCGTCCAGACAGTAGGTGATACCTAACAATTATCTTGCCATTTTTCTTGGTAGAAAGCCAAAAATCCAGGCTCAAACCTGCAGGGGAGTTGCATGGATGGAGATCAAAACCAGCACTGGCATTTGGCTCAAGCCCCACCATGTCTAAAAGCCCTTTCATATCATCTGCCTTGGCCGCGCTAGTCAGCCCAGTTTGTTTCTGACCTGACTAGAGTGCATTCAGTATTCACTATGGGCTCGGTGCTGCTTTGTGCTGTTTTGTTTGTGTTGTCATGGCAATTTGACTAAAGGCTCCTACATAGGAGATGCCAGGCATCTCGTGTTTTCCAGCAGCCTGATTGATGTAAGTGAGAGACAGGGGTCAAACCATGACAACCACCGGTCTACCTCTGTTCAAGTGCGCTTAATTGGGATGTTTGGCTCGGAGGAAAAGAGCACTTGCTATTTTGTCCCCTCCCAACTGCTGTGTACTCCACCAGTGTGTACCTCTCAGCTCTGTATCGCTTTACTGTTCAAACAATTTATGCAAAGTGTTGCAGGCATCTACGTGTAAAAGAGAAGACTTCTAGTTTCTTGACAACAAACTTCTGCAGGTAAACCATTTCTTTTTGATGAGCTTTACAGTTTAAAGACAAATTCGTCTTGACTGAAAGCCGAGCAAGATGCTTCAAAATGAAGGGCAAATTTGAAGCCATCTGCCCAGGTTTTCAGACACTGAAGTTGTGGTAGCAAATTCATGTCTCATGAAACTCACCATATTTCTAATAGCTAGAAAGTTTGTAAGCAGGTTAGTCTAAGACAACTTTAAAATTGGATGGTAAGATTGAGTCAATCTGCTTTAGCCTTGTATGTTTGTGATGACATAATGTTAGGCCCAAGCCTTTTCCTTATAAGGTCCTCTGCCTTAGTCTACCCTTCACAGACATGACATGCATCTCACAGGCCTTCAGCTCCCACCACAAGCAGCTTCCTGCAACACGACGTCTCAGATGTGAAATGACCACAGCCCAGTTTCTTACTCCATAATTTCACAGAGGACAGGAATTTACAAATTTAGCAGCAGGGATGATGATTAGTAATCCCATTTAATGTTCACGTGTCGTCTTAAATATGTTACCTTTCCCTAAATGTGTCCGGTTTTAAAGGATACTGTAAGTAGAAGTACTGTCTCCTCTTTCCATAATTAGAGCTGGGTGAAAATTAAACCGTTTGACCTAACACTATACTGTAAATCAGTGGTTTAAAAATACAGCTTTGGTCTGTTTAGTGAAGAATTTCAGTGTATTCAGGGAGCAGCTTACTCTAGTGAACTTTCTTTGTAGAGGGACTGGATGTCATAAATCTAGTCATGTCAGCGACTTAACAAAAAGCAGCTTTCTTTCTAAACAGAGCCCCCCTTTCTTGTTCTCACCAATAATGAAATTTATAGAATTCCTCATTTTTGTTCATTAATTTATTGCCCTATTAAGGATAAGTTAATTATTGAGTATTTACTACATTTAGAATGAACCTGATATTTTTTGTACTTGCTGTTATGGCTGTATTTGATTATAGCTGCATAACAAATGGATTGAAAACACGTGGAAGCAATGGACTGTTAATTTTTCTAGGCTTCTGCTGCACTTCTGGTGTTTTCATAGTCCGCTACAACATCCCTCTGCACTCTCTTCATCTCTTTACAATCAGGCAAAAATGTAGCTTGTTCAACAAATACATTACCAGAACTTTTTTTTTAGCTACTAATGTGCTAATCACCAGAGCGCTACAGGATTTGCCATAAGCACAGTATACTCACTCAGCTAGATCTGCCAAGTATTGTGTAGTATGCTGTATTCAAGCTATGGTTGTAGGAGGCACTCACATCAGTAGTGTGGAACAACCAGTCATTACCAGTAACTGCACAGCAGTAAAATCAGCAGCATGGAGAGGACCACAGCGGCACAGCAGCTACGCTATTATGTGGCTGGAATCCCATTCATGTGAACGCTGTTGGAAAGACACTTCATTCATCGTAACATCTTTCTCATCCGCCAAACAAACACAAAGTCCTCAAGCAGCCTTTTTACTCTTTAAAGTTATTTTCTTTTATGCTGTGTTAAGATTGAAAAGTTTAAAAAAGTAACTTGTGCTTTACAAATTTTGATTGAGTGCACAAATTACATAATACAGTGTGGTTGACAACACATTGCTAAAACATCCTGTTCTTGAGAGAGCCGAAGTAGCACAGCCAAAGTTCTAGTTCTAGTTCTAGTTCATTATCTGCTCTCTGTCACAAGTGCCTCAGACCTCTCTTGATTTATATTTACAGACAACGGATGCCAGGGATTCCGACTGTAACGTCCATTTGTTTGGTATCCCTGCGAGTAAGACGACGCTTGAGTGAAAGATGTTGGGATTTATAAAATCTTTGTCTGTCTCTGCAGCCGAAAGCGTTTAACATTGTTAACCACACATATAAAAACCTGCATCCTTCTGAGAATGTTGCAAGAGTCCCTTCTGTCTTCACCAGTACCAGAAACAGTCCATCTTTTACCAATTACCACATGTTGAGCTGTGTAGTACTGTCTTTTCTCATGTCACTACAAGAAGACAACTTCCCGTCACTCTCTCTCTTTCTCTCTATCACACTAACACACATGGACATCCAGGGATGGACAGACATGTCCCAGGGATGTGTCCATTCCACAGTCCTCCAGCAGCTTTTCACTGCTTTTAACCTCTGGAGTTGTATAGCAGATGCCAGAGATCTCTGAAGAGCGCTTATACTCTTTATTGGCCTCTGCGCTGCAGAGCAAATGAGTTGTTCTGCTGAAAGTGAATGAGTCAGGACAGGCCCCGTAAAATGCTGACAGGTGTGTCTGTGAGTGTGTGTCAGACACTGAGTGAGCAAGTGAGTCAGTTGAAGCTTTGCTCAGTGATTGGGTGTCCTGTCCTTTGTGACTAATACTTGGCATGTTGCTGCACTATAGGTTTCCTAGACGTTGGTATGCATGCATCAGTTGCAGCTACACACTCGACACTTCCCCTGCTGATCAGCTTTGATAATGACGTGAGGAAAGTACAACTCCAGGGAAACGTGTTGGTCACTGCCACAGCCACTGTCACTTCCTCATTCTTTCTCTCCCTCCCTCCCCCTCCCCCTCCCTCCCACCCTTTTCCCCCTATTTTGTCGGCATGAGGGTTAACACAATGGCACATTCTTTATGTCTCAATGACAACTTTTCAAAACCAGGGGGAAGTCTTATTAGAGTTACTTAGCCTGAGCACATTCTTTAGGAGTGCAATCTTGTTTCGTGTTTATCTGTCTAAATCCGGACTGGCACATATAAATAACTACTCTCGAGCGAGAGGTCCTCTGCATGCAATTAAACGGCATTGTTTCACAGAAATGCACTATTTTCTTTTTGGATGGCAAAAGTGTAGGATGCAGCTGTTATCTGGCATTTACTGTCCCAATTTGATGTTCAACACTCTAGAGTTAACAGAGAGAATGACTTCCCTTTCATCATCCTTCCTCCTCGTCACACTTGGTACACGTACATAGACCTCACCTGAGCTTCCTCTCTAATGTACATGCACGTCACAGTCTGCTTCTTTTGTTCTTGTACGATCACAGGCAGCATGGCTGTACATGTTCCGGTGCGTAAGCGTGTGCCCAGCGATTTGATGAGGCGCCGTAGCCTTGAGTAATCACCAGCCGATTACCACACCTGGTGGCGAGTCATCCTGTCATCATGGTTTTATTACATTGCTTCCTGAGCGTTGAATGCACGTCTCAGCGTGGTGAAAAGAAGTCGAGGACCTGCCCAACCTTAACCCTGCTTTATGCTGTTTACTGGTACCCAGACAGTTGAAGAGCTTTTAAGCTTTTAAGCCTAAGTCAAAGCTGCAGAGTATTAAATGACTCTCCCTCTAAAAACTTTTTTACATTTCCCAAATTAAAAATATTAGGCTTCTCTCCACTTTTCACTTTTGATTCACAATTCATATAAAGAGTTTGAAAAACAGAAATGGCAGGTTTTCACAGCAAGACTCATTTAGACTTCATTTATGTAATGAGACATAAGAATTGACTAGGTGGCTGGGTCAGGACATAAAGCTCCTGCTGGGGAAAAAAATGGAGCACACAACCTGTGCACCAGCACCATTCAGCACCAGAGTAACAGATGAAGCACTCAGCTCAATTGTCATGATTCAATTCAAACTTTAGAAAATCAAATGGTTTTGATTTTTGTGGTTAGCTGGAAGCTGAAGAATCCTGCTGTTGATGTTGTGATGTTGATGCTCTGAAAGAAAATCAGATGCCTGTCTTATCTGATGGTTACATAAGACAGGAAACGGAAAGAAGAGCGTCATGCTTTGAGATTACAAGGAACAAACCAACGCAACAAAGTGCATACAGAGGATTTTCTGTTTTTCATTTTGTGCATTGCAGAGTGACATAAACCCTAAAAACAGTAAATGGTGTTTATGAACCTTTCCCTCCCTTACAAAAAGTTGTGTGTCAAAAGTTTCCAATTAATCTTCCTCTACTAGCAGGTAGTTTTAGTTGGAAAAAACGAAATAGTCTTTTCTTCTTTGGTGCAAATGTGTGCATTATGTGTTTTGTATGTCTGATCTATTTGCTTGTTTAATTGCAGCTGACTGATGGAGGCAAGGCAGTCCAAGCCAGGATGAGCGTCGGAGACATCATTCTTTCCATTAATGGCATTTCCACAGAGAGCATGAATCACCTGGAGGCCCAGAACAAGATTAAGGCCTGCACAGGCAATCTCAGCCTCACTCTGCAGAGGTAACAACTGCACACACAAGCGCACTACCGGTATATACTAAAGTATAATCTATGAATTTTCTAGTTCAACGGTAGAATGAACTGTGTTGATTTTCTTGATTTGCTGACAGCACCTGTGTGTATTTAAGCCTAACAGAGTAACTTGCCATGTGTGCATTTCAAGCTAATTTTCACAGGATAGCCCCCTGAAAAAACAAAACAATATATAAGCAGAAATGGGAGGCTTTATTGCTATATTTGGTTTATTTGTGCTGTATTCAATTTGCCTTTTCCTCATTTAAAACAGATGAGCTCCTGTTGTGTTAATTTGAAACAGTTCTGTGTTCTGCCACAACAAATCCTATGGCCCTAGAGTCCTGAAGGGGTGTTTGGAAATGTTAAATGAAGCTTGTTGTTGCGTGTGTGGTAGCATTGGTTTATACATTGTATCATGTCATCTGTAATATAATTAGAGCTGACGTTGGAGCTTTACATCTTTAGACTTCATTCAACTCGTTTAATGCAGATGAGTTGACTTAAGTCCAAGTGAAACTCTTGGCCCAATATCAGAAATCCAGCCCTTGGATCCTCAGTAAGGACATGTCCTAAAGTGTACCATCTGATAACTCTTTTTACAATGGAGTTGTTAATTAATGGTTTACACATGTTCTTCCTGGCTGTGCAGTGTATGGCACAGAATCTGTAGAAGTCATCAGACCAAGCCTCAGCTTTGGTTTGTATCTGATCATGCTGAGTTCAACAACTGCCCCTCTGCTCCTGCCATTAGTAAAAGGAAGACTTGGGAATCTGGGAACCTTGAGTGTATCAAGGTCTGAGTACAATATGAAGAGCATTTTATATGAAAGCTCTTCAAGCCTGCTTTTCCTCAATATGTGCTTTGAAGAAGAGAATGCAGTCATCCAACTGATGTTGTCATTATATTTGTCCACCAAGGTTTCAGTTAAACCAAGAAACAAATTTTCTCAGGCAGTACTGAATGTACAAGTTGGGGTTACCCAGCTCAGGAGCAGCTATGTGAAAGGGCTGTTAGTTTTATTTAATTTTAAGGAGATTCAGTGTTTACAAAAAGTGATCCCTTCTCATCAATTTTGATCCAAGCGCCTTAACAGTACACAGTACACTTCCTGCAGCCAAATGTAAAGAAGAGTGGCTTTAGCGTCGGACACAAACAAATGGAGGCGACGCACGCACACGCTGTCCAAGCAGTAAAACATGTTGACAGAAAAGCAAAGCCCGGTTTGCATGTTCTGTCATTCCATCACCACATCAAAGGAGGAAGGAGCCTCTGTGCTTTAATCGTGGGAAAATAGACCCAAAATAGCCCCTGTCCCACAGCTGCATGTAATCTACTGCGGGTAATGGACGCACAATGAAACATCAAACATTCTGCTCTGAGTGCATTGTAAACTACAACTAAGGTTGCCCACTGAACAACAAGATCTCCTCGTTAAAGATGATAAATGATTGTGGTTTGCTTCACTCCTAGCGTTATTTCTCAAAGTCGTATACATGGCTCGTTTTCAGAAATATTATATTATTAAAAAGAAAGAAAATAAACACACCACTCTCTCCATCGATTTATTAGATTAATGTGGCCACAGGTTAGTACTGCATTTATTTACCTTCTTAGACATACCTTTATGTAGAGAGTGCTTGAACAGATCACGTGTGCTGTATGAACCCACATTCATTAATCTGCTGCATGCACTGATTTCACAGGTTAAACAGTTTAATGAAACAGATAACATCTATAGTACAGGTGTACATTAAGAAGTGGTAGTTTAATGTACTGTGTATATAGTTCAAAAATATTGTAATACACCAGCACACATATTTTATTCAAAAGCTAGAAATGTTATATTAAAAAAGAAAAATACATTTAGGTAACATATTAAATTTTAGTACCATGCAGTATTTCTGTATATAGCCTTGATGATTTACTTCTCTGTTGCTGTAGGAGGGGCAGCATGTTTCCATCAGAGAGGCAGTGGACTCTCCCCTCATCCTGTTTGTCATTCCACTATAGAGTAACATATCTGACCAGATAAGTTTGAATGAACAAAGAGCTGGTATGTGTTTTGTGACAGAAGGATAAACTCGGTTTTCCTTTCCAAGGCTGTGGTCTCCGGAAAAGATGTCAAAACAGCGCTTGTTTGCTTGTTGGGGAAATGTCACTGCCAGTAGAGAGGCATTTAGTTTACAAAGTTTGTGCAGTCAGGCTGTTTTGGATTTTTTAAATTTTAAATTCTTTTGTTTTGATGAGGCTAAACACAGCTTCAGTTTCACCACCATGGACATTGGTACAAGGGGCAGCACTTGCTATCTTCAGCAGAACAGAGTACTTATCTTTAATCATAGTTTGTGATCATTCCCCCTCTGAATGTATTTACGAGGGCTTTCTGTTCTGCCATCATGGAAGTCTTGTTGCGGAGCCGCTAACAGTCACTGGCACTGTTGGAAGTAGTCTTAGGAAAGTATGATAATTGATGTTTATTTATTGTCATTGAAATATGCAGCACAGTGCAATAAAACACCGCTCCCCAGAGGTTGCGGCTGGCCGCACCTGGGTCCAAAACCTCAAAGATAATACAGATCAACACAGCTAGCGCGGCGAATCCAACCATATCCTGAAGTTTTACGCAAGAAATTCCTGTCGGCTCCCACAGCAAAAAGAGCGTTTTGAATTGAGTCTTTTCCACTTGATGTGTGTATGTGTGTGTTTTTGTGTGCCTATAACACAAGCTGTTTCATGGGAAGCAGGACATACCTGTACATCAATATATTTCTCAGACTTCCATACTGTATATACTATAATTATACTCTACTGTTGATTGATTAAATAACTTAGAATTTCATTTACCAAAACTGTGACATTGTTTTAAAATATACCTGTTGGGCTGTCCAACACACACACACACACACACACACACACACACACACACACACACACACACACACACAAAATGCTTTAGCTACAGTATGTGATACCAAGGGTTCTTTTTTCACAACAGGCCACTTACTGTATATAAACACAAAATCAGCAAGGGAGCTGTGGGTCAAATCTACAGACATTCTCATATGCGGCCAATGTACACGCAACAAGTCTAATGCTATGGTTATAACAGGGTGAAGCAGAGGACAATCCAATGCTGCCCAGAGCCCCCACTGACTCCTGGCTGCCTTAGCCAGATGTGGTGTGGTGGTCGGAAGAAAAGTAAGAAAGGGTGGGAGATTATTACAACAGTTGGACCTGCATTAAAGATACCGTAACTAAGGGCGCAGTTTATTCTTTTGCGCATGCAGAGTCCAGACATCTGACCTCAAGAAAAACCCCACTTGCTTTATTCATCAACTTTTTTTCCTTTCTTATCCAGCATCTGTAACTATGCAATTAAATGTAAATATCCTTTTGTCTGGTTCTATGCCGCAAATTTTATTCTGCAATTTTGTTGCCAAGACAAGCACACTGGAGCATTCATGCAGTGAAGAGCAGAGTAGGGTATGACAAACATGAATGGTATGAATGCCCTCCGTCACTAAGATGCCATGTGACTGCTGATAAGGGAAAGTGCACGGGGTTCTTTCTTGACAAGTGTAAAGACACACCACACATGCACCGAATGGGCGATAACCATGCTGGTGAGGTATCCAGGCACCTGGCAGCGACAACAGGTTGTCCAGGTATATGTTGTTGTTTTTTTAAACCGGTTTTCAACTCTGGAATTAGCTGTCACCTCTCAGTCGCTCATTTAAAACCTTCTACTCGCTCTCTCCGATTAAACGTCACAACGCCCTCCTCCAAGATTCTCATTCTCGGGGAATACGAGGGAGCAGTGTGAAGAGGAGAGACACGGGCAGATGGGAGGGGCCGTGTGCCTGACACACGCTGTGAGTTTTGCCACTGAGCGGACAGGCTGGCTGCGCAGAAAAACAGAAACGCAGGGAAAAAAATGTTCTTTTCCACACCCTCTAATTCTACATGCCTCTGTTGGACTTTTTGTTATGCTTTCCTATGGTTTTTTTCCCCCTTTTGTTTTCCTTTTTCCTCGTGCTTTTTACTTATATTTTCACGCATATGGTAAAACTGAGCAAACAGATAGTGCTTGCTGGGACTCCCACAGAGTTTGAACATTTATCACACAGATTAAATATAGAAGGGCAGTTCTGTTAAACAAAGTTCTGGAGCAGTATAACCTGTGCATGACATTAACAGGATGTATGAAGTCCACTCTGCCCAATCCTCCCACATATGATATAACATCTGTACCCAGTTCAGACTCCCAGGCTGCTTTGATATAATGAGAGTAAACAAAACTGTGTCTTGAGAACAGAGCAAAGGACAGAGTCAGAGGGTTATTGAAGGAGAGTGTTAAAGGTTGCGAGAGTTCATCTTCAGAAACTGTGTGAAACAGAAGTGAAAATAGAGCAAGGAAAATGAAAGGCTGTGCTTATTTGAGCAATTTGCCTTCCATGTTTAAAAAAAATGGCTTTGAGAGTCTCTAAGCTGGTGAGGGACACGTGTGTGTGTGTGTGTGTGTTGTGAGAAAGCCGGGCCTATTAGCTGCTCCATCATTCAGTCAAATGCCATATGCCAGATTGTTTCTCTTGGCCCTCAAAGAGACACAGGCAGGGTGGAAATGCGTCAGTCTGCTTTGCCCTCAGGCGTATTTCTCCAGTTAACCTCCCCATTCTCTTGTTCTGTAGTGTGTGTGTGTGTGTGTGTGTGTGTGTGTGTGTGTGTGTGTGAGAGAGAGAGAGAGAGAGAAAGAGAGAGAGAGAGAGAGACCAAGTGGGTGCAGAGATAACTATGTTGATGAAAACCACACTCAGTGGCTTCTTTTTCCCTGCAGTCCTTTGCTGTCAGGCTAATCTGGCATTTATTTATATCTTGCATATATTTATTAGAGTTTATTTAGATCTAAACTTGGCCCATAAATAAACCCTGTAGAAATCTGCATCTGTAATTTAATAAAACAAGGCATCCTGATTAGATTAGGAGAAACCAACTGAAGCATGTTTGAGGCTGTGCAAAGCCATAACTCGGTCTTCAACGGGGCAAGATTTCTCTGTATTGTGAACACGCACAGTAGCATAAACTGCTTTGACTTATAGAAAGTGTCTGCTACACCAGATAACTTGCAAATATAAACATTGGCAAGATCAAAAATGCTCTTATTTAGATTTCTGTATTTATGGGTGCAAGAATCATATGACTTTGCAGCAGTGTGTCCTATGGACTCATGGCATTTCTCATTGAGCGTCCAGGTTTATGACGTAAACTATAATAATAGGATACTTAAATTTTTTTTCAACACATTTCCCCTGTTTCCTGTCAGTTTGAATATTCACAAATGAACTCCAGAGAGTTGCAGAGGCCAAAATTACAGCAACTCAGATAGTTGACACAACACGCATGAGAACTGTGGCAAAGTACATGGACAGGCGCCCACACACACTCACCCACTGTTTGTCTCTTTGTATTAGCAGAACAAAAGTAGGTCCAGGCAAGCAGGAGGCAGGTCAGCAGAGAGGGGCTGAGTGCAGCAGATGTTCGCGGGACCACCTTAGCAAGTATTTTTTTCAGTTTGCCCTTAGTCCGCCCTGCTGCCCCAGTCTGGGCCGGTGATGGCAGATACACACTGCCTCATTGTAGACTGGGTTGTGTTTGTGGTGGAATGTGCTGTCTGATCTTTGGACCTTTTTACTGTTTTCCTTGGCATAACAGTGTTTCTCCATACGTAAATCCAGTAATACAAGTACATTGGAAAATAAGCATACTGTATATTGACAGCTTAGTGGAAACTGTAAACCCAAGTAAGGGCACAGATGACATCAACATCTGGTTGCAGGGTGGGGCTCTGTCGTGAACCAGCGCAGGGCTCAGTTGTTGCGCCTCAGCTCAGTCAAAAAGGAAATGCGTGACAGTTTGTTGACTGTTTTCCTAATATGGCAGAGAAAAGAAGGACGCCAGCGGACATACCGCAGCTCATGGTCCGGAACCAGCCTTGCTGACTCACTGTCTATTTTGTGTGTGTGTGTGTGTTTTTATTTTAATGAGGGGACACATTGTCTGCATGTAAGGACCAAATATAGGACACAGTGTTAACAAAGATATCTGTCTGAGTTTTGGCGCTTCACTAACAGATTCATTGTAAGATTTAAGCTACCTGACAGAAACTTACAAGTGCCTTGTTATAGATGAAAGGCAAGCGTATGATACTTATGAAATGTATTAATAGATAGCACATGGTAAAAAAAAAGAAGGTGTGTAGTCTCTTATCGATCACCAGAAACATTTAGGTACCTTTAGCAATTTGCTCATGTTTGGTTTTTTAATGAAAATGATGTTATTATCACACATGAAAAGTAAGTTTAAAGTCATCACTCATTACTTTTTTTGAGAACCTTTAGAAGATACTCTTAAATCCATCACAATAATGTGCCTCTTATAATTCTATTAGCCTATTACTTTTAGCACATGGACCCTCTTTTGTTCTGTCACAGAAAATAAGGCTTGATCTTCCCATTGCATGTCCAGTCATTTTATGTACAGAAATGAAACTTTATTATAACATTATGAATGTGTGCTAGAAACATGTTGAGTGAACAATGATTTTATAGTTCTCTTTCTGTCTTCACAGACCCTCCAGTGTCCCTAAAGATGGAGTGCCCAAGGTATGAAGTAAAACAGTTACTTAACAAAAAATACATTTCATTTTTAACTCATTCGGTCCCTGAGTGCAATACCATATTAATGTGAAAATGAGCATCCTGATTTTGCCCTTCTGAGATTATGTCCGAGCATAAATTGGCTTGGCATGCAGAGCTGACCTGAGAGGCCACATTTTATAGCACTCTTGAACTTGTATGGCACAGGCATGACTTTCACTGTGTGAGAATAATGTTGATTTTGATGCGATTGTTGTGCAGTGCCGTTGGGAATGCTGGTTTACATGCATGAGTTTATTATTGTGAATTTGTTTTGTGCATGTTGCGTGTCTTCACCTTTTATCCAGGACGAACCTCAAGAGATCATTAAGCCCGTCCCAATCACTCACCCTGCCCCCAGCACCACATACATCAAGCCGTCAAGTCAGACCAGTGCTGCGTACAACAAGACAGCTCGGCCATTTGGGGCCGATGGCAGTGGGGTTGCAGTGTCTTCTTCCCCATCTGCCCCCAAAGTAGCCTCCATTCCTTCCGAATCATCCGCTTTCACACCAGCTGCCCCTTCTCAGCCACCGCAGCCTCCATTTCCGCTGAAGTCGAGCCTCCCTGCCTCAAACTTAGCTCCCAGGCCCAGCCCTGCTCGTGCCACCTTCACCTCCCCATCTGCCTCTTCTTCCTCATCTAACTCCTCTTCCCCAGCCAAGGGGACAGCCCCCTCCTCCCAGCCCAATGTCCCACAGTCCTCCGTCTATAACACACCTATCCACCTTTACTCTAATGCCAATGCCTGTGAGGTCGCTATGGGACAGAGACGAGGTCTTTTGGAGAGCCAGGGGCAGTCGGAGCACTTCAATGGGTAGGTACAATTCATGAAGGGAGTTCTGTTTTTTCTCCCTCGCTGTCCCTTTTTATCTGAAGTCCAGTGTATACAGTGGCTCCAGAATGTATTCAGACCCCTTTGCTCTTTGCTGAATTTATTGTGTTGTGAATTTAATTAAATTTCTTTTTGCCCATCAATCTATGCTCCATAACTCATAATGGCGCTGAAAACATGCTTTAATCTTGAAATTGAAGATGAACTCTACAACACGGTTGCACACACAAGTGTGCAAAAACTGAAGAGGTCTGAGTGCTCTCTGAAGCCACTATATATATCCTGTAGAAGAGTCTCACTAATTATGTTGGTGTAAGTGCAAAATATTATGGAGCAATTTCGTAATATACCTGTACTACACACTGTGTGCTTTAGTCAGCAGGTCCATAAGGAGTTGTAGTCCACAGAGACCACAAATTAGTGGGCATTTTTGCTTTATGTGAAAGAATGTTCATGTATTACAGAAAATAAAATACTCAATTCTGCTTTAAGGTTAGGGTGAGTTACTTCACGCCCCATTTTATCCCAAAGTATGGGTTTTATTTAAAAAGCTAACACTGAAACGGTCCAACACCTACAAGGAAAATCAGAGGCACGCTGCACATCTTTTTTAAATCTTCCACAGGGAACTTGGGAAGGGAACAGAGTCTAGACAACATGTTAACTGATGCCACTGCCCACCTATCATTAATTGGCAGTGGTGGGATTTGCAGCTCTGCCAAACACACTGTCTGCCCAACAGGCATCGAACACTTGGTTCTAATTAGCAGAATCCTGGCAGCTCTGTTCTTCAAGGGACCATGGGGCAGGGCTATGTTTGGCTGGTCTTGGCATTGTCAGCAGGGTTTAAGCTCACTGGTTTGGTCACAGTAGACTGAGCTAGGTTTAAGTGGTTTGCCGCATTTTCTTTTTTCACTCTCACCTGAAAAAATAGGTCACAGAGATCAGAGATTTTATTGGATTTAATAGAGCAAAGCTTATTGGACTCCTTCACACTTAAAATACATCTGTGAAACCTACCTATGTCTGTATATGTTTTACTGTAGTGAAATTGATCTGTTCAATATTTCTATCACATTTTATTCTGCATTTGGCCCGAAAATACTGAACAAAAAACTCTAATCTAATCTACTGTAATACAACAAGAAGATTATTATCACTGATAAATAGGTTTTAAGTATTAAATCGAGAGTAAAAAAAATATTTGTCAGAAACATTACTACATCCTGAAACCTTGGACTGTTGGCTTGAGGTGGAGGATGTTTGTTGCTGCATGCGTGTGTTTGTTTCCTGACCAGCATGCTTTCTTTGTGTGTGTGGGTGTTTTTTTTTCTGTGGTTTTCTATCTGCACATTCTCTCAGAAGGGCCTGAAACTTAAATTGCTCCTGTTTGGACTGTGCCCTTTTTCTCGTCTGGTTCATTTATGCTTCTATTTTGCTTGAGTTCTTTTCCATTTACCTTTTCTTTTGCCAACAGGAGGAGGAAGAGACAGGCATCAAGTTAGTGCTATGAATGATAATATGGTGACTCTCTAACCACGTGGATGTCTGATTGCAGCCTTGATGTCTCTCTGGTTTATGATTACCAAAGGCATGCTTGCACCTCTTTGAGCTAACCCTCACAAACCCTGTTCGTGCTCATCCACTTGCAGCACATACTGATTTCAAGAATTGGCAAAACTGTGAACATAATCCATCTTTTTGACACCACAGAACACCCTGTTGGGGGAGGGGATCATCTTGTGTTGTCCTTTTTATTTTCTCAGCGGCATCAAGCTCTGAGTTAGCAAATGGATTTACACCCAGAGCAGCAAGGCCTGTCAGCACACACACTGAAAAGTCACCCAGCTCTGCATCTGTCTAGCTCTATCTGCTACCACTGTCAGTATGTTTACTCAAGGCTCTTTAAATCACTGCCAAGTATATTCTACTTTGGCTAAGAATAGCCTGACTTGTGCTGTCTTTGATCATCTTTCGCCTCCACTCACCTGACACACACACACACACACACACACACACACACACACACACACACACACACACACACACACACACATACGCACATAAATAAACACACAGACCCACTGAATAACATGGTAACCACATGGATTAAAACATTAAATTGACTCACAGTCTGGAGCAGCACTTGAGCTAAACTGTGCATGTAGACACTTCACCTAAACATTATTGCTTTCTAGGGTAACATCAAATTACGTTACAGAAATTACAGAAAAAGCAAGCGTCTTGTTTTCAAAGCACGTTACTCCCATCTTGTGGTGAGTGATGGTCACTGTCACTTTCATGTCTCGAACGCTCACTAATGCTAAGTGGAAGTGAGTTTCACCATTTTAGTATAGCTGACCTAACTCTTCACTTGCCTTCTATCATTAATAAATACCCTTTGATGCTGCCGAATATAGTTTTATTATCTGGCTGACTTATGCTCTGTGGTTTCCTCCCTAATAGTGAGCCTCAGGGAATCTTTAAGTAAGTATAGGTCAGAGCAGTTTCATAACTCTGTATGTAACTCCTGTGTAAACAGTGCATATGGTGTACTTAATGCTTAAATGTGTTTCTGCCTTTTTTCCCCCTCACTGCCTTCTCATTGCTCGTCTGCAGAACTCCACCTCCACCTAGACCTAGGAGGTAATTGTGAAGCCTAACAGCTGTTAGCTCATGGTGTCAAACGTGTATCCACAAGCTACACCTTCACTGAATGCGGAGTGCTCGTGATGTAGTAGATATGTACACTGTGTGTTGGCTGCTATGAATGCTGGTATAAGAACAACTGATGTATTTTACACAACTGATTTCCGTATCTCTTGAGTCATTGCATCTTGGTTGATCTGTTTGTGCAGGAAACCTGTCGTAGAGCCCGAGAACCATGCGTCCCCACTGAGTGATGCCAGCAAGAAGCGTCTCATCGAGGACACAGAGGACTGGCACCCACGAACGGGCACCTCCCAATCCCGCTCCTTCCGTATCCTGGCCCAGCTCACTGGCACTGAAAACGGTGTGTCCCCACTTGCGTGTTCACATGACCTTCAACATATTCATGATACAGTCTCAGCACTGCTGAGACTTGGTACTTGTGTTGAAACTGGCTGAATATTGTAAGGGTTCAGCCTGGTATGGCTTTTGGTTCATTTTAGATGTGTGTAAATCATTGTCTAAGTGAGTAATCGCAATCTTAGGCTAATCTTTTGCAACATTTTTTTCTGACTCATTACTTCCCTGTTTTATAATGGTATATTTTTTTAAATTAAAAGTCAATTGCCTCTTTAGATTACAGTGATATCATAAGCCATTTAAATGATAGAAGAAAGCTTCCATCACTGTTATGTATATTTTTTTTACGTTACTGTGTTGCCCATAAGTAACATTGACGGTTACATGAGAAGGCTGCAATTTTTGGCTGCCTTCCATTCCTAAGGGTTCTGTGTGTGTGTGTGTGTGTGTGTGTGTGTGTGTGTGGTTCTATTCAACAGATTCAACCTGACATTTACAGTAACTCATAGTAGACTGAAGTAAGAAGAGAGATTCATTTATCATCTCTCTTTTTGCCAAATGGTGTTACCAGACCTTTGTGGAACATGCAATGCTCATTTTCATCATTTTCATATATATTCAATATACCTGATGTTTCTGCAGCTATGAACAGTCAACATTGGAGAACAGTCCACAAAGTCCTATCAGGGTCCAGTTTACCCTGAGATAGAGCTGTAGCCTGTAGCAGCATTGTTTTTAATAAGAGTGTCAGACCATATTCTCTCTTGCCATGTAATGTACATTTTCCTTGATTCTCACCGGTGTTCTTTTTCTTCATTGTTGCAGAGCAAGTTCCAGAGAACAGTGGAAAGAAGTAAGTGGTTAGGTGTTTTTAACATCAAATTAGGTTTGTGAGTGTTGATTTGCTCTCTGTCTTTCCCTTTTGTCTGTGTCTGTGCAACTGTTTTAGCTATGGCAATGTTAAAGTTATAATAATTTCTTGATTATAGAGGTTTCAAATTCAGAATTGACCCTGCAATTACTCATCAGAGTACATCTATTAGCCTGTGATTTAGAGTTAAGCCCTGATTTCCTTATCTTACGTTCCCACAGCATCACGCTTAATTTAAGGCTAAATTTTGAGAGACCGCACCGAGAGCTCCAAAAGGAAGATGGTTGAGTTGAGACGGCAATAGACACAGCTCAGGCTCTGTCTCAGTCACATCTTCTCAGTCTTAAGTCAATTGACTCTGCTGTAAACACAGTCTGCCCTCCATACCAGAACCCCAACCCCAATCAGTGTGTCACTCACTGGAAACTGTGGGTAATTAAGTGGTATTGTGGGTAATAGCAACCCTGCCAGAAGGAGATTCCTGATCTCCTTCTGTTAGTGATGTTTTATTCAGTGTGGTGTTGTTGAAGACAGACACAAGATATTATCTGCCTTGGTTTATAATTCAATACACATCTGCAAAAGGAAAGTCTCTTCCAACCTTAAATTTTCTGTGACTTGCTCTTTTTCCTTTATGTATTCCATTGCTTCCTTTAGTGTTATTTAGTTTAATTCTTCTACCTTACGCTTCTAACTTTTCCCTTTTCTTCCCATTTTTCTCCTCTAATTTTATCTTCTGGGGAAAAACTAGAGCAAACAAGCTGGACCCAGAAGTCATAGGACACAAGTACAACAAGCTGAGAGATTGGCATCATGATGTTTCAGCACGAGTGCTAAATGTACAGTAAACAAGTGTAAAAACTGTTTTATTTATTTTATTTTGATCATTATTAAATTTGTATTGCCTTCTTTTTGCTCACCAACACCGTTATGGCCTTCATTTGGCCAGGCCAAGCAGGCCGGCATTTAAACAAATCAAGAAAGAAAGAACGAACAGCAAACAATGTTTCTAAAGTATAAATATTTATATTTCACAATGTAAACTAAATGCATGCATGCTCATAATGTGTGCCTGAAAACGCAGCATTACATACCTTATATTATAATGTACATGTGTACTCTCATGAGCCTCCACTTTTCTCTGCACACTTTCTTTGATCTTATACTTTATGTTTCAATGCATGTCTATATACTTTTGTGTCTATTTTCTATACTAACAAAAGTAACTTTCAGTTGTCAGCTTTGGATGATATTTCCTCAATAAACTTGTTCCTTACTGCTCTCTGTATCTCTTTATCTTTCATTCCAACTTTTCTTCTTTCCTGGCAAAAAAACCCTGTTAACCTTTAGAAATTTCCAGGAGGTGGGTGCCTGTGACATGATGGATGAGCAGAAGGTTTTCAATGTACAAATTAAGTATACTGAGTAGACCACGGAAATATGAATCAGTTCTGTTTTAGGCAACAGTACTGGAGGTACTGAATGTTCAACCATATGAGCTGGTGTAGTTTTCTTTCCATTGTGCTGTCTTGTCGCCAGCCAGCTGTTATTGTTGTAAAATTTCTGAGTTGCATAAATCAGACATTTGAAAATGGCATTATACCTGGTCTTGCCACACATGATTCAAAAGCCATAAAAATGTAACATTTAAAGCGATAAGCAGGTATGTAATTTGCTCATTTTAAAAATGTGATGGATTTGTCATTGTTTTGAATTGAGACAGTTCACAGATGCCAAGTTGATCAGCTCCAAATGAATCAGTTTCAAGGTTGCAAACTGCTAACCTTTTGATGCATATCCTTTGCTCATCTGGTCTGTTTGGCAGAAAAAAAGAATACAGTCAAATATGGTATCATTTAAGAAGCAGCTTATATGTACCAAATTGTTAAAGTGTTAAATCCTCACTTGTTGCACACCAGCTTTTAGCCACTTAGACACTTAGTTGCCCATGGGTGGTTTTAAACTTGAAATGAAAGCTATGAAATTTTATGAAGGGTGTTACCAGAATGACTAGCACTTCTCGTTTTCTCCTAAAATATTCTGTGGCTCTCAACATTTTGCACGGCCATGGGGGAAAAATACCCATTTCTACCTCAAAGTGTCTCTCTTTCAGCTGTTCCGGGACAATAAAAGCAGTAACCACCACATTAAGATTACAGCACTGTTTATCTCGTAGTGCTAAACGATCAAATGAAGGGGTGTGTCGGGGGTGAGCTGCATGTACAGTAGATACTATGGCATCACTGCCTGGTAATTGTTCCCTTATGTCAGCAGTTGAAAAACCATGTGTGGCAAGTGAGCAGCAGTGCACAGCGTTATTACAAATTGCCCCCGTAATTGTCATGATTGTTTGCATGTGTTACTGCAGCTCCAACCAAACTAAAATTCATGTAATCCTTAACAAACATGCCACAGACTGACTAGGTGCTTCTGCAGGAAAAAAAACTGGGTGACAGGCATCAGTTTACACTGACGAAGATGTGTTAGTCAGAAACACTGTAGTGCTTTTAGTCAAGAGAAGATACATACAAATACAGTATCTATATACTCAAATGTGCGTGTGTGTGTTGGTTAAGAGAGTTGTTGTGACTTATAATTTATGTGAAGTATGTATATGTGTTTTTTTAGTGAGGCAGTTGACAAAGCCACTTCCACTGTGCACACGTCTCCTGCAGTGAAAACGTATTCCAAATCCGCAGCAGCACCCAGGAATGGCAACGTTGTCCCTGCTTCCACATTCAAGAGCCCCACAGCCCAGAACAAGCCCTCCTTCCAGCCTGGAGGTCCGTCAGGTTTGAGTAACATGTACTGTGCAGAAATCCTTGCCTACATCTCTTGTTCACTGCCGCTGAAGTGTGCAGTGCAGTGAAAAGTACTATTTTGTGCAGTTGCTTCTTTGAGCCTATAGAGGGCGACCCTCTTCTTCTAAATCACTGCCGGTCAGCCCTAACATTTATTGCAGCTTTAATACCTGACACTAAGCCAATTAAGATTATGAGCTCTATAAAAACCAGAGGTATTCAGTTAATGAGTTGAGATTATTAGCTTTTCCCAAGATCACCTTAGTAAAATGGACTGTGAAACTGAGAATTATGTATGTTGTGTGAACATTGCTCTTTAAATACAGCAATCCCTGCCATGAGACCCTGCGGTGGTCAGGATAAATATTTGCCAAAAAGTATCAGTCAAGGGTCATTATTAGCAATACTAAGACAGGAGTATGCACTCATAGATGAACAGATACACTATGTGCTCTAAAGCATTTCTCCAGAGGCCTGTTTAAGAAACGGCCGTTGAAAGGTGCCACAGAGGGAGAGTAGGAGAACAGTTAGCTCTCTGTTGGCCATGTTATTCATCAGATTAACACACCCTTGACTTCGAATAAACATGAACCTATCTCATAGTGCTCATGTGGAATGAGCCGGGATGGATTTGTGTTACGTGAACTTTAAATTCATTTACATGAATTAATTATTTCGGCAACTGGCATCTTCTAAAGCAGGAAATTAGCATGATGTTTAGGCTGTATGTGTTGATGAAAAAACATTTTAACGCTCACATTAAAATTATATACATGGGGCTTTGGTAAATTACAGATGTAGTCAATCACAGTGCTTCCTTTGCTGCCCATACCTCTGTTTCTGCATATAGAGAGACAGAAAAAACAAAATTGAGATGTGATGTCCTACCGTGATCCCTTTCAGATGCCTTCTCATGCTATTTTTTTTTTCTCCTAATCTTTCTCATACAGAAAGACAGCAATGACAGACTTACAAATGTATTGTGTTTCTCTCCTGTTTAATTTGGCTCAGCCCTCAATCTTTGCTCTTGCCAAAGGATTCCTTATAGGGTTTTGCTTTGATTTGCCTGACTTACTTGTCACCGTCCATCCCACTGTGCTGGCTTTCACAAAGTTAACGTCACATGATGCCACTGAAAAATAGTTTCAATTCTCTGCATCACTACTCCATCAAATGAAATACAGAATATATAAATACAGAAGTTACATTTTGAAAAACTGTAGTTTAACAGGGAGTTCTTGCTGAATCATTATACTACTGAAGGATCAGTTTAATATCTGTAAGTTCATCATCTGCATTTCTTTTCCTGAAGTTTGGCTCGTGAACTGAGTTTATTTTGGCTACATGATACAGGCACTTTGTGTTACTTTCTACTGTCACTTTCATTATTCAACTATGAAACTACAACAGACACCAGGCTGTCATGATTTCAGAGGAAGCAGCTGTAAATGCTATTTATATCAAGAGCAGCCCCTGAAATGAAACATAATAGAAACAGTATTTTAGCCAATAATTATAAACCAGTAAAATAGCTCAGAAAACGTCTTTTTCAATTCATATTTGGAGGCCAAATTTCTCTCAATCCCAGCTGCTTTCTTCTCCTTAAACTCACTTCCACCACTTCTCACTTCCCTGCTAGTGCGATGCTCTGTTTATTCAGCTCGTTTGCTCAGTGTTCCAAGGAAATTTCAGGAGCACTTGCCCTTTGACCCCCCCCCAAGTCTTTGGTAACTGTGCTTTTTTTTCAATAGCGTCTCTGTCCCCAATCCCCACTATCACCCCCAGCACTCCCTTCCTTCTGAGGGCAGCCAGCACTGAGAGAGAAAGAAAAACTGTGCATCCTCCCCACATGTTTTGAGATGAGAGAAGGGAAGGGGGGGTTATTTTTCCAGGTGTCGCCTCTGACTCTGGGAATGTGTTGTTTCCCTCAGTGGGAAAAATCAATCCCTTCGTCCGTGGAGGGTGGGGTGGCTCTGTCCAGCCCAGCTGTCTCATGCTTCAGGCATGGAGGCTAGAGATCATCAAATCATTCCCATTCATTATCTGACGAAACACACCTAAACTGTATACACATGTTCTGCTCACGTAATGCAAAGAAAGGAGTGGAGAATGTAGTGGATCAGTGGAAGAAAGCTGAAGTTCTTATTAGAAGCTGTGTGTTAGTGGTTTTCTTGATTATTTACTCTAATTTCCAATTTGGGAAAGTAAATTTTGTCTTATACTTTATCTGGTACACATGTAGAATCAGTGTTTTTTTTCCCATTTCAATAATAAGCCATTGTTTTCCCTGCTGGTTTAGGATCTCCTAAGGGTGGAGCAGCTCCTTCATTTGGCAGAGTCACCAATCCAGCTCCCAGAGGTCCAGACCGCCCCACCCCACAGCCACATCCACAGGACCTCAACTCTCTGGTGCAGCGGGCCGAGCACATCCCAGCCGGCACACGCACCCCGATGTGCAGCAAGTGCAACAATGTCATCAGGTAACTAGTCTTTAAGTAATTGCATTTACAGTAAGAACTTGCTGCACAATTTGTGTCTAAAACTCTAGTAAGTGATTTTGTTTATTTGAATAACTTTCCTGGAAACCTCTGTCCCTTGCTTGTTCTCACTAGGGGCCCATTCCTCGTGGCCATGGGCATGTCCTGGCACCCAGAGGAATTCAACTGTGCTCACTGCCACTCCTCCCTGGCAGACCATGGATTTGTGGAAGAGAGGGGCCAGGTGTACTGTGAACGCTGCTACGAGCAGTTCTTCGCTCCCACCTGCTCCCGCTGCCACCAGAAGATTCTGGGCGTGAGTCATAATATTGAGGGAATACTGCTCTCTTTCTATTTTGAACTGAATAAGCTCAAATGTATTCATGCAATCATTCAGTGTGTTTATAGGTGCTGTTTCTGTCAAAGTAGAACAAATTCAAAAGACTAATCAGCATAATCAAGAAAATATCATAACCCTCAGAGTCTAAATGTTTGAGTCAGTTTCCAGAAAGAGTTTATTGTTTTCAAATGATTAAATAAATATTTGTTATAGACTTTGATCAGCTGTTCCTCATGTGTTGTTAATATTTTCTCTGCAGGAAGTCATGAATGCCCTGAAACAGACCTGGCATGTGTCCTGTTTTGTCTGCACCGCCTGCCAACAGCCAATCAGAGGCAACACATTTCACATGGAAGATGGGCGGCCATACTGTGAAAAAGGTACAGCAGGAGGCCCAAATAAGTTTATGTAAAGGCGGCCTGGTGAGCAAACACATTAACCTGTTGTCAATGCACTATTTACACAGACTACTACACCCTGTTTGGAACCAACTGCCATGGCTGTGACTTCCCAATTGAGGCAGGAGACAAGTTCCTGGAGGCTCTAGGATTCACCTGGCATGACACCTGCTTTGTTTGTGCGGTAGGCCAAGGACACAAACTCCCTCCCAGCAGTGACACAGGGTTAGATTTAAAAATAAGAAATGAATAGTAACACTGCTCCCCATATCTTTGGCTCTTTCTCTGCAGGTCTGCTCTGCTAATCTGGAAGGTCAGCCATTCTTCTCCAAAAAGGACAAGCCTTTGTGCAAGAAACATGCCCACACTGTCAACATCTGAATCACCTCTGTGAATGTGAATGTCACTTTACAGCAGTTTATATTTCAGTCAGATGTTAAATATTTTCAGAATTACAAATGATCCGACTGCTCTGTTTGTGTTTTATGTTAGAAAAACATTGGGTCAGAGATTCCACTGCAAGCTTTATTTTTGCTTTTTTTATTTTGCCATTCCCGGTTATATCATTTCAATTTTTTCAGGTGACTACAGAGGCACACATTTGAAGACACTGTTAGCCCCCTTTGTCACATCTATATCTGTGCAAGTGGATTTATACATGTACATGTTTGTGCTAGGCTTTTTATTTGTGCAGGTGGTGTGTTTAACACAGAATAGGATACATGTAGTTTACTGCAATGACCTACTGAGCCCCTCGAGGGTCACGTATTTGAAAAAACATTGATGTGTTAAAACTATGCCGTGTGATAGTACAGCAAGTGAAGGGTTCAGCAATTAGGATTATTTAATGTGGAAAAATATTTATTTGAAAGCAGGGACCACTTAGTCAGTGTGTTGTTGCAATAAAAAGCCTTTTGGGCATCTGGCCTTTAAAATAAGAAAATTATTATTATTTTTTATTGTTTAAAAGTAATATGGTATTTAATCATCCCCAGTAAATGAAAGCAAACAATAGTCATGTGCCTAGCAACGTGTAAATTAGACACTGCATAGGTCTTGCTTCATAGTTATGGTTAGGGTAAAATGATGGGTGTAAAGTTCAGCCAAGGAGTATTTTTGAATGCACTCTGTAATGATAAGGTGGGTCAAGCACAGCTCTTCTGCTGTTTTTGTATATTTTCTACTGGAGCAATAATGGTTAGTGAGCATGCTAGTAAGGAATACCTAAACAATCTTCATTCAACTAGTTCCTCACATTATAATGCAATGAATGAATTTAAATTCAATATATCAGTAGTTTGAGCTAAGGTGCTTTTTACTGTTTTGTTTTGTTTTTTTAAATTTTGTTTTAACATTTTCCACATTCAGGAACTGAACCCTCCCCTGTGGCAGTGTTCCACCCATCAGGACTTAGTCATGTTGCATTGCCCTCACTGATGATGTTTTTGTGGTTTTTGGTAGAATTCAGTCAATTAAGACTCAATTAAGATAAAGCAATTTTAATATATACTTTCATAAGCTGCTGTCAGCTTTCCTTTGGTTTTGCATAATTCCTATGTATAGGGAAAAAACCAACAGTTTGTATTTGTGTGAGAGATATTTTGTCTTTGGACAGTGAGCATAAATAAGAACTTCAAATAAAAGGGTTCAACAGTGAACGCCATAGTTAAAAAAGTTCTTCAATATGTCATATATTGTAGCTCTTTAACATTCTCTCCTCTCCCCATAACTCCTCTTCCTGCAATCACCTTGTTTGTACGCATGCACTTTTAATGTGTTTGTCAATGCACAGAAAGAGCTGATGAATATTGGCTCCTATAAATCTGTAGTTGTGACAGTAATTATTCAGAGAAGACCTAACAGGCAGGCAGACAGGCACCAGCATGAGCTGCACCACTCGCAGTAAGAGGGGAAAAAGCGCACATCTCCATAGGGACGGGAGAAACAACACCCACCTGGCTCACAGACGCTTGGCGCATTCTTTCTTGTCTAACAATTCTGCCCTGGTTACACGCAGTCACACAATTTAGGAATGACATGACAAGCACGTAATAAGCGTTGAATGTGGCGTTGAATGTGGAGAGATTATTCTGAGAGTGTGTGTCTGTGTGTTATGAGAAAATGTAAATTCCAGTTAACAGCTGAGCTGAGCGTGTGTTGATGTGCACTTCTCCAAGACGTCGGAGGTGGGAGCTGTGCGCAGAACGACGCGAGACTTAAACCTCAGGAAAAAAAAAACCCGTGGTTCACTTGGAAAAACTCTGCCACAAGACAGGGAGACACGTGAAAATAAAAGGGAGATTAGTGGCGTTTCCCAATCGAGTAAAAGTGGGATCATGTGGTTTTGAAGCGAGAGGAAACGGTAAGTTGACTTTGCCTTAACAAAGTGAAGGCTCGGTCTGCGTCGCAGCGCAGTTTGAGCGGCACTAATACTCTTGCCGTTGTGATTGTGAAGCCTCTCCTCACCGAAACCAAGAGGGGGATCTGCGATTTTGTTGTTTATTTGAATTCAAAGAAGGGCTTTAAAAGTACCGAAGTGCTGCTTGCGCTGAGTGTGATGGTGTGATGCTTGGCAGCAGCTACTGGGCGATCGGCGGGACACCTCCCCCCGGCGACGGTGTTAGTTAGTGGTGGAGTCTAGTGATGATGTTAGTGATGATGGTGATGATTATCAGTAACCGGTGCCATGATCGCCACTCAGTGCATCTAAAAGCCTGAGTGGCGATCTGAGGGATAATGGCTGTTGTTATTCTGGACCTTTTGATTACAATGACATAATCTTCACCTCCTGATGCATTTTTACGCACTTGTCATGGAGTTGTGTTTGTTAATTTTTTCTTCTGTCACGACTTTAAGGACATTGTTAATTTAATAGTTGAACTGTCAAAGCCAGACATACTGGGTCAACTTCATCTACTGACAAAGATCACATGGTTATGTATGAAAGCTCCTCAATGGTCTTTGTGGTCAGATTGTTTACTCAACTTCTGTTTGAAAGGACTTCAAGCCTCAGATTTAGAATATGATTGCTGCTGGTCACTTGTCATTAACTGTGGAGGGAGTTAAATACATGCAGTGCAGGAGAAAAATGTCATGAGGGTTACCACTTTTACACCCTGTGTGTGTGTGTGTGTGTTAATCTCTGGCAGTGAGCTAAATACAGCAATGCCAGTCAGTGTAAGGTGGCATTTGGTCAATGGCCATGCTTGACTGTTGCATGACACAAAACCTCTCTGTGTTTCGCAGTTGATTGCTGAATCACAGCTGATGTCTGCGACATCACTGAAGTCCTGATGTTTACATCAGCATCGTCAGCGGCTACGCACAACCTGCTTGCGCCTCCTGTGGGGTCTGTGGTGTTGTCTTTGAATGCACCAACAACCCTCTAACTCTGCAGGACAGAGAGGCTCATTGAGGCAGAGCTGAGTGAGCGTTTTTTGGGGGGGGTAATATTACACACACACACACACGGAGCGATCAAACCGCCACCCACCACTCAGTTCTTGCCCTGGCTGTGCTCCTAGCAGGAGGAACGCCCGTCATTAGGCTTACACGATGAGGATGGCATGTCAAGTGAGGGTGCATGGCAAGGCAAGGCTTTGTGGTCTACCACAGACTTGAGCTTCAAGTAGTTCAGCTTGTTGGACTTTCTGGCACTGATGGCTAACACACAGAGTGTGTGTGTGTGTGTGTGTGAAATGTACCAGCATTCATCTTGTCTGGCCCAGTTGTCGTAGCAGTATGACGGCAGTCCTCACAGAGGGTAATTCTGACTAACTAATCCAGAAGGGTTAAAAAAAATTGCACTAAACAATACTCAAAGTGTCTGCCTAATATGAATCTCTTTCTGTGTGTGTTTGCTTGTGGACTGGATGATGGACTTTTACCCATGAAACCACCACAAATGGAAAAGTGAAGGATGTTAAGGCATTGCGCATTTCAAAAATATGTAGGCTTAATGAAACTGCAGCTGCAGATAAACCATGCAACTCTCACCACTCAACTGACATGAGCAACTTATGAATAAAAATAGGCATACATGTATATATATCATTTACTCGATTATTAATTTTAAGAACATTTGGTATTGTGCCCTTATACAGATACAAACATTAAAATATATTAAAACGAAGACATCTTTTGCAGGAGGACGTGGATCCTCTTAGACACTGGTGCACACATGTACTGATCTTGGTAGATACTGAGTCTGGGTTTGTCCACAGGGCTAAACTTAGCAAGCTGTGACCCCTCACCTCAGCTTCCTCCCTTATAATTGCAGGAAGCAAGTCCAGCCAATCAGAACAGAGATATTTGGTGCATAATAACAAGCTCAATAGGAGCAGTATCTTAGGACTGGACAGGTAGTGACCCAGAATGTGAGAGGAGGGGGAGAGGGGAGCTTTTTTGTCAGAAAATTTGAAAGATGTCAGAGATTAGGGAGCACTCAGGTTTGCCTAGCTGCAGACGATTTCTGTCTGAAGAAGAAAGAAAAGTAACAATTTTAGTTTTTGAGGTTGTCACCTCATACTTCTGCTTTAAGCAGTCTATCGTGTAACATGAGCACGGTGACTGTCAGGCAGTCAGACAGACAAATGGTGGAACTGTAGTACACTGAGAGACAAACTGTCAGAGATTCAGTCGCAGGCAGTCTTTGCTTGATTTCTTTTCCAGCTGCCAGGATGTAATATTTTTTATGATAGTTTTCTTTCTTCTACACACACACACACACTAATGGAGGAGCATCTCGTATCGAGGGTTTCCACAGGTATGGCTTTTCCATCTGTCACTAGCAGGGATTTCTACCAGTGGCTGCTGTTCTTCCAACATGCTAACAGTCTGTGCTGTGTCTTCTGTGCACCGACACATACCAAAGGAAAGGCACGGTCACATGGCGTTATTTTCTTTGTAACAACAACGCTGTCAACACTGTTGCTTCCTGGGATTTACAGGCCTGTGCTTGCATTTGTTCCACAAAGCCTCATCCCTCTCCTGAAAACAGACAATCATTTTATCGTGGCTCATACCCTCAGAATTCTTCAAGTTTAACTAAGTTTGACTTTCAACTTAGAGCTAAACTGTCATTATGATCACTGGGGGTTTTATGCCATGCCTCCTCTGGCTCCCATCAACGAGGAAGCACAGGTTGCCGATCTTGTTCCACTTTGGAGTAATAATTTTCTTACCTGTACTGGCTCTTTGAAAATTAATTCAGTGCTCCCAAGCAAAATACAGATGCATCCCATGCTTTTTCAGTAGTAGCCAATATGGGACAAATGCAGGCAAAAGGAATTACCTAAAGCTTCAAACTGCTCTTTGCTCTTTGTCTGGAAGGTCCATAGAGAGATGACATCCTGTTATTAGATTAAGAGGGGGGCAGAAAAGTGTGAGAGAAAGAGGTACAGGATGAATGGTGGGGTGCAGGGGTTGGCGGGGGTGGGGGGGGGGGGGGGTGGTGAAGATCGAAGAACAGAAGAGGATGAGGGGTACTTTGCATGACTTTATGAAAGTCAAAGTGGGGAAATGACCTGAGCTTGAAATTTAGTCTCAGTCCCTTCAGTTATAGATGGCAGACATATGAGCTCCTTCTAATAACTCTGCTTTTTTTCTTCCAGAGAAGGACAAGTGCTGGATCTCAGGCTGGGTACAGTGACAGGATGCGCTCTGATCTCCTGTGTTGGGATGGTGAGTCCAACTCTTTGATTGAATCTTTTCCCCTTTTTTAAAATGTCAGACTAGTTCTTGTAAATTGATTGTCATTATATCTGCACTTTATTGGTTCTAAAACTGAGATATACAGATAAGTGTTAACTTATGCAATTTTGTAACTAATATAATTTTAAGTGCTTTTAACTGATGCTCCAAACCGATAATATTGTGAAGAAAGTGAAATCCAAAGCTAAAAGCTGTATTGATCAGGATGGACTGAGTGTTGATTTTCCTGCAGTAGAGGTAGTATTTGCCAGCACTGTTCCTGTGTGTTTGTGTGTGTGTGATTGTTTGTGGCGTTTTGAGATCATAATGCCGTCTCGGCGGCAATTTGCCCCCAAAGTGGTGAGCTAATTGACTTTCTGCTGAGCATGTGGATGTCTATGTAAAATAAACCACAGACTATGATAGAATCCTTTTTTCTCTGCTAAAGTATCACCTTTAGATGCAGGCTCCATCTACTGACTGCGGTGCCGGATGTGAATGAGATCAACATCTCATGGAGTGTAGTAAATTTTAGAAACTCTCAGGAGCTTTAATTTCACTTAAGTGATTTACTGTTGCTGTGCGCAGTTTGGGAATATTTCTTCGTGTGTGTGGAAGATGAAGCATTTTTTATCTGACAATGTAATGATAATGTAATAATTAATTCCACAGTTTTGACTGACTTGAGCATTCCTCATCTTTTGCTTTTAAAACTATAGAGATATTTTGAAATAGCACATGCATTAAACTCAGTAGAGCATAAAGAATCATTCTTAGTCTCTGACCAGCCCATGATACTCTGTATATTTTTTGCCCCTTGATTTCAACAGCAAGCGGGCGTGCGGCATCATTTAATTAGCATTCCTTTTACATTAAGCAATGAACTTGCCACTACAGGAGCCATCATAAACAGCAAAATATGCTGACGCAGCTGCAGCACAGAGCCTAGGTGTACAGTCATGAGCCGAGGCCACGCCGCTGCTGTGAAAAACAAGAGTTCCTGTACCCAGAGAGGACAATAGTAGCCTGTATATGTGGGAGAGGCTCGCTCAAACTCCTTCTGCGACAGTGACCTGCTGGCAGGAAAAGCAAAGTGGGCTGAAGCCAAGCGGCCAGTTTGAGTTGGAGAGTAACTCACACCGGTGAAGAATGTCAAGAATCCGTGTGTTAAAGTTCACACTGTATCTGCGGCTGGATCCTGGCAAATAAAAGACAGCTGTG
This sequence comes from Psettodes erumei, assembly GCA_016785225.1. NCBI lineage: Eukaryota > Metazoa > Chordata > Actinopteri > Pleuronectiformes > Psettodidae > Psettodes > Psettodes erumei. The sequence goes on from JAFBJZ010000945.1 coordinate 1,425,434, forward strand.
TGTGAGTCGGCGTGTGTGTGTGTGTGCACGTGTTTGAAAATGAGAAGATTTTCTGAAAATCAAAGAACACAGTTATGCAAATATTATTACTGCATGGGAAGATCATCACACATGTTTTGGTAAATTGTGGCCCCATTCAATATTACAGTATGCGCAACTGTCACAAACACAGTCTCTCTCACTCTCACGTACACACGCATCTGACAAGCAGGCAGCAAGCAGGATGTTGACCCGTAATTATCCTCTAAGTTAGAGGTTTATGAAGAAAAGACAGGTCAGCCGGACCACCCAGAATCACAGTCACCTGTTCCATCTGAAAAGGGAAAGTCCAAGATTCAACACTCCTCGCTGTGTTCCGCACCATACCCAGCTGTGCCTCAGTGTTATTTTGCTGATGTAATATTTGTTCAAGATCAGTGGAATATGTTTTATGACACTCGCTTTCTTTCTCTTAGATTTTTAAAGTTCCTGATTCTTTTATGTCTGTAGAAAGAAGGGGTTCTGTCTTTCACCAGGCTCAAAACACATCGACGTGATCTCCTCTGACAGCTCCATCCCTCAGCAGACTAATCTGGAAAGCTTTGTTCTGAATTTTTGAGGATGTATGTCCTACCGTAGACCTTACCCTACACCGTATCTGATTCTGCGATTGAACGTTATGCTTGTCCGCTAAATAGCAAGCGACAGCAACTGCCACTCACACTGTGAGAGGAGATGGAGAAACAGATGAAATCAATTTCTGTCTTGTTCGTGTTTTTCCTGTTGCCTAGCCCTGTGTTTCTGATGACAGATTGTGAAATGGCTTTCATATGTGGCTTTTCTTTTTCTCCATAGATTTGGGAGAGGGCAGAGGGCATTCAGAGTCATACCTGTGAGCCTGTCTGTTTGGAAATGTGCCGACATCAGCGCTTTGCATTTTAAAACCAGCGGGGATAAAGAGAGGATGAGGAGGATGCTGTAGTGATGATACATAAGGAGCTGTGTTTGCATAGATCGTATCAGGTGAGTGACTTCTCTTATCAACGCCACCATAAGCCGTTAATTAAAGACTCGGTAACATCCTGGAACAAGTAGAGCAGAATGGAGTGCACTGTGTGTGGCATATTTAAAACAATGACCTTAAATACCAGAACAGTGAATAATATCAGGAACACTCTTACTGAGATAGATGTTGTTTTACCCACAATACTCGCACACATTACTGCATCACAACACAGTCCCTGTGAGGCTTTAGCATTGGTTGCAGGATTAGGGAGCCAGCCAAAACAGGTGACAGGTGACGTCTTTGTGTCGACACTCCATGAAAAGGACTTTGGATTAACTACATTACTATCGCAAACAAAAGGTGAGTCATGTTACTGTGGCTTGCATCTCAGTTTGCAGTAGTTTTCAACCCCTATTTGTTGTGTATCCCCTGTGAGAAGCTCTGACTTGTGTCAGCTGTTGGTCTTTGTTGAAGCATTTCTTGTTTCGGCACGAGTTGTCATCATTTTTCCAGACTTTCCCCAATGGCGTTTCAGATGATTTTTCTGTTTATTTTCAAACCAGTTCTCCTGCAGTTTGGACAGTGTGGAGATAACTGTAAGGTGTCTTGCTTTTCCTTTGAAAACATCAACCTACTGATGGTTAAACCTCTTTTATAGCAGAAAATACTGCTGAAGTAACTGGTATATAGACTAATATGCCTTGATAGCGGTATTTGTAGTAATTGAGTTTTTTTAATTATGTGCTTTGTTTGTGACACAGATTGAATAAATTAACCAGGGTTGTTATGGGTCACGCGTCAGTTGATGTGGTGGGGGAAAAATTTCCAGCATCTTGCCTGTCTGTTTTTGTAGGCTTTGTAGTGACTGTCATCATATTGATCTCAGCCACCTCACCCAACCCTACTGGCAACTCTCGAAATAGTTGTGTGGCTTTGCAGCTCAGACTGCCACCTCAGAGCCACGACGCTGACATGTAGAACTTTTTTCTGCTTTTCAAATCAACTTTTAAGGAGAAACAAACTGCGGGTAGCCACAGAAGTTGCTCATTCATCCTTCATCTTTTGTTAAGCTTCGGTTCCTGTCTGAGAAGAGATCGGCTCCTCTCTTTGTCTTCCCGAGCCTGGCCGCTGAGAGCTTCACGTAGAGGAGAGGCTGGATCAGTTTACAACGAAAAGAAAGAGAGAGAGTAGCTAACCTGCCATGGCCTGGATTGTTATTGCAGGTGCTCAGGGGCAGACACAACTGTTTATTACCTTCTGTGTAGCAACAAATGTGGAACTGTGGTCACATATGAATGGTAACATACAAGTGCACACGTTGGCATGCCAGAACACAACCATTAGAACTTAGGCATCAGGCGAGAGTTTCAGTAGATGAAATGCTTTCCTCGGTTTATTGAATCCACTGGATAAATCTGGTGTTTTCTTTTGCCTTTTTTTCTACATGAATTCAGCTATATGCTTTCTTGTGTGAGGCCCATAGTTGCAGTAAATTCAAATGCAGATAGATTGACATGTTAAATTCTGCACACTGTCCATTTAATAAGTATCAGGAGAACACAAGAGACAAAGACTTGGAGTGCTGCTCATCTCTGTCTGAGTGAGTGCTGCTGCAGCTCCGTCCTCCGCTTGTCAACACACATCAATCACATCATCGTGCGCAGAAACAGCATTCGTAATGTGATGAGTATTCACTGTCAGTACTTCCAGTTTGAGGAAAAGGGCTAAATGACTAGCCGTCAGTTTAAGTGACTAGCCTGTAAGTATTACCTGTGCTTTTGAGGAATATTATTTTCTTGTGAAAATATTTAATCTCCCGTCCTGTCCAGTGCAGTGTAGTTTGTTGGTTTAAACAGCCCTTTATCACAAGCACATCTCTGTTTTAGAGTTGGTGCTGACATTTTATGAGGTGTGTGTGTGTGTGTGTGTGTGTGTGTGTGTGTGTTTGCGTTTGCATGATTGTGCCTACATCTATGTTAGTGAACAGCTGCTCTTTCTTTTCTCCACCTGTGTGCTGTGACTTTGAGCAATGGTTCTCTTGGTTCCCTTGGTTCCTTTCAATTTGGCAAGAAATGAAAAGATAAGTGACTTTTGTGTCAAGTGCCAACATCTTGTGGCTTCCCTGGTTTCCTGATTCAAGTCTGAGCTTGATTTAAACACACATAGAGACAAGCAGACACAGATTTTCTTCAATTAAGAACTGTTTTCTGCTTCTGGATGCAAAATGGTCAAGATGCTGGGTGTTCCCCATCTTTTAAAACTTGTATTTATTTTAGTTTTTTGAAAGTGCTGCAAATTAAGCAGTAAGTAACCTTGGGTGGACTGTTCCATGGGAGCACAAGTGGGGTTGAGAGGGAAGGGGAGACGGAGGGAGCCGAGAGAAAAACCTCAAATGTGAAAATGACTGGAACTCCCATGGTTTTCAAAACAGAGCTCAAGATTTCATTACACATACCTGGACAACTGAGGACGTGGAAAAAACCCTCCCTGTGTGTGCACATGTACGCACGCACACACAAGCATGCATGCGCTCAGCAGCAGGGCTGGTCAGAGAAATAATAAGAATAATGTAAACTAAATAGAGCAGAAACCACTCCCAGCCCACAGAGCCAGCACATGTCAGCTTCAGAAGTATGTACAACTCTGGTCATCAGTCACAGACAGGAGGACTTCGATCACTCTGACGGGCTTGGACAAAAGAAGAGGTAGAGTTTTTTTGGCTGCTGTCGGGGTGTGTACATGGACTGGCCGGTAGCAGCCGTGTTCCCAGACCTGACTGCAGCTTCTTGGTCTAGGTTTGGTTGGGACTCGTCCAAGGCATTCAACTCCAACTGATGACGAGGCATCACATCAAACCAACGTCAACAGCAGAGTTAAGTTAATGGTCTTGTCAATACGGCTGGCTGGCAGCGTTCACGTAGGTCCTCCCTGGTGTTGTTTTATTAGGTTCCAGTGTTGGTCTAAGCTGCGGATCACGAAAACCTTCTATGTGAGTTTGTCGTGGGAATATTCTCATGGTACGTTGACAGCCTACTGGTAACAGTATAACTGCAGCCAGTAAATTGGCCTAAACCAAGCAAAACACTGCAAAGGGAGACAGACAGTCCTGAGGGGCCAAGCTGGAGTTTTAGTCCCTAAAACTGAACCTTCACCAAAGTTCAGGAGGACATGGGGGGGAATCCAAGGATGTAGGGATATAAGGAGGGGGTAGGGGGATCCTCTGGCAAAGACAAAGCCCCCAGGGTTTTTACTGTGAGATCTAAGTTCGTCTGTGTAAACATGTCTGGAATGACATGCTCAGTGTGTATGTGTGGGTGTGTGTGTGTGTCTATGTGAGTGAATGACTGAGTGAGTGAGTGTGTGTGAGTGTGAGTGTGTGTCAAGTGTACTGCATGTGAAGCCTGCTGGGAGTATGTATCTGTAAAAGTAAGGAGGACGGAACAGTTGAGATACAAGAATGTTGTTCATCTTCTTTAGGGGTTGTCAACATGGTGGTCAAGACTCTCTCGGGGGTTATAAGTTTGGTCTTGAGATTGTTGGTATTTTTGCTCATGTTTCCTAGTTTCTAGATTTAGATGTATGTATCATTTGACCAATAATTCTTGTTGCCATATTACAGAGCAATAATGGCTGTATTGTCCCCCTGTGCAAACAGTATCATTAGTCTCACCCTTAGTCAGTGATTTCCCAGCTGTTTTCCATTTAATTTAAATGTGAGCTGAAAGATCACGACTGTTGCGTTGATCTCATTTCATGTAACGCTCTTCAAGAAAGCAAATACTGTAAGCATACTGTCCAAACCTAAATGATGTAGCAATATAATTTATTGACGTGCATGAAAATGCAACCAGTCTGTTTTTAAACCATAAATTAGATGTGTGGGCAGATTTTGAAGATACAGTTCTTGAACCACTGTGGAATGGCCTCTTTCCTGATATGTTGCTACAGAAACTGAAGCAGGCTGTATTTCTCCCATCCACAGATACAGGTTTATACTGTGAACCCAGTACAAGTAGAGTTCATCATCATCTTGATAGCCTCCCCCCACACACGTGAGTTGAATTGATGTCTCACTGCGTCAAATCGTTTCTTCACCCACTGTCTATCTATATTAGACACAGGGTGACAGGACAGCTGTCTCTGCGTCTCGTCTCGGTCAGCGTGTGCATACGCAAGAGTTCATGTGTGCCTTTGCAATAGATCTGGCATCGCAAATTAATTTCACAGGGCTTGTTTGACTGAGTATGCTGTCTGGCCTGCTCCTGTCTCTGATCCCGACATCGGACCCAACAGGGGAATCATCACCGAGGAATTTGGTAGGCTTTGATCACAGGGCTGTCCGGTGAGGGTACAGGGTCAATGCACTGTGTGAGGAAAGCATGACACATCCATCTTGTACTGAAGAATTGCTTTTATGTGACATGGATGGAGAAAACTTACCATCTCGATGGACCGTGAAGGTGCTTTGTCAGTCAGACAAGTGTAAAATTGCCCTCAAACTGTAAATTGTCAATCAAATGGGCATTTACAACTTCACCTTCAAGGCCAAGAACCATAGATGCGTGTCATAAACAAACCATAATTAGATTATAATTGCTTGCCATTACTGTTTACATTCCTCCACACAGAGCCTTCTGATAGAAGCTTCCATAGACCACAAGAAAGCCAAAATTGCATCGATAAACATTCTGCAGACTATCATCCTGACATTTCAGTGACATTTTACCCGGTTCTCATTCAGCCCTAAAATATTTTAGTAAGTAGTCAGCATCCACAACTTTCCCTCTCCTGTCATCCTTACATTAATGATGAACATATGTTGTGAGAGAATGCAGGGTCACATGGTTACTTAGCTCATGGGATGTCTTGTCAGGATTGTTCTGTTTTGGCTGTTTAATAGGTCACTGTTTGATATTAGACTTTTATGCTTTTAGTTAAAATATTAATTTAAGCACGAGGAATATATAGCGACCATAATTAAGCTATAAATATTCCTGTTACCATAGAGCAATTGTGAATGCTTTTCAAATATAATATTTAAAATAATGTGGGAATGAAACACCAATGAGTTCAGGTGAATTAGTTGGTGCAGAGCAGCCAGTTAGACAGCTTGTTTTAGAAAGCAGCAAACACATGACATTTCATCTCAACTACAGCATGCACAGTCAATATGCATGAGATGCTGTAGTTTTAAAAATTATGGAGGCCACTCACTGTGTCCTTGACAGCACAGTCAGCTCTCCATCAACCCCATGTTCACGCCTCCATAGGCTTGCAATTATCTTACCACCAGAAAAGGATGAGTTCTGTCTCTGAGGTTGACAGTGAGTTTATCACTGAAAAGACAGGCCTTGGATCTTTGTGCTACTTAAGGTGTTTATCAGTCAAAGAGCCAGTGTGGGAATTTTTTAGGCAAATGTAGAATATTTGCCAAGGCACCTTTCTTTTTACAAACCTCCCGAGCAAAGGCTCTTTGCATCACCTTACACATGTATGGTACTTTATCGGCAAACCTCTTAATCCACCACAGCTGCTCAACTGTAAATACAATTAACCCCAGTAATTGTGTGATGTTGACTTTGGATTTTGTACACTTCTCTCACTAACTGCCAGTAGCCCTTGCTCTCTGAGGATGACATCATGGGTTTCAGATTGCCCGCTGTGGTTCCTTGGGGTGGTAGTGGGGGTTGGAGGGGGGGCCTGATCATAGAGACCGGGAGAGCAGATCTGTGCTGTGAAGAGGCATTCTCATACACCCCCCCACCCCGGCTCAGACGCACGCTGTCCACTGACCTCTCTGCTACCTCACTCTGAGCTCAGAGTTTGTTATTGGCTTGGTGATGATGTGCTGACAGATGAGGCAGATCTGTGTTCCCCTCTCGTAGATAGTTCGGTCGGTGTCATTTTCAAAGTTGAAATATTTTCGAATTAGACAATAATTTGGTGTGGCAGTTTGGTTATATAGTTTGGGATGCCTAAATGATCTATGTCGACAATTAAGAAATACTGTTTTGTCTATGACTTTGTCGTGTCTTTTGTGTGTTTTTTCAGGGGTGGGGGATGGGCATAGTATGTGTAGGTACTCGTGTATTTCTCTGGTTTCCATGAGAGTATCCTCAAAATTCCCTCTCGGAGACATGTGACATGCTGTATGTATTACTGCACAAAGTATGTGATTTTGTGATTTTGCAAAAAAAAAATCTTCTGAGCCACATTAAATGCCACGCGGGGCTTTCCCGGCCAGCTTGCCTTAAAAAGTCACTTTATCTCTACAGAACAGAGTGATTCAGAACCAAACTCAGCAGCCGAGGACAATGCTCACATTTGTTTTGTGACCATTTAAAAACCATCGGGGCAGTGAGGCAGGGATTCTTTGCTCAGGATCAGTTCCTTCTAAAACATTGCCAACATCGTGTAAAACATGAAGACTGTGCAGCCTATTGTGGGCTGTTCTATGAATTTTTCCCAGGCAGGCACAGATCATGCTCTCCCCGTTCACCTCAGTAAGTGTCAGTCACTCTGTCAATCTTCCCTTTTAGTTATTTAGAATTACTGGAGCCTGCAAAATCAGCCTCTTTCACTGTGGTGTCAAATAAGGGGTTTGGGCCAGAGTTCCCCCACTCCTCTGTTTTTATTTTTCCACTCCCTGCATGGACACACCTGGTGATGGCAGCAAATAGACTGGCTCAGATCCCACATACATGCACACATTCAAAACTAAGGCACCCTCAAGGAAGCACTGAATTACAAAACCTTATTCGGGGTTTCTTGTTTCTGCCCAATAGTTTCAAGTTAAAATGTGATGGATAGAAAGAGAAAGTTCATGTTTGACCGCCAAGCAGGAAAGTTTTGGAAACATTCGGCTTCATGAGGGAAAACTTTTGAGACTTGAGGATTGTACACACTTAAAACCAAGGTCTGTAGGGAGGGATTTGTCCGTAATCCTGTATTGATCCTTCCTAGACAGCCTGTCTGGTGGACCAACACTCTGCCATACCTACAGGCAAATAGCCACCCTGGCTGCATGCCTCACCACATCTAACTATAGAAGCAAATACAAGCCGAGGCCAATTTGTGGCTGATTTAATGGCTCATAGTGGAGCTGTTATGTTGGGCCTGAGAAAGGCAAAATTGCCCATTTTGTTTTCCAGTTTAAATGCCAGTCCCAGACATTTATGCATTATTACCTTGTTGTACATAAAGGCTGTATATTGTGGATATTTCACACAGTATCCATCTGGCCTGAAAACTGAACTGTACATAGAAGGAGTCAGATACTTTAGAAAAAGTTGCCAGCCAAGGTTTAGACATGGGAGGAGTCTGCATAAGCACAAATTTAAACATCCTGTATGATGGTGAAATATCTAGAAACTTCTGTTTGTTTGACCTCACTGTTTGTTATTAAACTAAGGTAGATGGTAAATATTGATTTAAGCTGGCCTCCATAATACTTTTGATTTTCCTGTTGCAACGATATCCCACAGTGTGGCAAAGTGTTTGAGTTATTTTTACCATGGTTGGATACATGCCAGTGCACAGATAACCAAACAACTGTAGCAGAGTTTTTCAGAGGTTGTCGGCTCAAACGTGTTCCCCTCTGGATTAAACATACTAGCTTGGGTGGACTTTTCATGGCCCACCATCTTCAGGTCAGAATTTGGGTTGCAGAAGTGTTCTTGTTCCTTTTTTCTGAGACACAAATAAGTGCAAATTTCCTGCTGTGTGTCAGGATAGTGAAATAGTTTTCCAAACACCTTTCACTCTTTTGTGGAGTAAAGAGATGCAGCCGTGGAGGGCGGGGGTGTTCAGGTGTGCTGTCAAAAGCCACTGTCAACGCCTCATTGAGAAAGTGTCAAAGAACACCGAAGTAAACATGAATGAGAGTTAGAGCCAGTTTGAAGTAGAAATCTTTGGTTGCTATTTCCCATAGACCCCACACTGCAAGAGCTCAGACTTTTGGAGTAGGAATGAAAGGAATTAAATTGTATTTGTCTGTGGATCAACTTTTGTGAAAACACAGAAATGCCGCAAATGATCTGTATGTAGGCTATGAATGTTGCCCTTTTACTGCATGCTCTCTGAAAGAAAAAATGTGGTAAAATGTGACTATTTCCATCAAGAAATTTAGTTTATTTCATTCAAGTACTTTTGCCATTAAATCACTGAATGCAATTTCTCTCTAAGAGGTAAAAAATGTCAATCCTGCAACACAAGTTCTAAACTAAAGAGTCAGTGTATTGAAAGTCCCCTAACTTTATGAAAATGCATTAGTGTACCACTGGAGTGCTACTTTAATTAAGTGTGGTAATAGTAAAAGTATATTAGTAAAGAGGTGGTCACAGTTTAAATGGTGCAGAGGCAGTCAGCTTTTTTGAGGCACCTGTCTACAGGACACCAGCTACACAAAATTCCAATCAATCAGTTTGAAGAACTCAGCTAGTGGCCTTGGTGACCAACTGGGGTACAGCAATGATTTACAGGATAAATGTATGAATGGGGAGCATGAGGGACTGCAGGTTTCACAATAAAATATAATTAAATGTATAAAACAGTGTGTACAATGGAAAAACAAAGAGGTTAAGCAGAGTAATGGCTGGTGATAGAATGAAAACGTATGTCCATGTTATCCATCTAAGTGTGACAGAAGAAGTAGAAAAGGTAGAGAGAGAGAGAGTGGACAATGACTGGAGTGTGACTGAACAGCCAGTCGAAACGTGTGGTTACATTCTCGCTTTGTTCCATGAGATCACAGTTGTGGCAGATGCAGGATCGACTGGGAGCAGCTGTTTTGCTCTCCGTTCTCCAGTTACAGACGCTGGCACTGCCTGCACTCTGGGGATGGGCAGAGGGGCACGTTGTCGAGTCTTAATAGTGTTTGTTCTCTGAGGGTGGGCACAAAGAGTCCTCAGACCCCGCAGTACCCCGCCAGCGCGCTTGGCATCGGAAGAGAGGGACATGGCCGAAGGTGTTAAACAGAAAGGGACTGGTGACAAGACATAACACGCAGCTGGTCCCACTCTCACAGGACCCATGGCGCCATTAATTACACTGACTGCGGAAGCTACAGTGAACTCAAAATATTATTGGAGAATTCACTAAATTATTGTTCTTGACTAAATATAGTGCTAAATTCTCAAAAGAAACAGGTTCAGTATATCCAGGCAGTGCACCAAATGCTTTGATCGTTTCAATATTTGACCGCAGAGCACAACAATTAACAATGTGACAATCTGTGGCTGGCATGTTCATTAGTAAGCAGGGCAAAGAAATCTTAGACAGGAAAAGTTAATTAACCAATTAATAGGTTGAATAATCAGTGAGTGCTTTCACATTTAAGTTATTTTTAAAGCAGAAATCCCAAACATTTGGTTTCTTGTTTTGTAGCTGGAAAATATCTTAAATTGCATGACCGTGATGACAGTAACTGAGATTTGTCATTGTTTGTATGTTGCTTGTATATATCCAAATAGTGCACGGATGTCTCTTAACCTTGGGAGAAGTATGGTGAGAGCAGAAGATTTGACGGTGGAAACATTCTAATGAGATGTTTCTGCCAATAAGTTTCCCATCTCCACAGCCAAAAACCCGAGCAGAGAGTAGAGGAAACAACCGAATACAGATTATTTACTGAAAATCAACACTTTTCCATGGAGTCACAGAGGTGGAGGTATTCCACATTGTGTGGATTTTAGTCATTACTGCAGACATATTTTCTTATTATGAGATATGTGTTGCTTCTTGGCCTATAGCACTGACCAAAGAAGACATGTTTAATGAAAAGTTTTTGAATTAGATGACATAGATTTAGTCTTTTGTAAATCAGGTGCAGAAAGACTAAACTGATGAATCACCTTGTGTGAGTCACAGATTAATTGACCCAAACAGCTACATTCTCTTCAGTGTCACCCACTATTATTATGAGTCATGCCAGTTCCTCACAGCAAATGTTTTTTCCAATATGCCACATATGTCACACAGACTTACTGCTGAATGTGGATATATCACAAGTCTCTTAGTGAACCCCAAACTGTTGCTGATGGGCCTTTCTTTTAAAACCAACACAAGTGAGTTAAAAAAATGGAATAAAGATAAAGTGTGTGTACTGAGTTGGACATTTTACAGTAAATAACGTTGGCATTGCTTGCTAGTGGACAAAACCATACATTTGAATCCCCTCATCACCCCCTTCACATTTTTGTACTGTGATTTCCTGTTAAAAATATGTATACTTATACCAATATTTATTAAGCCAATATCTTCTATTGATTGGTTGATTTATTGGTAAAGCTCTCATGGAAAGGCCTGGGGATTTAAATGTGTTTATTTCAGTCCCTCCAACTCAGATCAGTGAATTAAGACTAATCCATTATGGACCACTGATAGTATTGACTGATGATATAATACAAAATTATATTATAATTACATAAATCTTGTCAAAGAAATGGTTATGAGGTCATGGACTAATAGGCACTACACGCAGAACACCAAACTAATAAAGGGCTCAAATAAAACTTTAATAAGTTTGGAAGGGTTGCTCCTGACAGCATGTGTGACTCAAATTCTCCTTAATGTGGTTTATCCACATACACCAGCAGAATTTGTATTTAAATTTGGAAGAATAAGATTAGTTCTTCTTGCCAGTGGATAGCTCTGATGGCTTAGTCAGTCATCCAGACATGATAAATACCAACACTAAAGCCAGGAGATGTTACAGTTTCAGAGGATATGAGCAGAAATCAGAATATTCTCATACTCCATCCTTAAGCACTGCTTTTTGTAGGTTATTCCTTACTCCTGGAATCATGTGAAACACCACCTCAAATTTTACAAATGAGAGCCCAATTCAGACACGCTGTCTGTGCTCTGCAATTTCAGTTGTGAAAACTGTGTCTGTGGTTGCATCTGAAGATGCTCGGTCACGGCTCGGGCAGCCATGGGTGTTGTCTTCCTCCCTGTCAGCAACATGGGGATCGTGCCCGCAGTGATGTGCACTTACAGTAAGTGAAGGAGTGATGTTTCAGAGATGGATACCATTTCCAGTACTTATCGACTGCTGCGAGGCGGCCCTAGATGACACTGCATTCAGATACATTAGCGGTGGAGGGAGTCTTGACGGCCTGTCAGAAGGAAGGAGGGAGTCGAGAAGTGGGGAGGGCAGACGTTAAGACATCACCTATAGCTCATAGTAGGACGCAGAGGCATCGATCGCAGCCTCATTTCTCTCCAAGCTGCTTCCTGTGTTTTCATTGCACTATCATTGGAAGAGAGCAAACAACAACGTCAGGGGTAAAGGCTCCCGATAACTCTGTATCTAATGCGCTTGGATCTCCAGGGAGAGAGATTTACATGAACTCAAACACCTAATAATGTGTCTGGAGGCCACTGAATAAGCTATTACTGATGGAATGAGTGTAGTAATAAACTGTCTCACGACACAAATACTGTATATTTAGCAAAAATCCACACAGTTCATTGCCCAAGAGAAGGAATTGGTTCAGATTTGTTGTTAATAGTGCCCCTAATTGGTTTTGAACTATAAAAACTATTTTAAACCTGTCTCATTGTATTTGAAAGTATTATCTGTAGTTTTTACTGTACTTTATCAAACCTGGAACATGGACTGAAGTAAAAGGAGCTGTTTTGTTCTCCATAACTTTATCCCTAACCCTTAATGATGCTTAAAACAATAAATATTACACTTCAGACAAATTTCTTTTCACCAGCAAAACAGGACTGTGGAGTCTTTTTTTCCTAAACAAATGTGTAATACAACATCAAAAGGTTCTGTGCAATTTTTGTCTAACTTTTGTTTCAAAGCTGCTGAGATCATTTTTTTGTAAAGGCCCAAAACAGGTGTCGTTTTTTCCAGCGTGTGTGTGTATTGTGTAGGGGCGAGATAAATGAGAGGGAGAAGCAGAGAATTGTAAACTAACTGGCTTTTCCCACAGAATTAAATGTTTCTGTTGAGGCTCAACTAAAGCTTGTTGGACTGTTTCTCCTAATTAAGGGAAAAGGCGCCTGATTGACAAATGTGCTCTGTGTCAGCCAGCCAACCAGAGAAGGGGGTTTCCCTGCCAAGACTGCAAGGCCTCTGGGTTTCTCATCAGCCACAGGAGCAGATGGTTGAACACTCACTCAAACCTTCTAGGAGGAAAACAGGGAAGTCTTATCTACTTTTAGGTTACGTTAGTGCTGAGGGATTAACATGGACAGTCTCTTTGAGTCTAAGGAGGTGAAATGCTAAGTGGGATTACTGTAAAAAAGATGTACTATTGTTTTATTGATACTTTACTTCAAACACCTGCGGACAAAGTGCACTGACGGGGGGATTTGATTTTGCGCTTCAGTTACATTTCAGACTTGACCCTCAGTTGACCTCAAATGACTTCAGACTTGATTTTGGTGACTTGTATAAGCATCTTTGTACTATGTACCTTTCACTGCAACAAATGTTTATTTTTGTATTTTGTATTTGTATTTTTTTGTATTTTTGTTATGTAACTATGATGCATCTAAACTGCACCTTTATGCTTCAAAAAAACAACACCGGCAAATGATTTAGATTATTTAGCATTATAGTTTGAAGCTAATAGAAGATTGACTGTTGTTGAACCAGTGACTGTTGCTTCCAAGAAATTATTGGAACTAGAATTGGATTTATGCTGATAGCATTGTGGTTAGATGTCTTCCCTTCATTTATATCAGTCACAGTGCAGAGCATTCAAACGTCCACATCTGCTCTTGCCTGTCTAAGCTTATCAACTACTAGATGGACATGGACTACAGAAAGAATTTAGTGGGTGTTTATGGTGATTAGCATCAACAGCCTTTTCTCTCTAAAATGAGCAGAATAACAGCTGAACGTGCATGGGATGAGATGTCATGCACAGTAGATATCATTGTTGGCATCTGCAATTCCTTCTCTGCTGGACAGGATTCACTATGCTGAGCTTTCCGTTCAGGGGAAATCCTTTAAAAGTACAAGCTTATGTTGGTATGATGTGTGTGTGTGTGTGTGTGTGTGTGTGTGTGTGTGTGTGTGTGTGTGTGTGTGTGTGTGTGTGTGAGTGTGTGTGTGTGTGTTTGTTCATATGTGTGTCTATGTATGTGTGTGTGTGTGTGTGTGTGTGTGTGCGAGTGAATCAACAAAAACATTTTAGATATAAACCATTAGATGGATTCAGAGGCAGAGCTATAAGGTCATTAAGAATATGGAGATGGAGATGACACATGAACTGTGATGGTGTATAAGTTTCTGAGGCAATCTTCTTACAGAAGAAAATTACAGAAGATGATTTCATCAGTATATTCACCTTAGAAGATGTCATTTTTAAATTTCACAGCTCCTTCTAAATTTGCCGCATATCCCTAAGCAGCTGCAAAAGAAATGGAAATACCTTTTGCTGCTCTGGGGAACAGCTAAAAGGGAAACAGCTTAACTTTTTTGTCTGTCAGTTAAAAATCACCTGTTAATGTGTAGTACAGATGCACCCTTATTGCCTCTGCCTCAGCACAAAGGTAGAAAAATAGATGTATATGATGTTTTTAGGTTTCATGTAAACAAATTACCAAAAACAAGAGAGTAGCACAAAATGTCCTTGCTTACCAAAAGTTGTACCTCTAGAGTGCTTCTTGTCCAGTTACAGAAGGAAAAAATATCCACTTCATCTGCAAAAAGGTCACATATCAACTATTATGCATCCTTCTCTGTCCAGAAAAGCAAAACATCATTTCATTTACTCACTTAGGCATTTAGGCATTTACTTAATTTAATAAGTGGTAGTCATATGCTAAGAGGGCAATTTGTTATCTTTTTCATGCCTCTCTGTGTGATTGTCTTCAATTGCTACTTGAGTACACAGCCTTTCAGTGCATCTTCACTACTGCTAGTGTATTTTTGGAACTACAGACTATTTCATAGCTTCGTAAGTAGCTTGTAATCCCCACCTCATTTTCTGACCACACAGTTGAAGAACTGAGGTGAATGCTGTATCACTGTGGCCTTCGCACCAGTCACAAACACACAAAAGAGCTTTCAGCGTTACAGCCAAGGGGAGAGCTGTGGGTGCACATGGAAAATATGCAGAGAAGAACTCCCTCCCTCTTGCTTCTTGCCCTGCACTCACTCTGAATCACGCTCCCAACACAGAGCAGGTAGTTTGACCAGAGGCAGTGGAAGGCCCCCCTTCTATTGGTTTTGCTCTGAATTATAAAGTAGTAAAACTAAATTTATCCAAACTCCATTAATCGCAGTGGCTATAGGGGCATCTGTTTTAATGAACAGGTTCTTCCTGGGGGCATCTACGGCCAGTTAATTTGCCATTTAAACTCCACCTGTCTGTGTCTACTAGTCCGTAGAGAGGTGCATAAATGGAGTCTGATGGCTGTTACAAGGGTTGGGTTGTATCCATTCCTTCATGCAATTCTACAGCCAGGGTCAGGGAGCATGGTAAAAAGGACCCAGTGTGTAAACGGTTGTAATGAATAACGAAAAGGCTTTTTATTTTTCTCCAAATATGCTGTTGGTACATGGAGCCAAATGCCCTGATTTTTATTCTTTTTTATGTTTGTCCTACTGAATCTATGATTTTAAGTTAGAATATGATAGGGATGATGAGACACCGCAACCTACCTATGCAACATTATAAAATCCAGACAGTAACCTCCAGATAGTGAAGGTAGCTGTGACTAGCGATAGTGGTAACTATATTAGATGACAGTATTTAATCCCAAAACAACCAAGCCTTAAGGATTTTTTACTTTTTCTCAATGTGATCTTGAAAATTGGCTGATTTTTTAAAAAAAAAAATCTTCACCTGGTTGCCCTTGCTCACAATCAGATTGCTGATGCTGTGATTGTTCAGTAGGAATCACTAAGTCTTTATATTATATGGTTGTTTTCTTGCTTTGACGATGTCCAATTACTGAAAGCTCAGTCATTCAGGAGCAAAGAAAGTGAGGACAAAACAGGAATTTGGTTTTGTCAAGAATATAAATCAATGTGAAATAAAACACATGTTCAAGAGGAAATCTTGGTGTTCTTCCATATCCTCCTGAGAACCAAGCTTGGATTTTGTAGGCATTTTTAATTTTCCCTAGCTATTTGGCATCAGTAGGACCAGTGTGTAACAAGTATAAAACTGTTTTACACATTTGAACATCAGCCTTCAAAAAGCCACTGAGTCACACTAGGGTTGAACCCAACTGTACAGCAACAACATCCAAGCAATCCTGTAACTGCCTGAGCTATTTGAGCTGAGAATTAAAAGAATTAATTCAATTATCTTAAAAATATATATATTTCTTACTTTTTTTACTACTTCTTTATACTTAAAAGTGTCTAGTGTCTATCTAGACTTGACTTTTCTTTTAAAATCTTTTATAGCTTAATTAAACAGTTAAGCATTTAGTGACCACCCTGTGTGTCACACTGCTCCAGCCTCGTTCGCTTCTTAGTGCCTCCCAGTCACCTCAGACTCACACTTCCCAGTGTATATTGTTTTTGACAGATTTGACACGAACCATGTCATCCAAGCTGCTCTCTTAATTAAACATTTCCTGCAGCTTTGGTACGACATTCCTACACACGCTCTGTCCTCACACACGCACAATTAGTGCTTGTTAAAAGGGCATGTGATATATGGTAAATACATCACGTATTATTTTCCCATAATTACAGCTTTAGAGGAAGCCAGTGCTCTGGGTGACTTGCTCCACTTGTTTGTCTGAAATGTCTAAAACCTACATAATGCTTCGTGCTTTTTCTCTAAAAACAATCTGCTGTCCTTTTGACTGAAACTTGAAAGTCAAGCTGCTTTCTGTACCCACCCTTCTTCTCCACCACATACAAAAAAGGACAAACAGATATTCCATGCTTTTTCCGTGCATTTTTTCATTTCCGAGTCCCTCTATGTAGGTAGGCCAGCAGGACTAATTGGAGCAAGGGACAGGTGAAGCCACCCTGCAGCAAACAGTCTTGTTAGTGGCAGGGTTGTAGCTCACACTGCGTTCTTTTTGTTTTTGCAGTGTGAACAGTGGAAGAGAGGCATGAACTTCTGACACACTCACATATGGGGCCCCCTTTTGCAGTCTGCCAGGCTTCAGTTATTGTGGTTAATGTCAAGGCTCTCTGAGCAACGCTGTTAAAAAAATATCCCTCCCTGTGCATATGCTTTGGAAAACAGAAATTCATGCCACTTTTAATCCAAAAAGTAGTAGTTTACCTGTCATTTTCACTCCTGGGGTGTAAAATGATATGATAATGCTCTACACTGACACCTCACCCTAATTTTAGTTCCCTTGCTGCAGTCATTCTAATGGATATTTCCACACATCCTGGTTTGATCACATGTCTACACATTCCCTTGTCTCTTTCGTTCTCTCTTTCTCTAGTTCAGTGTCTGTGTGTGTGTGTGTGTGTGTGTGTGGTAAGGTACCAGTTCAGCAGTGATGTGTCAGTATGAGCATGTCCACTGTGTGCAGACATGTGGTAGTGTACTGCAGCCAGGCAGGTGTGAGGGTCACAGCCAGTTTGTAGGCCAGCGTCTTGACCCCTGCTGTCTGCCTTGTCTGACCGTCAGAGGAACCCCTTAATTAGACCTTTTGGTTTGCAGCATCCCCCAACCGCCCAACCCCCCGACGTAGCGCAGCAGACATTCAGCAACAATCCCTTCATTAAATGCTCCTGGTTGACTTGGCAAGAAGAGCCTCGGTTTCCCAATCCCTGCTGCACAAAGGCCATGTTAAGAAAATATTTAATTTTTCACTTTGAATTGAGAGCACATTTAGCAGAATATTCTGATTCACCAAGTTGCTATGGCTGTTTGGAAACTCAGATAATAACTTTTCTAAACTGTATACTGTTCTGTTGTCAAACATTGTCCTTCGTGACCGAGCACTTTGCCCACATCTAAATTGATTTTCTGTGTCATTCTTTCTCTAAATGAATGCAATGAGACACAGGAAAGGCTTTCAGTATACAACAGCATGTTTCTGAACTGAAACTGTAAAATGTTGCTTACATGATTTTTCTCCTCTTCAACCTGTTGTCATTCCTAACAGTTCAAAATGATTAATTATAGGTTTACACACTGCTGCACAGTGTTGTTTCAGCAAAATGTTGCCTTTGGTTGGTGCACGTCTGAAATGTGAGTACACACTATTATGTAAGATGCCAGAGTGGAGTGATCAAGTGGCCAGAAAATGAATGGGAACAGAGCTGAGAAGGAATTAACTCAAGTATGGCTCACTGGCAGCCAGTCCTTGCTGACAAAAAAGGAGGCTTACTTAGTAGAGATTCAGCAAGACCTGGCCTAGTGACCTTCAGTCAAGAGAGACTAAGAGAGAGAGGAAGAAAAAGGAAAAGAGAGAAAAGGAGTGAGTGAGAGGGAGAGGCGAAGGATTTCATTCCACTGTTCTTGGCCAGTCTGTGTTGTTGACCTGGCCATGGAAAATCGCAGGGCACTTTCTAAATAGCACCTCCAGAGCCAGACAGACACTTTACATCTGTAGGGTTGTGTGGCTGTTTTGTAACCACTGTGCCCGTGGGTGAAATATGAGCCACAGGTGTGTGTTTAAGGTGGCAGTCACCACTTGGTCCATAGAAAGGCCCTTGTGCATTGTTGTAATCACAAGCCTTTCAGCTAGCACCAGTGTTAGTAGTCACATATAAAGAGATTACAACATTTTTGTCCCGCTGAGTGATTCAATAATGTGCTTGCAGAGAAACTACATCAGTGGGGGAAAAAATAGAAAACTAGATATTTAATGAGGAAACCTGATCAGGCTCTTCTCAGCTAACCTAAAATTTTAGTTTAAACCCTGTGTTGTGATGCACCACAGCTGTAGCTATTAAATATAAGAAATAAAAAAAACACCAGTGAGCTGGGCTAGTATAAGGCATTTCGTTTACAGTGTTTCAAATGACAGCTTTACATGCCATCTCTGGTTTAGTTTTGTTATGAAGAAACCTAGCTGGCTAGAAGCAGTGTTAAGTGAAATGTTTATGAGTAACTTTTGACATTTACGATCTGACACAGACAGCCACCAAACAGAGACTGAGAAGTTGCCACAAATTTAATTATCACCTGCACACTGAGCATCTTTTTGCATGTCTGAATGCTGTAAACTTAAGTATGTGGTTGCAGCCATTTCCTTTCCTTATCAAGTTTACAAGCATTACTCTTCTTCTATCTGACCGGTCAGACTGATTTAAACAGCGAAATGGGATCTGTTCTTACAGGAGCACTTCATGAAGCACACTCAAGAAGTTTAAAACCCCTCGCAGTGTTTGAGTGTAAACACCAAATAAATCTTGATAAATTGATGCTTTTTAATCTTCCTGTGATGTTGATCAGTGTAACTGACAGAGAAAAAATACAGAACAGAAACAAAGAAGAGAAAAATGATTCAATAGAAATGATCATGTTCAGTGCTTTCCAATATCTCACTACGTCGTTGCATTATGAAAGGAAACAGACAGTGAGGAAGACGACTTAGTGAGAGAATGAGACAGCATGACAGATTGGGGCGGGGGGGTCTTGCTGTGACAGTCTTTTCACTACATATGAATGACGTTTTTCTTCCCCCTCAGCATTCTTTGGGACTTCAAAGCGTCAATCTCAGCACAGTGATTTGGCCCTGCTATTGTGTGATTCTTGAATATTCATCAGGGTCTTTATTTTCCTTGAGGGCTCAGACTGTGCTGAGGATCTGCAGGGATCTCACGATATATATTACCATTATATATAACAGTGGTGGATATAGATTTTGTCTGATGTCTTGTGTGAACATGGGTGTCTAAATTTAGATGGAGTTAAAAGTAGCTTTCACACATGTAATTGTTTACAAGGCTTTTCACTCTCCTCTTCCATAGTGTTCCTATAATTTCAAAAAAAATAACCACCACATAATGATTGACTTGTTGTTAGGTAAAGATTCACGAAACAGTTTATAACCAGGGGCTTGAAAATGCACAGAGGCTATTGTTCGCTATATTGTTAAAACAATTGGTAAAAGATTATTGTTTAAGTTGTAACTTTAAGCAGAAATGCAAAATAATATTTGCTTCTCATAGATTCTCAAATGTGATGATTTGCTGTTTTTGTGTGTAAATTTAACATCTTTGGGTTTTGGGCTATCAGACAAAAACTTCTGAAGTCATGTAAGACTAAATGATTAATCCATATAAATATAATATAAATATAAATAAATAAACTCATTATGACAGTAATCAAATGAAAAATTCTGTTCCATTGTACAAGTTTTTTTTCTTACTCAGTGAAGAGAGAAAGCAAATCTGTGTTTTCGCTGATGATGAAGATAGTGTCACTCTCAACTCTCAACTCTTGCGCCCCGGTTGGACCATGTGAGCTGGACAGCTGTGTTGCCACGGTAATAAACTGCCTTCCAGTATTCTATGACAGCAGTTTTAACGCTGATCTGCTGAAAATCCTCCTAATTTCACAGAGCTGAGGGTCAGCTTGGCCCTGGCTGGAACATCGCTCACGATACGCATTCCATCTCTGCCCACAGTAATTTCATCATCTGTGTTCCGCTGTGGCTTTTTGTTTCACAGGTTAGCGGTGATTTTTCACAGTCATCCATCCCGTTCCTCCTGCTGTCGGATGAAAGGTGTATTTGCTCCTTTAAAGTACTTTTCTGAAATAAAAAACGTGGCTCATTTTCATGGTGCATTGTAATGCTATTGCTAGCATTAATGTAAGGTCTCTGTTTCATAAGAAAATGTTTGCCTTATGAAATGGAGACAGATTATTATAAACAATCAGGCTGCGTTAATTGATCTCTTTACTGCTGGAGGGCAGGATGTGGTGGACACAGTCTGCAAAACAAATGGAAAATAGTCTCAAGCTAAACAACTCCTGATCATTGCCCTCCCGGTCTATCCCAAATCAAAACTGAACACCCACTCTGCTAAGAGGTCAAAGCCACAAGTGGAGCACTGTAGATGAAAATGAGTGTGTAAGGTGAATGCGTTGAGTGAATAGGGTACTACGTGTTTTCCACAAAGTCCCCCTGTAGCTGATCCAGGTTACCTCCTGCTGACTTCAAATGCGCAGCATGAAAACAGTTTGCAAAATGCTGCCCTCTGGGACTTTTTCTTTTTTACTGGACCTAATGGCCTGAATTAAAACTATACAATGTATCATTTAATTACTGTTTGTGACATGGGGAAACAATAATTCATTGTGATACAACCATTTAAGCTCTACGGTGCATAAAAAGAGTTTATGGACTAGTGGGCATTATATCACTTGACTGTGGCCACTACACCAAAATTGCCTTACAGTTTAGCACCTTTCCTGGGGGCTTTGTGAAAACTAGTCAGCTAGCAGTCTGTCACATAGCAAAGGATAATTTTCTGTCTGTCTATGGTAGTAACAGAAATTTACTTCTACACTACAGAGTTGCAAGCCTTGCCATTTAAAAAGAAACAAAAACTTGAAGGTTAAAGTCAAAGTTGTGGTTCAGGTACCCTGACCTTTTGTCCTAAGTGTTGGTCAGGCTTCATATCCTCAAGCCCATGCCAAGTTAACATAGATGACATCATCAGGGTTATCTTTTAAGCTCAAGAAATCTCTTTCCAGAGCCACAGAGTAAATTAAGCCTCTGTTTTCAAAAGTTAAGTGTACTCCCCACAATGAGTAAACTATAACAGTGTATAAAATTGGAGGAGTGCCCCTGTTAATGCAGGTTGTGAATAGTGTTCTGTTGTGAGATTAATATGACTATTTCTCATTCCAGTTGCAACAAACATTGTGGTTTTACAGAGCGATGGAGGCGCTGACAGAAGACTTCTCCGGCAGTATAAATCATCCTGTTTATGTGTGCGATGACAGATGGGTTCTGCAGTTTTATATTCTAACTAAGAGAGCGAGGGGAAGAAAATGCAGAGAGGGGAAGTGAAGAGTTAATTTCTCTGAAAGCAAATCTTCCAACCAGTCTGCCCCACTTTCAACCCCTTTATGTGGTGGAGTGACCCCCACCTACAGAGCAGCTCATTCCCTTGGACCCCCCCATCCTTATGGGCTGAGTGGGCCGTCTGAGAATACAGGGAGGCTCCACGCTGGGCGTTTGATGGAGCGCAGAAGGGTGTGTGAGGTGCACTGACCCATGCACATTGCTCCCCATGCACTCGTGCTCCAGAATAGGCTGACTTATCACATGTAATACACAGCGCTGCACAAATCAGAAGTGACAGCTACAGGGCTAGTGGAGCACTGTAGGGGAGAAGTCGCTTCTGGGATCTGCTGTTCCCACCCAGTCAGACTTTTAAGATGGGACAGGTGTTGGGTGGAGAAGCCCATTTGGCTGTCGTCGTCATTTTGCCCTCCTCCATCACTGCTTTTAACACCCACTGGATTTTTTTTTTTGCTTTTCTTTGCTTCCCTTTTAACCATTTGGAATAGATACACATCTTCTTCTTTAAGGAAACAGCTTCTCTCTCTTACAAGGATCTTGCGTGTGTGATTATGGGAATTCAGCCCAATTGTTTATGATTTGTGTAGGTGCTATCGCAGACTTGATGTAATCTGTCTAATAGCTCAGTTAATTCTCTTAACGTGTAACCCATATAAATCTTTCACCATTGGAATGTGGGCCTATTTTTATCTTTGTTTTGTTTTTTTATTGCATGTTTGCATTTGCATCTTTGTGCGTTGTATTAGTGTGGAGTAGCAACGTTTTGGTGGTGGTGCCTGGAGGTGTGAACTCTAATCACCTCAAATCACCTGACGTGTGACGGCCTGATCCCTCTTGTAGCTGTTCAAGTGCTTGTGTTTTTGCCCCTTTCACACACACACAGGCTCACATGAGGAGCTGAAGGAGGTTCAGCCTATGTCTGAATTTTAATCCCAGAAGCTTGTTTTCAGATTAATTCCCAGTATTTGCCATTCACACAACACCTGTGTCTGCAGCTGTCGTTCCATACACATTACATTTTAAGGCGGGTGATTGTTAGTTTCAGCCTTACTTTCCTCCTTTCAGCGAATACAAGTATGTAGACTTCATCCCTTTCAAATGTGGAGTTGTGCTGTTGAACCTTGGCACTTTTTCCCACTTAAGTTCAATTTTTTTTTGTGTTGTGTTTTGTTATGGAAAATTATCAAAATTCCTTATAGTAACCAGAAAGTACTCTGAGATAAATGCTTACAAAACAACAACTAGACAGGCCCCAAAACAAAACCTCCTTGGCAGATGCAGTAAGGAAAATTCACAGGAACAGATGATTCGCAGGGAATAGTAACGTAACATAATTTCTACTGAACTTAATGCAAAAAATGTATTTACAAAATTCCTTTTTAAACATCATACATGTGAAAGGAACATTTATGTGTGAATGAATGTGAAAGGATGCATGGCATATCAACTGGTTTCTTGTGCACAGCCTTTCACATGAGCATGAATACAGGGATGGATAACCTGCACTGACCCACTGATGCCACAAACAAACATAATGCTCTGTGTTATGTTTTGGTTCTTGCCTCAGTGCAACAAACAATTCTGAGTGAGGACTTGCTTTACCTTGCAGGATTTGATACCAGATGGTTTTACTAAAGTATGTGCACGTGTCCTCTGTATGTTTATTCTCCTTAGTTCTTGTTGTGTTTTGTGTGTCAGTAGTTCATAATGCTTTCAGCGCTGCCATTCACGCCTCGTACAACCCCTGTTCACATTGATGGACCTAGTAATGCGTGTGTGTGTTTTTGAGTGTCTATGTAAGAGAGAGGCCGTGTGTGGATTCAGATATACTCAGCTGTTCCCTCTGTAGTGAACAGGCCATAGAAAGGGCTGGACAAATAGCACAGTGAGAGAGCAACTAAGTAACACCCTCCTCCCTCCTTTTTTCCTCCCCCCTTCTTCTCTCTCTCTCTCCCTCGATGTCTGTCTCTCCCAGGCTGTCAGTGTGGAGTAGTGCTGGACGCTGTGGGGCGGCTGTGTGCTGTGTGAAGTTCCTGACCGTGCAGAGAGGCAGAGTGGCGGTCACTCACAGAGAGGCACTTGTACGAAGAGAGGACTGGCACTCTTTCACGGAAGGATATAAAAACGCAGCCTCACACCTCTGCCACTTTTGAGCGGGGCGTGTTGTTGTGGGAGCACCCCAGGGATTTGAAGGGAGGTGTGTTGGTGCTGGTGTGATGGCGGTGGTGTGGTCGCCTCGGGAGCGGGCCTGGCAGGCTGTTCTCCTGGTGACTGGACTGGCATCACTGAGTCGTGGGTCTGACGGTGAGTACTGTGCAGGACACCATATCCTACTGCTGCATGTTCTGATGCTCCCGCTGTCTCGCTGCCTATATGTGTCAAGTTGCTGTGAGGATGATCAGGCTGAGGCCTTCTTGTGATTGTTTTAAGTTCTTTGTGTTTGTTTTTTTTTAAATTGGTGCACATTTGCTGCATTTTATTTTTGTGATGTCATTTTCACACAGTTTATTGTTAGGATTATAAGGTGACAGGCTGATTGTGCTAGCTGTGAGGTTATCTGTCTATTTTTTACCCTGCAGTATTTATGATGAACAGAAGCTGTTACGATCTCCACAGGGGCTACCATGAGAACGGGCGTGCATTTATGTGCCCTGTCCTCTCCCACCCCAACACCCCCCACCCCACCCCCCTGTTCATGTTTTGAATTGTTTGAAGATGGACAGCCAGTTGTCTTTTACGATGAATGCCAACAGTGTCATGGTTCCCAGTGTGGTTGTGACAGGCAGGGGGGTGGGGGGGTGGTGGGGGCGCAAGGCAGGCTTCCAGCCTCAAGAAGATGACATTTGTGCATTTGTTTGGTTTCTGATCACCAGAAGAGAAGCGAGATAGTTGGTCAGTGGGAACATTGGTATAACTTGGATTTGGGTGTTTCCATTTTTTTAATATACACATTGAAATACTAAGGCTTTCTCCAAGTAGACCAGTTACAGATAATTTCTTCCTTTTTATGATATGAAATACTATATACTGATAATATATGGAAATTCTCAGTGTGGCTTTTTATTAACAGCTGAAATGATTAGTCGATCGACAGAAAATTTGTCTGCCGCTATTTTCTTACTTTTAGCAGTTTACGTGAACAGGCTTGACCTGAGCAGAAACATTGAGTTGTCAAACACTTATTAAGAGCATAGTTTGTCAGGCTGTAAAAAACAGCGTCTGGGTGCACAAACACACTCACTGTTTGTGAGTGTGTTTATTAATATTGCCATGAAGAGATGGTCTGGAAAATGTTAGCACATGACACACATAGATAGACTGGATTTCCCTTATATGATTGATGGCATGTCAGTTCTTTTATTTCGCTCTCCCATGCTGCCATGGCCTTTTATTGGTATTCTTCTGTTAGAATGTGCTGAGTGTATGATGCATATTGTATACATGTGCATCATGTGTGTGTTTGTAGTCCTCATTTGATGTCAATTTGTAAGTTTTGAGTGTGTTTTTTCCCTGTACAGAAAAAAATGCACAACCTTCTCGTCTGTAATTCAAACACTAGGTCAAATAAAAAGTTGATGTGATTTGTTAAAAAAAATCAAAAACAGGTAAAAATACAATCAACTTCATGCTGAAAATACAAATTGATTTTTAATGTTAATTCTGGTAAAAAGACATTCTTTACTGAAATTGTGTCAAAAATAAAGACCAGCTGTTAAATCCCTTCTTGACTCAGTGGTTCAGAGCTAGCTGTAACTTTCACAGTTGGTCATGAAATACCTCAGCTGCTGATGAATGTTCCTTCAGAGAATTTCCTTTGGTCTCATCAATGCAGACTGAGCTAGGTGTTCAATTTCCCATCCAATATTAGTCCAGTGGGGTTTTTTCTTGGGTCAGTAGCCACACAGGTATAAAGATGTGTGAAAATTCAGACGGGATTGCACAGGATTGCATTGATTTTCAGTCCTCCAACAGTCTATTCGTTTCTGCTTGTTCCTGTCAATACAAACTGACAAATAGGAGGTGAAATGAAGCTGGGAGCACTCTTGGAAAACATCTCAGACTAAAAGCTCTTTCTGCATTGTTTTGTCCTCAGTTTCACTCCTTCTGCCCACTTTCTTTCACCAACACTTCAACCACCAACTGCTTTTTTTATGTTTCCTCTATGATCTGATCTTTTAAAGGCTGCCCAAATGAGTAAAACATGTGGGAGGTTGCCCATAAATCTAAGCAGCATGGTCAGTTTGCCACCTGTTTCTGCAGACTGGTGAGGTTCGGGGAGAATAGATGAACTCCAGCCCCTATTCATCCAGTGGCAACTCAGTGGAGGAGTTCAGTGCCATTTTAACAATTTTGTACCTGGCTGGATGGATACATTTGAAAACATACACTCATTTCCTCCATCGGCATTTTGGTTTCGCTTTGTCTCATGTTTGTAACGTAAAACCAGCAAGTGACCTTGAAAGCCCAACGTGTCTGTGTCATAGCTGCTACAAGTCAAGGAGAAAAAATCATCACTAGCAACACTGATATCCACTTCAAATGAACAAAACTTTCTACAACATGTGATAATGTGAAATGACACATTTACTTACAAACTGAGCTGTATAAAATAGTGAGATAGTTCAACAATAAGTTCACTTTACACCCCTAAAGCCGCGCTCTGGTCTTCTTGTCTCACATGTACTGCATAATCAATGGGACTCAGTGAGGGGCCGTTTTCCAAGTACGGTACATGTGGTGTTTTCATTCACAGCAATCTTCAAATACCTGAAAATGTCAGTGTGTCTCTGCAGGGCATTCAGAGGGGATATATTCAGTTACATGCATGTGAGGGAGTTTAAGCCAGTGACTGATGTTTGTTAGGAACTGCCTACTCCAAACTGTTATACTTTCTAGTGTTAATTTAGGAGAAGGCAAAACAGGAAAATCTGGCTGTTCTGTAAGGGCTATTATATTTGTAACTTAAATGTAGCGTGTGTGATATCACGGAGGACTTTTTTTTTTTTAATTATGGAAATGAAATTCTAGTTTAGGATGGGCTTCATGCTCATGCGCCCATGGCTTTAAAGGTAGTTGGGACCTGTTGCGGGTCCACACAGTTGGTTGATATGATGAAAACTGAGAAAAATAATCAGGAGTGTGAGTGTGTGCAACTATGTACATTATACAAAACAGGGGCATACAGAAGGTGTTCTGCAGCACTGAGTATACTTAAAGCTCTTTGGAAGGCATCTGTGTGTGGAGCAAAGTGTTGTGGAGTAAGGCCAGAGACCACTGTGGTGTAGCTGTCCCGCAGCACAAAACATCAGCAGTTGGTCCTCGAACAGGACCCAGCTCCTCCAGCTTTCTGTGAGCTGCTTCCTGTCAGGATGTGGATACAGTTCCCCCCCACAGAATTTGATCCCCAGGCAGATGTGCTGCTCCAGCAGCCAGGCATGGGAGCATGGGCTCTGTGTTATGTGTGCTTGTGTAATAGCTGTTTGTGTGTACCACATCTGCCTTGTGAGATTTAGAAGCAAAGAGACTATTTGAGTGGAAATGTCCTCTTGTTCTGAACTTAATACATGCAACTTCAAAATGCAGTGTTGGAAATCCAATATGATCAAGTGGGAAATTTAAGGGAAAAGTTCATCATTTGGGGAAATATGCTTGTTGATTGATACCACCCTCATGTTTTTACAGTGAATATGAGGCTACCAAAGACAGCCAGCTAACTTAGCTCAGCATAAAGAGTGGAAACAGCTGCATGCTTCTGTCCAAAATCTGCCTACCAGAACATAATGTGTTAATTAGTGGTCTTAAGAGGTGGTGGTGGGTTTTGTTGTTGAAGTTCTCTGGCTGCTGCTCATTTGTTACTGTACAGATATAATATGAGTAGTATTGATCTTCTCATCCAGCCCTTGTATATCTCAAAAAGTAGTTATTCTTTTGTAATTAAATCCATGGATCAAATGGTTATCTCGTTATAAATACCTTGAATAACCTTGAGTGAAAACAGAAGTTCCAACCCACTTTTTTTGGCAGAGGTAAAATTGTGGGGTACAGTGACATATTGTGGTAATGCTGTGGCTGCAGTCTCTCAATATGTCTGTAATGGAGCCCAGTATTACTCGGTGGCTTGTGGCTTTTTCCAGTAAGTCCAGACCAAACATGGATACATATTAGTAGATACGTAAGCAGTGAGATGCATTGATGGGCATTGTGGCTGGACTGTTAAAAATATATGTATCTATATGTGTAAGAGAAGAATGGATTGAGATGGTTTATCGGAATGAGAGAGACAAACACATGCACACACTCTCACTGTGGTCAATATAAAGCCTTTCTTTCATAATATGCCAGTTACTACACCTGTTGTGTTTCTTTGAGTGTGTGTATGCTTATTGGGTTGCCTGCAAAAAATGTTAAGGTGCAGAAAATTGTCTAGTTCTTTATGTTTTCTCCATTGCTGTTGTGTAGTTAAACATTCAGCATGAGTGTTGAATTTATTAAGCATAACATGGTTGCGAGGTTTACATGGCAGAAAGACACTCACACAGAACTACATCTCAACATTTTATTCATTTTTCTGAGATACGCTGTTTTTTTAAGAAAATAATGTGGCTGTGTATTCTATGTGCTCCACATGGTCCGAGAATTATCCTTTGTTCCTCCCCTTTTGTATAAAACTTCTCTTCTTGGCATTTATTGATATATAGTGAAAGTCAGGTTGTCTCCGTCTGTCTGTGCATGCGTCTGTGTTTGAGTATTTTGTTGTGGATATAACAGCTCTCTGCTGTATTCACACCCATGTGTAAAGTTTCCTCTGTGCAACCAGCCTGACAGTAGAGCTTTTTTCTGAGGGTGGAGCTGGAGAATAATGTGGAACTGTATGGCAGACAGGTCTCCCTCCATAAACTGGTTGTTTGGTGTTATTGCTGTGGCTGGTGGATGCCACAAAGTGATGATCTGGTCCATCCACAAAGGAGGCCCGGTCACAGCTGGTAAACACAGAACAGGTTGCTGGAAGCTGCATCGTGTGGAAACCGATGACCTGACTGTGAGCGTAGCCGCAGTGATGGAGGAGAGAGTGAGGAATGTGCTCCTAGGACACATTTTTGTGTGTGTGCATGTATGATATGTGCACATGTGTGAGTGGCTCGTGTGGCAGAGGCCTTTGAAGCATGCAGGGGGTTAAGAGGGATGAGGGTGGGGTGGTTAGGGTGGAGGAGGATGTATCGCCCCTTTCCAGGTTTGGTTCTGACCCCTCGGGGTCAAAGTGCACTCTGGAGACACCGGGGGAAGATGTCTTCTTTGAGGAGGTGATTTATCACGGCCACCTGGAGTAACTTATCTCCCATTTCTCTCATGTCTTCCTCTCTGCCTGTGATGAACAGTCTGTGTGAAGCTTGCATATTAGATGGCTGTGAGGTCAGTTCTTGTGAAACAATGGTGTTAATCGGAACACTTTAAAGCTTGGATTTTTTTTCAGTTTCACAGAAATTAAATTCCCCTGTCAACATTTCCCTCTAATCTCTTTACTGGCAACATCAGTAATTCTATCTTACACTGATTTCCAGTTATCTCCTGATAGAAAAAATAAAACCCATTATTATAATAATATTTTTATTGATTGTCTGCATCTCTCCAGTGAAGTAAAATTAGTTGTATATAAGGGAGACATCACACACCTATCTCTAGTGCACAGAACACATTCCCCCCACTTTCAGTTAAATACTTCCCACAATAATTTGGCTGTAGTTTTTGATTTCAAAAATGTTAAGGCTGCATCGCATATGCTCTAACGTATCACTGACCCTTTTGGTATTATGAGCTGTTGTCTCCCTCTTTAAAGCAATTAACATAAAAGTTTTATTACATTCTACTTATTTCCACTTTTGCTTTAGCTTTTTGTGTCATACCTGCTACACTGAATGTCCCAGTACATACACTTCGATTTAAGCCTCAAAAGTCACTTATGTACCTGATCCTGAACTCATATGGAATGGTCAAATGCTATTTGTTATTTGTGGTAATTATCTTCTGTGGGTGTTTTCACTGTGACAACACAGCTAAGCTTAATATTTTTTTCCCAATTTTCTATTCTGGTGACATGCAGTTTTTTGTTGTAACTTTACTTCATCCAGTGAGGGTGACGCTGCTTGACACATGCTACTTGCATCTGACCCCAAAAATCAGCATGTTATTGTTCAATAATATATACATATACTTCTTTAAGTATATGTAAAAACTGCACTACTAGTACCACGGATGGTGAGGAGATGTGACTGAATGTTCTCCAGCTGGAGTAATTCTCTAAGTGTAACTGTCAGTAAGTGTGTGAGTAATACTGTATCAGTGTGTAATATACCGATTCTCAAAGTGAGTGTGTGAGTGTGTGTATATGTCTAGGTTGAGGAGCAGCCTGTGGAATGTGTGGGGGATGCGGATCAGATTTCGGGGTGACCTTGAGTGTGCCCTGTAGCTGACACAGCAAGTCATTTTGTTGTGTGTGTGTGTGTAAGACAGAGAAAGAGAAAAAGTGTGTGAATTTATGTGTATATGTGTGTGACAGACAATGGTCTAGTGTGTTCTATTAGTAATAACAATAATCTCAAATTTAATCTTATATCCCCAAATCTATTAAGATATGTGTTGAGTCTGTTTCCTTTCAGGGCATGAGTATCAAAGTATTAGAATCTTATTTAAATTGGTGATTTTAAATTTAAATGTTTTTTACGGTTAAACACCTCTCTGTTAGTGTTAGAGTTGTGGCCATCACCAAGCATTGCAAACTCTGTCCACACACACAGCAACAACAATACAGTCTCATATTACTTATCATGGAATGGAAACAACCGCAAACTGTATGTTCAGAATGCAATTCATCAACCAACCTCTTTATTAGTTACCCTAAATGGACAAAATCATTCATGTCATTGCTGTTGGTGAGAGTTGCCTGCTGAGCAAACACCAGAGCATTAAACTGAATTAAGCCCTTTTGTCCCTTTTAATACTACTATAAGCCTTTAATTGAAAGCATATAATTCATCATCTCTATCAGTATCTTATGTTTGGCCATAAATAACCAACAGAAGTTTAAGAAATACTTTAAAAAGCATTTTCTCTGATAAGGTTTCTTTTGTAGTATATGTGTTGTTTTTGTGTGTGGCATTATACTATAAAAACCCCCCAAAGTGCTGTTTCAGATTGCAGACTGCAACTGTGGGACAATTTCAGAAATGCAGTGTAAATGAGGGAAACATTTCATGTTTATCATATGTTGGAAATGAAATTATGTGGTGCAGAAATATACATTACGTGCTGCCACATTACATACTGCATTCTCAACTGTGCATTTTTTATTCATGGATTTTCTTATTGCTGTATACAAAATTCAAAAGTTCCAATAGGAATACCATTACAATCTGACTGATTGTAGTATCACAGGCTTAGTCATTGATCATCAAAGTTTTTTGTGTGATAAGTCTACAAGGCCGCACATTATACGTGCTGCCTTCTTCCACTCTACACTCCAAAGCAGGATTCTCCTTTTCTATTGCACTTTTTCCCCTAGGTGACCTGCAGGTGCCTTTACTTCCCCACCGCCTTCGTAAAACCAAAAAAAATAAAATAAAATAAAATAGAACTGATATGGACAGAGTGTATCTGAAAAGACTGACAAAATTCATGAAACATTCCTGCCTTGTGTTTTTAGGCACATTTGCAGAGCAGATGTGATAGAAAAACCAAGGCCACTGTGAGGGAGGATCTGAACACCTCCACAAACTTCCCCTCCGACAGAAACAGTAACAGATTACGCTGCAAGGACACAGAGTACCACTTAAAGAACAGTCAATTCACAGTTAATACCGTACCACAATTTGATTCAGCCTTTTGATCACATACGTCTTCGGAGTGCTACTCATGTGACTTTTCCAATGGCTGCTTTGCTTTCAGGTTTTTACAGACTGCTTAGATCTACTAATCTCTATGCGGAAACAACACCGTTCAGCTCTCTAACCACAGAGACCTTCAGGGACGAGCTTCTGTCAGAACTGGTTTTATTCTCCACTGGTAGAAAGTATGCACATTCAGCTACTTGATAATTAAGGATAAGAAAAGCTAACAATCATCATATAATGCTTCAGTTGTCAAAGGTTTGTGTCTGTCTAATATGCTAAATTGATTTTTGACACCACAAAAAACTTCTATGCACACTAATTCTAAATGCAGTAGAACCTGCAGGTCGGCATACATACGGCAGACATGTACACACACACACATAGCACAAAGACTTCTTTCTGGTGAGTACTGTTATTCTGGTTCCAGACTTAATGCAGGTACATTAAGTCCGATCCAGGACAGCGGGGTATGCTTTCATCACCACGTATTCACACTTTCTATGGATTACATTGCCATGATAACAGTGCCAAGGCAGGCAGAACTGATGATTTTTTTAAAATAAACATAATTCAGTAGACCCATTCCAAAGCAGCAGAAATGTTGTATGGTAGTTTAACTTATTCTATCTTTAATTTTGCTGCAGTATGTACACTTAAATTTAATTCCTCTGGCTGTGCTGGTACCAGAGGAGTGTCCAAATGATTTAGTCTGCCCCGGTGCTAAACCCAGACACACTTTATCTTCCTCTCTCTCTCTCTCCACAGCCAACATGTTGGAGACCATGCTGCTGAAGAATGGATGGAAGGGGGGGTCAGAACAAAAGGCGGAGGAGAGCAGCAGCACAGCCACAGCTTCAACTCAGGACATGCTTTGGTGCCACTGCAATCACCACTGCCCTGAAAACTCTATCAACAACACATGCATGTATGGTGAAGCACATAAAAATAGCACCATGAAAATTACTGTCTATATCAAGGCTATTAAGGGACAACACAAATATTTATCCAAAGCATTTATCAGAAAGGCCTCAAATGACCTGACTGGAAGTACCCTCAAATCTCTCACAGACACAGCTAATAAGCACATAAATTACCATAGTGATTTACACTGAAGAGATTTATATGAAGCATATACAGTACAAAACTGTGTTCTGTTATATGGAAACGCAGGCACATATAAAACATATATGAATATTATTTGATTATACAGTATTGACATTGATGCTTGTGTCGTTGGAGGATTTGATGCCGTAAAGATTGATAGTCAGCTGCAAAAAATTAACTGATAAACATTGTTGAGTGGATTTATCATTTCAGTCATAAATGAAGCAGATAATTTTTTTTTTCTTTGATATCCTTGCCCATTGGATATTTTGGGACATTTGGGTTGTTTCTTAGACAAAACAATCAATTTGAAATTTTAAGTCCGAGGGATCTAACAAGCTGTGGTCAGTATTTTGATTATTTTTTTAATGAAAACAGCAACATATGAATGCATTCTGGATTCATTTCCAAGTTTGACCTGACTTCAGAAGATCATTCTAATCTGTAATTTGTCTGGCAAAAATGTTGAAGTCTCAGTTCTTGAATATTCACAGTTTTAGAATCCCCAACACCCACCCTGACAAATACAACATCTTTGTTTTGGTAGGACTAATGGTTACTGCTTCACCATGGTGGAGGAGGAAGAGGGGGGCGTGGCTGTGCTCACTGCAGGTTGTTTAGGACGGGCTGGTTCTGAGTTCCAGTGCAGAGTAAGTCAGTTGTGCACACGTGTGTGTGTGTGTGTGTTTGTGTTTCTTTCTGGATGCCACTGTATGTGTGTCCTCCCTCATGTGCTATTGTTAAGTCTTTATGAGCTTTCCTTCGACACACTGCAGCTCTTTATGAGATCTGTTTAAATTAGACTTGTCCAGCCCGCTGTCTTTTCACACACAGGAAAAAACCTTTGGTATATTATAAAATGGTCTCATTGGGAGTAAGTGTGGCTGTAAATGCTCGTTACCCTTGTGTTTCATTAGCTTGTAGAAATGCATGGGGTTTACGTTTATGTGTGTGCTTGTGTGATAGGACACGGGGAATGCACGTTTCAGGAGAGCTCTGGAATGTTGCACAGATCAGGACTATTGCAACAGAAACTTGCATCCTACTCTTCCTCCACTCATGACATCAGGTGAGGCAACCAAACCCTCAGATACACACACACACACACACACACACACACACACACACACACGTGTTCACATGGGTTTTCACACAGTGAAATCCTGCCCCACTATGAAGCAAGTGGGTGGCTTTTTCGAACAGGCTCATTGGGCCATGCTGGGTGATGATGGATATTGACAGTTTAAACTGTTACAAACCACAGTTTGGTGCTCGAGTGAAGTGGCACATGCTGCTCCAGGGAGGGGCAGGCAGAGAGAGAGAGAGAGAGTCAGGTGGAACAGAGCCTGCAGACTTGGCTTGTTCTCTCACCCTCTAATGAAAAGGACAGCCTCTCCCCAGGGCCTGCTTGAGTTTCTTGCCTCAGTACGGATGTGAGATATCTGTCCATCTGTCACCCTGCAGCACACCAACAACCCAACACACACACACACACACACACACATTCTTTCTGTCTCTCTAGCTCCCAGTTTCTGTCACACACACTTACCCTTGCATTATTATACAGCCTCACACACTTTGTAATGACCTTCAAAAAAACACTATAAAAATATTTGTAAAAGCAGCTGGACAGAAATAAAATACAATTTTTTTTTTACAACTTGGGTTTTATTTCAGTACATTTGGCCCATCGTTTCTACTAGTTATGATAACACTCTACTCACCGAAGTAATCACAGAGATCTGAGAACATGGTGACATTGTTGCTACAGCGAAATCTAACAGGGTAAGAAGATGGTCAGTTAAGGTTTGTAAACCATCAAATGATCAAAACAACTTTATTTAGGGGTAAGACTAAAGTAAGTGCACTTGTAAATGTAGGTATTATTCCCTCATTACACAGGAAAACCACGCACAACTACAGCAGGCAGCATTTTATAGTGAATGAAGTCATTTAATGATGGACATTTAGAGCAGATCCGTTTAATTGCATTATTCTTCAAATAAATTTAGCTTAATTTGGGAAGATCGTTTTACACACTGAGTCTACAGGGAGTTCATAAGACACTTTGCTGTTCGTGCATTTCTCTTTTTTAACACTACTGTATGTGTGTGTGTGCGCGTGTGTGTGTGTGTGTGGGTGGGTGCAAACACCATTAGGCATCCCCTGTTGTCATGCCTCTGTGTTTGTGCGTGTGTCTGATTGACATCAGCATGACAGAAAAGCTAGAGCACCAGAGCTGGTTTAGGCCTCTAGGGTTTTTGTAGCAACTTCAGTGTGACACCTGATATATGCGATTCAGGAGGAGGTGTGATCGATCACACTTTGGGAAAGGGTGAGGGGTGCGGTGGTGCAGGGCAGGCAGAAAAGGAGCTTGTCCCTGCCAACAAAAATTAGACTGATGTCGAGTGGATAACTGAGGACTGTAACCATCTATTCAGTAGCTGGAATTTTGCAAACTTTCCTCCTAGCCGAAGCGAGGTTTATTCACATTTAGGAATGATAAAAATAATCAAAATGACAAGTAGTCTTATTGATGTTTTAACATCTTCCCATTTTCTAGATTATGTGGACAGCAGTATCCAGTACATGGCTCTCTTAATTTCAATTATGGTCTCCAGTATCATCATCCTTGGGCTCATTTTGGTCTTTTGCTACTTCAGGTGAGAAACTCGTAGATGACATAAACCTGCTAACAATTCATATTTCCCTGATGTGCATCATTAAGATGGTATCACCTTTCTTTGCCAGATATAAGCGACAAGAGTCACGGCCACGCTACAGTATCAATCTGGTGCAGGATGAGACCTACATACCGCCTGGGGAGTCCCTAAAGGAACTGATTCAATATTCCCGGAGCACTGGGTCTGGGTCTGGTTCAGGCGTCCCTCTACTGGTAAGAAAAGAGCAGTGCACATCAATTTCAACAACTTAAGTCCATTCCATATAAGTGTAATAAATTAGTGAGTTGTCTCATGCCTACCTAACCATATCTATGACTCAGTGATTATTGAAATCAGTTTCATCCTATTATTGGGAGTAAAAAATTAGGAAACTCTGCAACGATTAGAAACTACTACTGGTGAAATGACGAAAAAATATTCAAACTATTCGCACGTGTTTTTGTTTGTTAGCAGGATTATGCAAAAAATAGTTTTATAAATAGTTTTAATAGTTTTAATAATTTTTTACCAGAGGTGGCTTTTGCTCTACTTGAAAACCTTTTGGATGCGATAGAGATCAGTCTTGGAATCCAGGAAATTTTTTGTAATGATTCTTTACCATTGTAAGATTTACGTATTGAGTCATATGCAAAACAAATGCAAATATATTTGAAAGAAGAATCAGGCAACACTATCTTAATGTTCTCAAGAAAGTCATATAATAAGTTATATAACAATACAATATGAATAATAAATACTAATCTTTACTACAATCCAGGAACAGATGCTTACACAAATGTTAGATATTTATATATTTTTTCAGTTGAGAAATGTACATGATAACAGACATTGTGGGTAAAATAATAACAATGCCTTGGTAGACATCTGTGTTGTCAGGGTGCTTGTTTTTGGTTTTGTCAATAAACAGTGATAAATGGTTTTAAAAGGAAATCACAATTAAACACAATTTGTTTTGCAATCATTTGTTGCCAGGTGCAGCGAACCATCGCCAGGCAGATTCAGATGATTAAGCAGATTGGAAAAGGACGATATGGAGAGGTCTGGATGGGCCAGTGGAGAGGAGAGAGAGTGGCTGTTAAAGTCTTCTTCACCACAGAGGAAGAAAGCTGGTTCAGAGAGACTGAAATTTATCAGACCTTCCTGATGAGACATGACAACATACTTGGTAAGGGGCAGTTAACAAGAATAAGGACTGACTGAAATGTGAAAATGACCATAATCATGTGTATTATCACATATGTGCATTTCTTACTCCTATCATCCCCACTCTCCAACCCCCAGGGTTCATAGCAGCCGACATTAAAGGGACTGGCTCGTGGACTCAGCTCTACCTGATCACAGACTACCATGAGAATGGGTCCTTATACGACTACCTCAAGTCCAACACCTTAGATGTAAAGTCTCTACTGAAACTGGCCTACTCCTCCATATCAGGCCTCTGCCACCTGCACACTGAGATCTATGGCACACAGGGCAAACCAGCCATTGCACACAGAGACCTAAAGAGTAAAAACATCCTGGTTAAGAAGAACGGGTCCTGCTGTATAGCAGACCTTGGACTGGCTGTCAAGTTTAACAGGTACATCAAGGATTTTGGACTATGGAACACTCACATTAACACAGTTTAAGAGTATCTCAAAAATCTCCCAAACCATGCAGAAAGAATTTTAACCCTTTTCTGTTCTTTATACTTGTCTCATTAGTGACACCAATGAGGTGGATATCCCTCCCAACCTACGCGTTGGAACAAAGCGCTACATGCCTCCCGAAGTGTTAGATGAGACCCTGAACAGAACCCACTTCCAGTCTTTTATGATGGCTGACATGTATAGTTTTGGCCTCATCATTTGGGAGATGGCGCGTCGTTGCATCTCTGGAGGTCAAGTGGAAAACTCTTAAAAGTCTTCCTTTCTCTTTAAACATGACCTTTCTAGATGTTTTTTTCAGTGATTTTACTGATTCTCACACGTGTTTTTCCCACAGGCATTGTCGAGGAGTATCAGCTGCCCTATCACGACCTCGTGCCTACTGATCCGTCCTACGAGGACATGAGAGAAGTTGTGTGCATTAAGCAACAAAGACCTTCATTTGCTAATCGCTGGAGCAGTGTTGAGGTATTCTCAAAACCTTCTTCAATACAGTTCTCTAACTGCATATTTTTAAGACTTTCAATTAAGGTAACCAAAATGTTTCTTTATTAGTGGTTAATAAACAAGTTAAAGTTTTATAGCGCCGAAACACTTTGGGTTAAAAGTGAGTGAGTCATGGGTTTCTCCCATAAAAACTGCCAAATGATAATAAATTGTGTCGGAGACAGTTTTAATTAATAATTAATGATTTATTACAACTTACAAGCCTTTTATTTTTTAATAGCACATTTTAGACACAAAAGGTAAGTCTGCCCTAATGTTGGTATATTCTTATCTACGTATATGCACGTCTCTTCAGTGTCTTCGGCAGATGGAAAAGCTGATGTCCGAGTGCTGGGCTCATAACCCCGTATCTCGTCTCACTTCCCTGAGGGTGAAGAAGACCTTGGCGAAGATGCTGGAGTCCCAAGACATCAAAATGTGACAGAGTCTAGAGACATGCTCTCACATCCAGAGACTTGTCACTGGCACAGCGCCACTTACACTGGCCAATAGAAGAAAGGGAAAAATAAAACTGTGACTGTGAATGATAAGACAAAGAAAACTGACAGGGAGGATGTGAAATAATCTTTGACTGGGAGGTAGAGAAATGAGAGGCAAAAGATTTATTTTGTCAGGGAACATTTTACCTCCCACCGTCTTAGTCACCTCTGTCCCAGACCACGTGTTCAGGTTGTGCTTTCTGTGAAAGTTGAGCAGTTGTTGGGTCCAGACTGTCCAGGTGGGCAGGCAGACAGGGGCCCTGGCAGGAGTAGAGACTAAAATCCCTCTGATCAGTTCAATACAGAGGAAGCTCCTGCCCTTCTAAAGCCATATAAGCAGTATTCCTTGTGCAGACTTTTGTACCGTCACAGCTGCCTTTAATGTTTTTTTCAGTTTTGGCCCAGTCTATGCAGGCTGTAATACCATAGAAGACTGTTAACCGGCTCTCAATCCACTTTCATTTCCATCCATGTAATTGTTATCCACAAAAAAACTCTTTGACAAAGATGTTATTATTATTATTATTATTATTATTATTATTATTATTATAGCACAAAACAGAACAAGACTAAATTAATGAAATATACATTTTATTATCAGAAACAGAATTTTTTAAATAGTATTTTAAAGTATCTTTTATTTCAATATTAAAAGAAGGCAAAAAAGAAAAGTGTTATAGTATTGATCAATTTGTAAACTTTGGTTGTCCTGCATTCAGTGGTAAGGCTTGGCCCTTGCTCTTCCTCTTTATCTCTTCTTTCCACTCACAATTCATTTGTAAATAGTTGAGATGAAATGTCCTGGTAATTATTGCCTTGCTGGATATTAAAATAAGTTGTTTTTTAATGATTTCTGTGTACAGAATATGTCCCATCCACTCTAACACTATGGCATGTGCCTTATTTAATCTGTGATTATGTGTGTGTGTGAGTGGATCTGGATAACATTCCCCAATAAACTGTGTCTTGAAGGTTTATGTGTTTATGTCAATCACTGCTATGAAAACAAGAAGCTTGTTCTCCTCTGTTTTATAGTATGACCTTTATTTTGCATTTTTCACACATACACTATATTACCAAAAGTATTCGCTCACCCATTCAAATGATCAGAATCAGGTGTCCTAATCACTTGGCCTGGCCACAGGTGTATAAAATCAAGCACTCAGGCATGCAGACTGTGAAACAAGACATTTGTGAAAGAATGGGCTGCTCTCAGGAGCTCAGTGAATTCCAGCGTGGAACTGTCATAGGATGCCACCTGTGCAACAAATCCAGTTGTGAAATTTCCTCGCTCCTAAATATTCCACAGTCAACTGTCAGCTCTATTATAACAAAATTGAAGCGTTTGGGAACAACAGCAACTCAGCCACGAAGTGGTAGGCCACGTAAAGTGACGGAGAGGGGTCAGCGGATGCTGAAGCGCATAGTGCAAAGAGGTCGCCGACTTTCTTCACAGTCAATTGCTACAGAGCTACAAACTTCATGTGACCTTCAGATTAGCCCAAGTACAGTACGCAGAGAGCTTCATGGAATGGGTTTCCATGGCCGAGCAGCTGCAGCCAAGCCACACATCACCAAGTGCAATGCAAAGCGTCGGATGCAATGGTGTAAAGCACGCCACCACTGGCCTCTAGAGCAGTGATGAATCACGCTTTTCCATCTGGCAATCTGATGGACGAGTTTGGGTTTGGAGGTTGCAAGGAGAACGGTACATTTCAGACTGCATTGTGCCGACTGTGAAATTTGGTGGAGGAGGAATTAGGGTTTGGGGTTGTTTTTCAGGAGCTGGGCTTGGCCCCTTAGTTCCAGTGAAAGGAACTTTGAATGCTTCAGGATACCAAAACATTTTGGACAATTCCATGCTCCCAACCTTATGGGAACAGTTTGGAGCAGGCCCCTTCCTCTTCCAACATGACTGTGCACCAGTGCACAAAGCAAGGTCCATAAAGACATGGATGACAGAGTCTGGTGTGGATGAACTTGACTGGCCTGCACAGAGTCCTGACCTGAACCCGATAGAAAAGTCGAAAAATCAAAAAAATTTAATTCTCTCTAAAACGCATCAGAACATCACAGAATAGTGTTTTATGAACACTCCATAGCATATTATGTGTTAGAAATGGAAAAAGGGTCATATTTTGGCATGTCATGAAAAAAAAAAAAAAAAAGTCATACCCGCGGTCTTGAAAAAAGTCGAAAAATCAAAAAAAAAATTTAATTTCTCAAAAAAACGCATCAGAACATCACAGAATAGTGTTTTATGAACACTCCATAGCATATTATGTGTTAGAAATGGAAAAAGGGTCATATTTTGGCATGTCATGAAAACA
Organism: Psettodes erumei; assembly: GCA_016785225.1. Lineage (NCBI taxonomy): Eukaryota > Metazoa > Chordata > Actinopteri > Pleuronectiformes > Psettodidae > Psettodes > Psettodes erumei. Next base: position 1,465,993 of record JAFBJZ010000945.1, read on the forward strand.
AAAAAAAAGTCATATCATACCAAGGGTCTTCAAAAAAAAGTCAAAAAAAAAAAAAATTTATTTCTCTCTAAAACGCATCAGAACATCACAGAATAGTGTTTTATGAACACTCCATAGCATATTATGTGTTAGAAATAAAAAAAAGGGTCATATTTTGGCATGTCATGAAAACTAAAAAAAAAGTCATACCCGCGGTCTTCGAAAAAGTCAAAAAAATCAAAAAAATTTAATTTCTCTCAAAAAACGCATCAGAACATCACAGAATAGTGTTTTATGAACACTCCATAGCATATTATGTGTTAGAAATGGAAAAAAGGGTCATATTTTGGCATGTCATGAAAACTCTCAAAAAAAGTCATACCCCATGGTCTGAAAAAAAAGTCGAAAAATCAAAAAAAATTTAATTTCTCTCAAAAACGCATCAGAACATCACAGAATAGTGTTTTATGAACACTCCATAGCATATTATGTGTTAGAAATGGAAAAAGGGTCATATTTTGGCATGTCATGAAAAAAAAAAAAAAAAGTCATACCAGCGGTCTTGAAAAAAAGTCGAAAAAAAAATCAAAAATTTTTATTTCTCTCAAAAAACGCATCAGAACATCACAGAATAGTGTTTTATGAACACTCCATAGCATATTATGTGTTAGAAATGGAAAAAGGGTCATATTTTTTGGCATGTCATGAAAACTCAAAAAAAAAAGTCATGTCAAAAAAATGGTCTTGAAAAAAAGTCGAAAAAAAAAAAAATTTAATTTCTCTCAAAAAAAAAAACGCATCAGAACATCACAGAATAGTGTTTTATGAACACTCCATAGCATATTATGTGTTAGAAATGGAAAAAGGGTCATATTTTGGCATGTCATGAAAACTCAAAAAAAAAAAAGTCATACCAGCGAAAAAAAAAAGTCGAAAAAAATCAAAAAAATTTAATTTCTCTCAAAAACGCATCAGAACATCACAGAATAGTGTTTTATGAACACTCCATAGCATATATGTGTAAGAAATGGAAAAAGGGTCATATTTTGGCATGTCATGAAAACTCAAAAAAAAAAAAGTCATACCCAGGTCTTGAAAAAAGTGAAAGTCAAAAAAAAAAAAATTTCTCTCAAAACGCATCAGAACATCACAGAATAGTGTTTTATGAACACTCCATAGCATATTATGTGTTAGAAATGGAAAAAGGGTCATATTTTGGCTTGTCATGAAAACAAAAAAAAGTCATACCAGTCATACCATGGGGTCTTCAAAAAAAGTCAGAAAAAAATTTATTTCTCTCAAAAACGCATCAGAACATCACAGAATAGTGTTTTATGAACACTCCATAGCATATTATGTGTTAGAAATGGAAAAAAAGGGTCATATTTTGGCATGTCATGAAAACTGTTAGAAAAAAAAAAAAGTCATACCCGCGGTCTTGAAAAAAAAAGAAAAAATCAAAAAAAGTTTAATTTGTCTCAAAAACGCATCAGAACATCACAGAATAGTGTTTTATGAACACTCCATAGCATATTATGTGTTAGAAATGGAAAAAGGGTCATATTTTGGCATGTCATGAAAACTCAAAAAAAAGTCATCATACCAGCGGTCTTCAAAAAAAAAGTCGAAAAAATCAAAAAAAATTTAATTTTCTCTCAAAAACGCATCAGAACATCACAGAATAGTGTTTTATGAACACTCCATAGCATATTATGTGTTAGAAATGAAAAAAGGGTCATATTTTGGCATGTCATGAAAAAAAAAAAAGTCATACCATGGTCTTGAAAAAAGTTGAAAAATCAAAAAAAGTTTAATTTTCTGAAAAAAAAACGCATCAAAACAAAAAAAATTTAATTTCTCTCATAAAAATGCATCAGAACATCACAGAATAGTGTTTTATGAACACTCCATAGCATATTATGTGTTAGAAATGGAAAAAGGGTCATATTTTGGCATGTCATGAAAACTCATAAAAAAAAAGTCATAATGGAAAGCGGTCATATTCTGGCATGTCATGAAAAAAAAAGTCAAAAAATCAAAAAAATTTAATTTCTCTCAAAAACGCATCAGAACATCACAGAATAGTGTTTTATGAACACTCCCATAGCATATTATGTGTTAGAAATGGAAAAAGGGTCATATTTTGGCATGTCATGAAAACAAAAAAAAAAAGTCATACCATGGTCTTCAAAAAAAAAGTCGAAAAATCAAAAAAAGTTTATTTATTTCTCTCAAAAACGCATCAGAACATCACAGAATAGTGTTTTATGAACACTCCATAGCATATTATGTGTTAGAAATGGAAAAAGGGTCATATTTTGGCATGTCATGTCATGAAAAAACAAAAAAAGTCATACCAGCGGTCTTGAAAAAAAAAAGTCGAAAAATCAAAAAAATTTAATTTCTCTCAAAAAACGCATCAGAACATCACAGAATAGTGTTTTATGAACACTCCATAGCATATTATGTGTTAGAAATGGAAAAAGGGTCATATTTTGGCATGTCATGAAAAAAAAAAAAAAAAGTCATACCATGGGTCTTGAAAAAAAGTCGAAAAAAATCAAAAAAATTTATTTCTCTCAAAAAACGCATCAGAACATCACAGAATAGTGTTTTATGAACACTCCATAGCATATTATGTGTTAGAAATGGAAAAAGGGTCATATTT